>OV702284.1:433767311-435154762 GCA_916181665.1 Avena sativa
TGAAAAGTTTGAAAGGATTCCAAATGCTGAAAGTATAGTACTTATTAGCTTTGAGCTCTCATTGCCCCTATCATAGGCATCTTTAAGTGGTTAAGCTTAAAGTGGGGTCCAATATGAGTTATATGCTTGACAGACCATAAACTGGAAATTTCATGTCTCTTGAGTACGAGGGCCGCTCCTCATGCTACTCAACTTTAGTTACCCGTAAGTTCTTGTCATAGTAAATACATGCGTATCATAGAGAACCGCCAACGGGGTACCCCTTGCACATGATACATGAGCTATCCCATATCAAAATGACAAGGCAAGCAGACAATGAGCATCTCAGAAATCTTCTTATTTACCCTGGGAAAATGGTGTTTTTTCTCTCTTTCCTCTTTTCATATGTCTCTCTATTTTTTATAAGAAGAATGCTTCATATATTGCTCACTATGGTTATTCTGCAAGTTTGCACCATGATTAGGCATGGCTTAGGCTAGCGGCCCAGGCGTTCTCTAACACATATACATAACTCCATGGACTTACAAGCTCCCCTTTTATTTCACCAACTACATCCGCAAACAAAAGAGCATGATATCAACTGGGTAGATATTTATAGGTGTTGAAAGCTTTCCCCGTGACAACACGGTTCTGCTAACTCCCATCCTATAATTTGCAAGCATATAACTTTCATGGATAGTCACAATGGTTCAGGTTTATTAAGTGCAAGAAATAAAGTGTGCCATCATCATGAGAGCTTTACTAACTTTCTCATAACAAGCAAACTTTTTATTTGTAAGAAAACGAGGCATAATAAATATGCACGGAATAGCTAATGATGCTTCTAGGTAGGTATGGTGGACACTTTTGACAATATTGGTTTTGGGGAGTTGGAAGCACGAGTAGAGATCATACTCAGTGCAAGTGAAGGCTATGAATAGAGAGGGAGCGACAAACGAGAGAGCAATAACTGTCATAATCATGCTTGCAACAAAACAAGACTAATTATGGCATAAAAGTGATACAAGAACTTTGAGGCAAAATAAATCATCGAGGCTTAACTAACTTTAGTTCAGTCATATGCATACGTGAGCATGTGCCAAGTCGATTCAAATGAAACAATCAGAGGAGGATACCACAATGTCATACCAAGTTATGAATAGAACAATGCAAGCAAACATTCATTTGACATGCTACAAACTATTTGCAAGCTGGAGCTAATCATAAGAGATCAAGAACTACTAAGCATCCATAAATAACATACACCTTACATGGATAGACTAAGCTTCCCACAATGATGAGTATATGTACAAAAATGAAAACAAATAGAGTTCATTACCAGCCTCTTACCACACCTCAAGTTGTCATTAACCTTCATTATTGCCCTTCACTTGTGTGGCTTGAATAATAACATGAAACCAAAATCCACTAAGGACCGCTGAACCCTGCAACGAACTTCACAATACCAAAGAAAAACGACAAATATTTTTGGTGTTTTCAATTTTTAAAACAAGCACTCAAAGCAAAAACAAACAAAGCAAAATCTTTTTGGATTTTTCTTAAGGAAAATCAAAGCTAAAAATCAAAGAAACAAGCCAAGAGAAACAACGAAAATATTTTTGGTCGTTTTGTGTTTTGGGAAAGAAAAAGCAAAAACTAAAAAGAAAGCGAAATATGGATATACAAAGTACCGACGAAGCATGATATATAGATGAGTGTGATGTCGGTATACCTCCCCCCAAGATTAGGCTTTTGGCCTAAGTGGGGCTCAATCCTAGCCTAGCCAGGAAGGTGTGCCTCCGTAATGCGATGAAGAGGCCCCTTCGTCCTGGTACGTGCTCGAGGAAGCCCCTGTGTAGTGCACAGAGTGGTCATAAGAGGGCGCGTCCCCCTAGTAGTGTCCGTGGAAACCACGAATGCGCAGTTGCTCGTCCATCTCCTCCTTGGAGCGTGACCAAGGTCCCCTACAAATACTGAACAAAGTGGTTTGTGGCAAAGGAATTTTCTCTCTTCCCCATCCGTAAACATTGATGTCTACGCACTTCTATTCTTGTAGACAGTTGTTGGGCCTCCAAGTGCAGAGGTTTGTAGAACAGCAGCAAGTTTCCCTTAAGTGTATTATCCAAGGTTTATCGAACTCAGGGAGGAAGTGGTCAAAGGTATTCCCTCTCAAGCAACCCTGCAATCAAGATACAAGAAGTCTCTTGTGTCCCTAACACACCCAATATAGGTGCACTAGTTCGGCGAAGAGATAGTGAAATACAAGTGGTAACAGTGCCAGAAAAGAGCTTGACTGTGAGGCAAAGACTAAAGGCAACAAGAAGGAAGCAAGCAAACATGCAACAGATCTAGTAGCAAACGGTTTTTCAATGCTTAGA
The DNA here is from genome assembly GCA_916181665.1 of Avena sativa. Lineage (NCBI taxonomy): Eukaryota > Viridiplantae > Streptophyta > Magnoliopsida > Poales > Poaceae > Avena > Avena sativa. The sequence continues at coordinate 433,769,669 of OV702284.1, forward strand.
AACAATTCATAGGGATCATACTTTCACTAGTGAACACTCTCTCATATAAATATCCTCTCTTCATGATACTACTCTTAACTACTCTCCGGTTGGACACTCTAATCCAAGGTAGGGCTATAACAACACACCTCAAAATCTGCATTTCCCAATCTAGATAACCCCACACTGTCACCTTGAGCACTAGATGGTTCCAACAAACACCACAATTTCATAGAGACATCCAACTCCAAATATAACTCATAACAAATATTCAATCTATCCAAAGTGCCACACACGGTATGCCCGCTATCACTTTCACACACGTGGGGAAAAGCATAGATCTATTAAAGCACAAAGAGTATTTATGTGACTCAAGCCTAAGTGCCACCATGGCATGCACGTTGTCACTTTTACACACATGGGGAGAGCAGAGATCTAATGAAGAACTTGAGTAGAAAGGTAGATCTACTTGATTACAAAGCTCATGACCACAAGATCATGCCTAGAGAGAGAGATGAACACATAGCTACCGATATAGCCCTTAGCCCTGAGGAAGAACTACTCCCTCCTCATCATGGGAATTAGCAATGATGATGAAGATGGTGATGGAGATTGATGGAGATGGCTCCGGGGGCACTTCCCCGTCCCGGCAGGGTGCCGGAACAGAGACTTTCTGTCCCCTAAATCTCCCCTTTGGCGGCGGCGGCGCTACAGAGGTTTTTGTGGATTTCTTCTAGGATGCCCTAGGGTTTTTGGGTCAGAGGCTTCTTATAGGCACATGAATCAAGGTTGGTGGGGGTCCAGGGGGCCACACCCCCTATGGGCGCCTCCAGGGCATGCCCGAACCTTGGGGGGTGCGGCCACCCTGTGGCCCCCCTCCGGCTCTGCTTCATGGTTCCGTGTTGCTCCAGGAAAAAATAATGACTTTGGCTTTTGTCCCGTTCAATTCCGAGAATATTGATTTTCTGCCTTTCTGGAACCGAAAACAGAAGAAAACATGCAACAAGCACTATGGCATCTTGTCAATAGGTTAGTTCCAGAAAGTGTATAAAAATATCCCAAAGTGTAGACAAAACATAAGACAAATGATACAAAACAAGCATGGAGCATCAAAAATTATAGATACGTTTCCGACATATCAAACATCATCCTGTAAACCAAACTCTCAAGGGTAGAGCTAGCAGTAACAAAGTGATGTGCTTTCATGGCAGCAAGATCAAGCAGCAATAATACCCCCATAAATGGGTCCTTTAGCAGCTAGGCGACAAGCAATGAGAGAACCAAGATTATACCTGGTTTCATTGTTGAGTGCAGCAGATAGAAAGGCCAAATGATAGTTGGAAATATTGCTAGTGTTCTCCCTACGAAGAATACTAGTGGAAAGATAATAAGCAAAATATCTGATAGCTAGGAGTTGAATATTTCTTACCTTCCCGCGCTTGGCTATGCGGTCATCATCATTAGTTACCCCGCGGTAGAGCTCCAACAAATCAGCGGGTCGAGCCTGAATCTTCTTCACCGTCCTAGCCATGCCAATACCTATAATGTCGCAAAATTTATTTAATGGCATGGTGATAGGCCTACCATAGATTTTGAATGACTCATCTATCCTGAAAGGGTTGTTAGTGAAAGAGAAACTCTCCACAAAATTTTTGGTAAACATAGCATATTGCTCACTCTCATCCTGCATATAATCAGTTAGACCAACCCTCCTCACAAGAGTTAGGAAATTATTGAGAATCCCTGCATCTTGCAAAAAGGTAAAACAAGGGAAGGTAGAAGGGTGCGCATCCACCTCATCTCCCTCATTGCCAAAGCGCGGCGTAATAAGATCCTCATTATATGATGACCTAGCTCGGGAGGATGATCTCGAAGGCCTTGTCCTCCTAGGTGCATCACTCTCAAACACTTCCCCAAAGGTGTGGTTGTCCATGACCCTTTTTCTAAAATTTCTAGACAAACATCAAACCAAGTGATTTCCAAGTTGATAAATGATGAGGAACTACTATAGGAACTTGCTAGAGGGCTAAACATGCATCAAAATGAAATCTCTAAGCATAGAACAAGCATGTAAGCTCACACAAACTTTCACCTACAGTAGCAAAATACTCAAGATACAATCCACCAATCAAAAATCTAATTGGACAAGCGGAGGAGGCACATACCGGAGAGCAATCCCTCCAAAAATCAGCATCAAAGATGGGCTGAGCAAGGAGATCGAAAATCGGGGCAAGAACAGCAGGAACTCGAGCTTGAGAAAGTTTTCCGGTGTTTTTCGGGAGAGAGAAAGAAGTGGCTAGGAGGAAGCATCTTGGAGGGCCACAAGTGAGTCCCACCCAGGCCAGGCGCGCCCTAGGGATGGCCGCGCCACCAGGGGGTGTGCTGGCCTGGTGGGTCCCCCTGGGCTAAATGCAGGTGCCCCTCTTCCCCTTTTTCGAGGAAAAATTTAATATGAATTTTCTGGAATTTTTCAGGAAACTTTATTTTTTGGCCAATTTCAGGTTATGAAAATTGATTTTCTCACAGAAAAAGATTTTTTTGAAAGACACAAAAGGTAAACAAAACCAAAAATACAGAGATTCTAAGACACACTAAAAAGCAAACAACTAGCAAAACTAAAGCTAACAAGCGGAAGAGCAAAGATTGGAAAGGAGAAAAATAAAAGTAAGCAAGTGATGACCCACAAGTATAGGGGGTGTATCGTAGTACTTTCGATAAATAGGAGTGTCGATCCCAACGAGGAGCAGAAGGTGCTGACTAGTGGTACTAGCTCAAGAGTTCTTTGTAAATACTTAGCAAACGGATTTTTAGGGGTTTTCTGATAAAGCAAGGAAATAAAGTGCAAGTAAACAAAGACAGCAAATGATTGCAGCAAGTGGCCCAATCCTTTGTTAGCAAAGGACAAGCCGGAGGAAATAATAATGAGGACCAAACATTCTTGAGGACACATGGGAATACTGTCAAGTGCTTTCGTTTCATATAGCCGATTAATCTTCTTTGGTTTTATAAGTGTTGTGTGGGTGAACCTGTGCTAATGTATCGACCTTACTTGGACTAATACATACTTGTGATTAAACCCCTTGCAAGCATCCGTAACTACAAGAAAGCAATTAACTTAAAAAAAACTAACCACAGCCTTAAACTCTGAGATCCTACACTCCCTTGTGTAATGGTTTCCTAACGGGGGTTCATGTTTCTGTCAATCCGGCAACCCCACAATTAGTAGCCAAATACACAATGCATTCCCCTAGGCCCATAAATGGTGAAGTATCATGTAGTCGATGTTCACATGACACCACTAGAATAATAGCACCACAACATAAATATTAAACCGTCGAATAATACCTCAACACAATTCCACTACTAACAACATGACTTCTCCCATGTCCTCAAGAACTAAACGAACTAATCACGAGACATCATATGGATCAAGATCAAATATGATATGATGATGGATGAAAATCTGAAAATAAACAATAATTCAATGGTTCCACTCACAAGCATCAACTACAAAAGTATTAACACCGGGAAAGTTTCCCCTAAGAACTATGCAAGATTCAACACAATTGTTACAGCGGGATGGAGTGGTGATGACGGTGCTGGTGGAGATGATGGTGTGGATGATGATGATGATCCCGATGAAATCTAGCTTGATGATGGTGTTGATGGCGATGATCTCCCCTCTCCGAGAAGGAATTTCCCCGGTAGAAATCTGTCTGCCAAAGAGCTCTTTCTCTCTCGGTGTTTTCCGCCCCGCAGAGGCGGCGAAATATTTATATGGTCGCTCCCCCTGACTTTAGGGTTTCGAGGAGAATATATAGGCGGGGGGGAGGAGCCATAGGTGGGCCAGGGTGGCCACACTCCCTGTAGGCGTGGCCCAGGGTGGCCCGCGCCTAGGGGGTGTGGGCCCCCTGTGGCCCAACTCCGCCTCCCCTTCTGGCTTCCTTCGTCTTCTAGGAAAATATAATTTTCTATAGTTTTTCTGGTATTTTTCTGATCTTCGCGAAATTGCATCAAAACACCTCTTTTTCCATCAGAAACCTGACTCCGGCAGTTCGTCCTTCAAGAATCATCAAACATGCAAAAACAGATGAAATAACATAAGTAACACCTCTTAATATGAAATATATCAATGAATAGAGACACATTATGATATGGAATGGTGATGCAAACTGGACGTATCAACTCCCCCCAAGCTTAGACCTCGCTTGTCCCCAAGGGAAAACTGAGCTCAGTAAACATGTCCACAGGTTTATGGAGTGAAGTGTCGATAAAAAGAATACGGACAATAAGCATCACACTTACCAATACACAACTCATAGATGAAAACAACTCACTATTATATAACTTACCTTGCAACAAGTATGGGAGCCACAATAAAGATGCATAAAGATAAATCATAATTGGAATTCGCAAACTTTGTTCTTGGTCAGAGAATAGTTGGCAAACAGTTTTCAGGCAAAGCTTTTGTAAAGAAGTTTATAACAGGAGTACTCTTTGATCAAACATAAAAGGTTTTTCACAATGATAGCTTTCAAAGTAATAATCATTTAGATAAGAGTCTTGTGAAAACAATTAAGATAAAGAACATGATTGAATAAATCATCATATGAAGGCTTGAACCACAACAACTCAAATTCTTGCTAGAGATAGAGAGGGATAGGTTTACTAACTCAACTAAGAAGTAGAAGAATGGCCCTTCATAGAGGGAAGCGGGGATTTCAAGTTCATAAAGAGCTTTCAAAATATTATGGTACTTACTAGCTTTGAGCTCTCATTGAACCTATCATAAGCATCTTGAGGTGATTAAGGTTAAAGTGAACAAAGATGGAGTATATGCTTGACGAAATATAAGTTGGAAATATCATGTCCCTTGAGTACGAGGGCCGCTCCTCATGCTACTCAACTTTAGTTAGCAGTAAGTTCTTGTCATTGTAAGTACATGTATATCATAGAGAACCGCCAATGGGGGTACCCCTTGCACATGATACAAGAGATATCCCATAATCAAAATGACAAGGCAAGCAGACAATGAGCATCTCGGCAATCTCTTATTTACCATGGGAAAATGGTGCCTTTTTCTCTCTTTCCTCTTTTCAATATGTCTCTCTCTTTTTTATATAAGAAGAAAGCTTCATAGATTGGTCATTATGGTGATACTGCAAGTTTCCACCATGATTAGGCATGGCTTAGGCTAGCGGCCCAGGCGTTTCTCTAGCACACATACGTAACTCCATGGACTTACAAGCTCCCCTATTATTTCACACCGACGACATCCGCAAACAAAAGAGCATGATATCAACTAGGTAGATATTTACATGTGTTGAAAGCGTTCCCCGTGACAGCACGGTTCTGCTAATCCCAACTTATAGATGCAAGCATATACAACTTCGATGACACAATGGTTCAAGTTTATTAGGGGCAAAAAAATAATGTGTGCCATCAAGTTCGTGAGAGCTTTACTAACTAGTTTTCACATAACAAAATAATTTTTAATTTGAAAAATAGATGAAGCTTGAGAATTTACTTGGAATAACAATAATGCTAATAGGTAGATATGGTGGACACAAATGGCACGGGTTTTGGTTTAAAGGGTTGGATGCATGAGAAGTGTTCCCTCTCAGCACAGATTTATGGCTTAGCAAGGCTGGGTAGCAAGCAAAAGAGTTGAAGGAAACAAGCAAACTTACAAGTGATAAAGCCAAACATGCAATCTTATTTGAAGACACAAAAGTTATTAAATAAAGAATACTAAGCTTATGAGCCAATCAAGAAAGAAAATAGATGATACAAAATACCTGTATTGTTTTTATCTTTTCCTTTCAAACCCCAAAAGGTGTTGCTACTGACCAAAGCTCAGTTTTCCAAAACCAATTTAGATCTACTTGATGCTCCCAAAGTGATACCAATACTGTCAACAAGATCAATCATATAATAGATATTGCGAACTAAAATAAGAAGTGCAAAAAGTAAAAGATGAAACTTCTCATTAATATTCCACAAAGGAACTCACAGCAAGGGATACATAGATAACAAACTAAAGGAGAGATACTTCCATAATGCAAACCAACCTATATGATAACTTCTCAACCCAAGATATGAATCTACTAAAAAGGTAAAAAGATAAAAGATAATGATGTGATACCGCGGCACTCCCCCAAGCTTGGAACAAGCCAAGGGGATGCCAAACCTGATGACAAATTACTCCTTCGGTGGTGGTGGTGCTCTCTCGATAAGCTTTTCAATCAGTTCCCTCAAATCCTCAATCCCAAAGGCTAGAGTTCGAATCATCTCCGAGTTATGCTCAATACGGTTCATGATCATGTCGGATCGGGAAACCCAGTCCTTGTTATTCTTTCCCCACTCTTCCTTCTTAGAGTGTTCCTTCCCTGCATGGTTAGAACGAGGCATATCCCACATAGTGGGCACCTTTTGGAATTGTTGCTCATGTATAAGAGTATGTTAGGGGTTCTTGGTGCGTGGAGGAAGTCACCGTGGAGAGAGGATATGACGCGGAGTTTCCCCTCCTGTAGACATCCGTGCTGTCCTCCTAAGATTGGTAGGGTTTTCCACCACTCCAATGCTTGCAACGGTAGCGCGGGTGTCCGGATGCTCGTCCTCCTTCACGTATTCTTCATCCCCAACCAAGATCTCCTCCTCCTTGGGGTTTTGAGGATCATCTTCCACGGTCTTCTTGCCCTTGTCGTTGGCGGAGACCATGGTGCCTCTAAACTTGAGAAATTTTCCTGACAGAAACAGATCGAAACGAAAACACGACAAGAACACGATATACAAACCTCGGGGGATCTGGGGGATTATATATTACGAAGTTTCACTACATAATGAAGGTATTGTGCGAAAACAGGGCGGAGACAGACTCCAGGGGGCTCACACCCCCTGGTGGCGTGGCCAGCTGGGGCCTGCGCCACTGGTGGGTGTGGCCCACCTGGGCTCCGTCACCTCCTCTGTTTCGTCTCGTAAGCTTCCATATGTAATAAAACATCAAAAATATAAATAACAAGGTTTTTCGCGAACCTTCTGTTTGCAGCACTTTTTACCTATTCAAAGACGGACTCTGTAGATTCTGGAGTTTGGTTTCTGATAAATTCTTCCGGGGTCACCATTTGAATAATATCAACATCTTCATTATAAGAATCTCCAGAAATGTAATGTTTTAGCCTTTGACCACTCACCACCTGTGTAGTGTTGTCCTTCAAAGAAGATATTTTGATAGCCCCTGAACGATACACCTCCTCAATAACAAAAGGTCCTTCTCATTTTGAGAGTAGCTTCCCTGCAAAAAATCTAAGACGAGACCTATACAAAAGAACTTTCTCACCAACATGGAACTCCCTTTTGATAATTCTCCTATCATGCCATCTTTTTACTTTTTCCTTAAAGAGTCTCAAATTTTCATAAGCTTCACTTCTCCACTCGTCTAAGGTACTCAAGTCAAGCAATCTTTTCTCACCAGCAAGTTTAAAATCTCGATTCAGTTCTTTCACTGCCCAATAAGCTTTGTGTTCTAATTCTAGAGGCAAGTGACAAGCTTTACCATAAACCATTTTGTAAGGATACATTCCCATAGGATTTTTATATGCAGTTCTATAAGCCCATAAGGCATCATTCAACTTTTTAGCCCAATTTTTCCTAGATCTATTAACAGTCTTTTGCAAGATAGATTTAATTTCTCTATTTGAAAGTTCTACTTGCCCACTGGTTTGGGGGTGATAAGTTGAAGCAATTCTATGGTTAACATCATAGTTAGCAAGAGTCTTCCTAAAACCACCATGAATAAAATGAGAACCTCCATCAGTCATGAGATATCTAGGCACACCAAACCTAGGAAAAATGACATCTTTAAGCATTTTTAAAGAGGTCTTACCATCAACACTGTTTGTAGGTATGGCTTCTACCCACTTGGTAACATAATCAATAGCAACAAGAATATGAGTATACCCTTTTGAAGGAGTAAAAGGACCCATAAAGTCAAATCCCCAACAATCAAAAGGCTCAATAACAAGAGAATAATTCATAGGCATTTCATTGTGTCTAGAAATGTTACCAAATCTTTGACATTCATCACATGATAAAATATACTTCCTTGCATCCTTGAAAAGAGTAGGCCAGTAAAAACCAGATTGTAAAACTTTTTGTGCAGTCCTATCCCTAGCATGATGTCCTCCATAAGCACCGACAGACACTTTCTCAATATCTCTTGTTGTTCATATTCTGGGACACATCTCTGCATAATACCATCTACTCCTTCTTTATATAAATGTGGGTCATCCCAAAAGTAATGCCTTAGATCATAAAAGAATTTCCTTCTTTGCTGGGCTATAAAGGTTGGAGGCAAATACTTGGAAACAATAAAGTTAGCATAATAAGCATACCAAGGACTCTCTTGCGGACTTACCCTTATTGTAGCCAACTATTCATTTGGAAAACTATCATTAACAGGCATAGGATAAATAGAAATGTTTTCCAAACGAGATAAATTATCAGCAACAGAATTTTTAGCACCTTTCCTATCTATAATATGCAGATCAAACTCTTGTAAAAGCAACACCCATCTAATAAGCCTAGGCTTAGCGTCTTTATTTGTCATAAGGTACTCAATAGCAGCATGATCAGTATGAATAGTAACCCTTGAATCAACAATATAAGGTCTAAACTTATCACAACAAAGATTACAGCTAAGAACTCCTTTTCAGTAGTAGCATAATTCTTTTGAGCAGCATCTAGAGTCTTGCTAGCATAATGAATAACATTCGACTTTTTATCTACTCGTTGCCCAAGAACAACACCCATAGCAAAATCACTAGCATCACACATAATTTCAAAGGGTAAATACCAATCAGGTGGTTGGACAATAGGAGCAGTAGTCAAAGCTTTCTTCAAAGTTTCAAAAGTTTCCTTACAATCATCATCAAAAACAAAAGGTACATCTTTTTGAAGATGATTAGTAAGGGGCTTTGAAATTTTGGAGAAATCTTTAATAAACCTCCTATAGAAACCAGCATGACCAAGGATACTACGAATACCTTTTATATCCCTACGGCAAGGCATCTTCTCAATTGCTTCAATTTTGGCTCTGTCTACTTCAATACCTCTTTTAGAAATTTTGTGTCCAAGAACAATCCCTTCATTAACCATGAAGTGGCATTTCTCCCAATTAAGAACAAGATTAGTTTCTTCGCATCTCTGCAAAACTTTATCAAGGTTGTGCAAACAATTATCAAAAGAAGTTCCATAGACGGAGAAATCATCCATGAAAACTTCCACAATTTGTTCAGAAAAACCATTAAAGATAGCAGACATACATCTCTGAAAGGTAGCAGGAGCAGTACATAAACCAAAAGGCATACGCCTATAAGCATAAGTTCCATAGGGACAAGTGAAGGTGGTTTTTTCTTGGTCTTGTGCCCTCACATCAATTTGAGAGAACCCAGAATAACCATCAAGAAAACAAAAGCGGGTATTTTAAGACAATCTTTCTAGCATTTGATCAATAAAAGGCAGAGGATAATGATAGTTCTTAGTAACTTTATGAACCTTTCTAAAATCAATGCACATCCTCTAACCAACCACTACTCTTTGAGGTATAAGCTCATTATTTTCATTAGGAACAACAGTGATTCCCCCTTTCTTTGGGACACAATGAACATGGCTAACCCATTGACTATCGGCAATAGGGTAAATAATACCAGCATCATGGAGTTTTAATACCTCATTTCTTACCACATCCTTCATCTTAGGATTTAAACGGCGTTGATGTTCAACAACTGGTTTTGCATCAGGTTCTGTATTAATAGCATGCTGACATATAGTAGGAGAAATCCCTTTTAGATCATTAAGAGTATACCCCATAGCTCCTCAGTGTTTCTTCAATATTTCCAATAATATTTCCTCCTCCTTCCCTGAAAGTTTAGAACTAATAATAACAGGATATATCATCTAGATAAGCATATTTAAGATCATCAGGTAGAGGTTTTAAATCGAAAACAGGATCCCCTTTAGGTGGTAGTGTTGTACCCAAATCTTCCACAGGTAGGTTATGCTTAAGTAATTCAGGTTTACGAAGGAAAACCTCGTCAATCTCATTTTTTCCTTCATGAGGACCTCACTTTAATGATCTTCCATATACTGCTACAAAAGAGGAAGGTGATTATGAGATTGCACTTGTAGCTCTATTCAAAACCTTGTCTTGGCCCATAGAATCTTGATTTTCCTCTACATGGTTAGCAACACAAGCACTAGAGGAAATAGAACCATTTTTATCATGGCAACAAGACAACACAAGCATATCATCATGAGATTTATTCAAGTCATTTCTACATGATATGCAAGGACTATTAACACAAGCATGTAAGAGGTTTGTAGTGCTAGAATTGTTAAGGTCCAAAGATAGATCATTGCAACTAGATATAGATGAGGGATTACAAATAGTAAGCACACTATCCAAATTTCAATTTCTATCACCACTTACCATATCATTACCTTGTGAAAAGTCACATGTTGGTGAAGTGGTAGAGGATGAGAACTCATCTCGACCGGAAGTGGAAGCAACACAATCATCCTCAACAATATTGGACACAAGATATTTATCTTGAAGTTTTGTCCATAACATGAGAGCTCCAAAAAGGAATGATTGAAGAGGTAACTACATAGATCAAAGCATTAACAAGCACATTAGAATCTTGAGCATCGAGATATAAGTTTTTCTCATCCTCACAAGATAGATTTTTGAAATCCATAGGATGAGAAAAACCCATACCTACAATACGCTCCAAATTTGGGTCCATGTCCCGAAAATGAATGAGCATATGATTTTTCCATGTATCATAATTTGTGCCATCGAATATGAACATATCATTGTGCACTAATCCTCTAGCCGACATCTTTACTCTCAAGGCGGTGAAGCCTAAAATTAGAGACCGGGATCTGATACCAATTGAAAGGATACAGATGTCGCCTAGAGGGGGTGAATAGGCGATTAAAACTTTTCCTAGAGTGGCTCAACGAAGGCGGAATAAAACTAGTGTTTACTTTATTAAGCACAACCTAGAACAACTAAGGTTCACCTATGTGCACCAACAACTTATGCTAAGCAATACAAGCAACAAAGTGATAGAAACATATATATTACTTCAAGCATGAAGGCTATCATAATGTAAAATGCATAAATAAAGAGCTCGGGTATAGAGATAACCGAGGCACGCGGGGACACCGATATTTTACCGAGTTCCTCCCAACATGGAGTATGTCTTGTTTGGAGAGGGGGTGGTATCAAACCACAAATGCCACAAAAGGCCTCTCTTATTCTCCGGTGAATCTCACCCCAACGGGATCGATCCACGCTTCCACTATCGGTGCACTTGTCGGTGGCAACCGGAACCTCTCACAAGGTTGGGGCACTTCTCCACAAACTTAATTGGAGGCTCCCAACAAATGCCACAAAAGGCCACAATGCCACCAAGGCCACAAAACCGTCTAGGGTTCCAAGAACCCAAGAGGGACAAGCTCCAATGAGTAACTCAAACCAAATCCTCCGAGGAGAACTCAAACCGATGCACCAAATGCAAATGGCAAGAACACCACAAAGGTGATCAAATCCCTCACTCTCAAGTTCCAACAAAGCTACTAAAGCTATTGGGGAACAAGAGAGGAGGAATCAAAGAGAGACACAAAATCCCCCAAAATCTATATCCCCAAAGATGCACTCACAAAGAGATGAATCAGTTAGGTCAAAACATGGGTCTAGATCTCCTCTCTCTTCCACTCAAATATGGGCAAGAATCATCGGAGGGAAAAGATTAGGCAAGCTTCAAGATCTAGATCAAGTGTGGACAAAGCTTAGCCTAATAAATAAGAGAGAACCTAAGTAAACTCAAAACGGGCAAAGCCTTAAATAGGGGTCCCAAAAATCTGACCGTTGAAGCTATTTTTCGGTCAGGACCGGTAGTACCGGTTGACCACCGCTCAACCCACACCAGCGCGAGAGAGAAGAAGCAGGAAACCAGGCAGAGCGGGGCCATCGCGGCAAGAGCATGTGCAACACAGTAGGCAAGCAGCAGCAAATGCGGCAGCAGCGAGGGGCCGTACGGCGCGCGCAGCGAGCAGCAGAGCAGGCAAGCTACAACACGGGCTAGCACGCTCGCATGGCAGGAGGCAGCTGGGCCCAGCGAGCAACGGCAGCCAGCAGAGCATGCGCAGGCGCAGCGAGCGAGAGGCGTGCGAGCGGTAGCAGGGTGGCAGGCACACGCGGGGCCAGGGGCGGGTCTACGCATGCGGCGAGCTGGCGCATCGGCGGGGCCTAGCGCGAGCAGATCTGGCGGCAGCAAAGCGGGCTGAGGCAATCCTTCCAGGTCCTTCCAAGGCCAGACGGTACTACCAGAAAATGGTACCGGGCCAGGCAGAAGATAAACCGTGGCGCTCAGATGCGGGCGGTAGTACCGGCCCGCCCGGGCGGTACTACCGCTCGGCCCAGTAAACAGATTTTTCTTTTTCTTTTTTAAATAAGACTAGAAAATATTCAAACGGGTGTAACTTTTGTTTGGTAACTCCGATAGACCCGATTCCAATTGCGTTGAAAATATTGGTTATCACCAAGTGAGAAAGTATCAAGTAGAATAATGTGAGATACCTCACTTGGTGAGAAACTGAGAAGCCGCATAAATCAAAATCGCAATACACGGAAGATCCGATTTTGATGACCAAGAACTTGTTATGGAGATTAACACAAGCTCTATATCCTCACATGAATAAAACCAAATAACAACCAAATATGATGATGCAAGTATGCAAAGGTTTGAGCTCTCTCCGAACGATGTGACCGAATTCCTCATTCGAGAGCCCCTCTTGATAGTACGGTTATCTATCCTAAACCCGGTCTCCTACACACAACAAGAGACCGGAAAAAGGGAAAACCTATCAAGATTATACCTTTGCCTTGAGCATTCCACTTGAGCTCGATGTAGACGGTCTTTCCCTTCTCAATATGGAACGCCTTTCTTAATTCCTCATCATTGACCTCGCATATTGAGCTTGCACAACATATCTTCTTTGCATTTCATCAACCTTGAAGCTAACACATGCTCCAAGCGATGCCAATGGATAAATCCTACAAGTATAAATCAATACACACATTAGTCCATAAAGATTGTCATTAATTACCAAAACCACACAAGAGGGCCCAACATGTTCTTTCAAGGTTCAATGTTTATTTGGTCATCAGGTTGCACAATTTTTTTTGTACTTTTGGTAACCACATTAGCTATGATATAATGTTCCTTTACCTTAGTAGGAAAAGGGATTTTCTCAATATAAGGTTCAGGCAAAATAGGATAAACAATACAAACTTCAATGCTAGTAGGAACATGGGTAACAATCTCTTTATAAGGTGCATGGTACTTGCCCCACTCCTTTTTGGGAATTTCAATATAAGAGGCAAAGGCCTTAAAACAATTGGCAAGAACTTGAGAATCAAGACCATACTCAGTACTAATATCACGGAAGTCATCAGTTACCATAAAATATTTAATGCATTTATAATCATAATTTATACCTGACTTTATTCCTTTGTCATTCTCCCATGCTTCAGTGTTCTCTTGAATACGGTCTAGGAGATCCCATTTAGCTTCTTCCTTCATACGTGTGAATGATCCAACACAAGAAGCATCTAGTAAATCTTTATCATGAAGAGTAAGCCTTACATAAAAGTTATTGATAATAATATTGTTAAGGAATTCATGAATAGGAAATTTAAGCATTAGTAACTTCAATCTCCCCCAAGCTTGGGTTGTACTCTCTCCATCACGAGGCCAAAATTTATATATTTGATTCCTATCCTTATGAATCTCACTGGGAGGATAGAATTTAGAATAAAAGAGAGGTACTATTTCCTCCCATTCCATAAATTGTCTATTCTTCAGCATCTTATACCATTCTTTAGCTCTTCCTTTCAATGATATAGAGAGTAACTTATTCTTCACATGTTCAGTTGTGATACCTGCACACTTAAACAACCCGCATAATTCATGGATAAAAAGCAAGTGATCACTAGGATGGACAGTTCCATCTCCAAAATAATAAATATCCATAACAGGATCAACAATACTTGTAGGTATCTCAAAAGGATCTATCTCAACAGGTGGTGGTTCATCTACTACCCGAACAGTGGTAGTAGTTTTTCCAAACATGAAACCAAGTGGGTTATCAATATTGGAAACAAAGTAACAAACGGAAATAAAAGCAATAATCATAGTAGAAGATTCCTTTACCAGTTCCACTCTTCAATAGCGCTTCACTCCCCGGCAAAGGCGCCAGGAAATAGTCTTGATGACCCACAAGTATAGGGGGGGGTATCGTAGTACTTTCGATAAATAGGAGTGTCGATCCCAAAGAGGAGCAGAAGGTGCTGACTAGTGGTACTAGCTCAAGAGTTCTCTGTAAATACTTAGCAAATAGATTTTTAGGGGTTTTCTGATAAAGCAAGGAAATAAAGACAGCAAATAATTGCAGCAAGTGTCCCATTCCTTTCTTAGCAAAGGACAAGCCGGAGGAAATACAAATGAGGATCAAACATTCTCGAGGACACATGAGAATACTGTCAAGTGCTTTTGTTTCATATAGCTGATTAATCTTAATTGGTTTTATAAGTGTCGTGTGGGTGAACCTATGCTAATGTACCGACCTTACTTGGACTAATACATACTTGTGATTAAACCCCTTGCAAGAATCCACAACTACAAGAAAGCAATTAAGATAAAAACCTAACCACAGCCTTAAACTCTGAGATCCTACACTCCCTTGTGCAATAGTTTCCTAACGGGGATTCAGGTTTCTATCAGTCCGGCAACCCCACAATTAGTATCCAAATACACAATGCATTCCCCTAGGCCCATGCGGTGACCCAGCATACCACTGCATGATGTAGTACACTATAGTCATTAACATAACACCAATGAAACACCGTTCACTATTATTACATCCCTCAGAGTGGTACAACAGAAACACAGCGGGTCCAATACATGGCTAAAGGTTATAACTCACTCTATACACAAGATCTAGAGAATACTCTAGGTTAAAGAGAGAGAAAGAACTTCTTACAAAGAAGAATCAAAGATAAACAACGCAAAAACTATTATACTATTAAGACTAGTATTTTAACTAAGGGTTTAGCATTGTTGCTATTGCAATGCACTACAGAAATAGGTTCTTTGGCTCGAGAGTATATTCCTATCTAATCAGTAAGTTCGTCTTCACTTGAGTTTATGTATATGTTGACTTCCTTGTCTTTGTTGAAGAGCTTTAGCTTTGGATGATGATTCCTGGAGCATAACTTGATGCAAACATCGTCTTAATGGCTTTAGAATCTAGCAAGGGTTAAGAAGATACGCTGAGTACGAGCGTACTCAGCAAATTCACTAGAAAAGGAGTGTTTGATGCACTATATCTACAGCCACAGACCGTAGGTCGTAGGCAATGCAAGTTTTCATAAACATTTCTTCAAAGGTTGTTTTTATTCCAAAAAGCTATGTGCGTTAGCCTTCACGGGTTTACCAGAACTTTCATGGAGTTCCTTTCCCGCCGTGTTTGCAGCTCCTTCCCGGAACAGGGAGTAACAATTTATAGTTCTTACACTCTACAGAGGTGCGTTACTTTACCCATGAGAGATCAACTCTTTGTTGCACAACCGGGCAGCTTATTCCCATCCACAATTCCATGATGTGGGGCCCAGAAGATGATCCAAGCCAATCACTGCCCCCTTCGCGACCTCGCATGCCTCCTTGGTGTACACCATGCCTACATATTGAATTATGGCAATGGTTTGTATAGATCGTTAGATGCCAGAACTATCGTGGGACATTGAGGGTTCCCACCCATATGTTGCATATCCTCTACGAATTACCAATTAATATGCACGCTACGAGTGATAACAGCCACGACATGCACATCCGGCTACATGCGAGAGGAAGAAGATACAGCTGACTTCTCCGTCCCATTCCAAATCTCATGGTTAACGCGTGATATACGGCGCAAGAATCACTGGCGACATTGGTTGTTAAGTCCTAGATAATATGTTCCTTTACCACCGGAACTCTTACAGTGGGTAATTACCTCATGGTAAATAACCTATAATCATATTATTATGAAAATAGTGTTTTCTGACCTTTTTCAAATGCAGGTGATGACAACATTGGATTTGTAAAATACTTTACAGAAAATAATCAAAGGACATGAGCAAGTGTGAACTTGCCTTTTGTGATTGCAAGATTATGCACTCACGGTCTTCAAGACAATATAAGATCCAATATCTGAAATCAGCATCATTGGTCCAGTAAGGACTAATGTTTAAAGAAGCAAGATGTTATTATGCATAAGTAATGTAATGCAATTTGATAAACTCGAATCCCGGGGATAACGTTGATCTAGGGTTTGGAAACGGGAAATTGTTCCTGTTAGCATGTGTTGTACTTTTAGATAAGTTTTACACTTGTGCTTCTTATTAAGGCTTGTGAGTGTGTGTGAAACAACATGTGTTTATAATATCATACAACAATATGATACACAATTGTGGAATGTTATACAAAAGACTGCTTATATAAGAATTGTTGTTTGAAGTGGAAAAAAGAATAACATTTGAAGAAAAGATTTCTTTTCTAAGGTTTAAACAATCTTTGTGGTTTAATCAGAGGTGGTTGATGTTGTTTGTGCTTGCTTGAATAATTTGGATTTGAGCTGCTTTATAATTTAATTATGACAGACCAAAGTTAACTATAAAACACATAACAATATCTTTAGCATAATATTTAAAGTCTTTTAGACTAAAGTTAACTTTAAAACATAGATGGGTTAAGGTGTAATGCTTATGACTTTTTTACCTTGTGTACTTTATAATGTTTCCTTAAAGTCACTTAAGAATGGTTATACTGTCGTGGTATTGCCGACGAGTACGCCATGGAGGGGTCCTCACAGTGCGTGTTTAGAGACGTGGGTTAAGGCGGACGGTTGACGGGTACGAGGTAACACAGCTTACCCAGGTTCAGATCCCACAACGGTGGCGGAATCCTACTCCTGCTATAAATCACTATAAGGGCAATACGCCGAGTTATAGAGATAGGTTCGTTGTGCGAGGTTGTATGAATCGATGCTAGGTTATCTGATCTTGTGCCCTAAAGGCTCCCATAGGCCTGACTTATATAGTCGCCAGGTCCTAGGGTTACAGGGAAAAGTCCTAGCCGGATAGGTTACAGAGTCCTACACCGTCTATTACTAGTCTTGTGTATCTTGCACTCCAAGGCTCTGGGTACGCTGGTGACTCCACCGTAGCCTTCCTTTATCCGGCATGGGCCTCCCTTCTGGATCCACCTAACTGGGCCGCCCAGCAGGCCATAGGCCATGCTACCGACTATGGGCCACCCGGGTTAGTGGGATAAGATACATGCTATTAGGATACCCATATAGCATATCCCCAACAGTAGCCCCGAAGAACTCCGAGATCTTGCGCCGTCTTGCCTCTTCACATAGAATGCTCCGTCTAGATGGATGTCGGCAAATCGTCAAGCAACATCTTGTAGTCCTCCTAAAGAACCCTGCAAGGTTTTCTCCGTCTTTGATTTGTAAGCCGGAGAAATGCTGAATCTTCCATCGTACTCTTCCGTAGTCGGATTAAATCCGTCCATGCTGGAATCTTCGATGCGACGGCTCATCTACTCGTGTCAGCTAGGACGACATAGGCTTAGGTCAGCGACGCCTCGTAACTCACACATGCAGAGAAAGCAATCATATCCGATTTTCCCGCGCGAGCGATATGAACCGTTGGCGGCGGCGGTTGGAGACGTGGTGAAATTACCGCGCACGTTCACGAACACGTCGTCTACGCGGCAACCGTCCGATCAGCTGCACGAATCTTGACGCAGAGTATGATAAATAGTAACCGTGGGACACTTTCCACTTTTTACCTCATTCCTCTCGCATCATCGTCTTCTTCCTCCAGCCGCACGCCTCCTCGAGCTCTCCGCGAGAAACCTCGAAAACCCTATCTTCCACCTGCGTCAGTCGCATCCTTCCAAGACTCCATGGCCAGTAGCAGCTCCTCCCCATCGATGGCGGCGTCGAGCGAAGCCACGGCGAAGACGGCGAGCTCGGTCGTCGTGCCCCCAGAGGGCCTGGTCATCCCCGCATCGGCGGTGATCGAAACCACCAGCGGCGACCATAATCTGGCGGCGCTAGAACCACTGGAAGAAGAGCTAGACTCGCACAAGGGCGACTGGCGTGGCTCGGACATCACTTACCGCGACATCCAAGAGATGGTCGCCGAAGGTTACCTCCCCGTGACGGAGGGGCTCGCTTGGCGGGCGGCACCGGCCGGCGAGGTGACACCTTCTCCCCAAGCCGGATAAAAGGTGTACCTCAAGGCTCAGCTGGTACGCGGCGTTTCCCTGCCCATCTCGCACTTCTTTCTCTCCGTCTTGAACCACTACAAGGTCCAACCCCATAACCTCTCCCCCAACAGCATCTTAGTGCTTAGCAACTTCACAGCACTTTGTGAGGGTTACCTAGGGATTAGGCCTAGGTTAGACTTGTTCGTGTACTTATTCACCATCAAACGTGAAGCCGGACATAGTAGGGAGGAGCTTAGGAACTGCGGCACCATAAGCTTCAAGATTCGACCTGGCCGGCGGTTCCCCGACATCGTCGGCCATGAGTCCTGCAAAAACTGGCAGCGGGCGTACTTCTACGGCCCCGACATTCCTTTGGCGGGCCGAGAAGTAACGTACCCGGACTTCACGGATGGAGCCACCGCTGAAGTTTCCACATGGAGATCCCATGCCTCCCTTCCCTCCGACCTCGACACTTCTCGCGCAATAAGGCGGATCGAATGGTTCATAGAGACGAGTTTGACCGGCTTGTACCTAGCCATGTGTTGGTTCATCAGGCGAATCCAACCTCTGCAGCACCGCGCGAAGTTCATGCACGAGTATACCAGTGATCGAAGGGATACCCTCTGGATCTCCGTGTATAACTTCTCGAGCGACTCCGTCAAGCTCCGCCTGAAGGACATCGTCAAGGTGAATGATAAGAAGCGTGGCTTCACCATTACCTACGACATGTTCATAGACGGCAAGTGCCCAAAGGTAGATATTTATTTTCCGTGTACGACATATGCTCCAGTTTCTCCGTCTTGCCAACACCATCTTATATAACACGGTGACTTCTTACTTAACAGCTTAGCGATCTAGATGAGGACAACCTGGCTGCCCAAATCTACGATCCAAATATGAAGGAAGTCACGGTCGTGTCTGACGACGATGTCCCGTTGGCGCGAAAGCGGAAGAGCTCCACCTCTGACGCTGCCGACGGAGGCAAGAAGAAGAAGAAGACGGAGGGTGGAGCCTCCAAAAAGACTACCGCCGCCTTGGAGGCGGAAAAGAGAAAAGCCACCGGGATTTTTGCCAAAGCACCCCCCTAGTGTAAGCTTCTCATTCTCCAACATTGTCTATCTGTCTGTTTTGTTCCTATACTTATGCATTCTGCACGTCTCAGGAAGAAAGCCACGACCAGCCTCAAGAAGACCTCCAAAACTTTGGGGGCTTCTAGAAATATCAAAGACATCGCGACGCCTCCCTCGCCATCGCCCCTGCTACTCCTGCCGTCAAGCCTTCCTTTGCCCCGACAAGTTCTCAAGCCCAGGAGGCACCAGGCCCTTCCGCCATGGAAGTGGATTCTGGCGCCTCTAACGAACTCGCTGTTGGCGGCGAATAGGCGACACAGGAGAGCACTGCTCTACAAATGGCTGAAGCTTCGGCTAAGGATGCCATCGGTAGCGGCAAGGCGGTAGTGGGAACTGGTACCTCTGCCGAAGGCGGCGCCCCTACTCCCCAGAAACCCTTCGAGTTCCCGAAGATAGTTTACCCGACGCTCATGCCGAGTAACACAACTCTGGTTCCTGGAGGAGTGCCGTCATCTCCGACGTGCGGTATTGAGGAGCTTCTCCGACAAGAGGATATCTTGCGAGGAAATAGCATTTCCTTTGGCAAGCTGCTGGCCGAGAGCGCTACAAACCTCAAGATTATTGCACTTGTAAGTTTTACTTTACCTTTTGCATTTCATATGAGTATCCCACTGTAGCCCCCGAGGATATAGACGGAAAACCATGGGTTTTGCATCTATATGCTCTAAGAGTGACTAAGATAGAAAGAACTCTCACTGTAGCCCCCAAGCATTTAGATGGAAGAAATTATTCCGACTAGATGCTTTAAGAGTAGCATACGTAGTGTTTATAATTTTCAATACTGTAGCCCCCAAGCCTCTAGTTGTAACTGAATTAGTTCCGACTAGATGCTTAAAGAAAACCTAAGCATTTTCTGAGTTAAAACTTTATACTGTATCCCCCAAGCTTCTAATCGAGAACTGAAGTAGCTCCGACTAGATGCTTAAAGAAAAGCTAAGCATATTGCTAAGTTAAAAAAAACTCTCGCTGTAGCCCCCGAGCGCCTAGATGGAAAGCTTCCGACTAGGTGCACCAAGCAGACTAAACAACGGTTTAACTTTTTTCCTTTTTTCCACAGAACGAGAATGCTCGGAGGGGAATGGCCAACAACAAGTACCAGAAGATGCGCGCAGATCTTGAAGCCGAAAAGGGTAAAACTGCCATCTTGAAGGAACAGATCATCAAAAACAAGAGTCTGTTTTATTTTTTGCGCATTACGTCTTGGTTTTATGCCTTCATTCTCTGAGTACTTACTGTGTACTTTGTTTTCTCTGACTTTGCAGAACATGTCGCCAAGGCCAAGGATATTGTTGAGCAGTCCAAGCACATCCAGCAGCTGGACAGTGATAACAGAATCCTTAAGAAGGAGAGGGAAGAGATGCTGAAGATGCACGAGGATTCCATGAAAGCCCTGCAGGATTCCGCCTCCGTGGAAATCAATCGCTTGAAGGAGGAGCTTGCGATCTTAAAAGATCAGAAGCAAGCTGCTGATGAGCAAAACCAACGCCACAACGAGGCATTTAAGCTCCTCCAAGGAGAGAAGGAATCCTTGGCAGACACCCTCTGGCAGGCCAAGGCCAGTATCTTCAGTAGGTTTCCTCCGCCTTGTATTTCTGTAGTCTGGATACTTAGAGTTTATTGAACTCAAGCGCTCATTGTCGGAATTTTAAGCTCTTATGGGTTTAACCCGCTCGCCTCCTTCGGACAAGGAATGCATGGTTCTTGCCGACAACTTTATGAACACTGCCATCACCCAAGCCAAAGAGATTGCCAAGCCCCTCCAGATATATATCAAGGCCTCGGATTCCATGACGAAGTACTCGGAGATTCTGCGCCGAGCCCCCGAGTGCGTTACGAGCTAGAAAGCTTCATGTGCACGGAATGGCACAAGGATGGCGCTGTCTATGGTGAAGGCACACTACGAAGATGCCGACATCGACACGGTGACCTCTGGTATCCCCGATGTTGATGATGACGGCAAAGAGATTGATCACGAAGCCATCTTGTCATCACTCGCGGGATATGACACTAGAGTTGCCGAGTTGGTGGACATCGATGTCTTCGTGCCTATGAATACCATTGACAGCGTCAACCAAGATTCTTCCGAGTCTCATCATAGAGCCGACGTTGAGGGTGATTCTCCGGCTGGGGACGATGCTGCTTCCAAGTCTCCTGTGCCCAAAGAGTGAAAAACACTATGTAATATTTGTTTTGCCTTTGGTTTATGCGCAGAAAAAAAACTTGATGATGGAACTTAAGGCGGAAAACAATGATTTTTATTTCCTGCCACTTAAGAACTTAGTTCCCAGCATGTATATATTTTTTAAGCAAGTGCTGGCTTATCCATTACTTTGGTTCTTATGCTTTACTTTTCGTGAGTCGGAAGACTCGTTGTCGGAACCATGCGCTTAGGTGATGATGCCCAATGGCACCGTCAATAACCCGAGCACAAAATCGCCGACAATAAGTGCCAAAAGTCACTACTCCAGAATCCACATAAAAACGACAAAGAACGTGTAGACCAGAAAACTTAAGCTAATGCCCGTAGGCGGAATTTTCACAAGTGCAAACGCAAAACTTGTGCATAAAGGTTTTATATGATCCAAAAATGAACACTAAAGGAGGTAAAAGACTCAGGAATATGAGTGAACCAAAGAGCTTTATTTCATTGATCATATAAGAGATACACAATTAGATAAAAATGCTAAGTGTAAAAAGGACGTAGCTGTGCTATGTTCCATGGCCGATCAAGCTCTGGGTAGTCATCATCCGGGTCACGTCACTTACGCTTATGATCTTGGGTCTATCCTTTAGTTCACGATTGTCAACAAGGTAGTAAGACCCATTGAGCAATGCCTTGCTTATGATGAACGGTCCTTCCCATGGAGGGGATAATTTATGTGACTTCTTCTGCTTAAGTCGGAGCACCAAATCCCCCTCTTTAAACGAGCGATGACGAATGCAGAGACTATGGTATCTGCGTAGCTTCTGCTGGTAGATGGCGGATCTTTGGCATGCCAAAACGCGCTCCTCCTCGAGAAGGTCCACATCCAGGCGTTTGGATTCTTCAGCGTCATCCTCGTCATAGGTGGCAACTCTTGGTGCATCGTGAAGGATGTCGGAAGGCAGGATGGCTTCTGCTCCATATACCATGAAATAAGGGGTGTAGCCGGTGGATCTGTTGGGTGTAGTTCGTAAACTCCACAGCACAGTTGGCAATTCTTCCGCCCAGGCTCCAGCTGCTCTATGTAGCGGTGCCTCAAGACGTGGCTTGATTCCCTGCAGAATTAATCCATTGGCTTGCTCAACCTGACCGTTGGATTGTGGGTGTGCCACATATGCAAGGTCAAGTCGGATGCCTTTCTCCCAGCAATATGCTTCCACTTCTCCGAGCGATAAATTGCTGCCATTGTCGGTGATAATGCTATGTGGGAGACCAAATCTCACCACTAGATCTCGGATGAACCTAAGGGCAGTTGCCCCATGAAGCTTTCTAATGGGTTTAGCTTCTATCAATTTAGTGAATTTATCAACTGCTACAAGCAGATGCGTAAACCCACAAGGTGCCGTCTGTAACGGTCCCACCATGTCTATCCCCCAGACTACAAACAGCCAAGTTATTGGTATTGTTCGCAGTTCTTCAGCAGGAACATGAGGTTGTCGGGCATAATACTGGCATCCCATGCATGTCTCAACCAGTTTGTCGGCGTCCGCCTTTGCGGCTATCCAGTAGAATCCTTGCCGGAAGGCTTTCCCGACCAACGATCGAGGAGCGAGTGATGCTCGCAATCTCCGAGATGGATTTCGCGTAGGATTTCCATACCTTCTAGCTGGGAAACACACTTTAGGTATACACAAGTAGTGCTCCTTTTGTAGAGTTGCCCATTGATTATGGTATAACCCTTTGCTCGTTGTACTATTTGCCGTCTTTCGACTTTGTCGTCGGGCAAAGTTCCGTGTTCGAGATATTCATGAACGGTTTTGTCCAAGCCGGAGGGACCTTAGTCACCATGTTGATGAAAGAGTCAGCTCTATCCGGGTTGTCGATGTCGGCTCCCTTCATGGATGGTGTGCGCAGATGCTCTAGGAAAACTCCTGGCAGAATTCGCTTGCGCCCTGATCCTAGCTTTGATAGCAAATTGGTCGCCTCGTTTTGTTCCCTAGGCACATACTTGACTTCGTAGCCCAAGAAGCTCTTGGCTATCTCGTCCACTTCGTCTCGATATGCCACCATCATAGGGTTCCGCGCATTCCAGGTGCCAGCCACCTGCTGGGCAACCAAGTCGGAATCTCCACAGCAAATTATGCGCTTGATGCCAATATCCTTGGCTACACGTAGTCCGTGAATGAGTGCTTCATACTCCGCCATGTTGTTTGTAGCCTCGAAGTGGATCTGCAGAACGTAGTGTAGCTTGTCTCATGTTGGTGACTGTAGCAATACACCAGCCCCCGAGCCGTTGAGCAGCTTTGATCCGTCAAAGTGCATTACCCAGTACTCTGGTTCTGGCAACGGAGTAGCATCTGGCATCTCCGTCCAATCTGCAACAAAATCCGCCAAAGCTTGTGACTTGATTGCGTCGCGTCTTTTGTAGGTGATCTCGAAGGCGGCAAGTTCAATGCCCCACTTCGCGACCCTTCCTGTAGCGTCGCTGTTATTGATTATATCGGACAGTGGAGTCTTGCTCACCACTGTTATTGGGTGCTCCTGAAAGTAATGCCTTAGCTTCCGAGAAGCAAGGAATACTCCATAAGCTATCTTTTGGTAGTGCGGGTAACGCTGCTTAGACTCTGTCAAGACCTCGCTCACATAGTAAACTGGTCGTTGAACTCCGTGCTCATAGCCTGGTTCCTCCCGCTCTACCACGACGACGATGCTGATAACCCGGTTGGTTGCCTCCATGTAAATTAACAGAGGCTCTCCAGGCTCGGGTGCTGCAAGGATGGGCGCTGAGGAAAGAATCTCCTTAAGCTGCTTCAATGTTGCATCTGCCTCATCAGTCCACGTGAATTTGTCTGCCTTCTTCAGCAACTTGTATAGCGGCAGAGCCTTCTCTCCAAGTCGGCTGACGAACCGACTAACTGCTGCAACACAGCCTGTTAGTCGTTGAATGTCCTTTAGGCATGTCGGACGGTTTATGTTTAAGATGGCCTTGATTTTCTCCGGGTTGACATCGATTCCACGCTGGGAAACGATGAAGCCCAACAATTTGTCGGCTGGAACCGCGAAGACGCACTTCTTAGGGTTAAGCATCATGTTGTATTTCCGGAGATTATCAAAGGTTTCTTTTAAGTCGGAGATTAAGTCGTTTGAATTTTTAGACATCACCGCGATATCGTCCACGTAGGCGCGAATGTTCCGACCAATTTGATCGTGAAGGCAACGCTGCATTGTCCGCTAGTAGGTAGCACCTGCGTTTTTCAGCCCAAAGGGCATCGTGACATAGCAAAACGTGTCGTATGGGGTAGTGAACGAAGTGGCCAATTGATCCGACTTCCTCATCTTGATCTGGTGGTATCCTGAGTATGCATCGAGAAAACACAAAAGTTCCGAGCCAGCCATCGAGTCAATGACTTGGTCAATGCGAGGCAAAGCAAACGGATCTTTGGGACATGCTTTGTTCAAGCCGGTGTAATCAACGCACATTCTTAATTCATTGGTTCCCTTTTTGGGGACAAGTATAGGATTGGCCACCCATTGGGTGTGAAGGACTTCTCGGATAAATCTAGCCTTAAGTAACCTAGCTATCTCTTTGCCAATGGCGCGTCTCTTCTCATCTCCAAAGCGTCGTAGAGGTTATTTCACTGTTTTGGATTTTGGATCAATGTTTAAGCTGTGCTCGGCAAGTTCCCTAGGTACACCTTTCATGTCGGCAGGTTGCCAGGCAAAGATGTCCTTGTTCTCACAGAGGAACTCGACGAGCGCGCTTTCCTATTTGGTATCCAGGTTCGTCCCAATGGCGGTGACCTTGGAGGCATCGCCTACCACAAGTTCCACCGGCTTGGTCTCGATGGCGGCCTTGAACGCAGGAGCGAAGTCGGAGATCTGCTTCTTCGACGCGGGCATCTCTGAGTCATCGACCTTGCTCTAGATTTCTTTGAATTCTTCGTTGTAGAGGACAGCTTCTGCAACGGCTGCTTCGTTGATCTCGTAGTCCGTTGCCTTGGTAAAGCTTCCGGATACGGTGATGATGCCGTTTGGTCCGGGTATCTTTAGCTTGTTGTAGACGAAGAATGGCTTGGCCATGAATGTGTGGAATATGTCGCGGCCGAATATGACGTGGTACACGCTTTTGAAGGGGACTACCTCGAAGGTCATGCGCTCTTGACGGTAATTATTAACATCGCCAAAGGCAACCTCAAGTGTAATGCACCCAAGGGACCGAGCCTCCCGACCAGGAACTACGCCGTGGAAGATGGTGTTGGTCCACCTTAGGTTTGCCTCCGTCAAGTTCATCTTCTGCAGTGTATCCAGGTACATGATGTTGATGCTGCTTCCACTATCCACCATACACTTGGTGAACTCCACGCCGTCAATCAAGGGGTTGATGACCATGGCGTACTGGTTCTCCGTGGGTATAAGGTCTGGGTGGTCCGTCCTGTCCCAAGTTATTGGAACCTCCGACCAGCGCAGGTACTGGGGAACTGGGGGGAGAGTAGCCATCAGGATCCTCAGAGAGGTCTTCTGTTGTCGGACGATGGGGGTGCCAAGGAAAGTGTGGTAGACTGGGGCCTTCTTTGCGAAGGGGTTCTTGCCCTTGTTGTCGCTCTTGGCGGCGTGCTTAGGGTCAACGTCCTCGTCCATGTCACTTGAATCCTTGGACTCCTCCTCCTTGTTCTTCCCCTTGCCCTTGCCTCGCGGTCTGTTCTTCCAACTTCGCTTGTAGCCGGACTCTGGGTATTCCTTGAGGTCGTTGACGAACTTGCAGTGTCGATTGGTATGGGTGGATTTGCCGTTGATGTCGAGGTGTACGAGTCATGGCATATCACGGTACTCCTCGTAGGTTTGGGGAACGTGGAGCGGCGCCGAGGTGGTTTCACTTCCTCGTTGTTGTCCACGACCAGCTCCCCTTCCTCGGCCACGTTGTCCGCCCTCTCCTCGTCCTGCAAAAGTCATAGCGACCATGTCGGTAGATTGCTTTCTTCTGGAGTGGTCTTCCGCTTTGTACTGCTGTTCCTCTGAGCTTGAGTTGGAACGGCCGTTGTCGGCAAGGAGCCACGAGCATCGTCGTCGGCAGCTGCGAACTCGCTAGCCAACTGAATCATCTGGTTCAAGTCGAGATGGTGATTGTCCTGCAAGCGCTTCAGCTTATGTCGGAGCAACGTGCCCCTTTCCAACCCATCGATGAAGGCGGCCATGGCGGTCTGAGCGTGCACTCCTGCGCAGGAATTCTTCATGTCCAGCCAGCGGGAGAGGTAGGTGCGAGATGTCTCATCTTTCTCTTGCACGCACCGCTGTAGAACGCCCACAGTGCAGGGACGCTTGTATGTACCCTCAAAGTTCTTGGTGAACACTTCTTGCATGTCCAACCAGTTGTAGATAGATTTATCCGGCAAGTCGTCGATCCATTGACGGGCCGTACGTGCCAACATTAATGGGAGGTACTTGACGGTGACGTTGGGGTTGCCTCCGGCAATCTCCACTGCGTTTCCGTAGTCCTGCAACCAAGTGGCTGGCTTAGCGGTGCCGTCATAGGGCCTTTTTGGTCTTGTCAATCCGGAAACCTTTGGGGTAAGTTGCGGACCGTATTGCAGGTCCAAAGCAACTTGTGAAGGGTTTCGCAGCATAGTAAATCAAAATTTTCTACGGAAGCGAACAGAGGGAAAGCCAAGATCTAATCTAGGAGATGCAAACAACGAGAGAGATTGGATTAGATCTTCATACCCTTGAAGATTCGCACAGCGGATCGTTCGTCGGAACGTGGGTGATGTAGTCGTACTCGCTTCTCCTCCTCGCGATCCGATCCGATCTAGCACCACAAGTGGTGGTGCCTCCGTGAGATGCACACGTGCAGCACCTCGATGTCTCCTCCTTCCTCGGACCAGCAAGTATGGTGGAGAGATGGATTGGATCTACAACACAACGGCGTGGTGTATATGGTGGAGAATTTCTGCCGCAGGGCTTCGCCTACAAACAGTCGGGAGGGAGAGAGGAGGGCAGCAGGGCTACTAGGGTTTGGAGGGAGGTGTGTGCAGGTAGGGAGGGGGCGCACCAGCCCTCTATATATAGAGGGGGGTGCGGCCAGCCCTTGCCCATCCTCCAAGCCTATCTCTAGTTTAAACGATTTAAACTCTCCCTTCTAGAAACCCTATCTTATCTCTAGTTTAAACGATTTAAACTTATCTAGGATCGGCTGGGCCCTATGGGGCCTTGTGCCCCTGGCCCAATGCGGCCAGGACACTCCCTCATAGGCCCATGCCCCCTCCCGGAAGGTGGGGCCACGTTGGTCCCCTTTCGGAAGGTTCTAGAAGCTTCCGGTACAATACCGATTAATCCGGAACAATTCCGAACTCCAAAAACTGCACTGCCTTATATGAATCTTATTCTCCGGACCACTCCGGAACCTCTCGTGATGTCCCGGATCCCATCCGAGACTCCGAACAAACATTCATAAACCAATTGTCCAATCTATCCTAGCGTCGAGACACGTTAAGTGTGTGACCCTGCGGGTTCGAGAATATGTAGACATGATCTTCTATCAATAATCAACAGCGGGGTCTGGGCACCCATATTGACTCCCACACATTCATCGATGATCATATCGGATGAACCACGATGCAAGGATTCAATCAATCCCATATATATTCCCTTCGTCTCGCGATATTTTACTTGCCCGAGATTCGATCGTCGGTATCGTCATACCTAGTTCAATCTCGTTCACAGCAAGTACTTTACTCGTTCCGTAATCCGATATCACTTTGTGATTAACTCCTTAACCACATGCTTGCAAGCGGTGTTGATATCGATTACCGAGTGGGCCCGAAGTATATCTCTCTGACTTGGGAGGGACAAATCCCATCTCGATACATACAACCCAACAGATACTTTCCGATCACCTGAGAGACACCTTTATGATCACCCTCTCATAGGATGACGTTTGATGACTTCAAAGCTTTCTTCCGATACCAGGGAGTTGCATTATCTCATGGTCTAAGGAATACAATATTTGACATAGGAAAAGCTTCGCAAAGATGAACACAATGACACGATCTAATTGCTTCGCTTAGTTTGGGTCTGTCCACCATATCATTCTCCCAATGATATGATCTCATTATCAATTGACAACTCATGTCTATGGTTAGGAAACCTTAACCATCATTGATCAATGAGCTAGTCCATAGAGGCGTACTAGGGACACGGTGTTGTTCACAAACCACACAAGTATTAATGTTTCCGCTTAATACAATTCTAGCATGGAATATAAACTTTATCATGAACAAGAATTATAATAATAACATCTTTATTATTGCCTCTAGGGCATAATTCCAACAGTCTCCCACTTGCACTAGAGTCAATAATCTAGTTTACATTTGGCAACAATCTTACACCCATGGCACTGAGGTGTTGATCATGTTTTACACGTGGAAGAGGTTTAGTCAATGGATCTGCGACATTCAGATCTGTATGTACTTTGCTGATCTTCAGATCTCCATCTGCTATATAATCTCGGATTATATGAAACTTGCGGTTGATATGCTTGGTCTTTGGATGATATCTTGGTTCCTTAGCGAGTGCTATGGCGCCAGTGTTGTCATACAATATCTCCAGCGGGTCCAATGCACTTGGAACCACGCCAAGCTCAGTGATGAAGTTTCTGATCCAAACTCCTTCACTTGACGCTTCTGCAGCAGCCATGTATTCCGCTTCTACTGTAGATCCCGCGACCACGCTTTGCTTGCAGCTTCTCCAGCTCACAGCTCCTCCATTCAAAATATACACGTATCCTGTCTGAGATTTAGCATCATCCTTGTCGGTGTCGAAACTAGCATCGACGTAACCTTTTACGACGAGCTGTTCATCACCCCCATAGACTAAGAACATTTCTTTAGTCCTATTTAGGTACCTTAGGATGTTCTTCACGGCTGTCCAGTGTTCCACTCCTGGATCACTTTGATATCTGCTCGTCAAACTAAGAGCATTGGACACATCCGGTCTAGTACACAACATGGCATACATGATGGAACCTATGGCCGAGGCATAAGGCACTTTGCTCATAGCTTCCCTATCATTTATTGTAGCTGGACACTGAGCCTTGCTCAATATCTTACCTGACAACATAGGCACTGAACCTTTCAATGCCTTATCCATTCTGAACCTTTTCAGAACTTTGTCTAGGTATGTACTCTGGCTTAAAGCTATCAGGCGTCTTTGTCTATCTCTATAGATTTTGATGCCCAATATATAAGCAGCTTCACCTAGGTCTTTCATTGAAAAACACTTGTTCAAATAACTCTTCACATCGTTAAGCATGTCGATGTCATTTCCAATAATCAGTATGTCATCCACATATAGTACCAGAAACATCACCGAGCTCCCACTCACTTTCTTGTAGATGCAAGCTTCGTAGCAATTTGGAACAAATCCAAAGCTCTTGATCACTTGATCAAAACGAAGGTTCCAACTCCGAGACGCTTGCTTCAGTCCATAAATGGAATGCTGAAGTTTGCATACTTTATCAGCATCCTTAGGATCGACAAAACCTTCGGGTTGCATCATATACAACTCTTCATCAATGTTGCCATTGAGGAAAGCAGTCTTGACATCCATTTGCCATATTTCATAATCATGAAACGCAGCAATTGCTAATAAAATCCGAATGGACTTAAACATCGCTACGGGAGAGAAAGTGTCATCGTAGTCAACACCTTGAACTTGTCGAAAACCTTTCGCAACAAGCCGTGCTTTATAGACGGTAACATTACCATCCGTGTCCGTTTTCTTCTTGAAGATCCATTTGCACTCAACGGCCTTTCGGTCGCTAGGAGGGTCCACCAAAGTCCATACTTGGTTTTCGCTCATGGATCCCAATTCGGATTTCATGGCTTCTAGCCATTTCTCAGAGTCTGGGCTCATCATCGCTTCCTCATAGTTCGTAGGTTCGCTGTCTTCTACTAACAAGACAGTCAAGACAGGGTCGCCGTACCAGTCAGGAGGGGCACGCGACCTTGTCGACCTGCGACGTTCAGTAGCAGCATCGTCCGAAGCTTCATGATCCTTGTCATTAGCTTCCTCTATTGTTGGTGCAGGCGGCACTGGAACAATTTCAGGTGCTGCGCTACTCTCCAATTCAAGAGAAGGTTCAATAACCTCGTCTAGCTCTACTTTCCTCCCACTCACTTCTTTCGAGAGAAACTCCTTCTCAAGAAAGGAACCGTTCTTTGCGACAAACACTTTGCCTTCGGTTCTGTGATAGAAGGTATACCCAATAGTTTCCTTAGGGTATCCTATGAAGACGCATTTCTCCGCTTTGGGTTCGAGCTTGTCCGGCATCAACTTCTTGACGTAAGCTTCGCATCCCCAAACTTTAAGAAACGACAACTTAGGTTTAGCACCAAACCACAGTTCATACGGTGTCATCTCAACGGATTTAGATGGAGCCCTATTTAAAGTGAATGCAGCGGTTTCTAATGCATAACCCCAAAATGATAACGGCAAATCAGTAAGAGACATCATCGATCGGACCATATCTAACAGGGTTCGATTCCGGCGTTCAGACACACCATTGCGCTGTGGTGTTCCGGGTGGCGTGAGTTGTGAAACGATTCCACTTGTTTTGAGATGCGTGAGAAAATCATAACTCAAATATTCGCCCCCACGATCGGATCGCAGAAACTTAATCTTTCTGTTACGATGGTTCTCCACTTCATTCTGAAATTCTTTGAACTTTTCAAACGTTTCAGATTTATGTTTCATTAAATAGATATACCCATATCTACTTAAGTCATCGATAAAAGTGAGAAAAATAGCGATATCCACCGCGCGTCGAAACACTCATCGGTCCGCATACATCGGTATGTATGATTTCCAACAAGTCCGTTGCTCGCTCCATCATACCGGAGAACGGGGTTTTGATCATCTTGCCCATGAGGCATGGTTCGCATGTGTCAAATGATTCAAAATCAAGAGACTCCAAAAGTCCATCAGAATGGAGTTTCTTCATGCGCTTTACACCAATATGACCTAGACGACAGTGCCACAAATAAGTAGTATTATCACTATCTACTTTGCATCTCTTAGCCTCAATGTTATGGATGTGTGTTTCATCCCTTTCGAGATTTAGAAGAAATAAACCATTCACAAGAGGTGCATGACCATAAAAGATGTTACTCATATAAATAGAACAACCATTATTCTCCGATTTAAATGAATAACCGTCTTGCAATAAACACGATCCAGAAATAATGTTCATGCTCAACGCAGGCACATAATAACATTTATTAAGGTTTAAAACTAATCCCGAAGGTAAAACTAAGGAGAGCGTGCCTACGGCCATCACATCAACTCTTGATCCGTTGCCAACGCGCATCGTCACCTCATCCCTCGCAAGCCGCCGTCTATTCCGTAGCTCCTGTTTCGAGTTACAAATATTAGCAACTGAACCAGTATCAAATACCCAGGCACTACAACGAGGGCTAGTAAGGAAAACATCAATAACATGTATATCAAATATACCTTTGATGGTGCCAGCCTTCTTGTCCGCTAAGTACTTCGGACAGTTGCGCTTCTAGTGACCCTTGTCCTTGCAATAGAAGCACTCAGTGTCCGGCTTAGGACCAGCCTTGAGCTTCTTCTCAGCAGGGGCAACGCGCTTGCCGCCGCCTTTCTTGAAGGGCTTCTTTGCACCTTTACCTTTCTTAAAGGAGGGCTTGTTGACCATCAACACATGATTATCCTTTTTTATGTCCACCTCCGCAGCCTTCAGCTTTGCGAAGAGCTCGGTGATCGTATCAGTGGAACAAATCTGATTATGAGTCACTACAAAACTTTTGTAGCTGGGAGGGAGTGATTGCAGAACCCTGTCAATCTTGAGCTCCTCTGGAATCTTGCAGTCCAGTTGCTCAAGGCGTTGAGTGTAGCCCGACATCTTAATGGCGTGCTCACTAACGGAACTCCCTTCCTCCATCTTGCAGTTAAAGAACTTCTCAGAGATCTCATATCTCTCAGAACGGGCCTGAGTCTGAAACATGGTTTTCAGCTCCTTGAGAATCTCAAAGGGCCCGGGATAGTTTTCAAAACGATTTTGAAGTTCCGGTTCCATAGCAAACAACATGGTGCTCTTAATCACACCATAATCATCTTTGCGCGACTGATAGACAGCTTTTCATCAGCCGGCGCAGTTGCAGCAGGGGGGTCACCTAACGCTTTCCCAAGGACATAGTCCTTTTGACTGCCAGACAGAATGATTCTTAGATTGCGGAACCAGTTGGTGAAGTTAGACCCATTGTTCTTAAGCTTTTCTTTCTCAGCAAAAACGTTGAAGTTGAAGTTGGACTTGGCCATGTGATCTACAGTATTTGCAAGTACAATTTAGATTATGTTCATGATAAATAGTTCAACTTAATCAAATTACTAGATGAACTCCCACTAAATTCAACATCCCTCAAGTTCTCTAGTGAACACGATCCAAATTCACCACACCTAATCCGATCTTCACGAGAAGAGATGTGGTTTCAATGGTGGACAACGAAGTGTCGATCATATCATTCATATGACTCATGCTTAACCTTTCGGTTCTTGTGTTCCGAGGCCATGTCTGTACATGCTAGGCTCGTCAAGTAAAACCCAAGTATTTCCGCGTGTGCAAAACTGGCTTGCACCCGTTGTATGTGAGCGTAGAGTCTATAGCACCCGATCATCACGTGATGCTTGGACACGACGAACTTTCGCAACGGTGCATACTTGGGGAGAACACAGTTTTTATCTTGATCTTTAAGTGAGGAATCATCTTATAATTCTACCGTCACGATCTAAGCATAATAAGATACATAAAAGGATAAACATCACATGCATATAACTTTATGTGACATGGTATAGCCAATCTTCGCGCAATGATCTCCATCTTGTGCATTCCGGCATGATCTCCATCACTTCACCATGATTGCCTCCACCACGAATAGCAACTACAACTATTGCTAACTACTTAGCGATAAAGTAAAGCTATTACATGGCGTATAATAAGTTGACTCGCAGGTCATACACAATTATAAAGACAACCATATGGCTCCTGCCGGTTGTGTACTCATCGACATGCAAGTCGTGAAACATTACAAAACATGATCATCGCATACAATATACACATCACATCTTGGGCCATACCATATCACAGAAAACACTCCCTGCAAAAACAAGTTAGACGCCTCTACTTTGTTGTTGCATGTTTTACGTGGCTTATGGGAGTAGATGCTAAGAACGATTCTTACCTACGGAAAGCCACAACGGTGATATTATGGTTGCCAAACTCCGGTGTTAATCCCATGACAAATATAGTGAGAGAAACTGACATCCACCAGTCGCATGTATGGTACAAGCCACACGTCAAGTGCGGAGCCGGTCTCGCGAACGACGTCGCGTAAGGTTGGCCTGGACCGCTTCAATCTCACTATCCCGCGTCATAAGAAGAACACAAACAAGAGGCTTGCAATAGAAAACATCAACGCCCGCAACAACCATGTTGCGTTCTACTCGTGAATCACATCTACGCATAGATCTAGCTCTGATACCACTGAAGGGTTTCGCAGCATAGTAAATCAAAATTTTCTACGGAAGCGAACAGAGGGAAAGCCAAGATCTAATCTAGGAGATGCAAACAACGAGAGAGATTGGATTAGATCTTCATACCCTTGAAGATTCGCACAGCGGAACGTTCGTCGGAACGTGGGTGATGTAGTCGTACTCGCTTCTCCTCCTCGCGATCCGATCCGATCTAGCACCACAAGTGGTGGTGCCTCCGTGAGATGCACACGTGCAGCACCTCGATGTCTCCTCCTTCCTCGGACCAGCAAGTATGGTGGAGAGATGGATTGGATCTACAACACGACGGCGTGGTGTATATGGTGGAGAATTTCTGCCGCAGGGCTTCGCCTACAAACAGTCGGGAGGGAGAGAGGAGGGCAGCAGGGCTAATAGGGTTTGGAGGGAGGTGTGTGCAGGTAGGGAGGGGGCGCACCAGCCCTATATATATAGAGGGGGTGCGGCCAGCCCTTGCCCATCCTCCAAGCCTATCTCTAGTTTAAACGATTTAAACTCTCCCTTCTAGAAACCCTATCTTATCTCTAGTTTAAACGATTTAAACTTATCTAGGATCGGCTGGGCCCTATGGGGCCTTGTGCCGTGCGGCCAGGACACTCCCTCATAGGCCCATGCCCCCTCCCGGAAGGTGGGGCCACGTTGGTCCCCTTCCAGAAGGTTCTAGAAGCTTCCGGTACAATACCGATTAATCCGGAACAATTCCAAACTCCAAAAACTGCACTGCCTTATATGAATCTTATTCTCCGGACCACTCCGGAACCTCTCGTTATGTCCCGGATCCCATCCGAGACTCCGAACAAAAATTCATAAACCAATTATCCAATCTATCCTAGCGTCAAGACACGTTAAGTGTGTGACCCTGCGGGTTCGAGAATATGTAGACATGATCTTCTATCAATAATCAACAGCGGGGTCTGGGCACCCATATTGACTCCCACACATTCATCGATGATCATATCAGATGAACCACGATGCCAGGATTCAATCAATCCCATATATATATTCTCTTCGTCTCGCGATATTTTACTTGCCCGAGATTCGATCGTCGGTATCGTCATACCTAGTTCAATCTCGTTCACAGCAGGTACTTTACTCGTTCCGTAATCCGATATCACTTTGTGATTAACTCCTTAACCACATGCTTGAAAGCGGTGTTGATATCGATTACCGAGTGGGCCTGAAGTATATCTCTCCGACTTGGGAGGGACAAATCCCATCTCGATACATACAACCCAACAGATTCTTTCCGATCACCTGAGAGACACCTTTATGATCACCCTCTCATAGGATGACGTTTGATGACTTCAAAGCTTTCTTCCGATACCAGGGAGTTGCATTATCTCATGGTCTAAGGAATACAATATTTGACATAGGAAAAGCTTCGCAAAGATGAACACAATGACACGATCTAATTGCTTCGCTTAGTTTGGGTCTGTCCACCATATCATTCTCCCAATGATATGATCTCATTATCAATTTACAACTCATGTCTATGGTTAGGAAACCTTAACCATCATTGATCAATGAGCTAGTCCATAGAGGCGTACTAGGGACACGGTGTTGTTCACAAACCACACAAGTATTAATGTTTCCGCTTAATACAATTCTAGCATGGAATATAAACTTTATCATGAACAAGAATTATAATAATAACATCTTTATTGTTGCCTCTAGGGCTTAATTCCAACAACTTGGTCCTAGGTATGGTCCTTCCCGGGCCTCGTGGATCTTGTCGATCCGCGAACGTGCATCGTATGGCTCCGGGTTCTTCTTCTTGTCAACAGGGGATGGGCTGCGTGAACGACGCGGGCCTCCTCCGCCATGGTGACTGCTTGGTGGTGACGGAGGCGGAGGTGGCGGTGGGTTAGCCTTCTTGCTGTTACCCTCCTGTGACTCCTCGTGCCTGTCACGGTTGCTTGTCGGACGCGGAGGGTCATGGCGTGACCTGCTCTTATGTCCTTGGTTGCGCTCTCCGTCATGACGGGTCTGCTCCGTGTTGTCGCGGATGACGATGCCACACTGCTTTGGTGGGGGCATATCCATATGATGGTGAGCTTTGTAATCTTCGTGATGTCGGGAAGATTAGGGCGGTGGCGATGGGCGACGAGGTCGGGCCTTTTCTCCGTGGTCAGAGGATATGGGAATGGCATCCTTCCTGTTACGTGCATCCCTCCATCTTTGCTCTGATGAACCCGTCTGGGACCCGACATCAAGAGGAGATCTGTCCCTTGGCGGTTTGTACTGGCTAGACTGGCAGGGCGCTGGGTTAGACTCAAGCCTCTGAGAGGTGGCCTTTTCCTGCTGCTTCACCACCTTGGCCACTAGGTCGTAGACCTGTTCTACTGCCTCAGGCGATCTATCCTGCTCTATAAGGGTCTTGGCGACGGCGAGGTTAAGGAGTGGGGTGGGCATCACCTGCTTGCCTTCACTGTCAATGTATGGTTTGGCTTGTGCCGGCTTCGAGGGAGCCCATCCTAGGTTGTGCCGTACAACAGGATCGTTGATGACGCGAGCTGGAGCTTTCTTAGCCTTCTACTGCTGTAGTAGAGTCTTGTACTCGGCCTCCATTGCTCTAGCTTTTTCTATGGACTTCTGGGCGTTGACCAGATCTCGATCTAGTTTAGCACCTTGCTCCGCGATGTCTTGCGCTTCCTCCAGCAGCTGCTGGCGCTTCTCATCAAGCTGGGTCGCGTTCCGGATATGAGCGACGGTCAGTGGCTCGACGAGGAGATTGCCGTACATCACTCTATTAGCTGGAGTAACTTGGGCTGCTGCAGACGTGGATGCTGGAGGCGGCAAGTTTGCGGTGTTGTTGTTGCTCGGGCCGGTGTCAAGTTCCTGCGGCTGCTGCACTGGGTTGGGCGGAGGAGGCATGACTTTTGCGCGATCGTCGTCAGCAGCAATAAGTGGCCCCTTCCCCTTTTCCAGCGTGGTAGGCGGAGCTCGTCCGGGTTGATCTTCATCCATCGCCGTCCCAATGGTGACGAACACCCCTCGGGACGCGACGACATTGTTGGCCTGCTCGTCGCGCGAGTACTCCTCCTCCATCTCCTGCATAGCGGAGTCTACCTCTTCTGGACTGAAGTCTACCTCCTCTGAATCTGCGCTGAAATCAGCATAAAGTGCGTCAATGACAGAGTCGGAGGGTGCTAAGACTCCTCGATGACGGGCGGTGGAGGTGCAACAGGATCAACGATGACTGGAGGTGGTGGTGCTGCTATGACGATGGCGGCGGGAGGCGGTGGCGGCGGCTGCTGAGCCAGAGGTTCTCCGTCTCTGAGCGCGAGCTCCATCTGGGCTGCTGCATCAGCTGCCGCGTAGCTGTTGACAGTGCTCACCATCTCCTCGAGGGTAAGGCGTCCTATTGCCTGCTGCCATCTTAAAGAATGTCGGAGAAGCGTGCCATGGTCCAGTCCTTCCACGAAGTGATACAGAGCGTTATCATCGGGGTAGTGGGCTAGGTCGGCTCGTATACGGAGCCACCTGGCCAGGTAATCACGGGGGTTTTCGCCCTCTCTCTGAACGCAGCGCTCCAGATCGAAGATGGTAACCACGCCGACGAACTTGGATTTCTGCTGTCCAGACGCACGGACTAAGCCGGCGGATTTGTAGTGATCTTCCACCTTTATGTCCTACACAGGGGCGGTTTGGGTGGGCCTTGAATTTTTCCGATCTTTGTCGGCAAACTCCGAAGAGAGATCCGACATTGATCCTTCCGCGAATGTATCATGCCCGTAGGCGGTCCGTGCGGTCCTTGATGCTCCTCCGACTCCCAGGGAACTAGTGCCCGAGTCGGTTTCGCCGATGAAGAGGTGGATGTCTCTGATAGGAACGATCAAACACTATGTAGGGTTCGTCTTCGCTGGGATCCAGAACTCGTCGGGAGGGACGATCGGAACGTTGCTGAAGAAGAGAACACGGCCGATGGCTATGGTTTCGCCGATTCCCGCGAAGATCTTGGTCCTCGCCCGCTGAAGAGCCTCAAACGCCTCTTGCCCCACGGTGGGCGCCAACTGTCGTGGTATTGCCGACGAGTACGCCATGGAGGGGTCCTCACAGTGCGTGTTTAGAGACGTGGGGTAAGGCGGACGGTTGACGGGTACGAGGTAACACAGCTTACCGAGATTCAGATCCCACAACGGTGGCGGAATCCTACTCCTGCTATAAATCACTATAAGGGCAATACACCGAGTTACGGAGATAGGTTCGCTTGTGCGAGGTTGTATGAATCGATGCTAGGTTATCTGATCTTGTGCCCTAAAGGCTACCATAGGCCCGACTTATATAGTCGCCAGGTCCTAGGGTTACAGGGAAAAGTCCTAGCCGGACAGGTTACAGAGTCCTACACCGTCTATTACTAGTCTTGTGTATCTTGCACTCCAAGGCTCCGGGTATGCTGGTGACTCCACCGTAGCCTTACTTTATCCAGCATGGGCCTTCCTTCTGGATCCACCTAACTGGGCCGCCCAGCAGGCCATAGGCCATGCTACCAACTATGGGCCACCCGCGTTAGTCGGATAAGAGACATGCCACTAGTGGAAACGAGGCCTCTAACACCGTTTCGTAGAGGCCTCTAACAGCGGTTCCAGAACCGTTGTTGGGGGTTCGGTGTTAGAGCCCCCCCCCCTTTAACAGCGGTTCTTATACGAACCGGTGTTAAAGGTTCTCTGCCGCGGCAGGAAAACGACATAAATATCTGCCGCGGCAGAGTTCTACCGCCGCCCCGTTATGGGCGTATTTTTGCGGCGCGGCAGGGACGGGGAGGAGGGAGGGGAATCGATCGGGAGAGGTATACACATACATCTTCGGTATATATGAGTACATGCATAATTAAACAACTATTATTATACACAAACATCGTCATTGTGGTATTCTCCGTACACGTTGAAAGCATCAAGTACAAGACAAACACGTTCAAGCATGCATATATACAATATAACATCTCCGTCCATGTTCATTTTGGTGGATATCTAAAGAGTTCTCCATCAGGCGTGATGACCTCATCAAGTATGAACCTCACCAATTCCTCTTGAATGTCTCGTATGCGGTCAAATGGTAGGAGTTGGTCCCGCATCCGTTCGATCTTAATATATATGAAGAATGGGGTCAATATATATATAAGAATAAAACTCAACACAATTGATGGTAATAAAATAATGTTGTGTACTTTGTTTACTTACTCTAAGTTGTTCTAGTGCGGCTTGGCCCGTCGCACATATCGTGTTGCGAATGAACTCGCAAACATAGTACCCACATAAGTTATTGCCGTGTCCCTGATGCGCGCACTTTACGAGAATAGAGAGTTCAATCAAAATAATAATCAATAAAGCATGATATAATGGAATTGGAAGCAGAATCAAAGAGATACGCAGACCTAGCTAGGTAGTATTACTTACATTTTGGTCTACAAATTTTAGTTCTTCTGACCATTCACCCACGGCCCTGCCCGTGAACCTTTTCCAAACCCTGTCCGGCAAAGAAAATGAATAAAGGAGTAATTAATTACTTGTTGTCACGAAAGTTGCCGATCTAGTGCGATAATATGATTGAAATTACCTCTGGAGCATCTCTCTAAAGTCTGCCCATAGCTCTTTTTCTTTTCGTAACGAGTCCATGACAAGGACTTTTCCTGAGTCAGGTTGAATGACTAGCAGAATAAAGTGGAACCTACGCACGCATAAGTCATCATCAGTTAAACTTAACATCGAGTAAGCCGAAACAGAATGTGTACAAGAGAGGGTAACAGTACTCACGAGAAGTTGTAAGGCAATAGTATTTTTCTTTTGGTTTGTTGTCTCATTAAAGACCTTAGCAATAAATCTTCTGTTTGCCCGGGTTTGTCTCTTACCACTTGTTCATGAACTCTATTTGGGTCAACGAACCCAATGTCGAAAGGGCCTCCTTTCATGCATTCCATAACCTTTTTCCTGCATAATAGTATATATATAAATATATGGTGAGCATATATATACATGCAATTAATGAATTGAATGAGATGAGATAGAAATTAAAGAAATAGTACTTACACACAATAAAGGCTGATGGCAGCTTTGTCGAGTTCCTTCTGATTGAGTAGAAAATGCAAGTCTTGAATGTTGAAGGTGATCGCGTCGTCTCCGCACAAGAAAATCGGATCTCTTATATGCGTCGTGATCCATTCTTCCTTTCTCGTCTTGCAGAAATCAAGGTACCACTTGTGCAATCTTCGCATCTTTGTTGGTAGATTCTTGAGCTCCTCTTTCTTGATGAGATTCTTACCATACTTCCATGGCTGTATGGGGTTGGCATCGCCT
The DNA here is from genome assembly GCA_916181665.1 of Avena sativa. NCBI lineage: Eukaryota > Viridiplantae > Streptophyta > Magnoliopsida > Poales > Poaceae > Avena > Avena sativa. Next base: position 433,810,185 of record OV702284.1, read on the forward strand.
TTGGGAAAGTTGTCTCCCATGATGTTCAAGTATGCAATATAAGTCATCCCCATCTCATTGGCCTTTCTTTGTAGCTCTGCCTCGTAATCATTTACGTGAGGAGCGTCCCGTGTGTCGAACACTTGGAGCGGGGCGCATGATTGGTTTTCCTGCTCTCCGAGCATGGGAACTGTTTCTCTGGGGTGCCGCACGACTGCTACTTTCAGTCTCCCTACGGCGCCTTGCATCCCCCTTCAAAATCTGGCGCTCGTAGTCCGACACAAGTGGGGTTTCAGGTTTCAAAATATTTTTGTAAAACTTCTCCACCACCGCCGGATCTATTTTCTCCTTTGGCTCGGTCCGTCTAGGTGCAAAGAATTTCTTGACCTCTTCTTCCGAGATCCTATTGGTCTCCTCGTCGCTGCGATTCCACGGTAAAACCGGCCATGGCTTGGCGGAAGGCTGCAGGACGTAGTTTTTTGAACTCTTTGGCATACGGTTCCCTGTGGATTTCTTTGTGGCAGTGCTAGTGATGCTCTTCGTGGCAGTGCTCTTCCGCTTACGCTGAGGAGATGGCTGAAGCGCCGGAGATGGCTGACGGGAAGGAGATGGCTGGCGCGCCGAAGATGGCTGCCGCGCAGGAGATGGCTGAAGCGGCTCAGACTGTTGACGCTGTGGAGACGGCGGGGGTGCCAGTGGCCTCCAATTTGGAAGCACGATGTGTTCCTTCTTCCAAAGAATGGTTGTTTTCACTGCAAATTTGAGTTGAGTTTCCCCTTCACCTGTTGCATGGTCAAGCTGTGCTTCCTCATATTCCTTCACAACCTCATCCACCCCGACAATAGCATAGCCATCTGGAATCGGTCGGCAGTGGTAAGTTCCACCAGCTACAGGAGGTAAGGCATAGCCGACAGCCACCTTAATGGATAAGCCCATTAATCTCACATGCAGCTCAGCGTGTTCGCTCTTCGTGATCTCATCCACGGGGTATCGAGGACCCGCCATTTCAAGCGTGGGCTGCACGTTCTCCGTGGAAGCCACGCTGCTTTTCCGCGCAGAGTCTAGGCCGCGGCAGCTTCCAATGCAGCCTCTTCGTGCCGCTGAGATGGGCCGGTAGCTTGATGGCTCTGTTGTGCATTCACTTGCACCTGCAGCGTCACAAGTGCATGTTCTATATGTGTCATCCGCTCTGTACGCTCTTTTTCTTTTCTGCCGCGCCATCTGTAAGAGTCGCCCCACTCGGCAAACCCATCCTTCCACGTCATACCCCCTGTGCCTCGTGCATGTCCAGGGTGTTCTTTTTTACCGATGGCGCGTGTGAGCTGGTCATTCTCTCTGTCGGGATGGAAGGTCCTGGCGGCTGTTTCCTCGTATGCCGTGATGAGTTTAGTGACGGGTTTGGCAAGGAGGGTTGGGAAGATACACAATCCTGTTTCTGGGTACAACCTTGCCCCGATTCCGTAGAACCAAGTCTTTGCACGTAGGTCTCACCCATCTGTCTGGGGTGTGATCCCTCTAGCGCGCAGGGCCTTCTCAGCTTCCTCCCACTTAGGCCTCTGAGATATGTAGCCACCTGACCCCGTCCTCTGGTGATATTCCTTCTTCTGGGCATTTAGCGTATTGGTTTCTGACCTCTTTTTAGCTATAGCACCTTCCTTATATGCCACAAATTCGGGCCAGTGAGGTCTTATCTTCGCATAATATGCGTCTTCGAAATCTGGAGTCTCGCGAGCTTTGACAAATTTGTTCAATTTTGTCTTCCAGTTGCGGAAAGCGTTAGCCATCTTCTTTAGAGTCCACTCTTTGACCTTTTCCTTTATAACCGGTTTGTTTTCATCCTTCTCTGGCGGAAGGGTGAAATTTACCAACAGCGAATTTCAAAGCGTTTCTTTGGATCTTTCATTGACAAAGGTACCATCGCCCTTCTTTGGCTTATTCCAATATTCAATTATGATTGGGATTTGGTCCCTAACAAGAACTCCAGCCTGACGTACAAATTTTGCTGCGGCCTTCTTGGGCTCCATCGGCCTGCCATCAACACGGACTGCTTCGATCGTGAACTTTGCACGATCTTTCAACCGATGGCTCGCGCCTCGCTTTCTCTTTTTCATAGAAGAAGATTGTTGATGGCTGGTCGATCCAGAGGGCTAAAAGAAGAAAGAAGCGTTAATTAATACATTTACATATATACAAATCAATCGGTGCAAGTCAGCAGAGGCTTAATCCATGCATATACCTCGACAGACTTTGTAATCACTAAAGTGCGTTCACCGGAGTCGTCATCTTCTCCATGACTACTTGAGCTGTCATCATGTCCCTCCAAGTTCAGATATTGTGAGGTGTCCTCGTGGATCATGTTCTCCATTATTTCTTCATCTTCAAGGTTTCTACAAAGTGGATCCATAGTTTCTAAAACAATAATATGATCACACAAATATCAGTAATACATCTATTGAAATGCTCAAGCAAAGATGATGATATGACAGGTTAAAAGTATTGAAATGTAACCCTAATACATGCTTGGTCATTCCAAACCCTGATTCGGAGAAACCCCCGATTCATATGAGAGGGTACATTTACTTCCTCTAATTAACTTGTCATGAAAGTTGATTAACATAGCATGGTTATTATAATGCTATATTGACAACGAGAGGTGGCGGCGCTAGGGTGAGAGCGGGGCCGGGATGCGTGGGGGTGTGCGTTCGAACCAGCACGTCGTGGGCTCGGCGAGGACAGAGGAGGTCAGGGTCGACGGCATAATATTATCTAGAGTAAGAGAGTAAACATTCAAGTGGACTTGGATTCATACACAAATATACATATTATTCATACAAAAATACACAAATAAATACACAAATGCTTGATCATTTTAAACGAGTTCCGAGGGGTCCAAACCCTAATTCGGAGAAATCCCGGATGCATATGAGAGGGGCTAGCCACAGTGGCTGATGCGTGGGACCGTGGCTCACTGGAGGATGCTCCAGACAGCGGCGGCTGGCGGCGCTGGAGAGCGACCTAGGGCGCGTGAGGTAGCGGGTTCGCCTCAGCGTGATGCGGCCTACCTAAAACGGGCGGCGCCACTACCTAGGGGTCACCGGAGCGACGTTAACGACAACGGCCAGCGGCGACGCTTGCAGAGCAGCGAGGTGACGACCCTAAACTAATACTAACTATAAAATACACTAAATAACCCTAAACTAAATAAATAACCCTAAACTAATAACCCTAAACTAAATAAACCCTAATAACCCTAAACTTAATAAACCCTAAACTAATACTAACACTAAACTACTAATTAACTAATAAATACTAATATCATAACTAATTAACTACCGGGGTCGGCCGGCGGGGACGGCGGGGAGTGGCGGCACCGGGCGAGGACATGTCAGACTTTTATTAATTTCAGAAAATATTTACAGAAAATATTAAAACTCTTACAGGTATGGCCCACCTGTCAAGGATTTTCTATTTACAGAAAATAATTACAGAATTCATTTATAGAATTGATAAAAAGAAAAGGAAAAGAATATTGCACATGCATGACGTCATGCTGCCGTCATCCATGGCAACTTTGCAGATCATCGATTGATCCCTGATCCAGGGCTCGCGGGGCGACGAGGAGTAGCGTGCTGGAAGCGAACGAGTGCGGGGAGCCAAAAAGTGACGGCGCCGCTGTGGATTGACCACCAGAGCATGGCCGGCGACGACAAACAACGGCGGCGGCTGCAGACGCATGGCGGCAGCTCAAACCAGAGAGGGAGGGAGGCGATGGGGAGGTCTAGGGGGACCGCAAGCTCACCGCGAACGCGTCGGTGGTGACAGGGAGGCAAGGCGATGTCGGACGGTGATGAATCGATGGTGACAACGGCGGCGGCCGACGGTGGTTCTTGCTGATTCCGGCAAGAGGAGGTCGTCCCGGCTCGTGTGCTTCGAGGTGGAGGACGACACGAACGCGGTGGCGGGCGGCGGTGACGGCGGCGGACGACGAAGGTCGCGGTGGCGGGCGGCTCTGCTATGCTCCTCCGCCGCGGCTCTGCTCTCTGCGCGCTCCTCTTTGCGCTCGATAAATCTGGCTAGGGGAGGAAGAGGAACGCGCCCACATTTATACCCCCCCCCTTTAACACCGGTTCCTGCCAGAAACCAGTGTTAAAGGGGGGAATTCGTTTTGCGCCCCCCCCTTTAACACCGGTTCCAGCCACGAACCGGTGTTAAAGGGGGGGTGTGCGCGCGCGAAACAAAATAAATGCGCCCCCCCCCCCCCTTAACACCGGTTCGTGGCTGGAACCGGTGTTAAAGGGGGGCATTTATTTCATGCATTAAAGGGGTGGGGGCATTTATAATTCAAAAAATAGGATATGAATTTAGAAAATTCATATCTTATTCATTTCAACTCAGAAAAATATGAATAATATATCATAATTTTCAGAAAAATAATATCTATCCATTCATGTAAAAACATTTTATATTTACTTTAGATGAAAATTTTCAAAATGATTAAAACACTTACATCTAAATTTTGATTATTCAATTCAAACAAAAATAAATTGTCAAATCCTAAAACTTTGAACATAAGAAATATTAAGCATCTAAAAAGGAATCTAACCCTATTTTATTAGAGCAAATCATATTTTATTTTGTATTAACATTTTTGAATTGTTTGGATATTTAAATGCCGCATCTTTTGTATACACTTGAATCTGACAAAGCCTCGCTCAACTTGCATTGGATTTTTGATAAAATAGCATATTGTGAACCTAAAAATGATTGTTGTAAAAAATCATGAGCATCATATCATGTACCTGTAGTTCATATCTGACCCACTTCCTGCCGATTCGACAGGAATTTGTCTTTTTCACCAGAGGTGGACGGCAAGGTTTCAGATCCCCCTGTTGTCCATATAAGGTGGTCTAGTATTTTTGTAAAATGTGGTGGTGGTTTTTTGAATTAGCCATTTGGTGGTTGCTTCACAAAACCGTCCGTTTTTTATGCTCGGAAAATGGAAAATGCCTTTTTGGTGCGATAAAAAGGAAAACTTCCTGTTGCAACATTGTTTGCCATGCCATGATGCACATGTATGCACAATATGGCCATATTATCACAAACTATGCCATGATTCTAGCCATAACATTGGTCATTTGACCCGAAAGCCAAGAAACCTCGAATGAGGTAGGTCATTTTGTGAAGGTTTCTTTGAGACATAATCAATATACCCAGTTTGATATTTTGCTTTCTAACTATGTCACATAATATAACACCACGCGAAGGTTTCACACTGTTTCGATCTTTTTTTATTTTTTTATCCCCGTTTTAAACTATCGTCAAACTTTGTCGAACAACGGGCATGAAGATTCTTAGCTCGGGGCCAAGCCTCGCTCAACTTGCATTGGATTTTTGATAAAATAGCATATTGTGAACCTAAAAATGATTTTTGTAAAAAATCATGAGCATCGTATCATGTACCTGTAGTTCATATCTGACCCACTTCCTGCCGATTCGGCAGGAATTTGTCTTTTGACCCGAAAGCCAAGAAACCTCGAATGAGATAGGTCATTTTGTGAAGGAGATAGAACTGGAATTAAAATACAGAATGCAACTAATAGTAAGTTACATAAATCACGACTAAAAATTAAGATACATAAAAGAACTGAAAATTAAGATACATGGCCAGATTAAGTAACAATCGGCCGAACTTGTTTCGGAATGTTGGAGTGGTTCAGTCATGCTCCTGCCTACACATGTAATACTCGCCACTATAGTCGTCGTACTCGCCGCCGCCGTCATCGCTGTCGTCGTCGGGGTCACCGTAATTGAACCTTGAAGGCTGAGTACGCGTGGGCTAGACTTGAGGGTAGCGCAGACGGGGGTTAGAGTCGGCGGCAGTGGCATAGGCCATGACGCTCTGGAGAGTCTGACCGCGCCACCATAGCCGACGGCCGGCCTCGTTGAAGTTCGGAGGAGGTGGGTCGTCCTCCTCGTGCCTGGCGAGCGCCCTCTCACGCCGATCCACGAAGAAGGCTTCCCAAGTAGGGAAATAGTCGGGATGCCATCTGGGATTCCTCCGCTGCTCCGGCGTGAGCTCTAAGTAGTAGTGGTTTGTGATGGCCATCCGGCGCGCCACACCTAGAGGGACAGGAGGAACCGGCACGCCTCCGGCGCTCAGCATCCAGCCGACGGGGACACAGTAGCCCGGCGGGCAGGGGTAGTTCGAGGCGCAAAGCGCCTCCGCCTCCCTGGGGGTTAGTGCTACGGTGGAAGCCATGGGAAAGAGTGTTGAGGTTGCATATATGAGTCTAGAGATGTGCAATGACAATGGAGGCCAACCCTACATATATATATAGTGAAGAACTAGCGGGAAGAACTGGAGGGAAGAACTGGCGGGAAGAACTGGCGGGAAAAAATGGCGGGAAGAAAAATGGCGGGAAAAATGGCGAGAAGAAATAGAAGAAAGAAAATGGCTCATTTAATAAATATACTGTTAACAGAAGAAATATGACATTGATTTCCATGTTGAGATACATATCTGTGCCAAAAATGGCTCAATTAATACATATAGTCAATCTTATGATCGCGTCGGCCGTAACCATGGAGTATCAACACCGTTTAATAGGATGGTTGGGTCAGTCTTCACTCTGAAGGGCGGAATTTCATCAAACTTATTATAATCTTCTGACATGTCTGTCTTGTCCTCCACTCCCACAATGTTTCTTTTCCCTGAAAGAACTATGTGACGCTTTGGCTCATCATGTGATGTATCTGTTTGCTTATTTTTTTTCTTTTTTCGGTTTGGTAGACATGTCCTTCACATATAAAACCTGAGCCACATCATTCTCTAAGACGAATGGTTCGTCTAAGTTCTTGTCTACCTTCATAAGATTGTTGAGATCCACTGTTGTCATTCCATACTTCTTGTATACCTCAACCCCTCCTCCTGTTAGCTTGACCCATTTGCATCGAAACATGGGGACCTTAAAATTAGGTCCATAGACAAGTTCCCATATCTCCTCTATGAACCCATAATACGTGGTCTTTTGCCCATTGTCTTCTGCTGCATCGAAGCGGACACCACTATTTTGGTTGGTGCTCTTTTTATCTTGGCCTATCGTGTAAAATGTATTCCCATTTATCTCGTACCCTTGGAAAGTACATACAGTCGAAGATGGTGTCCTGGACAACAAGTACAGCTGATCCCCAACAGTGGTGTTATTCGTGAGAAGTCTTTACAGCCAGCCGCCAAAACTCGCCGTGTGTTCACTTATAATCCATTCATCAGACTGCCCCGGGTGTTTAAGGCGTATTAAATTCTTGTGTTCATTGATATACGGGGCAACCAAGATAGATCTTTGTAAAACCGTGTAGTATGCTTGATTGAGAGAATGCCCATCCCTACATATCATTGCTTTACATCCTAGGGTGCCTTTTCCACGCAGTCTCCCCTCATGTCGTGATTCTGGAACACCAATCGCCTTAAGGTCAGGAATAAAATCAACACAGAACTCAATGACCTCCTCTGTTACATAGCCCTTGGAGATGCTTCCTTCTGTCCTAGCACGGTTATGAACATATTTCTTTAAGACTCCCATGTACCTCTCAAAGGGGAACATATTGTGTAGAAATACAGGACCAAGAATGGCAATCTCTTCTACTAGGTGAACCAGGATGGTGGGAACACCAACTCAAAGCTGACAAGACATTGGGCCACATCTGTCTGTAACCCTGGTAGGCTTTCTGGATCGATTACCTTCTGAGATATTGCATTGAGGAATGCACATAGCTTCACAATGGGTACTCGAACATTTTCAGGTAGAAGCCCCCTCAATACAATCGGAAGCAATTGTGTCATAATCACGTGGCAGTCATGAGACTTCAGGTTTTGGAATTTTTTCTCTGCCATATTTATTATTCCCTTTATATTCGACGAGAATCTAGACGGGACCTTGATACTGCTCAGGCATTCAAAAAAGATTTCCTTCTCTGCTTTGGTAAGAGCATAGCTGGCAGGAGTTAAGTGGCATCGTTTACCCTTCTCGTTCTCAGGATGCATAGGCTCTTCAGGGTCTTTCAGACGTTGTTGGTCCTGCCGTGCTTCCGGTGTATCTTTTGTCTTCCCATACACTCCTAGGAAGCCTAGAAGGTTCACGCAAACATTCTTTGTCACGTGCATCACGTCGATTGAAGAGCGGACCTCTAAGACATTCCAATAGGGTAGGTCCCAAAATATAGATTGCTTCTTCCACATGGGCGCATGTCCGGCATCGTCATTCGGAACAGATAGACTGCCAGGACCTTTTCCAAAGATTTCTTCTAGGTCCTTGACCATACCAAATACCTCCTCACCGGTACGGAGGACAGGCTTCCTCCGGGGTTCTGCCAGACGTTTGAAATGCTTGCCTTTCTTTCTTACTGGATGCAGGTTCGGAAGAAATCAACGATACCCTAGGTACCCAACCTTCTTACATTTATCCAAATATACACTTTCAGTCTCATCTAAACAGTGTGTGCATGCATTGTATCCCTTGTTTGTCTGCCCTGAAATGTTACTAAGAGCAGGCCAATCATTGATGGTTACGAAAAGCAATGCTCGTAGGTCAAATGGCTCCCCTTTGTGTTCATCCCACATACGTACACCTGGTTTGGCCCACAGTTGTAAAAGTTCTTCAACTAATGGCCTTAGGTACACATCAATGTCGTTGCCGGGTTGCCTCGGGCCTTGGATGAGCAATGGCATCATAATGAACTTCCTCTTCATACACAACCAAGGAGGAAGGTTATAGATACATAGAGTCATAGGCCAGGTGTTGTGACTGCAGCTCTGCTCACCAAAAGGATTCATGCCATTTGTACTTAGACCAAACCTTAAGTTCCTTGCGTCACGTGCGAAGTCCGGGTACTCTCGCTCGACTTTTCTCCACTGTGACCCATCAGCGGGGTGTCTCAACATCGCGTCTTTCTTACGGTCTTCCATGTGCCATCGCCACAACTTGGCATGCTCTTTATTTCTGAAGAGACGTTTTAACCGTGGTATTATAGGAGCATACCACATAACCTTGGCAGGAACCTTCTTCATAGGGGCCTCGCCCTCAACATCGCCAGGATCGTCTCGTCTGATCTTATACCTCAATGCAGTGCATACCGGGCATGCATCCAAATTATCGTACTTCTCTGTCACATCCCAAAATTTTGCAAATTTTGAAATGTGGAAAAACTTAAACAAAATGAAAAACTAAGTCTTGGAAATTCAGAGGAAACAAAAACTTTTTGACTGTTTAATATAACTCCTTCAAAACAAAAGTTAAATAAAACAATTTTGTTTGTGAAGTTGTATGCATGTTTTTAAAACCTCAAAATCATGAAGCGTGCATTGTTGCATTTTAAAACTAAGGGAAATAAATTTCTTCTCAAAGTTGAATCGGACACTTAACAACATGAGACTTTGGATATATTCCATATATACAAAAGAATTCCTAAGTGAGTTAAAAAGATAAAGGGCAAAACTATAAAGCCATATAAATTAGTCTGACTCTATTTGAAGCTCCAGATAAAATGATATGAAATTTATAAAATATAGGAAGAGAAATAAAGTCAAGTTAAGGCAATGACTAAAAATAAAATAAAAGTATTCTTAAATAAATGATTATGATAAAGAATAAAATTATAAAGCTAAGGAAATTGGTTTGAACCTTTTTGGAGCTCTAAATCAAAAGATATGAAATAAACAAGAATTGAGAAAATATACTGTATAGGCCTACGTGCCATGCTTTTTTTAAATGAATTATACTTTATTAAAAATATATTCCAAATATTCTAAATTAAAGTAAACTATCAACTTATATTTTATATAAAATTTTCTAAAAAGATTTGATAAAAATTTGAATCAAATTGAAGAGACAATTTGGAAACTAGAAAATAAAATAGAAAAAGAAAAGAAGAAAACGTTGAAGGAAAAAAAACAGAGAGCAGCAGTCCAGGCCTAGCCAGCCCTCCATTCCTTTTTTTTCCTCTCGTTTATTTTCTTGATTGGGCCGAATTCTGGCCCATCCTCCCACGATCGATCATCTTCTTCCTCACCCTTCAAGCTCATTCATGGCTGCAGATCTTTTTCTTCTCCCCCTATCAATTGTAGTGACCGTTTCCTCTCGACTTCAAAACGAAAAACGTTTGAAATTAAGTGGAGGTTTCATTCAGGCCATTAATTTCTCACTTTATTGCCTTAATCTCTCAAATCAATACCGTGAACCGAATGTCATATGACGGCATACGTCTTCCAATCTCGCTCCACAGACCACCTTAGCAAAAATAGAAGAGAGCACTGTATTCCCGTCCGTCTCCTCCATCATTTTCGTTCTCAAACTTTCTCAAGAGGAGCTCTGTAGAACACACATGGTCGATGCCAACTTCATCCCCAAAATTTGAGTTCATCATCAGATCTTGTCTTCTACGGTGAGTCCCTCGTCGATTCCTTCTACCAGAGGACTAATCTTGATGTTGCCTACCTCCAGGACATGATTGTTCATCCTATGGTTGCAGTTCTCCGTGCCGCCGACGTCGCACGTTGCTCCAGCCGTGGATTGTCGTCACCATTGGAGACGAACGAGCTCTAAATCACGTCCAGTAGCATCGTCTCGACGTCCTCTACACCGTCCATATCTTCTTCAACTCCGGATACTTTCCTAGCAACGGGAATGGCAACGCCAAACCCGTGTCCGCTATTCCGCCGAACTTTCCGGTGAGTTATTCCGATGAGCTCTTCTAATCCGTCCGATCTTCATCTAACGATTGAAATCAGATCACTTAAACGAAGGGGTACCGGCCTATTAGAATCAGCCACTTGTCAAATCCTTTTCTATTTTCGTTCATATTGGGCAGATTTACATAGGAACTTGCAAAAATTATATCTTTAATTCTGTTTATCCAAATTTAGCAAATAATATGTCTATGGATTCACAAAAACGAGTAGAATACAATGGAGCCATAATTTGGTATTTTTTAGTCTGTTAAAATCATGTTTTATACAGAACCATTTGTGGAGTATTTTGAGTATAAAAATTGTTGTGTAAATTATTTTTAAGTGAATCCTTTTGTAGATGGTTGTATATTGAACCCTCTGTACAGTAAGACCAAAATATAATTTTATTCTAGTATAAATAAGATCGTGGAAATTAATTAGTGAGAACGGCTTTTCCAAGTGTTAGAAAATATTGCTAATTGCTACAATTGCACAAATGGTTGCATTTGTAATATTGAAAATATAAAATATTCAGAAATCACTTAGTAATGTTCAGAGCATTGTTATAGCAATTTGTAAAATAAGAATTTTCATCTTGCATGTTTGCATACTTTGCATGATTTTTGTGTTGTTATTAGTATTGATCTTCTGATTGTTTTGTCTTGGTTGTATTGCTTGTTAGATTGTGTTGATTGTCAAGTGTGTTATTGTGAAGAGTGTACCAACACCACCAACTACTAAGGCAAGTGACACTATCATCCATATCCTACTATTTTCATTACACTTAGTGGATTTTTTTTTGTAACATGCATGATAAGACTACTATATTTCTATGCTATGCTATATCCTATTAGGATATCCTTATATCTTCCTTAGTGAAAAACATTGTAGTTGTAGTATGCTTAGCCCTGCTATATATTTGGGATGGGATACATGATATGATTATATGAAGTGTTGGAAAAATATATGTTTTATAAAATAAAACAAGTACTCAATGAACCATCTGGGTGGAAAGAGGATACTCAAGTTTTGGACAAGGTGGCAACAAAGGGAACCATGTTTATATGGCTATCTTTTTGTATGTGCACTAGAAGAAAACCACCCAGGGACTTAGAGATTGAACATGTTTCTCGTACAGTGGCTTCCGTGTACAGCCACATGCTAAATGGGCTCTGGCTTAGTCAACTGCATAGTGGAAGACCCATGCATTGGCATCTTCAGGTTAACTAGAATTGTGTATTGGAAATATATCCTTACATTGGTGCCTAGTAGACAAGCTAGCATCGTGTATTGGGAGGACTTCTATGGAAAGACTTTGTCACATTCTCGATCTGCCGGTACTCCATTTGGTGAGTACTTACCCAGCGGCCACTGGTGGGATCAAGACGATATTGTGTCATGTGGGTAAAGTGTACAACTTATGCAGAAGATCAAATTCTAAGTACTTAGCCATGTCCCCGGTTACGGATAACTCTGAGCAACTAAGGCCTGAAGCTATGGAAGATCTCGACATTCCAATTTCTCAAAGTAAAACTAGATGGTGACAACAAGGGATTAGAAGCACTTGGAGTTTTCCAAGGAGTTCAGAAAGATTTGACAAAAGATCAAAACTATTTTGAAAAGATAGGATAAAACTATATTGCTTTCTACAAAAGAGCCTAAACCCTACTTATCCAAATATGCATGTAATGATAGGATCCACTTATTTCTACATAGTAGTGAAACTTGCCAATGCAATTCAAATGTATTGACCCTTGTGGCTGCAACTTATTATGTTGCAGGTTTGTTTGATGTTAATGAAGTGTGTTGAATAGGATTACAAGTCTATAACCAACATGATTTCCTGTGGCACTTTGAAGATGAAGGACTCCATGCTATATAGATATTCTGCTGCATTGTAATGTGATAGCCAAATGAGCTATGTAAGATGTAATGAATTATTTTATTCCTGGTTATAAAGTTGTATTATGACCTTTGTTTCTTGATATTACATCTTAACTGTGGATGCTAGCTATTGATCCAGGGACTAGCATTGTAAACACAGGGATCTCTACCTTATTAAAGGTTGGGAACCTTATATTCTCACAGCGGTAGAGGATGCAGTCATTAATGCAGGCATGTATGTTCTGCACGTCTAATCCTAGAGGGCAGACAACCTTCTTTGCTTGGTATGTACTGTCGGGCAACTCATTATTTCTTGGAAGAAGATTCTTCATTTTTACCAACAACTTTGAAAATGCGCTGTTAGTCACACCGTTCTCTGCCTTCCATTGCAGCAAATCCAGTGTGGTACCTAGCTTTTTGTGGCCATCTTTGCAAGTTGGGTACAACAATGTTTTGTGATCCTTTAACATCTGCTCCAGCTTCTCCTTCTCCTTTTCAGTTTCACATTCTTCCTTTGCATCAGTAATGGCCCGACCAAGATCGTCATCAGCGGGCCCATCTGTTGCCTCTTGATCTTCATTATCTACCCCCGTTGCACTATCATCATATTCAGGATACATATTATGATAGTTTTCATCATCCTCTTCTTCTTCGTTGTCTTCCATCACAACCCCTTTTTCTCCGTGCTTGGTCCAACAATTACAGCTGGACATGGAACCGGATCGAAGCAGGTGGGCATGAATGGTTCTGGTATTTGAGTAGTCTTTCTTGTTCTGACAGTGAACACATGAACAGCACATAAAACCATTGTGACCACGGTTTGCATTAGCCACAATGATGAAATTTTGGAGGCCTGTAACGTACTCGAAAGTGCGACGGTCACCGTACATCCATTGCCGGTTCATCTGCATTAATATATAGTATATATCAAAAATTAATAGGGAGATGACCATTTATATATATAGTACATCAATGACACATGAAAGGATAGTTGCCGACCTCGACCGAGAAGGAAAGAGCAACGAGAAAACTTATTCTGAGCTCTTAGGCATTTCATCGAACACCTCTTGTGCATACGAAAAATTACAAACTAGCACACTTCACACCCTCTTGCTAGGCTCCAAAATGAGATAGTGAAAAAAATGGAAGAGTGGGGTGTGGGATGCGGTGTCTTATATAGCCCCCCCCCTTTAACACCGGTTCAAGCCACGAACCGGTGTTAAAGGGGGGCTGCACGGGCCACTGGTGCAAGGGCCTTTAACACCGGTTCGTGCCACGAACCGGTGTTAAAGGGGGCTCCTTTTTTTGCTGCACGGGCCACGCTGGTACGCCCCCCCCCCTTTAACACCGGTTCGTAGAAGAACCGGTGTTAAAGCCCATTTCCAGGCTCAACCAAAGGCCTCGTTTCCACTAGTGTGCTATTAGGATACCCATAGAGGATATCCCCAACGTATACTTCTATTTTTAGTGGTTTCTTTACATTATAATTGTATTAAGGGATTTATCCCCTATAAGGGTGTGGTTATGGTTTGTGAATAAGTAAATAATATTATTTACTACATATGAATTATCTTTAGATTTAGTCCATTTTAAGGTTATGAATGAAATATTGGTAAAAGGTTGTATTTGATTAAAATATCATTCTTGAAGATTTTATAATTGTTAAAGATATTTTTAGAAATAAACTATACATATGGTTGAAGGATACTTCAATAAAATTGTATAATGTTTTGAACTATTGTGACTTCATATTATTAATATTTGAGACTAAACTATTTATTAGACTCCATTGACTAATTTTAGAAATATTAATAAATTTTATTTACACTTATCTTAATTATTAATTAAGGAACTAGGTTTGAATTTAAGTTGTTAAAGTGTTTTAAATTTTTATTTACCTCAGAAGTGGAATATGATATTTTTAACATGTAAGTATTATCTTTGTGATCATTTTGGTATATTACAATTATTTTTTGTGATTTATAAATAATAAGATATGATTTTTATAAGGTTTATTACTTAATAACTACTTAATGAATAGTAAATATTTAATTAAGTGAAATAATGATATATGATTATAGTTTTAAATTATAGGTCTTATTTTTCTAAGAGTTTTGGTATTTTATTTATATTTTTAACATTTATCAATATTAAAATATGAATTATCAAAGTATTATTATTTATAAATTCTTTATTAAATAATAATTATGTAAATAACTATTACAATAATGTTTGATAATAGTTTTAATTGATATATTCTATTTTTCTAAACATTTTCATATATTATACATATTTTTCTGAATTATAAAACAAAAGTTATGGATTTAATAAGATTTAATAATTTTATGTTATTTCTGGAATATTTAAATTTGGGTTTGTATCCTTTCTTTATTTCTTAAACAAAAAATAACTTTTTGTACCGAGGCTAAGTCTACCCAAGGTCACTGACCAGTGGGGTCAGAGCCATGTCATCAGCCACGCGTGCAAGACTGGGTCAAACCACGCTGAGGTGGCAGAATTACACCAGCATGATGTCATGCTGACATCAGCTTGGCCTCCACCACCAGAGAATGGTCGACGGTGACGAACCACCGTGCTCCGGTGAACAATGTCGATGCTGTTAGACAGAGGGAATCAAGGCGAACCTATTGGTGGTAACGCCGCTACCTAGTGGTCACCGGAAATACACCGGCGACGAGCTTCTACGGCGGCCAACAGCGACGCTCAACGACACGAGGTCTACGGTGAGAATCAGCAAGCGAAATTAAGGTCTAGAGATGCGTAAGCTTACCCTGATGACGATAGAGAAGTCGAGGAGACTTGGGGAGGCGTGACAACGGTGAATCGACGATAATGGCCATGGCGATCGATGAAAAGGAACACCCGATTTCACATGATTCATGGCGCGCTAGCTTCCGTGCCAGGTCCTAGGTGAGTAAGACCACGATGGCGCGCCCAACGGTGGCTACAACGAGGCAAGGGGTGGTCAAACCTGACCGGAACGACGAACTCTGACGAACTAGGGTTTCGACCCTTTGCTAAGCAGAGAGGATAAGGAGGAGCGAGGATGTGCGAGTGATAGGATGAGGACGAGGGCTTCGCGGTGGCGTTCTTATCCTCCCAGCAAACGATCTCGGCGGTGGCGGGAATCGCAGCGACGATGGCGAACGGCATCGGCGCCGCCCACACAGCTGCTTGCATGCGTGAGGATGACGAAGGGGTGACAGACGACGAACCGGTATGGGCCAGACGTGGGCCAAGTGGGCCGTGGTGTGACACGTGTGTGCGACGAGTAAGACAGAGAGAAACTGGGCCATGGGCCAGAATTGTTTGTTGTTTTCTTCCTTTATTCTTTTCTGTTTTCAATTTCCTGTTTTATTTTCAGATTTGAATTTGCATTTTTGATTTGAACTTTTTAACAAGGTTTATTTGCTGAATACTTGCAGCAACAATTGATATTGATTGAGATTCATTTTCTAAACCTTTATGATAATTATTTTTATATTTCTTTATATGAATCCCTTTTAATATTGTGTAGAATCCTTTGTTATTAATTTTATTTCTATATTAAACCATGGCTTTATGATATGATATCTCCTTATTTGTTTATAAAACTTAATTCTAGTTAGCTCATAGTTTGGATGAAATATTTTATATATATACTGATCCTATATCATTAGTTGATGCATGATATACAAAAGAAATTATCTGGTTAATATTACTCCCATCAATTTAGAAATTGGCAATGTATATATTCTATTAAGATTAACACAGAAGTTAGGGTTTGAATTGTAAGTTCTTACCCTAGAGTTTAGGGTTCTTAATTTACTTATATTCTTTTGTTGATGTGAGTAAAGATTTAATAGCTAAGCATATTGTCTTTTGTTTGTGATCTTTAATGGTATCACCCTTTTTAAAATAGAGAGTTACTCCCTCCGTTCCTTAGCTTAAGGCTCAATTTTTTTTAGATTTTTCACCAATGCTTAAGGCGTGGAAGCTGGGGACTCTCTAGGATGCCAGTTTTACCCCTCCTAACCGTTTGCCTCATCCGCTGAAAGAACGGGAGCAGTTATACCTAGCGACGGTGTTGTGCTTCGTCTTCCGCACGACTAGTTAATTCCCGAGAAGAAATCTTTCTCAAAAGCTCTCCCCGACGAGATGGAGCAAGCATCCTCTTCTCCTCTCCCCTGTTCGTCCTCCTTTTCTTTCGTGAGTAGCCATGGCGGAATAGGATGGCGAAAAGCTCTCCCCTACTTGTCCGCGACCTCCTTGCAGAGACAACGGAGAGGGGCGCACGGAGGAGGAGGATGCGCGAGGGAGTGCTGGTTCAGGCGGCGGCGTGCATGGCGTTGGTGGCGGCGTTGATGGCTAGCCATGCTGTGCGCGCAGAGGACGATGGTATCAGATGTGGTGGTACGGGCGGCGGCTTCCCTGTGCTGCTAGGCGCGCACGACGTCCAGCACGGCGAGGGTGGATGACATCACGAGCTGGGAGAGAACCATGGCATCAGTGTGCTCATGGACGCGCGGGGAGGGCTGCGTGGCATGGGCTCCGGTCTTCCCACGCTAGCAGAGCGCGGCGGCATCCCGGTGGTGTTGTCCGAGCATGAAGGACATGTTGCTGCAGGCGGAGTTGCCATGGAGGAAGAAGGTAACAACCTTGACATGCTAGAGGTCCCTGTTCCAATGCCGTCCATGCTATGGGTGGGTGAACTGCAGCCCTTGTTTGATCTATGGGTCGATGGCATGGGTGATGGAGAAGTGGTAGATGGACATGATGAAGACGAGGTGTTGATGATGGATGTAGGAGAAGCGTTAGCTTCCCAGGAGGATGGACAAGAAGCAGTGGTTATCGAGGAGGATGGAGAGACAAGTGACGAAGACTCGGGTGCCACTGACCCTCGTGCATGGACTGATCGTGTTGTTAACCCTGCCGACATTGTTGGGTATGAAGATGATGAAGCTGTGTACGATTGCTTAGTTTGTTCTCGCCTCACGCAACCTCACCGACATGGTTGGACTAGAGTGTATGGACCGATATCTAGCACACCGGTGGTGCATGAGTTTGACGTTCTCACACCGGGTGAAGAGGTGATAAGGGATATTATGTTCGAAATCCATCATCCCAATTTTATTCTTAACGATGATGGCTCATATAGCTATCTCGAGGATTAGACAAACTAAGGAAATTGTGGTATGATGACATTGATATCTAATGGAACTTGTGGTATTATCAACATTGCAATGTAATAAAAATTGTGGTATGATGGTAGCCTAATGCTCTTTCTTCTTTATTTGTGTTAGCCTAATGCTCTTTCTTGTTTATTTGTGTTAGCCTAATGCCTTTTCTTGTTTACTTTCCTAATGAGTACGTCATTTGAACACTTAAAAAATTGATACAAAGAGTACTCTATTTGAACAAAATACTTGAACGGACTACATTTCCATTACATGACCATTACTTGAACTCTCTAAAGTAAAAACTCTCTTGCTGCGTTAACAATTGCGGGATCACATTGTAGCACTTCGGGTAGTATCCCTAATCTTTCTAAAAACCCCTTCCTCATGTGTGGGATCTTGTACCGGTGCTCTCCCATACGCTTCATGATCTCCACCATGCATGTTTGATGCGTCAAGAACACACGGTTGCTCCTCTCAACCGGGTACTCATTCCATGCTTGTTGTACCTTCATGAGAGCAATCAAATAAGTTAGCGAATTTTTTATGTAATGTTTCAAGAGCTACAAATAAATCTAAATAAAGGTTGGGTTACCTTCATGAGAATGTCAATAATAGAAGTTGGAGAATTTTTTTGAAATAATGATTGGAGCGCAGCAAAATAAACCCAAATCAAGAATGTTTGTATCCGGTGAGTTGGGAGGTTGACAAACGAGACGAATGTCCCACCTACCCGCAGCAGCTGCCTCTAAAAATCCAGGATCATGCGGCAATACATGAGTCTTCGCATTGTCTTGTTGAATGTATATGGGGCTCCAACGATCCTCAATTGGCCACTTCTCCTTGATGGCGGGCAACACTATTTCAATAAGATACTCCCGGCTCACAGCTCGTGTAACATTCACAGGTTTAGTTTTTAGTGTCCCCCTAAGACGGTTTGCGCTCCCACGTGCCGCCGGCTTCTCGGTCACAAATGGGAACATACCTATTTTCCCATCAAAAGTACAATTGCCATAAGCATCAAACCTTGGCCTTGCCACAGCACATAGGAACATTATCTTGTCAATATAGTGCTTTCTTTGGCATGACCGGTAAGGTTCGTCCTCATCATTACCCAAATAATAATTCTGAGAGCCCTTGGTTTTGTAAAACCACTTCTCATCTATATGTACGGTGTTGTACATGCCTTGAAACTTAGGATCGTCGCTATCGGGATCTAGCGTGGAGAGTGCATATCTAACCCTTGCTTTCTTGTTGTCATCCGTGATACGAGGCTTTATTGCATTTGAGTGCCTCTTAAACTGCTTCTCCTTGAACCGCCTCCACAAAGTGGTCTTCGACATGCTTAACTCATAAGCCAGGTCCTTCAAAGTTGTCCTCTTCGAAGGTGGCACTAGTGTGATGGCTTGGGGATCAAAATCAACTCTTTTATGCCAACAATTCAAAGGCTTCTTGTTACAAATATTCTCAATGCCGAGGAGCCCATCAAACCATACACGTTGCACTACTCGCAAAGGTACCACGAACAAGGCAGCTAATGCCTTGGTTACACCATCATTCAACACATCCGGCAAGGTTCTACGGAGAAGGGCTGCATATATTTTTCTCTTGTCCTCATCACTATAAAATCTACGTGTGTTCACCAATCGTCCTAATGGCACAACTACAAAAAAGGATAGACAAATTTGTATATAAACAATGAGATAATAGTACCAATACTACATGATCAGCAGAGACAATAAATAAACAATGAGGTAACAGTACCATTGCCATGTTCATAGGGTCATGTTCATCAGCACCGGCAGCACCACGTCCAGCGGCGCCTCTTCCCGACCCCCGCATCCTGCAGCACCGGCAGCACCACGTCCGGCTGCGCCTCTTCCCCGACCCCCGCGTCCTCCAGCACCGGCAGCACCACGTCCAGCTGTGCCTCTTCCGCGACCCCCGTGTCCTCCAGCACCGGCAGCACCACGTTCAGCTGCGCCTCTTCCGCGACCACCACGTGCAGCACCAGGTTCACGTCCAGCACCAGCAGGTCCACGTCCAACACCGGCACTTCTGAATGGCGGGCAGCTACCGTGGCCACGACCGGACAGCCCAAGACGCCCGCGTCCGCCGCTGGACTGGCCTCGGAACACGAACATGCCGTCGGACAGTCTGATGGGCTCTTACTCGTTCTCGATGGTGCTCCTGTTGTGTCTTGGCTCACCATTGAACAGAGGCCCATGGCCGCCGCTGGACTCGTCGACGTTAGGATCGGCATGGCCGCGTCTGCCGACGCTGGACTCGCGGTGCTTGAAGACGGAGGACGCGAACCGTCTGCCTGCTCGGAGGCTGGTGAGGCCGAGAGTGCCTTGTACTCGACCGTTCCTTTCCGGCGCATCCACCATCATCGATTCATCCTCTCCATCTATCTCCTCTTCTGCTAAGAGAATTCAAAGATCATAAGAACCCAATCAAAACAACAGCAGAAATTACAAGAAGATGAAGAGAATATAATCAACCTTCGTCATTGTCGCTGTCGCTTTCCACCTCAAAGAAAAAATCGCCGGCAAGTTCACGGGCCTCCCCATCGAAATCATCGATATCATCCCAGTTTATGGGCTCGTTTAGGTCGATATTTGCCATTGTTGGAGGAAGAACAGAGAAAGAACCAGAAAAAGGAGTGTAGGGTTTCGTAGCATGGAAAACAAAAAAATTCTACCGCATACAAACAAACAAGCCAAGATCTATCTACTAGATTGTAGCAACGAGTCGATGGAATAACTCACCCTCGAAGATTCCAAAGTGTTTAACAAGAGCGGATTCTCGTGGGTGATGTAGTCGTACTCTTCCCGATCTCAAGATCGCGTAGACGATCCTTCCGGCGCTGCGTTCCGGCAGCGCTCCCGCAGTCGGTCACACGTTCGGTACTCGACGAAGACCTTCCTCTCCCTTGTTCCAGCAGGCAGCGGAGGTTGTAGCACTCTCCTCGCGATTCCGGCAGCACAACGGCGTGGTACCGGAAGTAGAGGGGAGATCTCGCAGGGCTTCGCCTTAAGCCGGAGCGAGTATGGTGGACTATGAGAGAGCTCCTCGGTGATCTAGGGTTTAGACACACCAAGGATGAGGTGCTAGGGCCGGCGGCTAGGGCTTGGAGGTGCCCAAGTCGGCGGCTAGGGGAGAAACCCTAGGCGGCGGCTATGGTGGGCGGCGGCTAGGGTTTAGGTTTAGAGGAGAGAGAGGTGTAGAGAAGAGGGGCACCCCTGCCCCTCCTTTTATAGGTGGGAGGGAGGCGCGGTTGGGAGGAGGGAGTCCTCCTCCAACTCCTCCTCCTTGGCCGGCGGGTGGAGGGAGTAGGACTTCCTCCCTAAGTAGGTTTCCTACTCTCCCTCCACCAAGCAAACTTGCCGTTTGACTTTTCAAATTGGCGTTTGACTTTTCAAACTAGGATTTGATTTATCCCTTTATTTTTCTCAGCGATGACACCTAGTACATGATGCAACCATTCCAACTTGTTATGACACATTCATGTACCCTTCCCCTCCGGAGTGCCAGACCTTCCGGACCCTTCTAGAACATTCCCGGTGAAAACACCGGAACCATTCCCCAACTCCGAAATAGGACTTTCCTTATATGAATCTTATTCTCTGGACCATTCCGGATCTCCTCGTGATATCCCGGATCCCATCCGAGACTCCGAACAACATTCGGTCTCTTACTCATCATTCCATAACTACTCAACATCATCGAATCCTTAAGTGTGTCTCCCTACGGTTCGTGAATTATGCGGACATGACCGAGACACTTCTCCGATCAATAACCAATAGAGGAATCTGGAAATTCATATGGCTCCCACATATTTCTACGATTATTTTGCGATCGAATGAACCACTTACATACGATACCAATTTCCCTTTGTCTCACGATAGTTTACTTATCCGAGGTTTTGATCGTCGGTATCTCTGCATACCTAGTTCAACCTCGTTACTGATAAGTACTCTTTTCTCGTTCCCGTGATATGTGATCCCTTGTGAGCCAGTCACATGCTTGCAAGCTAATTGGATGACATTCCACCGAGAGGGCCCAGAGTATATCTATCCGTCATATGGATGGACAAATCCCACTCTTGATCCATGTGCCTCAACACATACTTTCCAAACACTCAATGCCACCTTTATAGCCACCCAGTTACGGTGTGGTGTTTGATGTCATCAAAGCATCCTTCCAGTGGTGGTGATTAACATGATCTCATGGTCGAAGGAATTAGGTTACTATGTATCAGAAAGCTTATAGCAAATGAACTATATTAAATGACTTGATCTTTATGCTACGCTTAACTATAGGAGTATGTCCATCACATCATTCTCCTAATGATATGACCCTGTTGTTAATAACATCTCTATGTTCATGATCAGGAAACCATGATCATATATTAACCAACAAGCTAGTTTAACAAGAGGCTTTACTAGGGACTCTTTTATGTTTACAAATCACACAAGTATTAATGTTTCCTTTTAATACAATTATAGCATGGTATGTAAACATTTATCATAAGTATGAAGATATGATAATAATCACTTTATTATTGCCTCTTGGGCATATCTCCAACAGTCTCCCACTTGCACTAGAGTCAATAATCTAGTTTCAAACCTTTGTGTATTCAACACCTATGGCTTTCTGGTGTCGTATGTACACGATTGCTAGTGGTCAACTGATCTCCGGATCTGACACTTCCAGGACCGTGTGTAATTGCATGTTTTTGCGTCTCTACGCATCACTCATTCTCTAATGAGATGGCTTTGTACAAATTTGGTCCTTTGGTGTGACCTTTAGTTCTTTGAGGTTAAAACATGTTGATAATATTGTCGTACAATATATCTTCATAGTATTATCCCTGCTGTGAACTACTCCTAGTTTGATAACAAACTACTTGACACAAATGCCCTCTTTAGCTGCTATTATAGCAGTCATATACTTAGCTTTTTGTTGTAGTATCTGTCACAATGTCTTAACTTTGGAACTCATCCAAATCCATTATGGAAATTACTTTCCATCACATTGTGCCACCCTTAGTTTAGATTGAGTTAAACTTAATTTATACTTCGTGACAAAACTAGTATCAATGTAATACTTTTACAATGAACTAACCATCTATTTGTCACTTCTACAAAATGATATATTCTTAGTTCTTTTAAAAGAATATCTTTACTATCGTCCAATAATCATCTTTATGAATTATTCTGGTATATACTCATAACATTTAGAGCATAGGACATTTCTGGATTTGTACATATCACAGCATGATTGATAAAATACTCTTCGTGATTGTATCTATCAAGTATCAAAATACTTAAATCTTTATTCAATCCTTCCTGTGCAACAAGAACCTTTCTTGTAGTTTCTATATTGAACTCATTCAATATCTCGTCTATGTACTTCTGGCACAACCATATTGGCGTCACAATTTATCCATATAGACATTGATGCCAAATATTCGGGTTCTGCCTAAGCCTTTCATCGAGATGAAATTCTTATCACATGTTAATAAAATTACATCATTTCCAATCAACAATATGTCTTCCACATAATGTATTAGAAACGTGTCTTAGCGCTCCCACTTAATTTCTTGCAAATGCAAGCATCTTCATCGTCTCTAATGAAATTAAACTCTTTTAACAGTTTCATCATAGTGAAGATTCCAACTCCGCGATGCTTACTTCAACCATTGAAATTTGCATATGCTTTTAGCATCCTTTGAATTAACAAAACCCTTCGGACCGGATCTTGTCATAGTCAACCTTTGAACATTGTTGTGAACTCTTTCCCAACATGTCGACTATTTCATAGATGTGAAATATCCATGTCTATTTCTTTATATATCCAAATACGACTGTAAGGTCTTGTACCTTTCCAGAGGGTCTTTCAAGTTCAAAGCTTGATCTCTCGTATATGGAACTATCACGGATTTTATGGCTTCAAGCCATTTGACGGAGTCAGGGCCCATCATCGCTTCTTTGCATGTAGTCGGATCATTATTGTCAAATAATGATTTAACTCTCAAATCTTGGTATTTGATTGTTTACCCGACCTACTTGTTTCAATAGGAACTTAGATCTCCGTGACCACAACCTTTGAGGCACGTGAGCCATGAGCATTGTTGCTGCCTCCGGAACACTTTTCGGCGCTGCGCAACTTTGCACATATAGCTAAGGTTCTTTTAACCTCATCAAAGTTCTATTGTCCTCCCACTTATCTTTTCACGAAAAATTCCTTCTCAAAGAAACTTGACGTTCTAAGTGATAAACACTTTTGTCTCCGATGTTATGGAGGATTACTTAACAGTTATTCGAAATAACATACAAAGACAGGTTCATCCGACTTTGGTGACCTATAGGATTTGTTAGCTTATTTTTCGCTTGCAAGAAACGTTAAGGGCCTGTTTGATTCGCAGGATTAGGAAAAGTGTACTATTAGAATGTCCGGTCCAGTTGAATCCTATAGGATTTGGAGCTACACGAATTTTTCTTGAATGAGTGTTTGAATCGCAGAAAGGCAAAGGAATTGTAACATGAGGTTTATGTGGATGAAAATTTTCCTCTAAAATGTAGTGCAATGAAATCCTATGAATTTTTTTCCTATAGTTCTACAAATCAAACGATGCACAAAGGAATAATTCCTAAGGATCAAAATCCTCCAGATTTCTTATAAGATTCTTTTGAATCAAACAAGCCATAAAATCTCCAACTCCAACCAAACAAGTTTTACACGCACACGCGGGCGCGCGCCCCCACACAAACACACATTAAAGGAACAAACCACTTACTTTCATACAATTCTCAAATTCTACTGACCAGGCTACATATAATGTACGACTTGCATGCCACACACGCATGCATCGTACAAGTTTATTGACACACAACAACACGCAAAAAAAAAACACTGTCACAAAAAAAAACTAAACATTTCATGATCAAAACACGGACCATTCCAGTTCCAGGATACGCTTATTCAATGGTCGTAGGCTATCGAGAAGTAGCAGTTCGAGAGCTGAACGAAGAAGGATATGTTGCCTTTAGCCATCAAGCAGGCACATGGCTAATTCGCCTGTTGCCTGGACGAGAGAAGACAACCTGCATGCACATATGATTTTGTTCAAAGTTATGATATGTAAGTCCTTTTTCTCGAGAAAACATTTTTTTATCATTTAACAATTGCACTAAGTTTTATGATTTACCACAAATAGGAGCATACATACCTGGTAATCTCCAACTGCCCGTGACTTGAAACCAGACGCGGAGAATATGAGGTAGTACTCCCATATACGCATGAACCTTTCATCAAAGCCCAGGGCCAAAACTTGACTGCAACAAAAAGAAAGCGAATTAATACTAACTGAGTAATCTTGTGTAGATGATCGTCTGTCACAACAAAATTCACTTGCGCAATGTACATATATATGCACTAGCGTGTCACAACAAAATTCATTTGCTCAATGAACATATATGCACTAGTACGTCTTTTACTCAAACTGTAACAACAGTATTACTCTTCTAAAGTGAATGAAAAGCAATATATATACTTACTCCTTGTTCGCAATGAAGTTGTCTCTCCAGTGTATCAGAGTTGTGTAGTAATGGGGCCCAATATTCTCAACATGCTCTATGCTACAAGACCAAGAAGAGCTTAATTAATTAATTAACCGAGATACATCCATGATCACGCATGAAGAAACCAATTAATCAATCATCGATCGATTGATGTAAAACGTACCAGAATCTTGACGACGTGGTCATGGCAGACATCACACGGGACAAAGAAGGAAGGCAACCGCCAGGGAATATATATTCTTTTATAAACTCTGGCCTTTTTCTGTATTGCTCATACCGTTCCTCTGGAATTGAGATGAACTGGATGCACGTGTACGTATTTGCACATAAAGCTCAATTAGTTCATGATCGTATAAACCCAATTAAAGCCTTACTTGGATAGGTGTTGACAATGATATTTGTCCTGCAGTACTAACCTGTAGGACCAATATGCCATCTTGAACCAAGTGAGACTCGCAGATGGCAAAAAATTCGTCCATGTACTCATGGCCAACATGTTCGATCATACCGCTGATTTAATATACAGAAGGGGAATACATAAGCACAGGTATTGTCAGAGTCAGAGCACGCATCCATAATAAACTAATGATACTTACCAGCTTATGATTGCGTCATACTTGCATGGTGGCATTTTACGGTAGTCACACAGAAGAAAAGTTATGTTGTCCTAAAAAGTAATAACAATAGATAGTAGAACTGTTAGCTAGGATTTCACCCTGCCCAAGTAAAGGGTGGAGGTCTGGAGGATAAAATACACTCATACTGCATTTTCTAGTGAACACATATGGTGGAATGGTAATTAATTACTGATAAACAATTAAACTGGACCAGTATTGCGTAAAAGAGGGAGTAACATAGAACTAACCTCTAAGCCAGCTTCTTTTACTCTTTTCTCAGCGTATTTAAGTTGCTCCTCTGACAAAGTGATTCCAGTGTATTTGCAGCCAGTTTGCTTAACCACTTGTATTGCTAAACTGCCCCAGCCGCTACCGATATCAAGAACATGATGCCCTGCCTCGACCTTAGCCTTTGGCCAAATGAGTATTTTGCAACAATGAAGACCCATCAGATCATGTTCACAACATATCAATCTAATGACACGATTTTTAGAGATATGGTAGTAATACCTTGGAGATTAGAAGGTTAAGTTTACGTTGCTGGGCTGCTTCTAAGCTTTCGTCCTCCGTCTAGCAATTTTAATTTTAGTCCATGAAATACTAAAACTACTCCACAAAATTTACAAGCTGCAGAACAAAATCACAAGATTTGCAAACCTTGAAAACTGCACAAGAGTAAGTCATCGATTTATCCAGAAAAAGCTTGAAAAAATCGTTACTCTGCACACATATATAAGAAGACAGAACTATTAGTACTATTATGGAAAGTAATGCATGATAACAAATCCTTTTGATATTTTTTGAACCAAAAAATTAAGATCTGCAATAGTTCTGATATTACAGTTGACCTAAGCAACTAGTTATCTTAATCCTGATGGAATGTAATAACAAACGAAGAGACATGAGTACTGACAAGATCATAGTGCAGAGAGATATTTCGACGACTTTGTGTCGCAGTGTTCTTCGTCGAGACTTGGCGCAAAAGGTATTTAGCATATTTCAAATTAGCTATTGCATACAAGGGTGACAACCAAGACCTGCAAACCAAACAATTTTATATACATGATTACTCACAAACACATATATTCTTAGGTACTACTTCATTTTTATCAAACAATTCATTGGAATTTAGTGGAGAATTGAAGGTTTTAGAACCCTTTTCTGCCAATGCCGCGGTTCCTACGCTCATCTCTGTTAGCAATGAGAATCTGCAAAGAAATGGATCACGGATTTGATCTGAACTGAAGAATAAATAGCTCTAGCAATAAGCTCATGGACTATGGTATAGTTTTACCAGCATAAAATTCAGAAGGCCTTCTCTCTTGTCAACAAAAGAGTAACATCCGCTAATGTAGCTTTCTGCCAAGCCAATGTTCCCTTCTGTTGTAGCCTAAAAACCGTGAGAGAGCCAAGATAAACACATGTTGTTCAATGAGAATGTTGGATACAGCAATTGCAGTGGAGTATTAAAGAAATTAAGCACCAATCAGAGATATTAAAAAATGCATGTGTAGGAAGAAAAAGAGAAGAGAAGATAACCTTCCAATAAAACAAGGGGTCATGGAGTAGTATGACAGATTTTACATTGCATTTGTCACAAGCCTTACCAAAGCTGAACACACTACCTCCTTCTTCGACCAATCTGCACGAAAACTATTATTGTTAAATATATTCATAATTAGACATTGTGTAGTATATTGACTCATACAAGGACTCACATTAAGTTACCGATGGTTATGTATTGGTTAAAAAATCTTAAAACACCAAGGCGCGCCGCAGCAATGGTCCATGATGGAATCATCTGCTTTGGGTTCAGCAGAAGCTCACATTTTTTTCCAAGCAAACCTTGAGCTGCTGCTCTCCCAGACTGCATCGATTCAATATGTCCAACATTAAAATACCTCACATAACTATTTCATGAAATAGTCATTCTGAATTATGTGACTGACACTAAAAGCATATATGTCAGGGTGGTGTAAACAGCCCCCATAGATGAATAAAGGAGAAGCTTGTAAATCTAGTAGCTAGCTTGGGCCATTAGCCTACTAGAGGTAAGCAAGGATATGTTAGTTATGGTTATGATAGGATTAGATATGTTTAGCTTTGTTAGAGATTAGTCATTTAGGGGCTAATAGAAAGTCATGTCTATGAACAGGAATAACATACAACTTTTTTATCACAAAGCAATGGGAATAATAAACTAGTGACGCTCTAACCACATTTCCTCATTTGTGTCCTCCTCATCCTCGGCGAGATGGCTTGTCAGTTCACGACTTGTAAGTTGTGCCCAGGTTAGCTCTCAACTCACATCAATGGTGTTCCAAGGGGGCACTGTATCCCTGCTGTCTAGGAAGAACAAAGGAGATGTTTTGGTGCAGCTGAATGCTTTGCTGCTTATCCTGTTTGCGGATCTCTTTATGGATATTGGGCCGACCATGCTTGAGCATGGACGTCACCTCTTTCCATCTTTGTTGACTGCCTTCCCAGTATGGGAAAGCGTTGACAAGACTCGTTGACAGGACATGCGAGACAGGTCTAAGAGGGAAAATGGACAGCCTGTTTATGCAAATACCTTCAATCCTTCTTCATGGAAGCCATGACCTGCGATCCAAGGTAGAAGAGACATTTGAGACCTAATGTTCTTTAGATCATTTCACACCTAACTTTGATAATGTAGTAAAAGCATATCATACATCTACATGCAAGTTGTAACGACCAAATTATCCATGAACTGAAACTCATGGAACAGGTTACCTTGATATGCCCCACAGAACCATATTCCTCTCTTTCCCTGTATCTGATCAAACTGAAGATAAGCCTTGGCCGCAGCCACAGACGGAACAGGAAGGCTTGTAGACCATTTCAGCAGTACGTGATCCGGAACAAAAGGGGGATTGACTGTCGCGAGGAAAGGCCTGACAGATTCAATTTCCTAGGAGCACAAAACAGGAACAGATATACCATGGTCAATAATTAAGTAATCCATTCACACAGCTGGAGGGGCTTGTCTGAAGCTTCCATTTTGTTGTTATTCTGTGAGTCTGCTCTACAGTGTTTTCTACCGTGATGAAAATTTGGCTGTAGGAAATCTACCTGAATATGGTTTAGCCAGTAAGTAGCAGAAAAACCGGTGCTAGTTGCCCCTACGAAATTCCAGGCACTCCACGCCGACGGATTTCGGGGCATCAAATTTTGATCGCAGTGGAGGTATATGTCCCTGCATGTCAGACAATTAGTAGATGAGATCAAAATGTATTGACATGTTCATTTGGCAATAGTGGGCAGGCTTCACCTTTGGACATACTGACAGGCCCCTAGAATTTTCAGTTCGTAATGTGTAGCTTGAGCTCCTAGTACTTTGAGAGCATTAGGTGCATGGACCCCAAGGATGACACTGTCGAATATTTCCTCTGAGCCATCATTCTCCAAGACCCTGTAGCCAGCTGTCAAGGTAGAGAATTGTTTCAGTTAGTGGATCAATAATATATGTATGATGACACACACATTGTTCATACAGGCGGCAATCGACAAACAATAACACATGTACCTCCATCACAACTTGAAACAGATTTGACCTCACAGCTGGTTTTAATTCGACAGCCCATGCTTTCCAATTCTCCTTTTACCTTGTTTACATAGGACTGAGAACAAGCCTTGGCAGTGGGAAGTTGGGCATGACGAAACAGCTGAGAGTGCAGTGACTTAATCATCAGCTTTGAAAGACAAATTAACTATTAAGCATGCAAATGCAATGCGAAAGGAACATGTATACAAAGTTGCTGGGCACCTGAAGAAGGTCATGGTTACGGAAAAATGACAGCACGAAGAAAGCCGAGAGGCTCAAAACACCTTGTGATGAACATGACCAACTGCCTGCGCAGACTGGAATCTGCACCAAATATTTATTTTTCAAAACTGCATAAACACAACAAAGTATGTTTGTACTCACAAAAACATCTGCAAGTGAATATGACCAGCTGGCCTTACCGCCCCCTGCACCCATGCATGTTGCCCAAATTTTACTTATAATAATTTGAATGTTTTATCTAAATACTTATTGGAAAATGTAGTTTCACTTCATAGTTTTTGCATAACTGTCCAAAAAACATGAAAAATAAAAATTGAATACAGAAATGATGATGTGAGATTATGCCGAAATAAAGGGTTGCTGGATACACTAAAAAAAAGTCATAAGCAAGTAGATTAGAAGCATTACAAGGTAAGCCTCTTGGAACGAGAGGGAATATCCATGCGACTGAATGAACTGCCCCAACGTCTCGCTATGGTCCACATCAGGGTTATGCTCATGGTACTCCAGGTACCTTCATTCCAAAGATATATATGAACACAAGGCATGTAATATATGTCCAGCTATGAATGGAAGTATTATGTATGCACATGAGAACTGAGGGACTGGACTGCTTACATCAGAGCATCCTTCTTGAACCTGAGTATCTCACAGACCATGCGCCAAAAACTGGTTTTCAGTGCGTTGGTTTTCTGCGCCAGGAGGCTCGAGATACCGTTGCCATTGCCCCACTCACATCCTCGGCCGCCACGGTCCGATTGTGTACTCACTGAGAAAGACATGTCCGATCTCTTCATCTCCACCCCGAGCCCTTCTAACCATTCCATCATGTCGGGATATGTTGCCTACATTAGTTTGATGCATATGGCAGAACAAAAGTTTTAGTGGGGAACAAAAACTTATAATTTAGGTTTAAAAGATCTTCCATGTTTAGCTAGTCAAGGGGTTAGGAAGTCATATATTAATCAGAGTAAAGAAAAATATTAATGAAGATTGCAAACCATGTATGCACATAAATGAGTAATAAATTAAAATAAGCCAACATGTACAACTAGAAGTGCATTTCCAACCATATGTTTTTTTTCGGCTCGAGCCTTCCGTCTAAAATTTAATGCGGCTCCTTTCAACAGATAAACAACACATGTCAGCGAACGCTAATAGGAAATGTATCATAATCTTAGATTAGCACTGAATTATCATAAGCAGACAAGAATTCTCGCTGCTGAGATCAAGATAGAATCTATATCCGGAGGTTCTTCAGCTCGAGTCTTGTATCCGATGAGAGGTTGCAAGAAAAGCCTACAACCATTGGTTAATGCTCTGTGTGGGAACCGAAGGCAGTGTAAACTTGGTGCCAGTGCAAAAATTTCTACCTCTAAACAAGGAGTAGAAATCGTAATCGCACACACGCACTTACACTACTACATGCTAAACCTGGCAATGGTTGAGTAACCGAACTACCCCTAAACCGAAAGCCAACTGCAATGTGTATGTGTATCGGCACCAACCCAAACTAAACCGTATGCAATCCCACCTAAACCCAACTAAACTGATGCCAGGAACTGTGGGTTTAGCAATGTACAACTTAAAACATGTACAGATCTTGCAGTGAGCTAAAATTCTCAAAAGGAAAGATGAGAAGAAGCTAGTACTATAAACCAAGAAGCAGAGAACGATCTCTGACGCCCTCAGTTTGGTTCATTTGCTGACCCGAATCACAGAAGAGCACTACAGGAACAAACTTCCCGAATCGTTTTTATCAAGAACAAATCACCTGGCCGCCGTGACACTGCACGATTTCCTCGTCGCACCTTCCAGGAAATTTGTTGCCGCCGGAGTTGCTGGAATCTAAAGAGGGGCGCAGCTTCCCGGCGCGTTGGAGCCACCGGAGCTGGGAGCAGACGCTGCCAGACCATCGTGTGCGGCGGGTCCGACAGCTGAATGTGGAGGAGAAGCTGTGGAAGGGAAGCAAAACGGCGCGGCGGTGTCCCCGCCGCCGGCCGAGGGATGGCACGGCGGCCGCCTCTTCTCCTCGCCTGAGCTGGGAGCGCCGACGGCCTAGGGCCCATGAGTAAGAGGGCCCCCCAAATCTGTAGCCCCCCAAAGTCAAGAGCAACGAAACTACCGCAGGAGGCCCATATCAGCTAAACTAGTCCACCCTATGCCTCGTGACTCGTGATTGCTTCGTACAGGAAAAAGAACTGCATCGTGAGGCCAATAGGTGCCTGGTACAAGTCACGCACGATTTTCATTTCGCACTTGCTTTTTTAAAAGAATATCACAGGAACCAATTACACCTAAACACATGTTCTAGCGGTCCTACGAATGTACACAGCTCAGAAAAAAGAAAAAAAAAAGTCCCACTACAGAGAACTAATCCTCAAAATAGCGACACTGACGCCATCAGAACAACACCAGTAGTCCTACGCTCCAATAATAACGCCTTTAAGAAAGAAACAGTGTCAAGCGCCGTCGTTGTCCGATCAAAGATCATAAGTTTTCACCCTTGAGAAAGTCCTTGCTCACAAAACAATGCCTTCAACAAGGTCAATGCCAGGCACAACAAGTTAAGGCCAGACCTTGGATTTTCACCCTGCAAGATAAGACTGGGAACTCCTCCTGTGTTGTCTTTCCGTACCAACAGTCGCTGCAACGAGTCCCAAATCATGCAGCCAGTTCTTCGTCGCCACAAGAACAAAAATCACCATCGCTACCATTATATTTCCGCTTTCCTAACATTTTTTGCATCTGACTTCACCATGGCTCTAAGAATGACACTTGGTGGGAACAAACAACAGAGTTTCGCAACGCTCCCGCTAAAACCAAACGGTCAAAAAACAAGTACGCACGACCGAATACCTTCCGATCCAGCAATCTCCAGGCATGATACGCCCATGGGAGTTTGCCGGCGGAGCCTTTCGGAACCCACCACTCCAGACCAGATCAACGAGGGCAGACATCAAGCAGATCTTCGTCTTCGTGCGAAAGAAACCAAAGGATCACCTCCTTTATTATATCCGACACAGCGATCCCACACCGCCGGCCGGTTTCCGGAGGATGGGTCGAGCAGGCAATTAGGGATAGAGAGCCGATCTAGGTCTTTCAACGGAATCCCATCGCCGGCACCTCCTCCACCAGATCGCCACCTGCCCCACTCCAGTAGAGGCCGCCGCCTCCAGATCTGAGCTCCCACCAAGCCACCGCCAGCCGGAGCCGCGTAGACGTCGATGGCGAGGGGGGGGGCGTCCAGCGCCGACGTTCTCCTCCCTACCGCCACACTGGGGCCAAGAGGCCATATCCCTGCCGTCACCATCACCGGCGTCGCACACTTAGACCGGCAGTCCTCCGGGGGCGACGAGGAGGGAGAAGGATGGAGGGGGGAGGTGGCGGCGGGGTTAGGGTTTGGCCCCCTCGGTCGCCAGGAGGGGGCGACACGAGGGGGAGACCGAAAAAAGAAAAAAAAACAAGCTCTTGCATCTTCTTTCAGTTTGAGAGAGACTTCGGAACACAAGAGAATGGGGAGACAACAGCTACATTAAGCATTTCTTCTTGCTAGTGCTTCTCATGCGGCCGTTACAGGAACTTATACATGTGCATTTCCCGCAAAAAAACCTTATAAATATGCATTAGTTCCTTTTCTTGATCTTTCTTACACTAGTACGGTATACTTATGTTGGTTTCTGTTTCTTTTTGTGCAACAGGACACAAAAGAAAAGAGTAGAATGGTTTGATAGAATCTACATTTAGAACTAGTAGCAAAGTTGCCAAAAACATCATTCTGAATCGGTTCGGATAAACCATATGACCAGAATTTACTAGAATCGTCGAATCGTTCCATTCAATTTGGATCGTAAAGTTGTAGAATTGCATGATAGACTACCACAATTCTGACAACGGTGGTAGTTCTTCCAAGTATGTATGATCCTTGAAACTAAGGATTTTGTGAGCATCAAGATTTATTGCTCATTTGATTTGTAGATTCAGGACAAGATGATTGTCCCCTCTTAGTGTAAATACTTTGCACTCATAAGCAATATTTTGTGGAGCCGTTCTTGAGATTTCTTCTAGGATAGTAAGTATTATGTCAATGTTTTGCTTTTAAAGATAATTGGTGCTATGTACTTCTGTAATTCTGAAACTAAGATATAAATGTTTATCATGTTAAGGAGAGCGCAATATTGTTGTCGTGCCTGGCCCCTGATTTGTCAAGATGACCGTTCACCATTTTGGACCCTGCCGAGGCGGAGAAGGACACAATGTTGATGACGTCAAGGGGCGGCGTGCTCGAGACCAGGACCCGTCGAGCCACGAGCAGTAGCAGCTGCTCCCTCGTCCTTGCTCAAACTGGACGAACCATTCCGAAAACTCAGTTCTGGACCACACACTCTATGTGATGCTCTAAGCGTGGCAGGCCGTTTTACATGTTTCTTTTTTCTTTTATTTTTTAAAGTTTCCTTTTCTTTTCTATTTTTACTTTTTGTTTTACTTTTTTGCTTCTTATTTCCTTTTGGTGTTTCTTTTCTTTTTTCCTTTTCTCGTTAATGTTTTATTTTTTATTTTTTTCTACTTCCCTTTATTTTTCTGTTCAAGTTTATTTGTTTCCTAAGAAGTTAAATTTCTTATAACCTCGTCAAGTCTCGTATGAATATATTTGGAACTCGCTAACAATTTGTTTGGACCGTGCATGTCGCATGAATATATTTTTGAATTTGTGAACATTCTCTTGAATTGCACAAACATTTTTCTCTCTCAAGAGCATTTTTTGAACTCGCCCTTTTTTGAACTAAAATGGGTTTGAAAACCTCATGGATATTTTGAAACCTTGTGAATGTATTTTGAACTTTATAATTTTTTACTCTCAACTTTCTAGATTATTTTTTGTAACATATGCATATGAATATTAAAAAAGAACCCAAAATCTAAGGGGAAAACCTGCCCCTCTAGTCTCTCAGAGCACACACAAACATAAGTTGCCGGTGTATTTTTCATTTTCTCATGGCAATTTTGATTTTTCCTGATTTTTTTGGTGTTTTTTCTTGCGCCATGGGATCCTAAACGTGCGTCCATGAGGAGCGTCGTAAGGTGTCAAGTGGGATCCCACCTAAATCCCACTTCTAGTTCATTTTTCAAAATCTAGACTAGATTTTGAGAAATAAACTAGAAGTGGGATTTAGACGGGATTCCACGTGACACCTCAGAGCTTCGTCCACGAGGAGCGTCGCGCGCACACACCACCGCGCGCACGTTCGCCGCGACAGATGATCTATCGTATAGGAACATTTTTTGGAGGTATACACACGTCTAAAAATAGAGCGAAACAATACTTTATGCTAGAAGAAATTAGTGGCACTCTCCGTAGGAAGGTGAGATTTCGTATTCATAATCTAAATCCCGGCCGGTGAAACAGTTTCCTCCAGCTAGTTCCAGAATCATTTCAGAATTATTACTCAGAAAGTCTGAAGTGTCAACTCTGAAGTGAAGTGTACGGCTGAGCCTCTAGTCCAGATTTACTGCATGTAGGTTCGAATGCATGCTTTCTCGCTGCAAGCACACATGCATCCCCCTAAAATGGGGAAGAGAACCTACCCAGCTACCTCGGCTACTCAGCCATCGAAAAGGAAGAATGAGAACACAAAGCACGCCCAAAAATGGGAAACAGGAAGGTAGCTCGAGACCTGGTTGAAGCTCATGAAGCCGAGGTCGAGCTGGACCTTGCCCCCGGCGCCGTCGCTGACGGCCACCGTCCTGGCGCCATGCCCTCCGAGGCGGTCCTCCGCCTCGTACAGGGTCACGCGCACGCCGCCTCCGCCCGTGGCGAGCAGCTCGTGCGCCGCAGCCAGCCCACTCACCCCGCCACCGACCACCGCCACCTTCATCCTGCTGTGCTCTCAGTCTGTCTGCCTGCTTGCTATCTCTCTCGCTCTTTGGTAGCTCTGTTCTCTGTCTCGCGCCCTCCCCCGTCTATTTGAGTCGGAGCGCGCGACAGCCTACATAATGTCAGCGTCGTACGGCCTCGGGCGAGGGCGGTGAAGATGGTCGATCACTGGTGTAATGCCGGCGTACTAAGTAGTACTACGTCTCACCAAATCAAAGAGACGAACTAATGCCGGCTGATGGCGGATATCACGTGCATGACACTGGAGGCTACTGGTAGTTGTTGTTTTCTGAGACCTGTACTGGAAGTGTCAGTATTTTAATTCTTTCCCTGAAAAATGGGATTTCACCGCTACTGGTACTGGGTAGTGACCACCTTCACCTTCACCGGCACACCGCGCCCTCCCGCGGGACGGTAGTTCCCTAGGCCAGCCACCAGATCTGCTCCATGCCGCGTGATTTGAGGGAAGGATATCGCATGCTGCAGGAGGAAACAGTGGGAACTGCGCCGCTGCAGCGTTTTGCAGCAGTTGCTACACCATCCGTACTAATTGCTACTATTGTCGTCGCTGCTACGATACAGCTGATCTGCTACGGCGTTTTGTGTTAAGACTGCTAGCTGCGAGATTTACTATACCACACACAGAGTACTAACATATATGTTATTAGACTAAGTTATTATCGTTATAGTGAAGAGTGTCATATATGTGACAGTATAGAAGCCTTCTTTATAGATTCATTTTTATATTGGAAAGTATGATGTGATGTTAACATATTATGTTATTTTATTGGGCTCTCTCTTCATTAATTGCTTGTTACATTTTTTTTGTCTATTTGCACTATGAGCAGTACAATCTTTCAATCATGGTGGCAGCCGAGACAACGCTTGATGAGGACCCGACAAACCGTTCCGCGTTGCTTCCCCGCGGGGCGACCGGGACGCGACCTCTTCCGCCTCCCCCGTCTCCACCTCTCTGCCCCTACCCTGCCGCCACCGGCGAGCGTCGCCGGGCAAAGCCCGCGCGGTGTCGGCGGCGGCGGGCTTCTCCTCTACCCGCTTGCTTGGCTAGAGGCGCGGGGCTCTCCTGGCCAGCGGCGGTGCGCTGCTGCTCCCAACCTCGCCTCGGTGTAGTGGCTGGAGACGGCGGCGGCGGTGATGACGGCGCTGGCGGTGGTGTGGGGTGGTGCAGGGAGGCGACTGAGGGTGGCGGATTGTGGGGCAAGGAGGTTGTTGCTCCATGGCTGCAGGGCTTCGCAGGGCAGGATCTGGACCCTTCAGGGCCCGATCTGGGCCGGGAGGCCCTGGCCGGAGCGCGTCTTCCCGACGTCCCCCACGAAGGTGGACGGTCCGGAGCCCCCTGGCTGTGTAGTGGCTGGGGCGCTAGGTCTATGCCAGGCGGGCCTAGATCCGGTGGCCGCAGCAGCACGGTGGCGTCGCATCCACGTACCCGTCGCACCTAAGCTACTCGCACGCTGCCTTGTTAGCCTCTCGTGCCGGCTTGGAGGAAGTTGACGCACCGATGGTTTTCCTCAGACCGACGATGGTCTGGCTTGCCCGGGTGGACATGGCGGTGACGGCGCTGCTACTTGGCGGCGGGGATCGATCCGCGGTGGTGGTTCCACCGGGGGATGGACGAGTAGGGTCTAGGCTAGGTTGGGCGAGGACGATGACACCCTTGCTGCAGTGTGGCGGCGGGGCTTCACGGGGGCCCTCGGGCTCGGCCGGGCCAGGAGGGCCTGGTTTGCCTTGCTACAACATCCAGTCGGCTACCACTTGCCAGCGGTGAAGGCAGTTTCCCCCGCGTGTTGTTGTATCGCCGACTCTTGCCAAAGATTCCTCCTTTTCGGTCCTACCAGCCACACTACATGCTTCATGGTAAGCGGAGATGGTGACGGCAAGATCGTGGTGGCGTGTGCTGGTGGGTGGTAAGCTTGGTGGAGCAATTCGAAGCGTCCGGGAGCGTGGTTTTTTGAGGGGTCGGGAGAAATCCTTGTCGTCTTGAAACCGACGTGACGATGCCTGCGGGTGTCGTCATCCTTCCTGAAGGGCGTCGGGTGTATCTCTTCCCCATCTCCTGTAGCGTATCGGGGGAAACCCTAGAACCAGTCCGGGCAGCAGCTTCGTTGTCGTCGCTTCCTTCTTGGAGGTGTTGCTTGGTACGCGACGCTTCAGAGCGCTAGGAGCATGGTGAGATTTCTTCAGAGGGCGCAGTAGTTGCGGGTCATCGTCGTTTTCGTCGAGCCGCTGTTGTCGGCTTTATTTTCTCTTTTTTTTTTTCTTTGTTGTTTTCTTTGGGCGTTGTGTTGTTTGGCCAGCAGCGGTCTCAATCGTGGTTGCTATATTTATATAGCTGGGTGTATGCCTGTTTCGAGAGAGAATCTTTCAATCATTTATCATACATACAGAATGTCAAGTTTCATGCACTAACCAACTATTTCAGAAGACCGATCTAATGTAAAGAGTTAGGGCAATCCATTTATACAGTTCAATATCCCTCCTCACGTGTGAGAAAAAGACAAGTCAACACGTGTAAATAGAGAGGTATGACTTAAGAGGCCAATACATAGACAAGATGGGGATAACAACAATTTATAGGATAAATTGTGAAAACCAGCTGGACTCAAACTCGAGACTTTATAAACCCTGATACCATGTTAAGCTTCATGCGCTAACCAACTATTCTAAAGACGATCTAATGGAAAGGCTTAGGAAAATCCACGTATTCAGTTCAATACAGAAAATCGGATTAGGGACTCATCTTCACATGATTTCATAGTTTTTGACATATTTTTTCATCGCTCCACTTACCAAATTAAAGAACCGTGATTCCTAGCATGTTATCGAAACAACCTTTCGCCCTGCTATATTAATATAGTAACCGCACGTTACAAGTGATGGGGAATCAACACAATCAAGCTCAAACAAAACAAGAGAGAAATAACAAAGAAAAATGTCAACAACGTAGGATCGATGAAAACGATGATGACTCGTAACTGATGTGCCTTCCCGGGAATTCCCACCACGCTCCTAGCACTTTGAATCATTGCATACCAAGCACCACATTTAAGAAGGAACGCAATGACGACACTGTTGCCCGGACTTGTATTAGGTTTCTCCCGATACGCGTGAGGGAAGGGATGGAGGGAGGAAGGGCTACACCCGACGCCCTTTAGGAAGGAACGACCATACCGACAAGGATTTCTCTCAACCCCACAAAAAAACAAGGCCCCGGACTATACATCGCACTCCACCAAACATGTCGCCCACTAACACGCGCCACCACGATCTTGCAATCACCATCGCGGTCTCATCGTGGAAAACATTGTGAGACTGGAAGGATTAAGAGGAAGCAACCGGTATGAGGAGCGGTAGTACAACAATCGTGCGGGATGAAACGGCCTCCACCGCCAATGACAATAACCAACCGTACGCAACATCAGGAGCAAACCAGGCCCTCCCTAGACCAGGCCGAGCCCAATCGGGCTCGTGAACCTTCCATCGTCGTTCTAAAGTAGCCCCCCCCCCCCCCCACCCAGCACAATCTGCTCCTCGGTCCACCGGAGAAAGTGCAGGCAGGCCCTAGCCTGCCCCAGAGCCAGATGAGCCCCAAAAGAGCCTAGATCTGGGCTGGGATGACACCGCCGATGGCCATGGCGCCGCTCCGCAGCCAAGGGTTGTGCCTTCGCCACCCAGAGCACGGTCGAACCGCTTAAGACCGACCCACACCGGGGTACAGGGGAGGGGACGTCAATTAATTTGGAATGAAGATAGTACGTATTTAGGAAATCCAATGCGTATATAGGCTAGAGAGCAAGTATTCAAGTGTTACCAACAAGTAAGAGACGGCAAGGAACAAAAAACCGCCAAGTCCTATCATGCATGTAAGCCTTGGATGGAGAATGATGTTCAGTGATCTTTTTACCAAGTTATTACTATAACTTAGTAGGGTTATAACCTGACAAGTAAGTAACATTAGTTTTGCAAAAACTAAAGATTATTTTTGCCGAAATATATTAACATATATATGATCAAGTTCAACAGACATCGTTGCAAAAAAATGTTAATCGGATTGGTGGTTCTAAAAACTTGAATCTTTGTGAATCTACTTGCAACCAAAAAACTCTCAATTGTAACCCAACTTATTGCAACCTAACTTGCAACAAACTGCAATCCACTTGTAGCTCATAGACACATGAATCACAATAAAAATCTGACGGATTTGAAGTTGAATGGGCTCTAAATTAATTCTCATTTGAGTGAGCGTTAGCAAAACCGAAAAGAAATTTAGGCGTGGCTTGGAATTAGCAAAACCGATAATAATTTAGGGTCACAACACTACTAGAAAAACGGCTATAGGTAATCCACACATCCGTAGCGCACGTGCTAGTGGTGCCCCACGGATAAAATAGGCGTGGCGCACTGCCCACAGGTGCCCTACGGCTAACTGCCGTAAGCGTGGCGCACATGGGGTGGTGCGCCACGGCTATGTATGGTCCAGGGTACATGTGGCCGCAGCACACATACCCATAGCGCACTAGGTCAAGGTGCGCTATGGTTGTGAAACTTAGCCGTAGCGCACCCTGACCTAGTGCGCT
This sequence comes from Avena sativa, assembly GCA_916181665.1. Lineage (NCBI taxonomy): Eukaryota > Viridiplantae > Streptophyta > Magnoliopsida > Poales > Poaceae > Avena > Avena sativa. Next base: position 433,850,432 of record OV702284.1, read on the forward strand.
ACGGGCATGTGTGCTGCAGCAGCTGGTCAACTTAGTCGTAGGGCACTATGTCCTAGTGCCATACGGCTAAGTGGCCTGCACGAACTCCAACCCCCCCCCCCCCCCTTCCCATCGCCTTTTTAGGCTTTGCAAAAAATAAAAAAAATGATAAACACTTCAAAAAAATAAAATCATTTCATATGTAGATAGGTAATGTGATATAGTTTGTAGGAAAATTAACAAACAATAATTTTGACTTTTTCTGCAAAAAAAGTCATGCCACGGTAAAATGGCCATAACTTTTGCATACGATGTCAAAAAAATCGTATAATATACCAAAATGACGAGAACGAGATTATTTAGATTTTCAAAATTCGAAAAAAGTAAAAAGTTACGGTCAAAAGACCATTTTTTCTGCAGAAATAAAATAGAGGGCAACTACACCACCACCTAGTGCGCTACGAGTAAGTTGGACGGGATTCAAAATTTGAATCCCCACACCGCCCACCTACCCCTATTCCCTCCCTCTTCTCCTTTTCATTATCCTCCCTCCTCCCTCCTCCTTATCCTTCTCTCTTCTCCTCCTCATTTTCCTTCTCTCTTCTCCCCCTCCTTCTTTTCCTTCTCCTCCTTCCCTTGCACTGATGACGGCGACGGTGGCCTTCTCCTCCTCCTTGCTCCGGCATCCTCCTCTCCTTGTAGTGACGATGGCGACAGCGACGGCGACCTTCTCCTCCTCCTTGCAGTCACGACGGCGATGACCTCCTTCTCCTTGCGGCCTCCTCCTCCTTGCAGTCACGACGAGCGGCGACGAGCGGCGACGACCTCCTTCTCCTTGCGGCGACCTCCTCCCTTCTCCAGCCACACCTCCTTCTCCCTCTCTTCCTCGATGTCGGCGAGGAGTAGCACGGCCACGGCCTCCCGCACATCCCTGCGGTGGTAGGTCGTGGCCACGGCCACCATGCTCCAGCGAGGCGACACGACGGCGGCGATGTGGACCCGATTGCTTTTGCAATTCAAAACAAGGGTGTTTTTTGCATTTTTTTGTTTTTTTGAAAAAACATCCGTGGTGCACCTGTACCCCTACCCGTAGCGCACTACCAGATGTGCCACGCCTATCCCCATATAACCGTAGCGCACCAGGGTAGTGCGCTACGGGCACTTTTTAGCCGCAGCGTACGCTTAGTGGCGCACCACTAGTGCGTCACAGATGAGCTTTTTAGGTACGCCACGAACAACCCTTTTCCTAATAGTGCACATGGCCACACATGGTATCGAGAAATTTGGAATTCGATTCCAGACCGCCTCCTAGCTTATCTCTTTGTTATTTCCCAGAAATATTGAGAGAAGGAAAATAAAGCGCTTAAAATTTGTTAAAATTCAAACCATGTAAACTTTGGTTAAATTTGTAGAAAAATCAACCCCTATAGCCTTTAAATCATTGTAACTAGAAGCATCGTTCAATATATTTTCATATTAAATTTATAGAGTAGTATATCATATTTATAAGTTATTTTTAATTAACTTGGTCAAACTTTACATGGTTTGGTTTCAGAAAAATTATATGCATTCTTTTACTCCCTCCTACCCATATTAGTTGACTTGGATTTGTCTAGATTTGAATGAATCTACACTATATTTAGTATATAAGTTTATCTAAATTTTGACAAATTCAAATCAAACTAATATGGGTCGTCGGAGCAAGTACAAAATAGAGGAAGTATACCGGTACGGTGGCCACTGACGCATACTAAAAAAAACTGACGCATACTGAGGGTCGTCTTGAGTGTGTCGCAGCATGTCCCGTTGCCGTGACTACTACGAGCCTGTTGTCGTTTGTTGGTTCGTCCCGAAACTACTACGAGCCTGCTGGCGAGGCCCCGACTCGGTGGGTCGCTATCGTCACTACTCTGTAAAAAATTGCACATGCTAAAGTTGTTAGGGTGAAGCCAAAGAAGATTCAAAAGGGAAGACATATGCAATTTAGTCTACTTAATGTGGGTGGATGCCTGTAACTGCATCAAAATTCTATTAAATGTGTGGGTGGATTTTGTGATTTTAGGAGATCATGTTTACGAGATAACATTCAAGCATTTTTTAGGAGATCATGTTTACAAAATAAACACGGATGTCAGAGTACCATGGAAGTTAACTCAATACTGTTAACTTGATACCCGATCGTTCAATTCGTCAATGTATCAAATTATTGTCTGATCAATGCATCAACAGATCAAATAGTACAGTAGTTTCATTGCTTCAATGTTCCTTGAGACATACTCCAGTAAATGCTTTAAAATTGTCAATAAATGTGTGGGCACAACCGTAATTTACGGATTGTAGGGGAGGCATGCGCCCTGCTTGCTTATCCTAGCTCCCCATGTGAAACTATTCTTTAGGTTTTTGTTTTTTTCTTGGCTTTGGCCCCAATTTATATTTCTTCTGGAGCTCCGAATTTCTGGAGACATCCTATATTAACCGAAAAAGTAACTTTTATTGTATAGTGGCCCATTTTATATTATTTTCTGGCATGTGATAGAAAAATAGGATGAGAGATTTGGAATTCCACTTCAACCGGCCTCCCATCTTATCTCGATGCTATTCCTCCCCCCCCCTCCCCCCCCCAAAATGAGAAGGATGGCACATTTTTAGAAGCTATATTTCTTGACAAGATCTATTCCTTGAATAAAATATTTACTACAATTAATGTCAATAAGAAATTATTTTTATTATACTTTTACTCGCGCGACCTCACTTTCGTAGTACGGTTTTACCTCTCATAGCAATGGTAAATGTCATTATTTTGTGGTACATCTTTGTGTTCGAGCACAGGTAAATCGCAACCACTAGATCAAAACAATAATGGATTTCAGCCCCATGATCCATGGACCACAGTACAGTAAATGTAGGTGAATAACGATCCAACCTACCTTCAATTCCTCTGTGATGAACTGTGGTGCGACTTCTGAAGCGGAGTTCCCATTGGTTCTCTATTCCTAGGATTCGGGAGATCATGTTCACAAAAGCTGGATTTTGTGATTTTAGGAGATCAATGTTTAACATTGCAGCATTTTTTTCTTGAATATTAACCACAACAAGTTATATATTCCTTGCTTATTCCTTCAGCAATATATGTACTAAACATCACATAATATGTACTAAACAGTACATATTCCATACAAGCATATGCCTATTGATGAATTCCACCATCAAGTCATTGCGTACAAATTCAGTAATCGGTGAACCATGTGAAACAACCGAAAATACATGACCAAACCAAAAATAGAAGTACTAGGGATAATTCCCAATTCCCAACCCCTACGGCAGATCATGGTACAGTGAGTAGTAACAGCCTCTGCCTACTGCGGGAGGAGACTTCACTGCTATATGTAGACACTACGAGGACCGTGGATCTGCCCCATCGTGCATGTGGCCCAGATCTTCGTACGAAACTGCGCATGTGCGGCCACAGTGGATTTTGCATGCACTGCAGCAGGCGAGTAAAGGCACGTCCTGACCAATGCCAACCTTTATGATCTGTGCACTGCAGCAGCTAGCGTCTCAGCGGCGGCAGCGGATAGTGCTGGCCCTATCCTCTACAGTGCATTTGATCAAGATAACCGTACAGCAGCGATATTTATGACGCTAAGCTGATATCACTACAGTAGGTCGGTTTTGAAATGTATAGATTTATAATATACCTACTTGGATCATGGGCGGGCACAACATATTTGCAATGGATATTCGAAGTCTAAAAAAAAATCCAATGCATCCCAAAGCCGAGTTAGAACCGGTCTTCTTTGTTTTTTAAGCTCTCCACCACCATATCTTCAAATCACCACGGTTACTATTCACCTCTGTGTCGGTATGTTATCACCACAAAACTCAGTACAGCTGCAACCGTGACGGGAATCGGTGACTTCTTGGCGTCTACACTCTGCAAAACAACATCGGTGGCCGCGATGTTTGCCGGATTCGGAATCCTGCGAGAGTGTTGGCTCCTACTGTGTCGAGACTCCGGTGCTCCCGCTCCTCTTGAAATAGGTTTTTGCTTCATTTTATAAACAAAACCATACATGGCCGATTTGATACAAGATGGTGAAGAGAATCTTTTACAAAACAGATAAAAAATAAACAAAAAATACAAGAAGGGCCAATACTTGCCACCGGAGCCACGGAAACAAGACCGTGTAGGATCGGAGCTCCACGACTACGCCCCCAAGAGGGTAACGACGTATTCGCCGCCGCTGTCGAGATCGCAAGGTCAAGGGTTTTCACCCGGAGCCCTAACGCAACAAAGGTAGCTACAACGGTGCCCCCAAGAGGGTTACGACACCCTCGGACATCGCCACCGTTGGTGTCAAGACGCTGAGCTTTCGCCTCAAAAAAACCTCCGCACACGCCCGATACCTCGGACCGTCCAATGTTCCCGAGTTCGGCCTCCATAACGTGACCTAGGAGGAGCCGATGCGCCGCCAACTCTAGGAACTCCTGCCGCCTGCTACCCGCCATCCAAATGACCGAAGAATAGGGCCACCATCACCGCCAAGTCACTTGCCGGAGAGTAGCCCGTGCAGTCCACCTTCTGGGGTCGCCGCCCCGCGTCCAACACCTCGCGCTCAGGGCAACATGACATGGGGAGACTGTAAGCAACCGAGGTCAGCTGGCGACAGAGTCAGGCCCACGTGGGTGGCCGCTGCCACCAATGAAAGGAGACTGGTCCTCCACCGCCAAGGCGATTGCCGACCGGACGCAGCAGCAGTGCCCGTTAGGCCCTAGATCCGGTAAGATCAGGCCCAACCAGCTCCGCAGCCGCGCTGCAGCGCCAAGGTTGCCACCGCCACCCTGTAGATAGGAACCGGACAAACGCATTTGCCGAGGCCCGCTGAGCCTAGATCGAGCCCGCATGCCCAGATATGGTCCGAGCATGCTTGGTCAGCCCCTGCCATGACGTCCACCGCTTTCCTACTGCCGTGCACACGCCGCTGCCGCTTCCCTTGTCGTCGCCGTTGATTCCTCCGCCGACCTGCTGCCGTCCAGAGCCGAGGAAACCGCCTCCACGCTGCTGCCGCCCACAGCCCTCGCCACTCAGCAAGCCAGGCGCGCACCACCTACCGCCACCCGTCACACCGTCGCTAGGGAGAGTTGGCCGCCGCCGTTCTGCATCCCGGCAGGAGAAGGAGGCTCCGTCCCGGAGGAGTGGACCCACGGCCACCCCATCGCACGGGAAGATGAAGACGCCCCATCGCTGCACCGACGTGGCTTCGCCCGGCCGGGCTCCTTGGCGACGGCGAGGGAGAGGGCTGACGGGGAGCTGGCGACGCGCGGGGATTAGGGTTTCCCGCTACTCGTTGGCCCCTGTTGACGGCTTCGCTGTGCCAAGAGGGCAGCTAGATTTATTGTGCTGAATACTACATGATTTCTTCTTGCCAAAAATAATGGGTATTCAGCTGAATACCCATGAATACATGTGTCCCTCCCATCCACAGGCCCCAGCTGCCCTGGCCAAGGGGAAAACTTGGACCTTCCCCTGCTGGCCGGACATAATAATATAAACAAGCAGGCAATGTTCGACCTAAACACATCCCGCAGTGTATTACGGCATTTCCACCGGGCCAACCCATCTGATCGCCCCAAAGGGTTTGTTTATGTCCGTTTGGGTCGGTCCGCACTCACTTTTGGGTTGGGGTCCGGCATGTCCGGCCGACCGCGCCAGCGGCGCGACCCATTTGTCTGTGCTGGCCAGAAATTTCATGTGTTTGCAGGTTTTATCATAAAATAAATTTTGACAAGCAAATAAACTAGATTAGATAATCTAATTAAAATAGTGCTTGCATATAAATAGTTTAGGATCACATGGTTCGATAGAAAACAACTAAACCGCCATTCAAATTACAAGAAACAAATAAGGAATTAAACATTGAGGTTTCCCGCACGATCCCATATATGCTCAACCAAATCTAGTTGAAGACGATCATGGGTCTGCTTGTGATGCAAATTTTCATGCACTCGCATGAAATCTTTCCAAGACGCTAGACCTGGCTCTGGATCAACCAACTGACCCTGAAAGTCCAAGCCTTGGTCCAAGATGTCGTCATCATGCTTGTCATGGTGTGGAACACGGCAGTGCCATCGGGGATGGCAAAAGAGGGACACTCGGATGCAATCGGTGGCTCACGCAACGGGTCGGGCACGGTGAACTGCAAACATAGCGATGTACCCAGGTTAGGGGCCCTCTCGGCGAGGTAACACCCCTACTCCTGCAAGAAGAACTATATGGGAGGCGAATGCCCAGTACAGATGCTCCTTGAGCTGTTTCCTTAGCTACTATCGAGAGCTAGAGGAAGATGAAACTAGAGGCCAGCTCTTGCTACTACGGATCTTACTTACCTAAAACCCTAGCTCTAACCGCCCTTATATACTATTCGGGGGAGGCAGATTACAATTTGGGCTCTAGGGTTTACTGTTTGGATATGGGTTTATAGGGCAGGGCCGGCTACAGGGTCCAGCCGGTGGGCCAGGACCCAGTCCGCCCTTCTTTTAGCGTCACTCCCTTCTTTAGCGGTCACCCAGGCTTCCTTTTGGGTGTCACCCTTCCTTTAACGGTCACTCGGACTGCTTTGGCGGTCAGCCGACCACTTTGCTTTATCTTTGTCGGGTAGCGCAGGCCGTGACGGCTCGCCAACCTGCCTGATGACGAAGGGAGCTAGAGGCGTACCCCGCAAGGAGCATCTGTACCTCTGTGCCCTTCATAGAATATGAGGTCAGCCGGGTGGAAGCAGCCACCCGGCCGGTTCTTCTGGCTACCCGGCTAGATGGGCCAGCCGGGAAAGCTTTAAATCCAGCCGGACAGTACTAGCCAGGCGGCTGGAATGGTCTGCTTGATGGCCAGGCCGCCTGCATCTCCTGGAGTCGGCCTACTTCGGCTTGGCTTTCCCCACCTGGGGGTTATCCCCCGACACTAGTCCCCGAGCATGTAAGGACTTGGCCGGTGGGTAAGGTCTTGCGTGCTCCTTTGCATCTTGATATAGTTTGTTGACCAGGTCCGGCTGCAGCTTTTACTTTTGCTTTCCTCCTGGATTCAACCGGCTGTGGAATCGATGGCCGCCCAGTGGGTGTAAACAGCGAAGGCAGCGACCGGCTGGCGAAGCTGGAGACGAAGCATCAGTTTGATGAGGTTGGTGATGTCGTTCGCCATGACTGTTGCGCTGGCGCACGTCGCGTCAGTTGGACTTTTGCGTCGCTGCGTCAGTTTTTTGGTAACTGCGCATGCCACTTGCCGCAGCAGTTTCTCGGGGCAGGCGCGCGCGCCTCGTCTTCTGGTAACGCCTGTGGATCTTCTGTGATCGGTTGCGATGGCACAAAGGATCCAAATCCGTATCGTGTGTCCGGGGTGCCTTGTGGCCACGTGCCGTGCGGAAGTTGAGGAGGCGACGGTGCCCCCCACGGAGATAAATAGAGCCCTGGAGGAGAGCGGGTCTCATACTTCGTCTTCCTCCAGCTCGTTCCTCCATGTCTCTGTGTTCTCCCACACTTTGTTCCTTGCGCCGCCTCCTTGTGGTCGCCGGAGCCAACAGATACCATCCACCACGTCCGCTTCACTTGCTGACATGCTGCCGGAGCAGCGAGGAGGCTGGTGTGGGTCCTTCGTGACCAATGATCTGGTCTACAAGTATCGACGGGGGAAGTTTATTCCCTTGTCGATGCTGGTGAAGCATCAGCTTGCACCGGAGGTGGAGCGGGTGCCTGACCCCCGGCCAGGGGAGCGCGTCGTCTTCCTTGCGCACTTCGCATGTGGCTTAGGCCTTCCTGTCAACCCCTTTATCCTCCATCTCTTCGTCTTCTTTTACCTCCAACTCCACCATCTTGGCACCAACGCCATCGCGCAGTTGTCGCATCATGCGGCATGCTGCGAATCTTACCTCGGGGTGTTGCCTGAGGTGGAGAACTTCCTCAAGTTCTTCCACTTCAAGGCCCAAAACACCACCAAGGATGGCCCGCTGACGGAGACGGGCTGATGCGCCATCTATCCGCGGCCCTCATCGCTGATGCCGCGGTTCGAGCTCCCCGACAACGTCAAGCTATGGCAACACTTATATTTTTGTGTGAGCAATGCCACAAAGGTGGATTGGATCGGTCTGCCTCCCTTCATCAACGTGCCGTCGACGCAGAAGGCCTGGACGATGAAGGGGATGAGGCCCAGGCGGACATCGACCGGATGGCCACCCGGGTGGAGACGATGGTGGATACGGAGCGGCTCACCACCCGGGATATCGCGCTGTCGTGGATGGCGCGTCACGTGCTTCCGCTATAGAAGCGGTCGCACAAGATGTGCCACCTGTCGACCACCGACGACCCGATGCGGACGTCGCAGAAGGACGTGCCATACCAGGACCTGCGGAACTGGATCTCCATGATCTCCAAGTTCCTTGTGGTGGCGAACTAGGCGTACTCCTGCCCGCCATACCACCGCGGCCTCCTGCCGCCTCGGGTGAGTTGCTATCTAGTTTTCTTTCCTTTTTGTGTTTATCTCTCTTCCCGGTAGTTTTTCCTTGGGTGCCTTATGCTCCCCTTTTTGAGTAGTTGTTCACGGCGCAACTAGCTGAGGATGTCTTTGACGATTTCACGCTCTCCTCCTTCCTGGCGGACCAGAAGCCGAAGAATGTAGCATCCCAATTGTCTAACAATTGCAATGCTACTAGCCTAGTCTATATATATGCTACCTCCTACATATAATTGTTGCATCATAATTATATCATGCTCATGTCATCATGCCACCTTGCATTTGAGCATCATATAAAACCCTTTTTGTTTTGGTTCTTCTCTCATATGCATTATTAATTGTAGTTGCCTCTTGATATATTGTATTTGGTTCTTGATAAATGCTTGATGCCCAAGTAGAGTTGGGGGCATATCTCTTATTCCACTCCACCTCCCTTTCTTTTCACCACCTTATAATTCCACCATCCAACTAAATATGAGCTTTGCACTTTATTGGGTTTTACCTCTAGCTCATGTGGGTTGGGATGGATCCAATTCTTTTTCCCACATACTCTTATCTTAGCATCATGTGGTTTTCACATTATTGATATGTGGAGCCACCTTTGCATGCATTATGAGTAGTGCTCCTTTTCCTAGCTTCCATATGGATTATTATGGATTTATGCTCATGTTGGGATATTTTTGGGACTATTAAGCATCTAGTGGAATATACACACTAGCAAGTCCCAATTATAATCAAATGTGATCATCTCCATCTACTCCATCTGGAACTTTCCTTTAAATTCTTTTGCTTGGCTTTATTCCACTTTTGGGAATGCATAGGAATAATGCCATGTTAATATTATTGTTCTCACAAGAATAAACATGGCATTAAATATTTTGCATGGGCCATGCAAGCACCACCACATTCTAGTCTTTTGGTTTTTATTTGAATTGTTGAGTAGTGTACATCTCTTTTGGATCTCTCCCTCTTCTCTCTCAACCTTTCCACCTTGTTGTTTTTCCTTGCCTTGTGTCTCTTTCTTCATCTCCTTGGTTATGCCCTTGCATGATCAAGTGTGATCATAACCAACACTCTCTCTAAACCCCCCTCTCTCTAAACCCTCTATCTAAGATCCTAACCCTATCACCTACACCTCTACCACCATCTATCACCATACCCCCTCTCTTCAAAACCCTAAACCGAGCCTCCCTAGCTCCCTCCCCTCTCTCGGCCTCTCTCCCTCTCCCTACCTTGCTGGCCCACCTAGCTACCATCCAACCCAAGCCCTAACCCGAGCCTATACCTTCCTCTAACCCTAGCATCTACCCGAGCCTCTCTCTCTCCTTCTCTCTCTGCCACAAGGCCCCACCATCCCGAGCCTGCCTGTCTTGCCTCCCCTGGCCCACCTGCCAGCTGCCCTACCTGCCCCAGACCGAGCTCTAGCTCGAGCACGTGAGGAGGAGAAGGAAAGGTGGCACCCGAGCCACCTTTTTCCCTACCCACTCCCGCACGGCACCTCCTCCCTCTCCCTTGCTTTACCCTCCGCCCCAAAACCTCTCTGCCTCGTCCAGATCCATCCCCAGGGCCCCTGCATCTCCTCTCCTTCCTCTCCACCGACGCCCACCCTCTCTCTCGCTGGCCACCGCCAGCACCGCGTCGCCCCGTCGATCCAGCCGGTGAGCACGTCGTGGAGGTGACCGAAGAGACCGAGGAGGTCCCTCTGCGTCACCCCGTACCCGCCAGCGAGGAGGAGGCCTGTACACCGCTGCACGCCGCGACGCCGACCCCGAAACCCTAGCTCCACCGGCATCTGCCTCGTCGCCGATCGCCCGCACCTCTGCCCGAACCGACACCGCCAGCAAACTCGCGGTGAGCTCCTCTACCTTTTGGACACGCTCTGCCTCACCGTACCGCCCTAGCCTCGCCGTACTTTTCGTCGAACGGCCTCTGCGCGCCGTTGTGCGCTGGCGTCTGCACGCTCCCGCGCCGCGCCAGCCTCTTCTAGCCTGCGTCCACCCTCCTGGCACCAACCCTAGCCCACCGCAGTGGCTGCCGCCTCCGCGCGCGCACGCCAGGTCCCGGGTTCGACCCTCCCGCGCCGTGCCTGCGTCGGTCGCGCACCGATCGGTCGATCGGAGGAGAAGATCCACAGTACGGGCGCCTTTTTGCAGTTAGCCCCTTCTTTTGTTTTCGTCTCAACCCGCGGTACGCAGAGCCCCACCTGTCAGCCACCCCGACGTTCTTGCAGAAAAGCCCCCCTGTTTCTACGGCCGTAACCCGCGCTCCAGCTCGGCCCCGCCTGGCAGTCTCTGCGCGTTCGGCCGCTGACGCATGGGCCCTAGCTCGCTGACCCACCTGTCAACCGCAGCAGCTAGGCTAACCCGCGATGTAAAAAGCTTTTTCTGCGCGCGTGGCCCCTTTTCCGTTTGACCCCACCCGTCAGTGACCGTGGCTAGTTTTTCCTGAGAACAAAAGTTTATCCTATTGTCTGTTTTAATTAAATCTTTTCAAAACTAATTTAAATTCAAATTTAAATCTGTTTTTAAATAACTTTTCAAATATTATTCCAAATATAACAAATAATATATGTTTTGAAATCAGAAAAATGTGAGGAATTCAAATATGCCCTTCAAAATATATTTTGAACGCTTTAAATTCCAAGTTGATTAAAATTACAATAAAATGCCCTTCTTCCTTAATTAATTAATAACTTTTGTTTTATAACTCCAAATTTGACAAATAATATGTCTAAATTGATTAGCTCGACGAGACCTTTCTGTTTATGCATTCCTTGTTCTGAATTGCAGCATGCATCATATAAATATAAAGTAGACAGCAACTTATATGAGGTTAAAATGGGACTAAAACTCAATAAAATGCCTATCTCTTGTATTCCACACCTCACCTATGCCATGCTACTTAATTGCCATGCAAATTGTGCATCATTCATCATGGCATGATTGTTTGCTAGTCGCATTTTAGTCATATGCTTGTGCACTTTATTTATGTTGGCCCTTGTTTGTTTGGTTCTTCTTCGAATAGACGCCGAGCAGGGGATATATCAAGAAACCCAGGAGCACTACCCAGATCCTTCTCTCGCTTCAACTGAGCTGCCAGGCAAGCACTACCACATGCTTGCATACATATAGTACTTATTGCCTCTATCTTATTCTTGCATCATTGAGTCGCGATTGCATTAAACTGAATCCCAAGTACTGCATAGCCTTTACTTTTAAACCCCACCGCAGCTTGTTCCTCCATCCCATGAGCCATTACTACAGGAGTTGTTTGAGCCATGCGAGTCGTAGAACAGCATGTGTAGGGTATGTGAGTGTCTGATGGATAACGAGGTACCTAAACAACTTAACCTGAGTAGTAATGGGATAACTAATGAAAGTGGCACCGGTGAGCAATATCTGTTATTTGGTTTTTCCGGCTCACTTGTGTCCCGTAGGACCCCGAGTACTTGATTCCTGTTCCTTGAATATTCGCGCTATCCACATCCGGGAGGCTTATGAACCCCCCTGAGCCAGAGCTTGATTCATTCTTATTTCTTGGGGCCACAATTAGTTTGGGCCTTTATTACTATCCTGTACTTATGCCATGCTTTACTGCTTTATTTAAGATTGTGCGTGGAGCACCTGTACTGTTTAGGTCCGTGACACGTTTTCGCTGTATCGACAAGCCCAGTCACACTTTCGGGTTCCCAGTCGTTTACAGCCGTCCACACAAACCTTGAGTCCGTCTCGGAGTAGGCCAACTTCGTCGCGGGTAGCTTAATGGGGTGGCCCCCTGAAATATTTCTGAATCCTGTGATCGCTTTGTCGTGACTGCCTCGTTGGGTTTTGATTTGGTTTTTCCGAGGTTGATCGAGTGTGTGTTGCTATTTGTGCATCCCTGCAGGGTAAAACTTTCTGAAAGCCGTGTCCGCGGTTATGGACGACTTGGAGCACAGTTTCTCGATCATAGACAAGTATAACTAAAGTACCGCTTTTAATTTGACTAAGTACCTGGCTAGTAAATAGTGCAACACTCATGGAATGGTTAATAAAACTGCCAACGGATGGGGGGTTGTTCGTCCGCTTCCTAGTTGGTACGCGGGGAGGAGGATGGATCTGTTGATATTACTGTTATAGCTGTTGTTATTAATTCACGGACATCCGTCTATCTCTGGTTAGGCGGATGGTTAGCGAGTATCTATAGAATTGTTAGGTATTATCTTTTGCTGCAATTGCGTCACCCCAGGTTGTGTCCCCTTTAGAGGCATAAAGACTTGCTGAGTACCCCTAGGGTCTCACACGATAAATTGTTTGATTCAGATGAACAGGTAAACCCTCAAGATGGATACTGGGTGGAGGAGACGGACGATGTGGGCAACGATCATTCGGTGTAGAGATTCCGGGAACGGGGATCCGTGAGATCTGTGGGCGGGATGTGTTTATTTATGGGGCATCTTATGCCGATTTGCTTCTTATCCGTACTCGGATCTTGTTTTCCGCTTCCGCCTGATACTCTGATGTTTGATGTATGAGGAGATATCCTAAACTATTACATCTATCTAGGATATTTGGATCTTGCCGTATGGCGTTGCAATATTTCTATTTCTTTTAGATGGAATGGCTCTGAGGACTGTTGTATGGTGGCTTGCATACATACTCATTTGTGTATGTAGTTGATCCCTTCGCCTGCCGATTACGCCGCCCGTTCTTGTCCCGATGTTTGGAAATGGTTAGGACGGCCGAAAGGTCTACCTGTGAGTGGCATTTGGGCCCCACCGTACTATTTTAACATTTCCGCTCATCCAGGCTTGTAACTAGGAGCGTAATTCACCGAGGTAGTTACAATTGGTATCAGAGCCAGCCCGCCCTTCAGGGTCTCAGCCAAATGGTCGTTGTCAGTGTAGCAAATATTTTGGTAGCTATGTATACTAAGGAAAAACAAAACGTGAGAGTAGGACTGCTTCCACTTTTCTTCTTACCCACCACCCACCCTTTTCTGGTAAGGAAGTGTAACGTTTTCAATCCTCTTCTTAAAACTCAAACTAGGATTCACGTGTTCTGGGTTTCCGTAGTACCATAGAAAGTGTGTGTGTGAGTGTGTAATTCCTTGTCTAGCTGTTGCATCCATTTTTGTTGTCACAATCTGCCTTTGGTTATCAACTGTTGGTACATTCCATACTGACAGGCTTTTGAAAACCGGCGCGATCTATCTGACTCCTTGTTAACCGGTGCCATCTTCTTAAGGGTGTTCTTCCTTCTAGCAACTCCACATTCTGTGTAAGCATCTGTTGCTAATCGCTACCTGATAAGTGCTTTTGCGCATCTATTGGTATTTTAATGCCGAAAAATGCGGAAAAATTTTCTTTGATACATCTGTGCTTCCACACTCCTTTTCAGTCGTGTGTGACACCTTATCTATCTCCCTTTTATCAGCATGTTCATGCTAACTCATTCTTTTGTCACCGGCGCTTAATCTTGGAGTTTTACTTCATCATCAATTCTCTTGGGCTAATTACATAACATGTGTCGATCCGATGCTGGTGATTGTAATTTGGTTCTCGGCATATCTATACGACACTTATCATGAGTGGAATATGGAAAATGCAATCACCACTATCCTCCAAATGGTGACGGTTATCTCCTGTGATTTTGAGTACACCGTGATCATATCTATGCATATTCAAGTATCTTTGGCAATCCGGAGTTTCTCAAAGCACTACGGTGGTCTATCATCTGTCCATCATGCTGCACATCTTTTTCAACCCCATATCTGCACAATTCTCTTGGATACGAGGGAATTGCATCTTTTCGTCTCTGATAGCTTTGCTTAAGGTATGAGCTATCATCGGTTCTTATCCAAGATCTCTTTATCTTTGTAACCGGTGATCCAATCGACAATGTGAACCAGGTGGCATCTCTTTTTCTTCTGAAGGACCAGATAATCTATTCTTCCAGTGCATCTTCTTCAACACGAACCCGTGCTCTTAATATTGACTTTCAAAGAGCGTTGAGCTCAGGAAGTGTTTCGAGCATTTGTTCGTCTCCCTCGCCTCTTGAACTTGATATTCTGGGAATATCCTGTTAATCCATGGTGGTATATGTTGATAATATGCTTGCCTATTCCATATCAATGGAAGAACATGGAAGATCATCTATGTCTCTTTCTCTCAAGCTTCGAGAACACTGCCTGTGTGCAAAGTTCTCAAAGCGTGAATTCTGGCTTCTTGAAGTCACCTATCTCGACCATGTCCTTCTGCTAAATACATTGCTTCAATTCTGGAATTAGCAAGTCCATTGTTAATTCCATCCTCCATCTTCAACCAATCCGGAGTTGTTCCTTGTTGGCAAGTTATCACCGTCGTTCCGCTAAAGATTTTCCTCAAGACCGCTAAATCTCTCTCAATCATTTCAAGAAGAACATGGAGTTCTTTCACCTCAGTCTCGTCAAGTGATCTTTTGAAACCCACTCGTTCTAGCATCTATGCTCAATCCACCGGAGGCCATGAAGACCTTCCAGATCTGGTATTCCTTCTGTTCAAGTTGGTGCTATCTTTTCTGTAGCTGTTGAAGCTTGCAGTTGTTCTCCGTAATCTTCCTTCATATCTTTCCGGTGGCTTGGTACTTCAGACATGACGACAACATCATCATCTTTATCTATCTATGAATCCGGCGAATCGTTTGCATCTATCCTTGTTTTCTAACGAAGTTCCATGAGTTTTTGTCAATACATTCAGTCTGTTTCGGTAGTTGGGTTGCATGGTTTTCTTATTCATGTGCGGAGTAATGCTTTGAGTGCGGGATGGAGTAGCTACCATACCACTACTCTTATCATTCGCTCTTGTACATTGAATTGGTGAATTAATGTGATTTCACTCATTCCACGGAAGTTAGAAGTGGCCTTTATCCCTTGATACTTTTACTTCCGTCCTTGTTTTTCCGGAGTGCTCTCTCGAAGAAAGTAATCAATAATCTCTTGTTGGTGGTCTGTCTATTCTAGATGGAGCAAAATCTACAATAATCTGGTGGAAACAAACGCAAACTCTTTTCTGTCCTCGTCTTTCTACCGGTGCTCGACATCCCCAAACAAGATGAAAGGAAACTATCTCTCTCTTTGTCTCATCAATTCTTTTTCTGTGGTAAAGCCAATTATGGTTGATGCCATCAGCCGCAAATCTATTGCGTTAGCCTAAAGGCTAAAGAAAGCAATGAGTATCTCTACAATAAACTCCAGATCCTCCATATTCTTTGCTTCTCGGGATTCCACCATGATCTGGCTTCACAATCCGTCTCTGGAAGTGATATCCGCGCACCTCAATTGCGTGATCCTTTGGTTCTTACCGGCGCAACAAGAATCTAATCCGACGGTGTCTAACTAAATCTTTCTGTTGATATCAAGGGACTCTATTGTTTGAAGGCAATATTGTTTCGGAACTTCATTTCTCAAATCCGAGAGAAGATACGATGCTATCGTCATTGTGGTTCAAGACCTCTCCAATCTAGCTCTTTTCTTCCAGTGAGACAAAGTTTTCATCCTCTTTAGTATCGATAAACCTTTAATCTTAATGAGGTGTCTTTCTTTATCCGTGATGCATCATCTTGTCCTTTCTTTCACAAGTGGTTCTTTTCTTTTATCATGTTTCTTGAGAAGACCGGAGCTATGTCCATCCTATCCTTCTTGTCTCACGACAATCCTTCAATTCGTCTAACCCGTTGTTCTTGAAGCAAAACGCAAGACTCGCAACAAGTCTAGCAAGTTTTGCAAGGTGTACTGGTCGCACCATTCCGTTGTTCATCAACTTGGGAACGTGAGGGTCACCTTCGTTCCGAACACCCGCCTCTCCTTGTGTTGTTTCTTTTTCCTAGGAATCTCGGGGCGAGATTCTTGTTTAGTGGGGGAGAGTTGTAGCATCCCAATTGTCTAACAATTGCAATGCTACTAGCCTAGTCTATATATATGCTACCTCCTACATATAATTGTTGCATCATAATTATATCATGCTCATGTCATCATGCCACCTTGCATTTGAGCATCATATAAAACCCTTTTTGTTTTGGTTCTTCTCTCATATGCATTATTAATTGTAGTTGCCTCTTGATATATTGTATTTGGTTCTTGATAAATGCTTGATGCCCAAGTAGAGTTGGGGGCATATCTCTTATTCCACTCCACCTCCCTTTCTTTTCACCACCTTATAATTCCACCATCCAACTAAATATGAGCTTTGCACTTTATTGGGTTTTACCTCTAGCTCATGTGGGTTGGGATGGATCCAATTCTTTTTCCCACATACTCTTATCTTAGCATCATGTGGTTTTCACATTATTGATATGTGGAGCCACCTTTGCATGCATTATGAGTAGTGCTCCTTTTCCTAGCTTCCATATGGATTATTATGGATTTATGCTCATGTTGGGATATTTTTGGGACTATTAAGCATCTAGTGGAATATACACACTAGCAAGTCCCAATTATAATCAAATGTGACCATCTCCATCTACTCCATCTGGAACTTTCCTTTAAATTCTTTTGCTTGGCTTTATTCCACTTTTGGGAATGCATAGGAATAATGCCATGTTAATATTATTGTTCTCACAAGAATAAACATGGCATTAAATATTTTGCATGGGCCATGCAAGCACCACCACATTCTAGTCTTTTGGTTTTTATTTGAATTGTTGAGTAGTGTACATCTCTTTTGGATCTCTCCCTCTTCTCTCTCAACCTTTCCACCTTGTTGTTTTTCCTTGCCTTGTGTCTCTTTCTTCATCTCCTTGGTTATGCCCTTGCATGATCAAGTGTGATCATAACCAACACTCTCTCTAAACCCCCCCCTCTCTCTAAACCCTCTATCTAAGATCCTAACCCTATCACCTACACCTCTACCACCATCTATCACCATACCCCCTCTCTTCAAAACCCTAAACCGAGCCTCCCTAGCTCCCTCCCCTCTCTCGGCCTCTCTCCCTCTCCCTACCTTGCTGGCCCACCTAGCTACCATCCAACCCAAGCCCTAACCCGAGCCTATACCTTCCTCTAACCCTAGCATCTACCCGAGCCTCTCTCTCTCCTTCTCTCTCTGCCACAAGGCCCCACCATCCCGAGCCTGCCTGTCTTGCCTCCCCTGGCCCACCTGCCAGCTGCCCTACCTGCCCCAGACCGAGCTCTAGCTCGAGCACGTGAGGAGGAGAAGGAAAGGTGGCACCCGAGCCACCTTTTTCCCTACCCACTCCCGCACGGCACCTCCTCCCTCTCCCTCGCTTTACCCTCCGCCCCAAAACCTCTCTGCCTCGCCCAGATCCATCCCCAGGGCCCCTGCATCTCCTCTCCTTCCTCTCCACCGACACCCACCCTCTCTCTCGCCGGCCACCGCCAGCACCGCGTCGCCCCATCGATCCAGCCGGTGAGCACGTCGTGGAGGTGACCGAAGAGACCGAGGAGGTCCCTCTGCGTCACCCCGTACCCGCCAGCGAGGAGGAGGCCTGTACACCGCTGCACGCCGCGACGCCGACCCCGAAACCCTAGCTCCACCGGTGTCTGCCTCGTCGCCGATCGCCCGCACCTCTGCCCGAACCGACACCGCCAGCAAACTCGCGGTGAGCTCCTCTACCTCCTAGACACGCTCTGCCTAAACGTACCGCCCTAGCCTCGCCGGACTTTTCGTCGAACGGCCTCTGCGCGCCGTTGTGCGCTGGCGTCTGCACGCTCCCGTGCCGCGCCAGCCTCTTCTAGCCTGCGTCCACCCTCCTGGCACCAACCCTAGCCCACCGCAGTGGTTGCCGCCTCCGCGCGCGCACGCCAGGTCCCGGGTTCGACCCTCCCGCGCCGCGCCTGCGTCGGTCGCGCACCGATCGGTCGATCGGAGGAGAAGATCCACAGTACGGGCGCCTTTTTGCAGTTAGCCCCTTCTTTTGTTTTCGTCTCAACCCGCGGTACGCAGAGCCCCACCTGTCAGCCACCCCGACGTTCTTGCAGAAAAGCCCCCCTGTTTCTACGGCCGTAACCCGCGCTCCAGCTCGGCCCCGCCTGGCAGTCTCTGCGCGTTCGGCCGCTGACGCATGGGCCCTAGCTCGCTGACCCACCTGTCAACCGCAGCAGCTAGGCTAACCCGCGATGTAAAAAGCTTTTTCTGCGCGCGTGGCCCCTTTTCCGTTTGACCCCACCCGTCAGTGACCGTGGCTAGTTTTTCCTGAGAACAAAAGTTTATCCTATTGTCTGTTTTAATTAAATCTTTTCAAAACTAATTTAAATTCAAATTTAAATCTGTTTTTAAATAACTTTTCAAATATTATTCCAAATATAACAAATAATATATGTTTTGAAATCAGAAAAATGTGAGGAATTCAAATATGCCCTTCAAAATATATTTTGAACGCTTTAAATTCCAAGTTGATTAAAATTACAATAAAATGCCCTTCTTCCTTAATTAATTAATAACTTTTGTTTTATAACTCCAAATTTGACAAATAATATGTCTAAATTGATTAGCTCGACGAGACCTTTCTGTTTATGCATTCCTTGTTCTGAATTGCAGCATGCATCATATAAATATAAAGTAGACAGCAACTTATATGAGGTTAAAATGGGACTAAAACTCAATAAAATGCCTATCTCTTGTATTCCACACCTCACCTATGCCATGCTACTTAATTGCCATGCAAATTGTGCATCATTCATCATGGCATGATTGTTTGCTAGTCGCATTTTATTCATATGCTTGTGCACTTTATTTATGTTGGCCCTTGTTTGTTTGGTTCTTCTTCGAATAGACGCCGAGCAGGGGATATATCAAGAAACCCAGGAGCACTACCCAGATCCTTCTCTCGCTTCAACTGAGCTGCCAGGCAAGCACTACCACATGCTTGCATACATATAGTACCTATTGCCTCTATCTTATTCTTGCATCATTGAGTCGCGATTGCATTAAACTGAATCCCAAGTACTGCATAGCCTTTACTTTTAAACCCCACCGCAGCTTGTTCCTCCATCCCATGAGCCATTACTACAGGAGTTGTTTGAGCCATGCGAGTCGTAGAACAGCATGTGTAGGGTATGTGAGTGTCTGATGGATAACGAGGTACCTAAACAACTTAACCTGAGTAGTAATGGGATAACTAATGAAAGTGGCACCGGTGAGCAATATCTGTTATTTGGTTTTTCCTGCTCACTTGTGTCCCGTAAGACCCCGAGTACTTGATTCCTGTTCCTTGAATATTCGCGCTATCCACATCCGGGAGGCTTATGAACCCCCCTGAGCCAGAGCTTGATTCATTCTTATTTCTTGGGGCCACAATTAGTTTGGGGCTTTATTACTATCCTGTACTTATGCCATGCTTTACTGCTTTATTTAAGATTGTGCGTGGAGCACCTGTACTGTTTAGGTCCGTGACACGTTTTCGCTGTATCGACAAGCCCAGTCACACTTTCGGGTTCCCCGTCGTTTACAGCCGTCCACACAAACCTTGAGTCCGTCTCGGAGTAGGCCAACTTCGTCGCGGGTAGCTTAATGGGGTGGCCCCCTGAAATATTTCTGAATCCTGTGATCGCTTTGTCGTGACTGCCTCGTTGGGTTTTGATTTGGTTTTTCCGAGGTTGATCGAGTGTGTGTTGCTATTTGTGCACCCCTGCAGGGTAAAACTTTCTGAAAGCCGTGTCCGCGGTTATGGACGACTTGGAGCACAGTTTCTCGATCATAGACAAGTATAACTAAAGTACCGCTTTTAATTTGACTAAGTACCTGGCTAGTAAATAGTGCAACACTCATGGAATGGTTAATAAAACTGCCAACGGATGGGGGGTTGTTCGTCCGCTTCCTAGTTGGTACGCGGGGAGGAGGATGGATCTGTTGATATTACTGTTATAGCTGTTGTTATTAATTCACGGACATCCGTCTATCTCTGGTTAGGCGGATGGTTAGCGAGTATCTATAGAATTGTTAGGTATTATCTTTTGCTGCAATTGCGTCACCCCAGGTTGTGTCCCCTTTAGAGGCATAAAGACTTGCTGAGTACCCCTAGGGTCTCACACGATAAATTGTTTGATTCAGATGAACAGGTAAACCCTCAAGATGGATACTGGGTGGAGGAGACGGACGATGTGGGCAACGATCATTCGGTGTAGAGATTCCGGGAACGGGGATCCGTGAGATCTGTGGGTGGGATGTGTTTATTTATGGGGCATCTTATGCCGATTTGCTTCTTATCCGTACTCGGATCTTGTTTTCCGCTTCCGCCTGATACTCTGATGTTTGATGTATGAGGAGATATCCTAAACTATTACATCTATCTAGGATATTTGGATCTTGCCGTATGGCGTTGCAATATTTCTATTTCTTTTAGATGGAATGGCTCTGAGGACTGTTGTATGGTGGCTTGCATACATACTCATTTGTGTATGTAGTTGATCCCTTCGCCTGCCGATTACGCCGCCCGTTCTTGTCCCGATGTTTGGAAATGGTTAGGACGGCCGAAAGGTCTACCTGTGAGTGGCATTTGGGCCCCACCGTACTATTTTAACCATTTCCGCTCATCCAGGCTTGTAACTAGGAGCGTAATTCACCGAGGTAGTTACAAAGAAGTACCCCCAGACGGAGCCCGTAGGGTTTCCCGTCTGGTCGGACGATGGTCCCTCGGATCCTCATGGTAATTTCCGGGTGCGGCTCCTGCCTTTGCCCTGGCCCATGGAGTTGTGGCTCAGATTTGTTTTTGTTGCAGTCAATGTCGCGACGATGAGGCCGGTCGAGAGAGGGCCACGGCGAAATCTCGGGGAAAGAGGGCGGCAACCGTTGTCGCGCCGGCTGTGGCTGAGCAGAAAAGGACGCGCCGAGCGCGCCAAGTCATCGCCGTGCCATCCGTCGTTGGGTTAGTGTCTTCCCTAGCCCTGTTTTCCTTGTTTTCCTTGTCTTTCTGCTAGGGTCTTCCTTACTTCTGTCCCGTGCAGCGAGGCGATGTCGCTGGGTGGCTCTGGTGCTGACGTCGTTGCTCCTCCCCGCCTCCGGTGGTTGAGGAGGCAACAGGTTCTCCAGCTGCGCCTACACCGGCTGCGCTTGCTGTTGGAATTATGCCCTAGAGGCAATAATAAATATGTTTTTATTATAATTCTTGTTCATGATAAAGTTTATATTCCATGCTAGAATTGTATTAAGCGGAAACATTAATACTTGTGTGGTTTGTGAACAACACCGTGTCCCTAGTACGCCTCTATGGACTAGCTCATTGATCCATGATGGTTAAGGTTTCCTGACCATAGACATGAGTTGTCAATTGATAATGAGATCATATCATTGGGAGAATGATATGGTGGACAGACCCAAACTAAGCGAAGCAATTAGATCGTGTCATTGTGTTCATCTTTGCGAAGCTTTTCCTATGTCAAATATTGTATTCCTTAGACCATGAGATAATGCAACTCCCTGGTATCGGAAGAAAGCTTTGAGGTCATCAAACGTCATCCTATGGGAGGGTGATCATAAAGGTGTCTCTCAGGTGATCGGAAAGTATCTGTTGGGTTGTATGTATCGAGATGGAATTTGTCCCTCCCAAGTCGGAGAGATATACTTCGGGCCCACTCGGTAATCGATATCAACACCGCTTGCAAGCATGTGGTTAAGGAGTTAATCACAAAGTGATATCGGATTACGGAACGAGTAAAGTACTTGCTGTGAACGAGATTGAGCTAGGTATGACAATACCGACGATCGAATCTCGGGCAAGTAAAATATCGCGAGACGAAGGGAATATATATATGGGATTGATTGAATCCTGGCATCGTGGTTCATCCGATATGATCATCGATGAATGTGTGGGAGTCAATATGGGTGCCCAGACCCCGCTGTTGATTATTGATAGAAGATCATGTCTGCATATTCTCGAACCCGCAGGGTCACACACTTAACGTGTCTCGACGCTAGGATAGATTGGATAATTGGTTTATGAATTTTTGTTCGGAGTCTCGGATGGGATTCGGAATATTATGAGAGGTTCCGGAATGGTCCGGAGAATAAGATTCATATAAGGCAGTGCAGTTTTTGGAGTTCGGAATTGTTCCGGGTTAATCGGTATTGTACCGGAAGCTTCTAGAACCTTCCGGAAGGGGGGCAACGTGGTCCCACCTTCCGGGAGGGGGCATGGGCCTATGAGGGAGTGTCCTGGCCGCTTTGGGCCAGGGGCACAAGGCCCCATAGGGCCCAGCCGATTCTAGATAGATTTAAACTCGTTTAAATCTAGGGATAGAATTTCTAGATAAGGGGAGAGTTTAAATCGTTTAAACTAGAGATAGGCTTGGAGGAGGGGCTAGGGCTGGCCGCCACCACCCCCTCTATATATAGAGGGCTGGTGCGCCCCCTCCCCCCTACGCACACCTTCCTCCAAACCCTAGTTGCCCTGCTTCCCTCCTCTCTCCCTCCCGACTGTTTGTAGGCGAAGCCCTGCTGCAGAAATTCTCCACCATATACACCACGCCGTCGTGTTGTAGATCCCATCCATCTCTCCACCATACTTGCTGGTCCGAGGAAGGAGGACACGTCGAGGTGCTGCACGTGTGCATCTCACGGAGGCACCGCCACTTGTGGTGCTAAATCGGATCGGATCGCGAGGAGGAGAAGCGAGTACGACTACATCACCCACGTTCCGACGAACGTTCCGCTGTGCGAATCTTCAAGGGTATGAAGATCTAATCCAATCTCTCTCGTTGTTTGCATCTCCTAGATTAGATCTTGGCTTTCCCTCTGTTCGCTTCCGTAGAAAATTTTGATTTGCTATGCTGCGAAACCCTTCACTTGCCGTGTCGTCTCCGCCTGGGGCTCCTTAGGGCTCCCCGGACACGAGAATGCTGCACCAAGCGCCCGCGTTTTCGCAGGGGGGCAGCTCTTTGCGATCGCGCAGGACCCCGAGACCCCCTCCTCCGTCCTAGGGCTAGCGTGAATCCGGCCTGGAGTGATGCTCCAGCCAGTTCTGCCAGCCCATCATCACGGAAGTGACGGAGGAGGCGACGGCGGTGCAGGTGGCTGCAGCGGGCGGCGGCCAGTCGGGTGCCTCCGGCTCAGTGGGGAGGGAGTTGGTGGTGGTTGTGCCTTCGGGCGCGACCGCTAACGAAGACAAGGTTGTAGTGACCGGCTCGAGGCCAGCTCCGGCTGTGCTGACGCCGGGTGCGATCCTCGCCCAGCTCTCGGGCACGGCGTCCGTCGCACTTAGCTAGGTTCGCCACCTTGTTGAGGGAATGGAAAAGGGCCTTGGCGAGGCCAAAAATTTGGCTGTTTTGATGGAGGTAGGTGTCTCTCCCCATTTTCTTTTGCCGCACTCGGTTTTTGCAGCCGGATTTCCGCTCTATTCCTTACTCATTTCTTTTTGCAGAAAGCATTTTTGGAGTCTGTGAAGAACACTCGGGAGCTAGGACATAAGATTGCTTCTTCCGACCTGTCTTGGCGGTTGGCCTCCTTTTCCCGTTTTTTGTTGACCATTGGGTATCCTCCTACAGCCATGATCTTGGACAAGGAGAAGGAGGTGGAGCACCTCAAAGATCAGGTTGCCCGGCTTGAGGAGTCGAACAAGATGCGGCAGGAGCAGTTCGACCAACTGACCGAGGACAAACACTAGCTGGAGGTCAGCATGGAGAGGGGCAAGAAGGCGGCTGACATTCGGGCGGAGGCACTGAAGAACTTGTAGACGATCTCCGCCCAAAGGGAGGAGACGATCAAGACTCTCCGCTCCCAGGAGGAGGAGCTGACCTAGTAGCTTCAAGGGATCTCCGAGCTGGTCGTTAGTAAGTTTTCTCCTCCTTGCCACTCCTATACTGTGGTTAACCCATTTGAGTCTTGTTGCTTACTCCTGTCTTCGGCTGCAGCTCATTACCCCAAGTTGACCGAGATGGCTCTCGAGAAGCTGCCGGCGGAGGAAGCTGGCCACGATCTGACTGCCTGGGATCTGGTCAAGGTGTTGGTGGAGGAGAGCAACGGTCTTCGCACCGTCGCCAACGACTTCTTCCCATACATCTGTCCAGGGACAGTAGAGCCACATGACATTGCCAGCTTGGCGGTTGCCTTGTCCTGCGATATCGACGTGTTGGACACCCACAAGGAGTGGGCGGTGCGTGGCAGCGTGGAGATGGCTCTGGCCTTGGTGAAGTCCTGGTATCCGGAGGCGGATCTGGGTGTTCTCACTCGTGGCTTCCGACTCGGGACAAGCTATGAGGGACTCCGTGACAGTGTTCCGGTGATCAGGTCCTGCAGGGTGAAGATCGACACATACGTGGATCTGGAGCGTGACTTCCGCGACACCTCCAAGACGATGTCGTTCCACTGGATCCCAGCTCCCACAAACTTCGCCAACATTGCCTCCTCCAGCCAAGTGCCTGCAGCCGGTGCCAGTGCTCCTTCTGCCGGACCAACTCCTACTCCAGCAGCCAATGCTCCTTCCACAACTCTGGCTCCTGAGCCTTGATCCCTGGGATGCCAGGAGTATTTATCTTATTAGCTTGTTTTGCAAAAGTTCTTCCTGTCGGTGAACCCTGCTGTGAAACTTTGAATGCTGTGCGGCCCTCGTGTTCCGCTTATTGGGTTGATGTCCTTGTTTGGTTTAAGTTGAACTTGTCCTTTTTCCTTTTGGACGTTTCTTGTCCTTGCATTTTTTGTGTGAGCGCGTGACCGCGCGATCGTTGGGTGTAGCCCTCGAGGTTCGGGCCGGCTGGGTTTGCCAGCCGGGTCGAAGCTCTTTGACGCCCTTGCTTGAGTTGATGGGTGTGCGGGAGCACGCTCACTGGGTGTAGTCCCTGAGGTTCGGGCCGGCTGGGGTAGCCAGCCGGGTCGAAGCTCTTTGCCACCTTATTTCATGTCAAGTTGTGTCTCGTGCAGTATAAGACGCAGCGTCGCTTGAGTTAGTTTCATTACTTGTGCATTCGTTTATAGTTAGGATAGAACACGAAAATGGTGCTCCTTCGAACTAGGCCGATAAGAGTTCCCTTTTCTTAGCGAGCATTGGCCTTTCGAGCTTTGACCTTGCTGACTGCTAGCCGGGTTGCGGTCTGCAGCCGTAACTGAAGGAGTAGCTAGGTTGGCGTGCCCCACGATACTTCGGTGTGTTGTTATTGTATTAGCTCGGGCAAGTGCAGCCGGTTCACCCAGGTGCCTTTGTTTTCTCCCTGGGCACTTTCTTGTAGGGGGTACTTCGAGCTTTTGCTCTTGCCGGGTCGACAGTTGGCTTGCGGTCTGAAGCCGGAACCGAAGAGTGGGCTCTAGGCGCCCCGTACAATACTCTGCCGCCTGTAGAAATCACGGGCGTCTGGGCCAGACAGTATGGAGACATAGATGGTGCACGAATTGGGACAGAGTCCTCGGGGTTGTGCCGAGGTTTCTAAACTTGTTCATTTTTTACATGAAAAGGAAGATACATACACTTCTGGCTCAAGTGTAAAATGGACGGAGTAGGTTCGTGTTCCATGGGCGTTCGGTTTCCTCGTCGGAGCGATCTGCCTTGTTCTTCACCGGCTGCTGGGCATAGATCAGGCAGTATGAGTCGTTGTGCAACGCCCGGCTGATGATGAATGGTCCTTCCCATGGCGGAGAAAACTTGTGCGTTCCTTCCCATGGCGGGGAAAACTTGTGCGTTCCCTTCGTGCTCTGGACCAGGCGCAGCACCAGATCCCCCTCGCGAAAAGAGGTGTGCCGGATCCGGCTGGCGTGGTAGCAGCGCAAGTTGTGCTGATAGATTGCTGCCCTAGACAGGGCCAGCTCGCGCGTCTCCTCGAGAAGGTCCACGCTGTCCTCCCGTGCTTCCTTGGCTTCCTGATCCATGTAGAGTTGTTTGCGGGGTGCATCGAACTGGATGTCAGTTGGGAGAACGGCCTCTGCCCCATAGACGAGAAAGAATGGCGTGAAATCGGTTGAACGGTTCGGGGTGGTGCGCATGCTCCATAGCACGGCTGGCAACTCCTCTATCCAACATCCAGGTGACCTGATGAGTGGCTCGATCAGTCTTGGTTTGATTCTGGCTAGAACCAGGCCATTAGCGCGCTCGCACTGCCCGTTCGACTGAGGGTGCGCAACCGAAGCTAGGTCCAGGTGGATGCCCTTATCTCCACAGAAGCGAGCAAAGGCCCCCTTGGAGAAATTGGTGTCGTTGTCCGTGATGATGATGTGTGGGTAGCCGAATCAGATGATGATGTCCGTGAAGAACTTGATCACCGTTGCTCCATCCTGCTTCTTTATGGGCTTTGCCTCGATCCACTTGGTGAATTTGTCTACGGCTACGAGCAGGTGTGTCATGCCGGATCAAGCTGTTTTGAACGGTCCAACCATGTCCCACCTCTAGACTGCAAACGGCCAGGTAATTGGTATCGTCTTGAGCGCTGCGGACGACGTGTGCTTCAGTTGGCCAAATCGCTGGCAGCCGTTGCATGCTCTGACTAGTTCCTGAGCATCCTTTAGTGTTGTTGGCCAATAGAAACCATGGTGAAGAGCCTTGGCTACTATTGCTCTTGACGAAGCGTGGTGGCCGCATTCGCCCTGGTGCATGTCCACTAGGAGCTTGATTCCTTCCTCTTGGCTTACGCCTTGTTGGTAGATGCCCTCGACGCTACGCTTGTACAGCTTGTTGTTGATGATGGTGTATGTGCTTGCCCTTCATCTCAGTTGTCGTGTTGCCACCTCCTCCGTTGGCAGCTCGTCCTTGGCCAAGAAGTTCATGAATGTCTTCGCCCAGTCGGGTATTTCCCGGATGGCGTACAACGTCTGCATGATGAGCCTGATCTCCTCACGAGCAGCTGGCTCCAGAGCATCAGGGGGTTTACTGGGTGGGAGCTTGCTGGTCACAACCCCTGGTTGCGGTGGAGAAGTCCCCGGGTGCGGCGAGGCAGTCCTCGGGTTTGGTAGAGCAGTCCCCGGGTGCGATCGAGCAGTCCCCGGGTGCGGCGAGGTAGTCTCCGGGTGCGGCGGAGCAGTCCCCAGGTGCACCGCCCCGGCTGCTCCTAGGTCTGCGCTGAGCACAATGGAGTTAGACTCCGGGGATGGAGTGATGGAGGGCTTGCGCAGGTGCTCGAGGGAGACTCCAGGCGGTATGGCCTGTCTTGTTGAGCCGACTCTGGCCAGGGCGTCAGCGGCTTTGTTGTTGGCCCTGGGTACGTGGTGGAACTCGCACCCTTCGAAGTAGGCGCACAACTGTTGAACTAAGAAATGGTAGAGGTCCATGTTGGCGTCCCTCGCGTCCCATTCTCCTGAGACTTGCTGCACCACCAGATCTGAGTCTCCGAAGCAGAATACTCTCTGAATGCCTATCTGCTTGGCCATCTTGAGCCCATGGATGAGTGTTTCGTACTCGGTGACGTTGTTGGATGCCTTGAAGTGGATCTGGAGGACGTACTCTAGCCGGTCGCCCTTAGGCGAGGTTATTACGATTCAGGCTCTGAGTCCTCCTCGTTTCTTGGAGCCGTCGAAGTGTAGCTTCCAGTATGTTGAGTCAGGGACCGGTGGCATGTACTGTGTCTCTGCCCAGTCGACGATGAAGTCGTCCAGCGCCTGGGACTTGATCTTCGTCCTTGGCTCGTACTGAATGTTGTGCGCAGCAAGCTATATGGCCAACTTCGTTACACGTCCAGTGGTGTCCTTGTTGCCAATTATTTCTGCGAGCGGAGCTAATGACACCACCCAGATGTAATGCTCTTGGAAGTAGTGCTTGAGTTTCTTGGCGTCCATGTACACACCATACACCAGCTTCTGGTAGTGGGGGTAGTTCTGCTTGGAGAGTGACAACACCTCACTCAGGTAGTACACGGGGCATTGGACCGGCTAGGTCTTCCCATCTTCTGGTCTTTCCACCACCAGTACTACGTTGACGACTCTGTTTGTGGCCGCGATGTACATAAGCATTAGCTCATTTGCGATCGGCACCGCCAAGATAGCCGGTGAAGTGATCATGCACTTGAGGGCTCGGAAAGCTTTATCCGCCTGAGATGTCCAGATGAACTTGTATGTCCTCTTCATGAGTTGGTACAAGGGGAGGGCCTTCTCACCCAACCGGCTGGCGAACCGGCTGAGGGAAGCCAGACACCCGGTGAACTTCTGCATGTCATGCAGGTTCTGTGGCAACTCCATGCGCTCGATGGCTTCGATCTTCTCCGAGTTCGCCTCGATCCCTCGCTCGGAGACAAGGAATCCGAGGATCTTACCGGCTGGGACGCCGAAGATGCACTTCTCCAGGTTCAACTTGATCTAGAAGCGACGAAGGTTGTTGAACGTTTCCTTCAGGTCCTCGAGCAGCGTGTGCTGCTCCTTGGTTTTGACGACGACGTCGTCGACGTAGGCGTGCATGTTTCTACCGATCTGTGTCTGCAAGCATTTCTGCATGCAGCGCTGGTAGGTCAATCCTGCATTTTTCAGACCAAATGGCATGGTGATGTAGAAGTAAGCCCCGTACAGGGTTATGAATGATGTCTTTATTTGATCGATTACATTGAGCTTAATCTGGTGATAGCCTGAGTAAGCGTCCAGAAAATACAACAAATCACATCCAGCAGTGGAATCGATGACCTGATCTATCAGTGGCAGAGAGAAAGGATCCTTGTGGCATGCCTTGGTGAGGCCGGTGTAGTCGACACACATGCGCTACGTCTGTTCTTCTTCAGTACTAGCACCGGGTTGGCTAGCCATTCCGGGTGGAAAACTTCCATGATGAAGCCGGCTGCGAGCAGCCATGTGATCTCATCACCAATGGTTCTTCTTTTTTCTTCTGTGAAGCAGCGTAAAGATTGTTTGACCGGCTTTGCATCTGTTCAAACATGGAGAGAGTGCTCGGCAAGTTCCCTCGGGACACCTGACATGTCTTTGGGGCACCATGCGAAAATATCCCGATTCTCATGGAGGAATTCGACGAGCGCGCTTTCCTATTTGCTATCCAGACCGTCTCCGACCAGGACGAACTTGCTTCGGTCCTCCTCATTCAACAGGATCTTCCTTGTGCCCTTTGATGGATTGAACTGTGATTCTCCAACTGGCTTGGTCTCTCCAGCCGGCATATCCGCCTGGAGGGCCACCACGTTCTGCATTATGACGCGCATGAGTGCTTCTTGGAGACGATGATGGGGTCGAGGAACAACGCGTAGCTACCAGGGCTTGGCAGCACGGCCGGCTAGTCCTCTTTGCTCCAGGTGATTGCCTGGTCTGACCAATGTAGGTATTGGGGAACGGGGGGACGATTGCGTTCACCTCCGCCTCGTGCCTCCTCTTGGTGTGCTTGGTCTCCAGCTCCGCAAGAAAGATGTGGTAATTGCCACCTTGGCGCGGGTAACCGTCTACATCATCCTCGTGGCGGTTGCATCGCTCCCTATTGTCCGGCGGGCCTCCGGCTAGTGGTGGAGGTGGTGGTAGGAGACCGCCGGCTTTAGCCATCTTCTTCGTCTAGCTACATTGGCGTGTTGTATGGTTCGCGGGCTTGCTGCCTCCACTATGGAACTTGCACGGCCCATCGAGCATGGACTCCATGTTTTACTTGGGCCGTGGTGGCCTGTCATCCGGTATCTGTCTCCGGCTGCCATCGGCAGCTGGGTCCTCGTGCACCACAGCTACTTACTTGGCGTTATACCGGATGTCAGGCTAGTCGTCTTTCCTCTTGCCATGGCGGTTGTCATGGCCGTGCCACCTGGAGTGATGGTCACCCGGCTGGCGGCGCTCCACCTGTTCGTCCGTTATGATTTGTCCTTGGTCGTCCACCACGATGGGCATCTTCATGGCTGCATCGGCGGTGGCATACTTGTCCGCGATGGCCATGGCCTGGGCCATGGTTTGCAGGTCTGCCCGGCTGAGCTTGTGCTTCAACATGGTGCTGTCTCGGCAACCGTTGGTGAAGAAGTTGATTGCCTGGTGCTCGCGCACCCCTTCACACGAGTTGTGCATGCTGGTCCACCGGGTGAGGTATGCACGGTCGGACTCATCTTTGCCTTGCGCATAGAGGGCGAGCTCGCGAGGTCGACTCGGCCGCTTGTATGTTCCGGTGAAGTTGAGTATGAATCCTTCTTTGAAGTCCAACCAGGCATTGATGCTGTTGTCGGGGAGGCTGTTGACGAGCATGAGGGGGACGTAGCTGACGGCCAGGCAGAGGTTTCCGTTGGCGATTCCCACAGCGGTGGTGTAATCCACCAGCCAATCCTCAGGCTTGACCGTGCCATTGTATTTTGGCGTGTCCCTTGGAAGCCAAAAACCCTTTGGAAATGGCTCGTTCCGGATGCGCGGGACAAAGCATTTTGGTCCAGCTGGGCTTTCTTCCTCCAGCGTGCGTGACTGCACCAAGAGGTCAATGCGCTCGCGCGCATCAGCTGGTTCTCGGGGGCCGAGTCGCCCGTTCAGGCGTGACACAGGCGGGTCCTTGTTCGTGCCAGCTGCTTCTTCTGGGGCTCATGCTTTCTTTCCTTGGGAAGCTCCTGCAGCCGGCACGCGGCTCACGCTAGAGGCGGCGGCATCGCGGTTATGGTGGCCACGATTGACAGATTCGCCATGCAGGCGGCTATTTTGCCCGGCTCCTCCTGGAGAGGACGCCTGCTGGTGCTTGCTTCCTTCGTCCGCCATCTGGTCCGCGCCTTTGCGGAGGACTATGTCCCGGGTGTTGCCTGCCTGGCTGGGGGCACCTTCGGCATGCTGCTTGTTGGCGGTGGTGACGAGGATCTAGACGCGCTCCTACTGGCGACGGAGCTCTTCCCCCTCGAGGTGTTTCATCTCCATGGCCGCTGCTTCGGTCGCTCTAATGTTTTTGGCAGGAGTGCTATAAACGGGTTGCGCCACGCCCCCACGCGAGTCTGCGACGCGGTCCAGTTCCAACGCGAGATCGCGCCCCAGGTGCTGGACTTGTATGGCGAAGCCGTGAGCGGCGTTGTACTCGTGCGCGGTGGCATTTAGTAGGCGCTGGTTAGCGGCGACCTTGGTGGCTTCCTCCAGGAGCTTCTGGCGCGTGGCCTCGAGTGCGGCCACAACGGTTGCTGGGTCCATCTCGACGACGATGGGAGTGCGAAGGTGCTGGATGGAGGCGGTGAACGGGTCCTGCTCCTGCTCGAGCGCGGATCCCTCTCCTCCCGCTCGGCACTCCTAAGGCGGGCGGTGGTTTTCGTGGGCGTTCACCACCATGACCTCGACGCAACCGCTTGTCGCGGTCGGGCCATGGGCGAGGTGGCTAAGAGGCACGTCGGTGATGGTGGCGACTGTGCTGGGGAAAGCCTCGGCAACGGTGGCGATGTAGACGCGGAGGTCCCTGAAATGCACGATGGAGCCATTGGCTGGGAAGGTGTTACCAGCGAAGCATGCGGCGTTGTCGATGACGCAGTCGAAAACACCGAGTGTGAGGATGACGCCGGAGGCCACGCGTTCACCGGCGACGAGCGGAAGTCCCGTGCGGAAGATGATCCCAGCCGAAGCGCTGTGCCCCACGGTGGGCACCAACTGTCGTGGTGTGGAACACGATAGTGCCATCAGGGATGGAAAAAGAGGGACACTCGGATGCAATCGGTGGCTCACGCAACGGGTCGGGCACGGTGAACTGTAAACACAGTGACGTACCCAGGTTCGGGGCCCTCTCGGCGAGGTAACACCCCTACTCCTGCAAGATGAACTATATGGGAGGCGAATGCCCAGTACAGATGCTCCTTGAGCTGTTTCCTTAGCTACTATCGAGAGCTAGAGGAAGATGAAACTAGAGGCCAAATCTTGATACTACGGATCTTACTTACCTAGAACCCCAGCTCTGCCTGCCCTTATATACTGGTCGGGGGAGGCAGATTACAATTTGGGATCTAGGGTTTACTATTTGGTTATCGGTTTACAGGGCAGGGCTGGCTGCAGGGTCCAGCCGGTGGGCCAGGACCCAGTTCACCATTCTTTTAGCGTTACTCCCTTCTTTAGCAATCACCCGGGCTTCCTTTGGGGCGTCACCCTTGCTTAAACCGTCACCTGGACTGCTTTGGCGGTCAGCCGACCACTTTGCTTTATCTTTGTCGGGTAGCGTAGGCCGTGATGGCACGCCAGCCTGCCTGATGACGAAGGGAGCCAGAGGCGTACCCCGCAAGGAGCATCTGTACCTTTGTGCCCTCCATCGAATCCGAGGTGAGCCGGGTGGAAGCGGCCACCCGGCCGGTTCTTATGGCTACCCGGATAGACGGGCCAACCGGGAAAGCTTTAAACCCAGCCGGGCGGTACTAGCCAGGCGGCTGGAATGGTCTGCTTGATGGCCAGGCAGCCTGCATCTCCTGGAGCCGGCCTACTTCGGCTTGGCTTTCCCCACCCGAGGGTTATCCCCCCGACAATGCTCGCCCTCGACGATTATGTTGTGCATGATCACATAAGCATTCATCACATCCCACATCCTCTCTGTGCTCCAAGTTCTAGCAGGGTATCATACAGTAGCCCACCTTGACCGAAGAACATCAAATGATCACTCCACATCCTTTCTAGCGGCCTCTTGCTCGTTCGCAAACTTATTGCACTTCTCATCTACAGGGTTGCGGATTGTTTTCACAAAGGTGACTCAGGAGGGGTAGATACCGTCAGCTAGATAATAACTCATATCATATGGATTGCCATTGATCTGATAGGAAACCTGTGGGGCATTGCCTTCAGCCAGCCTAGCAAACACTGTAGACCACTGCAACACATTGATGTCATTGTTTGATCTAGCCATACCAAAAAAGGAGTGCTAAATCTAGAGATCCTGTGATGCAGCAGCCTCTAGTATGACGGTGCACCCCTCTGTATGCCCTTTGAACTGCCCTTGCCAACCAAAGGGACAGTTCTTCCACTCCCAGTGCATGTAGTCGATGCTTCCAAGCATACTAGGAAGCCCCCTTCTCTTGTTGATGGACAAAAGGAGGGTAGTGTCTTTGGTATTTGGCTCTCTCAGGTAAACTTTACCAAACAACGCAATAACTGTGCTGCAAAACTGGTACATAACCTCATGGCATGTGGACTCGCTTATGTGCATGTAGTCATCGAGGAGGTCACCAGGCCCTCCATATGCAAGCTGCCGAATGGCAGCAGAACATTTTTGGTAAGAGGAGAAGCCAATCTTACCGGTACAATCGTACTTGGCCTCGAAGTAGTTATCGTACTCCGTCACCCCATTGAGAATGTCCAAGAACAGGTTCCTCGACATCCGATAGCGGCAATGGAATGCCTTCTCTTTGAAGACCGGATCAGTTGGGTGGAAGTAGTCCTTGTAAAGGAGTATGTGGCCTTCTTCTCGGTCGCGCTGCTGGTTAACTTCACGCTGCTTGGACGGGCCAGCTCTGTGCGGCGGCAGGAGGTATGGTCGTGCACCATCTGTGCAGCTGCCAGCAAAATCTTGGTATCCTCGTCAGACGATGACTCCACAAATTTTTTTAGAAGAACTCCATTGCCCCTCGACGGCTACCCATCCGTAAAGTATACGGCCATCAATGGCGATGCCAACTCCCGTAGCGGGCCGGATAACCTAGAAGAACGGGCGAACATACCGGCAAAGGATCGATCAAGTTGTGCGCCATGCAGAGGGTGCCGCACGTCTAGTCTACAGGCGGAGACCGGGGCGGCGGGATTGCCTGCGGCGCGTCCAGACAACTCCGGCAACGCGCGGGGCCTGCGGTGCTGCTCAAAATCACGGGGGCGTCGGCAGCGACAAAGGTTGCACCGAATAGATCGGGCCACTGGTACGCCGCGCACATCTCACGCGTCCGTGCGGACGGGGTAGGTCGACCCGATGAAGATGGCCTAACGGAACACTAGAACTTGAGAAAACTGTCTGCTGTATTTTGGAACATAGCTGCGAGAGGACGATTCGAGAAATATCATACACCATTTTTTTTGCTGCGAATCAAAATTTATATTACCCAATCATCCGACTTACACGCATCTCGACGGCGGGGCGACGTTGCAGTGGTGGTGGCCCCTCTCCTTGGACCATGTGGGTGGCATGGAGTGGGCATTGGGGGATCCTGGTGGTGGCAGCACCCAGATCGTGTTCGGGAGCTCGGCTTGAGGATTGATCGTGGGCTGAGATACCGATTGTGGTGAGTGTTTTTCCGGGCGAAAGCCCAGCGCTCCAGCGCCGACAACGGCGACGCCTGTGGGTGTCGTGACCCTCTTGGGGGCGTTGTTGTGGCTACTCTCACCACATTAGGGCTCCAGGTGAAAACCTTAGACCCTTGTGGTCTCGGCGGCGGCGGCGCTAGTGGCGTCGTTACCTTCTGGGAGGCGTCGTCGTGGAGCTCCGGTCGTCTTAGTCTAGTCGTCTTTGGTGGCAAGCTAGATGCTTCTTAGGCTTCGCTTTTTTATCTTTGATCTGCTTGTAAGAGGATTTCGTCACCACTTTCTATCGGTTTGGCCGTTTGGCTTTATTTATAAAGCGGGGCGAAAGCCTATTTCGAAAGAGAATCATCCCGACTTACATTCTTCGTTACAGAGTTTAGGATACAACATTAGTATTACTAGATCACATGGTATCGAACCGTGGATCTCAAATGCTCACAGTACGTACAAGTTGATCAGTAGGTTCACTTAAGAGACCGACCGGTACCGCGGGTTACCTTTCGATCCAACGATGATCTCTACAACTTGTGTTCTTTTTAGGGAAAGCCAAGATGGCTACTTCCATATATATATATACATCGTCTGACAAAATAGGAACTATGTATAATTACAACGTGAGATGTGAAATTGGAATAGTCGATCTGGTCCCGTGATTCTCGATCCAACCACAGGATCGAACGTAACATCCCACCCTGGCACACACGGATTTTGGACCCCCTCCCTTTTTATTCCCTTTGTAAACTGTGCCACGTAGGTGGTGACTAACGTTGATGGAAAAAATGCCAACGACCTAGGGATGCACGGACGTGTGCGTGTGAGTGATGGTGCAATCGGTAGCCATATGCGACTATGGCGAACGTATTCAAGGGAATTGAGTATGCACGCCACTAGCTTGCCGCTGGATCTGGATCGCGGCCATCGCGGTACTCCTCCACGTTCGGCGTGCCAGGACCATTTAGTACCTTTGCAGGATGGATCCTTGAAAATTGTTGATTAACATTTATTGAAGATGGATACAAGTTGATCACAGTTCCTGTCATAAGTTAATCGAGTTCTTTAGTTTCTGTCATTGCATAATTTATAATTGAATTTTATAACCAATTGTACGGTGCAAACTAATGTAAGTTGAAACATATTTTGGATGGATCAAATGACATAGTACCATGTTTTCTTTAGAATCATAAGTTGTTCATGCGAATAAATTGTTTGCTTTATAGCATGATGTTTTTTAAGGCGCTATTGTATAGGCGTGTAAAAAAATTCAAGGTATTTTTTGAAAATGCCTAAAATTATTTTTTGAGGTTCTTTTGCAAAGTGCCAACAAAAAATATTAGAGGCTTTCTCAATAATGCCTTAAATTAGTGTAAGGCAGTTTTTAATTGCACCTTTTGACATTTAATTGTTATTTTTGCTATTGCCATAATATGATGCAAAAACCGTACTTTATTGACATAATATTCATAGGGTTTGGTGTAGTCTATTTATTGCCTAGATAACCCATGGTTCCTGATTGGTCCTCCTTATGAAGAAGCATCAGATGCATGTTGATTAGTTTCTTAACTAATCATGAGTTAAATCAATGACAATCACAATCGGATAGTTTAATTTCTGCAAGTAAACCATGCTTGTCAGCCACTGTTGTTTGGTTGGTTGGTGTGTGCATCAGTTGAGACTGCTGTTGTTGGTTATCCAGTATAGATTTATAATGTGTGGTATAATCTATATAGATTCCCGCGGTTTGAACTAGGCAATGTCCACATAAATACGTTATCTTGATATAAAAAGAATGTCATACATATGTTTATTGTAACTCAAATATTCAGACAAATGTTATTATTGTGTGTGAACTAGGCACTATATTGTTCCCTTTATTTATTACTATCAAGAGTTATATTGTGAAGCTCACCGTCCATTTGGATCGTCTTCCTTGTGTGTGAATTAGGCACCAGATTGTTCTTGTTATTCTGCCATCCATACAAGCAATTCAATTAGTTCACTACTTTCCAAGATTATTCAGCACTGATACCATTGTGATTGTGGTTTTGAGGTTGATAAGAGAAGTTCAGGATTGTGTCAACAATGAATTGGAATTTGAATGCAAATTTAGTCTACAGGAACTCTGACCACTAAATTATGGTCATGTATTTTCAAGGTTGTATTGAGACGAATTTCCTATAATAATATTGTGATGATGTACTGAATATAGTACCATCAGTTGCATTTTCAAAGTTATGTTTGATGCTCCTACGATAATTCCTGTGACCTTTTGTGAAGTTGTCCTTTCTACTTTTATGGGTACTTGCGTGAGGAAGTTGGCTGGTTATTTGCGTGAGGCGGAAGGCGGCTAGCTATTTGCGCAAGGAAGCTGGCGGGTCTAGACGGACAGCCGCTCTGTGTTTTTTTTAGGGCCCTAGGCAAAGTCGACGGCACGGGCCGTAAGGCTAATGTATATATAGAAAAATTATCATATAAATATGTATCTACTAGCACTTTCAAAATAGAAGTTAACATCAAACCAAACATTTTAGTCTTAAAATATAATAAGTAGTATTTGTTGCTAGTTTGATTACCTCAAATAAGAAATAATTTCAATGATAATAGGATCAGGGCCTGTCGCTGGTGAATTGGTGATTCTCGATAGACGATAGATGACCTATGAATCTGCGATCGTCGATCGAGTCAGGGAGGCAAGGCCCTAGAGATCGAGGCGCGGAGTCCGGCCGATTTCCAAAGAGTCGAGGAGAAGAGAAGAGAAGGGAGATCACAAGTTCGCGACGCATTGTAACCCATGCGGCCAGTGTCGTAACGCGTCGTAACTCATAAGCCTGGTGCGTCGTGTCATAGTGAGCCTTTTTGATTTCTTGCTCGCGTGACGCGTTGTGCCTGGTTTGGTTTCAGGGCCCTGCTCGTTTCTCGCATCGTGGGCAGCAAATGTATACCCATATATATATACTCCCTCCATCCGCAAATAAGTGTACGTCTAGCGTTTGGCCAAGTTAAAGTTTATTAAATTTGATCAATTTTATAGATAAATATAGCAACATATATTATATCAAATTAATATATTATAAAACTAAATTTAAAAACATATCTATTGGTAACAATTTAGAGTCATAAGTATCACTACGATTTTCTATAAAAATTAGTCAAACGTTATTAATTTTGACTTAGGCTAGAAGTACACTTATTTGCGGACCGAGAGAGTATGCTAAGTACAAATTTTTGGGCCCCTTCCGGCCGTGGGACCCTGGCCGTCGCGATGCCTCAGAGCCGGCCCTGTCGGTTAGCACGAGTAAAATTAAAAAGTATAGAATATCCAATCCCATTAAATTATACAGACATAGGTGGAAAGATGGTGGGCAACCGTGGGTGTGCCCACTTACATGCTCATCTCCACCGGCACCACACGAACTATCCTGCCGCGTTTAGAATTGATCCGCACGGATTAATGGACAGATGTGCGCTGGCTCAGCCGGCGACCTTTTCGGACCGATTCTTGCGGACCAACTTATCCATACACCAAACTTGGGTCGCGGTTGCGTCGGTTTAGACAACGTGTTTGGCCTCCCGCATCCTCTCCTTATCCGGCTGGGCCTTTTCCAGTAGCTAGCCCGTGTGGCCTAGCACGAACAGATGGATCGCCCCGCTAAACACGATTGACCGAATAGACCAGATCATGACTCAAAAGTGACCATGAACTGATCCAAACAAACAAACAAAAACATTTTGGATCGGTCCTGTGGAGATACGGAGTTTTTTTTTTGACAGATGTGGAGATACGGAGTTGTGGTGCGGTCAGTCTCAGAATGGGGAGAGAGCCGCACCGCACCCCGACCAGCCCACCAACAAGATCAGTCACTGCCGTTCAAAAAAACAAAAGTCAGTCACTCCCACATCAAACAAACCCAGTAATTAATCTCTCCAACCCAACCCTCACAAGCCCGCAACAACGCATCAGCCCATAATATGTATGTGTCACAACGCGGAGCAGCGGTTTCCTAACAGGCCGCACAGGTCGCGGCCCAGTAAACATGCACTTTCTAATATTTTTCTTTTTTATGTGTTCTTTTCTATTTCTTTGATTTGAAAAATATCTGGACCTGTAAATTGTTCATATTTCGAAAGTGTATAGATTTTGAAAAATATTCAAATTAAAAAAGCTTCCGATTTTCAAACTGTTCAAATTCAGAAATTATTCAGATTTCGAAAATTGTTCGAATTTCAGCTAGTGAAAGATACGTATTCAGATACAGTAACCACATCAATTAGGCACCATATTTCAGATACGGTATAACCTTGTGGACATACATACATTCAGTACTAGTCTGTCAGATGTTTTACACTGGACCGAAATATGTATCCCAACTTAAACACCATCAGTTATACTAGGAACCGAATTTGTTTCTTATACCCAGTTAGCTACTTGCCTTTCTAGGATTATTATTATCATATTCTTATGTACATTCATTGTAATAATCCTTTGCATCCCTGGACTATATTTCTTCTGCTTTTCATAACAACTATTAGACAGCCGCCTTCGTCATGGGAGTGTCGGCATCGAGCTCATCCTTCTACCCCTCTACAAGCAGTTCCAGCCTCCAGGCCAGGCCACCGGCAGAGACTATATATATCCTGACTTCGCTGGAAATATTATGGTAGAAATTGTATGCCAATGGATGTTTCGAAAATCACGATTCACGATTAAGTTGATACCAACCTTCCGCACTTCCTTTTACTCAGTGCCTTTTACTTACATTGTCAAATCAATTTTACAAAAATAATAATGGTAAAACATGTATTTACTAATTTATTACCATGAGGCTGTTATATTTTGTGAAACACCACCGCATACAGATTGGCATGACCTCATATGGGGAGCCTTTAGAATGTTACTGTATATATGCATAGTCAGGTGTCTTGTAGTTGTAGACACACATGCTGATGCTGCATGAAAGCAAGCTGTTTAGTTATTTTCTGGCTCAAACTTGGCAATATGTCCTGAAGGTGCTCTGGAGCTAACATCCGTTGCTATCCGCTGCGATTGCTTATTCAGGCAATGACACTTAGGTCTCTTGCGTTGCATGCAAATGGGAGCTTCCATCTGTATCGTGGGGCGTGTCACTGATATACCTATATCATGAATCATCATGATGATGCCTGCTATATATCATCGTGAAACAACCTCACTGGAATTTTTATGGTAGTTGCCGGGTCTTGCTAATCTATAAATGGATCTCTGGAAAAATATTATGGTTTTTATCTGAAAATGATTTTTGTAAAAAAATTCGAGAGAGCTGCGAGGTAGCTTCAGGCTAAATTTGAGCCTCTTCCAGTTAGACCGGTAGAAATTTGTTTATATCGTAGGGGTTACGCCGAGAGGTTCTAGGTGAAGCCAATTGGGTAATTGACCACTAAATGCTCTCTAATATTTATTAAAAATAAGGTGATGCATTTTCACATCACATCTTTGGTTGCTGCTTCACAAAATAAGCCACTTTTCAGCACGGCAAAAATGAAAAATGAATTTTGGATGCAGAGAATATGAAAACTTCATGAAGCAATATTGTTTGTCATCACAAGATACACACGCATGTGCGGAATATGGGCCCATTACAACAAACTATGCCATGATTGTGGTCATGACCTAACTTATTTGTCTTGAAAGCTATGAATCCTCGAATGCGGCAGGTGATTTATATGAACACTTTTTTTTAGAATAATCCTCATATGCCATGTTTGTTATTTTTACCTACAAATAGGTAGCATAAAATGACAATGTGCAGAGGTTTTACATTTTTAAATTTTTTAATTTTTTGAGGCCGGTTTTGAAATTCGGCCGAGATCCTTTGTAGTTAGGGTTCTTGGCTATGTGCCGGGTCTTGCTAATCTCTTATTGGATCTCTGAAGAAATGCCATGTTTTATACCTGGACATGATTTTTTCGGAAAATTTCTCGAGAGAGCAGCTCCAGCATAAATTTGAGCCCCTTCTAGCTAGACCGACAAAAACTTGTTTATATCATGGGGATTGTGCCGAGAGGTTTTAGGTGAAGCAAATTGGTGAATTGGACACTAAATGCTCTCTAATATTTATTAAAAATGGGGTGATGCATTTTCACATCACATCCTGGGTGACTGCTTCACAAAATAAGCCCCCTTTGGCACTAGGAAAATGGAAAATAGATTTTTCGTGCAGAGAATGTGAAAACTCTACGGAGAAACATTGTTTGCCATCACAAGATACACGTATGTGCGGAATATGGACGCATTACAACAAAATATGCCTCGATTATGGTCATGACCTAGCTCATTTGTGTTGAAAGTCATGAATCCTCGAATGCGGCATGTGATTTCTATGAACACTTTTTTAGAATAATCCTCACATGCCATATTTGTTATTTTTACGTGCAACTAGGTAACGTAAAATGACAATGTGTGAAGGTTTCATATTTTTTGAATTTTCGAGGCCGGTTTTGAAATTCGGCCGAGATTCGCTGGAGTTAGGGTTCCTGGCTATATGCCAGGTCTTGCTAATATCTAAATGTATCTCTGAAGAAATGCCATATTTTGTATCTAAAATTATTTTTTGGAAAATTTCTCGAGAGAGCTTTCAGCCCCTTCCAGCTAGATCGGTAGAAACTTGTTTATATTACGGGGGTTACGCCAACAGGTTCTAGGTGAAGCCAATAGGTGAATTGGCCACTAAATGCTCTATAGTATTTATTAAAAATAGGGTGTTTTCGCATAACATTCTTGGTGGTTGCTTCACAAAATAAGCCCTTTTCGACACAGGGAAAATGGAAAATGGATTTTTCATGTAGAGAATGTGAAAATTTCATAA
Source organism: Avena sativa (assembly GCA_916181665.1). Classification (NCBI taxonomy): domain Eukaryota; kingdom Viridiplantae; phylum Streptophyta; class Magnoliopsida; order Poales; family Poaceae; genus Avena; species Avena sativa. Next base: position 433,891,755 of record OV702284.1, read on the forward strand.
AGCAACATTGTTTGCAATCACAAGATACGCATATGTGCGGAATATGGGCGCATTATAACAAACTATATCATGATTGTGGTCATGGCCTAGCACATTTGCCTTGAAAGCCATGAATCCTCGAATGCGACGGGTGATTTCTGTGAACACTTTTTTAGAATAATCCCCAAATGCCATATTTGTTGTTTTTACCTACAACTAGATAACATAAAATGACAATGTGCGAAGGTTTCACATTTTTTAATTTTTTTTAAATTGTTTTTGCATTTTTGAGGCCGGTTTTGAAATTCGACCGAGATCCTCTGCAGTTAGGGTTCCTATCTATGTGTCAGGTCTTGCCAATTTCTTATTGGATCTTTGAAGAAATGCCATGTTTTGTACCTAAAAATAATTTTTCTGAAAATTCTCGAGAGAGCTACGAGGTAGCTCCAGGCTAAATTTGAACCCCTTCCAGCTAGACTGGCAGAAACTTGTTTATATCACGAGGGTTACGCCGAGAGGTTCTAGGTGAAGACAGCAGGTGAATTGGCCACTAAAATCTCTCTAGTATTTATTAAAAATGAGGTGATGCATTTTCACATCACATCTTTGGTGTTTGCTTCATAAAATAAGCCCTTTTTGGCACCAGGAGAATGGAAAATGAATTTTCCGTGCAGAGAATGTGAAAACTTTATGAAGCAACGTTGTGATACGTCCAAAACGTATCTAATTTCCCTAACACTTTTGATATTGTTTCTCCTCTAAACTTGTGTGATTTGGAAACAATTGATACGGACTGACGCTGTTTTCAGCAGAATTTCTTTGGTGTCTAGTTTTTGTACAGAAAATCAACTTTCAGGAAAAATCCCGAAAAATATGCCAAAAGTCTCATTTTACCAGAAGACTCACGGAGCCAGAAGACGAGACGAAGGAGGGCCACGAGGGCCCCACACACCCTAGCCGTGCGGGCTAGGCCTGGCTGCGCCTGGAAGGGGTGTGGCCACCTCGGGCACCCCCTCGGCCTCCCTCTTCGCCTACTTAAAGCCTTCTGACCTAAAAACTCAGGGGGTCGACATTTTTCCTGAAAGAGTTCCGCTGCTCCGCCACCACCAGAAACCGTGATTCAGAACCAGAAACTCCATTCTGGCACCCTGCCGGGACGGGAAATTGGAGGAGATCATCGCCATCATCATCACTGACGCCTGTCCATCAGCCATCCATGTTTCCTCCCATCCATGAGTGAGTAATCCCCCGTTGTAGGCTATGGGGATGGTAGGGATTAGATGAGATCTATCATGTAATCGAATAAGATTGTTAGGGCATGGTGCCTAATATCTTTATTAGTGCTATTTGACTTTGTTGCAACTTGTTTTGCTTAATGCTTGTCACTAGGGCCCGAGTGCCATGATCTCAGATCTGAACTTATTATTGATTCATGATGATAATATTGTTTGTCATCTTATCTACAAGTTGTGTACACATATCATTGTTTGGATCCAACGGCCCCGAAGTGACAAGAATTGGGACAGCCAGAGGGGTGGCTGCGATATGAGGATCACATGTGTTCATGGAGTGTTAATGCTTTGCTCCGGTACTCTATTAAAAGGAGTACCTTAATTGTCAGTAGATTCTCTTGAGGCCCCGCTGCAACGGGCTAGCGAGACAAAAGATGTTGTGCAAGTTCTCACTGCGAGCACGTATGACTATATATGGAACACATGTATATGATTGTTTAGCACTTGGATGCTTTATCTTATTTATCTGAAAATGCCCTTGATCTTGAAGTTATATGAACAGTCTCGTCCATGCAACGTCCGTCTGTCCATCCCTATGCCTACTAAACTCATATCCTACTGTTTGATACTATTGTTACTACTACTTTTGTTTTACTGCTGTTGTTACTTTGCTATTGCTACTACAAAACTGTTGCTACTGATAAACTACTGTGAGCAAGACTATTTCTAGGTGCAGCTGAATTGACAACTCAGTTGTTAAGGATTATGAGTATTCTTTAGCTCCCCTTGTGTCGAATCAATAAACTGGGTTATACTACCCTCAAAGACTGTTGCGATCCCCTATACTTGTGGATCATCAAGACTATTTTCTGGCGCTGTTGCTAGGGAGGATAGCTTTATTTGTATGTTCACTTGGATCTATTAATGTTCACTGCTATTCCTTTCATCATGGGAAAGTATCGTGATGGAAAGTTTCCTATTTTACCATCCACTACAAGAAGAGGTACAGTCCTAAACACCTCTGCTGCTCTTGATTCACCGTCTGTTATAAGTAAGCTTGTTACAACACCACCACATACACATGCTACACACACTGCTACTACTTCTGAATCTGAAATTGCTTCTGATACTCATGATGTTACTTCTACTGTGCTTGATGAGAGTGGTTCATTAGGTCATTTCCTAGATGCTACAATTGATAGAACTATTTTGAGAAACACTGAAACTCCTAGTGAAGACACTGTTACACCTATTAGCTCACCAGAGTCTAGAGAGAGATATAATATTAATGATGGTTACATTGAAATGACTTATGAATTTATTGAAGAGTACCAAAACACACGTGGTGCAAGTGCTATTAGGAGTCACCTTGAGAGACGTACTATTATACCTAAACTATCTCCTAATGCTAAGTTTGCTACTTCTCTCATAGACATTAAAGATAAGGATTATGATTACTCTCTTGATTTATCTTATATAAACATTGTTGAGAAAGAACCTTTTTGTGGGACTAAGAATGAAAAGGCTGTGGCACATATGAATGAGCTTTCCACTATGAGTGCCTTATTTTCTGAGGTTGTTAAGATGCGCACCTACTTTGTTGCTAAAATCTTCCCTTTTTCACTAAAAGGAGAAGCTAAAGCTTGGTTTAATAGTTTACCTCCTGGATCCATTGATAGCCCCGATTGCTTGATTGCTACTTTCTTTCAGAAATATTTCCCTCCTAGTGCTAGACATGCTGCTTTGCAGAAACTTTTTGATTTTAAATAGGGAAAAGAGGAGAAATTACCTGAGTCATGGACAAGGTTCTGTTCCTTGATTCATGCACATCCTGGATGTCCATTACCTAAAATGAGTTCTTGATATTTATTATAATGGACTAACTGATGAATCTAGGACATACCTAGATAGTTTTGCTAATTGTGTTTTTAGGAAAAGAACTCCTGCATAAGCTGAAGAATTAATGGCAAAAATAAGCAAGAATTATGATGATTGGACTTCAGCTGAGCCAATTACACCTGAGCCAACTACTCCTGAACCAATGGTTCCTGAACCAACTCCAACACCAACACCAAGGAAGAGGGGAGTGATTGCATTAAATGATAAAGTGATGAATGAAGCTAAGAAATGTCTTAAGGAGAAGGGTATTAGATCTGAAGATGTAAAGAATTTACCTCCTATAAAAGAATTATGTAAGCCAATTTCCCACTCATCTACTATTGAGGTACACTCTCTCCAACACTTTGATGAAGGTGATATTCCCTATGGTAAACCTCCTGATCAATGCTTAGAGGAACTTGTCAGTTTTATTGTTAAACAAGGAAATTTTAATAAACAAGTTCAGAATCATTTATTGGAAAACTTTAGGGCTATAAATGAGTTGAAAGATATTGTGAAAAGAACTGCTAATGATGTTAAAATGCTTGTTAAACACTTCCAAATGGTTCAAACTCTAATTGAACAACTTGCTAAGGTACAAAAAGATATGCTAGTTAATGCTTCTAGAGATAAAAATGCTTATGCAATTAGAACTAGGAGCGGTGCATCCACTCAAGATCCTTTATATCCTAAGGACACCCTAAAAGAATTGGACAGGATTCTCAACAAGATGAAGGTAGTGGTAGTCCTCATAAGAGAAAGAAAAAGAAACATAAAACAGTTGAGGAACCTCCTGAACCTGCTGTAGATCCTAATAGTATATCTGTCTCTGATGCTGAAACTGAAAGTGGTAATGATAAGAATGATGCTCCTGATAAGGAAGAAATTGAAGAAGAACCTGAGAAGCACACTAAGAACACTAGGTGCACTAAATATTTTATTGCTAATAAACATGGTAGGGAAAGGGAACCTTGGGTGCAGAAACCAATGCCTTTTCCTAATAAGAAACACAAGTCAAAGGAGGAAGAACACTATAACAAGTTTTATAAGTGGATGAAACCTTTATTTTTGAAAATTCCTTTGACTGATGCTATTAAGTTGCCTCATTATTCAAAGTATATGAAGGATATTGTCTCTAATAAAAGGAAGATTCCTAATGAGGAAATTTATACTTTGCTTGCTAATTATTCCTTCAATGGTAAGGTTCCAAAGAAACTTGGGCATCCAGGTATTCCAACTATTCCTTGCTCTATTAAAAATAATTATGTTAGAAATGCATTGTGTGATTTGGGAGCTGGAGTTAGTGTTATGCTTTTTTCTCTCTACAAGAGACTCCTGGTAGAAAAATTGATACCAACTGATATATCTTTGCAAATGGCTGATAACTCAACTACTATTCATGTTGGTATACGTGAGGATGTTCCTGTTCAAGTAGATCATAATTGCTTGGTTTTAACTGATTTTATTGTGCTTGAAATGCCTGAAGATGATAATATGTCTATTATTCTTGGGAGACCTTTTCTTAATACTGCAGGTTTTGTCATTAATTGTAATCAAGGAAAAGAAACTTTTAATATTAATGACAAAGAGCATACTGTCTATTTCCCAAAGAAGATTGATAAGATCTATGGCCTGAATTCAATTGAAAATATTGAGAGCATCGAAGTTGGAGAAATATATTGTCCCATTCCACAAGAAAGTTTTGAAACTATTATAATTGGACTATTGTTATCAAGATTGAGGTAACATAATCATTTTGTGAAATGCAAAATTTTGTTTCATATAAGATTGTTTTGGTAACAAGACTTGATTAAACTTGTTAACAAAGGGATTTTAATGAACAAAACAATGCTTTCACCATGGTTATACTTACTGATACGTCCATTTTGCATCACCATTCTATATCATAATTTGCCTCTATTCATTGATATATTTCATATTAAGAGGTGTTACTTATGTTATTTCATCTGTTTTTTGCATGTTTGATGATTCTTGAAGGATGAACTGCCGGAGTCAGGATTCTGATAGAAAAGGAGGTGTTTTGATGCAATTTCACGAACATCAGAAAAATACCAGAAAAAATATAGAAAATTATATTTTCCCAGAAGACGAAGGAAGCCATAAGGGAAGGCGGAATTGGGCCATAGGGGGCCCACACCCCCCAGGCGTGGGCCACCCAGGGCCACGCCTACAGGGGTTGGGCCACCCTGGCCCACCTCTGGCTCCGCCCTCTCACCTATATCTTCTCCTCGAAACCCTAAAGTCGGGGGGAGCGACCACAAAAATATTCTGCCGCCTCTGCGGGGCGGAAAACACCGAGAGAGAAAGAGCTCTCCGGCAGACAGATTTCTGCTTGGGAAATTCCTTCCCGGAGAGGGGAGATCGTCGCCATCAACACCATCATCAAGCTAGACTTCATCGGGATCATCATCATCATCCACACCATCATCTCCACCAGCACCATCATCACCACTCCATCCCGCTGTAACAATTATGTTGAATCTTGCATAGTTCTTAGGGGAAACTTTCCCGGTGTTAATTACTTTTGTAGTTGATGCTTGTGAGTGGAACCATTGAATTATTGTTTATGTTCAGATTGTTATCCATCATCATATCATCTCTGATGTTGATCCATATGATGTCTCGTGAGTAGTTCGTTTAGTTCTTGAGTACATGGGAGAAGTCATGTTGTTAGTAGTGGAATTGTGTTGCAGTATTATTCAATGGTTTAATATTTAAGTTGTGGTGCTATTCTTCTAGCGGTGTCATGTGAATGTCAACTACATGATACTTCACCATTTATGGGCTGTAACATCCCAGCATTAGAGCTTAGAAATAAGCAAAACCCAAATGTGTGCATTGCATTCATGCATAGAAAATCTGAATAATTTTCGCGCTTTTAAACAAAACTTGTCAAAGTGATTGCAGATTCTCTCAACTTGATGGAATTAAAGTAGATCATCAAGTTGACTGCGATAAGTCTCAATATGACCTTTGCTAAAACCTTATTTGGGTAAACATGATTTGATCTAAGGGTAGATCAAATATAATAAAATGTAAATCATAATGCATTGCTTAAATGATTAGTATCTGATCCTTAAGGGATCATATCATTATATTCATCACAACAAATCATGAATACCAAGTTAAGACTACAACTCAAGTAAGAAGGTAACAACTAATCCTGACATATCTTATTCTTATCTATTCTTACTATGAGTATCATGGTAATACCTAACTTTAAACCTTTAGTGAGATTTAGTAGGAAAGAAACAAAGTTAAGATCATTTACACATATCTTTCTTTCCATATCAACCTTTATCATCTCTACTGAATATCTGTTTTGTGGTGCTATGCATTCTTATCTTAATATCTGTTGTTCATCAAAGTTGAGTAATCAACTATTGATTCACAAATTTTCAACCTATCAATTCTTGATCTATTACCTCTTGTTCTTATCATAGCATTCACTTAAAATCCTTTAAAGAAGGAGGTAAGGAAAGGTATATGGTAATGCTAGATTCAAATGTCATCTATAGTATGGGAGTGATTTAAGAGAATTAAGTCAATATGATCATTGATGGAGTTAACTCACTCTAGAAATGATAAAAGAGTATCTGGGGTAAAGATTACAAGAATGAATATTAAAGATAGCTAATAGGAGTAATCTTATGAGATCAAGTATGTATATTCAATGCATTATATCTTTTAGTCCAATAGTGATAAACAGAAGATAATTAAAATACAACTATAATGTTGTAAGAATGAAACTTTGACTATCCAATTAGAAACCTAAACCATAAAGGATCAAGGGATAGTAATAAATAGGCTTTAGTCACCAAGATTGAATGCTTATATCCAGTATAAGTAACAGTGGTGGGTAAAACATGATTGAACTCTAAAATGAGATATTGGAGTCAAGTAAAGATAAGATTGTATGATTAAGATGATGTTAGAGTAGCATTGAATTATAGAGTTAGTATTTTCCTTTTGGGAAATATTAAACACTTGAGGTGAAGTAGGATTTGATGTATACATCTATTGAAGTAATGTTAGTGATGAACGATTAAGGAAGAGTATGAATGAAGTTAGAAGTAACCACTTTTGGAACTGGAGATTATTAGTAGTAGAATAGTTGATATAACCAAGTCTGGATAAGTTAATATTATGAAAAGCTTTAGAGTCAAACTCATTGGATTTATAAATGGTTTAGAGGAATTAAATGTGTATAGGAATATTTGTTTAAAGCAAAACTAATCATGTTATCACATGATGATAGATATGAATAAGTAGAATATCTAGGAACAGAATTCCTTAATCAGAAGTTCAGAATTATTAGTTATGGAAGATAGGAACTCTTGGTAAACACTAAACCCTAAATTTATGATCAAGCTTAACATCCATCTCATCTGCTGGATAAATCATATTATTTCCAAAATGCCCTATAGGAATATTTCCTATAGCAAATCACCTAAGCACATCTCTGACATTTCAAATTGTCTTAACTATATGTGTTTAGGAGATATTTTTATCAATTATTTTCCATAAGACATTTTAGTTTATACTCCCTCCGTTCCTCAGCTTATGGCGTAAAAATTCTAGCGCGATTCTTAAGGAGCTTTCGGCAAGATATATACTAGCGATCACCTTCCTATTTTGCCCCTGCCAAAACGCGAGCAAACCGCTCCTTATTTTTCTATCGTAACTCCCCCGGCTCCTCGTTTCTCGCTCACCCCTCCCATCCATCCTCGGTCGTGCCTCTCCCTCCCATATGCACACGAGCGCATTCAATGGAGTCCATCATCCGCATCTTATCCTTTTGCCCAACCGGAGAGGAACAAGGTCTCATCCATTGGGGAGCTCTGGTTGCCAAGGATCGGTCCCAAATTGGACGGTGGATATCAAGATCATAGGAGTAGATGAAGGCAAAGAGTGTTTGAAACACAAAAATTGGAGGTCCTATAAGATCATCCGCGCCATGGAAGCTCAGTTCATCATCTCCTTGTTGGAGATATGCCCAAGAGGCAATAATAAGTGATTATTATCATATCTTCATACTTATGATAAATGTTTACATACCATGCTATAATTGTATTAAAAGGAAACATTAATACTTGTGTGATTTGTAAACATAAAAGAGTCCCTAGTAAAGCCTCTTATTAAACTAGCTTGTTGAATATATGATCATGGTTTCCTGATCATGAACATAGAGATGTTATTAACAACAGGGTCATATCATTAGGAGAATGATGTGATGGACATACCCCTATAGTTAAGCGTAGCATAAAGATAAAGTCATTTAATATAGTTCATTTGCTATAAGCTTTCTGATACATAGTAACCTAATTCCTTCGACCATGAGATCATGTTAATCACCATCACCGGAAGGATGCTTTGATGACATCAAACACCACACCGTAACTAGGTGGCTATAAAGGTGGCATTGAGTGTTCGGAAAGTATGTGTTGAGGCACATGGATCAAGAGTGGGATTTGTCCATCCATATGACAGATAGATATACTCTGGGCCCTCTCGGTGGAATGTCATCCAATTATCTTGCAAGCATGTGACTGGCTCACAAGGGATCACATATCACGGAAACGAGAAAAGAGTACTTATCAGTTTCGAGGTTGAACTAGGTATGCAGAGATACCGACGATCAAAACCTCGGATAAGTAAACTATCGTGAGACAAAGAGAAATTGGTATCGTATGTAAGTGGTTCATTCGATCGCAAAGTAATCGTAGAAATATGTGGGAGCCATATGAATTTCCAGATTCCTCTATTGGTTATTGATCGGAGAAGTGTCTCGGTCATGTCTGCATAATTCACGAACCGTAGGGAGACACACTTAAGGATTCGATGATGTTGAGTAGTTATGGAATGATGAGTAAGAGACCAAATATTGTTCGGAGTCTCGGATGGGATCCGGGATATCACGAAGAGATCCGGAATGGTCCAGAGAATAAGATTCATATAAGGAAAGTCCTATTTCGGAGTTGGGGAATGATTCCGGTGTTTTCACCGGGAATGTTCTAGAAGGGTCCGGAAGGTCCGGCACTCCGGAGGGGAAGGGTACATGAATGTGTCATAACAAGTTGGAATGGTTGCATCATGTACTAGGTGTCATCGCTGAGCAAAATAAAGGGATAAATCAAATCCTAGTTTGAAAAGTCAAACGCCAATTTGAAAAGTAAAACGACAAGTTTGCTTGGTGGAGGGAGAGTAGGAAACCTACTTAGGGAGGAAGTCCTACTCCCTCCACCCGCCGGCCAAGGAGGAGGAGTTGGAGGAGGACTCCCTCCTCCCAACCGCGCCTCCCTCCCACCTATAAAAGGAGGGGCAGGGGTGCCCCTCTTCTCTACACCTCTCTCCTCTAAACCTAAACCCTAGCCGCCGCCCACCATAGCCGCCGCCTAGGGTTTCTCCCCTAGACGCCAACTTGGTCACCTCCAAGCCCTAGCCGCCGGCCCTAGCACCTCCTCCTTGGTGTGTCTAAACCCTAGATCATCGAAGAGCTCTCTCATAGTCCACCATACTCGCTCCGGCTTAAGGCGAAGCCCTGCGAGATCTCCCTCTACTTTCGGTACCACGCCGTTGTGCTGCCGGAATCGCGAGGAGAGTGCTACAACCTTCGCTGCCTGCTGGAACAAGGGAGAGGAAAGTCTTCGTCGAGTACCGAACGTGTGACCGACTGCGGGAGCGCTGCCGGAACGCAGTGCCGGAAGGATCGTCTACGCGATCTTGAGATCGGGAAGAGTACGACTACATCACCCACGAGAATCCGCTCTCGTTAAACACTTTGGAATCTTCGAGGGTGAGTTATTCCATCGACTCGTTGCTACAATCTAGTAGATAGATCTTGGCTTGTTTGTTTGTATGCGGTAGAATTTTTTTGTTTTCCATGCTACGAAACCCTACAGTGGTATCAGAGCCGTGTCTATATGTAGATCTGTTGCACGAGTAGAACACAATGGTCATTGTGGGCGTTGATGCTTTTGTTGTCGATTGCTTCTTGTATACTTTGCATCTTGCGGGATGGTGGGATGAAGCGGCTCGGGCTAACCTTACATGACATCGTTCATGAGACTTGCTCCACGCTTGACATGCAACTTGTATTGCATAAGTGGCTTTGCGGGTGCCTATTTCTCCCAACATAGTTAAGATCAATTTACAACGGGTGATTGACAATACTAGTATCAATGTTGTGGTTCTTTTTCGTAAGTTAGAACGACACTTATTGAAAGCCCCAAACCACGTACAACATGCAAAGAAAATTAGAGGCGTCTAACTTTGTTTTGCAAGGGTGTGCTGTGATGTGATATGGCCATGATTGTGATTATATTTTATGTATGCAATATTCCTTATTGTAAGTTGGCAACTGGCAGGAGCCATATGGTTGTCTTTAAATTCTGTTAAGACCCGCGTGTCTATTCAAAGTAGTTGTAATAGTTGAAGCCGGTGGACGACAACCATGGAGAAGCGTCATTGACCTTGATGCAATGCCGGTGATGATGGAGATCATGTTCGTGCTTGAAGATGGAGATCGGAAGCACAAAGAAGAAAGGCCATATCATATCACATATTATGAATTGCATGTGATGTTAATCCTTTATGCATCTTGTATTGCTTAGTTAACGACGGTAGCATTATAAGATGATCCCTCATGCACATGAATTTCAAGTTCTAAAATGTTCACCCTTAGTTAGCACCGTTGCTAAAGCTTGTTGTTTCGAAGCACCACGTGATGATCGGGTGTGTTAGATTCCGCAAGTGTATACAACGTGAGCAAGCCAGATTTGCTCATGCGGAAGCTAAGGTTTGATCTTGACGAGCCTAGCATGTACAGACATGGTCTCGGAACACGGATCACCGAAAGGTAAAGCATGAGTCATATAGTAGATATGATGAACATGTTGATTGTTCGCCATTGAAGTTACATCAACTCTCGTGATGATCGGTTTTGATGTGGTGGATTTGGTTCGTGTGATCACTAAAACAATGTGAGGAATATTGTTTTGAGTGGGAGTTCAACGGCAATATGATTAAAAGTTGAACACTATTTATCATAAATTAAATCAAAGTGAATTTGCATAATTGTTGTAGTCATTGGCATCCGTTTACCACCTTGCGCTTAGTTATAATTGAGATGATAGAACTATAGAATTCTGGTTAGTTACTTTACGAACTGGTATCGTATTGTTTTGAAGTGTTAATCTAAAGTTTAAAAGTCCTATTGCAAACTTTCAGTAAGTTCCGGTTACTCCATGAAGTTTAATAACTGGTATTAAATCGAGAGTGATTAATTCCAAGTGTTAGTGTATAAGTACCATGTTTGTCTCCATGATTCTTGATATTCAAAGGATTGTCTTAATATCAAGGTTATCTAGGATCTGAAAGAGTTGTTTCAGAAACCATGATGTGTGGAAGATATTGTGATATCTGAAACGAAGTTTTGGTTGCAACATGATAGAGTATAATATGGCAAAAGTCATGTTCTCATATTTGATGAGAATTTGCAAAAGGTTGGAGACAATGGTTGTCTTAATTCTCCAAAAGGTTTTGGAGAGCAACATTATACTCGCAATTCACCATTATAAGCTAAAAGTAGCTTGATCATGGATAATTCCATGATAAGGGTGAATATTTGATGTAGGTAAAATGTTTACTACACCAAGAGATTACTAAAGAAAGGAATTTGAAAGAACACCAAACATTTGATGATGGTGATCTACTTCAAAGTGCAAGTGCAAAGACATTGGTATTTAACTATACACGCTTTGGACTATGTGTCATTTGTATGGCTCCACTATTGATGTTGATAGATTCTTTCGAACAGAAAAAGAAATACTGAAAGAGAATCTCATAAATATATGGCAGAAAAGAAAAGACTAGAATTATCCAGTTTAGGTATATAAAGGATATACGTGTTATGGATATATTCTTTGCTTATTAAATAAAGTGGTTCTTAAGTATTTGATACTGAATTTGTTGGTATGAATCGTCATACGAAACAACAGAATTTATGAACTACAATGGCCTAAGTAACTAGCAAAAGAATATGTAATGATGTTCATCGAGAACAAATAAAGGGTTATTGTGTTGCTCGTTAAACATCAAAGCTTGCCTTTAAGATTTGTTTTATTAGGTATTATGAGAACAAAAGGGTTGTTCAAATAATTGCCGTAATCTATAAAAGATGGATGATTCACAAATCTCGTTGGAGAAATCACATCCATAAAACTAGTGCTAAAAAAAGTCGAAAGACAAATTGATTGAAAGATCACTTAGGAAGTGACATCGCTGTTTAAATTATATTGGAAAGAAAACATGAAGAAACTCCATGTGGATGGAATTTTGGAGTCTTTTTGATTTTTGATCAAATGACGCTTGTGAAACTTTCCTAGAGATAATTAAAACTTCGTTCATAGGCCAAAAGGGAACGAATGACTAGCTTATTGGAACTTGTACATATTGTTGTACGAAGTCCATTATGTGTAGTCAAGAGCGATGGATTTCAACTTCATATGCTTTCTCCGAAAATTTGAGTGAATATATGAATATTTACTTAATAAGGATGAAGTATGAAATATTTGAAAAGTTCAAAGACTTTCAAGATGAAGTGCAAAATCATTGTAACAAGAATATAAATAGTTTATGATAAGATCATAAAGGAAGATATTTGAGTTACAAGTTTAGCATAATACCTAAGATTTAAGTAATCGTTCTGTGGATTTGCATGTCCCGAAACACCATAAGAGTATGAAGCGTTCGAGATATGTAATTAAACCTTGTTTGACATGGTAAGATCGAAGGTGTAATTCATAAAATGCCATTATATTTTAAAGATTAAAAGCTTCAGAGACTACGTTTTTCCACTGAAAAGAGCTCCATCATTATCCGTTGAATTGACACCATATAAAGTTATGGTTTGGGATAAAACCAAAGTTGTCCTTTCTTAAACATTGGTATGTTATGCATAATAAAGATGTTTGCAACCAAAGTCGGATGAACCTGTCTTTGTATGTTATTTCGAATAACTGTTAAGTAATCCTCCATAACATCGGAGACAAAAGTGTTTATCACTTAGAACGTCAAGTTTCTTTGAGAAGGAATTTTTCGTGAAAAGATAAGTGAGAGGACAATAGAACTTTGATGAGGTTAAACGAACCTTAGCTATATGTGCAAAGTTGCGCAGCGCCGAAAAGTGTTCCGGAGACAGCAACAATGCTCATGGCTCACGTGTCTCAAAGGTTGTGGTCACGGAGATCTAAGTTCCTATTGAAACAAGTAGGTCGGGTAAACAATCAAATACCAAGATTTGAGAGTTAAATCATTATTTGACAATAATGGTCCGACTACATGCAAAGAAGCGATGATGGGCCCTGACTCCGTCAAATGGCTTGAAGCCATAAAATCCGTGATAGTTCCATATAAGGGTGCAGGTGGGACTGCCCGCGGAAAGCCCGCATACGCCCGCACAGTCCCACACAATTTAAGTGGGTGTCCCACGGAAGCCCGCGAAACTTATGCGGGTGTCCACTATCCCGCGTATACCCATATATACCCGCAAATATGTTACTATAATTATTGCTTGTATAATGTTTATAAAAATATTTTAGTATATAATACGATCAACATTTAGCACTTCAATGTATTAATTATTTTTTCCACTTTTTAAGTTACTCGCCATTCTTTCTACTAGACATAATATTTGCTTGATTGAGAAATTCCTACTCCTTCCTATCCAAATTAATGTCCTCATATTTTGCTAGATTCGGGGTATCTAGCACTAAATATGTCTAGATATATTCGAATCTAGACAAATGTAAAAATATTAATTTAGATCGAAGTAGTTTTTTTAATGTTCACGCTCGATCGTGGGCTTCCCACAGAAACCCATTAATTTTTCTTGTTTACCCGCGGGTGTCCCGCGTAGCCTTTTATGTGGGCTTGGGTAGTGGGCTCCGGGAAGCCCACTCCCACCTGCACCCTGATATAGGTGTGGCAGCGGCGGGCCTCTGCCGGCTCTGCGTACTCCGGTTGGTGGGCAGGGGAGGGGGAGATGAGGCTGGCTCAAGGCGCTGGCTAGCAGTTGTGATCTGTGCGGCCTCTGACCGGCGGTGAGGCTCACCCTGGGGGACGGCTTATTCGTCGACGGCCTGATCTGTCAAAGCGACGGCGAGATCGGGAGACGTGACATTGATGGAGGGGTGGAGGTGCTGCAAGGTGTACGTTATCTTTAGGGTATATATGGATCGTTGAGCCGGCCGCGGGTTAGACGGAGGAGACACCGGATAAGAGTACCTGTGGTAGATTCCTCATGTGTGAAGCGGTAACCGATTACAGTCTTTTGGTCGGAATTAGATTAATATACAGGGACAGTGCTAGGCGTCGTCTCCTCGGATGGAAACTTTTCATCCCCGGATCTCCAGCCGTCCGATCGAGGCAGATCGATGGCCAGATCTTCTTTCCGGACCTTCATCTCGGCTAAAAAAGTCTCGTTTTTGTTACAAATAGTTCTATTTTGCTATATGTAACAAAAAAGGGTTCATCTTAAAAATATTTAAAAATAGACTGTCCTCGTTGGAGACCTCACGGAGATATTGCCGGACGTTCTGTAGCAAAAAAAATTATACTAACGTAGCAAAACTCAATTTTGCCAAAGACATCGACGGTGGCGGTACCGAGATTCTCATCGGACACTTTGTAGCGAAAAATTTATAGTATTTTATCAAAACACATGAATGATTGTAGCAAACAATTTCATCGATGGTAGCAAAATATTTATTCATATTATGCAAGTAAAAAAATGGATGTAGAAAAACAATTTCTCACATGTCGCAAATCTACAGAAGCATTGTAGCAAAAAAAACCTATGCCAAAAAAACACATAGACCATCGACGGTCGCACATAGCAGAACTCAGGATCAAGCTCCTAACCATCGACGGCCGCAAGTAGCAGAACGATATACGCAAAGAAGAGTAATAAGCAGGGCGGTCCTAAGATTTCGAGGCCCGGGGCGAAACTAAAATTTTGAACCTCTTAGTATAAAAAATTTATGCATATATGAGATGATGAAATAATAATGTTTACATGATATCTTAAATTTTCCTTCGAAAATTCCTAAAAGAAAAGTCTGTGATGATGAAATCAATATCAATTTCGTCCACTAACTCTTCTTGATGCATAGACTTGCCAAACCATTTAACCTCTTCGGAGACATTGAAGATCTCAAATAGTTTTTCAATAATTTCAACTCTAAAAAGGTTCTTTCAGCTGATAAACAAGAAATCAATAACAACAATTAGTCAATTACTAACTAGAATTAAGAAGTAAGAATTAGGGCTGGGCAGGGCCGCGGGGGAAGATCAGCAGGAAGATTTCAAGATCGTCGTTGGCCTTCCTGCATGCGATGTGCCTGGTTTATGATCATAGAGGGTGATCCGGTCCGGGGGAGGCGATCAGGCGATGGGACGACTTGGGAAGCAGGGACAGACAGCCGATACCTGGGAAGCCGAAGCGAATAAGCGATGCCTGGCTGGGAGTCATCGAGTCGAGGCTTCGAGCGCAGGGCCTGGTCGTGGTTGAGGCGTCAAGCGATATGCCGATGCCTAGGAGTCGTCACGTGATTCGAGGTCGAGCGATCCCTCAATCCCTAGCCTGGGAGTCGTTTGCGTGAGTCGAGGAGTCAATCGTCGAGGCTGGTAGACGCCAGGTGAGCGATCGATGCCTGGGAGAGATCGATGTCTCATGCCTAGGAGCGATGCACCTATCCTTCTGTTGGTCACCAGCCCATAAAAAATTTCTTTTTTTTACAATATATACTAGGCTTATAATTTTTTGGGCCCCTAATTATTTTGGGCCCGGGGCGGCTGCCCCTCTAGTTCCCCCTAGGACCGGCCCTGGTAATAAGGATCAAATATTGCCTACACATGAACAAAAAATATACCATCCGATGTCTACAAGGGTCAACAATATAGCTTCTGAAAAAATTTCGCTAGCACAGGGAACAAAACAATATAGTCATGGAGGAACAACTCTTATCTGCACAGGAAACAAAAAATATCTCTCCTCATGAACAAATCTCGTCTACGTAGGGAAAAAAAGGTACGGTGTCCAAGGAATAAATTAGTCTTGATATGCAAAAAATTGTAGTGTCTCATGGACAAATCTCGCCTACGTGATATAAAAAATATAGCCTCCGAAGAACAACTCTTGTCTACACATGGAACAAAAGTATAGCTTTCAAAGGAATAAATATCGCCTGCACAGAAAACGCAAAGAAATATAGCCACTGAGGACGGATGCTAGGACACGTGCTCCCCACGCTTTCGACCCGAGGTCATGTTCATGGCAGGGACACCTCGATCTCCCCCCATGGACGGCCTCGGTGGACGCCTACTGGTAGCCACGCGTCGGTCCCTACATCTCCACTCCCACTCCACCCACATTTTCTACTCGCGCCTCGCCAAGCCCGACACCGCTAGTGCGACAAGCTACGTCGCCATCTGGAGCTTCTCGTTGCTTGACGCTGACGAGAATTGAGGATGGAAGCTCCAACATACCGTGCGGTGACGCATGCCAAGGATCAGCATAGGAAGCAGAGAAGGAGAACAGGAGATGGGAATTGCTCCGGCTTAACTCTGCTCCTCACCGTCAGTTTTAGTTGGGGATCTCAGAAGCCCCGATCAGTAAGGATTCCTGCCTCTACTCGGGGGAGACAAGCTTCAACATATGCATTGGATCCTTCAGACCAATCAACATCGAAGCAAGCACCCCAGATGAGGTGCGGTTTGACTTTCCGGAGGCCCAGACAGTTAGCGCAAACGCCGCGCAAATGCCGCGCAAGCCTGTATCGCTCGGCAAATTGTTGTCGAGCACGTCGTTCCCGGCGCGGAGCTGTCGAAAGGAGATAAACAGAAAACAAAAGAGAGGAAGGCCACGCCGTGCGACCTCGCCTTTCTCGAGGATGGAGCAGGATCTGCGAGGCCCCTTGCTGAAACTCTGCGAGACAGTGCAGGTGGTTCCGGGATTCACGAGGAAGGAGCTGGGCGCTGCGGTGGGTTTGTTGGATCTCAGTCTGCAGACACGTTTGTTCAACAGGTACTCTGTGCTTTGCCTCTAGTTCAACAACATCTGAGGAACAGAGAGAGCAACATCGGGAACTTGTAGTTGGGGCTGGTCCAAGCAGTCAAAGGAAGAAGATAAAGCTATGGAAAGGCCCTGAGGGGGAGAGAGATGGGCTGGATGGCAGAAGTTTTGTGGGGGGGGGCATGCATGCTTTTCTCTCCCAACTTTGGAGTTGTCCTATGCATCCCATGTGCCACCAACTACTTCGCCCACCTCCACCGCCACAACCTCCTCCCATAGGGACACATGTCCCATCATATATAAACAGAGCTGCAGCAAGACCTAGGGCTTATTCCTCCCCCTCCTGGTGGCAGCGGTTGTAGAACTCACATCAGGTTTGCAGTGCTTGGGGCTGGAAGAGAGTCTGTCTGATGTTAGTTTTGACAGTTTAGATATGGGTGATCATGGGAGAGGAAGCAAGGGGAGAGGTAGAGGGAGGACCAATGACCAATAGAATTGGACAAATCAACAGGGTGGCCAGCCTCAAATGCAACAGCAATAGCAGAACCCTTTTGAGTTTGGGCAATACAACCCTCA
This sequence comes from Avena sativa, assembly GCA_916181665.1. Taxonomy (NCBI): domain Eukaryota; kingdom Viridiplantae; phylum Streptophyta; class Magnoliopsida; order Poales; family Poaceae; genus Avena; species Avena sativa. Next base: position 433,909,515 of record OV702284.1, read on the forward strand.
GTTCTTTTCCAATTAGGCTCCTTTTGGATTCATCCCTGGTAACATGCCTCCTCCTTGGGGTTTCAATAATCCTTTCCCTCCTCAACAACACTTTGGATTGCCCCTCAGCAACAACAGTCTTCTCAGGTGATGGAGCAGGGTGATAAGAGTAAAAATCAGCATAAGCCAAAGAAGAAATAGGGGTGGTTTAGAAAGAGGTTGTTGTTTCTATAAATCCTAGTGCTCAGTGGAAGTAGATTCTATTTGTATGTGTTGTGGTGATCCAGGACACCTGCAAGCTAATTGTGAGAAACCACATGTATGTTTCATCTACAAAAGTGCTTCTCATGCCGTGGATAAGTGTCCAGTTATGAAAAGGCCAAGACAGATGACCAAGTATATTGGCAGTGGAGCTCCAGGTCTGGGTTTCTGTCACATAGAGGTGCCTGATACAGTGGTGAACCCAATTGGCACTACAAAGAATTGTGAAATAGTTCTGATAGAGGAAGGTACTCTAACTACTGATGAGCTAGCCCAAGAATTTTCCAAAATTTACAAGACCAATTGGCCTTAGTATACTAGGGAACTGGGTACTGATAACACCTTTTTAGTGAAATTTCCTCCTCATGTCATTGTTGACCAGGTGATTGTCTACCCTAAGTTTGGTGTCTCAAAACTAGGAGTCTGGGTGAAAGTAGAAGCATGGAATGATGACCCAGAACCTATTGAATCACCGAATAAAGTTTGGATGATAATCACAGGACAAAAAACAAAATGGTGTGAATGGAATACTCTGGATCAGGCTATTTCCATCTGTGGCATACTAGAAGATGCCGAACTTCCTATTTTTCATAGGCGAAGACGGAGTCCAGAGGCCAGAGGGAGGCGCACCCTAGGGAGGCCACACCTGGGCCCGGCGCGGCCAGGGGGGCGCGCTGCCCTAGGGTGTGGCCCCCCTCGACCTATACCGACCTTGCCCCTTTGCCTATATAAACCCCCTGAGTATAAAACCCTAAACACCCGATCAGAATTCCATGAAAAAGTCTGTATCCACCACCATCTCCATCCCTAGATCGGGAGGGATCCGAAGCTCTTCCCTGCACCCTGCCTGAGAGGGGAAATCATCCCGGAGGCCTTCTTCATCACCATGCCATCCTCCGAAGTGATGCGTGAGTAGTTCATCCTTGGACTATGGGTCCATAGCAGTATCTAGATGGTTGTTTTTCCTCTTTGTGCAACCATGTTTAGATCGTGTGATCTCCTATCATGATCAAGATCATCTATTTGTAATCCTACATGTTGTGTTTGTTGGGATCCGATGGATATTGACTACTATGTCAAGATTGATTATTGATTCTATCATGTCTATGTTATTTGTGATCTTGCATGCACTCCGTTGCTAGTAGTTACTTTGGCCAAGTATTTGCGTGTGACTCCAAGAGGGAGTATTTATGCTCGATAATAGGTTCATGCCTCTAGTAATCTGGGAGGAGTGATAGAAACCTCTAAGGTTGTAGATGTGTTGTTGCTACTAGGGATAAAACAACAATCCTTTGTCCAAGGGCAATTGTATTGTTTACTTTACACACTTTGCTTAATGCAATTATCTATTGCTTGCAACTTAATACTCGAGGGTTGTTTAGATGATATCCTGGAGGTGGATTATTAGTCATAGATGTAGTTGGATTATGGTCTATGTATTATGTTGTAATGCCCAAATGAATCTCATAGTGATCATCATGTCATGTACATGTATTGTTATGCATTCTCTATCTGTCTGTTGCCCAATTGTAATGTGTTCACCTAGCATGTTATTTATCTTATGGAGAGACACCTCTAGTGAACTGTGGACCCCGGTCCATTCCTTCCCATTGATATTCCATCTACTGTTTATTGTTTACTTTTTTCAATTACTACAAGCAATTACTATCTTCCACACTATACATTTAATCCTTTGTTTTAGCAAAACCAGTGAGCTTGACAACGTCACTATAAGTTGGGGAAAAGTATTTTGGTTGTGTTGTGCATGTTCCATGTTGCTAGCAACACCTTCGGAAGCTGTTTCTTTCTCCTACTGGTTTGATAACCTTGGTTTCACAACTGAGGGAAAACTTTCTGTTGTGCTCATCATACCTTGCTCTTGGGGTTTCCCAATAGGTTCTATATCAACAGAGCCACCATCAAGCTTTTCTGGTGCCGTTGCAGGGGAGATATAGGACAACTTCAATCTCTTCCTCCCTGTCATCAAGCTTTTCTGCAAGGGGAGAAAGAAGATTTCTGCAAGGGGAGTCTCTCATAACCAATCTCTTTACTTTGTTTTTGTTTTGCTTTGTTTCTTTAGCTTTGTTTGGTTTGCTTCTTTTTATCAAAAAAAACAAAAAAAATAGTTCCTACTTTAGTTGCTATTTTTTTTTGGTTTGCTTCTTTTTATCAAAAACACAAAAAATTAGTTCCTACTTTAGTTGCTATTTTTGTTGGTTTGCTTTAGTCTTGCAAAAATGACTACTCTTGAAAACACTAAGTTGTGTGACTTCATTAGCACAAACAACAATGATTTCATTCCACACCTATTGATCCACCTGTTCCTGAAGCTACTTTCTATGAAATTAAACCGACTTTGCTGAATCTTGTTATGAAAGAGCAATTCTCTGGTGCTGGTACTGATGATGCCGCTGCTCACCTTAATAATTTTGTTGAACTTTATGAGATGCAAAAATATAAGGATGTAGATGGAGATATTATTAAGCTTAAATTGTTTCCTTTCTCATTAAGGGGAAGAGCTAAAGATTGGTTGTTATCTTTGCCTAAAAATAGTATTGATTCTTGGATTAAATGCAAAGATGCTTTCATTGGAAAATATTATCCTCCTGCTAAGATTATATTCATGAGAAGTGACATAATGAAATTTAAACAATTTTATAATGAACATGTTGCTCAAGCTTGGGAAAGAATGAAATATTTAGTGAAGAATTGCCCCACTCATGGACTGACTACTTGGATGATTATCCAAACCATTTATGCAGGACTGGATTTTTCTTCAAGAAATATGTTGGACTCGGCTGCTGGAGGTACCTTTATGACCATCACTTTGGGTGTTGCAATAAAGCTCCTTGATAATATGATGATAAATTATTCTGAATGGCACACAGAGAGAGCTCCACAAGGTAAGAAGGTAAATTTATTGAAGAAACCTCCTCCTTGCATGATAAAATTGATACTACTATGTCTATGCTTATTAGTGGAAAAGCTCATATTGATCCAAATAATGTTCCGTTAGCCTCTTTAGTTGCTTAAGAAGAGCAAGTTGATGTGAACTACATTAGAAGTAATAATTTTAGCAACAATGCTTATAGGAATAATTTTGGTAATAATAATTATAGGCCATATCCTCCTAATAATAACAATGGTTATCATGGTAAATCTGGAATACCTAGTGAAGAAAGGATTTTGGAAGTTGAAAGATCCACTAAAAACTTCATGCAAATGCAATATGAGCAGAATAAGTTATTCACTAAAACCATGGAAGAAAAATCTGCTGTTTTGAAAAATATTAGTTGTCAACTTGAGAATTTAAATAGGGAAATTCCTGGTTTGCAAGCCAAAATTTCGAATGCTGAAAAAAAAACATCTTTGTCTGAAGCACAATCTTCTTTGATTAATAAAATGGCTGCTAAACCAGAAACTATGGAAAATCGCTTTGCTGCTACTAATGCCATTCAAGTTAGAATTGATGAAAATGTTAGGATGTTAGCTGAATTGCATGCTAGGTGGAAAAGAGAAGATGAAATAGCTAGAAATAATAGTGACTTAAATTTGTACTATTACCACCACTAGTAATGTTAATGCTAGCAAACCACCTAAAGCCCCCATTCCTTTTGCAACATTGCCTAAACCCAATGGAACCTTTTCCAATAAAAATGCTGAATTTTTTTGAAATATGGGAGACAATATTTCTACTACCTTGAATGATAATATTGATTTTGATCTTGATGGTTGCAATATTTCTGAAGTAATTATGTTCTTGCAAAAGCTTGCTAGAAGTCCTAATGATAGTGCTATGAATATGGCTTTTACAAAACATATTACAAATGCTCTCATGAAAATTAAAGAAGAAAAATTGAAACATAAAGCTTTTATTCCTAGGAAATTAGAAGATGGTTGGGATCCCATATTAATATGAAAGTGAATGATTTTGATTTCAAAGCTTTATGTGATCTTGGTGCTAGTGTCTCTATTATGCCTAGAAAAAATTATGATATGCTTGATTTACCACCATTGGAAGATTGTTATTTGGACGTCCATCTTGATGATAATGCTAAAAACAAACTTATGGGGAGAACTAATGATGTTCTTATTATGGTTAACAATACCTTTGTCCCCATTGATTTTTATGTTTTGGATGTTGAATGTAATGCTTCTTGTCCTATTATTTTGGGAGGACCTTTTCTTAGAACTGTTGGTGCCATTATTGATATGAAAGAAGGCACCATTAAATATCAATTCCCACTCAAGAAAGGTATGTAACACTTCCCTAGAAAAAGAAATAAGCTATCTTTTGATTCTCTAGAACAAAATTTGATGTTGATGCTTCTTCATTTGAAAATACTTGATTCTTGCTTTCTGTGCCTAGCTAAAAGGCGTTAAAAAGCACTCTTGGGAGATAAACTCAATTTTTATTTCAGTAAGTTTTTATTTTTGTTGAGTCTTGGAAGTTATTGTCTTGGTAATAACCTCTCCTTATCCTTTTGTTTGGTTTTTGTGCCAAGAATAGCCTCTAATGAGAGGGAAGTAAGATTTGGGGGAGTTCTGTCCCAAAATAGATTTTTGTGTTTTACTGTAAACAATCGTGAAAAATCCCAGTACGTAGTATTGAGATGAAATGTTTTATGCGCATGCCCCTGGTATTTACCCAACTTTCGTTAGTTTTGCACTTTTCGATTTGAGCAACAGAAAATCTTTGAAAAAATCGGTCTTTAGCTACAGGTCTGTTTTGACAGATTTCTGCCATTATTTGCATTTGCCTCTTAATTGATTTCTTTTGAGTTCTTCTTGATCACTTGAGATTTTAAAAAGAGTTGCTACAGTAGCTTATGTTTTAATGGATGATTTACTTGAGTTGAAACTGAACCCAAAGACTTATTGTCTTGATACACTAATGTTGCTAATGAAGATTGTGTGAAGTTTTACATGAAGGAAGTTTTCAAGTGTAGGGAGAGATGATGTGATGATATGAAGTATGGAAAAAAGCTCAAGCTTGGGGATGCCACCCGTGTCACCCTAGGAAATATTCAAGAGGTACAAGCGTCAAAGCTTGGGATGCCCAAGGCATCCCCATCTTCATCAACAAAAATCTCAGGTCTTCTTTCAAAACACTATATTTTTTGCTTCATGAACTATATGTTGTTCTTGGAGCGTCTTTATCTTTTTTTTAGTTTTATTTTGCTTTGTTTGCTGCAATAAGTTGGTTGTACCCCAACACACCTATTTTGGAGAAGTCACACCTAGTTCTTCATTGCCTAAAACACTCTAGTTTTCACTCTTGTTATTTTGTGAGTGTTCACTTTTGCTAGCACTACGTTTAGCTTTAGTTTTGTTATGCTTTTTGCTTAGAACCTTTTAGTATTTCTTTGTAGATTTGTTAGACAATCTCACTGGTCTTTATTGATTATTATCTTTGTGATTTGTTTCAAATAAGTTGATTGGTGTTGAAAAAGAGTAGAATGTTTTATTCTTATAGTGGTACAAAAGGAAGCTTGTTTTGACTGTGGCTTAGACTTTATGATGTCATGTTAGATATTGCTTTGACCATATGCTTAGTGATTATTGTTGTAGTATGACTTGTTTAAAACAATTGAGATTGCTTAATGTGCCTGATACGTCCAAAACGTATCTACTTTCTCAAACACTTTGCTATTGTTTCTCCTCTAAACTTGTGTGATTTGGATACAACTAACATGGATTGACGCTGTTTCCAGCAGAATTACCTTGATGTCTTGTTTTTGTGCAGAAATTGAACTATCAGGAAAAATCCTGGAAAATATGCCAAAAATTATATTTCACCAGAATATCCACGGAGCCAGAAGAAGAGACGAAGAAGGAGCCTAGGGGGCCACACCCATGCCAGGAGCGGGTGGGCCCTGCCCGCGCCTGGGGGGTGCAAGCGCCCCAGGCACCCCCTCGGCCTCCCTCTGCGCCTATAAGTTGCCTTTCGACCTAAAAACCGAGGGGGGGGGTCAATGGTTTTCCAGAAAAAGTTCTGCTCCGTCGCTGCCACCAGAAACCAAAATTCTGATCCATAAACTCCGTTCTGGCACCCTGCCGGGACGGGGAATTTGGAGAGGATCATCACCATCGTCATCACCAACGTATCTCCAACAACCACCGATGTTTCCCTCATCCATGAGTGAGTAATCTCCTGATGTAGGCTTGGGATGGTAGGGATTGGATGAGTTCGATCATGTAATCGAATAAGATTGTTAGGGCATAGTGCCTAGTATCTCTATTAGTGCTATTTGACTTTGTTGCAACTTTTTGTGCTTAATGCTTGTCACTAGGGCCCGAGTGCCATGATCTCAGACCTGAACTTATTATTGAATCATTATGATAGTATTGTTTGTGATCGTATCTGCAAGTTGTGTACACATATCATTGTTCAGATCCAAAGGCCTCAAAGTGACAATAATTGGGACAATCGGAGGGGATGGCTGTGATGTGAGGATCACATGTGTTCACGGAGTGTTAATGCTTTGCTCCGGTGCTCTATTAAAAGGAGCACCTTAATTGCCATTAGTTCCCTAGAGGCCCCGCTGCTACGGGCTGGATGGACAGAAGATGTTGTGCAAGTTCTCATTGCGAGCACGTATGACTATATTTGGAGCACATGCATAGGATTGTTTAGTACTTGGATGCATGTTATTATTTATCTGCAATGCCCTAGATCTTGAAGTTACAAGTTTAGACTCGTCCATGCAATGCCCGTCCATCCATCCCTATGCCTACCGCACTCGAATCCCACTGTTGCTGTTACTGTTACTATTGCTCTTATTTCACTGTTGCTATTTTTTTTGTTGTTTCTACTACCAAACTATTGCTACTGATAAACTTCTGTGAGCAAGAACTATTTTCAGGTGCAGCTGAACTGACAACTCAGTTGTTAAGGCTTGCAAGTATTCTTTGGCTCCCCTTGTGTCGAACCAATAAATTGGGTAATACTATCCGCGAAGACTGTTGTGATCCCCTATACTTGTGGGTCATCAAGACTATTTTCTGGCACCGTTGCCGGGGAGCATAGCTTTATTTGTAAGTTCACTTGGATCTATTATTGTTCACTGCTACTCCTTCCATCATGGGGAAGTCTTGTGATGGAAATTTACCTATTTTACCATCCACTACAAGAAGAGGTACAATCCTAAACACCTCTGCTGCTCTTGATTCACCGTCTGTTATAAGTAAGCTTGTTACACCACCACCACATACTCATGCTACACATACTGCTACTACTACTGAGTCTGAAACTGCTTTTGATACTCATGATGTTACTTCTACTGTGCTTGATGCGAGTGGTTCATTAGGTCCTTTTATAGATGCTACTATGGCTAGTCTAGGAAATACTGAAACTCCTAGTGAAGACACTGTTACACCTGTTAGCTCACCTGAGTCTACCGAGAGTTATGATATTAATGATGGTTACATTGAGTTCACTGATGATTTTGTTGAAGAGTGCCAAAACACACATGGTACTAGTGCTATTAAGAGTCTCCTTTCTAGACGTACTATTATGCCTAAACTGTCCTCTGGTCCTAAGTTTGCCACCTCTCCCATAGATATTAAGGATAAAGATTATGATTTCTCTCTTGATTTATCTTATTTAGATTTTGTTGAGAAAGGACCTTTCTATGGGAATGAAAATGAGAGTGTTGTGGCTCATATGAATGAGCTTTCTGCTATGAGTGCTTTATTCTCTGATGATTTTAAGATGCGCAAGTGCTTTGTTACTAAGATCTTCCCTTTTTCACTAAAAGGAGAAGCTAGGGATTGGTTTAATAGATTACCTCTAGGTTCCATTGATAGCCCTGATTGCTTTATTGCTTCTTTATTCTAGAAATATTTTCCTCACAGTGCTAGACATGCTGCTTTGCAGGGACTTTTTGATTTTAAACAGGGAGAAGAAGAGAAATTGCCTTAGTCATGGACAAGGTTCTGTGCCTTGATTCATGCACATCCTGGATGTCCATTACCTAAGAATGAGCTTCTTGATGTTTATTATAATGGACTAACTGATGATTCTAGGACCTACCTAGATAGCTTTGCTGATTGTGTTTTTAGGAAAAGTACTCCTACAGATGCTGAAGAATTAATGGCTAAAATAAGCAAAAATTATGATGATTGGACTCCAACTGAGCTGAGTACACCTGAGCCTATTACTCCTGAACCAATTATGCCTGAACCAGTTCGAACACCAACACCAAAGAAGAGGGGAGTTATTGCATTAAATGATGAAGTGATGAAGGAAGCTAAGAAGTGTCTAAAGGAGAAAGGTATTATAGCTGAAGATGTGAAGAATCTACCTCCTATAAAAGAATTATGTAAGCCAATTCCCCACTCATACACTATTGAGGTACACTCTCTCCAACACTTTGATAAAGGTGATATTCCTTATGGTAAGCCTCCTGATCAATGTTTAGAGGAACCTGACATTTTTATTGTTAAACAGGGTCATTTTAATAAACAAGTTCAGAATCATTTATTGGAAAACTCTAGAGCTATCAATGAGTTAAAATATATTGTGGAAAGAACTTCTAATGATATTAAAATGCTTTGTAAACACTTTCAAATGGTCCAAACAAAACTTGATCAACTTGCTAAGGTACAAAAGGATATGCTAGTTAATGCTTCAGGAGATAAACATGCTTATGGAATTTGAACTAGGAGTGGTATAGCTACTCAATATCCTTTATATCTTGAAAGACACCCTAAAAGAATTGAGCAGGATTCTCAACAAGGTGACAGTAGTGGTAGTCCTCGTAAGAGAAAGAAAAAGAAACATAAAGTAGTTGAGGAATCACTTGATCCTATTGTAGATCCTAATAGTATATCTGTCTCTGATGCTGAATCTGAGAGTGGTAATGATAAAAATGAGTCTCCTGATAAGGAGGAAGGTGAGAAAGAACCTGAGAAGCACACTAAGAACACTAGGTACACTAAGGAAGATTTTATTGCTAATAAACATGGTAAAGAGAGAGAACCTTGGGTGCAGAAACCTATGCCTTTTCCAGGTAAGAAACACAAGTCAAAGGAGGAATAACACTACAACAAGTTTTGTGAGTGGATGAAGCCCTTGTTTTTGCAAATTCCTTTAACTGATGCTATTAAGTTGCCTCCTTATTCAAAGTATATGAAGGATATTGTCTCTAATAAAAGGAAGATTCCTAATGAGGATATTTCAACTCTGCTTGCTAATTACTCCTTCAATGGTAAGGTTCCAAAGAAACTTGGTGATCCAGTTATACCAACTATTTCTTGCTCTATTAAGAATAATTATGTTAGAACTGCTTTATGTGACTTGGGAGTTGGAGTTAGTGGTATGCCTTTTTCTCTCTATAAGAGACTCCAGCTAGAAAAGTTGATACCAACTGATATATCTTTGCAAATGGTTGATAAGTCAACTACTATTCCTGTTGGTATATGTGAGGATGTTCCTGTTCAAGTAGCTCATAATTGCATGGTTTTAACTGATTTTGTTGTGCTTGAAATGCCTGAAGATGATAATATGTCTATTATTCTTGGGAGACCTTTTCTTAATACTGCAGGTGCTGTCATCAACTGTAATCAAGGGAAAGTAACATTCAATATTAATGACAAAGAGCACACTGCCTATTTCCCCAAGAAGGTTGCTAGGAGCTATTGCCTGAATTCCATTGAAAATATTGAGAGCATCAAGGTTGGAGAAATATATTGTCCCATTCCACAAGAAAATTTTGAAACTATTATGATTGGGACCATTGCTATCAAGTATGAGGTAACATAATCACCTTGTAGAATGCAAAGTTTTGTTTCATATAAGATTGTTTTGGTAACAAGACTTGATCAACCTTGCTAACAAAAGTATTTTAATGAACAAAATAATGTTTCCACTTTGGTTATTCTTGCTTTCTTTTAATTTTCTCCTCCCTAGTCTTTGCTTTAGCCTTAGTTTTGCTAGTTATTTGTTTGTTTGAGTTTTTTAGAGCTCCTGTAGTTTGGCTTTTAGTTTGCTTTTGCTTCTTCTGAAAAAAACTGTTTCTGCGAGAAAATCAATTTTCATACCCTGAAAATTGGCCAAAAATAAAGTTTCCCGAAAAATCCCAGAAAATTCAAAATAATTTTTTCCTCGAAAAAAGGGGTAGAGAGATACCTGAAGTGACGCAGGGGGCCACCACACCCATGGTAGGCGCGGCCTACCAGGGGGTGGCGCCTAGGGGGGTCAGGCCCACCTGGGCCCCTCCAGGCTGCCTCCTCAAAAGCCATCTTCTTTCTCTCTCCCAGAAAACTTGCTCAAGCTCGAGTTCTTGCTGTTCTTGCTCGTGATTTTAGATCTCCTTGTTCAGCCCATCTTAAGTGCTGATTTTTGAAGGGATTGCTCCTTGGTATGTGCCTCCTCCACTTGTCAAATTAGATTTGTGATTGGTAGATTGTATCTTGAGTATTTTGCTGCTATAGGTGTCAGGTTGTTTGAGCTTGCATGCTTGTTCTATGCTTAGAAACTTTATTTTAATGCATGTGTAGCCCTCTAGCAAGTTCCTATAGTAGTTGCTCGTCATTTATCAACCAGAAATCACTTGGTTTGATGTTTGTCTAAAAATTTCAGCAAGGAACATGAGTGCTTATCCACTGAACCAATATGACTTGATGGTGCATGAGCCAATGAAGGTTCATCGTGAGGAGGCAGTTTTTCCTTCCATATATCCATGCCAGGAATTTATGAGAGCTGCGGAAATCTCCCAGGATTTCCAAACTTTGATTACTAATGCAGGGTTGGAACACTTTGTTGAAGGTGAACCATTCCAATATGTTAAGCTAACCATGGCTTTTGTGCAGGATTTCCGGTTCACTTGGTCTACTTCTAATCCCATGGTCCATTACAAAATATATAATATACCTGTCGACTAGCCTTTTGCTGATTTCTGTGCAAAAATTAGAGTACCTCAGTGGGGATCTTGTGAGAAGATTAAGGAAAGGCCCAAGTCACTTATGGATTTATATACTGAGATTTGCCAAGGTTTTGACTTTTCAAAGGAAAGTGGTAAAATTCGGAATATTCAGCTCCCAGCTATTAGATACTTTGCCTATTTCATTACCAAGTGTGTTCTTGCTATAAAGATTGCTAGAAAGTTGTGTTTTCTTTTGATCTAGCTTTTATCGCAGCTGCTCTTAGGAATAGGTCTTATAGCCTGGGTGCTCTATTAGCTCACCGTCTCACCACCAACCGCGAGAAGGGTGGAATTTGGGGAGGTCTCATTGCTTATAGGTTGCTATCTTTCCATGGTTTAGAGCCTCACTATTCAAATTATCACTTCCCCATAGAGAGGCTTGATATTGAATCCATGATTCAGCATGGTTTTGTTTCTTTGGGGGCTAATGTGAGAAGTTTACCGTATGAATTATTTTTTCCCAGCAAGGTCGTAGAAAGGGTAGGACTGAGAAAATAGTTTATTTGCCTGCACCTGCTTTGTTTAATTTTGATAATAGTCAAGGATGGTCGCTACGGAGGAGGAGGTTGACACATATGTGGCGGAGCTCTCCCAACAAGAGGAGAATGTTGAGGAGGATGCCAGAGACAATTCGGTTCAGCCCTCCAACTTGGGAGAGTCTTCATACCAGCATCCCTCATTTGATTGGGGCGCATCTTCTTCTTCATCGTAGGTGCCTGACTATGATCATTCCTATGATGACCCACCGGCATGGGGTTACTACCCACGCTATTGAGCCCCACTTAGGCCAAAAGCCTAAGCTTGGGGGAGGTATACCGACATCACACTCATATATATAATGTTCGGTCGGTTCGTTGTATATCCATTGTTTTGCTTTCTTTTTTGTTCTTGTTGCTTCTTTCTCAAAAACACAAAAATATCAAAAATATTTTTGTTGTTTCTCTTGGTTTGTTTCTTTGTTTTGGTTTGCCTTAAAACAGAAAAATCCAAAAATATTTTGCTTTGTTTGTTTTGCTTTGTTTGCTTCTTGTTTGGTTTGATTTTGCTTTGTTTACTTTCTTTAAAAAATCGAAAACACCAAAAATATTTGTTGTTCTTCTTTGGTTTTGTGAGTTGTTTGCAGGGTTCAGCCGTCCTCAGTGGATTTTGGTTTCATGTTATTATTCAAGTCACACAAGTGAAGGGCGATATTGAAGATTAAGACAACTTGAGGAGTGGTAAGAGGCTGGTAACGAACTCTATTTGTTTCATTTTTGTACATATACTCATCATTGTGAGCATGCTTAGCCTGTTTGTGTAAGGTGTATGTCATTATGGATGCTTAGTAGTTCTTGCTTGTCTATGATTAGCTCCAGCTTGCTAATAGTTTGTAGCATGTCATATGAATGTTTGCTTGCATTGTTTTATTCATACTTTGGTATGATATTGTGGTATCCTCCTTTGACTGTTCATATGAATCGACTTGGCACATGCTCACGCATGCATATGACTAATAAATAGTCAATAAGCCTTGATGATTTATTTTGCCTCAGAGATCTTGTATCACTTTCATGCCATAATTAGTCCTGTTTTGTTGCAAGCATGATTATGACAGTTATTGCTCTCTTGTTTGTCGCTCCCTCTCTATTGCTAGCCTTCACTTGCACTGAGTATGTGCTCTACCTGTGCTTCCAACTCCCTAAAACCATTATTGCCAGCTATGTCCACCATACCTACCTATTAGCATCATTTACTACTTCAACGCATATTCTATATGCCATGTTTTCTTCCAAAATAAAATGTTTGTCTGTTTTGAGAAAGTTAGTTAGTAAAGCTCTCACGAACTTGATGGCACACTTTATTCCTTGCACTTAATAATCCCGAACCATTGTGACCTGTCCATGAAAGTTATATGCTTGCAAATTATATGCTGGGAGTCAGCAGAACCGTGTTGTCATGGGGAACGCTTTCAACACTTTTTGGATATCTCATCCAGTTGATACCTTGCTCTTTTGTTTGCGGATGTCGACGATGTGAAATGAAAGGGGAGCTTGTGAGTTCATGGAGTCTATCCATTGTGTTAGAGAAACGCGTGGGCTGCTAGACTAAGCCATGCCTAATCATGGTGGAAACTTGCAGCATCACCATAATGAGCATTTATGAAGCATCCTCAATAAAAAGCTATACACATAGTAAATAAAAAGATCGCTGAGATGCTCATTGTCTGCTTGCCTTGTCATTTTGATCACGGGATCGCTCATGTATCATGTGCAAGGGTACCCTGTTGGCGGTTCTCTATGATATGCATGTATTTACAATGACAAGAACTTTCAGGTAACCAAAGTTGAGTAGCATGCGGAGCGACCCTCGTACTCAAGGGACTTGGGATTTCCAGTCTATGCTCTGTCAAGCATATGATTCAGAGTGGACCTCACTTTCACCTTAACCACATGAAAATGCCTATGATAAGGGCAATGAGAGCTCAAAGCTAACGAGTACCTTCCTTTTAGCATTTGGAAGCCTTTCAAACTTTCCAAAACCGTTTTCACAACTTTGTTGAGTTACCACTTATTCTATGAGCAACTTCTTGAGAGCATAGTTGTCATTCTTGTGTTTGTTCCAAAACTTGGTTAATTATGTCTTGACTTTGATGCTTGTATCTATGATATCTTTATCTCTAGTCTTCACTTGAACTTCAGAGGTGCCTTGGAATTTATATTGTGCTCTAAAAACAAAGGCAAGTGAAATACCACTCTATCATACCTTACTATGAGCATTGCAATGTTGCTTATGTTTATGTTTCATGCTACTTATTATTATTGAGTTGGTTTGTCCTCATAGCTTGCAATGATTATTGAGTAGACTTAGTTGCATACTCTTTATTATGAATTGTCTAAGCATCTACTCCTATGCTGAGAATATATACATCATATGAAGCAAATGTGTTCGTGAAAGTTCTTTTATCGCACTCAGTTTTCAACTGAATTGCTTGAGGACAAGAAATAAGCTAAACTTGGGGGAGTTGATACGTCCAAAACGTATCTACTTTCTCAAACACTTTGCTATTTTTTCTCCTCTAAACTTGTGTGATTTGGATACAACTAACACGGACTGTCGCTGTTTTCAGCAGAATTACCTTGGTGTCTTGTTTTTGTGCAGAAATTGAACTATCAGGAAAAATCCCAGAAAATATGCCAAAAAATATATTTCACCAGAATATCCACGGATCCAGAAGAAGAGACGGAGAAGGATCCTGGGGGGCCCACACCCATGCCAGGCGCGGGTGGGCCCTGCCTGCGCCTGGGGGGTGCAAGCGCCCCAGGCACCCCCTTAGCATCCCTCTGCGCCTATAAGTTGCCTTTCGACCTAAAAACCGAGGGGGGTTCAATAGTTTTCCAGAAAGAGTTCCGCTCCGCCGCCGCCACCAGAAACCAAGATTCGGATCCAGAAACTCCGTTCTGGCACCCTGCCGGGATGGGGAATTTGGAGAGGATCATCGCCATCGTCATCACCAACGCATCTCCATAAACCACCGACGTTTCTCTCATCCATGAGTGAGTAATCTCCCGATGTAGGCTTGGGGATGGTAGGGATTGGATGAGTTCTATCATGTAATCGAATAAGATTGTTAGGGCATAGTGCCTAGTATATCTATTAGTGCTATTTGACTTTGTTGCAACTTGCTGTGCTTAATGCTTGTCACTAGGGACCGAGTGCCATGATCTCAGATCTGAACTTATTATTGTATCATTATGATAGTATTGTTTGTGATCTTATCTGCATGTTGTGTACACATATCATTGTCCGGATCCAAAGGCCCCAAAGTGACAATAATTGGGAAAACCGGAGGGGATGGCTGTGGTGTGAGGATCACATGTGTTCACGGAGTGTTAATGCTTTGCTCCAGAGCTCTATTAAAAGGAGCACCTTAATTTCCAGTAGTTCCCTAGAGGCCCCGCTGCCACGGACTGGCTGGAAAGAAGATGTTGTGCAAGTTCTCATTGCGAGCACGTATGACTATATTTGGAGCACATGTCTAGGATTATTTAGTACTTGGATGCTTGTTATTATTTATCTGCAATGCCCTAGATCTTGAAGTTACATGTTTAGACTCGTCCATGCAACGCCCGTCCATCCATCCCTATGCCTACCGCACTCAAATCCCACTGTTGCTGTTACTGTTACTATTGCTCTTGTTTCACTGTTGTTGTTGCTTTGCTGTTGCTACTACCAAACTGTTACTACTGATAAACTTCTATGAGCAAGAACTATTTCCAGGTGTAGCTGAACTGACAACTCAGTTGTTAAGGCTTGCAAGTATTGTTTGGCTCCCCTTATGTCGAATCAATAAATTGGGTAATACTACCCGCGAAGACTGTTGTGATCCCCTATACTTGTGGGGTCATCAGTGCCATAAAAGAATAATGCGTTGTTTTAGCATACAAAAGCATAATATTGTGGTATTCTCCTTTGAAGCTTTATTTGGGTTGACTTGGCACATGCTTACACCATGTTATGGCTATGAACAAGTCACCTTAGCCTCTATGATCATTTAGTTTTTGACTTGTGATATCACTTTATGCTTTGATTAATAATGTTTTGCGGATTTGCATGATTATGGCCATTATTACTCTCTTAGTTGGACGCTCCCAGTCTTTTGCTAGCCTCCACCTGTACTGAGTATAAGCTCTACTCGTGCATCCAACTCCCAAGAAACCAAGTAATCCCAAAGAGTACACTATAAACTCCTATGCATGGTGTGTTACACCATTCCAAGTATATTCATGTGTTTATCTATCTTCCAAACTAATTTTTGTTATGTGAAAATTAGTGATTAAAGCTCTCACGAACTTGATGGCACACTTTATTTTCTTGCACTTAATAAACTTGAACCATTGTGCCCATCTATGTTGCTTATATGCTTGCAAATTATAAGTTGGGAGTTAGCAGAACCATGCTGTCATGGAGCACTCTTTCGACATTGTACATATCTATTCAGTTGATATCATGTTATTTTGTTTATGGATGTCGGCAGTGTGAAATAAAAGGGAAGCTTGTAAGTCCATAAAGTTTGTATATGTATTATAGAAACGTCTGGGCGGCTAGCCTAAGCCATGCCTAATCATGATGGAAACTTGCAGCATAACCATAATGAGCATTCTATGAAGCATCTTCAGAAAAAAAACATGCTCATGGTAAAAAGATCATTGAGATGCCCATTGTCTGTTGCCTTATCATTTTTATATAGGATAGCTCCTATGTCATGGGGCAAGGGGTACCCCGTTGGCGGTTCTCTATCATACTGTAAGGTTCCCAACCTTTAATAAGGTAGAGATCCCTGTGTTTACAATGCTAGTCCCTGGATCAATAGCTAGCATCCACAGTTAAGATGTAATATCAAGAAACAAAGGTCATAAAACAAATTTATAACCAGGAATAACATAATTTTATTACATCTTACATAGCTCTTTTGGCTATTACATTACATTGCAGCAGAATATCTATAAGCATGGGGTCCTTCATCTTCAAAGTGCCACAGGCAAACATGTTGGTTGTAGACTTGTAATCCTAATCATTAAACTTCACTAACATCAATCAAACCTGCAACATCACAAGTTACAGCCACAAGGGTCAATACATTTGAATTGTATTGGCAAGTGATACTATGGTAGAATAGTGGAGTCTATCATCTATATGCATTTGGCTAAGTGGAGATTAGGCTTGCATTGCTCAAAAATATATTTTCCATATCATTTGAAAATACTAGGTTTTTGCTTGACAAAGATCACCCAAGGCATCTACCAATCAAAGATTGAAGATCCTTTAACCCTTGTTCAACCACAAGTTTTTAACTTAGAAATTTGGATGATGAGATTCTTGATAGCTTCCATGTCTTGATGCTCAAATTGTCCTTTGCCAGGGACATGGCTAAGTACTTAGATTTTACACTCTGCAGAGGTGGTGCACTTTCCCCACAAGACTTGGTTTCCCAAGACAAGATCTTTCAGAAGCTTTCCCTTAGACCAAAATGGACGTGCTCCAACCTATCAAACCCTAACACCAACTGTCCATTTGGCTAAGTTCTTGCAACCTATATGATCCAGGCAGAGCCCATAATGCCATGTGGTTGCACTTGAAGCTTCTCAACATTTGACATCTCAAATCTCTTTGTTCCTGGGTGGCCATCCACAAGTGAGATACACAAGGTAAACCATAAAAATGGGCCTTGTGAACCACTCAACACAAACCATTCCTTCCATTCCACCCAGGTGATTCATTCTCTTAGTTGTTTTATTAAACAAAACACAAGTCCTCAGACTTAGAAATTTTTCCATAGTGTGAATATATTTCCACCCTTGTTTTCTATTAGCTAAGCTAAGCATGATAGTAGTAGGAGTCTTAACTTAGGAAATTTTACTAAGGTTTCATCTACTAGGTTTTCCCATAGCATGGTTTATACTTTAGCAAAAATTCCATGCAAGTTTTACTTAGAAAAATCACTAATGCATAGTGAAAGTAATGGGACAAAAGTATGAAGCATCACTTGCCTTTTTGGTAGAGGGTATAAGTTCACTCCTTGTACTTGCAACAATCACACTCTTCAAGTCACTACAATTCAATCAAGCAAGGCACAATCTCAATCTACCAATCAAGCAAAACATCACATAAAATAATAAACAAAACAATACATGCAAGCATGCAAAAGGGTTGTTTTATTTGTAAAAGTGGTTTCTAATGGGTCATAAACATTTGAAAACACCTAATGGTCATTTTATAAAGTGGCAAATTCATTTGCAAAAGATTTCACTTTATAAACCATTTTCTAAACTAAGTCATTATTTTATGTGGTTTGAAAATGTCTTTAGTAAAGTAGTAGTTCTATAGGGTTCACCAAATACATTTTCAAATCATAAAACTTCGTGTTTGGGGTCAGAGAGTTTGAAACAAAACATTTCCCAAAGGTTTTCGTCCAAAACCATTTTTAATAAATAAACCATATTTTTATTTGACTAGAATTGGTTTTAAATCCAAGATTCATTCTTTTGCATCCCCAAATATATTTTTGAAACCACAAAGTGTTTCCTATGGTCAGTAGGTTCAAAACACACCATTTGCAAAAGATTTTATCCCCAAAATCATTTTAGAACAATTTTTATAACCTAAACAAGCATACACAAGTTTCTGCAAAAACAAACAATTTAACAGAAACTTTTTACTAAACAAATGGCATGGTTGGCTAGGGCTTGCTTTTCTGAATCTATTGATATAAAATTTGCAAAATTTGGACGTGTAGAACTAAAGTTATGGATTTTTAAAATTTGTATACCAAATCAGATTATAATTCTGTTTTAAATCAAACTTCGTCCACGTGGCTGTTTCTGATTCGTCCATACCGTTTCGCTTGGATCGGCTACGGGGTGTGTTGGATCTAAGTGAGACTGAACGGTGCAGATTAGCTCGTACCCCTTCGTTAAGTGGATCTATCGTGTGCATAGGATCGTGATCTAACGGCTCACAGCGTATCAACCAAGAACTGGCGGCGCTGTGGTGGCTACTGGCGGCGGAGCTGTCAGACGACGACGGTGGCGACGCTACAGGAGGCGAGGGGGAAAGGGGAGATGCACACCGTGTTTGCAACGTCATGGGGAAGCTCAAGGTGTGGTCAGTTTGTCGAGGGGCGCTCTGGTGTGGAGGGGATTGCTCGCCGGAGACGATGACGGCGTCAGGCGGTTCTGGAGGTCGTCGAGGACGACGTTGCAGATCACCCTAAGACAAGCGGGTGGTACGGTTAGAAGCGTGCTGTTCTGGAGAAGATGGGAGCATCATCGAGGAGTGCTGGGGCGAACGGAGGTTACCTGTGGAGTTCGCCGGAGTGTCAGTGAACGGTGGTGGCGCTCGGATGTTGTCGAAGCCGAGGCTCTGGGGTGATCGCGGTTGAACAAAAGGCACAGGGAGAAGCGCCAGAGGCTGGGGAGTGTGTGAGCTTGGTCGAGGAGGCAAGGGGTGGCGAATACTGGCCAGAATCGGCAGGGAGAGTCGTCGGAGACAGAGGTGCTCGGAGAGGAATTAGGGCGGCCTAGGGGTGTGCTAAGGTGGGGCGACAGAGGGGAACGAGAGAGGGGGCGAGGGTGTTTAAGACAGCGTGGTCACGGTGAGAATTAAGCCTGTCATCAATGTGAATTTAATCGGATTCAATCGCGACAGAGCGACGTTGAGTGAGGAGGAAACGGCCGGCGCGGGGTTGAAGACAGTGACGTGGCTGTGGGGCTTGTTCGTCAACGAAAGAAAGAAAGTGGAGGTGGGGTCCTGCTGTCTACGACTGCGCGGGTGTGAGTTTGAGTGGAAAACGTTTCGCAGAGGGGTGAGTTGGTGGGCTGGAACTGGGATTGCTGGGCCAGGCTTAGTTGGGTCGAGTCCGTTTCATATTTTTTTTGTTCAGATACTTTTTCCTTTTTCCATTTCTTATTTCTGTTTTGAAATTCACTCAAACAATTCAAACAACAAATCAAATCAAACTTTCACCAAACTTTGTATTGTGTTAGTTCTGTTTAACAACACAAAACAAGTCCAAAATAAAATAATATTTTTATTTTAGGGTCCATTAATAATTAAATGAATAGACCTTATTCATTAATTCAAATAGGATTTGTTTTATTAAAATCTTTGTTTTGAAATCTAAAATAAAACCAAAAACACTTCAGTAGGTTTTATTTGAGAATATAAAATACTTGAAAAACTTGTTTAAAATAATTTTAACAAGTTTTGATGTTTTTAATTAAAATGGGAAAAACCTTTACTTTAATAAAATTGGTTTATTAATAAACTCTCATTATTTTATTTAAATAAACCTTTACTCTTTTAATCAAAGCAAAACATTTTGTTTCAAAAGCTTGGCCAAGCTTTAATTTGGCTCTATAAAATAATCCTTATTTATATTTCTACCTTTTCATTTGAAAACCAAATCTTTTTATTAAAAGATCCAAAAATAGTAATTCCAAATATTTTTAACTTTATTGTTTATTTATCTTTTTAAATCCCTTTAGGATTTTATTTGATCCAAAAAGGTTTTGAAAGTTTCCAATTGGATTCAAAAAAAAGTTTCTTCTCACCCTGAAAATCAACAAAGTTTTATTTTATTCATTTATTTTTCACATAACAAGATTTGGAAAATCTTGGGATGTGACAGGCTACCACCCTTAAAATAAATCTCGTCCCGAGATTTGGGGAGGCTAGGGGTTACAAGTTGGTTCAAAAGCATCTAGGGTACTACCACCCTTAAAATATTTTCCAACTAAATTACATCTTGGCTTGCTTGGGATCTTGATGTAACTTTTCTGGACAAACATCTGCATAGTGTCCTTTGTTTTCACACTTGAAACATGTGACAAGGCTGAGATCCTTCATAGGCTGGTTTATCTTGTGCTTCATCTTTTCTGGACAGTTGCTTGCATAATGTCCTAGTTCTTTGTATTTGAAACACATCACTTGGCTATTATCTTTCTTCTTCTTTTCTGGACAATCATTGGCATAGTGTCCCATTTCTTTGCAAGTGTAACATTGCACATGGCTTTTATCCTTCTTTTTCTTGGGTTTCTCCAAAGCTAGGAGTGCTTCTAGTTCATGATCTTCATATGTTATCTCATAGGTAGGAATGTCTACTGGTTTCTTTGACCTTCTATTGCTCCTTGGATAATTCATATGTCTTTTATTTGGTCCTTTAAATTGGGTCATATTGCATGAAGGTACAAGTTGAGATTTTTCTTTGTCCTCATCCTTCTTGGTAGACTTGGCTTGATAGTCTGCAATCAGTTGTTGTACTCCACCTTGTTTCCTTTGTTGAATTATGGAATAGATGGGGCATTGGATAGGGACATGACTATTTCCTTCACATAGGAAGCAAGTAGCTTGAGATGTGGGGCATTGGCCAACTGGATGTTCCTCTTCACAATTGGGGCATTGATCCCCATGTTCCTTGGAAGTGTGATTCTTGTCTCCACAAATATTGCAGGCTTTGGTTCCTTCTAAAATAACATCTTTGTCATCCTTGTTGTCATAAACTCCTTTGGAAGAGTTGTCTCCAATGTTGATCATTTGAGTGGCCATCCCTTGCAACAATTGGGATTGAAGTTTCAAAATCCTTTGTATAGCTGGGTCTAATCCATTGTTGTTAGCTAAAAGCTGGGTTGTCACTTGGCTCAACTGGGTTTTGTTTGCTAGTAGTTGTTTTCTCATGTTGTTCTCTTGGTTGTTGTTGTTGTCATCATCCTTGATGTTGGGGTTTCTTGGAGAAGTCATCTGTTTGGGTTGGATTGGGATTAGAATAGGCAAAAGATTTCTAAGGAAATAATTCTAATCACACATATCACAATTCACATAAGCAGTGTGCAAGCAATCACAAACAAATATTCCACTCAACAACAAACACATTTTTAGGCAATCAAAAAATATTTTTGTTACACCACATAAGTTGGTGGGTTTGACTTAAACAAAATATGCTGGTCCATCTATATGGTTCACTTGAGTTCTTTCCATCCTTCTTAGTTGATTCTTCTTGCATGAGATCAAGGTTTCCTTGGGAAAACTGTTGGTCACAAAACTTCAAAGGTGATGATGGCTCCTTCTAAGTTGTGTTTCTTTAGTCTTCAAGTCTTGAGCAAGATTTCTTGTCTCACTTGTCCTTAGTGTTATCCAAGGTTGAAGTCCTTGGTGAAAATGCTGAAGATGTTGAAGTCATTAGAGTTGAAGATGTTGAAGTCATTAGAGTTGAAGATGTATTTTGCACATGGTGAAGTCTTTGGTCATGGGAAGGGCTTTGTTCATCAAGTTTGAAATAGATGAGATGTAGAATCAAAACCAAAATGGTTTGAGGAAAGAGTTTACAAGATTGTTTGTAAATAAGTTTTTGGAACAAATACAACTCCTATTTTTCTAAGGGGATTTGTCCAATCCTAGGTTTACAAGTCCTACAGGCAACACAATGCTCTGATACCATCTGTAAGGTTCCCAACCTTTAATAAGGTAGAGATCCATGTGTTTACAATGATAGTCCCTGGATCAATAGCTAGCATCCACAGTTAAGATGTAATATCAAGAAACAAAGGTCATAATACAACTTTATAACCAGGAATAACATAATTTTATTACATCTTACATAGCTCTTTTGGCTATTACATTACATTGCAGCAGAATATCTATAAGAATGGGGTCCTTCATCTTCAAAGTGCCAGAGGCAAACATGTTGGTTGTAGACTTGTAATCCTAATCATTAAACTTCACTAACATCAATCAAACCTGCAACATCACAAGTTACAGCCACAATGGTCAATACATTTGAATTGTATTGGCAAGTGATACTATGGTAGAATAGTGGAGTCTATCATCTATATGCATTTGGCTAAGTGGAGCTTAGGCTTGCATTGCTCAAAAATATATTTTCCATATCATTTGAAAATACTAGGTTTTTGCTTGACAAAGATCACCCAAGGCATCTACCAATCAAAGATTGAAGATCCTTTAACCCTTGTTCAACCACAAGTTTTTAACTTAGAAATTTGGATGATGAGATTCTTGATAACTTCCATGTCTTGATGCTCAAATTGTCCTTTGCCAGGGACATGGCTAAGTACTTAGATTTTACACTCTGCAGAGGTGGTGCACTTTCCCCACAAGACTTGGTTTCCCAAGACAAGATCTTTCAGAAGCTTTCCCTTAGACCAAAATGGACGCGCTCCAACCTATCAAACCCTAACACCAACTGTCCATTTGGCTAAGTTCTTGCAACCTATATGATCCAGGCAGAGCCCATAATGCCATGTGGTTGCACTTGAAGCTTCTCAACATTTGACATCTCAAATCTCTTTGTTCCTGGGTGGCCATCCTCAAGTGAGATATACAAGGTAAACCATAAAAATGGGCCTTGTGAACCACTCAACACAAACCATTCCTTCCATTCCACCCAGGTGATTCATTCTCTTAGTTGTTTTATTAAACAAAACACAAGTCCTCAGACTTAGAAATTTTTCCATAGTGTGAATATATTTCCACCCTTGTTTTCTATTAGCTAAGCTAAGCATGATAGTAGTAGGAGTCTTAACTTAGGAAATTTTACTAAGGTTTCATCTACTAGGTTTTCCCATAGCATGGTTTATACTTTAGCAAAAATTCCATGCAAGTTTTACTTAGAAAAATCACTAATGCATAGTGAAAGTAATGGGACAAAAGTAGGAAGCATCACTTGCCTTTTTGGTAGAGGGTATAAGTTCACTCCTTGTCCTTGCAACAATCACACTCTTCAAGTCACTACAATTCAATCAAGCAAGGCACAATCTCAATCTACCAATCAAGCAAAACATCACATAAAATAATAAACAAAACAATACATGCAAGCATGCAAGCATGCAAAAGGGTTGTTTTATTTGTAAAAGTGGTTTATAATGGGTCATAAACATTTGAAAACACCTAATGGTCATTTTATAAAGTGGCAAAGTCATTTGCAAAAGATTTCACTTTATAAACCATTTTCTAAACTAAGTCATTATTTTATGTGGTTTGAAAATGTCTTTAGTAAAGTAGTAGTTATATAGGGTTCACCAAATACATTTTCAAATCATAAAACTTGGTGTTTGGGGTCAGAGAGTTTGAAACAAAACATTTCCCAAAGGTTTTCTTCCAAAACCATTTTTAATAAATAAACCATATTTTTATTTGACTAGAATTGGTTTTAAATCCAAGATTCATTCTTTTGCATCACCAAATATATTTTTGAAACCACAAAGTGTTTCCTATGGTCAGTAGGTTCAAAACACACCATTTGCAAAAGATTTTATCCCCAAAATCATTTTAGAACATTTTTTATAACCTAAACAAGCATACACAAGTTTCTGCAAAAACAAACAATTTAACAGAAACTTTTTACTAAACAAATGGCATGGTTGGCTAGGTCTTGATTTTCTGAATCTATTGATATAAAATTTGCAAAATTTGGACGTGTAGAACTAAAGTTATGGATTTTTCAAATTTGTATACCAAATCAGATTCTAATTCTGTTTTAAATCAAACTTCGTCCATGTGGCTGTTTCTGATTCGTCCATACCGTTTCGCTTGGATCGGCTACGGGGTGCGTTGGATCTAAGTGAGACTGAACGGTGCAGATTAGCTCGTACCCCTTCGTTAAGTGGATCTATCGTGTGCATAGGATCGTGATCTAACAGCTCACAGCGTATCAGCCAAGAACTGGCGGCGCTGCGGTGGCTACTGGCGGCGGAGCTGTCAGACGACGACGGTGGCGACGCTACAGGAGGCGAGGGTGAAAGGGGAGATGCTCACCGTGTTCGCAACGTCGTGGGGAAGCTCAAGGTGTGGTCAGTTTGTCGAGGGGCGCTCTGGTGTGGAGGGGATTGCTCGCCGGAGACGATGACGGCATCAGGCGGTTCTGGAGGTCGTCGAGGACGACGTTGCAGATCACCCTAAGACAAGCGGGTGGTACGGTTAGAAGCGTGCTGTTCTGGCGAAGATGGGAGCATCATCGAGGAGTGCTGGGGCGAACGGAGGTTACCTGTGGAGTTCGCCGGAGTGTCAGTGAATGGTGGTGGCGCTCGGATGTTGTCGAAGCCGAGGCTCTGGGGTGATCGCGGTTGAACAAAAGGCACAGGGAGAAGCGCCAGAGGCTGGGGAGTGTGTCAGCTTGGTCGAGGAGGCAAGGGGTGGCGAATACTGGCCGGAATCGGCAGGGAGAGTCGTCGGAGACAGAGGTGCTCGGAGAGGAATTAGGGCGGCCTGGGGGCGTGCTAAGGTGGGGCGACAGAGGGGAACGAGTGAGGAGGCGAGGGCGTTTAAGACAGCGTGGTCACGGCGAGAATTAAGCCTGTCATCAACGCGAATTTAATCGGATTCAATCGCGACAGAGCGACGTTGAGGGAGGAGGAAACGGCCGGCGCGGGGTTGAAGACAGTGACGTGGCTGTGGGGCCTGTTCGTCAGCGAAAGAAAGAAAGTGGAGGTGGGGTCCTGCTGTCTGCAACTGCGCGGGTGTGAGTTTGAGTGGAAAATATTTCGTAGAGGGGTGAGTTTGTGGGCTGGAACTGGGCTTGCTGGGCCAGGCTTAGTTGGGTCGAGTCCGTTTCATATTTTTTTGTTCAGATACTTTTCCCTTTTTCCATTTCTTATTTCTGTTTTGAAATTCACTCAAACAATTCAAACAACAAATCAAATCAAACTGTCACCAAACTTTGTATTGTGTTAGTTCTGTTTAACAACACAAAACAAGTCCAAAATAAAATAATATTTTTATTTTAGGGTCCATTAATAATTAAATGAATAGACCTTATTCATTTAATTCAAATAGGATTTGTTTTATTAAAATCTTTGTTTTGAAATCTAAAATAAAACCAAAAACACTTCAGTAGGTTTTATTTGAGAATATAAAATACTTGAAAAACTTGTTTAAAATAATTTTAACAAGTTTTGATGTTTTTAATTAAAATGGGAAAAACCTTTACTTTAATAAAATTGGTTTATTAATAAACTCTCATTATTTTATTTAAATAAACCTTTACTCTTTTAATCAAAGCAAAACATTTTATTTCAAAAGCTTGGCCAAGGTTTAATTTGGCTCTATAAAATAATCCTTATTTATATTTCTACCTTTTCATTTGAAAACCAAATCTTTTTATTAAAAGATCCAAAAATAGTAATTCCAAATATTTTTTAACTTTATTGTTTATTTATCTTTTTAAATCCCTTTAGGATTTTATTTGATCCAAAAAGGTTTTGAAAGTTTCCAATTGGATTCAAAAAAAAAATTCTTCTCACCCTGAAAATCAACAAAGTTTTATTTTATTCATTTATTTTTCACATAACAAGATTTGGAAAATCTTGGGATGTGACACATACCATATACTTACAATGACAAGAACTTACGTATGACTAAAGTTGAGTAGCATTAGGAACGCTACTCGTACTGAAGGGGCATGAGATTTTAAACTTGTGATTTGTCAAGCATTGATACGTCGGAAACGTATCTATAATTTTTGATGATCCATGCTTGTTTAGTATCTACTTTGCTTTGCTTTGTCTACACTTTGAGGTGCTTTTTACATGTTTTCTGGTACTAACCTATTAACAAGTTGCCATAGTGCCAGTTGCCTATTTTCTGCTATTTTTGGTTCCAGAGAAGCTAGTAAGGAAATATTCTCCGAATTAGACGGGACAAAAGCCAAAGTCAATAACTTTCCGTGGGGAACAAGAAGTCCAGAGGGGAGACGGAGAAGCGGGCCAGGGCGCCCAGACCCCCTAGGCGCGGGTAGGCCCTGCCCCGCGCCTAAGCAGGATGTGGGGCCCCTGGCCGCCTCCTCGGCCTCCCCATTCTCCTATAAGAAGCCCCCGATGCAGAAGCCCTAAGCATCCGATCAATATTCCACGAAACCTTCTGTAGCCGCCGCCACCGTCGTCCCTAGATCGGGGGATCTGAAGTTCTTCCCGGCACCCTGTCGGAGGGGAGATCATCCCGGAGGCCTTCTCTCTGGTATGATGCATGAGTAGTTCCACCTTGGACTATGGGTCCATGTAGTAGCTAGATGGTTGTATCTCCTCCTTGTGCTTTCATGTATAGATCTTGTGAGCTCCGTTCATGATCAAGATCTAATCTATTTGTAATCATGCATGTTGTGTTTGCGGGGATCCGATGGATATTGAGATTATTATGTTGGTTTGATTAATGGTTTTGTCTTTATGATTCTATCATGTCTGTGTTGTTTGTGATCTTGCATTCTCTCCGTTGTTAGTAGCTATCTTGGACGAGTAGTTTCTAGTGACTCCAAGAGGGGGTATTTATGCTCGATAGTGGGTTCATGCCTCTAGTTTCCAAGGGAAGTGACAGAAATCTCTTCGGTTGTAGATGTGTTGTTGCTACTAGGGAGAAAACAACGGTCTCTTGTTCATGGAACATGTGGACTGTTTACCTTACACACTTTTCTTAAAGCAGTTGTCTGTTGCTTGCAACTTAATACTGGAGGGGGTTCGAATGATAACCTGAAGGTGGACTTGTAGGGTTCGCAGCATAGAAAACAAAAAAGTTCCTACGATGGGAACTATGTACCAAGATCTATCTACTAGATACAAACAACGGGCGGATGTATATCCGTAGAGAACATACCCTTGAAGACCGACAAAGCTTAACGAGTTCAACTCGTGGTTGATGTAGACGATCTCTTGCCGATCTCAAGATCGAGAGGAAGTCCTAGCGCCGCAAAGCAGCAGCGCATCCGTGCTCGCACACACGTACAAGACACCGGGCAACCTCCGCCTCCTCGCTCCAGCGATGCAGTGGAAGCACAACCCTTTCTTGCCGAATAGCCACCAGGAACATGTATCTCGCTAGTCCGAGACCATGGGGGATAAATTCTAGAGGGGGAGAGAGATCCTTCACGAGGAGGTGGGAGAGACAAGTGAGGAGGGGGGCTCCTTTTATAGGAGGAGGGGGTAACCCCAAGGGGGTGGCCGGCGCATGGGGGCTGCCCCCTTGCCCTCCCCTCTTCATGTGGGTGGACACTCCACTCACAAAATTCCTTTAAATTCCCTCCACTCAAAAGTCCACTCAAATTCCCATTAAATTTCCACCAAATTTAATGCAAACTCTCATTAAATAAAACTCTTTTATTTTATTCAGAATTTTGTCAATTACTTTAATAACAAACATTCACAAATAACCCCTTGCTAGAATTCTATTTCACATGCATAACCACTTTATGCAATTTCACCCGAAAACCTGTTTCGGTATCTAGTGAAATAAATTCCTGCGCTTGTTTATTCTTTCGGCATGAAACATTTGCTCCAACTGGATGCCTGTGTCCCTTAAGTGTGTCACCCTACGGTTCGCGAATAATGCGGAATTGATCGAGACCCTTCTCCGATCAATAATCAGTAGCGGGACCTGGAGATCCATACTGACTCCCACACATTCAACGATGACTTTTCCTGTGATTGTCGGAACCTTTTATGCTTGTATCTTAATCCCTTTGTTTCACGATATATTACATCTCCGAGATTCGATCATCTGTATCTCCATACCTAGTTTGATCTCGTTACTGACATGCACTCTTTTCTCGTTCCCGTGATATAACATTCTAGTGATCAAATCACTTGCTTGCAAGCTAACCAATGTGATATCACCGAGAGGGCCCAGAGCATATCTATCCGTCATCGGGATGAACAAATTCCACTCTTGATCCATGATTCTCAACATAACACTTTAGTATTTTTGAAGCCATCTTTATAATCACCCAGTTACGGAGTGACGTTTAATGTCAACAAGAAACTCTTCCGGTGTTAGTGATTGGCATGATCTCATGGTCTAAGGATTAGGACTACTTCGTAGTTTGTTTATAGCAATATAAACTCAATGACTTTGATCGTAATGCTATACTTCGGATGAATGTTCATCACACCATTACACTAATGTTGTGATCTCGTTATTAACACCATCCAATGTCTATGATCAGGAAACCGTGATCATCTTGTTAATCAACGAACTAGTTTATGAGAGAGGCATAACTAGGAACTTTCTGTTTGTTTATTAAACACACATGTATTAACGTTTCCATATTAATACAATTATAGCATCCAAAATAAACATCTATCATATACTTGGAATACACATAATAAACATTTTATTATTGCCTCTCAGGGCATATTCCCTTCAGTCTCCCACTTGCACTAGAGACAATAATCTAGTTACATTGTGATGTATCTAACACCCATGGAGTTCTGGTGTAGATCATGTTTTGCTCTAGGGAGAGTTTTAGTCAACGGATCTGCTACATTGAGATCCGTATGTACTTTAAAAATCTTTATATCTCCATCCTTGACATGCTCGCGGATGGAGTGAAACCGGCGCTTAATATGCTTGGAATGCTTGTGAGACCTTGGCTCTTTGGCATTGGCAATGGAACCATTGTTGTCACAATAGATCACCATTGGGTCCAACGCGTTTGCAACCACACCTAGTTCGGATATGAACTCCTTCATCCAAACTGCTTCCTGAGCCGCTTCTGAAGCAGCAACATATTCGGCCTCCGTTGTTGATCCCGCCACCACAGGTTGTTTGGAGCTCCTCCAACTAACCGCTCTGCCATTCATGAGAAATACGTATCCGGATTGAGACTTAGAGTCATCCGGATCGATGTCAAAGCTAGCGTCGACATAACACTTAGCGACGAGCTCTTCTTGACCTCCGTATACAAGAAACATATCCTTAGTTCTTCGTAAGTACTTAAGGATATTCTTGACCGCTTTCCAGTGTTCTGAACCTGGATCCGATTGGTACCTACTAGTCAAACTAATAGCATGTGCCACATCCGGTCTTGTACATAGCATGGCGTACATTATAGAGCCTATGGCTGAAGCATAGGGGACCTTGTCCATTATCTCTCTTTCTTCCGCCGAAGCCGGACTTTGAGTCTTACTCAATGTCGTGCCTTGTGTCATAGGTAAGAACCCCTTCTTACTATTTTCCATTTTAAACTTCTTTAAAATCTTATCAAGGTATGTACTTTGCGATAGCCCTATTAGGCGCCTAGATCTATCTCTATAGATCTTTATGCCTAATATGTATGACGCTTCACCTAGGTCCTTCATTGAAAATTTGTTGTTTAGATAACTTTTAACACCATTTAAAAGATCTATATCATTTCCGATCAATAATATGTTATCCACATATAATATCAGAAATGCCACATTGCTCCCACTCACTTTCTTGTAAATACAAGCTTCTCCATAAGTTTGGACAAATCCAAACTCTTTGATCACCTCATCAAAGCGGAGATTCCAACTTCGTGATGCTTGCTTCAATCCATAGATGGATCGCTGAAGCTTGCACACCTTGTTAGCATCCTTAGGATCGACAAAACCCTTTGGTTGTATCATATACAACTCTTCTTCAATATTACCATTGAGAAACGCGGTTTTGACATCCATCTGCCATATCTCATAATCGAAATATGCAGCAATTGCTAACATAATCCTAACTGACTTTAGCATCGCTACAGGAGAGAATGTCTCATAGTAGTCAACTCCTTGAATTTGTCGAAACCCCTTTGCGACAAGTCGAGCTTTATAGACAGTTACATTACCATCAGCATCAGTTTTCCTTTGGAAAATCCATTTGTTCTCCACGGCCTTTCGGTCGTGAGGTAAGTCCATCAAGTTCCAAACTTGATTTTCATACATGGATTCCATCTCGGATTTCATGGCTACTAACCATTTGTTGGAATCCGGGCTCATCATCGCTTCTTCATACGTCGCAGGGTCATCATTTTCATCAACCATGAAATTCATGACAAGATTTCCGTACAGCTCGGGAGCTGCACGCGTCCTGCTTGACCTGCGAGGTTTGGTAGTACTCTCTTTCGGAGTTTCATGATCATTATCATTAGTTCCCTCTTCAACAGGTGGAGCCAACTCCAGGACAACTTCCGGCGCTGCGCTACTCGCCATACTTTGAAGAGAAGGTTCAATAACCTCTTCGAGTTCTACCTTCTGACTACTCACACCTTTCGCGAGAAACTCTTTCTCTAGAAAGGATCCATTCTTGGCAACAAAAACCTTGCCCTCGGATCTGTGATAGAAGGAATACCCAATAGTTTCCTTAGGGTATCCTATGAAGACGCATTTTTCCGCTTTGGGTTCGAGTTTATCCGGTTGAAGTTTCTTCACATAAACATCGCATCCCCAAATTTTAAGAAATGATAGCTTAGGTTTGTTTCCAAACCACAATTCATACGGTGTCTTTTCAACGGATTTAGATGGTGCCCAATTTAAAGTGAATGCAGCAGTTTCTAGTGCATATCCCCAAAATGACAACGGCAAGTCCGTCAGACACATCATAGATCGAACCATATCTAATAAAGTACGATTACGATGTTCCAACACACCATTCCGCTGTGGTGTTCCGGCAGGTGTGAGTTGTGAAACAATTCCACACTCTTTCATGTGAGTGCTAAACTCGTAACTTAGATACTCACCTCCACGGTCGGACCGTAGAAATTTGATCTTTCTATTACGATGATTTTCCACTTCATTCTGAAATTCCTTGAACTTTTCAAAGGTTTCAGACTTGTGTTTCATCAAGTAGATATAACCGTATCTACTCAAATCATCCGTGAAAGTAACAAAATAACGATATCCACCTCGCGCCGACACACTCATTGGACCGCATACATCAGAATGTATGGTTTCCAATAAATCTGTCGCCCGTTCCATTGAACCGGAAAACGGCGTTCTAGTCATCTTGCCCATAAGGCATGGCTCACATGTATCAAATGATTCATAATCAAGTGATTCCAAAAGTCCATCCGAATAGAGCTTCTTCATGCGTTTAACGCCAATATGACCTAGACGGCAGTGCCACATATATGCGGATATATCATCATTTAGTTTAATCCTTTTAGCATCAACATTATGAATATGTGTAACATTATTATCGAGATCCAAAAGAAATAAACCATTCATCATCGGTGCATGACCATAAAAGATTTCATTCATATAAATGGAACAACCATTGTTCTCGGATTTAAATGAATAACCACTTCGCATCAAACACGATCCAGATACAATGTTCATGCTTAGTGCAGGCACCAGATAACAATTATTCAAGTTTATAACTAATCCCGACGGCAAGTGGAGAGGCAGCATTCCGATGGCGATCACATCAACGCTTGATCCATTGCCGACACGCATCTTGACCTCACCCCTTGCTAGCGGTCGCTTGTTCCACAGCCCCTGATTCGAGTTACAAATATTAGCAACTGAACCGGTATCAAATACCCAGGTTCTACTGCGAGCACTAGTCAAGTACACATCAATAACATGTATATCATATATACCTTTGTTTGCCTTGCCGGCTTTCTTGTCTGCCAAATACTTGGGGAAGTTGCGCTTCCAGTGGCCAGTCCCCTTACAATAGTAGCACTCAGTATCAGACTTAGGTCCAACTCGGGGTTTCTTTTCAAGCCCGGCAACAGGCTTGCCGCCCTTACTTCCCTTCTGTTTTCCCTTCTTGTCTTTCTTGAAACCAGTGTTCCTATTGATCATCAACACTTGATGTTCCTTTTTTATCTCCACTTCTGCAGTTTTAAGCATTGACAGAAGCTCGGGGAGAGACTTCTTCATGCCTTGCATATTATAGTTCATCACGAAGCTCTTATAGCTAGGTGGCAGAGACTGCAGAACACGATGGATGCCTAAGTCAATGGGAATCGATATTCCCAAGGACACAAGCTTATCGGTGTAACCCGACATCTTGAGTACATGCTCACTAACGGAGTTGTGCTCTTCCATCATGCAGCTAAAGAACTTTTCTGAAGCGTTGTAGCTCTCTACATCAGCATGTGTGTCGAAAATCATTTTCAACTCACCCATTGTATCAAAAGCATTGCCATTTTCGAAATGCTTTCGAAGTTTCGGCTCTAGCCCATACAATATGCCGCAATGAACTAAGTTGTGGTCCTCCTGACGAGTCTGATAGACATTCTTCTCCTCGTCAGGGGCATCATCTAAAGGTGGGGGGCCTAACGGCGCTTCTAGCACATATTGCTTTTGTGCAGCAGAGAGGAGAATCCTCAAATTCATGGCCCATTCGGTAAAGTTGCTACCGTTCGTTGCAAGTTTCTCTTTCTCCATGAACACATTGAAATTAAAAGCAGGTGGTGCCATCTACAACAGAATTTGTAAAGTTTAGACTAAGTGTATGATAGATTGAGTTCAACTAATCCATATTACGAATGAACTCCCACTCAAAAACGACATCCCTCGTGCCTTTTTGGTGATTACATGAACCAAATCCACTACACCAAGTCCGATCATCACGTGAGTCGGTGTAGCTTCAAAGGCGAGCATCAAATGGGCATCATATCAACTATATGACTCATGCTTAACCTTTCGGTCCGTGTTCCGAGGCCATGTCTGTACATGCTAGGCTCGCCAAGTTAGAACCTTAGTATTCGCGTGTGTAACTGTTTTACACCCGAAATATGGTCGTGGATCCAAGAACACCCGATCATCACGTGATGTCTTGGAGCGACGAAAAACATAATCGGTGCATACTAAAGGAATAACACATTCTTATCTTGATATTTAAAAGAGGGATCATCTTATTATGCTAACAAAACGCTAAACAAGCAATATGACATGCCATCAAACATCACATGTTTATTAGTGAAATGATATGGTTCCCGCATATGATCTCTATCATGTGCACCGTGGTATGATCACTATCATACCTATATGTAAGTACAAGGTCTATGGAGATTACACATTATGTATGTTGTAAGAGTATCATCTCATACTTCTACTTACAACATCACCATATCATAACACTAGCCCAGCAACAATCTAAACTAGACGCCTCTAATTTATCCATTGCAAGTTTTACGTGGCTTAGGGCTTTCGAGATAGAACCGTTCTTACCTACGAACATGAACCACAACAAGGATAACCAAATTATTGGCAATTCGTTGCAAAATAGATATTGACTATAGTAGGAGAGACAGACACCCGCTAGCCACTTATGCAAACTAGTTGCATGTCAAGCGTGGAACAGGTCTCATGTGCGAGGACATGTAAAGTTTGTCCGGGCCGCTTCATCCCACTATGCCACCAATATCCAAAATTACAACAAAGGAGCAACAACATGATCATCATCGCCCATATACTCATATGTGTACTACCCGTGTAAAGCATCTACGCATAGATCCGGCTCTGATACCACTGTAGGGTCCGCAGCATAGAAAACACAAATTTTCCTACGATGGGAACTATGTACCAAGATCTATCTACTAGATACAAACAACAGGCGGATGTATATCCGTAGAGAACATACCCTTGAAGACCGACAAAGCTTAACGAGTTCAACTCGTGGTTGATGTAGACGATCTCTTGCCGATCTCAAGATCGAGAGGAAGTCCTAGCGCCGCAAAGCAGCAGCGCATCCGTGCTCGCACACACGTACAAGACACCGGGCAACCTCCGCCTCCTCGCTCCAGCGATGCAGCGGAAGCACAACCCTTTCTTGCCGAATAGCCACCGGAAACATGTATCTCGCTAGTCCGAGACCATGGGGGATAAATTCTAGAGGGGGAGAGAGATCCTTCACGAGGAGGTGGGAGAGACAAGTGAGGAGGGGGGCTCCTTTTATAGGAGGAGGGGGTAACCCCAAGGGGGTGGCCGGCGCATGGGGGCTGCCCCCTTTCCCTCCCCTCTTCATGTGGGTGGACACTCCACTCACAAAATTCCTTTAAATTCCCTCCACTCAAAAGTCCACTCAAATTCCCATTAAATTTCCACCAAATTTAATGCAAACTCTCATTAAATAAAACTCTTTTATTTTATTCAGAATTTTGTCAATTACTTTAATAACAAACATTCACAAATAACCCCTTGCTAGAATTCTATTTCACATGCATAACCACTTTATGCAATTTCACCCGAAAACCTGTTTCGGTATCTAGTGAAATAAATTCCTGCGCTTGTTTATTCTTTCGGCATGAAACATTTGCTCCAACTGGATGCCTGTGTCCCTTAAGTGTGTCACCCTACGGTTCGCGAATAATGCGGAATTGATCGAGACCCTTCTCCGATCAATAATCAGTAGCGGGACCTGGAGATCCATACTGACTCCCACACATTCAACGATGACTTTTCCTGTGATTGTCGGAACCTTTTACGCTTGTATCTTAATCCCTTTGTTTCACGATATATTACATGTCCAAGATTCGATCATCTGTATCTCCATACCTAGTTTGATCTCGTTACTGACATGCACTCTTTTCTCGTTCCCGTGATATAACATTCTAGTGATCAAATCACTTGCTTGCAAGCTAACCAATGTGATATCACCGAGAGGGCCCAGAGCATATCTATCTGTCATCGGGATGAACAAATTCCATTCTTGATCCATGATTCTCAACATAACACTTTAGTAGCTTTGAAGCCATCTTTATAATCACCCAGTTACGGAGTGACGTTTGATGTCAACAAGAAACTCTTCCGGTGTTAGTGATTGGCATGATCTCATGGTCTAAGGATTAGGACTACTTCGTAGTTTGTTTATAGCAATATAAACTCAATGACTTTGATCGTAATGCTATACTTCGGATGAATTTTCATCACACCATTACACTAATGTTGTGATCTCGTTATTAACAACATCCAATGTCTATGATCAGGAAACCGTGATCATCTTGTTAATCAACGAACTAGTTTATGAGAGAGGCATAACTAGGAACTTTCTGTTTGTTTATTAAACACACATGTATTAACGTTTCCGTATTAATACAATTATAGCATGCAAAATAAACATCTATCATATACTTGGAATACACATAATAAACATTTTATTATTGCCTCTCAGGGCATATTCCCTTCAGGACTTCTAGTCATAGATGCAGTTGAATGGCGGTCTATTTGTATTGCCCAATCAAATCTCATAGGATCTTTCTGGCTAGTAATTGCATTGTTATGCCTTGCTCAGTTCCTGTCAATTGCCCCGCTGTAATTTGTTTACCCTTCATGCCATGTTGTTTATCTAAGGAGAGCACCTCTAGTGAACTATGGACCCCGGTCCAATCTTTACCATTGATACATCTTCCACTGTTACTTGTTTACTTGCTGTAAACCATTACCTTCCACACCATACATTTAATCCTTTGTTACAGCAAACCGATGAGCTTGACAACCTCACTGATTCGTTGGGGAAAAGTCTTGAGTTTTGTTGTGCATGTCTCCGCGTTGCTACCAACACCTGTGTGACGTTTCCTTCCTCCTACTGGTTCGATAACCTCGGTTTCTTACTGAGGGAAAACTTGCTTCTTGCTGCTTCACACCTTGCTCTTGGGGTTCCCAACAGGCTCCACGTCAACCGTGCTAGCCATCATCAAGCTTTTCTGGCGCCGTTGCCGGGGAGGCTAAGGACGTCTTCACTAGGGGAGTCCTCCACTTCCTTTCTATTTACTTTGTTTTTAGTTTGCTTAGTTTCTTTTGCTTGGTTTGGTTTGCTTTCCCTATACAAAAACACACACAAAATTAGTTCCTGCTCTAGTTGTTGTTCTGTTGTTGCCTTGCTTTATCATGCTTTCTATCAATGGATGGTTTCTTTGAAACTAGTTCTTATTGGCAAGGTGGGTTCACGGAAGAAGAAAAGTATTATTATAAGGAGCACCATTTGTCACAAAAAGGGAAACACTTATGGGAACAAATTGATAAGTTGAATACTATTGCTAGAGAGGTGTGCTCTACTTATAATGTTACTTATTTCTTTGATAAAGCTTGTTGCTGTAGGAGGTATAAACACCTCCCTTTTCAATGTGAGTACAATGATAATGTTACCATATCTTCTTATGTTAGAGGAAATTATGACCTTTATGATGTGGAACAAATGGAAGAATTTATTGATTTCAAGGGTGCATTTGAACTTGCCAGTTTGCTTGAAAATACTGATGATGCACCTTATGAATATGAGGTTTATGAGATACTTAAATATTGCTTTGATAATTACAAGGAATAAAATGGCTATATCCTTGAATATTTTAATAGATGCTTTCCACAAACGGAAGAGACTAATGCCTTGCAGGAGCCTATGTAATAAGAAATTGTTGAAACAGGAAGCTCATTAGATGAAAAAGAGGAGGATGAATGTTATGCTCCTGAGGATTCTTCTGAAATATCTACTATGGGTAAAACTTGTGATGATGTTACTATGCCTGTTACCTATAGTAGTGATCATGATTGGGAAAAGCACACTACTTTTGATATTGAAAATCTCTTTGGTACCAATTCTGAAAATTCTATTGCCTATGATGATACTTTACCTCCAATTTATGATGATTACAATGATGATATTGCTATTTTCAGTCCACCTACTATTGAGGAGAAAATTGATTGTGATTAAAATATGCCTCCTATATTTGATGATTATGGTGATGAGAATAATAATGATAGCTATTTTGTTGAATTTGCTCCCACTACTTATGTGGAGAGTAATAATCATTTTATGCATGTGGCTCGTGATAAGAATGTTTGACGTGATAGTTATATTGTTGAGTTTATTCATGATGCTACTGAAAGTTATTATGAGAGAGGGAAACATGGTCTTATGCATCTCAACAATATTAAGTTTCCCCTCTTTATGTTGAAAATCTTAAAGTTGCACTTGTTTTGCTTTCGTATTCTTGTTACTATGTGCTTCTTTGATTTATTTTCTTACAAGATTCCTATGCATAGGAAGTGGGTTAGACTTAAATGTGTTTTTAATTTGATTCTTGATGCTCTCTTTTGCTTCAATTCATATTTCTTATGTGAGCATCTTCTCAAACTATCATGCCTAACTTACAGGCATTAAAGAAAAGTACTTGTTGGGAGATTACACAAGAGTTTCCTTGAGTCTTGGAAGTTATTACTTTAGTAAGGACCTCGCCTTATCCTTTTTGTTTGCTTTTTGTGCCAAGAATGACCTCTAATGAGAGGGAAGTAAGATTTGGGGAGTTGCTGTCCCGAAACAGATTCCTGTCCTCCACCATAAAAATTCGTGAGAAGTCTTTGTAACTCTGATTGAGATCAAAATTTACGAATAAATACCCCAGTAAGTTATCTAACTTTCGTTAGTTCAACACTTTTTAATTTGAGCAACATAAGATGTTAGAAAATATCGGTTTCTACCTGTTGGTCTGTTTTGACAGATTTCTGCCATTATTTGCATTTGCTTCTTATTGATTCCTTTTTGAGTTCTCTTTTGGGGAATTGAGCTTTTTTAAGGAGTTGCTACAGTATCTTGTGTTTTTAGTGAAAATCCTTGCCATTCCAGAGCTTTTCTAGAGGTCTAATATCTTTTGAGTAAACTAATGTTGCTAATGAAGATTGTGTGAAGTTTTGTATGAAGGAAAAAATTTAGGTGTAGAGAGAGAATGATGCAATGAGATGAAGAATGAACAAAATCTCAAGCTTGGGGATTCCACCATGGTGTCACCCCAAGAAATATCCAAGAGGTACAAGCGTCAAAGCTTGGGGATGCCCAAGGCATCCCCTTCTTCATCAATAAAAAGCTCAGGTTTGTTTAGACACTTCGTTTTTATTATTTCATGCACAGTTGTGTTGTTCTTGGAGAGTCTTAGTTTTCGTTTGATTTGCTTAGGTTGTTTAGTTTGCTTGAATAAAGTAGTTTTGACCCCCGTTCTCGCTGTGTTGATTTGCAAATAAGTTGCTTGGTGGTGGAAAGGAGTAGTAAGTTCTTGCTTGTAAGTGCAAGAGGAGCTTGCATTGACTATGACTTAGACTTTAGCATGACATGCTAGGTGTTGTTTTGACCTTATGCTTAGTGATTATTGTTGTATCATGTCTTGTTACAAACAATTGGGATTGCGTAGTGTGCCTTGAAGAAATTATGCGT
Organism: Avena sativa; assembly: GCA_916181665.1. Taxonomy (NCBI): domain Eukaryota; kingdom Viridiplantae; phylum Streptophyta; class Magnoliopsida; order Poales; family Poaceae; genus Avena; species Avena sativa. The sequence goes on from OV702284.1 coordinate 433,948,094, forward strand.
TGTTTTAGCATGCAAAAGCATAGTATTATGGTATTCTCCTTTGACGTTTGTTTGGGTTGACTTGGCACATGCTCACACCGTGTTATGACTATGACAAGTCACCATAGCCTCTATGATCATTTAGTCCTTGGCTTGTAGTACCACTTTATGCTTTGATTAGTAATTCTTTGTTGCTCTGCATGATTATGGCCATTATGCTCTCTTAGTTGGTTGCTCCTAGTCTTTTGCTAGCCTCCACTTGTATGAGTAAGCTCTACTCATGCTTCCAACTCCCAAGAAACCAAGTTATTCCAAAGTGTCCACTATAAACTCCTATGCATGGTGTGTTACACCATTCCAAGTATATTCTTGTTTTCAGCTATCTTCCAATTAAAAACTATTTTGTTATGTGAAAACTTAGTGATTAAAGCCCTCACAAACTTTATGGCACACTTTATATTCTTTGCCCCTAATAAACTTGAACCATTGTGTCATCTATGTTGTATATGCTTGCACTTATACGTTGGAATTAGCGGAACCGTGCTGTCACGAGGAACGTTTTCAACATTGCACTTGTACTTTGTACTCAGTTGATATCATGCTCTTTTGTCTATGGATGTCACCGCTGTGAAATAAAGAGGGAACTTGTAAGTCCATGGAGTTTGTATTCTGTGTTAGAAAAACGCCTGGGCTGCTAGCCTAAGCCATGCCTAATCATGGTGGAAACTTGCAGCATCACCATAGTGAGCTATCTATGAAGCATCCTTAATAAAAATCTATGCATATAGTAAATAAAAATATCACTGAGATGCTCAATGTCTGGTTGCCTTGTCATTTTGGTTATGGGATAGCTCCTGTACCATGTGCAAGGGGTACCCCATTGGCGGTTCTCTATGATATGCAAATACTTACAATGACAAGAACTTACATGTGACTGAAGTTGAGTAGCATGAGGTGTGGCCCTCGTATTCAAGGGACTTGATATTGCCAACTTATACTTTGTCAAGCATATACTCCATCTCTGTTCACTTTAACCTTAATCACTTCAAGATGCTTATGATACGGGCAATGAGGGCTGAAAGCTAACAAGTACCATAATTTTTGGAAGCTATTTTTGAAACTTGAAATCCCTGCTTCCTTTACAAAAAAGGTCTTTCTTCCACCATTGTTGAGTCTCCACCTTCTACCTTTAGGCACCATTAAGAGAGCATAGTTGCCATTCTATGTGCAGTGTCCCAAAGCTTATTGATTGATGCATATTGTGATATTACTTGTTCTTGTGCTATTTGTTTCTAGTCACCCTTGTGAACTTTGAAGGTGTCCTATGCATCTATTTGATGCTCTATGAGGGACAAGCTGATTGCCACTATGCCATGTTTTCTGTATGTGAAACAAACAAACGTTTTTCAATGCATATTATTCATGATCTTTGTTTGTAGCTTGTCATGTTGCATGCATAGTTACTATGTCCTATTGTTAGAACTCCATCTTTCATGCACATGTTTAGAGTTCTTTGATCCCAGCTTTCAATGCTTGCAAATGGTTTGATCTTTATTGTGAAGGTCCATGTCACCTCAAAAATTATTCTTTTATCACTTACCTACTTAAGGACGAGCAGGAGTTAAGCTTGGGGATGTTGATACATCGGAAACGTATCTATAATTTTTGATGCTCCATGCTTGTTTAGTATCTACTTTGCTTTGCTTTGTCTACACTGTGAGGTGCTTTTTACATGTTTTATGGTACTAACCTATTAACAAGTTGCCACACTGTCAGTTCCCTGTTTTCTACTGTTTTGGTTCCAGAAAAGCTAGTAAGGAAATATTCTCGGAATTGGACAGGAAAAAAGCCAAAGTCAATAACTTTCCGTGGGGAACAAGAAATCCAGAGGGGAGACGGAGAATATGGCCAAGGCGCCCAGACCCCCTAGGCGCGGGTGGGCCCTGCCCCGCGCCTAGGTAGGGTGTGGGGCCCTTGGTCGCCTCCTCGATCTCCCCCTTCGCCTATAAGAAGCCCCCTATGCAGAAACCCTAAGCGCCCGATCAATATTCCATGAAACCTTATGTAGCCGCCGCCACCGTCGTCCCTAGATCGGGGGGATCTGAAGTTCTTCCCGGCACCCTGACGGAGGGGAGAGGCCTTCTCTCTGGTATGATGCGTGAGTAGTTCCACCTTGGACTATGGGTCCATGTAGTAGCTAGATGTTTGTATCTCCTCCTTGTGCTTTCATGTATAGATTTTGTGAGCTCCGTTCATGATCAAAATCTAATCTATTTGTAATCACGCATATTGTGTTTGCGGGGATCCGATGGATATTGAGATTATTATGTTGGTTTGATTAATGGTTTTGTCTTTATGATTCTATCATGTCTGTGTTGTTTGTGATCTTGCATGCTCTCCGTCGTTAGTAGCTATCTTGGCCGAGTACTTTCTAGTGACTCCAAGAGGGGGTATTTATGCTCAATAGTGGGTTCATGCCTCTAGTTTCCAAGGGAAGTGACAGAAATCTCTTCGGTTGTAGATGTGTTGTTGCTACTAGGGATAAAATAACGGTCTCTTGTTCATGGAACACGTGGACTTTTTACCTTACACACTTTTCTTAAAGCAGTTGTCTGTTGCTTGCAACTTAATACTGGAGGGGGTTCGGATCATAACCTGAAGGTGGACTTCTAGTCATAGATGTAGTTGGATGGAGGTCTATGTATCTTGTTATATTGCCCAATCTAATCTCATAGGATCTTTTTGACTAGTAATTGCATTGTTATGCCTTGCTCAGTTCCTGTCAATTGCCCTGCTGTAATTTGTTTACCCTTCATGTCATGTTGTTTATCTAAGGAGAGCACCTCTAGTGAACTATGGACCCCGGTCCAATCTTTACCATTGATACATCTTCCACTGTTACTTTTTTACTTGCTAGAAACCATTACCTTCCACACCATACGTTTAATCCGTTGTTACAGCAAATTGATGAGCTTGACAACCTCACTAATTCGTTGGGGCAAAGTCTTGAGTTTGTGTTGTGCAGGTCTCCGAGTTGCTAGCAACACCTGTGTGACGTTTCCTTCCTCCTACTGGTTCGATAACCCCGGTTTCTTACTGAGGGAAAACTTGCTGATTGCTGCTTCACACCTTGCTCTTAGGGTTCCCAACAGGCTCCATGTCAACCGTGCTAGCCATCATCAAGCATATAACTCATATTTGCCTCACTTTAACCTTAATCACTTCAAGATGCTTATGATAGGGGCAATGAGATCTCAAAGCTAATAAGTACCATAATTTTTAGAAGCTCTTTATGAAACTAGATATCCCTACATCCCTATGTGAAGGGCCTTTCTTTTTACCTTTTTCTTGAGTCTCCATATTCTATCTTTACGCACCAATTAAGAGAGCATAGTTGTCATTCTGAGTTCAATGTGCATTGTCCCAAAACTTGTTGATTGATTCATAATTATGGTATTGCTTGTTCTTAAATTATTTGTATCTAGTCACCCTTATGAACTTTGAAGGTGTCCTATGCATTTATGTTTTGCTATTCCATGAAGCACAAGTTGAATACCACTCTTGCTATGATTTCAATATGTGAAACAAACAAATGTATTTTAAAGCATTATTCATGATCTTTTGTTTGTGTTTCCTTTCATGTTGCAACATAGTTTCTATGTCTTATTGTTAGAAATATATCTTTCATGCTTATGTTAGAGTACTTTGATCCCAGCTATCAATGCTTTACAATACCTTGATCAAGATTGTGATGGTGCATGTCACCTCGAAAATTATTCTTTTTATCACTTACCTACTCGAGGATGAGCAGGAGTTAAGCTTGGGGATGCTTGATATGTCGTAAACGTATCTATAATTTTTGATGCTTCATGCTTGTTTTGTACCAACTATCTTATGTTTTGTCTACACTTTGTGGTATTTTTATACATTTTCTGGAACTAACCTATTAACAAGATGCCATAGTGCCAGTTCTGTTTTCTGTTGTTTTTGGTTTCAGAAAAGTTAGTAAAGAAATATTCTTGGAATTGGACGAAACAAAAGCCGAACTTCCTATTTTTCAGAGCCAAAGACGGAGTCCAGAGGCCAGAGGGAGGCGCACCCCAGGGCGGCCAGGGGGTGCACTGCCCTAGGGTGTGCCCCCCTGGACCTCTGCCGACCTTGCCCCTTCGCCTATATAAACCCTCTGAGGAGAAAACCCTAAACACCCGATCCGAATTCCACGAAAAAGTCCATGGCCACCGCCATCTCCATCCCTAGATCAAGAGGGATCCGAAGCTCTTCTCAGCACTCTGCTGGAGAGGGGAGATAATCCCGGAGGCCTTCTTCATCACCATGCCAGCCTCTGAAGTGATGCATGAGTAGTTCATCCTTGGACTATAGGTCCATAGCAGTAGCTAGATGGTTGTTTCTCCTCTTTGTGCTACCATGTTTAGATCTTGTGAGCTCCTATCATGATCAAGATCATCTATTTGTAATCCTACATGTTGTGTTTGTTGGGATCCGATGGATATTGAGTACTATGTCAAGATTGATTATTGATTCTATCATGTCTATGTTATTTGTGATCTTGCATGATCTCCGTTGCTAGTAGTTACTTTGGCCAAGTATTTGCTTGTGACTCTAAGAGGGAGTATTTATGCTCGATAGTAGGTTCATGCCTCTAGTAATCTGGGAGGAGTGATAGAAACCTCTAAGGTTGTAGATGTGTTGTTGCTACTAGGGATAAAACAACAATCCTTTGTCCAAGGGCAATTGTATTGTTTACTTTACACACTTTGCTTAATGCAATTATGTATTGCTTGCAACTTAATACCCGAGGGTTGTTCGAATGATATCCCGGAGGTGGATTATTAGTCATAGATGAAGTTGGATTACGGTCTATGTATTATGTTGTAATGCCCAAATGAATCTCATAGTGATCATCATGTCATGTACATGTATTGTTATGCATTCTCTATTTGTCAATTGCCCAACTGTAATTTGTTCACCCAGCATGTTATTTATGTTATGGAGAGACACCTCTAGTGAAATGTGGACCCCAGTCCATTCCTTCCCATAGATATTTCATCTACTGTTTACTGTTTACTTTCTGGAATTACTACAAGCAATTACTATCTTCCACACTATACATTTAATCCTTTGTTTTCAGCAAAACCCGTGAGGTTGACAACCTCACTGTAAGTTGGGGCAAAGTATTTTGGTTGTGTTGTGCAGATTCCACATTGCTAGCAACACCTTAGGAAGCTATTTCTTTCTCCTACTGGTTCAATAACCTTGGTTTCACAACTGAGGGAAAACTTGTTGTTCTGCTCATCATACCTTGCTCTTGGGTTTTCCCAACAGGTTCTACATCAAACAGAGCCACCATCACTATGGATGAGGAAAAAAGGTTCCTTTGGTGATGATCAGAGTGGTCAGGTAAGAAGGAATGAAGAGGACTCTAGTGATCAGGGAGGAGGAAAAGGTCCTACAAATGCCTTTGGGAGTGGGCCTTCTTTCCAGCAGACAAGTAATGGTGGCCTGGTTAGGAATGATGGACAAGCTGATGGTAGAGTCAGGATGGAAGCAAAATCTCCTAATAGTGCTAATGTTGTGTTCCAGTTAATGGTGCATAAAGTTTTAGTGGATACAGATGGAAATTTGAGATGGGATAAGTCACCTGTTTCCCTTAGTACTAACAGAGGGATTCGAAGGTTTTGGATGGAAGGACGGTCAGAAGATTTGAGTTTCTCTCAGAAGATGGATTTATAGGAAGCCTATAAGTTGAATGATCAAATGCATCACTTCCTGAGGATATTATGCCCAGTTTCACTAGTTTGGTTGTGAGGGAGAGAGATGATTCTCAAATGACTCAGAAATCTCCAAAAAAGCAGAAACAATGGGGTCTTGTGCAGCCAACCAAGCAGAGCACCAGGGTTGACTGGTCCAAGAATATTCTGGAAAAAGTTGTAAATTTGAAGAAGGTCAATGTTCTTGAGGTCCAAAAATCCATGAAAGGTATGATGCAATTGAATCCTTTTACTGTTCTTTCTACTATAGAAATATAAAATCTCTATGATAGAATAGATATTGATGTTTCTACTGATCATTCTTCTAGTTCTACTATAGATAAGCCTAGTAGTCCTCATGCTAGTAGTTCATCTAATGTTAGTGAATTAAATTATGAAGCAGAAGGATGGATAGAGGTCATGTACAAGTCTCGGGGCAAGCACCCCAAGAAGAGGTATCCATGATTAGTGTTTTTTTTGGAATAGTAGGAGTCTTAATGCTCCTGGTAGACATAAATATATAGAAGATAATATTATTCCTTTAAAAGTATATTACATTGGCTTTCATGATACCAAGAAAGATAGTTTTAGTAACTCTTTTTTGAAAAAATATTAGGGAATAGAAATTTTTCTTGGAACTTCCTGCCTTTTATTGGTACTGCAGGAGGTATCTTAGTTGGTGTCAATATAGATATTTTTATGTAATTTCTTGGGATATTAGATCATTTTCTATTAGTGATAGCATTAATAATAAAGTAACTGGTTTTACCTGTAGGATTACTACTGTTTATGGTTCTTCTTATGAGGATAAAAAGCAGGAATTTATCTCTGAGTTGCATGAGTTATTCATCAACTAGGATGGACGTGCTATGATAGGAGGGGATTCTAATTTAGTTAGATCCCCAGATGATAAGAACAATAGAAATGTTGACTATAGATGGGTGAAAAATTTAATGCGTGGGTTGATGTTTGGGCCCTTATGGAAATTGGGCTGTCAGGCAAAGCATATACCTAGGGGAATAATCAAGAGGAACCCATTATGTGCAAGCTTGATAGGATATTCTGTTCTACTAGTTTCGAAGGGAATTTTCCCTTAGCAAATGCTAGGGCTTTGTCTTGAGTAGGAAGTGAGCATACACCCATAGTATGGGGTTCTGGTGAACATGTTATTTTGAAGCCTTCTAGATTTAAATTTGAAAATGGTGGTTAAGTAGGCCATATTTTAAATATGTAGTTATTAAAGCCTGGCCTCTAGAAAAAACTAGTGTTGATCCTTTGGATGTGTGGCAGAGTAAAATTAGATATTTTAGGAAACTGGTCAAAGGTTCGAATATTAATATAGAAGCTGCTATTAGAAGGAATAAAAGAGATCTCATGGAATAATATGATGTTTTGGACATTGAATCTGAAACTCACATGCTTCTAGAGGATGAAAGAAGTAGATTAGATTGGATTTATAGGGAACTTCACACCTATTGGGTGATGAAGGAGACTAAGGCTAGACAAAGGTCTAGAGATAGAAATATCCTAGAAGGTGACATGAACACTGCCTACTTTCATGCAGTGGCAAACCATAGAAGGAGGAAAAAACTTATAAATGTGCTTGATGGACCTGAGGGTCCTGTGACTAAAATCAAGGACATGATTAAAGTAGCTACAGACTATTACAAAAATCTTATTTCCTAGGAACCTAGACCTAACATTCAACTAAAAAATGATTTTTTTCTCTGAGGAAGAAAAAGGTTAGTGATGATGAAAACATAAGTTTAGGGGTTAATTTTTATGAAGAAGAGGTTAGGATAGCTATTTTTCGATCTTACACAGAAGGGCTCCTGGTCCTGATGGCATTTCTTTTATATTTTACCAGTCCTTCTGGGACATTATTAAGGAGGATCTTCTCCTCATGTTCAATGCCTGGCATGAAAACCACTTAAACATGTTTAGACTAAATTTTGCCATGGTTACCTTAATCCCAAAAGAAAATGATGCTAGAACTATGAAAAAGTTTAGACCTATTAGTCTTCTAAATTTCTCTTTCAAGATATTTACTAAGGTTTTGACTAATAGATTGGCAAGTGTCATATAGGATGATTTCCCCAAATCAATCTGCCTTCATCAAAGGTAGATTATTTCTAGAAAGTGTAGTTCCTTCCCATGAGATTATTCATGAGGTCCATAGGAGTAAAGAAAAAGGACTAGTTTTAAAATAGATTATGAGAAAGCATATGATAGAGTTAATCTAGATTTCCTTTTTGAGGTTTTAGAGGCTAGAGGTTTTTGTCCTACCTTTATTCGGTTCATTAAACAGATCGCTTTAGGGGGTCTGTAGGTGTGAAGGTAAATGATTTTGAAAGTGATTTCTTTCTAACTGGCAAAGGCCTTAGACAAGGAGACCCAATTGCTCCCCTTTTGTTTAATCTTATGATTGATGTTTTCTCTAGGATGCTAATTAAAGGCTCTGTCTATGGTGCTATTAAGGGGCTCTGTCCTAACTTTGTTCCAGGAGGTGTTGTTTATCTGCAATATGCAGATGATACTCTTCTCTTTTTAGAACCTAATGATTCGGCTGCTATTAATCTCAAATAGGTTCTTACTTGTTTTGAGCGGATTTCTGGGATGAGAATCAACTATCATAAAAGTGAACTCATTCCTATTAATTTAGAGGGAGAAGAGGTTAAACCTTTTCTAGATATTTTTGAGTGTGCAATAGATAGTTTCCCTATTAAATACTTGGGGATCCCTTTACATTTTGATAAGTTGAGGAGATAATACCTCCATCCTTTGATTGAAAATCTCCTGAGAAGGATTACTGGTTGGAGGGGAAACTTATTTCTTATGTTGCAAAGAAGGTTCTTATTCAGGCTTGTTTGTCTAGTATACCCATTTACTTGTCTTTTTCAAGTTCCCCAAATGTGCTCTTAAGTTGTTAGATTCTCATATGGATAATGTCTTCTGAAATGATGAAGACGGTAATCATAAACTCCATTTAGCTAATTGGCCCTCTGTCTGTATGAAAAAAGACTCTGGGGGCTTAGGCGTCCCAAATTTGCAAGATTTAAACCTATGCTTACTGGGATCTTGGGTTAAAAGATATATTAAAGGAGATGGGACTCTGTGGAGGAAAGTTATTGATGCTAAATATAGAACTAAATCCCCAAACATTCTTTGTTGCCATGATGTGCATCCTTCTACTTTTTGGAAAGGAGTTATGTGGGCATCTAGAGCAGTAGACAAAGGTTACAAATGGTATGTAGGTAATGTGAAATCTATTAAGTTTTGGGAGGATATTTGGTGTAGAAACTCTACCTTAGCCACCCAATTCTGGGAAATTTACTTAGTCTCTAACCAGCAAACCAAAACTATTGCTGATTTATGGGATGGGGTGCAGCTTAAGTGTGATTTTATAAGAACCTTTACTGAACAAATGATGTCCCAGTGACAAGAAATACTGGGAATTGCTCAATATGTTGTTTTTACTGAAAAGGAAGACCAGTTGATTTGGCAATATGAGTTTAAAGGAGTTTATTCTTCTAGTTCTATGTATTCTTTAGTTAATTTTAGAGGGATTAGTCAAATCTATCTGCCCGTTGTCTGGAAACTAAAAATACCACCTAGAATTTAGATCTTTTTGTGGTTATTTTCCCAGAATAAAATTATGACTAGAGACAATCTTAGGGCTAGAGGGATACCTAAACCTTTAGAATGTAATCTGTGTAAGAAATTTGAGTCTGTGCATCAGTTATTCTTTGAATGTGCTGTTTCCAAACTGTTATGGCAGGAGGTTATGGACATTTTTGGAATATAGATGTTAAATTTTGAGTCCATTGCCTCATGATGGCTTAGCAAATAAGAAACATTTATATTTCAATGTTGTTTCTACTGCAATTCTATGGGGTATATGGAACAATCGAAATAGTTTAGTGTTTAACAAAACTTCGTGGGTTAACATGAAGCAGGTCTGGCGCCTGATGCTTTCCTACCTGAGAAACTAGAAGGTGCCATTCAAGGAGCTGGAAGGGGGTTTGATCCTTCAGTTCATGGACAGGATGGTGAGCAAGCTGAAAAAATCCTCAGGCACTCACGACGAGTTGAAATGCTCTAACTTCGAGTGGATTTCCACCTAGAAGACCACGACTTCGTCGAGCTATGGAGGGCGTGCATCCCTGAAATACCTCAAAGCTCACCTTGATGCTGAGGATGAAGTTCATGTGGTGTACTATGTAACTCGCCTTTGTTCTGCCTCTGTCCTAGACTATCTTTTGTAGTGTCTGCCTGCTTTCTTAAGCGGGCTGGTTTAGTGTTTGGTTAAAAACGTTGGAGTCTAGTGCTTTAGATGTTTAGTGTTCTCTCTCAGTTATAGTTTCCTTTCTTTAACAGTAATTGAACCGGTGGCATTTGGTTTCATTTCATGAAATAGAACCGGAGAGAAAATCTTTGTTGATCTAAAAAATATAGCCATTAAGTAACAACTCTTGTTTACGGGGAGCAAAGGATATAGCATTCAAGGAGCAAATCTCGTCTGCAAAGGTAACACAAAATACGGCATCCGAAGAACAAATCTCGTATTCACATTTAACCAAAAAATGTAGTGTTCGAAGAAAAATCTCACCTACACATGGAAAAAAATGTGGCCTCCGGAGAAGAACTTGTGTCTATACATGGAAAAGAAATATAATTTTAGAGGTACAAATCTCGCCTATACATGAAACTAAACAATATAGCCACCGAGGAACAACTCTTGTCTATAGAGAGAACAAAAATCTATAGCAAATCTCGTCTACACAGGGAACAAAAAAAAAGCTCACATAAATAAACGGGGAAGATGAATCTAAGAAGAAAAATGAAAAAATGGAATCCCAGCGAAGGAAAGGAAAGGCCGTACTAGGCGTCCCCAGTGGGGTAATTCTCAAATATCCCTTGGGTCCTCCTGCCGACATATGTCCCAAAAAGCTCCAAAATTCCTGCTTTTGCTACTAATATCCCTGTTTTTGCTACAAATAGTCCCGCAAATAGAAAAACAGACTGAACCTCGCTAGAGATTTCGCCGGAGACCTCGTCGTCGACTGGGTAGCAAAAAAGTTGTGCTAATGTAGCATATCCAACCTCGCCGGAGACTTGCCGAAGGCTTTCGCCGGAGACCTCGCCGGAAACTATGTAGCAAAATAATTATGCTAATGTAGCAAAACCTAAGAATAATTGTAGCAAAAAAGTTTAGCATATGTAGCAAAAAAAATGACTTCGCCGGAGACATCGCCCGAGATCTATAGCAAAAAGACCTCGTAGCAAAAAACTATGCGCTATTATAGCAAAACCAGTAAAAGATTGTAGCAAAAAATTTACTAATTTAGCAAATCCGATTTTGCGAGATTCCTTGCTGGAGAACTTGACCGCGGATAGCAACGCCGCTCGCCGTAGATAGCGACATCTCTCGCTACATGTAGCAACATCACTCGTGTATGTAGCAAAGTAGGCCCTTGCAGCAACCGCGGCGGGAGGTTCATGGCAGCACCTACCTTGCGCGTAGGTAGCAGCAACCGACGGAACCAGCAGGAGGCGTACGTAGGTAGCAGCAGCGAAATCAGTAGGAGGCGGTGCGGTGCCATACGTAGGTAGCGCAGCGAAATCAGCAGCAGGCGGTGCAATGTCATACGTAGGTAGCAGCAACGAAATCAACTGCAGGCAAGGTGCGGTGTCATGGCTGTCTTACTTGCTGTGAGAGACGAGAGAGAGGAGAAAGATGAGTGGAGGAGAAACACTCTGAGAAGAGATTAAAGCTGAATGTGGGCCACCGACGCTTCTGTTTTGGTTTAACACAGACCAGGATACGTACGCGCGCTGAGTCCGAAGAAAGCTAGCAAACGCGCGAGACAGTGACCCGGGAATCGATCCCTCGAAGGAACTATATCATTTTCCAAAAAGAAAGAACAAAGCAATATAATGGCTTACGCTTAAAGGAAGAAGGAAAGAAGAAACCTACCGTAGTAAGCAAAGCAACGAAAAGAAACCAGCGACTGCCGACTGAACCTGCTCAATCATCGCTGAGCGACCGAAGCGCTGTTAACCGGCCGAGCCCACGAAGAGAAATTGCTGCACCAAAACGCGCGGGCGTCACGGAATCGTTTCCCGACCAGCTGATAAAAAAAAATTCCTACCGACCAGTGACTTGTGAGCTTGCGGCCCAAAGACTTCTCTGGTTTTATTCCTGGACATTTAAGACAGCCTGTACCTTGACTCGTGACTTTCCTTCGGACAAAATAAAGCATATGCTTTGCATTTCCTTACACCGTTCCTTTTTGATTTCTTGTATGTCTTAATTTTCTTATGGTTTTATTTAATCCAGACCCCACAAATTGTAAAAAAAAAAGCCAGACCCCACAATTTGTGGGAGCAAAACACACCGGTGTCGCCCACGTCTGGCGAACCCGGGGGCACTAACCCTAAGCGTTGGCAGGGTCCTCCCCATTTCCACATCGCCGCCGTTTCCCAGCTCCTGCTTGACGGTAGTGGCAAGGGTATCCCAAACACATTGATGGGCAGCCCAATCTGTCGACAGTGGGGGTCGTCGTTGTGCGCCCAATTTTGGCCTCCACCTCCCACTTGGTTGGGGACCTAGTTTGGGAAAGTCGGTGGAAATGCTCTAAACATGGGCGGATCTGGGCCCAGGAAGCCTGGGCTATAGACCGGGTCTTGGCCCATTCTATACAGGTACTACTCTTATTAGTTTCACTATAAAAATTTTAAACCTCATGTACTCAGCCCATGTCACTCGGCCAGCCTGACCAGGGCTCGATTGCTTGCCCACCAACGCAATGATCAAGGGATCCACTAGGGCACTTCTCATTCACATTCGCGCGGAGCTTGGTGCTTAAAAAGTTGTTCGTTTCCGATTTTTGACTGGTGCTCTTGAACAATCGCGCCCCGCGTGCTTGCCTTGTCGATTTAATCGCGTCATGGCTTGTTGTTCAAGATCTCAACCCTCAGAACCGCATCAACGGGTTGTTGTTGCCGTTGAACCACACCGGCGCTCAGGGCCTTCTTAACTTCAATCATCGCCTCCAACCGTCTACTTCCTTGCGTGGTTTGATAGGTATTTTCTTTGTTTCTAGTAGAAAGTCTGATCTCTAAAGTAACGGGTTAATTTTTAGTCCTAAAACAGCCGTGATTATATTTAGCTGATTGTGCATTAACTGATATTATTTACTCATTTTTGAGTTAGATCTATTTCAATCTGATTAAGTAGAAGATGATGGGGACAAAGAAATCGAAGACACACTCATGACCGATGTCATCATATTTTCCATCATCGTCTCAATTTGCCAATTGAGCTGTGTGACTTGACTTGATCCCAATATTTTTATTTTAGCAATTGAGACATATTTGAAAGAAGATCAAAGAATTATTGAGTGTTTTGACAACTAAGTGGTAACTTACTTTCTTATTACTAATACAACATATCAGGTATTCATCTTTTTTTTTTGTTCTTGTAGATTCTTGTTCTTCTCATCTAATGGAGTAAAAATTGATATATTAGGATTAGAAGATATCTTCAGAAGATATCTTCACTACTTAGGTATTAAAAAATGTGTCCTGGTCGTACAATTTTACCACCCGTACTTTGTTGATGCTTTTCTTATTGTCGTTTCGTTGAACATCGAACTTAGTTTCACGCGAAAACACAATGTTTATGCTTTTGTTGTGTGCTTTGCCTAATATATTATGTTATTGGGAGGTAATGTGATGGTAATATGTTTACTTAACTTTTAGGCGTTAGAAATTAGCCCGGGTCATAGCCATATTCTGGGTCCGCTGCCGGCTCTAAGTGCATGCAACAAGACAAGCTGCACTGCTGCAAGCCTGCAACATGAGTAATCAATCAATCAAGATGCAGTCTTCGATTATTCCCAAAGCTGTAATTTTCTTTGATTAATCAATCAATTGCAGTCTTCGATTAATCTCAAAGCTGTGATTTTCTTTGATTCATAAAAAAAAGATGCAGCCTTCGATTAATCCCAAAGCTGGTTTTTTATTAATTAGGATACTAATTAAGTGCACCTGCAGGGCGCAACCAGACAATAGCTGCAAACATTGAGCCAAATACGTATGGTACCACAACTCGGACGTGCAAAACTAGTCCCAAGATTTGTCTTGCGTGAAACCGGGGTACTAGTACATGCAATGATGGAGCAACCAGGTCCAAAGCTATTATTGGCGTTCGTAATTTTTGCGAAGACCACTATACATTTTTATCCAGCATATGTCACGGGGGTTCCTCTTAACTATGGGTTTCTCGTAAAACCGGGCCGGGCTTGAGGCCAGGTAGATTAAAAGTCCGACACTCTAAGGACAGAGCCTGACCGTCGGGCCTAAAATTGAGGCTAGGCCTGGCCTGAGCAGGACAAAAACATTGAGACGTTGGGCCAGACTTTCTAAAAATGCCATTCTGCAAGCCCGAGCCGGCCTCTGAATCTTCACTAGGGGCTGTTTGGTTTAGAGGATGTTATTTAGAGGACGGATATTTTTTTTTCTATTTAGCTAAAGTGGGATAAAAAATGATTAGAGATAGTCAGTCAAAAACTAAAAGGGTGAACGAATAAGAAAACGTTTCGGAGAAGCTATGCAAAAGTGGTTAAGCTTATCCATTTTTTTTAGATATGCTTAACCACCATTTTGAGCCAAAAATGGTTATCCATATCCACCCTCTAAACCAAATACTGACCATAAAAAGATGGATATCCCTTGTCATCCACTGGATAACCACTGAACCAAACAATCCCTAGGTCATAAATTCCAGACTAGGCCCCGCCCATGGGTCAATTTTGGGAGGCTCGGCTGCCCATCCCAGGTCTAGTCCCACCTGTCAGCAGCTGAAGAAATAACTAGAATTAAAGGCGATGGGAGGGGATTCGAACTCCCAATAAGGCTTTGTTCGTTTGCATGTGAATCCACCGGGTTTGAAGTGTATTGATGGAGATTAAATTTCAACTAACTCAAAATCTTCTCTAATACTCTCCAAACCACTCCAATCCACTTAAGAAATGGATTAACCGAATAAAGCCTAAAGAGAGCCATCCGGTTTGAGAAATAAGATGGGATCCAAGAATGTAGTCGATGATGAGGGATATAAAAACTAGATCTGCTGCCCACTCAGGCCTTGTTTACTTTTACGCTGTGTTTGGATGCATAGAATTGAGGCTTCGAATTGAATTATGTAGGAATTCTAAATCCAACCTGGAAAGGAAATGACTTTTAATTTGAATTGTATTGTTTGGATGTGCTAGGAATCTGTAGTTGGAATCATAGGGTGGTATCGAATTCCAATTCCTGTTTGGATGTAGAAACGATTGAATTGGATGTTTTGTTGAGTTTGGACAATATAAAGTTGTGTAGATGTATGAAAAATATCATGTGTCTATTATGAAGTTAGTGAAAATAATCTGTTAATAAAGTTGAATGATGACAATCCATAGGACATTGGTTCTGGACACCCTGAAAGTAACTACACTTTTCCCGATGATGACAATCCATAGGGCATTGGTTTGTTCAATAAAATTCAACTACATCAGGTGTGTGTCTATTGTACTCCCTCCGTTTCAAAATATAAGATGTTTTAGGTTTGTGAAGAGAATGTATCTAGACTTGTTTTAGTGTGTAGATTCACTCCAAACATAAGTGAATCTATAAACTAAAAGTAGTCTAGATACATTTGCTTTACAAACCTAAAACATCTTATATTTTGAAACGGAGGGAGTACGGAGGGAGTACATGAAAAGAATTATACTTGTTGAAAAAAAATGCCCTTCTGTACACATGCGTTCAGTTCATATGGAAGAGAAACAAAGCAAAAATTAGAATCACACGCTATACCAATACCAGAGAAACTTCCCTGGTGACTACATCACCTCTATCCAAAAATCCTATTACTAAATACTTCCTCCGTTTGAAAATATAAGATGTTTCAGTTTTGTAAAGGATATGTATATAGACATCTTTTAGCGTGAAAACATCTTATATTTATAAATATAAACGGAGGGAGTAGGTAAATAAAAAAACCACTCTGAGCCCACACGCGACCAAGCTACATAAACAAAGATCTACAAATATCTACATCGGACAAGCTACCAGGGTGATTTCATCTCAAATCAAGTCCCTTAATAAAAATCGAGACAAACAACACCGCTCTCAGTAAGAAAATCAGGACAAAAAATGAGGGAAAATGGCGCCCGTGCATAGCTAAGATAGAATGGAGCATCTACAAAGAACGGACCCCTCTACAAGCAAAAATTCAGCATCAATTTCACCCCTCGTGTAAAGAAAAAATGGTCGGGGAACTGGCACCTCCGCACTTAAAGACAAAGCTCACCAGGGACTCACACTAGCGACGGTGCCGAGCTACCTCCCCTTCCGGCAATGGCGATTTTGCTGTCAACCCTCATATCCCACTCTGACAAGAGAAACAACCACCGACGGATAGGGAAATTGAAGGAGAGAGGGGGAGATGTGGGCCGGATTGGAAAGGGGAGAGGGAGAGGAGGGAGGGGAAGGGGAGAGAGACAAGGGGGCTCGTCGGAGCGGCCACTGTCGCCGGCTTGCTCGTGCTCGGTGGTCCGGGAGAGGGACAAGGGCGTTTTGTTTTCTCTTGCGGCGAAGCGGTATGCGGGGCTTCTCGTTTCCAGCAAATTCGGAGCGGGGGAGGTCGGAATCGCGGGCGGCTAACTTAAACGCGGAGGTAGGTAGGCGCGGAATTTGTCTATGTTTCCAGGCCCCAATTTCTAGCGCAACCAAACGATAGAAATTGAGACTCCAATTCCGAATTCCACGATTCTGGCCCAATTCCGTACATCCAAACACAGCACTAGGGTATTTGAATGGATGAGAGAGGATTATTTCGTATCCCGGAATTTCTCCGATAGGTTGTTTACTAGGCTGAGTTTGGAGGGGATAATCCCGAAATATCCCCACAAATTTTCTCCACACTAGTGTATTTTTAGCTAGATTAAAAACTCTCCATCATGGTAGAGTATTTTCGGGGAAAGGTATCCGAGGAGATTGGAGAGATACAAATAAATAAACAAGTCCTCATGGATGCCACTGCACCACATTAACTTCATGATATGTTATAGCCCGTGCGATGTGGCACACTTCATCGACCACTGTTGTATCTTTGTGCCGCCAACGTTCGTTAGCTGTCGGTGCGAACTTTGTTTTCCTGTCGACACCCAAGAATTTATTTTGGCCGCTTCAGGGGCGTAGGTGGAATGATTTTATTATACACACTCACACGTACGCATGCACATGGCACATGAGCCCCTACCGCACGCACGTTACACTTGATGACGCAACCAGATAAGTAGGTGGGACCCGGACCCGGCGACACGTTAATATGACATCAGCATAACATCACCCATGTGGTAACCAAAACTCTAAACATTTGGGAAACAAAAATGAATATGTCTAAAACTTCTGAAACATCTTCTATTGTTCAAAATATGTTTCACAACTTCACTCATGTTTCAATCTTGTTTTATAATTTTTTTAATTATGTTTCAATTAGTATAGGTTTGTGTTAAAAAGACAAACTATCGTATCAATCTTAAAGCAAAAGTATCAATCTTAAAGCAAAATGGGTGGTAGATGAGACTAGGTACATAGTGGTGCCGGTAGAGAAGAGTTTTCGGGTGAGACCACCATCGTGTTAAAAGACAAATCAACGCCTCCCCTTAAGAGCATCTCCACTCGCCTACCCAGGACGCCGATCCGGACGCCGAAATTCGGTCCGGACGCCAAAAATCGGCCCAGTCGTGCACATAGGAACCCGTTTTGTTCGGATTTCGGCGAAGTTTGGTCCGGCCTACTCAGGCCGTACCCAGGATCCCGGGTACGCCCTGGGAACGCCGGACGCAGCAAAAGCGAGCGTGGGCCAGCTCTGTCGGCGAGAGAAGGCTGAGCTCCCGCCACTTCGTCGAGCTCCCGCCCTTTTCTTCCCCCTCCCGCCTTTCTCCCCCATTCCCCTCCCGCCACTAGCCGAGCACCCTGCCCACCATGCCGCCCAAGAGCTTCATCCAACCTAGATCGACCCTCGGTGAGGGTCCGGTGGAGAAGAAGGCGAGGAAGCCAAGAGCGCCACCAACGAAGCCGAAGATCATGTCCGTCGCCGAGTGGGAGAAGAGGGAGCACGCCAGGAAGATCGCGTCGGACGACTGGAAGGGCAGAAAGGAGAGGGAAAAGCTCTGGCAACAGTAAGCGGCGGCGGAGGAGAAGGCGGCGACGGAAGAGCAGGCAAACCTGAAGGCGAAGCAAGCAGCGGCGACGAGGTCGGCGATGATGGCGGCGCCGTACCCACCACACTGGGGAAGCCAGGCAAGCGTCGGCTCGCCCGCCAGATTCTCACCGATCTCTCCGGCCGGCTTTCAGGAGAGCCAGGCGACTGCTTGATAGAGGTACTCCTCGTCGCCCGAGTTCGACGGCGGGTTCAACCCCAACGTGATCTTCCCCTGCCCGGCGCCGCTCCCTCCTTCGGCCTTCAACATGGACATCAACCTCCCCTACTCCACCTCTCAGGCGTACGCAGGCCCCGCTCTGCGTCGCGGACCTCTGCCATTCGGCGGAAGCTCAGTGCCCTACCTCGAGGCCGACGCGCGCAACATGTTCGGCGCAATGCCGGTCGCCCTTCCGGCCGGCATGTCAGCCGAGACGTACATGTCTCGGCCTCCAACCACCCCTCCTTCTTCACGGAAGAACAGAGTCGGACCGATGCCAAGCATGACATCGAGCCCCAGGATCTCACCGACACCGACACCGAGGAAACGCAGGCCGAGCATACGCAGCCAGAGGACGCCGAGGGTGAAGGCTTGCTGCTGGCGAAAGGCAAGAAGGGGAAGAAGAAGCCGGGCACTTCGGCGGACGCTCGGATCAAGTGGACCGTGGCCGAGGACACCTGTCTTGCCGAAGCTTGGAAAACGGTGAGCATGGATCCGATCACTGGTGCGAACCAGAATTCAGACAACTATTGGCGGCGCGTGAAGACAGCGTTCGACGAGCATAGCCTTTGGGACCCAAAGTATCGCAAAGTCCACATGGAGCGAGGGGAGAAGGCTATTACCAACCATTGGGCGATCATCCAGACTGCCTGCAGCAAATGGCATAGCTGCGTGGAAGAGGTGGATCGCGCACAAGCCAGCGGGGAAAACATGGACAACAAGGTACTCGTAGACACTCACTTGACACACTTGCAGCTTCGTCGTGCACTTGCTTTGTTTCGAGAGGACACGAAGATGGAGTTCAAGTTCCATCATGTGTTCGAGCAAATCGAGAATTGCGAGAAGTGGCGGGACACTCGCCTGAGCCTCCCCCCCAGCGACACAACAAAGCAAGAACTTATCCTCATCCATCGGTTTGAATCAAGAACCCTAGGTAAAGAATTATATCTATAGAGGAATCATATAGCACTAGATGGGAGAGGAGGGGATGAACTGGATGGACTTACGAGAAAGAAATCCAAAACTGCCGGAGAAGAAGGCGACGCCGGTGATGTCGGAACGGATGGAGCGCCTGGCTGCGGGATGGGAAGAAGGCGGCGTCGGCGTTGGTCGGCTGCGGGATGGGAAGAAGGCAGCGTCGGTGTTGGTCACCTGCGGGATGGGAAGGAGGCGTCGGTGTTGGTGGGCAGCGGGAATCGGGATAGAGCGTCGGCGTTGGTTGGCGTCGGGCGGTCGAGCGATGCCGCCAGCCAAGAGAAACGCGAGGGTGGGGGCGATTTTCTGTTCCACCTCGAACCCCCTCGACCCTGAGTGGTTCTATCGGGTCGGGCTGGGTTGAGCCCAACCGAAACCAGCCTACAAAACAGTAACATCGTGGTTTCAGGTGGATCGAAACTGGCCGGGTTTAGACCCGCAAAAACCGGTCAATCCTCTACAACAAAACGACGCCTTAAGAAATGAATTAACCGAACAACGCCTAAAGAGAGCCATCCGGTTTGAGAAATAAGATGGGATCCAAGAATGTAGTCGCTGACGAGGGATATAAAAACTAGATCTGCTGCCCACTCATGGATGCCACCGCACCACGTTAACTTCATGATATGTTATAGCGCGTCCGATGTGGTACGCTTCATCGACCACTGTTGTATCTTTGTGCCGCCAACGTTCGTTAGCTGTCGGTGCGGATTTTTTTTTTCTGTCGACACCCAAGAACTTATTTGGGCCGCTTCAGGGGCGTAGGTGGAATGATTTTATTATACACACTCACACGTACGCATGCACATGGCACATGAGCCCCTACCGCACGCACGTTACACTTGATGACGCAACCAGGTAAGTAGGTGGGACCCGGACCCGGCGACACGTTAATATGACATCAGCATAACATCACCCATGTGGTAACCAAAACTCTAAACATTTGGGAAACAAAAATGAATATGTCTAAAACTTCTGAAACATCTTCTATTGTTCAAAATATGTTTCACAACTTCACTCATGTTTCAATCTTGTTTTATAATTTTTTTAATTATGTTTCAATTAGTATAGGTTTATGTTAAAAAGACAAACTATCGTATCAATCTTAAAGCAAAATGGGTGGTAGATGAGACTAGGTACATAGCGGTGCCGGTAGAGAAGAGTTTTCGGCTGAGACCACCATCGTGTTAAAAGACAAAATACTAAAAGACAAATCAATGCCTCCCCTTAAGAGCATCTCCACTCGCCTACCCAGGACGCTGAAATTCGGTCCGGACGCCGAAATTCGGCCCACTCGTGCACCTAGGAACCCGTTTTGTTCGGATTTCGGCGAAGTTGGTCCGGCCTACCCAGGCCGTACCCAGGATCCCGGGTACGTCCTGGGAACGCCGGACGCAGCAAAAACGGGCGTGGGCCAGCTCTGTCGGCGAGAGAAGGCTGAGCTCCCGCCACTTCACCGAGCTCCCGCCCTTTTCTTCCCCCTCCCGTCTTTCTCCCCTATTCCCCTCCCGCCACTAGCCGAGCACCCCGCCCACCATGCCGCCCAAGAGCTTCGTCCAACCTAGATCGACCCTCGGTGAGGGTCCGGCGGAGAAGAAGGCGAGGAAGCCAAGAGCGCCACCGACGAAGCCGAAGAGCATGTCCGCCACCGAGTGGGAGAAGAGGGAGCACGCCAGGAAGATCGCTCGGATGACCGGAAGGGCAGAAAGGAGAGGGCAAAGCTCTGGCAACAGCAAGCGGCGGCGGAGGAGAAGGCGGCGACGGAAGAGCAGGCAAACCTGAAGGCGAAGCAAGCAGCGGTGACGAGGTCGGCGATGATGGCGGCGCCGTACCCACCACACTGGGGAAGCCAGGCAAGCGTCGGCTCGCCCGCCAAATTCTCACTGATCTCTCCGGCCGGCTTCCAGGAGAGCTAGGCTACTGCTCGTCAGAGGTACTCCTCGTCGCCCGAGTTCGACGGCGGGTTCAACCCCAACGTGATCTTCCCCTGCCCGGCGCCGCGCCCTCCTTCGGCCTTCAACATGGACATCAACCTCCCCTACTCCACCTCACCGACGTACGCAGGCCCCGCTCTGCGCCGCGGACCTCTGCCATTCGGCAGAAGCTCGGCGCCCTACCTCGAGGCCGACGCGCGCAACATGTTCGGCGCAATGCCGGTCGCCCTTCCGACCGGCATATCGGCCGAGACGTACATGGAAGACTTGATCGCAACAGGCTCGGCCTCCAACCACCCCTCCTTCTTCACGGAAGAACAGAGTCGGACCGATGCCAAGCATGATATCGAGTCCCAGGATCTCGCCGACACCGACACAGAGGAGACGCAGGCCGAGCAGACGCAGCCAGAGGACGCCTAGGGTGAAGGCTTGCTGCTGGCGAAAGGCAAGAAGGGGAAGAAGAAGCCGGGCACTTCGGCGGACGCTCGGATCAAGTGGACCGTGGTCGAGGACACCTGTCTTGCCGAAGCTTGGAAAACGGTGAGCATGGATCCGATCACTGGTGCGAACCAGAATTCAGACAACTATTGGCGGCACGTGAAGACAGCGTTCGACGAGTGTAGCCTTTGGGACCCAAAGTATCGCAAAGTCCACATGGAGCTAGGGGAGAAGGCTATTACCAACCATTGGGCGATCATCCAGACTGCCTGCAGTGGCATAGCTGCGTGGAAGAGGTGGACCGCACACAAGCCAGCGGAGAAAACATTGACAACAAGGTACTCGCGAACACTAGCTTTGTCGTGCACACTTGACACACTTGCAGCTTCGTCGTGCACTTGCTCTGTTTCGAGAGGACATGAAGATGGAGTTCAAGTTCCATCATGTGTTCGAGCAAATCGAGAATTGCGAGAAGTGGCGGGACACTCGCCTGAGCCTCTCCAAGAGCAAGGACGGCGTTTACAACCCCGAGGCGCCGGCCGCTGCCACTGGCGAAGGAAGACCAGAGATCGTCCAGAAGAAGGCAAAGATGCTTAAAGCCGTCGGACCTCCCGCCGAGCGTCTCCAGGCTTCGATCGAGAAATGCATCGCCGACACGAGGGCGCAGGCCGAGAAGAGGGCCGAGAAGAGCGAGAAGCGCTGGAAGCAGCTGATCGAGACACAAGGGGAAAAGGTGGCCCTCATCAATGCCAACCTCGCCGAGAAGAAGGCCAACTACGTCGCCAAAAAGCACAAGACGGACCTCAAGTTCCTGATGGGCGGCGAGGACACGTCGAAGATGAGCTCGCCGGTCAAGGTCTGGTACATGGCGCAACGTCACGCCATCCTCCAGGGCGTGATCACTCCTTCCCCTTCCTCTGCGCCGAACGCACCTGCGCCGAACGCCCCCACGCCGAGCTCTGCATCCACTTCCTCCAAACCGGCGGCCTTCGCCGGCGAGACGGACGACAACGCCGCGTCGGCCACGCCGTAGGAGCCTATCCCCATCGACGACTGAGAGCCCCCTGATCCGTAATAATTTGACGCCAAATTTGTGGGCGTTTCGGTCGAACACCTTGTGGCCGAGCACTCGCCGGCGGAAACGATAAAGATTCAAATATTTCGCCGTTTTATGTTCTCCTAGATATCCGGTCTGGATACGCGAGTGAGAAACTGGACGTACCCAGCCCAAAATTAAGTTTCGTTCGGCCAAAAAAAAGTCTGAATTTTGGCTTGAGTTCGCCCAACGAGTGAATATGCTCAAATCCATACATGCCTAGACCGATCTGCTCGGCTAGATTGATCCTCTCTCCATCTCAATAATGCATCACGCGACACCTACCTGCGGTGTGAACAGGAGTAGAGTACTCCGTAGAATTGACATGATCAACGCACCACGCTCAAGTGGCAGCTGCAACAACAAGACAAGCGGACGATTCAAGGCCATTTAGTTCGTCGGTACAGGTTCCCGCTGGGACGACACTGCAAATGTGCGATGATAAAAGTGCACGACGATGAAAATGGCCATTACACGCCAGTTGTACATGCAAATTCCAGTATAGCCGGTTGAGTATGAAGACTGTCACATGCATGATGACCGATCCACGTTCTTCTCAAAACAAATTTTCGCCGATACAACTTGAGATATTATTGCTGAAGCAAACTGCACAATCAAGCCCAAAGAAACAAGAGAAAGAAAAAGCGTAGGAGAGGAGACCATGCAATCAAGCGTTTGGTTGGTGGTGCTTTTCGGATCTCGGCGTCGGCTTCGCTAGTGCCAGGCCAGGTTCCGCTGGCCGTGGTGTTGCTGACGCCTGGAGGTCGCCGGCGAGAGGCGGTGGCAGATTCCGAGCACTTGATTGCTTTCCCCATCTTTTTTGTCAGGGACCCTTATGTAAAATTTCAGGCCTTATCCTCAAATGCCACATTTTTCTGCGCAAGTATTGTAAAGAGCCTGCATGTAAATTTGTACCTGTCTCTGTTTAATTGAACCTTCTGGGCCCCTCAGGGCCATTTCCGTGAAAAAAAAATAAAGTTTACACCGTTCGCCCGAGGCATCAACCAGGGGCGGATCCAGTATAAAGTGGTGAAAATGCCTGAGCCATGTGGTGACCGAAAGTTGAGCGGGGACAGCTGCCCGCATTGACTACACGGTAGATCCGCCCCTGCCATCAACTAGATTTTGTACACATTTGTGTCAAGTTGCCAACTCGCTGGGCCAGGACGTGCTGCACGAATTGCTACAGTGCAACAATGAAGTGTTGTACGCGGAGGCAGGCATTTACTCGCCTGCTGCTGCTGTACGCAAAGTCTTTCTTTACTCGCCTGCTGTAGCCACATGGCTGACCATGAACTGGGTCACATGCATCTTTCTTTACTCGCCTGCTGTAACATCCGTGCCGTGTGGTAACCTAACTAAATTTCAAAGATGTAAGTACTCTCTCTATTTTAAATTAGTGACATACATATCTCATATCGAAAGATCTGGATCATGGCAAGTTGGCAACACACGTCTTTTATTCATTTGATTCTTTTCTAGAATGACTTACTCATTTTTGTTGATGTTTGAACTTGTCATTATCTATGTTGTTACTGAAAATTAGAAATTATTAGTAGTATCCATGTGTTCATCTTTAAAAAATGTGTATTGTTTGGCCGTTATAATTTGTGCTACACTTATTATGTTCTCAACCATGTATGAGTGGTAATCTCGGGTGATGAAAATCTGCACTCCATGTGTTCACCTTTTAAAATTCTGCACCGTTTGGCCATTATAACCTGTCCTACACTGTTGCTGTTCTCAACTATGTTTGAGCTGTAATCTCGAGTGATGAAATCTGCACTAGGTAGTTGTTGATCCTTCATCTTCTGAGCATGCATTGTAGTAACCTTTGATTTGTTTATCCTTCCTTTTCACGCATGATATATATGTCGTATGGGATAGGTATGTTTTTGCAGGATGGAACAATTGGTTTACCCATTGGTTCAGAAAACCCAGTTGAGACGGTTAAGATGATCGGTCTAGGAATATTGGATGGATGTGTTGATGCATCTGGAAGTTTATTCTTTTAGCTTTCAAAATCAAGATGAATAGATTTAGGCTTTGTTCGGTTAATCCCTATCCCAAAGGGACTGGAGAGTATTGTAGTGGATTTGGGGGAGATTTTGACTTGTATGGGATTTAATCCACTTTAATCCCCTCTAATCCACTTCAAATATGAGGTAACCGAAAAAACCCTTAGGCAGGTAGTGTCTCCCTAGAGATAGTTGGGAATTCTTGTAATGATTGTTGGGTGGCCTGCATGGCGCATGGTTCGGATGACAGTGGGTGTGGGTGTGGAGGGGCAAGCACGGATGGATGGTGGCGTGAATGGACAAGTGTACCAGTTTGGGATGAATCATGGCGGGCCCTAGGAGGAATGGGGTGCCAATGTTTAAAACTTTGGCTCCATACACGGCTTCTAGAATTTAGAACTTACTCCTCACTAACTGGCGCGCACCGAGAGACCAGAGTAGAAAGCTCAAATATGTCGATTTGTCAAAACTCAAAAAGGTAATACATTTTCTAACCCTAGCAAGAAAATGCCGGATTTGTGAAAAGGCACTCATATTGTTTTTTGGCACCCTAGCAACAAACCACGGCACTGTAAGGGCAAATCGGTTAGAGAAGTAAAAATCTGGAGGTGCTGCACCTAACCGATCCCCAAAATGGTTAGAGGAGTATATTTTTACTCATCGGAGGAGTAAATCGAGTCGGCCGACTCCTAAATTTACTCCTCGACCACCATTTCTGAGAAACTCTCCCGCCTCCTGACTTCCACCTCCCGCCCTCCGCTATTCTTTTCCGCCCGCCTCCCTGCCGACACCGATGTCGCCGACTCCACCCTAAATCTACGCACAGCTCTCCGGTGCACCTTCTCCGACCATCCCGGTGTCTCCGATGCCCCGACGCCGCTGCAATCAGAGATCTCCGCCACGACCACGGGTCAGAAAAGGTTGGGGGCCAACAACATGGTCCGGCCGGCCGGCACAACCGTCAAGGCCTCCGAAAAGGCTGGCGGCAAGCCCCGTGGAGGCTCCTGAGGTGCCGCATCATCCTCCCCTTGATACTGTGGCCGGCCGGCGACAGAGCAAGCCAACTCCGGCCAAAGTGGCGCTCGCGGAGGCGGCGACCAAGAAGAAGATGAAAAAGGCCGTGGCGGCGCTTCTGAATGCTACACCGGCCCCGTGGAGGCTCCTGAGGTGCCGCCGCATCCTCCCCTTTTTCCTCACCTCTCATAGGTTGGCGATTTGTAGACACACGATGCTATTATTTTGATGATATGTAGACACACGGCGTTGGAGGAGGAGGTGGTCGGCTTCATAACACAATTGGAGAGTAGCCATGCTGCCAGGATCGACGACCTCCACTTCGACGATGATGATGTTGAGGCCACCACCGAGCAAAGAGAGGTGGAGGAGGAAGATGTTGAGGTCACTGCCAAGCAAGAAGAGGTGGAGGAGACACAAGAAAGCGCAAAGAATACAAGAGCCACAATTTATAGCGAGAAAGAATACGTTGCATCGTGCTATGCTTGGATGCCACGGCTAGGAAATATTGGGAGCTCACTCGAGCAAAGATCCTTCAACGATCTTTTGGTGGAGGTGCTCATGGTGGTGATGATTGTGTTGGCCCATGAGGAGGAGTCGGAGATGAGTTCTTCGGAGATGATGCTTGAGTTCTTCGGAGATGGTCCACAACATATGAGGTGATATGTTGGTCGTTTCTTTTGGATCAAACAAGGTCAATAGCTTTTTTGGGGGGAGACCTTGATCGATGGTGGTGACAGAGTCTGCTTTTGAATGAACTCTATGCATGTTTTATTTCGATGTGTTCGATTCGATGAACTATGCCTATGTATGTTGTTTAAGTGTTGTGCTGCGTGTGTTTGAATTGTCCGTATGTTTAAATTGTTTGTATGAACTCTATGTTAGAGGTATGAATGCATATGTGGAATGCTAGAGAGAAATGGAGAAAAAATGTTTTACTCTTCTAAGTTTGGTGGTTCGGTTAGAACCGCCGACCTCTTTTGCTCCTCTAAAGTTTGCTCGTCCATTTACTCCTCTAAAGTTCAGGTATCGGTTAGGGATGGCCTAAAATGATAGTACAGCTAGAGAGAGAAAGGGTATGTGATGCAGGGAGGGTTATTGTGTCAAATAAATGACTACTACGAAATGGGCAGAGTGCACTGTTGCCTCGCCGGGCCCATAAAGCGTATGGTCGGTACGTGGAGGTAGGGTAGGCCTTTACTCGTCTGCTTCTCTACATGCATGCTTAGTCGCACATGGCTGGTCATGCAAAGTCTTTCTTTACTCGCCCCTTGTGTAACTGTAAGTCGTACCGGCCGGGTCCCTGCATCTGCTAGCTCTTGCTCAGCAGCTAGAATCACAGCACACCCACCATCCCCAGTACTAGTACGTGGAGCATAATAAAGACAAAACAACAACTAACCTCTAGCGTACCGTTATCAAAACAAAAAGACTAACCTTCTGCAGTGCGTGTCATGCACGTGGTGTGCCGCCAGCACTCCAACGATCAGCTAGCCGCTCCAACTTAAATACACGTGGAGCTAGAGAGTGAGCGCACATCGACTGAGCGATAGCAGCGCAGCGCAGAGCAGAGCAGAGCGGGAGCAAAAAATGAAGGTGGCGGTGGTCGGCGGCGGGGTGAGCGGGCTGGCGGCGGCGCACGAGCTGCTCGCCACCAGCGGAGACCGCGGCGTCCGCGTGACCCTGTACGAGGCGGAGGACCGCCTCGGAGGGAATGCCAGAACGGTGGCAGTCGGTGACGGCGCCGGAGGCAAGGTCCAGCTCGACCTCGGCTTCATGAGCTTCAACCAGGTATACCTCTCCCTGTGTTTCCCATTAGTGCTGGGCTGCTGTTGGCAGCATGAAATGTTCATGCATATAAACGTTTTTATAGCCCCAAAAAATGCTCATGCATATACAACATATGTTATATTGACCAGTGTTCTGAGAACTATAAGGATTCTCCGATACCCTGCGTATTACATCGGAAATCTTTGTAGAAACTTTATTTTAGATAAGTGAAAAGTACTTACAAGATAAATAAAACATGAAGTTTTCTATCATGCAATGTACAATATTCATTTGGTCGTAGGTTTTTCTATTTATTATCTTGTTTTGTTTCTTTACAATTCTGTTTTCGTTTCAGATTTTGTTTTTAATATTCATATGAAATTGATATATCCCAAAGTTGCCCCCTTTCCTTTTCTTTACAATTATGTTCGCGAGTTAAAAATAATCGTAGGAGAGAAAAATGTTAGGACAAGTCAAAATAATTGTTCATGAGGTTCACTATTTAAAGGAAAATCATGGACATTGCTTACAATATTTAAAAGCAAAGCATGGACATAATACTTACTATCCTAGAAGAAATCTCAAGAACGGCTTCACAAAATATTGCTTAAATGTACAATATTAACACTAAGAGAGAACAATCATCTTGTCTCGTGTCAACAAATCAAATGAGCATAATATTGGTCAAAATGCTCTAATTTTATTATTCTAAACCTTGTATAAATAATAACTTGTGTGACTACCTAAAATGGAGCCCCCCCACATGAACATACAACTCCACCAATGAGTATGAGTATCTTATATAGCCCGATTGTACTGTTTTGCTCTGATGTTGTTTCGTATAAATGGGTGGAAAAATACCTTCAAACATAGGAATTTGTATTCTCTTGCCTAAGTGGAAACTAGTTCGAGATCGACTCGAGACTGTTGCAAGCCAAGTATGAGTCAATTTGTACATAACTTGGCTCAATTTTGTGACTACCTAAAATGGAGTGTGTGTGTGTGTGTGTGCAGGCCGGCCCTGACATGTAAGGGGCCTGGTGCAAGAAAAGAATAGGGCCCTATCACAAAAAAAAATATGGACTTTTTTTATAATTCAATAGCAACTTAAACATTCAATATTACTCTTCTTAAATTCCGTCAAAACTGCAAGAAATCTCGACAGGAGAACGAGGTGAGAACCGAGAAGTGGATGCGGCTTGCGAGAGCGACATGGAGTACTTGGCTGAGTGCATGCGGACGATCCACGTGCGGTTGTGCGTGTGTCTCCAAAGATTGGGGGCCCTGTGCAGCCGCACTGGGTGCACAGGCTCAGGGCCGGGGCTGTGTGTGTGTGTGTGTGGGGGGGGGGGGGGGGGGCGCAACATGAACATACAACTCCACCTATGAGTATGAGTTTCTTATATAGCCCGATTGTACTGTTTTGTTGTAATGTTGTTTTGTATAAATGGGTGGAAAAATACCTTCAAACATAGGAATTTTTATTCTCTTGCCTAAGTCGAAACTAGTTCGAGATCCACTCTGAGACTGTTGCAAGCCAAGTATAAGTAATTTTTTACATAACTCGGCTCATTTTAAGCTCCCAGAGAGTCCTTTGTAGCCCGGTGTAAATCGTACGCGAGTCGTACTAGGCACATATTGGCCTCACGATGCAAGTTTTTTATTTTTTCTTTGGGACCATCACGAGGCATAAGGTGGACTAGTTTAGCTGACATGAGCCTCTTGTTTTTTGAGACAATGAGCCTCCTGGAGTCCTGTGGTAGTTTCGTTGGTGTTGACTTTGGGCCGTACTAGCATATATTTGGGGGCCCTCTTGCCCACAGGCCCTGGGCTGTCGCGGTGTCGCCCCTCCCGCCCTATCCCATGGCCGGGCCTGGGTACTGCACATGCGAGGAGAAGAAGCGGCCGCCGTACCATCCCTCCGCCGCCGCCGGCGGAGACTCGGCCGCGTCGATTTCCTTCCCATCTACAGCTTCTCCTCCACATTCATCTCTCGCACCCGACGCCCACGATGCTCTGGCACTGGCAGCGTCTGCCCCCAGCTCCGGTGGCACCAGCGCGCCAGGAAGCCGTGCCCCTGGATAGATTCCAGCAACTCTGGCCGCAACATTTGCCGCAAAGAGGAGATCGTGCAGTGCCACGGCGGCCAGGTGATTTGTTCTTGCCAAAAACGATTCGGGAAAATTTGTTCCTGTAGTGTGCGCTCTTTTGTGATTTGGACTGTTCGTTGCGTAACCAAACTGAGGGCGTTAGAGACTGTTTTCTGCTTCTTGGTTTAGAATATTTTACCTTCTTTTGAGCTTCGATTACCAGATTTCTGTTATCATTTCAACAGTTTTTTTCTGTAAAATGCAAGCATTTGCTCCCTATGAATAATTCGTGTCTATTTCAATGCAAGTTCTGTACATGCTTTAAGTTTTGGGGGACTGATCAGTTTAGTTCGGTTTAGGTGTGATTTGCATACGAGGTTTAATTTGGGCTGGGTGCCAATACACATTATAGTGGGCTGGTTTGGTTTTGTTAGCCAAAAATATTCAGGTGGTTTCAGTTTAGGTATAGTTCGGTTACCCCAACCATTGCCACTATAGTGGTGTAAGTGTGAGTGTATGCGCGCACGCGTTTGAGTATGTGTTTTACTCATAGTTCAGATGTACAAAATTTTGCATTGGTGCGTAGTTTCTATCGCCTTGGGCTTCCACACTGACGAGGGGTAACCTCGGCAATGCCCATTGTTATGGACTTAGGGTTTTGCAGAAAAGAGCGCGTTGGGGATTTCGTCGGCTGATCAGACAAACAAGGAAGTCGATGTAGTCTGATTATTGAGAAAGCTCGGTTACAAAGTCGTCGGTTCGCTAGTTGCGTCTAGCTCATGGCGGATTGCAGGAAACTAAGGTGTCCTCTCCGTCGGGTCCTCCCAGCTTTTATATGAGAGGCTGGGTCCTGGATCCGTAGCCAGAGAGGTTTCAAGTTAATATTCTCAATACAAACTCTATGTCAGTTCCTGGATATTTCTTGCTGGTCAAGATAAGTCTTTATTCCGTCGGGTGCTTCTTGGACTTCATTGGGCCTTCGTGGGCCATAAGCTTTTATGCGCTTAGGGTGACTAAACATAGAGACCCGATTAGTCATACCCATATCACACGCAGAGCATTCACCAATGTTGGGAGGCTTTCCTTGCAACGCCCCATCGGACACGGACACAAGACTGGAGCTGAAGAAACCTCCGGATATAGATACGACCTTGATCTCAGCAACCATAGTTCTTGTTTGCTTCTGATAATTCAGTGCTAATCTATGAATATGATAATTTCCCTTTTAGCGTTTGCTGACATGTGTTTTTTATTTGTTGAAAGAAGCCGCATTAATTATTGAGTACCTAAGACATGTATTGTTATGTTTTTGATATATAGTACTCCCTCCGACCCATATTAGTTGACTTGGATTTGTCAAAATTTGGATGAACCTATATATTAAATAGTGTCTAGATTCATCCAAATCTAGACAAATTTGTGTCAACTAATATGGGTCGGAGGGAGTACTATAATGCATTAATGCTTATGGTTGGAAATGCACTTTTAGTTGTACATGTTGGCTTATTTATCTGATTAATGTGCATGCATGGTTTTAATCTTGATCGTTGTTTTTCTTTTACTCTGATTGATATAGGACTTCCTAACCTCTTGACTAGCTAAACATGAAAGATCTTTGCAAATCTAAATTATAAGTTTTTGTTCCTCACTAAAACTTTTGCCATGCCATATGCATCAAACTAATACAGGCAACATATCCCGACATGATGGAATGGTTAGAAGGGCTCGGAGTGGAGATGGAGAGGTCAGACATGTCTTTCTCCGTGAGTACACAATCGGACGGTGGTGGCCGAGGTTGTGAGTGGGGCAATGGCAATGGTATCTCGAGCCTCTTGGCGCAGAAAACCAACATACTGAAAACCAGTTTTTGGCGCATGGTCTGTGAGATACTCAGGTTCAAGAAGGATGCTCTGACGTAAGCAGTCCAGTCCCTCAGTTCTCATGTGCATACATAATACTTCCATTTGTAGCTGGACATATGTATGTATGCCTTGTGTTCATATATGATAAAAATTAATTCGTTGGTTCGATCTTTGGAATGAAGGTACCTGGAGTACAATGAGCATAACCCTGATCTGGACCGCAGCGAGACATTGGGGCAGTTCATTCAGTCACATGGATATTCCCTCTCGTTCCAAGAGGCTTACCTTGTACTGCTTCTAATCTACTTTCTTATGCCCTTTTCTTCTAGTGTATCCAGCAAACCTTTATTTTGGCATTATCTCACATCATGATTTCTGTATTCAATTTTTTTGGTTTTCATGTTTTTGGACAGTTATGTAAAAAATGTGAAGAAAAACTACATTTTCCAAATAAGTATGTAAAGTTTAGATAAAACTTTCAAATTATTATAAGTAAAAGTTGGGTACTTGCATGGGTGTGCAGGGGCGGTAAGGCCAGCTGGTTATATTCGCTTGTAGAAATTTTTGTGAGTACAAACATACTTTTTCATGTTTATGCAATTTTGACAAATAAATATTTGGTGCAGATTCCAGTCTGCGCAGGCAGTTGGTCATGTTCATCACAAGGTGTTTTGAGCCTCTCGGCTTTCTTCGTGCTGTCATTTTTCCGTAACCATGGCCTTCTTCAGGTGCCTAGCAACTTTGTATACATGTTCCTTTCCCATTGCATTTGCATGCTTACTAGTTCATTCGTCTTTGAAAGCTGATGATTAAGTCTCTGCACTCTCAGCTGTTTCGTCACGCCCAGCTGCCCACTGTCAAGGCTTGTTCACAGTCCTATGTAAACAAGGTAAAAGGAGAATTGGAAGGCATGGGCTGTCGAATTAAAACCAGTTGTCGGGTCAAATCTGTTTCAAGTTTTGATGGAGGTACATGTGTTATTATTTGTTGATTGCCGACTGTATGAACAATGTGTGTGTCATTATACAGAAACAATTCTCTATCTTGACAGCTGGCTACAAGGTCTTGGAGAATGATGGTTCAGAGGAAACATTCGACAGTGTCATTCTTGGGGTCCATGCACCTAATGCTCTCAAAGTACTAGGAGCTCAAGCTACACATTACGAACTGAAAATTCTAGGTGCCTGTCAGTATGTCCAAAGGTGAAGCCTGACCACTATTGCCAAATGAACACGTCAATAAAGTTTGATCTCATCTACTAACTGTCTGACACGCAGGGACATATACCTCCACTGCGATCAAAATTTGATGCCCCGGAATCCGTCGGCATGGAGCGCCTGGAATTTCCTAGGGGCAACTAGCACCGAGTTTTCTGTTACTTATTGGCTAAACAATATTCAGGTAAATTTCCTATGGCCATATTTTCATCATGATAACACTGTAGATCAGGCTCACAGAATAACAGCAAAATGGAAGCTTCAGACAAGCCCCTCTAGCTGTATGAATGGATTACCTAATTATTAACCGTGGTATATTTACTCACGTTTTGCGCTTCTAGGAAATTGAATCTGTCAGGCCTTTCCTCGCGACAGTCAATCCCCCCTGTGTTCCGGATCACGTACTGCTGAAATGGTCTACAAGCCTCCCTGTTCCGTCTGTGGCTGCGGCCAAGGCTTATCTTCAGTTTGATCAGATCCAGGGAAAGAGAGGAATATGGTACTGTGGGGCATATCAAGGTAACCTGTTCCATGAATTCCAGTTTATGGATAATTTGTTCATTACAACTTGCATGTAGATGTACGATATACTTTTACTACATTATTAAAGTTAGGTGTGAAATAATCTAAAGAACATTAGGTCTCAAATGTATCTTCTATCTTGGATTACAGGTCATGGCTTCCATGAAGAAGGATTGAAGGTATTTGCATACACATGCTGTCCATTTTCCCTTTTAGGCCTGTCTCGCATGTCCTGTCGATGAGTCTTGTCACCGTTTTCCCATGCCGGGAAGGCAGTCAACAAAGATGGAAAGAGTTGACGGCCATGCTCACGCGTGGTCGGCTCAATCTCCATAAAGAGAGCCGCAAACAGGATAAGCGGCAAAGCATTTGGCTGCACCAAAACATCTCCTTTGTTCTTCCTAGACAACAGAGATAGAGTGCCCCCTTCGAACACCATTGATGTGAATTGAGAGCTAACCTGGGCACAACTTACAAGTCGTGAACTGACAAGCCATCTCACCGAGGATGACAAGGACACAAGTGAGGAACTGTGATTAGAGCGTCACCAGTTTATTATTCCCATTGCGTTGTGATTAAAATGTTTTATGTTATCCCTGTTCATAGACATGAGACTTTCTATTATCCCCTAAACGACTAATCTCTAAGAAAGCTAAACATATTTAATCCTATCATAACCATAACTAACCATATCCTTACCTCTAGTAGGCTTATGGCCCAAGCTAGCTACTAGATTTACAAGCTTCTCCTTTATTTATCTAGGGGGGCTGTTTACACCACCCTGACATATGTGCTTTTAGTGTCGTTCACATAATTCAGAATGACTATTTCATTAAATAGTTATGTGTGGTATTTTAATGTTGGACATATTGAATCGATGCAGTCTGGGAGAGCAGCAGCTCAAGGTTTGCTTGGAAAGAAATGTGAGCTTCTGCTGAACCCAAAGCAGATGATTCCATCATGGACCATTGCTGGGGCGCGCCTTGCTGTTTTAAGATTTTTTAACCAATACATAACCATCGGTAACTTGATGTGAGTCCTTGTATGAGTCAATATACTACGCAGCGTCTAATTATGAATATTTTTAACAATAATAGTTTTCGTGCAGATTGGTCGAAGAAGGAGGTAGTGTGTTCAGCTTTGGTAAGGCTTGTGACAAATGCAATGTAAAATCTGTCATACTACTCCATGACCCCTTGTTCTATTGGAAGGTTATCTTCTCTTCTCTTCTTGTTTTCTTCCTACACATGCATTTTTAATATCTTTGATTGGTGATGTGTTCATACATGATACTTAATTTCTTTAATACTCCACTGCAATTGCTGTATCCAACATTCTCATTGAACTACATGTGTTTATCTTGGCTCTCTCACGGCTTTTAGGCTACAACAGAAGGGAACATTGGCTTGGCAGAAAGCTACATTAGCGGATGTTACTCTTTTGTTGACAAGAGAGAAGGCCTTCTGAATTTTATGCTGGTAAAACTATACCATAGTCCATGAGCTTATTGCTAGAGCTATTTATTCTTCAGTTCAGATCAAATCCACGATCCATTTCTTTGCAGATTCTCATTGCTAACAGAGATGAGCGTAGAAACCGCGGCATTGGCAGAAAAGGGTTCTGAAACCTTCAATTCTCCACTAAATTCCTATGAATTGTTTGATAAAAATGAAGTAGTACCTAAGAATATATGCGTTTGTGACTAATCATGCATATAAAATTGTTTGGTTTGCAGGTCTTGGTTGTCACCCTTGTATGCAATAGCTAATTTGAAATATGCTAAAAACCTTTTGCGCCAAGTCTCGACGAAGAACACTGCGACACAAACTCGTCGAAATATCTCTCTGCACTATGATCTTGTCAGTACTCATGTCTCTTCGTTTGTTATTACATTCCATCAGAATTAAGATAACTAGTTGCTTAGGTCAACTGTAATACCAGAATTATTGCAGACATTAATTATTTGATGATTTTGTGTTCCAAAAATATCAAAAGGATTTATTATCATGCATTTCTTTCCATAATAGTACTAATAATAGTTCTGTCTTCTTATATATGTGTGCAGAGTAACGATTTTTTCAAGCTTTTTCTGGATAAATCGATGACTTACTCTTGTGCAGTTTTCAAGGTTTGCAGATCTTATAATTTTGTTCTGCAGCTTGTAAATTTTGTTGAGTAGTTTTAGTATTTCGTGGACTAAAATTAAAATTGCTAGACGGAGGACGAAAGCTTAGAAGCAGCCCAGCAACGTAAACTTAACCTTCTAATCTCCAAGGTATTACTACCATATCTCTAAAAATTGTGTCATTAGATTGATTACTAGTTAGACAATGTCGCGAACATGATCTGATGGGTCTTGATTCTTGCAAAAATACACATTTGACCAAAGGCTAAGGTCGAGGCGGGGCATCATGTTCTTGATATCGGCAGCGGCTGGGGCAGTTTAGCAGTACAAGTGGTTAAGCAAACTGGCTGCAAATACACTGGAATCACTTTGTCAGAGGAGCAACTTAAATATGCTGAGAAAAGAGTAAAAGAAGCTGGCTTAGAGGTTAATTCTATGTTACTCCCTCTTTTATGCAATACTGGTCCAGTTTAATAGTTTATCAGTAATTAATTACCATTCCACCATATGTGTTCACTAGAAAATGCAGTATGAGTGTATTTTATCCTCCTTTATCCTCCAGACCTCCACCCTTTACTTGGGCAGGGTGAAATCCTAGCTAACAGTTCTACTATCTATTGTTATTACTTTTTAGGACAACATAACTTTTCTGCTGTGTGACTACCGTAAAATGCCACCATGCAAGTATGACGCAATCATAAGCTGGTAAGTATTATTAGTATATTATGGATGCACGCTCTGACTCTGACAGTACCTGTGCTTATGTATTCCCCTTCTGTATATTAAATCAGCGGTATGATCGAACATGTTGGCCATGAGTACATGGACGATTTTTTTGCCATCTGCGAGTCTCACTTGGCTCAAGATGGAATATTGGTCCTACAGGTTAGTACTGCAGGACAAATATTATCGTCAACACCTATCCAATCAAGACTTTAATTGGGTTTACATGATCATGAACTAATTAAGCTTTATCTGCAAATACATACATGTGCATCCAGTTCATCTCAATTCCAGAGGAACGGTATGAGCAATACAGAAAAAGGCCAGAGTTTATAAAAGAATACATATTCCCTGGCGGTTGCCTTCCTTCTTTGGCCCGTGTGATGTCTGCCATGACCGCATCATCAAGATTCTGGTATTACATCAATCGTTCGATGCTTGATTAATTGGTTTCTTCATGTGTGGTCATGGATGTATCTCGATTAATTAATTAATTAAACACTCCCTGATCTTGTAGCATAGAGCATGTCGAGAATATTGGGCCCCATTACTACACAACTCTGATACACTGGAGGGACAACTTCATTGCGAACAAGGAGTAAGTATATATATTGCTTGTCATTCACTATAGAAGAATAATACTGTTGTCACAGTTTGAGTAAAAGACATACTAGTGCATATATGTTCATTGAGCAAATGAATTTTGTTGTGACCCGCTAGTGCATATATATGTTCATTGAGCAAATGAATTTTGTTGTGACACGCTAGTGCATATATATGTTCATTGCGCAAGTGAATTTTGTTGTGACATACGATCATCTACATAAGATTGCTCAGTTAGTATTAATTTGCTTTCTTTTTTGTTGTAGTCAAGTTTTGGCCCTGGGCTTTGATGAAAGGTTCATGCGTATATGGGAGTACTACCTCGTATTCTCCGCATCTGGTTTCAAGTCACGCGCTGTTGGAGATTACCAGGTATATATGTGTGCTCTCTCTGTGGTAAACCATAAAACTTGATGAGATTGTTAAATGGTGAAAAGGTTTTCTCGAGAAAAAAGGACTTATACATGTGATTTTCACATATCATAACTTTGACCAAAATCATATCTGCATGCAGGTTGTTTTCTCTCGTTCAGGCAATAGGCGGATTAGCCATGTGCCTTGATGGCTAAAGGCAACAAACATATCCTTCTCGTTCAGCTTCGAACTGCTACTTCTCGATAGCCTATGGCCATTGAATAAGCGTATCCTGGAATGGTCCGTGTTTTGATCGTGAAATGTTTAGTTTTTTGTGATGGTGTGTTTTTGTCTGTCAATAAACTTGTACGATGCATGTGTGTGCGTATGCAAGTCCTACATTATATGTAGCCTGGTCACTAGAATTTGAGAATTGTATGGAAGTGGTGTGTTGCTTTAATATCTACGGGAAATAGTTGTGTTATGTTTGTAGTCTTTGATCTGTTATTTTTTTGAGTTATAAACGCCTTCGTCTCTATTCAAAAGACGACTGGACGTCGGCCTAGTTTGCCAACAAAGTTTTAGAAAAAAGAGTACTTCTCCAAACACCTCAAAGTATTCAATACTCCAGTTTTTTCAGAAACCAAAGTATTCTCTTAATACTTTAAAAATACTTTGATACCAAACGAGGGGTTAGTTCAAAGGAAGCTAGTACTTCCGAAGCTAAAGATGAAGAATGTTATGCACACACATTCTTTGATCTTGACTATATAGCTTGACAATCCGTCTCCAGGACCATCCTCTAGACCCGCAAGTAGAAGACCAAGTAGAAGACCGTGACCGTATGCAAGGACAGTAGTCGACTAGTCGGATCCTCAATTTCTCCCTATTTCATTTACGGATACTGTTCCTCATCCGAATACAAGCACACACATTCCAAATGAGGTACTAGGCTACCTACCTTACCGCCCTTTTTTGCACGGGGAATAAGAATAGCTAGCATATTAGCGACAATGTTGAAAATCATTGGAGACAAGGGATCTTCTTGTCTCAAACCTTTTCTGGTTTGGAAAAAGTGTTCAATGTTATCATTGATTCTTATTCCAACACTTCCATCTTGCACAAAACATTTGATCCACTCACATCATTGAGGGTCAAAACCTTTCATACGCACAACTTATTGTAGAAAAGACCATTTAACCTTATCATATGCCTTTTCAAAATCAATTTTAAAAAGCACACCGTCCAGTTTCTTCCGGTGAAGTTCATGTATGATTTCGTGCAGCACAACTACACCCTCCAGAATGTGTCGTCCTGGTATAAATGCATTCTAAGATGGTCTAATCACCTTATGAGCCGATTAGTAGCCACCTTTGTAAAAATCTTGAAACTTACATTTAGTAGACAAATTGGCCTATATTGCTGAATTTGTGCCGCATTCTCTTTTTTGGGAAGGAGAGTAATCACCCCAAAGTTCAACTTAAAAAGGGGTAATTCTTCATAATACAATTGACTAGAAAGAGCCATGAGGTCATTTTTAATAACATCCCCAGAAGTTTGATCAAACTCCGCGGGAAAGCCATCAGGACCGAAGTTTTGTTATGTTCCATTTGAGAAATAGCATTCAAAACTTCTTTCTCAGAGAACTCAGCTATAAGACATCCATTTTCTTCAGCTGAGAGTTGGGGGATATCATCAATATGTTCCTCCGATAAGGAGAAGCTACTTTTATTCGGTTCACCGAGAAGAGCTTTGTAATATTCAGTAATATAGACTCTCAAGTTCTCTTCGCCCACTATGGTTTCTTCATCTTGCTCCCGTTGGAAAATCTTTTTCTTTTCGTGTTTACCATTTACAATAAGGTGAAAATATTTAGTATTATTACCACCCTCTTAAACATGTTTTACCATAGCACGTTGAGCCCACTTAGTCTCCTCATCATGTCTAAGCTTACATACATGTTCATTGGCCTCTCCTAGCTTATCCTTTCTAATCTAGTCAATGGACTCGTTTCGTTTTTAATATCCAACTCATCAATAATGGATAGTAGTGTCTCTTTTTCTTTTTGTATTTGCCACTAAGATTTTTAGCCCATCCTTTCAAGAATACGTAAGTGTCTTATTTTATTTTTCCATCTCTGAATAGGAGTATCCCCCAGTGAATATTTATTCCTATTCCTTCTTTATCATCTCAAAAAAACCATCCCGGCGCAACCAGGATAGCTCAAATGAGAAGCGAGCCTTATTTCCTACGTGAGCGTGATTACCAGAATCAAGTAGTAGTGATGTATGATCAGAACCTGAGCGAGTTAATACCCTCACCGATACTAAAGGAAATTTCTGCTTCGATTCCACACTTGCGAGGATACGATCCAACTTTTCATAAGTTGGATTGTCCCTGCGATTAGCCCAAGTATATTGTCTGCCCCAAAGAACAATTTCTCAAAGATCTAGACTTTTAATAATGGCATTAAACATAAAAAGCCATCGAGGGTTAAAGTTATCATTACTTTTCTCCTCTTGTTTACGCATAATGTTGAAATCATCACCTAACAACATAGGTAGTGTCTCTGTCCCGCACATACGCACCAGCTCAGACAGAAAGTCAGGTTTGTGTGAATCTTGTGTAGCTCTATACACTGGTAGAAAGACCCACTCAAAACCATCGTGCTTAGATCTCAAATACAACTTAACACAAAAATCTCCAGTTTCCACCTTTTAACTTAAAGAGTTTCTGCATTAATTTCAACTAATATACCTCCTGACCTTCCATGAGGTGGGAGACAAAACCATATGAACTCCCTCTCCGCTGCCAAGTGTTTTAAAAATGGAACTGTGAAATTAGACCGACTTGTCTCCAATAGTGCAATAAAGTCTAAACGATGATCCCAAATAGATTCATGTACAAACAAATATTTTTCAAGGTCATCAAAACCATCACTATTCCACGTCATTCCTTTCAATCCTATCATTGAGATCTTTTTGATTTTACTTTAATACGAGTGCTTCTCTGTATATTCGTCTTACCTACCTAACAGTTCAACTATCTATTGTTACTCTACCCTTCTGTATATTAAATCAGTGGTATTATCGAACATGTTGGAAGTACAAGGACGATTTTTTTTTGCCATCTGCGAGTCTCACTTGGCTCAAGATGGCATATTGGTCCTACAGGTTAGTACTGCGGGACAATTATCATTATCAACACCCTATCCAATCAAGACTTTAATTGGGTTTACACGATCATGAACTAATTGAGCTTTATCTGCAAATACGCACATGTTCATCTCAATTCCAGAGGAACGGTATGAGGAACGCAGCAATTCTATATGGTTGTGGGCGTTCCTGGCTTATCCAACGGTCAGCAGTATTTCAAGATTCGCGCAAGTCATTTTTGCATCTACACCCTGGACCTAGTACACAATCCCACCCCTATGGCAACGAAGGTGGACATGTACGCAATGATTCTGTCCCAAACGGCCGCACATCACCAGAACGCCCATGGAGGGATCTTCTCAACCTGTACCCTCTCCGTCCCGTCTCGTATGGTCGTCCCCCTCTCCATCCACTTCCCGTAATCACCCGTCGAACATGTCGAGGCCTCCTCCAGTATCCCGGTCAAGACGTGCTGCTTCCTCCCCTACCTGGCGGTGCGGCCGGCGACGCAATGGATCAGCGCAGGACGGCGGCCGGCAACTCCATGGATCCGCACAGGACGGCGGCCGGTGACGCCATGCATCCGCGCATGATGGCGCAGTCCTCTTCTCCTTCTCCGATCTAGGCTTGGAGGGTGTGTTGTTCGTCTTTGTTTCTTGAAGACAACTTATTTCTTCTTATTTCTATCTGGAAATCCGTTTTTTTGTTGAGTTGGTTCTTGGATGAGTACATGCATATTGGATCCACGAGCTCTCTTGTAATTGTCCTGCTGCTGCTGCTGCTGTTGCTTTGAATTGTTTGTTCTGTAATGGTTATCTTATCTATGATCTGAAACAATAAATTGGTTACTAGAATTTTTATTGGAATAAAAATTTTCCTTGGAAAAAATCTGGTCCAAAACGAACATGAACTTTACTGATCGAAAACGAACTTGATTCTGTTGTGAAAAAGAATTTTGTCATGCTCCAAAAACCGCTGAACCAAACAATGAGGAATTGTCGACGCCGGATTTTGGTGATGAGAACGAGTAGTAGCATAGGGATCTCAGAGTA
This sequence comes from Avena sativa, assembly GCA_916181665.1. Lineage (NCBI taxonomy): Eukaryota > Viridiplantae > Streptophyta > Magnoliopsida > Poales > Poaceae > Avena > Avena sativa. The sequence continues at coordinate 433,989,265 of OV702284.1, forward strand.
AATAGTCGACAGATTATAGGGTTTTTTGGTACCGAACAGAAAGAGATACCAGAGGGGGTCTTTGCAATGTACACTGCTGGTTGCACAGATCGTGATGCATAAATGGACGCCCAGAATAAGCCCGGAACGCCCACATATATAGAGTATGATTTTCGCGGTATGAGCCACTACAGAAAAAGGCCAGAGTTTAGTGGTTGCCTTCCTTCTTTGGCCCGTGTGATGTCTGCCATGACCATGTCATCAAGATTCTGGTACGTTTTACATCAATCGACCGATTCTTGATTAATTGGTTTCTTCATGCATGGTCATGGATGTATCTCGATTAATTAATTAAACTCTTCCTGATCTTGTAGCAATGTAGCATAGAGCATGTCGAGAATATTGGGCCCCATTACTACACAACTCTGATTCACTGGAGGGACAACTTCATTGCCAATAAAGAGTAAGTATATATCACTTGTCATTCCGTATAGAAGAATAATACTGTTGTTACATTTGAGTAAAAGATGTCCATTATATGCACATAATGTTACAGTTCATTGCTCAGTTAGTATTAATTTCTTATCACTTTCTTTTTCTTGCAGTCAAGTTTTGTCCATGGGCTTTGATGAAAGGTTCATGCGTATATGGGAGTACTACCTCGTATTCTTTGCGTCTGGTTTCAAGTCACGGGCATTTGGAGATTGTCGTGGGAATGACCACGGCAGACAGCGAGTAGTAGAACATGGGGCAAGGGCGGCCAGCCATCTGCGGTGCGAGATGAGGGCAGAGACACAAGGTTTTACCCAGGTTCGGCCCCCCGGAGGGTAAAGACCTACTCCTGCTAGATTGTATAATGGAGAGAGTACAAAGGGGCGAGCTCGACGACTAGGCGGCGAGTCGCTTGGGTGTATGATGGAACGTGTCCTCTATGCGTACCCTAGGAAGGTTTATATATGATCACCTCGCTAGGGTTTACAGATTACAACCGAATTAGTTAAGGATTTGGAGGGTCTTTGACCTAGTCCGACTGGGCCTAGCTACGCTTCTGGGCCTCCAGCTTCCAGTCGCATGAGTCCTCGCCAAGTCTCGATCCAGTCGCCGTCCTGCAGGCCCACTCGCTGGTGGCTTGGGACAATAGGAAACGTCTTGCTGGGCATACCCCGGTGGGCATATCCCCATCAGTAGTCCCCAAGGCCGTCGTTGATTCGTCGCAGACTTCTGTTGGCAGTCAGAGTATGCGGGTCCAACGCGGATGCCCAGTCGAATCGGCGGCGGACTCTTGAACAAAGGAAAGAACTAGTCATTTTGGTCATAATAGCGACGACCAAACATGTCGCAGCTTGGCGAGCGGGTCGGCGAATAATTAGTCACTATCATAGTGATCAGGTTGGTGAATCATCGAGTCGCTGAAGGCAGCGAGTCGAGTAGACGAAGTTGGACCGTCAGCGTGGTCAAACTAGCCGTTGGGTAACCCAACGGTAATATTGGCGTAATTACCGCATAGTAACGGCTCGTGAAAATGGCGGGTAACACCCGCTATATAAGGAGAGTGACGGGCGAAGAGGGAAACGCTTCCCTCACTTCCTCCGATCTTGCGCATTCTCGTTTCCCCATTCCGCGCAGCGACCATAACGACTTAGAGCGATCCGCATCCCAAAATCCTCTAGCCGATGGCTCCTCCTACCGAACCATGGGGCAGATCTAAGTGCACGAAGGCACTGCTAAAATCTTTCGAGGAGGCGGGGATCCTCCGTGCCGGGAGATGGCGCATTCCCGCGGCCGGAGAAGTAATTCCAGATTCGCGCGAAGGGGAATTCATCTGCTTCACTAGTCACCTGGAGCGGGGGCTCGGCTTCCCAACCTCTCTCTTCTTCCGGCGCTTCTGTGCCTATTACGATATCCAGCCGTCGGACCTGGGTCTGCACAACATCGAGCAGCTCGCCATTTTTGTGGCGTTCTGCGAGTGCTACCTGGGCTGCAGGCCCTACTTTCCCTTGTGGCAAGATCTATTCCACGGGAGAATCAGCCGCGAAGAGACAGGCGGTCCAATGCTAGCCGCGGGCGGCCTAACTTTCTAGCTGAAGTTGAAGGCATCGTTCTTCGATTTGATGCTGCCCGCCAAAGCAGCGAACGAGTGGAAGAAGAGCTTGTTCTACGTCACCGAGTCGACTCCAGGCGACGAAGTGGCACTTCCAAGGTACTCCGCCGACCGGCCCGAGCCGCGTCGGCTCCAGGTTACCAAACTCCCGCTGGAGCGGCGGATGGTCGTCGACGAGATGCTGCAGACCATCCGCAATTTGAAGAATAAAGGCCTCCAAACCATCAACCTGTACAACTGCTGGCTCGGGCGACGGCTCGTTCCCCTGGCCAGTCGTGACCACTACATGTACGAGTATACGGGCAAGGACGACCCGACGAAATCCTGCCTCGTTGAGTGGAGACTCAACGACTACACCCTAGCCCTAAAGAAGATCACCCAGGCGATGTATCTCGACGCGAAGGCCGGGGTCGCGCCTTACACCGCAAGGCACCCAGCTCCAACGGTAAGCTGTTTATTCCCTTTGCACTCGCAGTCACATTTTGTGCATTCGCGTTCGTGCTAATGTCGTTTGATTGGTGCAGTTGTTTCAAGTGGTGGAAGGATGGCTTCCGCCCGCAGACGATGAGAACTCGAGCTCGTCCGCCCAGGACGAGAGCGAGTCATCGCCTGACAAGGGCAACGTCGAGAGTGACGGGGGTGGTAATGGCGATGATGAGGACGACGACCCCGTGGAGGTTGCTTCCCCCACAGTCCGCAAGACTCGCGGGCAGCACCAGCGCGAACTTGAGGCCAACAAGATCCTCGAGGCCCATGACGATGACGACGACGAGCTCCCTGAGCACACCTCACACCGTGAGGCTATGCCGTCGAAGAAGAAGAAGCAAGCGCCACCGAAGAAGAATGTGAAGCCGACGAAGCCGGCGTCTCCGCCTTGGTCCGCGAGTAGCTCCGAAGCTACCAGCTCGGCCGAGGAGACAGCGGCGCATGCGGCCGTGGAGAATGGCGCTGCCGTCATAATGGACGAGGAGCCGCTGGCGTTGTTGCCACCGTCGTTCGCCCCAATCACCGGTTTGGGGGCCGATCCAATCGCAGGGGCCTCGCCGCCAAGGGGGCTCCCGCAACGATTGCCACGGAGGCTCCCGCCGCGGCTTCATCTTCGAAGAAACCATCAGTGTCTTGGGCACACAATGTGTTCGAGACGGGCCTCAGTCGGAAACTGGGGCCAGAACTGGAAAAGCCGGCCAGCATCCGCACCGGCCTGCGATTTCTTCCGGTCGCCAAGTGAGTGCTCCTTGATCTTTTACCCGTCCGCTTGCTTTGTGTTTTGATTGTAGAGCTTTATTGACAGAGTTGTTTTGCAGGACTGGAGTTAAGAAGATAGGCCACCTTTCAGTGGCCAAGGTTCCGCTAGTCGCCATAGAAGTGCTAGCTGATCCCTCGCGGAAGAGGAAGGGCAACGAAGTCATTGCTCCCGTCGAAGGCCCTAAAAGAACAAAGGGCGATGACATCGTCACGGTCTCTGACGAGCCGGCGATTGCCCTGAGCGAGCCTCCAACCGCAGTGGACGTAGCTTTGAAGGCCACGGAGGACGCGGGGTCGCAGCATGCGACGCTTGCTGGCTCAACCGAGGCGGCCGAGCCGGCATCGAGTGGCGCAGGGGCCGCAGTGGCGACATTCCCTCGCTTCGTGGCGAAGGCCGCCACGGCGAGTGCCTCAGTGCCGTCGAGCCAGCTTCCTGGGGCCACCGGCATGGAGGTTGAACAACGTCGTGGCCACACTCTGGTTGTGCTCGCGTCGGTGGATGCGATGGAACTTCATGGCATGCTAGGTGCTGCCATCCAGGTATGTCCAGTCCCCGAGGATCTGGCCACTGCATTTCAGTGGTCGGATTCTTAATGTTTTTGGTGTTATCTAGTCCCCGAGTGCCTAGTCGCTGAATTTCAGCGGTTGGGCACTTTCGAATTTTGTTGTCCAGTCCCCGAGTGCCTAGTCGCTGAATTTCAGCGGCTGGACACTTAGAAATTTTGTTGTCCAGTCCCCGAGTGCCTAGTCGCTGAATTTCAGCGGCTGGGCACTTAGAAATTGTTTGGTTGTTGACGTTGTGGTTATTGCATAGGGCCTGCAGCGCGAATCAGCCGAGCGGCTTGCTGCGAAGTGCCGCGTGGAGAAGGAGCTCGTCGTCGTCCAGGAGACGAACAAGGAGCTTCAAGTGGCTGCGGGTGAGCATATACTTTTAATTGGCACTCGTTGCTAACTTGTCGCGGTGTTGACCATTTTGTTCTGGAAACAGAGAGTAGTGCGGCTGAGGTAAAGGAGGCTCGCCAAGGCCTTGTCCTGGTAGGTGATTTGACGGCGGATCAGTCCGCTTTGAGCGTGGCGGAGAAGCGAATCACCGATCTGGAGCGTGAGCTCAAGGAGGCGAAGGCGGAAGCGAGCTCGGTGGAAGGACGAGCCAAGGCCGTCGTCACTTCTGCCGCTGAAGAACGGAAGGTGTCTGATGCGCTCGTTGCCGGGTTGCAAAATGATTTCTCTTTTCTTCAAAGTTTCATCACGGACCTATGCCGCCCGCTGATTGGTAAGCTTTTCTTCAGCCGACTTCCGATTGCGTGTACCGTGTTGGGGTTTTGGTGCTTTGCTTACTGTTTTTTGCGTGCTGCAGGCCGGATCATTGATAATGCGGAAGAGGCGCAGTCATACGACGTGCGGCAGTGTGTGACCCCCCTGGTCGACTCAGCCGCACTGTCAGCGACTTGCCTTCGGGCATACCTTCAGGAGATATCGCCCACGGAGGTGATTCCCATAGACCTTGTCGAGGTATGGCGCTACTTGGAGAAGGCCCCGTCGGTCGTGGAATTCATGGCGCGATCGGCCTTCCGTCGTGGAGCGACGACGGCGCTCATCCTTGGGCTCGCCCACTTCCCGGACGATTTTGACCTTGACGATGTCACGAGCGGTTACCCCTCGTCGACAGGCTCGGTGGAGATTGCCGAGGTGTTGAAGCTGACGGACCGAGCCGCGGTATACTCCGACCATGTTTGGGCGATGGGCGACCTTATCCCCTACCAGGAGACGGTCGTCGCCCCCAATGACCCTGAGCCGAAGCACCGTGACTTCAAGACGGAGCAACCGTTTCGTGCGGCGATGGCGGGCGAGCTGACGACGTACCCGTCGAACCCTTATGAGCCTTTTATCCGCAGTCGCAGGGACGGTGGCACGTCTTCATCAAAGCCTGCGGAATAGAATGTTTTTCCATTAGGCGTTAGTATAGGATAATCATGTAACTCTCCTTGTATGCGAGATAAATTTTGCTGCTATGAAGGAATGGTCGGGTTATTTTGTCAGTCGTTTTGTGATTTAAATGTTGGTTGTGCGAGTCCCCGAGCACGCCCGCCTTTTTTATGGGGTTTACCTCGTTTTTATATGTTGTGTGAAATGTTAGTGAGTTAGGGTCGACTCGCCATGGCTCGGAAAGCCAGTCGCGTGGAGACTCCCAGGGGTGCTCTTTACTTGGCCGTTTTCCCGGGCGTGAACGGGGTCGGTTCGTCGAGTCCCCGAGCGTGGTACTTGGCCGTTCTAGTCACAAGCCCAAGGTAGGTGAGGACTAAGCGCGTTATGTTAGGCGCGTCACTCCTGCCTGATCCATAAGATCAGTCGCATGGCAAGTCCTGGGCATGCTCTCATACTTGGCGGTTTTCCCTAGCCGCTCGTCTTTGGTCTGGTGTCAGTCCCCGAGCGTGGTACTTTGCCGTTTGAGTCACTGCGCCGAGGATGCGGAGGACTTGGTCGCTGTGGGGAGCGAGTGCAGTTGTCTTGGCTCGGGGAGCCAGTCGAGCTGGGCGACTCCAATGGGGCTCCGGGTTAGCTTTTTTCGTGGATAGTACGAAGCCTGAGTTTTCCCAGTGCCCTCATACCGCACTACTTGGCCGTGCTGGTCGCTTTACCAAAGGTTGACTTTTGTGAATAGCGTAACACTGTTATTACAAGTGCGAGTGGCACAAGAAACGAAGAGTAGACGCAATTTGCGGTAGCCAATCTTTTTTATTTCATAGCGGGTAGGGGGTACATGTCTGGAGTTCTAAGAGTAGAACTTCCGTAGGAGGTTTACATTCCATGGCCGCTTGACGTCGAGTTTTCCGTCGCCTCGAACGTTGGTGAGGTAGTAGGCGTCGCCCAGGACTCGCTCGATGGCGAATGGTCCCTCCCAAGGGGGTGAGAGTTTGTGCATGCCTTTCTTGTCCTGGATTAGGCGCAGTACTAGGTCGCCTTCCTGGAAAGTGCGAGTCCGTACTCGTCGGCTGTGGTAGCGGTGGAGCCCTTGCTGGTAGATGGTGGTGCGGGAGCGAGCTAGGTCACATGGTTCGTTGAGCTAATCGACTCCGTCTTGTCATGTGAGCTCGTTGTCGGCCTCCGTGTAGTTGACCACCCTGGGTGAATCGTGCTCGAGATCGGTTGGCATGACTGCCTCGGCACCGTACACCATGAAGAAGGGGGTGAACCCTGTAGACCTGTTGACGGAGGTGCGGATGCCCCAGATGACAGAGGGGAGTTCTTCGACCTAGCACCCGACGGTACGCTCGAGTGGGACTTGTAGCCGTGGCTTCAGGCCGTGGAGGATGCTCTGATTGGCACGTTCCGCCTGGCCATTGGACTCCGGGTGGGCGACTGAGGCGAGGTCGAGTCGGATGTTGTGCTCCTCGCAGAACTCGGTCATGGCTCCCTTGGCGAAGTTGGTGCCGTTGTCCGTGATGATGCTGTTTGGGAACCCGTAGCGATAGATAAGCTCGCACAGGAACTTTGTAGCGGTCTTCCCGTCGCACTTGCGGACTGGCTTGGCCTCCACCCATTTTGTGAATTTGTCGACTGTGACTAGGAGGTGGGTGAAGCCGGAGGGGGCCTTCTTGAAGGGGCCTACCATGTCCATGCCCCACACGGCGAACGGCCAGGTGATGGGGATTGTCTTGAGTGCCGAGCTCGGCACGTGAGTCTGGTTGGCGTATTTCTGGCATCCGACGCACCGCTGGACAATGTCGACAGCGTCTGTGTGTGTGGTGAGCCAGTAGAAGCCGTGTCGCATGGCCTTTGCGACCAGAGAGCGGGCGCCGGCGTGATGGCCGCAGTCGCCGGAGTGGATGTCTTGGAGGATTTTGCGTCCTTCAGTGGGTTGGACGCAGTGTTGGAACACGCCGGTCACGCTGCGCTTGTGGAGCTCGCCATTCATGATGACGAAGGATTTGCAGTGGTGTGCTATCATCCGGGCCTCCGTTTCGTCTGCGGGTAGGGTGCCTCCCTCCAGGTAAGCGACGTATGGCGCGGTGCATTCGCTTGGCTCGGCGATTAGTGTGACCAGGGCTGCTTCTGGTTGCAGCGGAATTCCGATGTCGATCTCCCTTGGGGGAGAGACGGAGGGCTTGGTGATAGTGTCGAGGAAGACGCCGGTGGGTGGTGCGAGTCGAGCCGAGCCGATGCGAGAGAGTGCGTCGGCCTCCTCGTTCTTCTGCCTGTCGATCCACTCGACGGAATAGCCTGCGAAGTGTCCTCCCAGCTGGTCCACTGCTTGGCGGTATGCCACCATGGTGGGGGAGACGACGTCGCAGGTGCCGGCGACTTGCCCGGCGACGAGGTCGTAGTCTCCGTAGCAGCGCAGGCGATTTATGTTCATCTCCTTGGCTGCCCTCATGCTGTGGAGTAGCGCCTCGTACTCGGCCATGTTGTTGGTGTAGGGGGTGAAGTCAAGGTAGAGGAAGTAGTAGAGCTTGTCTCCCTTCGGAGATGTTAGCACGGTCCCCGCTCCTGCACCGTCCGTGTTCTTGGAGCCGTCGAAGTGTAGGCTCCAGTAATGGAGGTATGGCAGCTTCTCTGGCTGCTGGGCCTCCTCCCAGTCGGCGAGGAAGTCTGCGAGAGCCTGTGACTTGATCGCCTTGCGTAGCTCGTACTTGATGTTGTGGACGCCGATCTCGACGGCCCACTTGGTGACTCGCCCGGTCGCCTCGCGGTTGCGGATGATGTCCTGCAACGGTGCTGAGGAGACGACCGTTATTGGGTGCTCCTGGAAGTAGTGCGGCAGTCGCCGCTGTGCTCTGAAGACCGCGTATACCAATTTCTGGTACTGCGGGTAGCGCTAGCGTAACTCGGTAAGGACTTCGCTGATGTAGTATACGGGTCCCTGCACCGGGCGTTCCTTCCCTTCCTCTGGCCGTTCGACGACCATGACGGCGCTGACAACGCGAACGGAAGCCGCGCGTAGACCAGCATGGGCTCCTTGTCGACGGGGGCGGCGAGTAGTGGTGCTGCGAGCAACACCTCCTTGAGAGCGTGGAGCGCGTCGTCTGCCTCCTTGTCCCACTGGAAGGTGGGGTTCTTGCGCATTAGGCGATAGAGGGGCATCGCCTTCTCGCCTAGCCGGGGGATGAAGCGACTAAGAGCCGCGACTCGCCTGGACAGCTTCTGGACGTCGCGCAGGCACTCGGGTCTGCCGAGTCGGGCGATCGTGTTGATCTTGGCGGGGTTCTCCTCGATCCCGCACTTGGAGACGACGTATCCCAGTAGCTCTCCAGTAGGTACACCAAAGGTGCACTTTCCTGGGTTTAGCTTTATCTTGTACTGCCACAAGTTGGCGAAGGTTTCTGCCAGGTCGGCGAGTAGATCGCCCTGGCGAGTGGATTTCACCACCACGTCGTCGATGTAGACGTGGATATTGCGGCCAATTTGGCTCGCAAGGCACTCCTGCATGCACCTCTGGTAGGTCGCCCCAGCGTTTTTGAGGCCGAAGGTCATGGCAGTGTAGCAGAAGGCTCCAAATGACGTGATAAACGCCGTCTTCTCTTCGTCATTGATGGCCATTTTGATCTGGTTATACCCAGAATAAGCGTCGAGGAAGCATAGAGACTCCGAGCCCGCGGTTGAATTGATGGTTTGGTCAATCCGCGGGAGGACGAATTGCTCCTTCGGGCAGGCGCTGTTTAAGTTTGTGTAATCGATACACATTCTCCAGGTCCCGTTTTTCTTCTCGACCAGGACTGGGTTTGCCAGCCACTTGGAGTATTTTATTGGCTGAATGAAGCCTACAGCGAGTAGACGCTGCACCTCCTGGGCGATTGCTCGGCGGCGCTCTTCATTGAAGGGCCGCAGCGACTGCTTAACGGGTCACACATTGGGGTCGGCGTTGATGTTGTGCTCAGCGAGTTCCCTCGGGACACCAGGCATGTCAGATGGCTTCGATGTGAAGATGTCCCGATTCTCACGTAGGAACTCGATGAGCGCACCTTTCTATGCTGGGCTAATGCCCGTCCCGATCGTCACCGTCTGGCTGGAGTCGCCTGGGACCAGCTCGACGGTGCGGGTGTGTGTCGTTGCCTCGAAGACGGCAGGGTTGCCACCCTCCGAATTGGGCTTCTTGAGTATGGTGGGGTCATCATTGTTGACCCCGCTCGCGTACTTGGCGAGCTCCTCAGCGTGGTTGGCCTCCGCCGTGATGACGACATCCACGAGTTCGGCGCCTTTGGCCTCGCATTCTGTGGCCATGTCGGGGTCGCCATGGACAGTGATGATGCCACATGGCCCGGGTAGCTTCATCGCGTTGTACGCGTACTGGGGCGCTGCCATGAATTTCGCGAACGCCTGGCGCCCCAGGACGCAGTGGTAGGGGTTGTTGAACGGCACCAGCTCGAAGACGATCCGCTCGGTGCAGAAGTTTGATGGTGTGCCGAAGGTGACTGGTAGCGTCACCTTGCCGATCGGGTACGCCTTCCGACCGGGGACGATGCCGTGGAAGGTGGTGTAGGTCGTCTTGATCATCGACTGCGGGAGCCGCAGTCGCCTGAACGTGTCCAGGTACAGGATGTTGATGGAGCTGCTGAAGGGTTTCGCAGCATAGTAAATCAAAATTTTCTACGGAAGCGAACAGAGGGAAAGCCAAGATCTAATCTAGGAGATGCAAACAACGAGAGAGACTGGATTAGATCTTCATACCCTTGAAGATTCGCACAGCGGAACGTTCGTCGGAACGTGGGTGATGTAGTCGTACTCGCTTCTCCTCCTCGCGATCCGATCCGATCTAGCACCACAAGTGGCGGTGCCTCCGTGAGATGCACACGTGCAGCACCTCGATGTCTCCTCCTTCCTCGGACCAGCAAGTATGGTGGAGAGATAGATTGGATCTACAACACGACGACGTGGTGTATATGGTGGAGAATTTCTGCTGCAGGGCTTCGCCTACAAACAGTCGGGAGGGAGAGAGGAGGGCAGCAGGGCAACTAGGGTTTGGAGGAAGGTGTAGGTGGGGGGAGAGGGGGCGCACCAGCCCTCTATATATAGAGGGGGTGCGGCCAGCCCTTGCCCATCCTCCAAGCCTATCTCTAGTTTAAACGATTTAAACTCTCCCTTCTAGAAACCCTATCTTATCTCTAGTTTAAACGATTTAAACTCTCTAGGATTGGCTGGGCCCTATGGGGCCTTGTGCCCCTGGCCCAATGCGGCCAGGACACTCCCTCATAGGCCCATGCCCCCTCCCGGAAGGTGGGACCACGTTGGCCCCCTTCCGGAAGGTTCTAGAAGCTTCCGGTACAATACCGATTAACCCGGAACAATTCCGAACTCCAAAAACTGCACTGCCTTATATGAATCTTATTCTCCGGACCATTCCGGAACCTCTCGTGATATCCCGGATCCCATCCGAGACTCCGAACAAAAATTCATAAACCAATTGTCCAATCTATCCTAGCGTCGAGACACGTTAAGTGTGTGACCCTGCGGGTTCGAGAATATGCAGACATGATCTTCTATCAATAATCAACAGCGGGGTCTGGGCACCCATATTGACTCCCACACATTCATCGATGATCATATCGGATGAACCACGATGCCAGGATTCAATCAATCCCATATATATATTCCCTTCGTCTCGCGATATTTTACTTGCCCGAGATTCGATCGTCGGTATCGTCATACCTAGTTCAATCTCGTTCACAGCAAGTACTTTACTCGTTCCGTAATCCGATATCACTTTGTGATTAACTCCTTAACCACATGCTTGCAAGCGGTGTTGATATCGATTACCGAGTGGGCCCGAAGTATATCTCTCCGACTTGGGAGGGACAAATTCCATCTCGATACATACAACCCAACAGATACTTTCCGATCACCTGAGAGACACCTTTATGATCACCCTCTCATAGGATGACGTTTGATGACCTCAAAGCTTTCTTCCGATACCAGGGAGTTGCATTATCTCATGGTCTAAGGAATACAATATTTGACATAAGAAAAGCTTCGCAAAGACGAACACGATGACATGATCTAATTGCTTCGCTTAGTTTGGGTCTGTCCACCATATCATTCTCCCAATGATATGATCTCATTATCAATTGACAACTCATGTCTATGGTTAGGAAACCTTAACCATCATTGATCAATGAGCTAGTCCATAGAGGCGTACTAGGGACACGGTGTTGTTCACAAACCACACAAGTATTAATGTTTCCGCTTAATACAATTATAGCATGGAATATAAACTTTATCATGAACAAGAATTATAATAATAACATCTTTATTATTGCCTCTAGGGCATAATTCCAACAGTCTCCCACTTGCACTAGAGTCAATAATCTAGTTTACATTTGGCAACAATCTCACACCCATGGCACTGAGGTGCTGATCATGTTTTACACGTGGAAGAGGTTTAGTCAATGGATCTGCGACATTCAGATCTGTATGTACTTTGCTGATCTTCAGATCTCCATCTGCTATATAATCTCGGATTATATGAAACTTGCGGTTGATATGCTTGGTCTTTGGATGATATCTTGGTTCCTTAGCGAGTGCTATGGCGCCAGTGTTGTCACACAATATATCCAGTGGGTCCAATGCACTTGGAACCACGCCAAGCTCAGTGATGAAGTTTCTGATCCAAGCTCCTTCACTTGACGCTTCTGCAGCAGCCATGTATTCCGCTTCTACTGTAGATCCCGCGATCACGCTTTGCTTGCAGCTTCTCCAGCTCACAGCTCCTCCATTCAAAATATACAGGTATCCTGTCTGAGATTTACAATCATCCTTGTCGGTATCGAAACTAGCATCGACGTAACCTTTTACGACGAGCTGTTCATCACCCCCATAGACTAAGAACATTTCTTTAGTCCTATTTAGGTAGCTTAGGATGTTCTTCACGGCTGTCCAGTGTTCCACTCCTGGATCACTTTGATATCTGCTCGTCAAACTAAGAGCATTGGACACATCCGGTCTAGTACACAGCATGGCATACATGATGGAACCTATGGCCGAGGCATAAGGCACTTTGCTCATAGCTTCCCTATCATTTACCGTAGATGGACACTGAGCCTTGCTCAATATCTTACCTGACAACATAGGCACTGAACCTTTCAATGCCTTATCCATTCTGAACCTTTTCAGAACTTTGTCTAGGTATGTACTCTGGCTTAAAGCTATCAGGCGTCTTTGTCTATCTCTATAGATTTTGATGCCCAATATATAAGCAGCTTCACCTAGGTCTTTCATTGAAAAACACTTGTTCAAATAACTCTTCACATCGTTAAGCATGTTGATGTCATTTCCAATAATCAATATGTCATCCACATATAGTACCAGAAACGTCACCGAGCTCCCACTCAATTTCTTGTAGATGCAAGCTTCGTAGCAATTTGGAACAAATCCAAAGCTCTTGATCACTTGATCAAAACGAAGGTTCCAACTCCGAGATGCTTGCTTCAGTCCATAAATGGAACGCTGAAGTTTGCATACTTTATTAGCATCCTTAGGATCGACAAAACCTTCGGGTTGCATCATATACAACTCTTCATCAATGTTGCCATTGAGGAAAGCAGTCTTGACATCCATTTGCCATATTTCATAATCATGAAACGCAGCAATTGCTAATAAAATCCGAATGGACTTAAACATTGCTACGGGAGAGAAAGTCTCATCGTAGTCAACACCTTGAACTTGTCGAAAACCTTTCGCAACAAGCCGTGCTTTATAGACGGTAACATTACCATCCGCGTCCGTTTTCCTTTTGAAGATCCATTTGCACTCAACGGCCTTTCGGTCGCTAGGAGGGTCCACCAAAGTCCATACTTGGTTTTCGCTCATGGATCCCAATTCGGATTTCATGGCTTCTAGCCATTTCTCAGAGTCTGGGCTCATCATCGCTTCCTTATAGTTCGTAGGTTCACTGTCTTCTACTAACAAGACAGTCAAGACAGGGTTGCTGTACCACTCAGGAGGGGCACGCGACCTTGTCGACCTGCGACGTTCAGTAGCAGCATCGTCCGAAGCTTCATGATCCTTGTCATTAGCTTCCTCTATTGTTGGTGCAGGCGGCACTAGAACAGTTTCAGGTGCTACGCTACTCTCCAATTCAAGAGAAGGTTCAATAACCTCGTCTAGCTCTACTTTCCTCCCACTCACTTCTTTCGAGAGAAACTCCTTCTCAAGAATGGAACCGTTCTTTGCGACAAACACTTTGCCTTCGGTTCTGTGATAGAAGGTATACCCAATAGTTTCCTTAGGGTATCCTATGAAGACGCATTTCTCCGCTTTGGGTTTGAGCTTGTCCGGCATCAACTTCTTGACGTAAGCTTCGCATCCCCAAACTTTAAGAAACGACAACTTAGGTTTAGCACCAAACCACAGTTCATACGGTGTCGTCTCAACGGATTTAGATGGAGCCCTATTTAAAGTGAATGCAGCGGTTTCTAATGCATAACCCCAAAATGATAACGGCAAATCAGTAAGAGACTTCATCGATCGGACCATATCTAATAGGGTTCGATTCCGGCGTTCAAACACACCATTGCGCTGTGGTGTTCCGGGTGGCGTGAGTTGTGAAACGATTCCACTTGCTTTGAGATGCGTGAGAAAATCATAACTCAAATATTCGCCCCCACGATCGGATCGTAGAAACTTAATCTTTCTGTTACGATGGTTCTCCACTTCATTCTGAAATTCTTTGAACTTTTCAAACGTTTCAGATTTATGTTTCATTAAATAGATATACCCATATCTACTTAAGTCATCGATAAAAGTGAGAAAATAGCGATATCCACCGCGCGTCGAAACACTCATCGGTCCGCATACATCGGTATGTATGATTTCCAACAAGTCCGTTGCTCGCTCCATCATACCGGAGAACGGGGTTTTGATCATCTTGCCCATGAGGCATGGTTCGCATGTGTCAAATGATTCAAAATCAAGAGACTCCAAAAGTCCATCAGAATGGAGTTTCTTCATGCGCTTTACTCCAATATGACCTAGACGACAGTGCCACAAATAAGTAGTATTATCACTATCTACTTTGCATCTCTTAGCCTCAATGTTATGGATGTGTGTTTCATCCCTTTCGAGATTTAGAAGAAATAAACCACTCACAAGAGGTGCATGACCATAAAAGATGTTACTCATATAAATAGAACAACCATTATTCTCCGATTCAAATGAATAACCGTCTTGCAATAAACACGATCCAGAAATAATGTTCATGCTCAACGCAGGCACATAATAACATTTATTAAGGTTTAAAACTAATCCTGAAGGTAAAACTAAGGAGAGCGTGCCGACGGCCATCACATCAACTCTTGATCCGTTACCAACGCGCATCGTCACCTCATCCCTCGCAAGCCGCCGTCTATTCTGCAGCTCCTGTTTCGAGTTACAAATATTAGCAACTGAACCGGTATCAAATACCTAGGCACTACAACGAGGGCTAGTAAGGAAAACATCAATAACATGTATATCAAATATACCTTTGATGGTGCCAGCCTTCTTGTCCGCTAAGTACTTCGGACAGTTGCGCTTCCAGTGACCCTTGTCCTTGCAATAGAAGCACTCAGTTTCCGGCTTGGGTCCAGACTTGAGCTTCTTCTCAGCAGGGGCAACGCGTTTGCCGCCTCCTTTCTTGAAGGGCTTCTTTGCACCCTTACCTTTCTTAAAGGAGGGCTTGTTGACCATCAACACATGATTATCCTTTTTGATGTCCACCTCCACAGCCTTCAGCTTTGCGAAGAGCTCGGTGATCGTATCAGTGGAACGAATCTGATTATGAGTCACTACAAAACTTTTGTAGCTGGGAGGGAGTGATTGCAGAACCCTGTCAATCTTGAGCTCCTCTGGAATCTTGCAGTCCAGTTGCTCAAGGCGTTGAGTGTAGCCCGACATCTTAATGGCGTGCTCACTAACGGAACTCCCTTCCTCCATCTTGTAGTTAAAGAACTTCTCAGAGATCTCATATCTCTCAGAACGGGCCTGAGTCTGAAACATGGTTTTCAGCTCCTCGAGAATCTCAAAGGGCCCGGGATAGTTTTCAAAACGATTTTGAAGCTCCGGTTCCATAGCAAACAACATGGTGCTCTTAATCACACCATAATCATCTTTGCGCGACTGATAGACAGCTTTCTCATCGGCCGGCGCAGTTGCAGCAGGGGGGTTACCTAACGCTTTCTCAAGGACATAGTCCTTTTGTCCTCCAGACAGGATGATTCTCAGATTGCGGAACCAATTGGTGAAGTTAGACCCATTGTTTCTAAGCTTTTCTTTCTCAGCAAAAACGTTGAAGTTGAAGTTGGACTTGGCCATGTGATCTACAGTATTTGCAAGTACAATTTAGACTATGTTCATGATAAATAGTTCAACTTAATCAAATTACTAGATGAACTCCCACTAAATTCAACATCCCTCAAGTTGCTTAGTGAACACGATCCAAATTCACCACACCTAATCCGATCTTCACGAGAAGAGATGTGGTTTCAATGGTGGACAACGAAGTGTCGATCATATCATTCATATGACTCGTGCTTAACCTTTCGGTTCTTGTGTTCCGAGGCCATGTCTGTACATGCTAGGCTCGTCAAGTTAGACCCAAGTATTTCCGCGTGTGCAAAACTGGCTTGCACCCGTTGTATGTGAGCGTAGAGTCTATAGCACCCGATCATCACGTGATGCTTGGACACGACGAACTTTCGCAACGGTGCATACTTGGGGAGAACACAGTTTTATCTTGATCTTTAAGTGAGGAATCATCTTATAATGCTACCGTCGCGATCTAAGCATAATAAGATACATAAAAGGATAAACATCACATGCATATAACTTTATGTGACATGGTATAGCCAATCTTCGCGCAATGATCTCCATCTTGTGCGTTCCGGCATGATCTCCATCACTCCACCATGATTGCCTCCACCACGAATAGCAACTACAACTATTGCTAACTACTTAGCGATAAAGTAAAGCTATTACATGGCGTATAAGAAGTTGACTCGCAGGTCATACACAATTATAAAGACAACCATATGGCTCCTGCCGGTTGTGTACTCATCGACATGCAAGTCGTGAAACATTACAAAACATGATCATCGCATACATTATACACATCACATCTTGGGCCATACCATATCACAGAAAACACTCCCTGCAAAAACAAGTTAGACGCCTCTACTTTGTTGTTGCATGTTTTACGTGGCTTATGGGAGTAGATGCTAAGAACGATTCTTACCTACGGAAAGCCACAACGGTGATATTATGGTTGCCAAACTCCGGTGTTAATCCCATGACAACTATAGTGAGAGAAACTGACATCCACCAGCCGCATGTGTGGTACAAGCCACACGTCAAGTGCGGAGCCGGTCTCGCGAACGACGTCGCGTAAGGTTGGCCTGGACCGCTTCAATCTCACTATCCCACATCATAAGAAGAACACAAACAAGAGGCTTGCAACAGAAAACATCAACGCCCGCAACAACCATGTTGCGTTCTACTCGTGAATCACATCTACGCATAGATCTAGCTCTGATACCACTGAAGGGTTTCGCAGCATAGTAAATCAAAAATTTCTACGGAAGCGAACAGAGGGAAAGCCCAGATCTAATCTAGGAGATGCAAACAACGAGAGAGATTGGATTAGATCTTCATACCCTTGAAGATTCGCACAGCGGAACGTTCGTCGGAACATGGGTGATGTAGTCGTACTCGCTTCTCCTCCTCGCGATCCGATCCGATCTAGCACCACAAGTGGCGGTGCCTCCGTGAGATGCACACGTGCAGCACCTCAACGTCTCCTCCTTCCTCGGACCAGCAAGTATGGTGGAGAGATAGATTGGATCTACAACACGACGGCGTGGTGTATATGGTGGAGAATTTCTGCTGCAGGGCTTCGCCTACAAACAGTCGGGAGGGAGAGAGGAGGGCAGCAGGGCAACTAGGGTTTGGAGGAAGGTGTAGGTGGGGGGAGAGGGGGCGCACCAGCCCTCTCTATATAGAGGGGGGGTGCGGCCAGCCCTTGCCCATCCTCCAAGCCTATCTCTAGTTTAAACGATTTAAACTCTCCCTTCTAGAAACCCTATCTTATCTCTAGTTTAAACGATTTAAACTCTCTAGGATTGGCTGGGCCCTATGGGGCCTTGTGCCCCTGGCCCAATGCGGCCAGGACACTCCCTCATAGGCCCATGCCCCCTCCCGGCAGGTGGGACCACGTTGGCCCCCTTCCGGAAGGTTCTAGAAGCTTCCGGTACAATACCGATTAACCCGGAACAATTCCGAACTCCAAAAACTGCACTGCCTTATATGAATCTTATTCTCCGGACCATTCCGGAACCTCTCGTGATATCCCGGATCCCATCCGAGACTCCGAACAAAAATTCATAAACCAATTGTCCAATCTATCCTAGCGTCGAGACACGTTAAGTGTGTGACCCTGCGGGTTCGAGAATATGCAGACATGATCTTCTATCAATAATCAACAGCGGGGTCTGGGCACCCATATTGACTCCCACACATTCATCGATGATCATATCGGATGAACCACGATGCCAGGATTCAATCAATCCCATATATATATTCCCTTCGTCTCGCGATATTTTACTTGCCCGAGATTCGATCGTCGGTATCGTCATACCTAGTTCAATCTCGTTCACAGCAAGTACTTTACTCGTTCCGTAATCTGATATCACTTTGTGATTAACTCCTTAACCACATGCTTGCAAGCGGTGTTGATATCGATTACCGAGTGGGCCCGAAGTATATCTCTCCGACTTGGGAGGGACAAATTCCATCTCGATACATACAACCCAACAGATACTTTCCGATCACCTGAGAGACACCTTTACGATCACCCTCTCATAGGATGACGTTTGATGACCTCAAAGCTTTCTTCCGATACCAGGGAGTTGCATTATCTCATGGTCTAAGGAATACAATATTTGACATAAGAAAAGCTTCGCAAAGACGAACACGATGACACGATCTAATTGCTTCTCTTAGTTTGGGTCTGTCCACCATATCATTCTCCCAATGATATGATCTCATTATCAATTGACAACTCATGTCTATGGTTAGGAAACCTTAACCATCATTGATCAATGAGCTAGTCCATAGAGGCGTACTAGGGACACGGTGTTGTTCATAAACCACACAAGTATTAATGTTTCCCCTTAATACAATTATAGCATGGAATATAAACTTTATCATGAACAAGAATTATAATAATAACATCTTTATTATTGCCTCTAGGGCATAATTCCAACAGCTGTCACCGTCCATCAGCATTTTGGGGAGCCAGTAGTCTCCCACCTTGGGCTTGATCACTAAGGCGACTCGTCCCGGATATTCGATCTGTGGCGAGTGCTCCTCGCGGCTCCAGGTGATTGGTTGCTCAGACCAGTTGAGGAACTGGGGAATGTCTATCTGGGACACCGCGTTGACGGCGACGGCGCGGGCGATGACCTTCTTCTCGTGCTTCGTGTTGAAGCCTGTGAAGGTGTGGAGTGAGACGGCGATGCTGCCGAACTTTCCGCCGTTTGGCGGGTTGTTGTCGGGGTCTTACCGCGCGCGCTGTGCCTTCTCAATCTCCTTGAGAGAGTGGCAGTCGACGGTCATGTGCATGGCGGGCTTCCCTTCCCTTCTATGAAACACACAGGGTTGGTTAAGGAGGGTCGTGGGATCGAACCTCGGCTTTGCCTTGTAGTTGCCGCCGTCGAGGCGCTGGCCTCCGTCGCGGCGGAAGCTCTTCGGTTCGCGCGGCGCGTATCCGGCGTTGGCGACGAAGTCGACTCGCCCGTCACCGCGGCGTTTGCCGGTGAGGCGAGTGTTGCTGTAGCGTAGCTCGGGTCGCCTCCCGTTGTCGTGGCCGTTCGTGCGACGATTTCCTCTCGACTCGTCGTCAGTTTCTTGGTTTGGATCCTCCTCTGCATACCGCTTTGCGATCTCCAGGAGGTCCGGTATGTTGTCGAGTGTTCTGTACACTAGCTTGAGCTTGGCGACCAGGGGCTCATAGCTGCACGAGGTCTTGAAGCAGTGGATCGCGGTGTCCGGGTGGATTCCGGCCGCGTTATACCACAGGTATTGCCACCGTTGGCCCCAACTGCGGGTCGACTCGCGGGGTCCCTGGACGCATCGCTCCAGGTCGTCTATGGTGGTGGCGCGGGTGTATGAACCCTCAAAGTGCCTGACGAAGGCGTCGCGCATTTCCTCCCAGGAGTCGATGCTATACGCGGGGAGGGTGTTAATCCACTGCATGCACGCTCCCTCCATCATCAGGGAAAGGTAGCGGGCAGCGAGTAGGTCGGTGTGGCCGGCGATCCCCATCGCCATGAGGTAAGTGTTCAGCCACACAGACAGATCGTACGAGGGATCGTACTTCTCGATCTCCTTCAGCGCTTTGAAGTTCGCCGGGTATCTTTCGCCTCGGATCATCGGTCCGAAGCACTAGGGTCCGACTCGACTCAGCGATCCCCTTGGTTCGCCGTCGCGGCGGTTGGTGAGGGTATGCCTCAGGTCTTCAGGCTGGCGTGCGCGCTAGCTCTGGTTGTTGATGATGTGCGTGCGTGCGTTGACTGTCTTCCCGTTGGCAGCGACGAAGTTGTTCGCCGGCCGTGGGTCGTTGGTGGAGAGTGCCGCGTTCGCGGGTCGGTGTTGGAGCTGCAGAGGCTCGGGTGGTGGGCAGTTGAGGGTATTCGCCGCCATTGGGCGGCCGCTCGAGGCCGCCCTGCTGCCCGATGAACGCGAGTACATCCGACCCTGTGAGTCGGCGCCCGCGTTTTGTTGCTCAACTGCTTTGGTGAGCAGAGCCTTGGCGTACTAGATCTGTAGGGCGCCTTCCCCAGTGACTTGGATGTTGTCGACTGCTGCTCGGCTCGCGACGATGTTGTCCATTGGGGTGGAGAACAGCGGGAGGCCGTTCGCATCTCGCTTTCGTGAGGAGACCATGATCCTTGGTTGGTCTCTGGGGGCGCGCGGTTGGGTGGTGGTGGGGCGCCTGGTGGGGGTCGAGCGCTTCCTCCTGGCGGCGCGTTCTCACAGATCGTGCGCTCGGCCACGCGAGCCGGGTCGTTTTCATCGTCGAACTTCAGGGCGCGCCCCTGAACGGTAGAGTTCAGGCGTGACCTGATTCGGAGTTGGTGATAGCGCGAAAGCTCCTGCGCTGTCACCTACTCGAGGCGAAATTTTTCGCGCTCGGCTTGTTCCTTGCGGACCGCCTCCGGCAGCCGCAGGCGGAGTTCCTCAACCTCCGTTGCCATCGCGTTTGGTGGGATCGGCATGGAGAAGGGGTCTTTCGGGCGGTCGGTGACAGTCGCCATGTAGGTCGCGGCGTGGCGACCGGTTCCGTCGTGGAGCTCGGCGGAGTTATCCGACCCGGAGCCGAAGTCGAAGATCCCAAGGATGGAGGGGTCCTCGAAGTCTCCGACGTTGGAGACCTAGGTGATGGAGCCCGCGGGCGATGCGGCGACGATGGATCCGACGGCCGACGCCGGGGTCGCCGAATCAGCGTCGTCGTTGAGGGCCGCGTCGTCCGCGACCGCGGTGGTTTCGGCCATGTTGCTATGGGCCGAGTCGTACTCGGAGGCGAGGCGGTGAATCGTGCGGACCTAGCTCTCAGAGAGCCGGTCGCGTGGCGGTGACTCGCGGATGCGAGCCGAGTCCTCCGAGACAATGACGTCGGTGAGACCGACGAAGCGGCTGATCATGCCGACCGGCACAATCACGCTATGTGTGACGGGTCATGCCGCCGAGACGTAGCTACTCGGCAAGATCTGGAGCATCTCGTCGATTGCGATCATGCGGCCGGTGGCGATCGACTCGTTGATGGGCAGATTGGATCTCGCCGCAGAACACCGGCCTGACTAGCCAGGCCCCACGGTGGGCGCCGCTGTCGTGGGAATGACCACGGCAGACGCTGCAATCGGCAGCGAGTAGTAGAACATGGGGCAAGGGCGGCCAGCCATCTGCGGTGTGAGATGAGGGCGGAAACACAAGGTTTTACCCAGGTTCGGCCCCTCGGACGGTAAAGACCTACTTCTGCTAGATTGTATAATGGAGAGAGTACAAAGGGGCGAACTCGACGACTAGGCGGTGAGTCGCTTGGGTGTATGATGGAATGTGTCCTCTATGCGTACCCTAGGGAGGTTTATATAGGCTCACCTCGCTAGAGTTTACAGATTACAACCGAATTAGTTAAGGATTCGGAGGGTCGTTGACCTAGTCCGACTGGGCCTAGCTACACTTCTAGGCCTCCAGCTTCCAGTCGCCTGAGTCCTCGCCAAGTCTCGATCCAGTCGCCGTCCTGCAGGCCCACTCGCTGGCGGCTTGGGCCAATACAAAACGTGTTGCTAGGCATACCCGGTGGGCATATCCCCATCAGAGATTACCAGGTACATGTATATATGCATGCTCTCATAGCATATATATTTACTTCTGTTATTTCCAAACAAAATGGAAGTCATTTACTCCCTCAGGTCTTAAAAAGATACATTTTGGAAATCTCTGCATGGTCTCCCGAATTTAGCAACCATTAATTTTTAGTGCAGTAAATCATAAAACTTAATGAAATTGTTAAATGGTGAAAGTGTTTTCTTGACAAGGACCTAAACACGTGTTTTTTACATATCAAATCAAACAAACCAGCTCTTAACCGGGCGACCGTGGGCACTGTCAAAGTGGACACGTTCGATCGGGGGTGGGTTTTCCCTTCTATCTCGCTAACTCCTCTCCATCCCTCTTGCTAACTTCCTATCGGGCTTATAGCTCCTATGCGATGTCTTTACGTGGAATTGGAAGAAAAGCGACATCGTTGCAAAGAATAGCTCGCATGCGACACTTCTGAAGTGGCAAATAGCTCCCGTGCGACACTTCTACTTAACCCCACGAGACCATCAACGCATTCGAATCAGCTGAGAACAGTAGGACCCACAGCCTCTCCACGTCATGGCGGAACTCACCTGATGTCCACCTCATATCGTGGGACCCACCCTGTGGTTGAAGAGAGCCGTTGGCCCTGATCCGTCCCCGCACCTAAGCACTCCCGCCACCGTTCCAGCATCTCATCCCCTTCCGTTTTCTTCTCCGGCGAGCAAGTGCGGCAACACTGGCGAGGGATGTCGAGCTCTGCTTCCTCCCACCGCTCATGGCCTCGGTATGGTGCGGTGCCGATGAGGAGGTGCCCTGATTGCCCCCGTACCGCACCCCTGAAGCGGCTTGTCACATCCACCGACAAGAACGACAACATTGGCCGGGAATTTGTGAAGTGTGAGAGAAAGCCCGAGCCGGGAAAGGTGAGATCTGAGTGTTCCGAGCGCCAATTTCTCGCTTTTCTTTCGAAATTTCATGCATTTCATCGAATTTGGGATTTATGGTTCATCTCTGCGATTTCAGGAACTGCCAAAATGTGGGCATTTTGAGTGGCTTGATGAGTACATCGAGCGAATTGGGGTGGAGGTAGCATCCCGGGAGCTCGAAAACCCGTCCGTGGTGGAGCAATTGGGATGTGGCAACCCCATTTCCGCTGGTACTACGGCGGATGCAGAAGTGAAGGCCGGGCTAAAAAAGATGAACAAGCAGCTAAGGCAAATCATCGAATTGAAGAAGGAGGACAATCTGATGGCCGGTTTTTTTATTTTTGTGTAATTTCTCTCGGATTAGTTTATCTCCTGATCGTTAGTCATTAGACAGCGCAGTCAGTGTTCGAGTGATGCTTTGTAATGGATGTAATGGTCTATGTCTTTGGCTTGAATAAAATGCAACACAAATTCGGGCTAATTTTGAGCTGCTCTGTTTTTGAAATCAGTGTTCCTTCAGTTTCGTCAGTGTTCCTTTTATCAGTGTGCAGGGGGCGCCCGTGTGCAGGGGAGGGGGAGGGGTTGAAAAGTAAAAGAAAAACAATTGACGAGGATTAAAAAGGCCAGGCCCAAATAGAACTTAGCCAGGCCAAAATGGACGTATCCAGGCCCAATAGTAACTATATGTTGATTGGGCAAAAAAAATGGTGCTCACGATTACAATCTAAATAGGGACGTGTGGATCTGCAGATACTCGTACTCAGGTCGCAATCTTTTTTTTTTTGCGAAAGTAAATATATAAATGAAGTCCAAGGGCATCCATTTAACTAACATAACTTGGGCGCTCCTTTAACTTATGTAAATATGTAAATGTCTTGTTTGAAAATGAACCATGTGTTGTTTGAAAATAATCAACCATCATTACGTTAACTTATTCTTCCTTTTGAGATTTTCTAATTTCACTCATTTTATAAATATTGCACGAGTATTATATGATAACTTGTTTTTGTGTCTTTTGTTTTATATACTTGTTGTTTTGGGTGTTTTGACAAATGACAATACAATAAAACACAGATTACAATAAAACAAGGGGATAGATAATATTGGGATAATATTACTTATATTAGATAGCCGGATCGATAACATTGGGATAACATTACAATAAAAAGAAAAAAGTACAATAATATAGAAGGGAATATGCGCCCCGCCTAAACCCTAACCCTAGCTACCCTACTCCATCGGCGGTGGAGGCGGTGCCGGTGCAGCCGCCTTCGCGGCATTCCACGCCGCCAGCCTCTCCCGCTGCTCCCGCTTCCGCTGCGCCTCCTGGAAGGCCCAACGATTGGCCTCCCATCGCTCCTCGTCCTCCCGGCTGCGCCTTTTCTTCAAGGCGCGCTGGGCCTACTTTTCCTCCCACCTGGCGATAGCAGCCTCCTTATTTGCCTCCTCCTTCTCCGCCTTAGCCCAGTACGCTTCAGAGGGGAGGTCGCCACCGCCGGGGAGGTTGGGGACTGGGTTGTGGACGATGGGGCCCTGCTCCCCCTAGGGGCAGGGCGGGGATTTGCTTCCCTTCTTCTTGCCACGCTTGGGGCGCGTGGGCGCCTCCTGCTCCTAGAACTGCTTGTGGTCCGGGTGGTTGTCCTCGTCGCTTACTTCGGTGTCAGAAGGGAAGCGGAGGGGGGAGGTCGCCATGGTCGCCGGAGTGTTTGGGGGCTGGGAGGAGGCAAAGGGACGGGCTCGAGGTTGAAGATGAGGGGCAAGATGAGATGAGGAGGCAAAGGCGTTTTGCCTATTTATTGAGGGCGGGGCATGAAGGGCGGCGTGGGAATCCAGCATCGCGTTGGCGCAGACGGGTGCGCTGCGTTGCGTGTGGGCAGCGGGCGTGATCAATGCGAAAGAGAGAAAAAAATAGCTAGGATGCGACGTGACCCCTGCACCGCCGCCCCCGCCCCTGCATGCATGCATGCATTAATGCGAAAGAGAGAAAAAACATCCAAGGTAGTTGTTCATTGGCAGTAAAAAATAAAAGGGAAAATATAATTTAGCCTTGATTTACTTCAGTAATAAATGCAGGAATCTAGTACCAAGGTACTCGTTCATTTTTACACACCGCATGCAACAAACTCGTTCGTTTTTACACACGCAAGAAAAATCGGTGGGAGTAATCAGAGGGATGTCAATTGGAGGGAATAGAGGGAGTATGAAACTAAGTTTATAATATTTTAGATTTTGATTTTTTTCTTATATACGTAGTCAAAGTTGATATTTTAGATTTATAAATATTGACTTTTTGTATGGCGCATAAACCAGATGGGAGTAAGTTTGACTGAAGAAAGTTGTTCGACGTACACTTATTTAATGGGGCAGCGCTGTTACACCCAAAATAGCTAGACTGCGACGCTAGGGGCAGCTGCATGCATGGTGCAGCCCGCCCCGTCCAGCGCTCTCGCATGCCACGCTCGGTCCAACGGTCAATGGAGTGTGTCACGCTGTACGTTATATTTATTACATATTTTAGATTTTGATATTTTTTCTTAGCCTGGTCATAGTGACATACATACTCTCTCTGTCCACAAATAAGTGTACGTTTGGCTTCAAAATTTGTCCAAAAAAAGTGTACTTCTACCTTTCCAATGCACTTTAAAGTAGAAAAAATTGCTTCACGAAAATCAAATCCAATAACATTTAGCAAATGGTCTCTTCAATTTATTTGCGGACGGAGGGAGTATGTGGGAGTAACTTAGATATGGTATCATGTATATGTTAATAGTCTAAGTTACTACTCCATAGTGCAAAATAACATAGATGTGGTATCATGCAAAGTCTCATTTATTACAATAAACCTGAGGGGAGTAAGTTTGACTGAAGAAAGTTGTTACACGTACACTTATTTAATGTGACGGAGGGAGTAAATACGCTGCAGCGCTGTTGCACGTAAAATAGCTAGACTGCGACGCTAGGGGCAGCTGCATGCATGGTGCAGCCCGCCCCGCTCAGCGCCCTCGCATGCCACGCTCGGTCCAACAGTCAATGGAGTGTGTCACGCTCGCATGGCACGCTGTTGCACGTAAAAACGATGAAGCCAATCAGATTTAAGAATCATCCATCCCACGGATCGCCAAGAGCTAGCCACGAAATCCTTCTAAGAGACGTCAACCAATCAGGTTGCAGAACAAGCCCTTCCACGGATCGCCCAGAGCCACCCGTGGAATCCTTCTAGAAGACGCGATCGGACGGCCACAGTGTCGCGCTAGGGTTAGATCTACGTTCCTCATTCGGCCTTAGGGTTAGCTGGGTTTAGGATGCAGTCAACGGGGTTTCACAAGTTTGACCAGACATTCAAATGTGCATAACTAATTCAAAAAAATCAAAAAATACAAAACCTTCGCATGGTGACATGTTATGTGACATAGTTGTGAGGAAAAACATCAAACTTGGTCTATTGATCATATTTCAAAAAACCCTTCACAAAATGACCTATCTTCTCCGAGGTTTTCTGGCTTTCGGGTCAAATGACCAATGATATGGCTAGAATCAAGGCATAGTTTATGATAATGTGCCCATATTTGGCATGCATGTCTATAATGGGATGACTAACAATGTTGTAGCACAAAGTTTTCCTTTTCGACGCACAGAAAATCCATTTTCTATTTTCTGAGTGCCGAAAGAGGGAGGGGGGATTTTTGAAGCAACCACCAAATTGAAGTTTCAAAATGGTAACTGAAAAGGATACAGATGCCGCCTAGAGGGGGGTGAATAGGCGGTTTAAAACTTTTACGAGATGGGCTTTACAAAGGCAGAATAAAACTAGCATTTACTTTGTCAAGCACAAAACCTATATAAACTACGGTTCACCTATGTGCACCAACAACTTATGCTAAGCAAAATAGGCAACTATGTGATAGCTAGATATAAGAAATCAAGCACGAAGGCTATCACAAAATAAAGTGCATAAGTAAATAGCTCGGGTATAGAGATAACCGAGGCACGCGGAGACGATGATTTATTACCGAGTTCCTCCCATAAAGAGAGTACGTCTCGTTGGAGAGGGGGTGGTATCAAACCACCTACGCCACAAAAGGCCTCCCTTATTCTCCGGTGAATCTCACCCCAACGGGATCGATCCACACTTCCACTATCGGTGCACTTGTCGGTGGCAACCGGAACCTCTCACAAGGTTGGGGCACTTCTCCACAACTTAATCGGAGGCTCCCAACAAACCCCACCAAGGCCACAACCTGCAACACCAACAAACCGTCTAGGGTTCCAAGAACCCAAGAGTAAAAAGCTTCTCAACTTTCACTCACCAAATCCTCCGAGGAGAACTCAAACCTATGCACCAAATGCAATGGCAAGAACACAGGAAGTGCTCAAGTCCTTCTCTCGCAAATTCCATAAAAGCTAGAAAAGCTAGTGGGAGAATAAGAGAGGAAGAACACACAAGGAAATCCACAAAAGAAACCCCAAGATCTAGATCCCAATATGTTCCCCTCACATAGAGGAGAGATGGATTGGTGGAGTTGTAGATCTAGATCTCCCCTTTCAAATCCCCCAAAAAGATTTAAGAAATATGGGAGGGATTGAGAGTATTTGCAAGCTCTTGAAGGTCAAAACAATGGAGGAGAGAGAGAATGCAAGCAACCAGCCTAAGGAGGAAGAAGGGGTCTATTTATACCACTCCCCAACGAAATATGACCGTTTGGGACCTTCCAGGCCAGATAATCTGCCCCTCCCCCGGATATTCCAGGTTCCCCGGGCCAAAAAATGGCTAAGGACTTGGCGGCGCGACTCTCAGTATAGGGGCGGATATTTGGGGCGGATAATCCGCCCCCAAAGGACCAGAAAATCCGCCCCCATTACTGGGAGCCACGCCTCAAAGTCATTAGCCGTTTTCCAAAAATTGGGCCGGATAATCCCCCCCATGGCCGGATAATCCGCCCCCCTGAAAACTGGCAGGGACAGCAAAACTGAAACCATCATAACTTTTTCATTCGGACTCTGATTTTGATGATCTTGGGCTCGTTTCGAAGATAGTAACGAGCTCTAAAAGATCATGCAGGGAACCATCATAGTCCATCAAGGGAGGATAGAACCAAATGATGAAAGGTTTAACCTATCTATAAAAGACAAACCGGTAAAACCTCCAATATCGAAAACACAATAGAGAATGCATATGAAATCCGTTTTCGATGAACTTCAGCTTGTCATAGAGATTGACACAATATCTAAAACCTCTCATGGATAAGAACCAAGAAATATGATGCCAATTATGCAAAGGTTTGAGCTCTCACCGAGGGATATGATCAAGTTACTCACTTGAGAGCCCCTCTTGATAGTACGGTTATCTATCCTATAAACCGGTCTCTCCAACTAACACCACGAGACCAGTTAGAAAGAAACCCTATCAAAATCAAACCTTTGCCTTGTATATTCCACACCTCAGGATGGAGCACCTTTCTTGATTGCACTAGCTTGGTGAATATGATCCCCCATACTCCACTATGGAAGAGCCTCTCTTTTAGGCATATCTTCACATATCCATGATCACCATAAGGATGGCACGATACACTTGAGATCATATTATGAAACCTTGATCAACACTTGATCTTCTTCACTTTATTCTTATTCCAACCTTGAAGCCACCATATGGTTCAAGCATTGTCTATGGACAAATCCTACAAGTAAAACTCAATGCAAACATAAGTCCATAAAACATTGTCATTAATTACCAAAACCACACATGGGGACACACATGTTCTTTCAGTAACATCCTATTTTTCAAAAATACTAGAACACCTAGCATGTACAATTTCCCAACTTGAACAAATATGAGTGCCCAAAGATGCAAACAATAGGAATACGCACCCATAGGCAATTAAATTTGGAAGCCACCAAAGAATCAAAAGGAATAGAAAGGTGGTCTACAAGGATTAAAAATCAACTAACATTATCTTCACATATGTGTGTATGTTTCTAAATGGATAACATCACAAAGACATATTCCCATAACAAAACAAGCACACACAAGGAAGATATACAATAAATCACATAAAAGGACAAAACCAACTCCCAAAAAGAGTAAGGTTCCAACAAGTAAACCAAACTCTCCAAACTTTTCATGATGGCACAAAATACCAAAACGAATAGATCAAACTTCCAAGCACATAAAACCCGATATGGATCAAACAAGGAAGCATAAAAGGATTGTTCTAGATAATATAGGAGAGCTCACCCATAAGTAGTACATTATATAGAATTTTCTTTTGAATGCAAAATGCACACAAATGGGATCATCACTACTACCTACAATAAGAAAAACACAAGAGGATATCAATAAAATAAGAAGATCCAAAAGAAACAAGGAAGGCTTGGTAGACAACACAAAACATTTTCTTGGCCAAAGATAGGATAAAATTAAACAAAGGCCAAAGTGAATATGATCAGTAAATTCTACCATAAATTGAGTACTCATTGTCCAAGGACAAGAAATATTGGGAATAATTTTCCCAAGGTAGCTTGCATGGATATCCAAGATCATAGTCACAACAAGAAGCATATAACAAAATATAATAATTAAGCATGATACTTCGAACAAGATTCTTGGTAGCTTCCAATAGTCACACAATCACTAGTGATTAGATTAACTTAAAGCAAATGGTTTCCATGATGATATAGAGATATAAATATGAGGAAACACATACCAAGAAACACTCTCAATGTGATCAATAAATGCATTCAAGCAAATTGGAACTTGTATGAGCAAATGTGTCACATAGGCGCTAGATAATTATCCATATCAATTCTAAGTGTCACAACCTCGAATATTCACATTTTTTAGGATTGTAATATGCACTAAGCATATAACTCCCCCATAATGTGATACTACCATAAAAAAACATGAGGCAACGGATCCAAATAGATATATTTAATGGACATTATAGAACTTAAATTTCTCATGTACACACATTTTTAGGATTGTGGAATGCCCAAGCATAACACTCCCCCAAAATGGGATAGTCCATTAATCTCTCACAAGAGCCAAATAAGATACCAAATATAACCAAGAAAGGCTCAAAGATAAGAAACACACATACATGGTGTGCCACCTAATCATACATAAAAATATGCTTGATTCCTCAAGATAATTAAGTGGAAATCACATGTACAAGAGCATGTAAGATACAAAACCAACACATGCACAAGGGGGCGAGTAACTTTCAATGTAATGAGTTAAGCATATGTTACCGCAAGGAGGAACATTGGATATATAGTAGAGGAAATATAATCCACATGACTTGACTTGACAATTATACATTATGAAGATCCCTCAATTCTTCATAATGTAACCAAGTCTCCAATGCCCTCCAACTAACTCCTATTGATCAAGTTTTAGCTAGATGGTCCCCAACCAAGTTGGGTCCTAAGAAGTTAGTAACAATAGGCTTGGCCACCCAAATGGTTCTTTTCTTGACACCACATTGGGCACCAAGAAATTTGGCAAACACATTTCCAACTTCATCCTTACAAAGAGAATAAGCATTATCAATAATGATAGGGTTGGATGAGGAGATACCAATAGTGCATGAGGAAGAAATGTGCCCCTTCTCACGACATATGTAGCAAGTTCTACTCTTGCCATCTTTAGTTTTGGATGAAGCAACAACTTGAGGAAGAGATTGAGTCTTCTTGGGAGGAGACCCATCTCTAACAAGATGTAGAGCTTGAGGCCGCTTCCCTTGTTGCTTCTTGTCAAGGGACTTCTTCTTTAATGGGCAACGTTTGACATGATGCCCTTCTTCCTTGCACTTGAAGCAAACAATGTTGGTCAGATTCTTTACTTGATCTTGGCCATTCTTCTTGTTATCCTTGTGCTTCAACTTGATAGTGGACTTGTTCTTGACACTGGAGTGAATCCGATCCCACTCTTGTCATTGGGGGATTTTTGCACACTCAAGATTTTGTTGAGTGCGTCCTTCCCTTGATGACCCTTTTTCAAGTCATTCTTCAGAGAAGTGACTTGAGCCTTGAGCTCTTTGATTTCCTCTGCATGGTTAGTTTCAACAAAAGTACTAGAGGAAGTAGATGCTACATTGTTAGAGCAACAAGGCACGGAATGTAATTCATCGCGAGATATAGCATGGTTGTGAGAGGATGAATTACAAGGACTAGCACATGGCAATATAACATTTGGAGTAGATATAGTGCTAATGTCCATATGAGGTCCACTAGATGTTACCTTTGACATGATGGCCTCATGATCTAACTTTAGCCTACCATGGGAGACTAGAAGATCCTCATGCGAGCTCGAGAGCTTAACATGACTTTCTTCTAATTTCCCATAGTTTCTAGTTAGCAACGCAAGTTGATCCTTTAGCTCAACATTCTCCTTAAAAATAGATGCTTCACAAGAAATAGAGTTAGTAGCACAAGCATCATCACTATTAGCAAGAGGTGAGGGCAACTTGGCAAGCTCTTTTGAGTATGAAGCTTTAAGTTTCTCATGCGACTCGGTGAGTTTGATGAGCTCCCTCTTAACGACTCGAGATCCATTTTCGAGGTGCTTAAAATCCTCAACAAGTTTAGCATAAGCAACATCAAGTTCATCCTTTTTAATCTTGAAGGAGTTTGCCACCGCAAGTTCTCTATCATGGTATTCCTTTACTCTAGATAATTCTAGAGTAAAAGTCTCCTCAAGAGATTCTTTGGTGGTTTGTTCTTCTTCAAGGGAGTCCTTTAGTTGAGCAATTTCATTAGCATACTCACGCTCAAGCGCAAACTTTTCATCAATTATGTTTTCTTGCTCCTCAATTTGTGCTTCTAACTTATCAATATGTTCTTTGCTCTTAATAACAAAGTCCAAGATTTCAACAAAGTTAGAGCAAGCAATATTATTCTTAACAAGGGCACATAAACAATCTCACCCTTTTCATATAAATCATCAATATCAAGCTCTTCTTCCACATTATCCACATTCTCCTCATCACAATAGGTAATGGGTTCCAAAGTAGGAGTTATCTTTGAATCCCTAGCCATAAGGCATAGGTGGCTACCGGAAGAAGGTGAAGATGAGATTGCATTTGTGGCTTCATTCAAAACCTTGTCTTGGTCCATAGAATCTTCGGTTTCCTCTACATGGTTAGCAACACAAGCACTAGAGGAAATAGAAGAATTTTTATCATGGCAACAAGAAAACACAAGCATGTCATCATGAGATTTATTCAAGTCATTTCTACATGATATGCAAGGACTATTAACACAAGCATGTAAGAAGTTTTTAGTGCTAGAAGTGTTAAAGTCCAAAGATAGATTATTGCAACTAGATATAGATGATGGATTATAAATAGTAAGCACACTATCCAAATTGTAGTTTCTATCATCACTCACCATATCATTACCTTGTGAAAATTCACATGTTGGTGAAGTGGTAGAAGATGAGAACTCATCTTGACCGGAAGTGGAAGCAACACAATCATACTCAACAATATTGGACACACCATATTTATCTTGAAGTTTCGTCCATAACTCATGAGCGCTCCAAAAAGGAATGATTGAAGAGGTAACTACATAGATCAAAGCATTAACAAGCACATTAGAAGCTTGAGCATCGAGATATACGTTTTTCTCATCCTCACAAGATAGATTTTTGAAATCCATAGGAGGAGAAAAACCTATATCTACAATACGCTCCAAATTTGGGTCCATGTCCCGAAAATGAATAAGCATATGAGTTTTCCATATATCATAATTTGTGACATCGAATAAGAACATGTCATTGTGCACTAATCCCCTAGCCGACATCTTTACTCTCAAGGCGGTGAAGCCTAAAATGAGAGACCGGGCTCTGATACCAATTGAAAAGGATACAGATGCAGCCTAGAGGGGGGGGTGAATAGGCGGTTTAAAACTTTTACGAGATGGGCTTTACAAAGGCGGAATAAAACTAGCGTTTACTTTGTCAAGCACAAAACCTATATAAACTACGGTTCACCTATGTGCACCAACAACTTATGCTAAGCAAAACAGGCAACTATGTGATAGCTAGATATAAGAAATCAAGCACGAAGGCTATCACAAAGTAAAGTGCATAAGTAAATAGCTCGGGTATAGAGATAACCGAGGCACGCGGAGACGATGATTTATTACCGAGTTCCTCCCATAAAGAGAGTACGTCTCGTTGGAGAGGGGGTGGTATCAAACCACCTACGCCACAAAAGGCCTCCCTTATTCTCCGGTGAATCTCACCCCAACGGGATCGATCCACACTTCCACTATCGGTGCACTTGTCGGTGGCAACCGGAACCTCTCACAAGGTTGGGGCACTTCTCCACAACTTAATCGGAGGCTCCCAACAAACGCCACCAAGGCCACAACCTGCAACACCAACAAACCGTCTAGGGTTCCAAGAACCCAAGAGTAAAAAGCTTCTCAACTTTCACTCACCAAATCCTCCGAGGAGAACTCAAACCTATGCACCAAATGCAATGGCAAGAACACAGGAAGTGCTCAAGTCCTTCTCTCGCAAATTCCATAAAAGCTACAAAAGCTAGTGGGAGAATAAGAGAGGAAGAACACACGAGGAAATCCACAAAAGAAACCCCAAGATCTAGATCCCAATATGTTCCCCTCACATAGAGGAGAGATGGATTGGTGGATTTGTAGATCTAGATCTCCCCTTTCAAATCCCCCAAAAAGATTCAAGAAATATGGGAGGGATTGAGAGTATTTGCAAGCTCTTGAAGGTCAAAACAATGGAGGAGAGAGAGAATGCAAGCAACCAGCCTAAGGAGGAAGAAGGGGTCTATTTATACCACTCCCCAACGAAATATGACCGTTTGGGACCTTCCAGGCCAGATAATCCGCCCCTCCCCCGGATATTCCGGGTTCCCCGGGCCAAAAAAATGGCTAAGAACTTTGCGGCGCGACTCTCAGTATAGGGGCGGATATTTGGGGCGGATAATCCGCCCCCAAAGGACCAGAAAATCCGCCCCCATTACTGGGAGCCACGCCTCAAAGTCCTTAGCCGTTTTCCAAAAATTGGTCCGGATAATCCGCCCCCATGTCCGGATAATCCGCCCCCCTGAAAACTGGCAGGAACAGCAAAACTGAAACCATCATAACTTTTTCATTCGGACTCCGATTTTGATGATCTTGGGCTCGTTTCGAAGATAGTAAAGAGATCTAAAAGATCATGCAGGGAACCATCATAGTCCAGCAAGGTAGGATAGAACCAAATGATGAAAGGTTTAACCTATCTATAAAATACAAACCGGTAAAACCTCCAATATCGAAAACACAATAGAGAATGCATATGAAATCCGTTTTCGATGAACTTAAGCTTGTCATAGAGATTGACACGATATCTAAAACCTCTCATGGATAAGAACCAAGAAATATGATGCCAATTATGCAAAGGTTTGAGCTCTCACCGAGGGATATGATCAAGTTACTCACTTGAGATCCCCTCTTGATAGTACGGTTATCTATCCTATAAACCGGTCTCTCCAACTAACACCACGAGACCAGTTAGAAAGAAACCCTATCAAAATCAAACCTTTGCCTTGTATATTCCACACCTCAGGATGGAGCACCTTTCTTGATTGCACTAGCTTGGTGAATATGCTCCCCCATACTCCACTATGGAAGAGCCTCTCTTTTAGGCATATCCATGATCACCATAAGGATGGCACGATACACTTGAGATCATCTTATGAAACCTTGATCAACACTTGAGCTTCTTCACTTTATTCTTATTCCAACCTTGAAGCCACCATATGGTTCAAGCATTGTCTATGG
Source organism: Avena sativa (assembly GCA_916181665.1). NCBI lineage: Eukaryota > Viridiplantae > Streptophyta > Magnoliopsida > Poales > Poaceae > Avena > Avena sativa. The sequence continues at coordinate 434,023,636 of OV702284.1, forward strand.
ACAAATCCTACAAGTAAAACTCAATGCAAACATAAGTCCATAAAACATTGTCATTAATTACCAAAACCACACATGGGGGCAAACATGTTCTTTCAGTAACATCCTATTTTTCAAAAATACTAGAACACCTAGCATGTACAATTTCCCAACTTGAGTATCTCAAACCTTTTATTCCATCCCTGGTGAAAAAGACAAATCCTGCCGAATCGGTTGGAAGTGGGTAAGATATGAACTACAGGTACATGATTTCATGCTGATGATTTTTTGTAAAAATCATTTTTAGGTTCACAACATGCTATTTTATCAGAGATCCAATGCTAGTTTTGTGAGCCTCATCCCCTAGCTAAGAATATTTATGAAAACCCTTCAAGTTTGACCAGACATTCAAATGTGCATAACTAATTCAAAAAAATCAAAAAAATACAAAACCTTCGCAAGGTGTCATGTTATGTGACATAGTTCTGAGGAAAAATATCAAACTTGGTTTTAGAAATGGTCGAAGAAAACTTGCTTAGAAATGGGGTGGTTTACCCTAGCTTTGGAGCCCATTTCTACCCCATTTTGGGTGAGGGTGAGTTGTACTTCACAAAAGGGATCAGGGTGAGGATGAGTTGTATTGTACATATGATAAAAACGTTGGAAGCTCATACAAACATAGAAAAGTGACATAGCTACATTTGTTGAAATTCAAATTTACCATCATATTTGAATTTTGTCCAAATTATCAACAAGTGACAAATTATTATAATAACAAATGTTTACAACAACAAGTGCCAAATTATTACAATAACAAATGTTTACAACAACAAGTGCCAAATTCAAAGTCTATTTCTTTTGGCTCTTCTTACCCCTCGTTTTCTTCTCCTTCCCAAGTTTCACACCACACAACAGGTTTATGCTCTTCTTTTTCTTACCATTACCATCTGGCCTCCCCACAGCACGTCCAAGAGTCTCCTTCACCTCCTTCACCTCCTCAACAACCTCATGATCATGATCCAGAGCCTCATCAACATGGTCACTTTGCACCAGAGCCTCAACAACATGGTCAGTTTGCACCAGAGCCTCAACAACAGGCTCATTTTGCACCAGATCCTCAACAACATGCCCATTTTGCACCAGAGCCTCAACAACAGGCTCATTTTGCACTATAGCCTCAACAACAGGCTCATTTTGCACCAGAGCTTCCAAATCAGAAACGGTGTGCCCTAAAGCCTCAACAGTTTGCACATGATCCTCCAAAACAAGTTCAGATTGCACCTCAGCAGCACCAAACATGATCTGGTTAGTTCTCTTCTTTCTTTGGCCATTGATTCTTGCCCTTTTCACTGGCCAGCATTCGTCAACAACAAGAGGTGGGCCTTTTTCTCCACGCTTCCTCCTGAAAACAAGCAAGTTAGATGGGGGAGAAAAATCATCAACAAGAAATGGGATAGATTTTGGATGAACATACTTTGGCTTTTCAGCAGTGTATCTGCACTTGGTAGAGCCAACTTGGTGTCCAAGTTCTTCACAGAGTTTGCATCTATTCTTGTTAGCTTTTTGGGCCCTTTTTGGCTTGGCATCTTTCTTTTCATCTTTCTTTCCCTTCTTGCTGCTCCCACCTTTCTCAAACCAAGCCTTGAACTACTCTGCTTGGGCCTGCCAGCCTTTCTTTTCATCAAAGGAGGACACAAGGAGAACTGAATGTCCACTTCAGGCCACTGAGACTGGTCTGTAAGTGCTAGAATTGGTGTTCCATATGCAGCCTTAAATTTTGCTACAGAATAATACTCATGCAAATATGGGTGCATATTTAGCTTGTGTTTGGAGGCCAAGAAAAGTATGGCATGCTCACAAGGCTTCCCAGTGTGTTGCCACTCAAGGCATGTGAATTCATGCAATTGAGTGTCAACAACATGCCTCCTGCCAGTCTTTGTATCTCTGACTTCAGCACCCCACAATGAGGATTTCTCAACACGCAAATGTGCAAGATTTCTGCTCGTGTTGACCACCTGCTGCACAACATCAGGAAGCTTATCTCCTTGAAGAACATCACCAAGCCTTCTTCTCAATTCCCACAACCTCATGATCATGATCATGATCTGGTCAACCATGCTATGGACAGGCAAGTCTTTTAACTCTTTCACTTTGTTGTTGAAACTTTCTGCCAAATTATTGTTGATATGATCACATTTGATGGCAGTGTTAAAACTAGACCTGTACCATAAAAGAGAATGGTAGGTTTCCAACCATGTACAAAACTTGACCCTATCCTCCTCAGAGCATGCCGCCTTAATCTTCTCAAGGTGATATGAATGTGTCTGCCTGGTGTAAGATCTTGCTGCTGGCCACATGCGTCCAAAATCATATCCTCTGAATTTTTTGATCAAATTCATCCACATATGGCCGAAGCACTCTCTCTGCTCAGCATGAGGGAAAACAATCTTCACTGCATTTTCTAAACCTTTACATGCATCTGTGTGCACTGCCAATGGAGAGACTGGCCCTATGCATCTTTTCAACTGCATCATGAACCATGTCCATGATGCCTCTGTATCAGACTGAAACATGCCAATAGCTACAGGGGACATCCAATTGTGTCCATCTAAAGCATTGCATGCTGCTAGTTGACCATTCCACTTTCCAGTCAAGAAAGATGAGTCTATACTCAAATATGGACGGCACCCTGCTTTGAAGCCATCGATGCAAGGCTTTAAAGCCATGAAGAATTTAGAGAAGAAGACTTTCCCATCAGCTGTTACCTCAGTATCTATCTCCACAACACTGTCAGGTGACCTCTTCTCTACTTCTGCTTTGAAGTTATAAAGCATTCGAAAGGTATTTGCCCAATCACCATATAGCTCTTTCATTGCCCTTTGCTTTGCCTTCCACACTGTAGTATAATTCAGCTTAATGGGGTACTTCTTTTCCAAGTCTATTTTCAGTCTCTTTGCAGTGCTGTTTGGTGTTGTTGCTAAAATGGGCTTGATCTTTTCTGCAACCCATAATTGTGATGTCATCTTTGTAACTGTTGGAGAACTTGTAATGCAAGTATGAGGTTTTGGAATTTGATTCACTCTTATTGTCCTTCCATCAGGTTGGCGTCTAGCAGATATATACCACTTGCAAGGCTTGGCACCACCATCATAACCTATGCATTTTGCATAGAACTTCTTTTTATCAGTCCACATAGTCTTGGTAGCAAGCTCACGTTTGACTGCATATGTCCTGAAACACATCCTGAATTCATCCATGCTTGGAAACAATCTCCCAACTTCAATAACTGGGTCCTCTTTGTCATAAACTGTTACTAGCTCATCATCATGTGCATCATCTACATGAACTGCAGCATTTTCCAACAACTATAGATCTATATCTGCCTCTTCATCTCTTAAATGGTTGTCACCATCATTTGCAGCTTCATCCCTCTTCTTCTCCTTGTCTCTGTCATCTATAGGAATGCCAAAAAGTTTTGCCATTTCAATGTCATCTATTGGTGCAATGACCAAATCAGTCTAGTCATGTATCTCAATTGAATTCCAATCAACAGTTACAATCCTTTGTGCATTACCATCTGCAGCCTCCCCTTGTGCATTAGCATCATCATCCTCCACTGTTAACACTTCCAACTCAGTAAGTATAGGCATTACTTGCCTTTGTGTAGCCCAGTCATCCTCGACCATCTGAGCAGCCAGCTTCGAGGCCACATATCCAACCCTCGAATCAGGTTCCAGATCAATGAGTTGTGCTAAAAACAGAACAGTTTTGCTTGTCCAACCGTTTCGCTCATCGATTTCATCAACTATATGTTCACCTGTCTCAACCCTAACATAGTCACATTTGTAATCATCAAATCGTAACAAAGAAACTTCTTGCTCCGGCCCCCAAACCACACTATCCCCAATTTTTTCCACCATTTTCCTCACCGCCCCCTCTCCCATGTTTATTAGCTCTTGGGGATCAACATGTTCTAATTCCACCTCCCATTTAACAACCGTGTCTCTCTCAATGATCTGTGTGCTGCCATCAACTAAAACAACCCTAGAGGGAAAGAAATTGATGCGAAATTCGAAGGTTTGGCGCGCAACATCGTCTCCCCTGTTTTTGGCGGGCACCGTGAGCTAGCGGAAGCGAACAAAGAGCTCAACCTTAGAGAAATTAAGTGCAGAGATACGGGATATACCGATTAGAAGTCCCCTCTCCATGCTCCATATTGTTCCCCCTCGCCCCGTTCAGCACACCCTCGCCTCCACAATCTAGCATCAATGGGCACGCTCAGATCTCGAATTGAGAAGAATGGGAGAGGAATTAGCTTTCAAATGGCACTCACCACCTTCGCCGTCGAACGAAAGCGCCGCCGCCTAAATTAATTGTCGTGCCACCGTCGGCGCCGAGAACGATGGGTGAGGTCCGTCGCCGCCGTCGGGGAAGCTACAGTCAGTGTGATGCGCACTCTCGGTCGGAAGCGATTGGTTTGACTGGCTGTCCCAACCAACCGGTTTGGCTTAACCCTAATCTTGGAACAAAGTTAAATGTGTCCTTACGACCATTTTAAGGCCCGTGTGGCCCTGGGATATTAGCTGCCTCATAACCGTCGCATGCGAGCTATTCTTTTCAACGATGTCGCTTTCCTTCCAATTCCACATAAAGACGTCACATAGGAGCTATAAGCCCCTTCCTATCCCCCCGCCGAACCAACGTCACACGGCCCTCTCCCTCTCCCCTTGGCCACCGCCGCCATCAGCTGAGATGGCGCCTCAGCCACCAAGGAGACGCGGTGGAGAAGGCGTTGTCGAGGATGGAGCTAGTCGTTGGCGTGCAATGAACTTAGGGGTGGGGCGGTGGGGCTCGCTGGCGACAGAGAATAAAAGGGGGTTGGGGTGGGCTTAGAGGGGATGCAGGGTGGATGCCAAGATTTGGAGGGCAGTGCGGCGAGGCGGCCGTGGGAGCATTTCCAGCCACGGGCGGTGGTGGCAGGCGGCTTGGCCGGCTGTGGCAGCGGGGGTGGACCAGATTGGGAGTCCGGCAGTGGCGGTGGCAGGTGAGCGGCGGTGGCAGCGTATCTTCTTCCCCGGTGGTCTTCTTCTCCCCCTCCACCCTCCGGTCGTCTTCTCCCCATCTGGTTCCAATAGCTAAACGGCACCCGTGGGCTGTCAAAAATCGACCGTTCCCATGGGTGAGCTAGCACAACATCAAATCAAAAATCTTAGGAAGTATTAGTGGTCAAGCTTTTAAAAGTTTAACCAAAATTATGTCTTAACTTCTCTCTTCTTGTGAAAAGGAATTGTTACTGATGTGATGCAAGATTTGCTGACATATTGTGCATGCAGGTTGTGTTCTCTCGTCCAGGCAACCGTCGGCTTAGCCCTGCGCCTTGATGGCTGAGGACAACATATCCTTCTCTTTCGGCTGTGGAACTGTTTCTTCTCGATAGCCTTGGACCTTTTAATAAGTCAATCCTGGAACAGTTTTTTCAGGTGGTTTGGTCATCTATCATTTAGCTGTTTTATTAGTCATGCAGTGTTTAATTTTTTTTCGTGACAGTGTGTTGTTATCTAGAATTTGAGAATTGTACGGAAGGAAGTGGTATATGTTGCTCTAATATTTATCAGAAAGAGTTGATGTCCTGTTTGTAGTTTTGGATCTAGTATTTTATTTTTAGTTAAGTTCCTTCATCTTTATTCAAAAGATGGTAACACATCCGATTGGACGGGCCCAATCAGGTTTTCAAGGATTAGTTCAAGGGAAGCTACTGCCTCGGTTGTTCATAAGATGTTTTAGCAAACTAAATTAGTTTAACAAAATGTCTTATAGTATTAGCGAACGGAGAGAGTACCTCCAAAGCTAAAGATACCAATGTTTATGCACACTCATGCGCAACCTTATTACTAGGGATGCAAGCGGACGTTCGGCATAAGTCCGCGGGGTCATCGTGGTTAAGGGTGGAAAAACGGTTTGACTGGTTTACCCGATTTGGGTCAGTTTATTTCTTTAACTAGATTGGAAATTTAAATTAGGTTTGTGAAGGAAAATAAACTAGCACTAAGTTTGAACGGTTTAGATGGTTTCAGCTTTTGCCCAGGCCTATTCGTTAAGAAGATACTACAACTTGGCTTCGTTCGGCGCCGCATGATATACCTAGACACTGTATGGAGGATTGTAAGTTGGATGATTGAGTAATATAAATCATCGTATTTTCGCAAAAAAAAAACTAAGTTGATTGCTTTTGAGTGAAGAGGGATGGATCCTGGATCTGTCGCCGTTTTGTCGTACCTACTTATTTGCCTCTCTACGGACATAAACAAATATAAATCTCCGAAAAGTTGAAATGATCTGTCCAATCTCTGTAAACACTTGGCCACAACACGACCTCCTCCCCTGTCAGGAATGTCGTTGCTTTACTATAGCTTCACAATCTGTCTCTATGACTAACCTCTGGATCCCCTTTTTTTTAACAAGATGATACCATTAAAAGAGCTCGTCAAGTCGTCATACGACATACTCACTCCTTTTAAATTACTCCACACGCACACTTAATTAGGTGGGCTAGTACTCTCTTATTTTTATCTATTTTTTTTGAAAATTTTGGAATACCTAGTACACATTCCATACTATTTATTTCAAAAATCTTAGGATTGTTTTAAATAATAATAAAAGAGTACTAGCTTACGTAGATAAGCGTGTGTGTGGAAAGTAATTTGAAACAGAAGAAGTATGTAAGAGAAAATTATCACAGAGGAGCCTAAACACACAAAAATAAAGAGAGATGATCTAAACACTTGCAACTGATGCCTAAGACGGCGAATAAAGCCAAACACAGTGCTGCGTCTGCACTCTGCAATCTCTGAAATGGATACAGTCATAGTAGAGTACAACTTTACGCGCTGCAGCCGGGACGTACACTGCTGCACAAATGGCTACAGGCTACTACTACAGTCACAGCGCAACGATGAAAGTGGTCAGTATGAAGATTGATGAGCGTCACATGCATGCATATGATTTTACTCGCCTGCTGTACACGCAAAATATACGGTGTAGCCGCACAGGGACAGGGTTGAGTACGAAGACGGTCACGCGCGCACGATGGCAGGTCTCGACACGTACCTCTCATCTGCAGGAGGGCCGTGTTTTCGGCTCTGTTACACTGTACCCGAAATTAATATGGGAGGTGGGGGACGACCAAGATTCCGATATCATTTATCATCCAAGAACAGGAGTACACATATCGCCATCTTTGTATTTCAAGCTGAATGCTCCTATACAGGGGCAAAATAAACACACATAATTTAAAGGACAAACTAATTCAAAAAATAAACTCTAGCTAAAACTATTTCAAGAATCTAACCCCTTTGTTTAGCGCCAAACTCGTAAGGGCGCTAAATTACATTGCCTCTACCACCGGCTTGACAAACGCTAAAAGAGGTGCCAACATGGTGGGGCCAGGCCGAGCCCCATTCCTGGAAGCTTAGCACCTATCTATATGTAAGGTGCTATACTATGTAGCTTAGCGTCTTTGCTTATGCGCTAAGCTCTGACTAGTAAAACCGGAATGCGGCCACCCGCCTAGCCCAGCCACTCACCCTGCCAAGACAGAGAAGGAATATAGGGGAACACCACCGGCGGTCCCTCTTTCCAATCCCACCGTAATTCCTATATATCTTAAGCCATTTTCCGTGAATTTCATCTACAATCTCTCCCCAAGTTAATTTCCCCTAATCCCCTTAATTTAATCCGAAAAAATGCTCACATTTGCTCAATTCTTGCAAGTTTAGGCAAACCCTAGTTCTTCATGGATTTTCAATTTTGTATGAAAATATGAGATTACTGTTGGGTGTCTAGCATTTGCAAGTGTATTGTACTCATTAGTATGTATATATGGTGGTGTATTTAGCTCGTATTTGATAAGAATCCAAACCCTAATTCATGGTGAAACCTTAGTTTAGGTGAAATATTTATGAAATTTGTTTGAGATTTCTTACGAGATTTGTATTAGATACTCACATGCTCACATAGTGAAATATCTTATTGTTTAAAAAATGTAGGATGGTGTGGCTTGTCGATGATTACTATGGTGTTGAACATTGGACCTACTTGATGATGAAGAAGCACATGGTAATAAAATATTGTAGGGGTTCGTAGCATGGAAAACAAAAATTTTCTATCGCATACAAACAAACAAGCCAAGATCTATCTACTAGATTGTAGCAACGAGTCGATGGAATAACTCACCCTCGAAGATTCCAAAGTGTTTAACGAGAGCAGATTCTCGTGGGTGATGTAGTCGTACTCTTTCCGATCTCAAGATCGCGTAGACGATCCTTCCGGCGCCACGTTCCAGCAGCGCCCCCGTAGTCGGTCACACGTTCGGTACTCGACGAAGACCTTCCTCTCCCTTGTTCCAGCAGGCAGCGGAGGTTGTAGCACTCTCCTCGCGATTCCGGCAGCACAACAGCGTGGTACCGGAGGTAGAGGGGAGATCCCGCAGGGCTTCGCCTTAAGCCGGTGCGAGTATGGTGGAGCTTATGAGAGAGGCTATTAGTGGTCTAGTAATTAGACACACCAATTAGAGGGCTCTAAACCAATTAGAAGGCTCTAAACCAAAATAGCTCTAAACCGGGGTTTAGATCTAGGGTTTAGGTTTAGAGGGTAGGAAACTTGTGTCTAGAGGAGGAGGCCCTGCCCCTCCTTTTATAGGTGGGAGGGCCGGCCAAGGGGAGGGGAGTCCCTCCCCAAGTCGGCCTTGGGAGGCGCCGGCCAAGGGGAGGAATCCCTCCCCAACTCGGCCTCCACCTCCTCCTCTTTCTCCTCTTTCCGAAAACTGGCAGTTTGACCGAAAACTGGCAGTTTGACTTTTTCAATTAGGATTTGAATTAACCCTTTATTTCGGACAGCGAGAACACTAAGTACATGATGCAATCATTCCAACATGTAATGACACATTCATGTACCCCTTCCCCCCCGGAGTGCCGGACATTCCGGGACCTTCTAGAATGTTCCCGATGAAAACACTGGAACCATTCCCCAACTCCGAAACGGGACTTTCCTTATATGAATCTTATTCTCCGGACCATTCCGGATCACCTCGTGATATCCCGGATCCCATCCGAGACTCCGAACAACATTCGGTCTCTTTCTCATAATACCATAACTACTCAAACAACGTCGAATCCTTAAGTGTGTCTCCCTACGGTTCGTGAATTATGCAGACATGATCGAGACACTTCTCCGAACAATAACCAATAGAGGAATCTGGAAATTCATATGGCTCCCACATATTTCTACGATTACTTTGCGATCGAATGAACCACTTACATACGATACCAATTTCCCTTTGTCTCACGATATGTTACTTATCCGAGGTTATGATCGTCGGTATCTCTGCATACCTAGTTCAACCTCGTTACTGATAAGTACTCTTTTCTCGTTCCCGTGATATGTGATCCCTTGTGACCAAGTCACATGCTTGCAAGCTAATTGGATGACATTTCACCGAGAGGGCCCAGAGAATATCTATCCGTCATATGGATGGACAAATCCCACTCTTGATCCATGTGTTTCAACCAATACTTTCCGAACACTCAATGCCACCTTTATAGCCACCCTGTTACGGTGTGGTGTTTGATGACATCAAAGCATTCATCCGGTAAAGGTGATATGCATGATCTCATGGTCGAAGGAATTAGGTTACTATGTATCAGAAAGCATATAGCAATTGAACTATTGAAATGACTTGATCTTTATGCTACGCTTATCTATAGGAGTATGTCCATCATATCATTCTCCTAACGATATGATCTTGTTGTTAACAACATCTCAATGTTCATGATAGGGAAACCACAATCATCCATTAACCAACAAGCTAGTGAAGTATAGAGGCTATACTAGGGACTTCAAATTAAGTTTACAAATCACACAAGTATTAATGTTTCCTTGTTAATACTATTATAGCATGAATGCAAACATTTATCATAAACACAAAGATATAATAATAACTACATTTATTATTGCCTCTAGGGCATATCTCCAACAGTCTCCCACTTGCACTAGAGTCATCTAATCTAGATTACATGGTAATATACCGAACACCCATGGCAGTTTGGTGTTGGTCATGTTTTGCCCTCGGGAGAGGTTTAGTCAACGGATCCGCCACATTCAGATCTGTGTGTACTTTGCAAATCTTTATATCCCCATCCTGGATATGTTCTCGAATAGCGTGAAAACGTAGCTTGATGTGCTTCAGCTTCTTGTGTGACCTTGGTTCTTGCGCATTGGCTATGGCGCCCATGTTATCACAGTAGATAGACATTGGGTCCAGCGCACTAGGAACCACACTTAGCTCTGTAATGAACTCTTTCATCCATATCGCTTCTTGTGAAGCCTCCGAAGCAGCCATGTATTCCGATTCAGTTGAAGATCTCGCCACAACGCTTTGCTTTGCACTCCTCCAGCTAACTGCTGCACCATTCAAAATAAATACGTATCCGGATTGTGATTTAGAATCATCCGGATCAGTGTTCCAACTAGCATCGGTGTAACCATTAACAACGAGCTGTTCATCACCTCCATAAGAAAGAACCATATCCTTAGTTCTTCTCAAGTACTTAAGGATGTTTTTGACCGCTGTCCAATGATCCACTCCTGGATCACTTTGATATCTGCTAGTTAAACTAACAGCATATGCAATGTCGGGTCTAGTACATAGCATGGCATACATTAGAGATCCTATGGCTGAGGCATAGGGAGTCTTACTCATCTTTTCTCTATCTTCTGCTGATGTCGGACTTTGAGTTTTACTCAAGGTCGTATTGGGCAACATGGGCAAGAACCCTTTCTTGCTTTCTTCCATTCCAAACCTCTTTAGAACTTTGTCCAAATATGTACTTTGTGACAATGATATTTGGCGTTTCGATCTATCTCTATAAATCTTAATGCCTAATATGTAAGCTGCTTCGCCAAGATCCTTCATTGAAAAACTATTATTCAAATATTCTTTGACACTATTAAGAAGGTCTACATCATTCCCAATCAACAATATGTCATCCACATACAGTATTAAGAATGCTACAGAGCTCCCACTCACTTTCTTGTAAATACAAGCTTCTCCATAAGTTTGTATAAAACCAAAACTTTTGATTACCTTATCAAAACGTTGATTCCAACTTCGGGATGCTTGCTTCAATCCATAGATGGACCGTTGAAGTTTGCATACCTTGTTAGCATCTTTAGGATCGACAAAACCTTTGGGTTGCATCATATACAACTCTTCATCAATGTCTCCATTGAGGAATGCTGTTTTGACATCCATCTGCCATATCTCATAATCATAATATGCAGCGATTGCTAACATAATCCTCACAGACTTTAGCTTCGCTACTGGTGAGAAAGTCTCATCGTAGTCAACTCCTTGAATTTGTCGAAACCCTTTTGCGACAAGTCGAGCTTTATAGACAGTAACATTACCATCAGCATCTGTTTTCTTCTTGAAAATCCATTTGTTCTCGACAGCCTTACGGCCATCCGGTAAGTCCACCAAAGTCCATACTTGGTTTTCATACATGGATCCAATCTCGGATTTCATGGCTTCTTGCCATTTATTGGAATCTGGGCTCATCATCGCTTCCTCATATGTCTCGGGGTCATCGGTGTTGTCCACCACCATGACATTCATAACGGAATCATACCAATCTGGAGTGGTACGAGTTCTCGTTGACCTCCGAGGCTCTGTAGCAACTTCGACCGAAGTTTCATGATCATCATCATTAGCTTCCTCTCTTATTGGTGCAGGCACCACAGGAACTTCTTCCGGTGCTGCGCTACTCGCAATTTTGAGAGAAGGTTCGACAACCTCGTCGAGTTCTACTTTCCTTCCAGTCACTTCTTTCGAGAGAAATTCCTTCTCTAGAAAGGATCCATTCTTAGCAACGAAGATTTTGCCTTCGGATCTATGATAGAAGGTATACCCAATAGTTTCCTTTGGGTATCCTATGAAGACGCATTTTTCCGCTTTGGGTTCAAGCTTGTCCGGCTGTAACTTCTTTACATAGGCTTCGCACCCCCAAACTTTAAGGAACGACAATTTAGGTTTCTTCCCAAACCATAATTCATACGGTGTCGTTTCAATGGATTTAGACGGTGCCCTATTTAAAGTGAATGCGGCTGTTTCTAATGCATAACCCCAAAATGATAGCGGTAAATCTGTAAGTGACATCATAGAACGAACCATATCTAAGAGAGTTCGATTACGACGTTCAGACACACCATTACGCTGTGGTGTTCCTGGCGGTGTCAACTGTGAAAGTATTCCGCACTTCTTTAAATGCTCGCCAAACTCGTAACTTAGATATTCACCTCCACGATCAGAACGCAGAAATTTAATCTTCTTGTTACGTTGATTCTCTACCTCACTTTGAAACTCCTTAAACTTCTCGAAAGTTTCGGACTTATGTTTCATGAAATAGATATACCCATATCTACTCAAGTCATCCGTGAAGGTAAGAACATAACGATAACCACTGCGCGATGCTACACTCATTGGACCACACACATCGGTATGTATGATTTCCAATAAGTCCGTAGCTCGCTCCATCATACCAGAAAACGGAGTCTTAGTCATTTTACCCATCAGACATGCTTCGCATCTTTCAAGTGATTCAAAATCAAGTGATTCAAGAAGTCCATCGGAATGGAGTTTCTTCATACGCTTCACTCCAATGTGACCAAGACGACAGTGCCACATATAGGTCGAGTTATCGCTTGATTTCAATCGTTTAGCTTCAATGTTATTAATATGTGTATTTCTACTATCGAGATTCAATAAGAATAGACCATCTATCAAAGGTGCATGTGCATAAAACATATTACTCATATAAATCGAACAACCATTATTCTCGGATTTAAACAAGTAACCGTCTCGCAATAAACAAGATCCCGATATAATGTTCATGCTCAACGCAGGCACCAAATAACAATTATTTAAGTATAAAACTAATCCCGATGGTAGATTAAGAGGTAGCGTGCCGACCGCGATCACATCAACCTTTGATCCGTTTCCTACGCGCATCGTCACCTCGTTCTTCGCTAGTTTCCGTTTATTCTGCAGCTCCTGTTTCGAGTTGCAAATATGAGCAACCGAACCAGTATCAAATACCCAGGCACTACTACGAATACTAGTGAGATACACATCAATAACATGTATATCAGATATACCTTTCTTCTTGATGTTGCCGTTCTTCAAATCCGCCAAGTACTTTGGGCAATTCCGCTTCCAGTGACCTTCTCCCTTGCAGTAAAAGCACTCAGTATCAGGCTTGGGTCTAGCCTTGGTCTTCTTCGTCGGCATGGTAACTTTCTTACCACCCTTCTTGAAGTGTCCCTTCTGCTCAGACTTGCCTTTCTTGAATTTGGTGGTCTTATTGACCATCAACACTTGGTGCTCTTTCTTAATCTCCACTTCTGCAGATTTTAACATAGCAAATAGTTCTGGCAACTCTTTGTTCATGTTCTGCATGTTGTAGTTCATCACAAAGTTCTTGTAACTTGGTGGTAGTGATTGGAGGATGCGGTAAACCCCCAAAGTATTAGGAATCACTATACCCAAGCTTTGAAGTTTATTCGCGTGCCCAGACATTTTAAGCACATGCTCACTGACGGAGCTTCCCTCTTCCATCTTGCAGTTAAAGAACTTTTTCAGAAGCTTCATAACTTTCAATTGCCGCATGAGTCTCAAAGATTAATTTGAGATCCTCGACAATATCATATGGTTCTGACTCTTCAAACCTTTTCTGAAGCTCCGATTCTAAACCATACAAGATAGCACACTGAACTATGGAGTACTGATTCTTCCGAGCAAGGTAAACATTCTTTACTTCATCGGTAGCATCAGCTGCAGGTGGGTCACCTAGCGGTGCATCCAGCACATAGGTCAAATTACCAGCTGTGAGGACAATCCTCAAATTGCGGAACCAATCCGCGAAGTTGCTTCCATTGTTTTTCAACTTTTCTTTCTCTAGGAACGCATTAAAATTGATGGTAGGGGCTGCCATTGATCTACAACATATTTGCAATAGTTTAGACTAAGTTTATGACAAATTGAGTTCAAATTAATTAATGAAATTAAACTAGGTGAACTCCCACTCAAAACAACATCCCTCACATTTGTTTTAGTGATCACACGAACCAAATCCACTACATCAACACCGATCATCACGAGAGCTGATATAGTTTTAATGGCGAACAATCATCATGTTCATCACATCTACTATATGATTCATGCTTTACCTTTCGGCGATCCGTGTTCCTGAGGCCATGTCTGTACATGCTAGGCTCGTCAAGATCAAACCTTAGCTACCGCATAAGCAAATCTGGCTTGCTTACGTTGTATTCACCCGCGGAATCAAAGACACCCGATCATCACGTGGTGCTTCGAAGCAACAAGCTTTGGCAACGGTGCATACTAAGGGTGAACACTTTAGAACTTGAAATTTATGTGCATGAGGGATCATCTTATAATGCTACCGTTGTCTACTAAGCAATACAAGATGCATAAAGGATTAACATCACATGCAATTCATAATATGTGATATGATATGGCCTTTCTTCTTTGTGCTTCCGATCTCCATCTTCAAGCACGAACATGATCTCCATCATCACCGGCATAGCATCAAGGTCAATGACGCTTCTTCATGGTTGTCGTCCACCAGCTTCAACTATTACAACTATTTTGAATAGACACGCAGGTCTTAACAGAATTTAAAGACAACCATATGGCTCCTGCCGGTTGCCAACTTACAATAAGGAACATTGCATACATCAAATATAATCACAATCATGGCCATATCACATCACTGCACACCCCTGCAAAACAAAGTTAGACGCTTCTACTTTCTTTGCATATTTTACGTGGTTTGGGGCTTTCCATAAGTGTCGTTCTAACCTACGAACAAGAACCACAACATTGATACTAGCATTGTTGATTACCCGTTGTAAATTGGATCTTTACTATGCTAGGAGAAACAGGCACCCGCAAAGCCACTTATGCAATACGAGTTGCATGTTAAGCGTGGAGCAAGTCTCATGAACGATGTCATGTAAGGTTAGCTCGGGCCGCTTCATCCCAACATACCGCAAGATGCAAAGTACACGCAAGGCAATCTACAATAAAAGCATCAACGCCCACAATGACCATTGTGTTCTACTCGTGCAACAGATCTACATATAGACACGGCTCTGATACCACTGTAGGGGTTCGTAGCATGGAAAACAAAAATTTTCTATCGCATACAAACAAACAAGCCAAGATCTATCTACTAGATTGTAGCAACGAGTCGATGGAATAACTCACCCTCGAAGATTCCAAAGTGTTTAACGAGAGCAGATTCTCGTGGGTGATGTAGTCGTACTCTTTCCGATCTCAAGATCGCGTAGACGATCCTTCCGGCGCCACGTTCCAGCAGCGCCCCCGTAGTCGGTCACACGTTCGGTACTCGACGAAGACCTTCCTCTCCCTTGTTCCAGCAGGCAGCGGAGGTTGTAGCACTCTCCTCGCGATTCCGGCAGCACAACGGCGTGGTACCGGAGGTAGAGGGGAGATCCCGCAGGGCTTCACCTTAAGCCGGTGCGAGTATGGTGGAGCTTATGAGAGAGGCTATTAGTGGTCTAGTAATTAGACACACCAATTAGAGGGCTCTAAACCAATTAGAAGGCTCTAAACCAAAATAGCTCTAAACCGGGGTTTAGATCTAGGGTTTAGGTTTAGAGGGTAGGAAACTTGTGTCTAGAGGAGGAGGCCCTGCCCCTCCTTTTATAGGTGGGAGGGCCGGCCAAGGGGAGGGGAGTCCCTCCCCAAGTCGGCCTTGGGAGGCGCCGGCCAAGGGGAGGAATCCCTCCCCAACTCGGCCTCCACCTCCTCCTCTTTCTCCTCTTTCCGAAAACTGGCAGTTTGACCGAAAACTGGCAGTTTGACTTTTTCAATTAGGATTTGAATTAACCCTTTATTTCGGACAGCGAGAACACTAAGTACATGATGCAATCATTCCAACATGTAATGACACATTCATGTACCCCTTCCCCCCCGGAGTGCCGGACATTCCGGGACCTTCTAGAATGTTCCCGATGAAAACACTGGAACCATTCCCCAACTCCGAAACGGGACTTTCCTTATATGAATCTTATTCTCCGGACCATTCCGGATCACCTCGTGATATCCCGGATCCCATCCGAGACTCCGAACAACATTCGGTCTCTTTCTCATAATACCATAACTACTCAAACAACGTCGAATCCTTAAGTGTGTCTCCCTACGGTTCGTGAATTATGCAGACATGATCGAGACACTTCTCCGAACAATAACCAATAGAGGAATCTGGAAATTCATATGGCTCCCACATATTTCTATGATTACTTTGCGATCGAATGAACCACTTACATACGATACCAATTTCCCTTTGTCTCACGATATGTTACTTATCCGAGGTTATGATCGTCGGTATCTCTGCATACCTAGTTCAACCTCGTTACTGATAAGTACTCTTTTCTCGTTCCCGTGATATGTGATCCCTTGTGACCAAGTCACATGCTTGCAAGCTAATTGGATGACATTTCACCGAGAGGGCCCAGAGAATATCTATCCGTCATATGGATGGACAAATCCCACTCTTGATCCATGTGTTTCAACCAATACTTTCCGAACACTCAATGCCACCTTTATAGCCACCCTGTTACGGTGTGGTGTTTGATGACATCAAAGCATTCATCCGGTAAAGGTGATATGCATGATCTCATGGTCGAAGGAATTAGGTTACTATGTATCAGAAAGCATATAGCAATTGAACTATTGAAATGACTTGATCTTTATGCTACGCTTATCTATAGGAGTATGTCCATCATATCATTCTCCTAACGATATGATCTTGTTGTTAACAACATCTCAATGTTCATGATAGGGAAACCACAATCATCCATTAACCAACAAGCTAGTGAAGTATAGAGGCTATACTAGGGACTTCAAATTAAGTTTACAAATCACACAAGTATTAATGTTTCCTTGTTAATACTATTATAGCATGAATGCAAACATTTATCATAAACACAAAGATATAATAATAACTACATTTATTATTGCCTCTAGGGCATATCTCCAACAAATATACTTTTGGACTTGTATGTTTTTAGTTTATTATTGTTTCTAATGTGTAGGCTATGACATAATACTCTGACTTGTATGCTTGCAGAAGTTTGTAACCATGAAGGTTCGGTCTCACGGGGCCTTCTCGAGTGACATTGTCGTATGATGAGCGGTATACTTCGTACATCGAGAATCTAGGACTCCTCCCGTTTGTCCAGCTTGTGAGCCCGTCGATGCCAAACCTGATCGTACGAAGACGGTCACGCGCACGATGGCAGGTCGACATGTACCTCTCATCTGCACGAGGGCCGTGTTTTCGGCTCTGTTACACCGTACCCGAAATTAATATGGGGGCTCCAATATTATTCGCAGTCCAATCAACTACCAAGATTCCGATATCATTCATCATCGAAGAATAGGAGTACGTATCGCCATCTTTGTATTTCAAGCTGAATGCAATTATACAGGGGGAAAATGAACACATATAATTTAAAGGACAAACTACTCCGTTAATTGATATTTGTAATAATTTGGAAATGAAGGAACAGAGGTGCTTTTTAAAGCACTTCTTTTTGCATTAAAATCACTAAAGAAAAATGTTTTAAATAAAACATTTTTTTCTTTTTAGAAAAGAAATGGAAATTCTTTCGAAATCTAATGATTAGAATAGCGACAGATAATAAGGATCCGCACAAAAGAGTTGCATAGCTTAGTAACATCATACTGACATGCATCATTAACCACTGAGATTACTCCTGGGTGACCGATAGCAAAGTAGTACCGTGAGGGAAAGGTGAAAAGAACCCCCAGTGGGTAGTGAAATAGAACGTGAAACCGTGCTGAGCTCCCAAGCAGTGGGAGGGAAAAGTGATCTCTGACCGCATAAACTCTAGCTGAAACTATTTCAAGAATCTAACCCCTTTGCTTAGCGCCAAACTCGTAGGGGCGCTAAATTACATTGCCTACCACCCGCTTGACAAATGCTAAATGAGGTGCCAACATGGTGGGGCCAGGCCAAGCCAAGCCCCACTCCTGGAAGCTTAGCATCTATATGTAAGGTGTTGTAGTATGTAGCTTAGCGTCTTTACTTATGCGCTAAGCTCTGACTAGTAAAACCGGGGTGCGGCCACCCGCCTAGCCCAACCACTCACCCTGCCGAGACAGAGAAGGAATATAGGGGAACACCACCGGCGGCCCCTCTTTCCAATCCCACCATAAATCCTACAGATCTTAAGCCATTTTTCATGGATTTCATCTACAATCTCTCCCCCAAGTTAATATCCTCTAATCCCCTTAATTTAATCCGAAAAAAATTCTCACATTTGCTCAATTCTTGCAAGTTTAGGCAAACCCTAGTTCTTCATGGATTTTCAATTTTGTATGAACATATGAGATTATTGTTGGGTGTCTAGCATTTGCAAGTGTATTGTACTCATTAGTATGTATATATGGTGGTGTATTTAGCTCGTATTTGATAAGAATCCATACCCTTATTCATGGTGAAACCTTAGTTTAGGTGAAATATTTATGAAATTTGTTTGAGGTTTCTTACGAGATTTGTATTATATATATGCTCACATGCTCACATAGTGAAATATCTTATTATTTCAAAAATGTAGGATGGTGTGGCTTCTCGATGATTACTATGATGTTGAACACCGGGCCTACTTGATGATGAAGAAGCACATGGTAATAAAATATACTTTTGGACTTGTATGTTTTCAGTTTATTATTGTTTCTAATGTGTAGGATATGACATAATACTCTGACTTGTATGTTTGCAGAAGTTTGGACACATGAAGGTTGGAGAAGAACGACAGAAAAGAAATAGTACTCCCTCCGACCCATATTAGTTGACTTGGATTTGTTAAAATTTGTATGAACCTATATACTAAATATAGGGGAAATTAATATGGGGGTCCAATATTATTCGACACGTACCTATCATCTGCAGGAGGGCCGTGTTTTCGGCTCTGTTACACCGTACCCGAAATTAATATGGGGGTTCCAATATTATTTGCAGTCCGATCAACGACCAAAGATTCCGATATCATTTATCATCGAAGATTAGGAGTACACATATCGCCATCTTTGTATTTCGAGCTGAATGCTCCTATACAGGGGCAAAATGAGCACACACATAATTTAAAGGACAAACTAATTCGAAAAATAAACTCTAGCTGAAACTATTTCAAAAATCTAACCCCTTTGCTTAGCGCCAAGCTCGTAATACTATGTAGCTTAGCGTTTTTGCTTATGCACTAAGCTCTGACTAGTAAAACCGGGGTGCGGCCACCCGTCTAGCCCAACCACTCACCCTGCCAAGACAGAGAAGGAATATAGGGGAACACCACCGGCGGCCCCTCTTTCCAATCCCACCATAAATCCTACATATCTTAAGCCATTTTCATGGATTTTATCTACAATCTCTCCCCCAAGTTAATCTCCTCTAATCCCCTTAATTTAATCCAAAAAAATGCTCACATTTGCTCAATTCTTGCAAGTTTAGGCAAACCCTAGTTCTTCATGGATTTTCAATTTTGTATGGGTGTCTAGCATTTGCAAGTGTATTGTACTCATTGGTATACATATATGGTGGTGTATTTAGCTCGTATTTGATAAGAGTCCAAACCCTAATTCATGGTGAAACCTTAGTTTAGGTGAAATATTTATGAAATTTGTTTGATATTTCTACGAGATTTGTATTAGATGCTCACATGCTCAAATAGTGAAATATCTTATTGTTTCAAAAATGTAGGATGGTGTGGCTTCTCGACGATTACTATGATGTTGAACACCGGGCCTACTTGATGATGAAGAAGCACATGGTAATAAAATATACTTTTGGACTTGTATGTTTTCAGTTTATTATTGTTTCTAATGTGTAGGATATGACATAATACTCTGACTTGTATGTTTGCAGAAGTTTCGACGCATGAAGGTTCGGTCTCATGGGGCCTTCTCGAGTGACATTGTCGTATGATGAGCGGTATACTTCGTACATCGAGAATCTAGGACTCCTCCCGTTTGTCCACCGTGTGAGCCCGTCGATACCAAACCTGATCGTTGTGTCAATCACCGTATTTGTGGACCGGTGAAGACCAGAGGCGCACACTTTCCACCTTCAGACCGGGGAGACTACCGTGACACTTCAGGATGTTTTCATGTGTTGCCACGAAAATCTGCCGCGCAACACCAAGATAACCGTCATTGAGTACGAAGATGGTCACGCGCACGATGGCAGGTCGACACGTACCTCTCATCTGCAGGAGGGCCATGTTTTCGGCTCTGTTACACCGTACCCGAAATTAATATGGGGGGTGGGGGACGACCAAGATTCCGATATCATTTATCATCCAAGAACAGGAGTACACATATCGCCATCTTTTTATTTCAATCTGAATGCTCCTATACATGGGCAAAATGAACACACATAATTTAAAGGACAAACTAATTCAGAAAATAAACTCTAGCTGAAACTATTTCAACAATCTGACCCTTTTGCTTAGCGCCAAACTCGTAGGGGCGCTAAATTACATTGCCTACCACCGGCTTGATAAATGCTAAATGAGGTGTGCCAACATGGTGGGGCCAGGCCGAGCCCCACCCCTGGAAGCTTAGCACCTATATGTAAGGTGATGTACTACGTAGCTTAGCGTATTTGCTTATGCGCTAAGCTCTTACTAGTAAAACCGGGGTGCGGCCACCCGTCTAGCCCAGCCACTTACCTTGCAAAAACAGAGAAGGAATATAGGGAAACACCACCGATGGCCCCTCTTTCCAATCCCACCATAAATCCTACAGATCTTAAGCCATTTTTCGTGGATTTCATCTACAGTCTCTCCCCCAAGTTAATCTCCTCTAATCCTCTTAATTTAATCCGAAAAAATTCTCACATTTTCTCAATTCTTGCAAGTTTAGGCAAACCCTAGTTCTTCATGGATTTTCATTTTGTATGAAAATATGAGATTACTGTTGGGAGTCTAGCATTTGCAAGTGTATTGTACTCATTAGTATGTATATATGATGTTGTATTTAGCTCGTATTTGATAAGAATCCAAACCCTAATTCATGGTGAAACCTTAGTTTAGGTGAAATATTTATAAATTTTGTTTGAGGTTTCTTACGAGATTTGTATTATATATATGCTCACATGCTTTCATAGTGAAATATCTTATTGTTTCAAAAATGTAGGATGGTGTGGCTTCTCGATGATTACTATGATGTTGAACACCGGGACTACTTGATGATGAAGCACATGGTAATAAAATATACTTTTGGACTTGTGTGTTTTTAGTTTATTACTGTTTCTAATGTGTAGGATATGACATAATACTCTGACTTGTATGTTTGCAGAAGTTTGGACCCATGAAGGTTCGGTCTCACGGGGCCTTCTCGAGTGACGTTGTCGTATGGTGAGTGGTATACTTCGTACATCGAGAATCTAGGACTCCTCCCGTTTGTCCATCTTGTTAGCCCGTCGATGCCAAACCTGATCGTTGCGGCAATCACCATATTTGTGGACCGGTGGAGACAAGAGGCGCACACTTTCCACCTTCAGACCGGGGAGACGACTGTGACACTTCAGGATGTTTCCATGTGTTGCCACGAAAATATGCCGCGCAACACCAAAATAACCGTCGTGCTTTCGTGACGACGAACAAATGCTTTTCGAGCGAAGCAACAAAGGATCTCCTCACTTTCGCGGAGAAGAGATGACCGCTTTTCAGCGCAAAACAGCAAAGATTACCAAACCCTAGGGCATAGCGGAGAAGAACAGTAGAAAAGAAAATAGCAAGATATAGGACTCTAAAACTGAAACCGAATATGACTTGCTTTCTCAATTCTGTTACCATGTGTGAATCGATACTTCCTAATTTATTTGGTAGCTAGTAATATATGTAAGTCCAAAGAAGGTCACGTATAAAAATACTTATTCAGCTACAATAAAATATTACGGCCAGAGCGCTAATCACAAGCTAATGCAAAATCTTGACGTCTCAGTGCACATAAGCATATGTGATTTTCCCCATTGCATGCACCATTTTCTTACGTGAATGTTGATAACCTCTGCAAACTTCATGCTTCTTGTAACTCGTCATCCGACTCCTGTTAGAACCTGTCCCATCCCATGTAGCAACATTGTATCTCGCAATATCCCGAGTCTGGCTATGTGACAACATTGTATCTCTCTTTGTGTGAGACTCTGATGGCCATGCATGCATGGACCGGTGTAGCGAGCTGCGCGTGGCTCAATCACTGATGAGAGAGATCGGCGTGCAGAGAGAGATATGCGCTGCGCCGGCGGCCGGCAGGCGACACATGGAGCAACGCAGCTAGCGGAGTGCGCCAGCTGTGCTCTGTTCTGCTCCGGCCAATGATAATAAGAGTGCATGACGACGAAAGTGGTCACTAGGTGATTTTACTCGCCCGCTGTACGTGCAAAACCATGCACACGCATGATAGTCACGTGCGTGATGACAGACCGACACGCAGCCGGTGTACCAAGATCTGCAGTATATGTCTCCAATCATGATCTCCTCGCTCCACGTACGGCACATGTAGCCAACAAAGTCGCACCCATGCATTTTTCTTTCTGTTTTACTATTATAGAAGGGAAATAATATAGCCAGTAGCTGGCTCTATAGTTAGGCCATGGCATCTAAAGTTAGCATAGAATCAAAGATATACAATAGGCTAGCTATACACAGGTTATCAGATTTGATTTATTAAATATTTGCTTGCATGCTATTGGTTCTAGAGCTAGCATGTGCTGCATGCATATTACCTTTTTTTTAGCATGTGTTAGCACCGGCGGTAGATTAAGAGCCGGCTGTGCTCACTTTTCTCCTTTCTCTCTTTTACACGGGATAACGTAGCAAAACTTATAGCCAGCTAACTGGATATTATTTATTCTACTTGATCTTAAGAATTCAACCCCCCCCCCCCCTCCCCCCCAACTAGATACTCCCTCCGTTCCGGATTATAGGGCTACTTCAAGAAAATAGTTTGATCATAAATTTGATTAACAATATATAAATTATATGTCATAAAAATTGTATCATTAAAAGCGCATTTTAAATAAGAATTTAATGGTATAATTTTTATTAAATATAATTTATATTTTGTTGACCAAATTTATGGTTGAACTATTTTCTCGAAGTACGTATTTTCCTTATAAACCGGAATTGAGGTAGTAACTGACGAGGGGTACACGAGCTCAACAACTAATAAAGACACTAAATTTTTTTCTCAAAAAAATAAAATAATAAAGACACGTTTTGCTCCCTCCTCCCATCCTAGGCTAGTCATAGTTTGAGTTAGGTGGTAACATGCACTCACATGCAATGCTAAGTAGGCGTTTTAATGACATAACAAGTCAATTAATGAGCAAGGAAAGAACTGTGGTACTCCTATGTTACCCTAACATCACACACCCAAGACAATATGAATTCATGACTAATAAATAAGTTATTCTAAGTTATTCCAACTAAGATTATATGACTACGAGCATCTCCAGCAGTGACTCTAAACTGGCGCTGCGCTAAATAAACCGCCAGAATAGCGCGCGGGTGGAACTACCAAGCCGCCCAGCGCCTGTGGAATCGTCGGCCGAGGAGGACCATGTCGATTTCTAGTTCACAACGTGGAAGCTACTACCACTGATCAGCACCGGCGTTACAAACTAGTGTGTGCGCGCGCAGCGATTTGTATCTAGTATATTTTCCAGTCTATTTTTTTCTAGTTTTTTCGATCTTTGTTCGTGTAGACATGTGTGTGAAA
Source organism: Avena sativa (assembly GCA_916181665.1). Taxonomy (NCBI): domain Eukaryota; kingdom Viridiplantae; phylum Streptophyta; class Magnoliopsida; order Poales; family Poaceae; genus Avena; species Avena sativa. Next base: position 434,047,520 of record OV702284.1, read on the forward strand.
CCTGTTTGTAGCGCTAGCACGCGCTGCAAAATAATGATTTTGGAAGCAAAATAGCGCATATGGTGAAGCGTCAGCAGATAGCGTGCGCTCTATAGCAAAAACCAGCGCTGCAAACTAGTTTTAGCGCGCGTGATTTTTCAGCGCCTTGTGGAGATGCTCTAAGGAGATAGTAACAGAGTAGTGTCATATGCAAGACACTAACTTATGTTACCCCATCTATATTAATGGTTATTAGATTGGATATATCTAGCACTAAAACATATTAAGATACATTCATTTCTGAAGACAACTAATATGGATGGGAGTGAGTACTCTATACTATGAGTCTATGACTAGCCTTAGTTTGCACGAGTCTCCATCTTCTGCTGGCATCAATTAATCTGAATCAACATAAAAGGTTGAGCGCTCTTCCACTCCAATAATTATTTGTCCTTCCTGCGTTTTGGTTTCTCCATGGCGTCAGTATGTCCTCTTTGTTAGACAAAATTGTGTAACCTGTATGGAGTAGTACTCCACCAGGACTCTCTCTCTCTTTATCTCCTCCTTATCTCTTCTCATATGTAACAAACTCCTTTGTCTTGATATACTCAACACACAGCCGATGCTAGCTCCACGCATCGTTCTATCCTACTTTCCGTTATTCAACATGGTATCGAGAGCCCCTTCTCTTCCCTTCTAGCGCCGCCGCCGGAGCTCTCCTTCTCCACCGTCGCCGGCCCTCCTCCCACACACAAAAAATCCAAAAACCTCTCCTCCCCATAGATCCAGGTTCCCTCTACCAATTCCCAAGGTTTTTTCTCCTCAAAAACGACCTACAATCAATCTAGACACAAACCGATCTCTTCAAACTTCTGCCTATGTCGACATCAACAACTCCTTCGGCCACCATCGGATCTCCACCGCCAACGAAGCTCACTCGCGACAACTTCCTCTCATGGCAGACGCAGTTCATGCCCTCCTTGCGTGGCACCTGGGTCCTCGGGTACCTGGATGGGACTGTAAAGGAGCCAACCCAAACCATTGAAGCTGAAGATGCCGAGCACAAGAAAATCACCATCCCCAATCCAGACTATGATGTCTGGGTCACCAAGGATCAGGCGGTGGTGAGCTTCCTTGGCGATGATCTACTCTCTCATGTGTACGGCCTCATCCATGCCAAGGATGTGTGGGGTGCTATCCTCGATCTCTTCTCCACACAATCCAAGTCTCGTGTGTCTACTCTTCGTGGGCATCTCACCAACACAAAGAAGCTCGACATGACCGCCTCTCAATACCTCACCAAGATGAAAGGCTTCGCCTCTGAACTTGCTGTTGCAGGGAAGCCGGTTGATGATGATGAGCTCAAGGACTACATCCTCAATGGCCTTGATGGTACCTACACCCCCTCGTTGCCTCCATCAATGCAAATCCTGCTACCACTATAGGTGATATGTGCTCGCAGCTTTTATCATATGAATCTCGTGAAAACATGCTAGTTGCAACGGGTCAAAACACCGGCACGTTCACTTCTTCCATTAATGCTGCTCCTCGCCGTCCACCCTTCCCCGCCACACCATACAATCATCCTCCCATCTTTCCTACACCACCATCCCCATACCACGCCACTACCCAACCTCCATATGCCCCTGTCCCTGCCTCATATCATGCCGCACCACCACCATATCATGCCGCACCACCATCAAACTTTCAGCCACCCACATATGCCCCGCCACCATATGCCTATCCTCCTACACCCTACCAACAACCAATCCACTACTACCAGCCACCTCCACACCGCCCGTCCAATTCCCCACAACCACAACCCCACGGACATACCACTACGGGGCAGCAGGATCGGCGCCCCAAAGGGGGCGCGGCAAGGGCCGTGGGCGCCCTGATCGCGTTGCAAGTCCTTGGCAGTCTGGTGTGTATTGTCAGATTTGCAAGAAAGAAGGACACCCTGCTAGTGAGTGTTGGTGGAGCTATGGAGATGACCATGATGATAATGCTCCTCATGAACAAAAGGGCGCTCATGGTGCTTATGTCATGAACACCAACTGGGTGCTGGACACAGGAGCCACTAATCATGTTGCAGGACAATTGAACAAGCTTCAAGTTCATGAACCATATCAAGGGCAGGATCAAATCCACAATGCTAGTGGACAAGGTATGGCAATTGATAATATTGGTCATTCAGTTTTGCACACCCCACATACTTCTCTTCAAATTCGTAATATTCTTCATGTTCCTAGCTCTTCCATGAACTTACTTTCTGCTCATAAAATAACTCTAGACAACAATGCCTTCATTGAGATTCACCGATTCTTTTTTTGATTAAGGACCAGGCAACGCGACAAATAATGTTTAAAGGTCCCTGTCACGATGGTCTCTACCCTCTTGTTCCTGTGTCATCGGACTATTCCAAGCATGCATTGATCACCACCAAGCCCTCATCCTCTACATGGCATCGTCGTCTAGGACATCCTTCTACATTTATTGTTCAACAAGTACTTAGGAAAAACAATCTCCCATATACCCCAGAAATAAATCCTTATATCTGTGATCCATGCCAACAGGCTAAGAGCCATCAGTTGCCCTATCATGTTTCCACTAGTGTGTCCACTGTTCCTTTGGAACAGGTGTTTTCTGATGTTTGGGGTCCAGCTCCTATGTCTTTAGGTAAACATGCATACTATGTAAGTTTTATTGATGACTTCAGCAAATTTACTTGGATATATCTTCTCAAAAATCGTCCTGAGGTCTATCAAGTGTTTCTAAATTTCCAGCAATATGTTGAGCGCAAGTTTAACAGGAAAATTATTACTATGCAAACTGACTGGGGGGGTGAGTATGTAAAACTTAATGGCTTCTTCCAAAAAGTGGGCATTACTCATCATGTCTCATGTCCTCATGCTCATCAATAAAATGGTTCTACTGAACGCAAACACCGTCATATTGTTGAGGTTGGTCTTGCTTTACTTGCCAATGCCTCCATGTCATTAAAGTATTGGGATGATGCTTTTCTCATAGCCACTTTTCTCATAAATCTTATTCCATCCAAGGTGCTAAATTTTGAAACTCCTACAGAAAATCTTCTTCACACTAAACCCAACTATGACTCCCTTCGTGTTTTTGGTTGTGCTTGCTGGCCCAACTTACGACCCTACAACAAAAACAAATTATCTTTCCGTTCAAAACGATGTGTCTTTCTTGGGTACAGTCCACTTCACAAAGGGGTCAAGTGTCTTGACGTTGCTACTGGTCGTGTTTATGTGTCCAGAGACGTTGTGTTCGATGAAAATGTCTTTCCCTTTGCTGAACTTCATCCCAACGCCGGTCGTCGCCTTCGTGAAGAACGTCTCTTACTTCCTCCTGAAAATCTCTCCTCGGTAGACACACATATGGGGGTGCATGCTAACGATCAATATTTCCCAATTGTACCTGTTGTTGATGCTTCTCAGGTGACAGTGCAAAGGGCCTCTCCAAGTTCTTCCGAAGAAACTGAGCTGAATTCTACAAGAAATTTGGATCTACCCACATCAAATAATGGTCCTCAAGAAACTGGAGCTACTAGACAAAACAATGCGGAACTCGAGGACAATCTGTCCCCAGAATCGCCCTTGGATCACGCGTCTCCTGCAACTGACACGGAATCCTCTAGGCGCCCTGATGCGGAATCTCCTGCGTCCTCGCACCCGCACCAGTCCGGCTCCGCCACGTCCTCCTCCGATGCAGCATCCGCGGGCCCGTGTCAGTCTGGCTCCGCCAGGTCTCAATCAGACGCAGAAACCGCGTCTGCCCTGTCTCCATCTGACGCAGAAAACGCGTCCTCCACACGCCAGTCGTCTGGGGCCCGGGCTCCTCTTTCTCCGCGCAACCACATAGAGCTCTCCACGTCGCCATCTGGGTCGCCCTGGTCCCCTCCAGGGCCCACACCATCTCCGACACAGACCGGCGACCATGATGATTCCCAGGAGGCCTCGTCAGGCTCGCTAGGATCGCCCGAGACCTCTCTGCTTAGTGCGGAAAACGATGCTGCACAGAATCAGGAGGGGTCTTTTTCAGGATCGTCTGTGGCGGGTGAAACTGTGTCACCTCCTGCTGCAGAACCACGCACACGTCTACAAAAAGGTATTAAACAACCAAAAATTCGTACTGACGGCACAATTCGCTGGGCTTTGTTAACATCTACAGGAGAACCTGAAAATTTAAAGGAAGCCTTGGTTGATGCAAATTGGAGGCATGCTATGGAAGAATATGATGCTCTTATGAAAAACCACACATGGCACCTTGTTCCACCTGGTTTAAAATGGAATGTCATTGATTGCAAATGGGTTTATCGCATCAAGAAAAATAATGATGGTACAATTGATAGATACAAAGCTCGTCTTGTTGCAAAAGGTTTTAAACAAAGGTATGGGATAGACTATAAGGATACTTTTAGTCCTGTTGTTAAAATTTCTACAATTAGGCTTGTTCTATCTATATATGTTTCAAAAGGTTGGAGTTTAAGGCAACTAGATGTCAAGAACGCGTTTTTACATGGTGTTCTGGAAGAGGAGGTGTACATGAGACAGCCACCTGGTTTTGAGTCTTCCGCTACTCCAAATTTTATTTGCAAGCTTGACAAAGCTATTTATGGACTAAAACAGGCACCTAGGGCATGGTTCTCACGACTCAGTGCTAAGCTTCATACTCTTGGTTTCATACCTTCCAAGGGAGATACATCTTTGTTTCTGTTCAATCATTCAGGCATTCAAATATTTCTGCTTACTTATGTTGATGACATCATTGTTACAAGCTCCTCTGATGCTGCAATAACATCTCTTCTTGAGAATTTGAGCCATGAGTTTGCTCTCAAGGATCTTGGAGATCTTCATTATTTTCTTGGTCTTGAAGTGCACAAACAACAAAATGGGTTACTCTTGAATCAAGAGAAATATGCTACAGATCTTTTGAAACGTGTTGGTATGAAGGATTGCACAAACTGTCCTACACCTCTGTCTACTACTGATACTTTGTCACTGAAGGATGGAATTCCACTTGGTCCTGAAGATAGTACACATTACAGAAGTATTGTAGGAGCACTTCAGTACTTAACATTGACATGGTCTGATTTGTGTTTTTCAGTTAGCAAGGTATGCCAGTTTCTTCATGCTCCTACTACTACTCATTGGACAACGGTAAAAAGGATATTGAGGTATATTCATGGTACACGTACAGTTGGACTTACCTTTTGTCGATCTTCTTCTACACTTTTGAGTGCCTATTCTGACGCTGATTGGGCTGGAGATTTGGATGATAGACGCTCTACAGGAGGCTTTGCTATTTTCTTTGGTTCTAACCTTATTTCATGGAGTGCCAGGAAACAACCAACTGTCTCTCGTTCTAGTACCGAGGCTGAGTATAAATCTCTTGCAAATGCTACAGCTGAGCTGATCTGGGTTGAGGCTCTTGTCAGAGAATTGGGTGTTACTCTTCAAGAGAAACCCACTCTCTGGTGTGATAATCTTGGTGCTACTTTTTTGTCAGCAAATCCAGTGTTTCATGCTCGTACTAAACATATTGAGATTGACTTCTATTTTGTTCGGGAGCGAGTTGCTAGAAAACAACTTGATGTCAGGTTCATCTCCAGCAAGGATCAGATTGCCGATGGTTTTACTAAACCACTATGTTTCAAAAAGTTAAACGAATTCATGTGTAATCTAAATCTTTTTAAGCTTTAGTTTAAGGGGGAGTGTTAGACAAAATTGTGTAACCTGTATGGAGTAGTACTCCACCAGGACTCTCTCTCTCTCCTCCTTATCTCTTCTCATATGTAACAAACTCTTTTTGTCTTGATATACTCAACACGCAGCCGATGCTAGCTCCACGCATCGTTCTATCCTACTTTCCGTTATTCAACACTCTTGACAAGTGCCAACATCTAGACGCATATATACGACTAATGTACAATACTTCTCTCGGTCCACAATGGCCTTAACTTTTTATATATTCGTATATGTATCTAGTTTATACTAATAGCCTTGATTTTTTCTAGATTCGTGTGTATTTAGTAAGTATTTTAACTAGATGTATTCATATTTAGACAAAGTTAAGACCATTAATATGAATTGTAGAGAGTAGTATATTTGATCGAGCTTGTGCACGTAGAAAGTGACCCAATCAGTCAACCAAACCAATGAGATATCAAAGGGGCTGGAGGTCTCAAGCTGCTGGTTCAGGACAGCGAGGAACGAATACATGTTTTTTCTTCTCTAGAATATGCATAGCATGCGTATCATATATTAAAGAGGAAAACGACGAGACACAGTATATTTACATGTCATTCAGCTCTTCAGCCGCGACAGTCCACGTTATAAACCAGAAATTAAAAACAACTACTCGCTACGCGTCCACCTACTCGATGCTAAAAGAAAGGTCTCTCTACCGTTCCTAATCAACGCTGCATTGAACCAAGCCTTGCCCTCATCTCGCACTCTTGCTAGAAGCGCCGAGGGGGAGGGGCTCGCTCCATCAAACACCACCACATTCCTATGCTTCCACGTCTCCCAGATGACTAGAATTACTAGGGTATTCGTGTCCTTTCTCAACTGTGTTGGCGGGTTGAGCAAGCTCCACCAACTAACCAAACCATCCCCTTCTTGAGGTGTCCACGTGCTAGCCCCAAAGGCGTCGAGCACCAAAAACCAGAGAACGAATACATGTAGACGCGCTTGTCAGGGAGGAATGAATACATGTAGATGTGTTTTGGTTTCTCCATGGCATTAATGGCGTTGACCCTCATTTCCATCGGCTGACGCGAGCAAAAGCTCAGCGTCATCGCGGCAGTTCTTCCGAACCGCCGAGAGGGAGGGGACATGACCATTGAAGACGACGTCGTTCCTGTGTTTCCACAGGTGCCAGAGGCACAGCAGGCACAACATGGAGACGTGCGGGGCGAAGGAAGGGAGAGGGCAGCGGTCGGCCTCGCCCACAACAAGCTCAACAGCAACGCGAGCGCCAAGCGCATCTCAGAACCGACGAAAGCCCAATGTTTTGACGCCAACTACGGTGATGCATGTGGGTGTCGTAACTCTCCTAGGGGCACCGTTGTGGTTATCTTCACCGTGCTAGGTCTCCAGGTGAAAGCTTTTGACCTTATGGTCTCGATTGTGGTGGCATGGCGTTACACTCTTGGAGGAGTAGTCGTGGAGCTCCGATCTCCCTTGGTCTCGTCTCAATGGCTTCGGTGGCAAGTTTTGGCCATTCTTGTAATTTTTTGTTTATTTTTTATATGCTTTATAAAAGGTTTTCCTCGTATCATTGTATCGGTTCAGGCTTGTTGGCTTTATATATAAAGCGGGACGAAAGCCTGTTTAGAAAAAAATAAAATAGTAATATCTTTTCCATTTTTAAAATTTTAAAATATGTTTTCGGTTCGCTTGCACTCTTGAGCCGAACTGGATTTTCCCCAATCATGTTGTAACAATCTCGTGGCAACATGCCAAGCAGCCGGTGATGCAGACATACCCTTATGTAGACCAGGGGGCTGACCACCCTACCCTCTCGGACGGTGCAGCACATGCATGTGTCTACAGTGCATCAGTATAGATATGATAAAAGCGCATGTCGATAAGACTGGCCAGTAGTACGTTGCTCTTTTACTTGTCTGTTGTATGTGCAAGCAAAACCAGTGTAGTGTTCCTGTAGATTTAGGTTTAATCGTGCTGCTTTTGCAATGTACAGTTGAAATGTACTGATGAACTCGATCTTGCAATGAACAAGATAGTTCAATTCTCTCGCGAAATTTGATTTCGAGTTTTTTGGTTCGTATTTACTGGATCTGATCTGTGCGAGCTTAAAACAAGACTGAATCTGAATTTTCGGTGCGATTTACGGGATCTGCTAGAGATGCGTGTAGACGCGCGGCAGCACATGTGTCTACCGTGCATCAGTATAGATATGATAAAAGCGCATGTCGATAAAACTGGCCAGTATAGTACGTTGCTCTTCTACTTGTCTGCTGTACGTGCAAGCAAAACCAGTGAAGCCGCACATGGCCAAGTACGATAAGATCCTGGGTAACAAATTCTCAGCCGCAGTAAGAAAAGTATAGTACTACTAGAACATTTAGGCATTTACAGTTTGCTAGTTCGGAGACAATGTCTCGTCAAAGCTCCGCTTCCGCTTATAAATACTCCCTCAGGCCTCAGCTCAGGGAGTACTATAGGAAGGGGCGGGCGAAAGCAGGGAGAGAGAGAGAGATAGCAGAGCAGGATGAGAGTGGCGGTGGTGGGTGGCGGGGTGAGTGGGCTGGCGGCGGCGCACGAGCTGCTCGCCACGAGCGGAGGCGGCGTGCGCGTGACCCTGTACGAGGCGGAGGAGTGCCTCGGAGGGCATGCCAGAACGGTGGCCGTCAGCGACGGCGCCGGAGGCGAGGTCCAACTCGACCTCGGCTTCATGAGCTTCAACCAGGTCTAGCTTCCTGTTTCCCTTTTTTCTCGATCGTGCTCTGTTGGCCCTGATAGCTACTGGCAGCGTGAAAGCACTTGAACCTATCATGCAGTATCTGGCTTCCTAGTTCAAAACAAAGATACTCGGTTACTTAGTTCTTTTTTTATGGATCTTTTATCCCGAGGGGACTGCTCTTTACTTGATTATTAACGGAAACGTCAAGAGGTATACTTAAGCCGTTGGGATGCTGAATGAGGCATACGGCGGAAAGTGTCTTTGACTTCTGAGATACCGCGTGCTCACTTCATTTTAGAAGTTTCAAAAAAAGTATTTACAAAGTTTTTAAAAAATATTACATTTTTTTGAACGTAGTCAATGTTATAAAATCACAACACAGAATTATTTGTACTGTAGGCTTATAAATAAAAATGATAAATTCTGAAAAAGTTTGGGAATTTAAGAAATGCATGCACAGATCTACACTTTTGTTATTTTTGTGTAGCTCGGACTATAAAGAATTTGAAACTGATACTATTTACATGTATGTGGGAAAAACCATTGGCTACATCCGGATGATTTTTTCAGTTTGAAACTTACAATATGATTTTCGATTTTTTTAAATAGCAGGAGCACTGTTGCTCGGGAGCTAAAAATATATATTCTTCACTGCATATCCGGCGACCAATTTCTTGGCCTGCAGACTGCAGTGAGCTAGTTCATGTGCGTCGTCGTTCGAGACTCTGGATTCATGCTTGTTGCTTGAACGACGTAGTTCAAAACTCGAGACCCGGTTACTAATAAAAAAAAACTCGAGACCCGGTTAGTAAGTCAGATGCAGCAGTATCTGGGCTGTTATGGGCCTAGTCTGTTACAATTGTGTTTGGTTTACATGTGGGCATAAACGGTTGGGTCCCGGCTAAAAAAAAACTATGGTCCAGAAGACCAGAACCTCCGCTGAAAAAAAAAATGGTCCAGAACCAGTTCTGGTTCGTCTCGACCGAGCGTCAGACCCAATTTTCCATTTTTTTTTTGTACCAAGTACTCTCCCTCCCTCCTCTACCAATGCTCGCGGCTCGCCGGTTGGTGTCACCGGCGAGGTGAAGAAGCAGCCTCCGGCCATTCCCTCCTCCACAGCCGGCGACGGCGACCTGGGATTCCTTTCACCAGCTTCGCTCCCGGATCCGTCGACCAGGACGGTCTGACGGCGTCTGCCCTCAAGCTCCGGCACACCAACGCACCGGGAAGGAAGCTGTGCCCTCGATGGCCTCCTCCTTTTCGCGGGTGGTGCCGACGAAGTGGCCATCGGCCACCACGGTGGGCGCCATCGTGGCACACACGGCGCGCTTGGGTTGGGGTTCCTGCTGTCAGCTAGCAGGTGGGGATTTCAGCTTACAAAATCGGGTTCAGCTATCAGGTGCAACATATGCACCTGAACCTGTAATGTTATGTTTTTTATATTATTATTACTAATAATATAATGCTTATGGTTGGAAATGCAGTTGTAGCTGTACATGTTGGCTTATTTTAATTTATACATTTGATTAATGTGTATGCTGGATTGTTTTAATTTATGTAGCAGTATCTGATTAATGTGTATATATGGTTATAATCTTTTCTCTTACTCTGATCAATATAGATTTTTCTAACCCCCTTGACTAAACATGGAGAATCTTTGTAAACCTAAGTTATAAGATGGAGTAATATTCTTTTGTTTCTCACTAGTACCACTTGCATCAAACAAATATAGGTAACATATCCCCACATGATGGAATGGTTAGAAGGGCTCGGGGTCGAGATGGAGAGGTCGGACATGTCCTTCTCAGTGAGTACACAATCAAACGGCGGCTGCGGAGGATGTGAGTGGGGCAATGGCAATGGTATCTCAAGCCTCCTGGCACAAAAAACCAACATATTGAAACCTAGTTTTTGGCGCATGGTCTGTGAGATACTCAAGTTCAAGAAGGATGCTCTGACGTAAGCAGTCTAGCATAATACTTCCATTTGTAGCTTGTGTTCATATAGATAATAATTAATTTGCTGGTTTGGAATGAAGGTACCTGGAGTACCATGAGCATAACCCTGATCTGGACCGTAACGAAACGTTGGGGCAGTTCATTCAGTCGCATGGATATTCCCTGTTATTCCAAGAGGCTTATCTTGTACGTACTGCTTCTGTTCTACTTGCTTATGCCCTATTTTAGTGTCTTTTATTTTGGCAAAATCTCACATCAGGATTTATGTATTCAGTTTTTGATTTTTCATGTTTTGTGAACAGTTATGTAAGTTGTGAATAGAAACTATAATTTCGAAATGAGTATGGAAGTTTTAGATGAAATATTCAAATTATTATACTGTAGGTAAAATTCTGGGCCTAATAAAAACATTCACGGGGCTGTAAAGCTGGTTATTAGCTTGTAGAAAATTTTGTGAGTAAAAAAAAAAACTGTGTCGTGCGTGTTTATGCAGTTTTGAGTTGGTGACACGAAAAATATTTATTGGTGCAGATTCCAGTCTGTTCAGGCATGTGGTCATGTTCACCACAAGGTGTTTTGAGCCTCTCTTCTTTCTTCGTGCTGTCATTTTTCCGTAACCATGACCTTCTTCAGGTGCCTAGCTACTTTGTATACACGTTCCTAGCTTTCCCATTGCATTTGCATGCTTAAACTTCGTCTTGGTGCATTTGAAAGCTGATTAAGCCGCTGCACTCTCAGCTGTTTCGTCACCCCCAGTTGCCCACTGTCAAGGCTCGTTCGCAGTCCTATGTAAACAAGGTAAGTATTGCATCTTTCAGCCTCAGAAAAGAGCTGACATATATGGGCGACAGTACATGATACCAGCCAAATGCAGGGACTGAACTATTTTGCATTCACAGGTAAAAGGAGAATTGGAAAGCATGGGCTGTCGAATTAAAACCAGCTGTCAGGTCAAAGCTGTTTCAAGTTTTGGTGGAGGTACCTACATGCGTTATTGTTTGTTGATTGGTTGTACGAACAATGTGTCACCGATTGATCCACTAACTGAAACAATCCTCTATCTTGACACTGGAGCAGCTGGCTACAGAGTCTTGGAGAATGATGGTTCAGAGGAAACATACGACAATGTCATCCTTGGGGTCCATGCACCTAATGCTCTCAAACTACTAGGAGCTGAAGCTACACATTACGAACTGAAAATTCTAGGTGCCTGTCAGTATGTCAACAGGTAAAGCCTGCTGCCTACTATTGCTAAATGAACACATCAATAAAGCTTGATCTGATCTACTCCCTCCGTCCAGACATAAGGGACTCGGATTTGTCTAGATTTGCATGTATCTATACACTAAATCGCGTCTAGATACATGGGAATTAAGTCAAATCCGAGTCACTTATTTTGAGACGGATGGAGTACTAATTGTCTGATACGTTCATGTTGCAGTGACATATACCTCCACTGTGATAAAAGATTGATGCCCCAAAATCCATCGGCATGGAGCGCGTGGAATTTCCTTGTGGCAACTAGCAGGCGGTTTTCTGTTACTTACTGGCTAAACCATATCCAGGTAAATTTTGTGATTTTCATATGCATGATATAATGAATTAATTTTATTGATGACATATGTCTTGGACGAAAGGGCCCTCCCTGGGCTTTGTTATGACGATGAAACCATTTTGTACGTCAGTGTTACATGACCTCAGGACTAGGCATGCCTCCCCAGCAAAATGAAAGAAACCAAAGGATAAAGTCATTTCTGTGTAGCAACACAGTCAGATTTTCATCATATGTTAGAACACTCTGTAGAGTAGGCTCACAGAATAACAGAAAAATGGAAGCTTAAGCCTAACCCCTCCAGCAGTATGAATGGATTACTTAATTATTAACAGTGGTAAATTTTGTTTTGCACTTCTAGGAAATTGAATCTGTCAGGCCTTTCCTGGTGACATTCAACCCCCCTTGTGTTCTGGATCATGTACTGCTTAAATGGTGTACAAGCATTCCTGTTCCGTCTGTGGCCGTGGCGAAGGCTTATCTTCAGTTTGATCAGATCCAGGGAAAGAGAGGAATATGGTTCTGTGGGGCATATCAAGGTAACCTGTTTCATGAATTTCAGTTTGTGGATAGTTTGTCCGTTGCAAGTTGCAACTTGCATGTAGATGTACGATATTCTTTTACTACATCGTTAAAGCTAGGTCTGAAATGATCAAAAGAACATTAGGTCTCAAATGTCTCTTTTGCCTTGGACCGCAGGTCATGGCTTCCATGAAGACGGATTAAAGGTATTTGCATCACAACCTTTCCATTTTCCCTTTACGACCTGTCTTGCACAGGGAACCATACTGTTATATGCTAAAATTGTAAGGGTCTAACAACTCTGGCCCATGGGTACCCTCTGGGGAGTGAGCGCAGAGGGAGAGAAAGAGAACGAAATGGGATAGATACACTTGATTATTCTCACTGCTTCATGATAAAAGGGTACTCCCTCCGTCTTAAAATAGATGTAAAAAATTTGTCTAAATTTGGATGTATCTAGTACTAAATAGATACATCCAAATTTAGAAAAATTTGAGACATCTATTTTGAGACGAAGGGAGTACTTTTTTTTTCTCTCGAAAAGAAGATTAAACCCCAGGCATCTTCATCAATTAATGCAGACAGCCATATTTATTATATCAACGTAGCAAATATCAAAAGAGTTCTACAAAGTAATACGAAAGGCCTTTATTCATCTATGGGGTCTGTTTACACCACCCTGACATATATGCTGTTAGTTTCAATCACATAATGCAGAATGACTATTTCATGAAATAGTTATGTGAGGTCTTTTTGTGTTGGACATATTGAATCGATGCAGTCTGGGAAAGAAGCAGCTCAAGGTTTGCTTGGAAAGAAATGTGAGCTTCTACTGAACCCAAAGCAGATGATTATTCCATCATGGACCGAAGCTGGGACGCGCCTTCTTGTTGCAAGATTTTTCAACCAATACATATCCATTGGTAACTTGATGTGAGTCCTTGTATGAGTCACTATAGTACGCAACGTTTAATTTGGATTATCTTTAACCATATAGTTTGGTGCAGATTGGTCGAAGAAGGTGGTAGTGTGTTCAGCTTTGGTAAGACTTGCGACAAATGCAGTGTAAAATGTGTCATGCGACTGCATGACCCCTCATTCTATTGGAAGGTTATTCTCTCTTCTCTTTTTCTTCCTACACGCTACACATGCATTTTTTTTAATGATTGGCGATGTGTCCATGCATGATTCTTAATTTCTTATATACTCCGCTGCAATTACTTTATCCAGCCTTCTTATTTGTACTGCATATGTTTATCTTGGCTCTCGTCTTTTAGGTTGCATCAGAAGGAAACATGGGCTTGGCAGAAGCTTATATTAACGGATGTTTCTCCCTTGTTAACAAGAGAGAAGGCCTTCTGAATCTTCTCCTGGTAAAACTATGCCATAGTTCAGGAGCTTATTTGTTGAGCTATTTCTTCTTCATTTTAGATCATTCCATGATCCATTTTTTTGCAGATTCTCATTGCTAACAGAGACGCACGTAGGAGCCGCGCCATTGCCAGAAAAGGGTTCTGAAATCCTCAATTGTCCACTAAATTCCTATGAAGTGTTTGATAATAATGAAGTGTACCTAATAATCTATGCTTTGCGACTAATTATGTATATAATTTTGTTTGGTTTGTAGGGGTCGGTGGACACCCTTTCATGTAACAGCTAGTTTGGCATATGCTAAATACTGCCTGCGTCATGTCTCGAGGAAGAACACTGCGACACAAACTCGTCGAAACATCTCTCAGCACTATGATCTTGTAAGTACTCATGTCTCTTCTTTTGTTATTACTTTCCATCGGGGTTAAGATAAGCAGTTTCTTAGGTCAATTTGTAATACCAGAATTACTGCAGATCTTACTGAGTCGAGACTTTTGTGTTCCAAACCTTAACAAAACGTTTTGTTATCATTTCATTACTTTCTATATGTCTATAATAACAAACCAAATAGTACTAATAATTCTTTCTTCTTATATATGTGTGCAGAGTAATGATTTTTTCTCACTTTTCCTGGATAAATCGATGACTTATTCTTGTGCAGTTTTCAAGGTTTGGAAATCTTGTGATTTTGTTCTTCAGCTTTTAAATTTGTAGGTAATTTAATTAATTCATGGACTTAAATTAAATTGGTAGATGGAAAACGAAAGCTTAGAAGCAGCCCAAGAACGTAAACTTAACCTTCTAATCGCCAAGGTAATACTGCCATATCTCTTGAAATTGTGGCATTAGATTGGTTACTAGTTAGACGATGTTGTAAACATGATCTGATGTTACTTCATTCTTGCAAAATACACATTTAACCAAAGGCTAAAGTCGAGGGGCGGCATCATGTTCTTGATATCGGTAGCGGCTGGGGCAGTTTAGCAATACAAGTGGTTAAGCAAACTGGCTGCAAATACACTGGAATCACTTTATCCGAGGAGCAGCTTAAGTTTGCTGAGAAGAAAGTAAGAGAAGCTGGCTTAGAGGTTAGTTCTATTTTACTCTCTCCTTTATGCCCTCAGCTTACTTCAGCAGGATGAAATCCTAGATAACATTTCTATTGTATTGCTATTATTTTTAGGAGCACATAAATTTTCTGCTGTGTGACTACCGTAAAATACCACCTTGCAAGTATGACGCAATCATAAGCTGGTAAGCATTACTACTTTCTTTTTTCGACAAAGGGAATATATCTATACTACGAATACCCGCTGTGACTTTGACAATACCAGTACGCGTGCTTATACTTAAGTATTCCTCTTATGTAAATCAGTGGTATGATCGAACATGTTGGCCATGAATACATAGAAGATTTTTTTGCCTGCTGCGAGTCCCACTTGGCTGAAGATGGCATATTGGTCCTCCAGGTTAGTACTTCAGGACAAATATCATTGTCAACAACTAAGTATATCTCCAAGCTGACCTTAAGGCCAAAGTCCATTATCATTACGAACAGCAACTAAGTATAGGCCTTGTTTTCGGTGCACAATAATGAGGATTACGCCTTATTGTTTTGGATTAGCAGAAAACACCAATAAAAGACACTCCTTCCTATCCAAGCAAGACCTTAGGTTTACACGATCATGAACTAACCTTCATCTACAAATACATACCTGTGCGTTCAGTTCATCTCAATTCCAGAGGAACGGTACGAACAGTTCAGAAAAAGGCCAGACTTCATAAAAGAATACATATTCCCTGGCGGTTGCCTTCCTTCTTTAGCCCGTGTAACGTCTGCCATGTCTACGTCATCAAGGTTCTGGTATGTTTTACATCAATCGATCAATGCTTGAATAATTACTTCATGGCCATGGATGAATCTTGATTAATTATTTAAACCCTCCCTGATCTTGGTGTGTAGCATAGAGCATGTCGAGAGTATTGGGTGTCATTACTACACAACTCTGATGCGCTGGAGGGACAACTTCATTACCAACAAGGAGTAAGTATCACTTGTCATTCACTATGGAAGAATATTTTTTATTGTTACAGCTGAGCAAGGCTAGTGCATATATCATAAGTTCATTGAGGAAGTAATTTGTTGTGACGATTATATACACATATTATTACAGTTGATTACTCAGATGGTATTAATTTCTTATCATTTTCCTTTTCTTGCAGTCAAGTTATGGCCATGGGCTTTGATGAGAAATTCATCCGTATATGGGAGTACTACCTCATGTACTCTGCGGCTGGTTTCAAGTCACGAGCAGTTGGAGATTACCAGGTATGTATGCTCTCTGTGGTAAATCATAAAACTTAATGAATTGTTAAATGATGGATGAATTCAGCTGAATGGACATCTAAACAAAATTTTGAATTGAGTGCTCTCTTGATTCCAACTTGCAATATTTTGTACAACCAAACAGAAAAATTGGTATTAGAGCTGTTTCAATACATAGCCTGATTTGATATTGGATCCTAATTCAATTCCAGCAGCCCAATAACTACATCCAAACGCCCTAATGAATTGTTAAATGAATGAAAATGTTTTCTTGAGAAAAACATATGGATGTGATTTTCACGTAAGTTTTAAAAATATTAACTTTGACCAAAATTATGTGTGAACCTTCATCTTTTTGTGGAAAGGAGGTATTACTCCAGATTCCAGATACTGATTGTGATGCCTGACTGGCTGACATATACTGTATGCAGGTTGTTTTCTCTCGTCCAGGCAACCGTCGGCTAGCCCTGCGCCTTGATGACTAAAGACAACATATCAGCTATCGAACTGTCAATTCTCGATAGCCTACGAAATTTTAATAAGTATAAATCCTGGAAGGAATTGTTGGTTCATACCGGCAGCCTAATCAGGTGGATTGGACATCTATCCTCTAGCTTGTTTTTATCATGCAATGTTTAGTTTTTCGTGAGAGTGTTGTTATCTATCAATAAAGGTACGATGCATGCATGTGTGTATGCAAGTGCTACATTACCGTGCCTGGTAGTTACTAGAATTTGAGAATTGTATGGGAGGAACTGGTCTGTTTCTTTAATATCTACTATGAGAAAGAGTTGATATGTCCTGTTTTGTAGTTTTCGATCTATTTCGTGTTTGACATTTTTCAATGTTGGTTATGAGTGGGAATCAATGTTCCTAATTTTCCATGTTCTACCATAGACTCAGGAAGAGCATGGTTAGGAGTATATAACTGAAACGACATTCATACATTCAGAGTCGAGCAAGTCTCTCACGCAGGAGCGGCCATCATCGTTCAACACACCCGCACTCGACACACTCTTAGAGGACTGCAATCTCATGGGTCCGTTTGGTTCTGTTTCCTAAACCTGCTTCTACTATGTGGAAGTCAAACGCTAACCAAACAAAGTTAAGAGCGCAGTAGATTTTTAGAAGCAGCTAACTTTTTGTAGTGTAATTTCCACAGCAGGTTAGACCCTGCTTTTGCTGCGGTGGATTCCAAGTTTTTTTTGAAATCACAATATATTACGCATGCAAGCCGCCTCATTAAAACCTTCCAGTCCCCTCGGATACCCTGGTAAGGAAAAAGAGTGCGTCTGAAACTTGCAGCCCCAAAATCATTCAAAAGGTACATCGTTCAAAGCATCAGCTAAAACTGAGAGAGGCGGATCACCATCCCAAGCTATTACAGAATCAGAATCAAAAGCTAATCTAGCTAAATTATGCGCTACTTTGTTTGCCTCTCTAGGGCAATGTAAGAAGTCTGATGTTCCCCATGCGCTGTACAATCTTAAAACAGTCAGCTAGGATAGCCAAATAAGGACTCCAGATCTCAATTTCTCCCTTGCATGCATTTATTAACTTCAAACTATCTAATTCAACGACTCTTGGGGAGCATCCAATATTCTTCAGTTTTTGTAACCCAATTTTAAGAGCCATTGCTTCAGCAGATGAAGCATCCAAGATGTTATTAAAAGGCTAGGCGCCTCCAGCAATTACCCTTCCATGATCATCTTTGATTATAGCACTAGTAGCACCCCTTCCATTTAGAAACGCAGCATCCACATTTATCTTATAATGATGATGGGAGGGTTTAGTCCAAGTTACCTCCTTTGGAACCACCCCCCTAGAGGCAGCACCATAGCGGTGGATTCCAAGTTTAAATGAAAATTACCCACCCCTGTCCCTAGTAAGTGTGTACCGGTTCGATTTATTCACCTAGCATACGAACGCCTCATCTCTGTTTCTTTCTCTGCTCGCCTCGTCTCGTCTGTCTCCTCCGTAACGGACGCCTAGGTTCTGGCACCGCCCAACTCCGGCTGCCCCCAGCAGATGCCCATCCCCGCCAACTCCGACCGCCCCCACCTGCTGCCTCTCCCGTCTCAGACGTACGCTGGCGGCCGGAGCACCTCTGTGCGAGACTTGGAGCAGCCTGGCTGCCGTTCGACATCTGTCACCTCTGCCGGCGCCTCCCTTCCAAATCGACCCGCCTCCTCTGGTTTCCCCTCCCAGATTCGCCTGCCAACTACGCAGCTGGGCATGGTCGCTCTCCTAGAAAATATATTTGTGGGTATTTGATAAGCTTCATGTTTATATATTTATATATGTAAATTCATATATGATACTTTTATTTTCAAAATTGCTGTTTACGTTAAAATTAGTGTAGCGAACAATTTTACGGTCAATTGAGGTGTCAAATGTGTTTAAGGGGTATTATGAAAAATTAAAACTACATCAACGGTTGTTTCAACCAAACGACTTTTAGATTTTGTACAGTTTCTAACTCACAACAGCTTTCTCACAGTTCACAGCTCACAGTAGATTTTTTACAAACACACCCTAATCGTGCAAGTATTTTTAAATCCACCCATGCTGAATATATAAACAATCAGTTTCCAGGATAATTGGCAAGGATTAGTCCCCTGATACAAACTTGAAGTGCACCAGACTCATGGACAGAAGTGCATGCGAGTCACCCAACATCTAAGGATGGCAATGGGCAGGGTATAGGTAGTGTAGAGAAATACCATATTTATATCCGTGTAGTCAATGGATAGAAAACTTTATCCATGCCCATATCCGATGGGTAACCGACAGGTAGATCCAATAGTAAACAAGTTATTCATAATTTTATATTAATCAATATCATATTTGACAAGAAAATAAGTATCTCTAGATAATAATAGGTAGACGAGTATGTGACAATTATAAATGTTTAGAAATCGCAATCTCATAATTGCTCCTAGGCTACTCGGCAACATAAATTAAAACACTATAGGTAAGTTTTACAAGTTAGTCTAAATAGGCATGGTATGGGTATATCCACGGGTACAACCCTATACCCGTGCCCGTACCCGTGAGTTAACGGACAAAGTATGGGTTTTACCCATGGGTATAAAAGTATGTTCATATCTTACCCATGCAGGTACGGTACCCGTGGGTAAAATTGTCATCCTTACCAACATCCATAGAGATCTATAGAGCAAGTAAAAGATCTATAGAGCATTTTTTCATGGGTTTCAAATCAAGCAAATCATATAGATCTTTGGTTGAAAAAAAATATAGATATTTGGATAAAACTGAGACACTAGATCATAAATCTAGAATAGTATGATGTGTCTCTTTTCCAATAGTGATTAATATCTTGGAGAGCCAAGCATCCCTAAGCTTAGGTGGTATCGTAGCTTTATTATTATATCTTTTAATTTTTTCTTTTATAACATAATTTGCTATGTAGAAACCAAATCCTGCTTGATGAACATTAAAAGATGGATCATGTGAGATCTAGCACATGGCTTAATAGAATTGATAGGATACACATACCAATAAGTTGCAACTTCTTTTCCGGAAGCTCATTCAAAAAGAACTCTAAGGTTAAGAGTGCTTGGTCTAGAGCAATTCTAGAATTGGTGACCGACCGGGAAGTGGGTATCGAGTGCGCATGAGTAAGAAAAAAATGCGCAGAAAAGACTAGTGTTGGTCTGTGGGGCCAGTCTAGATATCCTATTAAGCTACCAGGAGTGACACCCCCCGGGCCCAGTGGACGGGGTGTTACAAAGTGGTATCAGAGCCGACCTCGCGGTTTAACGGGTGTGTGCGGGTTAGTGGCGGGACATGTGGAGCATGGCGTGTGTGGCCCGGAGTGGACACGGCATGGCACATGTGTCGGCACTGGACGCACAGACGCGTGCCAAGAGGGTACGTTCCTGGGGTGTGCTTGATCGATGAGGGCATCAATCTTCTAAAGGGTGGGTGTATGTGAGATCTAGCACATGGCTTAATAGGATTGATAGGATACTCATACCAACAAGTTGCAACTTATTTTCTGAAAGCTCATTCGAAAAGAACTCTGAGGTTAAGCGTGTTTGGCCTAGAGCAATTCTAGGATGGGTGACCGACCGGGAAGTGGGTACCAGATGCGCACGAGTGATGACAAAGTGCGCAGAAAGGACTAGTGTTGGTTTGTGGGGCCAGTCTGGATATCTTATTAAGCTGCAAGGAGTGACACCCCCCGGGCCCAATGTACGGGGTGTTACAGATCATTAGCAAACTTTTGAAATATGTTAATGAGTTCATGCAAGCTACATTTATCAAGATCAAGTAGAGGTTCTTTTATTTCACTTAGCATTTTGATTTCTTCTACTTGTTTATCTCTATTGTATAAGTTAAAGATTTCATATCTATCATCAAATACATCTTCTGGAACTTTAGCTTTTTCAAGCCTTTCTTTGACTTTTACTTCTAAGAGTAGGCAATCTAACAATATATAAGCATTGTTGGCTGTTATAATCATGAAAGAACCTCCACTTTTTTATCTAAATAGGCCATTGAACTTTTAGTTAACCCTCTATAGAATATATGCATTAACATCCAATCTCTAAAACCATGTTCTGTTCCATAAACTAGTTCTCTAAATCTTTACCAAGCTCTTACAAGAGGTTCATCTTTATTTTGTTTAAACATGATAAGCATTTCCCTAAGATGGCCTATTACAGGGGTTCCAAATCTTTCAACAAAAGCGGCTTTAACATTAAACCAAGAGCTAAAATTTTCGGGTGGCCATTTTAATATCCACTCTAATGCCTTACCAGCAAGGGAATATGGAAAAAGTTTAACTTTGATCATACTATTGTTTTTATTACTCATGTTTAAATCTTTGCATATTTCATTAAAAGTTCTCAAATGTTGCATAGGATTTTCATTAGGTTTCCCAGAAAAACGGTTTTCATAAATGTCTTTAGTGGCCGTGGGGTCTATTTCAAATGGTTCAAAGGGTATCTCGCCTTCTTTTGGGAATTTCTTTACACTAAAGGGCCAATAAGCTCTCTTTTCCATTTATATGTGTTTTTGTGTTTTAAGAAAAACTTAAAAAGACTAAAACTGTTGGAATTATGCCCTAGAGGCAATAATAAAGATGTTATTATTATAATTCTTGTTCATGATAATGTTTATATTCCATGCTAGAATTGTATTAAGCGGAAACTTTAATACTTGTGTGGTTTGTGAACAACACTGTGTCCCTAGTACGCCTCTATGGACTAGCTCATTGATTAATGATGGTTAAGGTTTCCTAACCATAGACATGAGTTGTCAATTGATAATGAGATCATATCATTGGGAGAATGATATGATGGACAGACCCAAACTAAGCGAAGCAATTAGATCGTGTCATCGTGTTCATCTTTGCGAAGCTTTTCTTATGTCAAATATTGTATTCCTTAGACCATGAGATAATACAACTCCCTGGTATCGGAAGAAAGCTTTGAGGTCATCAAACGTCATCCCATGAGAGGGTGATCATAAAGGTGTCTCTCAGGTGATCGGAAAGTATCTGTTGGATTGTATGTATCGAGATGGGATTTGTCCCTCCCAAGTCGGAGAGATATACTTCGGGCCCACTCGGTAATCGATATCAACACCGCTTGCAAGCATGTGGTTAAGGAGTTAATCACAAAGTGATATCGGATTACGGAACGAGTAAAGTACTTGCTGTGAACGAGATTGAACTAGGTATGACGGTACCGACAATCGAATCTCGGGCAAGTAAAATATCGCGAGACGAAGGGAATATATATGGGATTGATTAAATCCTGGCATCGTGGTTCATCCGATATGATCATCGATGAATGTGTGGGAGTCAATATGGGTTTCCATACCCGGCTGTTGATTATTGATAGAAGATCATGTCCGCATATTCTCGAACCCGAAGAGTCACACACTTAACGTGTCTCGACGCTAGGATAGATTGGATAATTGGTTTATGAGTTTTTGTTCGGAGTCTCGGATGGGATCTGGGATATCACGAGAGGTTCCGGATTGGTCTGGAGAATAAGATTCATATAAGGCAGTGCAGTTTTTGGAGTTCGGAATTGTTTCGGGTTAATCGGTATTGTACCGGAAGCTTCTAGAACCTTCCGGAGGGGGACCAACGTGGTCCCACCTGTCGGGAGGGGGCATGGGCCTATGAGGGAGTGCCCTGGCCGCATTGGGCCAGGGGCACAAGGCCCCATAGGGCCCAGCCGGCCAAACAAGGGGAAACCCTAGTTTGAAGCTTCTAGAAGGGGGATTACTTGCCCCCCACTCCTCCCTCCTTGGCCGCCGGCCTAGGGCTTGGGGGAGGGGTTAGGGCAGGCGCCCACCCCTCTATATATAGAGGGCTGGGGCGCACCACCCCCTACACCTCCTCCTCAACCCTAGCCGCCCTGCTGCCCTCCTCTCTCTCTCCCTCCCGACTGCGTGTAGGCGAAGCCCTGCTGCAGAAACTCTCCACCACTTGCACCGCGCCGTCGCGTTGTAGATCCAATCCGTCTCTCCACCATACTTGCTGGACCAAGGAAGGAGGAGACGTCGAGGTGCCGCACGTGTGCATCTCACGGAGGCATCGCCACTTGTGGTGCTAGATCGGATCGGATCGCGAGGAGGAGAAGCGAGTACGACTACATCACCCACGTTCCGACAAACGTTCCGCTGTGCGAATATTCAAGGATATGAAGATCTAATCCAATCTCTCTTGTTGTTTGCATCTCCTAGATTAGATCTTGGCTTCCCTCTGTTCGCATCCGTAGAAAATTTTGATTTACTATGCCGCGAAACCCTTCAGTGGTATCAGAGCTAGATCTATGCGTAGATGTGATTCACGAGTAGAACGCAACATGGTTATTGCAGGCGTTGATGTTTTCTGTTGCAAGCCTCTTGTTTGTGTTCTTCTTATGACGCGGGATAGTGAGATTGAAGCGGTCCAGGCCAACCTTACGCGACGTCGTTCGCGAGACCGGCTCCGCACTTGACGTGTGGCTTGTTCCACACATGCGGCTGGTGGATGCCTGTTTCTCTCACTATAGTTGTCATGGGTTTAACACCGGAGTTTGGGAACCATAAGATCACCGTTGTGGCTTTCCGTAGGTAAGAATCGTTCTTAGCATGCTACTTCCATAAGCCACGTAAAACATGCAACAACAAAGTAGAGGCGTCTAACTTGTTTTTGCAGGGAGTGTTTTCTGTGATATGGTATGGCCCAAGATGTGATGTGTGTATTGTATGCGATGATCATGTTTTGTAATGTTTCACGACTTGCATGTCGATGAGTACACAACCGGCAGGAGCCATATGGTTGTCTTTATAATTGTGTATGACCTGCGAGTCAACTTCTTATACACCATGTAATAGCTTTACTTTATCGCTAAGTAGTTAGCAATAGTTGTAGTTGCTATTCGTGGTGGAGGCAATCATGGTGGAGTGATGGAGATCATGCCGACACGCACAATATGGAGATCATTGCGCGAAGATTGGCTATACCATGTCACATAAAGTTATATGCATGTGATGTTTATCCTTTTATGTATCTTATTATGCTTAGATCGCGACGGTAGCATTATAAGATGATTCCTCACTTAAAGAGAAAGATAAAACTGTGTTCTCCCCATGTATGCACCGTTGCGAAAGTTCGTCGTGTCCAAGCATCACGTGATGATCGGGTGCTATAGACTCTACGTTCACATACAACGGGTGCAAGCTAGTTTTGCACACGCGAAAATACTTGGGTTTGACTTGACGAGCCTAGCATGTACAGACATGGCCTCGGAACACATGAACCAAAAGGTTAAGCATGAGTCATATGAATGATATGATCGACACTTCGTTGTCCACCATTTAAACCACATCTCTTTTCGTGATGATCGGATTAGGTGTGGTGAATTTGGATCATGTTCACTAAACAACTTGAGGGATGTTGAATTTAGTGGGAGTTCATCTAGTAATTTGATTAAGTTGAACTATTTATCATGAACATAGTCTAAATTGTACTTGCAAATACTGTAGATCAAATGGCTAAGTCCAACTTCAACTTCAATGTTTTTGCTGAGATAGAAAAGCTTAGAAACAATGGGTCTAACTTCACCAAATGGTTCTGTAATCTGAGAATCATTCTCGCTGGCGGACAAAAGGACTATGTCCTTGAGAAAGCGCTAGGTGACGCCCCTGCTATAGATGCGCCGGCTGATGAGAAAGCTGTTTATCAGTCGCGCAAGGATGATTATGATTTGATTAAGATCACCATGTTGTTTGCTATGGAATCGGATCTTCAAAATCGTTTTGAGGAGTTCGTCGGGCCCTTTGAGATTCTTGAGGAGCTGAAAACTATGTTTCAGACTCAGGCCCGTTCTGAGAGATATGAGATCTCTAAGAAATTCTTTAACTGCAAGATGGAGGAAGGGAGTTCCGTTAGTGAGCATGCCATTAAGATGTCGGGCTACACTCAACACCTTGAGCAACTGGACTGCAAGATTCCATAGGAGCTCAAGATTGACAGAGTTCTGTAGTCACTCCCTCCTAGCTACAAAAGTTTTGTAGTTGCTCACAATCAGATTGGTTCCACTGATATGATCACTGAGCTCTTCGCTAAGATGAAAGTAGCGGAGGTGGACATCAAAAAGGATAATCATGTGTTGATGGTCAACAAGCCCTCATTTAAGAAAGGTAAGGGTGCAAAGAAGCCCTTCAAGAAAGGCGGCGGCAAGCGCGTTGCCCCTGCTGAGAAGAAGCTCAAGTCTGGTCCTAAGCCAGACACTGAGTGCTTCTATTGCAAGGACAAGGGTCACTGGAAGCGTAACTGTCTGAAGTACTTAGCGGACAAGAAGGCTGGCACCATCAAAGGTATATTTGATATACATGTTATTGATGTTTTCCTTACTAGCCCTCGTTGTAGTGCCTGGGTATTTGATACTGGTTCAGTTGCTAATATTTGTAACTCGAAACAGGAGCTACGGAATAGACGGCGACTTGCAAGGGATGAGGTGACGATGCGCGTTGGCAACGGATCAAGAGTTGATGTGATGGCCGTCGGCACGCTCTCCTTAGTTTTACCTTCGAGATTAGTTTTAAACCTTAATAAATGTTATTATGTGCCTGCGTTGAGCATGAACATTATTTCTGGATCGTGTTTATTGCAATACGGTTATTCATTTAAATCGGAGAATAATGGTTGTTCTATTTATATGAGTAACATCTTTTATGGTCATGCACCTGCTGTGAATGGTTTGTTTCTTCTAAATCTCGAAAGGGATGAAACACACATCCATAACATTGAGGCTAAGAGATGCAAAGTAGATAGTGATAATACTACTTATTTGTGGCACTGTTGTCTAGGTCATATTGGTGTAAAGCGCATGAAGAAACTCCATTCTAATGGACTTTTGGAGTCTCTTGATTTTGAATCATTTGACACATGCGAACCATGCCTCATGGGCAAGATGATCAAAACCCCGTTCTCCGGAATGATGGAGCGAGCAACGGACTTGTTGGAAATCATACATACCGATGTATGCGGACCGATGAGTGTTTCGACGCGCGGTGGATATCGCTATTTTCTCACTTTTACCGATGACTTAAGTAGATATGGGAATATCTATTTAATGAAACATAAATCTGAAACATTTGAAAAGTTCAAGGAATTTCAGAATGAAGTGGAGAACCATCGTAATAGAAAGATTAAATTTCTACGATCCGATCGTGGGGGTGAATATTTGAGTTATGATTTTCTCACGCATCTTAAAGCAAGCGGAATTGTTTCGCAACTCACGCCACCCGGAACACCACAGCGCAATAGTGTGTCTAAACGCCGGAATCGAACTCTATTAGATATGGTCCGATCGATGATGTCTCTTACTGATTTGCCGTTATCATTTTGGGGTTATGCATTAGAAACCGCTGCATTCACTTTAAATAGGGCACCATCTAAATCCGTTGAGACGACACCGTATGAACTGTGGTTTGGTGCTAAACCTAAGTTGTCGTTTCTTAAAGTTTGGGGATGCGAAGCTTACGTCAAGAAGTTGATGCCGGACAAGCTCGAACCCAAAGCGGAGAAACGCGTCTTCATAGGATACCCTAAGGAAACTATTGGGTATACCTTCTATCACAGAACCGAAGGCAAAGTGTTTGTCGCAAAGAACGGTTCCTTTCTTGAGAAGGAGTTTCTCTCGAAAGAAGTGAGTGGGAGGAAAGTAGAGCTAGACGAGGTTATTGAACCTTCTCTTGAGTTGGAGAGTAGCGCAGCACCTGAAATTGTTCCAGTGCCGACTGCACCAATAATAGAGGAAGCTAATGATAAGGATCATGAAGCTTCGGACGATGCTGCTACTGAACGTCGCAGGTCGACAAGGTCGCGTGCCCCTCCTGAGTGGTACGGCAACCCTGTCTTAACTGTCTTGTTAGTAGATGACAGTGATCCTGCGAACTATGAGGAAGCGATGATGAGACCAGACTCTGAGAAATGGCTAGAGGCCATGAAATCCGAATTGGGATCCATGAGCGAAAACCAAGTATGGACTTTGGTGGACCCTCCTAGCGACCGAAAGGCCGTTGAGTGCAAATGGATTTTCAAGAAGAAAACGGAAGCGGATGGTAATGTTACCGTCTATAAAGCACGGCTTGTCGCGAAAGGTTTTCGACAAGTTCAAGGTGTTGACTACGATGAGACTTTCTCTCCCATAGCGATGTTTAAGTCCATTCGGATTTTATTAGCAATTGCTGCGTTTCATGATTATGAAATTTGGCAGATGGATGTCAAGACTGCGTTCCTCAATGGCAACATTGATGAAGAGTTGTATATGATGCAACCCGAAGGTTTTGTCGATCCTAAGGATGTTGATAAAGTATGCAAGCTTGAGCGTTCCATTTATGGACTGAAGCAAGCATGTCGGAGTTGGAACCTTCGTTTTGATCAAGTGATCAAGAGCTTTGGATTTGTTCCAAATAGCTACGAAGCTTGTATCTACAAGAAAGTGAGTGGGAGCTCGGTGACATTTCTGGTACTATATGTGGATGACATATTGATTATTGGAAATGACATTAACATGCTTAACGATGTGAAGAGTTATTTGAACAAGTGTTTTTTAATGAAAGACCTAGGTGAAGCTGCTTATATATTGGGCATCAAAATCTATAGAGATAGACAAAGACGCCTGATAGCTTTAAGCCAGAGTACATACCTAGACAAAGTTCTGAAAAGGTTCAGAATGGATAAGGCAAAGAAAGGTTCAGTGCCTATGTTGTCAGGTAAGATATTGAGCAAGGCTCAGTGTCCAGCTACGGTAAATGATAGAGAAGCTATGAGCAAAGTGCCTTATGCCTCGGCCATAGGTTCTATCATGTATGCCATGCTGTGTACTAGACCGGATGTGTCCAATGCTCTTAGTTTGACGAGCAGATATCAAAGTGATCTAGGAGTGGAACACTGGACAGCCGTGAAGAACATCCTAAAGTACCTAAATAGGACTAAAGAAATGTTCTTAGTCTATGGGGGTGATGAACAGCTCGTCATAAAAGGTTACGTCGACGCTAGTTTCGACACCGACAAGGATGATTCTAAATCTCAGACAGGATACGTTTATATTTTGAATGGAGGAGCTGTGAGCTGGAGAAGCTGCAAGCAAAACGTGATCGCAGGATCTACTGTAGAAGTGGAATACATGGCTGCTGCAGAAGCGTCAAGTGAAGGAGTTTGGATCAGAAGCTTCATCACTGAGCTCGGTGTGGTTCCAAGTGCATTGGACCCACTGGAGATATTGTGTGACAACACTGGCGCCATAGCACTTGCTAAGGAACCAAGATATCATCCAAAGACCAAGCATATCAACCGCAAGTTTCATATAATCCGAGATTATATAGCAGATGGAGATCTGAAGATTAGCAAAGTACATACAGATCTGAATGTCGCAGATCCATTGCCTAAACCTCTTCCACGTGTAAAACATGATCAGCACCTCAGTGCCATGGGTGTGAGATTGTTGCCAAATGTAAACTAGATTATTGACTCTAGTGCAAGTGGGAGACTGTTGGAATTATGCCCTAGAGGCAATAATAAAGATGTTATTATTATAATTCTTGTTCATGATAATGTTTATATTCCATGCTAGAATTGTATTAAGCGGAAACTTTAATACTTGTGTGGTTTGTGAACAACACCGTGTCCCTAGTACGCCTCTATGGACTAGCTCATTGATTAATGATGGTTAAGGTTTCCTAACCATAGACATGAGTTGTCAATCTCTATGGACTAGATCCATTGACTAAGCGAAGCAATTAGATCGTGTCATCGTGTTCATCTTTGCGAAGCTTTTCTTATGTCAAATATTGTATTCCTTAGACCATGAGATAATACAACTCCCTGGTATCGGAAGAAAGCTTTGAGGTCATCAAACGTCATCCTATGAGAGGGTGATCATAAAGGTGTCTCTCAGGTGATCGGAAAGTATCTGTTGGGTTGTATGTATCGAGATGGGATTTATCCCTCCCAAGTCGGAGAGATATACTTCGGGCCCACTCGGTAATCGATATCAACACCGCTTGCAAGCATGTGGTTAAGGAGTTAATCACAAAGTGATATCGGATTACGGAACGAGTAAAGTACTTGCTGTGAACGAGATTGAACTAGGTATGACGGTACCGACGATCGAATCTCGGGCAAGTAAAATATCGCGAGACGAAGGGAATATATATATAGGATTGATTGAATCCTGGCATCGTGGTTCATCCGATATGATCATCGATGAATGTGTGGGAGTCAATATGGGTTTCCAGACCCCGCTATTGATTATTGATAGAAGATCATGTCCGCATATTCTCGAACCCGAAGGGTCACACACTTAACGTGTCTCGACGCTAGGATAGATTGGATAATTGGTTTATGAGTTTTTGTTCAGAGTCTCGGATGGGATCCGGGACATCACGAGAGGTTCCGGATTGGTCTGGAGAATAAGATTCATATAAGGCAGTGCAGTTTTTGGAGTTCGGAATTGTTCCGGGTTAATCGGTATTGTACCGGAAGCTTCTAGAACCTTCCGGAGGGGGACCAACGTGGTCCCACCTGTCGGGATGGGGCATGGGCCTATGAGGGAGTGCCCTGGCCGCATTGGGCCAGGGGCACAAGGCCCCATAGGGCCCAGCCGGCAAAACAAGGGGAAACCCTAGTTTGGAGCTTCTAGAAGGGGGGGGATTACTTGCCCCCCACTGCTCCCTCCTTGGCCGCCGGCCTAGGGCTTGGGGGAGGGGTTAGGGCAGGCGCCCACCCCTCTATATATAGAGGGCTGGGGCGCACCACCCCCCTACACCTCCTCCTCAACCCTAGCCGCCCTGCTGCCCTCCTCTCTCTCTCCCTCCCGACTGCGTGTAGGCGAAGCCCTGCTGCAGAAACTCTCCACCACTTGCACCGCGCCGTCGCGTTGTAGATCCAATCCGTATCTCCATCATACTTGCTGGACCAAGGAAGGAGGAGACGTCGAGGTGCCGCACGTGTGCATCTCACAGAGGCATCGCCACTTGTGGTGCTAGATCGGATCGGATCGTGAGGAGGAGAAGCGAGTACGACTACATCACCCACGTTCCGACGAACGTTCCGCTGTGTGAATCTTCAAGGGTATGAAGATTTAATCCAATCTCTCTCGTTGTTTGCATCTCCTAGATTAGATCTTGGCTTCCCTCTGTTCGCATCCGTAGAAAATTTTGATTTACTATGCCGCAAAACCCTTAAAAAACAAGACAAAGTAAAATACTTTAAAAATCTAAAAGGAAAAGAAAAAGCTCACAGTGGCGCAACCTCTCCAAGCTTGGGTTGTTACACAAGTTGATGAAGACGATGACGCCAGAAAATACTTGCAAGTGTCGTGGGAACTACCTTGCTCTTCAAACTTGGTAAGGATGCAGTTGTGAGGTAACTTCGCCAATTCCCTGGCAATGGCGCCAGAAAATACTTCTTGATGGCAACAATCGTGGCCACTTTTCATTGGGACTCCAAGTGCAGAGTGTTGTAGCAAACTTGTTTCCCCCACAAGGGTGACTCGCGGGTTTATATCGAACTCCGAGGGGAATTGGTTATGGAAGTTTATTCGTCTTCTCCTCTTCAAGCAACCTATAAAGCAAAATAATTTGTCTTGTGTCCCCAACTCCACCAAGTGGTTGTCAAGCACAAGGTTTCGTATTATTAATATGACATATAATATAAAGTAAACTGAAATAAATAAAGTAAAGTAATGCAAACTATATGAGATATGTGAAGATAAACTGGTTTTTTGGGTTTTTATGGGTGATTGCAAGTAGGAAAAGTATTTTCGTATTTTCGAATTAATAAATTGTATAAAATATAAAAGGTAGTAATTGCAACGGAAAGGTGTTTCTTATGATTAAAATTGGACGGGGATTCATGGGTTCACTTGTCTACTCTCTTTTTAAGTTGTGGTGATCATAAAACAATTCATCAATAATAAATATTCATGAAACTTCTATATGTGTATGATAAGCATTCATATGGGCATCACGTCCTAACATAGATATGAAACACATCTCTCTTATACTCCTCAAGAAACTCCATGCAATCTTGAATTAAATACAAATCAGAGTATAGCTTTAAGTAATATGACACGATGTTTGAAATACAAATATGCTACCTTGATCTAACACGATTATCTCACTGTCACATGATAATTAGAGCACATGATTTCACTTTATTCCTAGTGGGGCAGAAAAAGAAAGGTAAAAACCAAATTAGATCTTGAATATTGTTTGTCACAATTCAATCGCTACCACCATGCTACTTCATCTAATACACACTTCTCGCCATACAAGTTTTTTCATACAAGTTGGATTAAAACAAGCAATTAAGAACGGGGTACATGATATGCATCTACCAATATATCTTACACAAAATAGGTTCCAATCTCATATATCAAATCATATAATAAAGATCCACCACATAGGAATTACGTATATGACCATAATCATGTTGGGCAGCTCATATGGTACTAGATCTATGACGAACACGAGAGAAATAGATCAAGCTGCTACCACAAACCCATAGTACAGAGGTGGACTACTCCCTCTTCATCATGGTGATGATGCTGGAGATGTTGGAGGAGAGGGAGATCCCTCCGGAGGCATCTCTGGCGGAGTTTCACCCTCCAAACTTCGCTGGATCTGACTCTGTTTGGTGGTGTTTTCATCTCTGGTGTGCTCCGTATTGAGGAATCCTCGGGGATCCTTATATAGGGGTTTTAAGGTCAAGAGAACTCCGTGGGCGAAAGAATCAAGGCGATCGGATGGCCGAGGAGGAAAAGAGGGCAGGTGGCGCTGCCCCCTGGGTTGGGCGCGCCACCTGAGCTCTTTTGGGCTTCCTGGCCCTCCAGGTAAGGTTTTTGTGCTCCAAATGCTTCTCGTGGATAAATATTGACATCCCAAAAATCTTAGGTCCATTTTACTTCGTATAGGTCCTGAAACATCAAAAACATTAAAAACAAGGAATAACCAAAATAAAGGGGATCATTGGTAAATCCCCCAAAACCAATGTAAAACATGGATATAACATTACATATGATGCAAATATGTGGATAAACATGTTAACAAATTACAAAGTTCATGTATGCATTTTACATGCACGATTGTAAGGACCATGTAATGTTTTATTGCTTATTTAATAAAGTTTATTCTTTCTCCCTTTAGAATTTTAAGACTTGTTATTATTTGTACTTGTAATTTCTTGAATTTATATTTATGTAATAAATATTATTATTATTTATACAATATTGTATTGTGATTATGAAATCGTCTATAATTATTTGAGATTCAAATTGGATTTGAATAGAAAGCACTCATATTTGAATTACTCTTATTCATGTTTTACTTATTGTATTTTAACTTGGAAAATCTTCAATGTAATAAAGAATTCTTATTGTCTTATTTACTTAGACTTGTACATTATTGCACTATTGTTTATGTAACAAAGAATACCATTGTTTATTTATTATTATCTTCCATTTATGGAATTCCTTTATTTATTTAATTGCAATTTCCAATTTCATTTAATGGCATCACTTTATTCTTTAAGTATTCTTTACTTAACATTGGAATATTCTATATTCCAAAGTATTCAAATTTGAATTTCAACTCTTAATTTCAAATATGAATTGAATTGTTTTCCCAGACACAAAAATACGGTAGAGGTCATGTCGCAATCCATAACACTTGCGTTGACGTTTCCATCAGAACATAAGAGATCTCGATCCCTCTATAGGTCTTTTAGTTTTATGCGAAAATTCTCCGGATTTTCTTATGCATGAATACAATGCACACACATGTGGCCTCACTATTTCTAGGTTCTAATCATTGGATGTTACACATCATGTCGGCGGAGGAGTCACTAGGAGGCGTGGGGTCCGACGACGTGGTCGAGGTAGAGCCGACGGCTGATGAAGTCGCCGGCATGCAACCTGAGGGAGGCTAGGCCACTTGAGCACATGGTTCTCGGCGGCGGCGCACGCTTGGAAACAAACATACAATGGAGGCTCCGGGTTCTCTCGTGCATTGATGAAGACAAGTAAAGGGATAATATTGAGATAAGAACAAGTTGGTGGTAGGCCCCAAGGGACACGCGTCACATGTTGGAGACGGGGGAAGCGAGACGTTTCGTCCTCCCCTTAACAGGAGCGCTTTCCTATTATATATTGGACATATTGCATGATTCCTTGATGTCCAAAGACTCGTACATACATGAGACCTAAGACAACACATATAAAACTAGGATACAACATTTAACACCTCCTTTGCTCATAACTTATCTATGTTACGGTTGTGTCTAAAATCCTCTAGCCAACAAGTGTAGAGTTGCTCAGTAAAACCATCCGCTAGTTGATCTTCTAAAGGTATAAATATAGTGTCCAAAAACTTTAGAGTAACCTTGTCACTAACAAAGTCATAATCCACCTCAATATGTTTTGTTCTTGCATGAAACACATGATTATTGTGGTGACACTGCATATTATAGTGCGCAAGTTGTTGATATAACACTCACGAACATCTCTTAAAGTGGTACAACAAAAATATTATGGGTCCAATTTCTTATATATTCATTATCAAGAGTCAAATGTGTACAAAAATCATCCAAATGACCTAGGAGCCGGATGATTAGTAGGATTAACATCATCATTATCTCCTACATCGTTACCACCAAACATGTGATAAAGATTGAAAGGAAGAAGGGAAATTTCTGCACATAATTGGGATCCAACATTAGAATAAAGATTTGTGAAAGGAAAAACAAACTCATGGAAGACAACATCACATGAGATATAAACATGGTCAGTAGATATGTCAATACATTTGTATCCTTCATGAAGACCATTGTATCCAAGAAAGGCACATAGTTTAGAGCGGAATTGTAATTTTAGAAAATTATAAGATAAAAAATAATCCAACAAGCACATCCAAAAATCCGTGTCATCCTTATTTTTAAAAAGACGTTCAATGTGAGTTTGGTTAGCAATAACTCTACTATAACGAAAAAACCACGAGACATGCCTCATCCCAAAATTTGAAAGTCATAAAGCATGGGCTAACAGAGATAAACCACCCAACAACGCGCCTATGCGTCCGATCTATTTTGATGGTGTGCGTGAGGACAAGAGACATGGTGGGAGATTTACCGGCTCGAAAAAAGAGTTGAGTTTTGCACTCCAGTCAGTTCGAAGGGCTAGAATTTTCTTATCAAAAATTCGTTATATGTGATACTAAAAATCATGAAAATTTTAAAATATATCAGACTTATTTTCTTAGCGTATGTATACAAAATATTTTGCCCAGAATCGAGGTAGGGTGGGAGGCGTCATATGAAGGGAGAAAATATTTTGCCCAGAATCAAGGTATGGTGGGAGGCGTAGTACCGGCGTGGATTCATATGAAGGGAGGAGAGAAATTGCAAAGAGACGCTCCCAAAAAGCTTATTGTTCATCTCTTAGGATCTCACCTGACAAGGCTTTAAAGGCTTGCTCTTCCGGAAAACCGTGCACACAATCAAGTTTTTTAACTCGAACTTCATGAAACATAACACGCCATGTGTACATGGGAGGCAAGGCAGACGATGGAGGTGGAGTATCGTGGACTTCTTTTTTTCACTCACTTAGCTGACTCCTGCTGGGCCAGCTTCCCCGCGCTTCACGTGGATGGAGACGTAGGCTCCTCTCTCGGGCTCAGACCCTCTCCCCTTCTTATCCACCGTGTCGTCGAGGAAATGCCTCCCGGGATCCCTTGCGCTTCTCTCTATCTTCTGTTCTGTTACTGCGGTGGCGTCGACGATGGATTTGATAGTGACAGTAGTTAAGCTGGGAAATTTGAGTGGTGGCTCAGCCGCCGGAAGGGCCTAAAATTGGAAGAGGGGGGTCACCACTCACCAGAGATCGAGGGGTGGCGGGAAGTTTGGGAATAACACAATTGAGTTCCGAGTCGATGAGAAGTTTTGTCGGGTGTAAAAAAGAGATTGGTGGAGGTGGGTGGCTGCTAGATGGGCTAGGCCGGATGCTAGACGGACAATGGGATGTGCGGCCATGTTCGTCTCGCCCCATTAGGGCATCTCAACCGGGGAGACCCAAATTCTGTCCGTTTGAGTCGTGTCACATTCGGTCTATCCGGTCGACCGCGTATAGCAGTGTGTTCCAAACGGACGACAACGGACAAGCCAATCCAAAAGAAGAAGGCCCATTGAGCTAGTCTGTGTCCGCGTCTGTCCGGACAGGTCCATCTGTCACTCAGATTTGGGTCACGAATGGGTTGAGCGGACCCAAAATAATCCGGATAGGTCATACCGATGGGGCGTCGTGCAGTCCGCGCGCACCCATACGAACACTTGCGGACGGTTTGCGTCGCCCCGGTGAAGATGCCCTTAGCCTAAATTTAGTTTGAAATGTAATGATCCAAATTAGAAAATGTCCGACGGTCCTTTTCTTAAGGGTACCTGTCCTGCTCGGACGCTGCAGCATAAATTGGTACTCTCGCGATCTGCAAATAAGTGTACTTCTAGCATTGTTCTAAGTCAAACTTAATAAACTTTAACTTTTTTATAGAAAAATGTAACAATATTTATGACACTAATTTGGTACCTCCAAATTTAGTTTCATAATATGGCATTTTCATGTAATATATATTAATATATTTATCTAAAATGTGATCAAATTTAATAAAGTTTGACTTAGTGAAAACCTAGAATTATGTTTTATTTGTGGACCGAGGGAGTACAGTGCAATTATTGCAGATGATAAAAGTGCATGACGATAAAATTGGCAAGTACGTGTCTTTACACGCCTGCTGTACATGTAGCCGCAGGCACATGGTTGAGTACGAAGAGGGTCATGCTTCAAAGTGCTGAAAAAAAAATGCAATCATCAGCGAGCTAGCTAGCTAGCTCCCATGCGCAGCGCTTGGCGTGGATGGAGACGTAGGCTCCTCGCTCGGGCTCAAGCGGCAAGCCCTCTCTCTCCTAGACCCTATGCTCTTCTTCTCCACCGTGTTGGCAAGATCAGACAGCGGCGGTAGTTAAGTGACAAAATTTGAGCGTGGGCGGCGCCAGTCGCCGGAGATGAAAGGATGACGGCTGGCCGGTTGGAAGAAGGCGGGTTGATGAGAAGTTTTTTGTCGCATGAAAAAAAAAAGAGATCGGTTTAGGATGCCCGCTAGACGCTGTTCTTTGTACGGGCCAAACGGGTTCCCGGGCCGGAAATACCACCGGACCTGTTCAGAAGCTGCAGCACGAATGGGCACAGTACAATTATTGCAGATGATAAAAGTGCATGACGATGAAATAGGCAAGTACGTACATTGTCTTTACAGGCCTGCTGTACGTGTAGGTGCAAGGGAAACCCGACCCAGTGTAGCCGCGCGCACATGGTTGAGTGTACGAAGAGGGTCTCACATGCACAGTGAAAGATTCCAGAGTAACAAATTCCCGGTCAGCCGCTACGACACCTGTCCGTCCAGCTGGGTGTAAAAAGAAACAAAATAAGTTAGTAGTGGTGATTCGCCGTACTAGTACGGCTGCATCAGTTCGCTTCTTTGATTGAGACGTAGTACGGAGTACGGCGATCGGCATCATGTGAGTTCACTTGACTAGACCAGCTTCCGCTCCATCTTAAATAGAAGGGGGCCGGAGCAGAGAGCGAGTAGAAAGAGAATAGCAGGATGAGAGTGGCGGTGGTGGGTGGCGGGGTGAGTGGCCTGGCGGCGGCGCACGAGCTGCTCGCCACCGGCGGGGGCGGCGTGTGCGTGACCCTTTACGAGGGGGAGGACAGCCTCGGAGGGAATGCCAGGACGGTGGCCGTCAGTGACGGCGCCGCCGGATCCGTCCAGCTCGACCTCGGCTTCATGACTTTCAACCAGGTACTACTACATGGCATATGTGTAGCTTCCTTACTGCTTCCCGTTATACTCGTCCCTTGGCTCTTTATTGTTCTTATTACTTCCTCTATCCATATTAGTTGACTTAGATTTATCAAGATATAAATATATCTACTCACTCCGACCCATATCGACCCATATTAGTTGACTCAACTCTTTCTAGATTCATCTGTATCTAGTCTAGATTTATCCGTATCTAGCTAAAATTGAATCAACTAATATAAGTCGGAGGGAGTAGCTAAGTTTTAGTGCTATCTAGATAAATTTAAGTCAATTAATGTGAATATGAGGGAGTATTATAGCCTCAGTTCAAAACTCGAGACTCAGCACGATCTGGGTTGTTATGGGCCAAGCCTATTTGCTTTGTTGGGTTTATGGAGGAAAAAGTTGGCTATTGTTAAAGCTGGGCTTAAACTATATGGTCCAGAACCAAATGTTTTTTGACCGAGTATGTCTCCCCACCCCCCCCCGACTCCTCCCTCGCCTCTGCCGCCGCTCGCGGCTCGCCGGCTAGGAAGAGAAGCGGCTTCCGGTCCGGTTCATCCCTCCTCACCAGCCGACGGAGTCGTCCTGGACTCACTGTCTCTGCTTCCCGTCACCAGCTTCGCCCCCGGATCCGGCGACCACGCACGACGATCTGCCCCTCAAGCTCCGGCGACACACACCGACACGCGCCAGGAAATTGTGCCCCACCTTCACGACGGCGACCCTCCCTTCCGGATTCGTCCTTGTCCGCAACCGCCCTCCCACTTCTCCGGCGACCACGCGCTGCTGGATGGCCCGCTACGCCTGCCGACCAAGTGGCCGTCGCCACCGCGGCTGCGCGCCATTGGTTGCAAACACGGCGCACTTGGGTTGGGGTTAAGCTGAATAAATGCAGTTTCCTGCTGTCAGCGCTAGCAGGTGGGGATTTCAGCTAACCATTGGGTTCAGCTATCAGGTGCAAGATATAGTACTGTACTCCCTTTATGGTTGGAAATGCAGTTTTAGTTATAGTGCTATACACGTCAGTTATTAGTTTGTCTCTGATTAATGTGCACACAGTTGATATTTTTGTTTACTATGATTAATTAATATAGGACTTCCTCCCCCCCTGACTAAACATGGAAGATCTTTGCAGACCTCCCTAAATTATAATAAGATGGAGTAATTTTTTTTGTTCCTCACTAAGATTTTCGCTGTCAAACAAATGCAGGAAACATATCCCCACATGATGGAATGGTTAGAAGGGCTTGGGGTGGAGATGGAGAGATCGGACATGTCTTTCTCAGTGAGTACGCAATCAGATGGCGGCGGAGGGGGATGTGAGTGGGGCAATGCC
Organism: Avena sativa; assembly: GCA_916181665.1. NCBI lineage: Eukaryota > Viridiplantae > Streptophyta > Magnoliopsida > Poales > Poaceae > Avena > Avena sativa. The sequence goes on from OV702284.1 coordinate 434,085,403, forward strand.
AATGGCATCTCGAGCCTCCTGGCGCAAAAAGCAAACATATTGAAACCCAGTTTTTGGCGCATGGTCTGTGAGATACGCAAGTTCAACAAGGATGCTCTGATGTAAGCACTCGAGTGTGGAGTCCCTCAGTTCTCATGCGCATACTGCATACATAGTACTTCCATTCGTAGCTGGACATATATATATGATGTATCAATTAATTCGCTGGTTCGATCTTTGGAATGAAGGTACCTGGAGTACCATGAGCATAACCCTGATCTGGACCGTAACGAGACGTTGGGGAGGTTCATTCAGTCGCATGGATATTCCCTATTATTCCAAGAGGCTTATCTTGTACTGATTCTAATCTACTTGTTGATGCCGTTTTTTTGTGTATCCAACAAATCCTTCATTTTGGCAAAATCTCACAGCAGGATTTCTGCATTCAATTTTCAATTTTCTTGTTTTTTAAGTTATGTAAAAACTGTGAAAAAACACTTCAATTTCGAAATAAGTATGGAAAATTTAGATGAAATATTCAAATTATTATATGTAAAATATGGGCCTACTTAATGGCTACTTTTCCGACTAGCAAGCAGGCATGCATGGTGCAGGGAACAGTAAGGCTGGTTATTAGCTTGGTAGAATTTTTTGTGAATATAAACACACTGTGTTGAGCTTATGCTGTTTTGAGTTGGTGACATGAAAAATATATATTTGGTGCAGATTCCAGTCTGCGCAGGCATGTGGTCATGTTCATCACAAGGTGTTTTCAGCCTCTCCGCTTGCTTCGTGCTATCATTTTTCCGTAACCATGACCTTCTTCAGGTGCCTAGCTTTCCCATTGCATTTGCATGCTTAATTCGTCTTTGTGCATTTGAAAGCTGATGAAGTCACTGCACTCTCAGCTGTTTCGTCACACCCAGTTGCCCACTGTCAAGCCTTGTTCGCAGTCCTATGTAAACAAGGTACGCATTGCGACCTATCAGCCTTGCTCAAAAGAGAACTGAGACATGTAGGCGTCAATACATGATATTTATTGCCCTCTCTAGACTTTGGCTGCAGCCATATGCAGGGACTGAATAATGCAACTATTTCTCCTTTCCAGGTAAAAGGAGAACTGGAAAGCATGGGCTGTCGAATTAAAACCAGCTGTTGGGTCAAATCTGTTTCAAGTTTTGATGCAGGTACATATGTACATGTGTTATTGTTTGTTGATTGCCTGTACGGACAATGTGTATGTCATCATATATATTATCGATCCACTAACTGAAACAATCCTCTATCTTGACACTGGTGGCAGCTGGCTACAGAGTCTTGGAGAATGATGGTTCAGAGGAAACATACGACAGTGTCATCCTTGGGGTCCATGCACCTAATGCTCTCAAAGTACTAGGAGCTGAAGCTACACATTTCGAACTGAAAATTCTAGGTGCCTGTCAGTATGTCCACAGGTGAAGCCTGCTAGTACTGCTAAATGAACACATAAAGAAATTTTGATCTGATCTACTATATTGTCTGACACAATTATGTTCCAGGGACATATACCTCCACTGTGATCGAAATATGATGCCCCGAAATCCGTCAGCCTGGAGCTCCTGGAATTTCCTAGGGGCAACTAGCACTGGGTTTTCTGTTACTTACTGGCTAAACCATATTCAGGTAAATTCTTTGCTTTTCATATGCATGGTATAATGAATTAATTTTATTGATGACACATTTTTTCACCAATGGGCCCTGCCTCGGATTTATTATGACGCTGAAACCATTTTGTACGTCAATGCTACATGTCCTCAAGATTAGGCATGCCTCCCCAGCAATAAGAATGAGCCAAAGGATAAAGTCCTGGGAAGCAATGCAGCCATATTTTCATCACGCTAGAACACAATGTAGAGCAGGCTCACAGAATAACAGCAAATTGGAAGCTTCAGTCTAACCCCTATGAATAGATTACTTAACTATTAACTGTGGTATATATTTGTTCTTTTTTTGCACTTCTAGGAAATTGAACCTGTCAGGCCGTTCCTGGTGACACTCAACCCCCCTTGTGTTCCGGATCATGTACTGCTTAAATGGCGTACAAGCCTTCCTGTTCCGTCCGTGGCTGCGAGGAAAGCTTATCTTCAGTTTGATCAGATCCAAGGAAAGAGAGGAATATGGTTTTGTGGGGTGTATCAAGGTAACTAGTTTCGTAAATTCTAGTTTGTGGACAATTTGTTCGTTACAACTTGCATGTAGATGTACAATATATACTTCTACTACCTTATCAAAATTAGGCGTGAAGTGATCTAAAGAACATTAGGTCTCAAATGTCTCTTCTGCCTTGGATTGCAGGTCATGGCTTCCATGAAGACGGATTGAAGGTATTTGCATCCACACCCTATCCATTTTCCCTTTTAGACCTGTCTCGCATAGTGACCATACTGTTATGTGCTAAAATATTAAGGGCCTGACAAATCTGGCATGTGGGTACCTTCTGAGTGAGCGGAGAGGGAGAGAAACAGAAGGGACTGGGCTGGATATACTTGATTATTCTCATTGTTTCATGATATACTTGTTTACATACCCTGACGTATGTGTTTTTAGTTTCAGTCGCATGATTCAGAATGACTTTCATAAAATAAGTTATGTGAGTTCTTTTTGTGTTGGATATGTTGGATCGATATAGTCTGGGAAAGCTGCAGCTCAAGGTTTGCTTGGAAAGAAATGTGAGCTACTGCTGAACCCAAAGCAGATGATTCTATCATGGACTGAAGCTGGGGTGCGCCTTCTTGTTGCAAGATTTTTCAACCAATACATATCCATCGGCAACTTGATGTGAGTCCTTGTATGAGTCGATATACAACGCGATGTCTAATTATGATTATTTTTAACCATAATAATTTTTCGTACAGATTGGTCGAAGAAGGAGGTAGTGTGTTTAGCTTTGGTAAAGCTCACGACAAATGCCGTGTAAAATCTGTCATGCGAGTTCATGACCCCTTGTTCTATTGGAAGGTTATCTTCTTTTCTTTTTCGTCCTACACATGCATTTTTTTAATTTTCTGATTGGAGATGCGTCCGTGCATGATTCTTAATTTCTTATATACTCCACTGCAATTGCTTTATCCAACCTTCTCATTTGAACTACATGTGTTTATCCTGGCTCTGTCATGGCTTTTAGGTTGCAACCGAAGGAAACATTGGCTTAGCAGAAGCCTATATTGATGGATGTTTCTCTTTTCATGACAAGAGAGAAGGCCTTCTGAATCTTATCCTGGTAAAACTATACCATAGTCCATGAGCTTATTTGTAGAGATATTTCTTCTTTATTTTAGACCAAAGCCATGATGCATTTCTTTGCAGATTATCATTGCTAACCGAGATGCGCGTAGGAATCGCAGCGTTGCCAGAAAAGGGTTCTGAAGCCTTCAATTGTCTACTAAACTCCTATGAATTGTTTGATAAAAATGAAGTAGTACCTAAGAATCTATGCGTTTGTGACTACTCATGCATATAAAATTGTTTGGTTTGCAGGGGTCGGTGGAGACCCTATCATGTAATAGCTGGTTTGGCATATGCTAAATACTTTTTGCGCGACTTCTCGAGGAAGAACACTGCGACACAAACTCGTCGAAACATCTCTCAGCACTATGATCTTGTCAGTACTCATGTCTCTTATTTTGTTATTACATCCATTCAGGATTAAGATAACTAGTTTCTTAGGTCAATTAGTAATACCAGAATTATTGCATATCTTATTGAGTTGAGATTTTTGTGCTCATAACCTTATAAAAACTTGTTATCATTCATTACTTTCCATACGTCTATAATAACAAACCAAATAGTACTAATAGTTCAGTCTTCTTATATATGTCTGCAGAGTAATGATTTTTTCTCGCTTTTGTTGGATAAATCCATGACTTACTCTTGTGCAATTTTCAAGGTTTGTAAATCTTTTGATTTTATTCTGAAGCTTGTAGTTTTTTTAGAGTAGTTTTATTAATTGATGGACTAAAATTAAATTGCTAGACGGAGGACGAAAGCTTAGAAGTAGCCCAGCAACGTAAACTTGGCCTTCTAATCGCCAAGGTATTATTGCCATATCTCTGTAAACTTCTTCATGGATTGATTAGTTAGAAATGTTGTAACATGATCTGATGGTGCTTCTTTCTTGCAAAATACACATTTAACCAAAGGCTAAAGTCGAGGAGGGGCATCATGTTCTTGAAATCGGTAGTGGCTGGGGCAGTTTAGCAATACAAATGGTTAAGGAAACTGGCTGCAAATACACTGGAGTCACTTTGTCAGAGGAGCAGCTTAAATACTCTGAGAAAAAAGTAAGAGAAGCTGGCTTAGAGGTTAGTTCTATGTTACTCTCTCCTTTATACAATACCTTTCCAATTTAATAGTTTATCAGTAATTACCTTTCCAGTTTCCAACATATGTGTTCACTTAGAAAGTGTAGTGTGAGTATTTTAGCCTTTTTATCTTCCTGACCTCCACCATTTCTTGTAATATAAAGATTTGAGTGAATATGGCATTTGATAGGGGCGAACATGGCCCAGTTTTACCATTAATTAGATTTAGTTTGTGTTGACACGGTATTTTGTTTTTGTTTTTGCGCTGTCTTGGTGGCTAGAGCTCGGGGTGCCGAGCCAGCCCACCTGGGTTCGAGTCGCAAAAGCGCTCGTTGACCAACGGGGTGCTATCCCGTGTTATAAAACACGCTGGACAGGTCTCATCTACCTAACAACGTATAGCCAAGGGAAGATCCTTTCCCCGTTGGTCAACGTTTTTTGACACGCTTTTCTTTAACTAAGATTTTCATTAGAGAAACCACCCAAACCACATAGTTCTTACAGTGATAAAAGCAAAAACTCAACAAAGCAGCATAAAGCAGTTTTCAATGTTAATAATTTTTTTGCAGCTGCACAACCAACTACTTATTAGTTATTACAGATCCATGAACATAGGAGCCAACATCCCAAAACAATTCTCAGGATCAAACAATTACATTAATTTATTAACCTGCCAATCATTGGCACCCAGCCATGGCTTCTCGCGTAAGCCTCTTTGACTATCAGCTTAATCATCAAGACCCATCTTCTGAATTTCTTCGATTTTATTCTTTCCGCAAAATTGCCCAAGCGTCAGGTTGCTGCACAACGCGAAAATCATGGTAGCTTGATCACTAGGATAGTTTTGCTTGACAGCATCTTCTATGGGGGTCATAAAGCTTGGAATGTACACAATAATTTTGATATTTTCATGCTTCATAAGATCATCTGGATGGCTTCCCTAACAAAAGATCATCTGGATGGCTACACCAACTGAGAAGGTGGAACTTTACAGCAGCATATCTCGGAGTCGAGTAGTTTGGATTGACATGTATATCATAGTAATTTACAATGTATAAACCAAACATGGACATATTATAAACTACTAGATATTAAATATAGACATGCACGAAGAATTAATATTAATTGTTTTGCCCCTAGCTTACTTTGTCGGGGTGAAATCCTAGCTAACAATTTTACTCTCTATTGTTATTAAATTTTAGGAGCACATAACTTTTCTGCTGTGTGACTACCGTCAGATACCACCTGGAAAGTATGACAGAATCATAATCGTGTAAGTATTACTAATGGATGTGTGCCGTGACTTTGACAATACCTGTGCACGTGGTTATACTTATCGTCCTCTTCTGTAAATCAGCTGTATGATCGAACATGTTGGCGATGAATACATGGACGGATTTTTTGCCCGTTGCGAGTCTCACTTGGCTGAAGATGGCATATTCGTCCTCCAGGTTAGTACTGCAGGACAGATATCATTGTCAGCAACTAAGTTTATCTCCAAACATCCTTATGACCTGATTCTGTCATCATTACGAACAACAACTAAGTATATATATGCCTTGTTTTTGGTGCACAACAAGAAGGATTAGGCCTTATGCTTTCGAATTGGCAGAAAAAGTCAATAAAAGATACTCCTTTCTATCCAACCAAGACCTTAGGTTTACACGATCATGAACTAACCTTTATCTGCAAATACATACATGTGTGTTCAGTTCATCTCAGCTCCAGAGGAACGGTACGACCAATACAGGAAAAGGCCAGACTTCTTAAAAGAATACATATTCCCTGGCGGTTGCCTTCCTTCCTTGGCCCGTGTAACGTCTGCCATGACCATGTCATCAAGGTTCTGGTACGTTTTATATCAATCGATCGATGCTTGATTAATTGATTACTTCATGCATGGTCATGGATGGATCTCGGTTGATTAACTAAACTCTCTCTGATCTTGTAGCATAGATCATGTTGAGAATATTGGGCCCCATTACTACCCAACTTTGATGTGCTGGTTCGACAACTTTATTACCAACAAAGAGTAAGTATCACTTGTCATTCACTATAGAGGAATACTTTTGTTACAGTTGAGAGCAAGACTAGCGCATATATCATATGTTCATTGAGCAAGTAAATTTGTTGTGAATGATTATATTTTTGTAATTGATTGGTGAGCTAGTATTAATAATTTCTTTTCACCTTTTTTTCTTGCAGTCAAGTTTTGGCCCTGGGCTTTGATGAAAAGTTCATCCGTATATGGGAGTACTACCTCATATACTCTGCGGCTTCTTGCAAGTCAGGGGCAGTTAGAGATTACCAGGTATGTATGTATATGTGTATGTTCTCTGTATATATTTACCTATATATGTTATTTCCAGACAAATGGAAGTCATTTACTCCCTCTGGTCTTAAAAAGATGTCATTTTGGAAATTAGCATGGTCTCCCAAATATAGCCACCATTAATTTTCATTGCATGACAAAAGTGTATTCTTGAGAAAGACCTAAACATGTGATCACATATCAAATCAAAACATTTTATAAAATTTGATGACCAAATTTATGTCTGAACCTTCACCTTTTTTGCGGAAAGGAGGTATTACTCTCCAGGTACTGATTGTGATGCCTGACTGGCTGACATATATTGACTGGCTGACATATATTGCATGCAGGTTGTTTTCTCTCGTCCAGGCAACAGTCGGCTCCTGCGCCTTGATGGCTAAAAACATATCCGTCTGCGCTCAGCTGTCGAACTGTTCTTCGCTTTGTAGTAGTGTCTTGTTAGACTTTCAGTTTGTGCTTATGGTCTGTAATATTTTGTACCCTGGAGACTCCTCGAGTTGATATGGTGGTAGTAGGTTTTTACCCGTAGGGGTGTTCGAGATTGAACACTCACAGCGGGTTTCCTACTAGTGCCCCCTTTTAATAAGTCAATCCTGGAATTGTTGGTTCATAACTGCAGCCTTATCAGGTGGTTTGGTCAGCTATCCTCTTGTTTTAATCATGCAATATTTAGTCTCCGTGACAGTGTATTGTTATTTATCAATAAACTTGTTGATGCATGCGTGTGTGTATGCAAGTGCTACATTATAGCCTGGTTAATTTTACTAGAATTTGAGAATTGAATGGAAGAAACTGGTCTGCTGCTTTAATATCTTCCAGAAAGAGTTGATGTCCATGTTGTAGTTTTCAGTCTATTCTATGTTCTGCTTTTGGCGGACTGGCTCGGTAATTTGTGTGAGTATTTGATGCTTGTTTAGCACATGGAAAAGAGAACGGTACACATTAAGAGGCAGCCCATGCTCAACCTGTTAAATCAAATATGAACTGAAAACATATTCGAATGTTCTGGAATGTGATGCAATATACTCCTTTCGCCTAAAAGAATATGATGTGTCAAGTATATAGACTTTCATAAATTCGCCGTCGTTGATATGCAACTTTGAATGCTTGCTCCTGAGTAGTAGTAGTTGGTTCTCCCCTTCCTCCCATTGTACAATCTTTTTTCTCATCTTGTTGGAATTAGACCTTATACTACCATCTTGTTGGAATTAGACCCTATACTACCTCCGTCCCAAGACTTAAGGCATGTAACTTTTTTCAAAAATCAAACTAGCTAAAGTTTGACCAAGTTTTTAGAGAAAAATATTAATATTTATAATACATAATTTATACCCTTTCATACATCATGAAACATATTTTCACATGGTATCTATATAATATAATAGCTCTTGATAGTTTTTTTTTAAAGTTTGGTCAAACTTTACATGGCTTGACTTCTCAAAAAGTTATATGATCTTAAGCCTTAGGATGGAGGGAGTATATTTCATCCTAATATATGAAATCGTCGCTTAGAGCATCTCCAATAGATGATGCATGCCCAAAAATACTAAGCATATGCACTACCCCTATCTTGTGCCCAAAACATTTAGGGTATGCCCAAAAAAAATGCCCCCTCATGATGTATATAATTTTTTTACCCTGAACTGTGAGGCAACAGCCCCACATTAAAATTTATTTCACAAAATAGAAAAGCATTGTGCAGACTCATGATGTATATTTGCATCACGCGATAGAGCAGCCCTGCTTGAGCCCAAAAATTCTCGAGGCACGCACCCAACTGTTAGGCTGAAGATTCAGCGTGAAGCCCCTCTCGCATCCCCGCCTCGATCCTCACCGATATCCTCCACCCCGCCTCGAACCTTGGCCCCGGTCCTCCTCCCTCCTTGACCTGCGAGTCCCTGGAACATATTGTCCTCACCATCCCCTGCCTCGCCCGTGTCAGCTTGCTTCCGCCTCCACGATTTGCCGCGGGGAAGTTACTTGTCAATTTTTTTTAATTTGCGCTTATGGCCAGTGGCGCTCGAGAAGAACTATCATGGGAAAGTTTTGGGGAAAACTATTTGTTTTAGATTCATTTTTTTTGTTTCATACACATTTGCAATTATAGAGGAAAGAAACAAGTTTGGGTGCCCTATTTTATATCATCTGAAATTCACTGGTGCCCTATTTTGCATCATCTGGACGGACACCATATTTTATGGCACATGAAAACAACAAAAAGTGGTGCCCTATCCCACTTTTCTTGTGCCTTCAAATACATCATATGTTGGCGATACTCTCAGAAAGTGAAGGTCAGGAAATCCTGGTGGTCCTTTGACGCCTCCAACACCATAGGAACATCGTTGTGGAGGAGCGTCGGTGAGAGCCGCATCCGTAGGTGCGCCAATTCGGATGGCCTGGTGGCCTGACGGCGCTACTCCCTCCTTAAAATAGGATGCATATGATTTTTGGTCACGGACACAATATGAAGCGCTCTTAGTGCCTCTTTGTTTGGATGGACTATGGTGTTGTATAGGAAAAACTTTTCTAAGTTTTGCTCTCAACTTAGATAGCTGTTTGTCTATGAATCGGGGAATTGATTGAAACAGCCTCTGAGCCACGAGAACGTGGACTGTACTAAGAGCAACTCCAACACAAGCTAGAAAACCCCGCACGTGAAAATTACTATGCAGCGCGTGCCGATCCAGTTTTAGCACGTGCACTCCGCTTCTCCTCCGACGGCAGAAGCGCTAAAAGCGGCTCACAAAAAATAGAGCCAAAAGAATCGATAGGTGCTATGCCCAAACTCTCTGACAGTATTCCTCCTTCGCTCAAAGAATCGATCTTACTTGGTCACCTCTTCACAAATGCGCCTAAACAAACTCATGCTCATCCTAAAATGCCGACGAAAATACTCCTTCGGAAAGGTGGCTTTATCATTGAAATACATCCGCATCAACCTGTCGTGTCCTTCGATCCTTTCCCTCCACAACTTGCGCCTACCAAAAAACGAGCCACCGCGCTTCGGTTCTTTCGCTGCTCGCCAAGCTAATAGCATCGATATGTTGTCCTCTTGCTCAAGCTCTATTTCATCGTCGCATGAATCATATGAGATCCTCTACAAGCATAAAAATACACTCACTTCCTCTACCAAAACTAAAATATGGCGCGGCCGACGGCGGAGAAACATACCTTGCGGCGGACATTGTGCCGAGCACGTACGTGCGCCAAATAGCTTCCCGGCTTAAAGAGGACATGGCGGCGCGGCAGCACAGCAGCTCCGAGATGGCCGAGGTGCAGCGGCGGCGCAAAAAAAGAAGCGCCACGTGGGCAGCTCGCTTCGATTCCTGCAGCGGCGAGCTCGGGGAAGGTGCGGGGAGGCGCGACAGCGGCGGATCCGCAGGTACTGCGCGCAGAGAAGCGCTATCGGCGGCGAATAGAAGCGGCGGCGGCGGAATGGGGAGAGAGAAATGGGGATAGCGCGGATGCGGGTGATATTTCAGTGGCAGTTGGTCTTCGCGCGTGCTGGACGGCGTGCAGCAAATTTGCTGTGCCGCGGGGCGCAAAATGCCGCTTGCGGAATTTCTTTTAGCGCACGCAAGTATGCAGCGCATGTGGGAGGAGCAAAATTGGCCGCCCGTGTGCTAAATCGGCGGTTATTTTTCGCGACTTGGTTGTTTTCTAGCTCCGGTTGAAGTTGCTCTAAATAACGTACGGATCACTTAAACACTAGTGGAAAACATGATACCAGCCGCGTGGCAAAAAAAACGCCATTAAGCCCTGCTTGGTTCCCTGTATTCTAGCTAAAAACGGGAGTAAACATTACAGACCAATCTAAGTCCCACTAAAACCTGGACATAGTCCGTAACATTAGGATCTGGCCGGTATATTATAAGATGAAACATGTGTGTTCTGGACACACAACTAGTGTCACGCCACTTTTTTTTTGCGATCACTAGTGTTATGTCACTGGTATCTATTATTAGTCGGGTGTCGTGTCTCCAAGGCACCATTAACGGATTTTCGAAAATTAAAATAAAATCTGGTGTTATAGTTGAATTTGACAGTGAAATGAGATGAACAAAATCTTAGCATAAAAACCAAAACCCAACACAAAAACCAAAACCATATCAACCGACCAACCCAAAATCGAATTAGCCGACCAACCCAAAAACAAATTAACCGAAACTAATTTTAGTCTGTAGGTGTGACAAATCGAATTTAAAATGATTAATTTGTTTTTAACCCTCGCTTAACTGAAAACGAGGAACAAACCGAGATATAGACGCTAGAAGGCTGGACAGTTCAGTAGAGGCGAGTGTGTTGATACTAGCTTATGGCCGACTTCTTTTTAGCTTGTGATTCTAGAGAATCTAGCTTTTGGCAGATTGTGGGGAGAAGCTGTGGTGGGGAGAATCTCACAGAATATGGTTCCTTTTTTTTTTTGGCTTCTAGACATTTGCTTGTTTGATGTGTTGAAATGTGAAATGTCTATAACGTCCCTAAATTTTATATGCATGCTAGTTTTTAGTACATAATGAGTTAAAAATGAATAAAGAAGATTATAAAAAAGTCAAATGAGATGATACAATTAGTTTTATAATTTATTACATGCCCAAAATAAAAGAAAAGTTTTTTAGTGATAGGGCAATTACAATTAGAGTAACCTTTTAGGATAACAAAGTTTTATGATACCTCACATGCATCCCACCGTTAACTACACACATAAACTTCATCAAAGATGGAATACAAAAGATGATTATACCAAGAAAGAGACTTCTATAATTTTGCGAATAATAAATCACAATGCATGGTTGTTGCCTGCATATTTCTTTATTGTTTGGCATCCACAAATTAAGGCCTAGTTCTTTTGGTGGCTTCTCCGAGAAGCCGCCCTACCCCCAGCTTCCTAGGAAAGCCGGTTCTAAAATTTTATGAGGCTTCCAAATTAGTTTAGGCTTAACCACTTTGGAAGTCTCATAATTTTTTTGAACCGGCTTTCCCAGTAAGCTGGGGGTAAGGCGGCTTCTCGGAGAAGCCGCCAAAAGAACTGGGCCTAGGCTCATGCTTGGCGTCCATACAAAATTACTCTGAACACCCCAATACTCCGTGACTCCATCGATGGTATATACAGATCCTCAAATCCAATGCATTGCTACCTGAGATTCCCTAGAGCTTAACTGTAATCTGTAGGTCAGACTGTGAGACTATAAAATCCCAAATCATGGAAAATAAATTCAGTGCTGAGAGAAAGAGAGTGAGGGAGAAAGCATTCCAAATCTTGTTGGATACTTCATTTGAGTAATTCGTACCACAATTTTAACTGAAGCAATAATGTATACAACAACAAATTACAAAGTATTAGGAATTACTAGCCGAACATCTTACTGTAATTAGCATACGCTGAAAATGAAATTGAACCAACCTGCTGCGGCTGGGAGGAAGCCATGGGGACGAGGTCGAGCTCGCCGGTTGGGGGCAGGGGGAACTATTGAATTGCATGCACTAGCCAACGCAACCAAAAGTCCGAACTGATGGAAAGGGCTAGACAATATATTTCAACACTCACCCTACGTCTTTCGCCCTTTGGCCTATTGTGACGTATGTTTTAGGAAGCCACAATATTTGTTTTTAATTCTTGCGTTGGTCAGGATTTGATCCTAAGACCTCCTGCTCTGATACCATATTGAATTGCATGCACTAGCCAACGCAATCAAAAGTCCGAACTGATGGAAAGGGCTAGGCAATATATTTCAACAGGAACGAGCTCTCATGGGTGGCGTCAGGCGTCTGCGCGTCTGTGCCGGGCGGCGGACGAGGTGGCTGCTAGGCCGGCGGACGGCGGCGGCGTCGCGGCGGAGGCGGGGTGGAGTCGAGCACGAGCGTAAAGTTCCAGTGCGGGGCTGCTTCATTTTTCTTTTTTTTCTTTTCTCTAGCCTTTTGCTGGTGGTGGCAATACTCTGTAAATACAAGCAAGCACAGGGGTAGCTGGTGTTACCGCCTCGTTCCATCACGCAGAAGCTCGGGAATCTAGGCAGAAGCACATCGCCGGCCGATTCTGGGTTTGTACTAGGGCGTCAAGCCGGGCGGGTAGCGGCACAACTTTTTCACTAATCCTTCTTTAATTTTATTAACTTTTAGGTTCTCTTTTTGCCTATATTTTGTTTTACGGGTCGTTATGCGGGTGCCGCTTGCCACCTTAGTTTATACATGGTTTGCGATTCGCGATGGAAAAAATCTGCCCAAAAGCTGGACCCTTCTTTTGAGCTTTAGCTGTTGTGGACCGCGAATCGGCTGCAGAAGCTGAAAAGAAGTCGGCCAAAGTCCCACTTTTAGTTTATTTGTTAAAATCACTAGAATTTGACAAATAAATTAAAACTGAAACTTTGGTGGGATTTCACTCGACGCCCTAAGCTTATGGTTATGGGGCAAAAGCATGTAAAAGCTCACCAGGCCAGCTCACAATAGAGTAGTACAACAGAAGCATCGTCTCCAAACTTACTAATAGCAAATCATGTCTCCTAGTGTGGCAATCGGTACCCGCATAACCAAAACAAAATATAGGCAAAAGGAGGTCTAGAAGTTAGTAAAATTAGAAAAGAATTAGTGAAAAAGTTGTGCCGCAACCCGCCCCGCTTGACACCCTAGTGTCTCCAAACTTACTAACAACTAGTTAAATGCCCGTGCGTTGCCATGGCCAAAAAATTCTTTTCTCGTCATGTATTAATTATAATGCATGTGAAATTGATGTGTAGAAAATATGGCCACATAAAATTGAAAAGCACACTTCAAAATATGTACTCTAAATTAAAGATTTCAATTCTACACTATATGCATGAAAAGTATGATTCAATTATTTATTTCTTAGTAGCTGAGATCTACCCCTAGGACAGTAAAGATAAGTTTCGAAATGATTATATTAAATCCACAAATAAATAAGGAAAGGCAACTCACTTTGTACCTCCTTTGTTTGCGCAGAGCACGGTTAGTCTTCATCTGACACCATTGAGTAATGGTCTGGTCGTTTTTTTTTTGAAGAGCGACATATATAATTCATATGTGATCCATAGAAGTGAAACACATATAATGAAATAAAATATGCAACATGTACACATTTTTTTGTAAAATATGTAGCACAAATATTTGTACATGTTATGTTTGCTAGGCGCGTGCCTTTCATGATCTTGTTGGTCATGAGAAGTTCGTGACTATGTGATTTGACGACACAGAGCTTCCGCAATGCCAATGTAGCCACGGTCGGCGATGACAGTCTTGACTCCCAAGATCTTGGCTTTGTCGTGCCATCGTAGCCAAGGTCAAACACGAAGAGGTCATCACTGTTGGCGAGTGCGTAGAGCCTCCTGTCGTGTTATGCTCATCTATATACAACTAAGTGTACGATAAATTATAGCATGCACTCTCGAGATTTTGGATATGCTGGTATGTTCATGTGGTTTTCTAGAGGCCTACCTCGCGACGTGAATAAAGTACATGTACATATCCCGGTGTCCAAGAGAAGCTACTGACCCGTGCATCGACGATCCTCCATGATAGCCGCCTCCTGCAGTGTCCGATGCCGCTGGTCATGGTCGTCCCCTTCTGATGGATGATGATCGGGTTTGCCTTCGCACTCCTACAGGCGGTGTAGGTCAACCTACTCGTCATGGATCTCTACGTCTTGTAGGCATCAGGCTCTCGTGAAGGGGAATCCGCCGCCTCTACAGGGTCATCGATGCGCTCGGCCGCAAGGGCACCTGAAAGAACATGTGGGCCCCCATGTGTGGTTTTGCCCCATGTGTGGTTTTGGTAATTAATGACAATCTCTATGGACTAATGCTTGTATCAAGTTGTACTTGTAGGAATTGTCCATATGAAATGCTTGAACCATATGTTGGCTTCAAGGTTTGGAGAAGAAGAAAGTGAAGAGGATCAAGTGGTGACCAAGGTGTTCAAAGAGTGATCCACAGATTGGTCATGTGAGAGTTAAACCTATGAAGATCTCATGCTTAAATCTTACCATCCTCGGTGATCATGGATCGATGAAGACAAGGTCAAAGTAAAGGTTTCCCCATGTTGTATGGGGGAGTAACTTGCAAGTCTTCATCAAACAAGTGCGTACAAGAGCAATCAAGAAAGGTGTTTCATCTTGAGAAGGACAAGACCGTCTAAATCATAATCAAGTGGAATATGCGCAAGACAAAGGTATGATCTTGATAGGGTTTCTTTCTTACCGGTCTCGTGGTGTTAGTTGGGGAGACCGGTTTATAGGATAGACAACCGTACTATCAAGAGGGGCTCCCAAGTGAGTAACTCGATCATATCGTTCAGAGAGAGCTCAAATCTTTGCATACTTAGCATCATCCTTTATTGGTTGTTATTTGGATCTTATCCATGTGAGGTTCTAGAGCTTGTGGTAATATTCATAACAAGCCCTAGTTCATCAAAAACGGATTTCCCCTTTATATCTTATTGTGTTTTTTATCTTGGAGGTTTTACCGGTTTGTCTTTTAGAGATAGGTAAAGCCTTCCATTATTTGGTTCTTACTCATGTGAGGATTTAGATCTTGTTTTAATCTCCATGACAAGCTCTAGTTCATCGAAAACGGATTTCATATGCATTCTCTACTATGTTTTCAATGTTGGAGGTTTTACTGGTTTGTCTTTTTGAGAGAGGTTAAACCTTTCGTCATTTGGTTCTATACTCCCTTGATGGACTATTATGTTTTTCGGGCTTATAGCTCCTATGCGACGTCTTTACACGGAATTGGAAGGAACACGACATCGTTGAAAAGGATAGCTCGCACGCGACGCTTGTGAGGCAGCTAATAGCCTAGTGCCACACGGGCCATAAAACGGTCGTTAAGGACACATTTAACTTTGTTCCAAGATTAGGGTTAAGCCAAACCGGTCGGTTGGGACAGCCAGTCAAGCCAGTCAAACCAACCGCTTCCGACTGAGAGCGTGTGTCACACTGACTGTAGCTTCCCCGACGGCGGCGGCGGACCTCACCCATCGTTCTCGGCGTCGGCGCCGGCGGCACGACAATTAATTTAGGCGACGGCGCTTTCGTTTGACGGCGAAGGTGGTGAATGCCATTTGAAAGCTAATTCCTCTCCCATTCTTCTCAATTCGAGATCTGAGCGTGCCCATTGATGCTAGATTGTGGAGGCGAGGTGCTGAACGGGGCGAGGGGGAACGAGATGGAGCATGGAGAGGGGACTTCTAATCGGTATATCCCGTATCTCTGCACTTAATTTCTCTAAGGTTGAGCTCTTTGTTCGCTTCCGCTAGCTCACAGTGCCCACCAAAAACAGGGGAGACGATGTTGCGCGCCAAACCTTTGAATTTCGCATCAATTTCTTTCCCTCTAGGGCTGTTTTAGTTGATGGCAGCACGCAGCTCATTGAGAGAGACACCGTTGTTAAATGGGAGGTGGAACTAGAACATGTTGATCCCCAAGAGCTAATAAACATGGGAGAGGAGGCGGTGAGGAAAATGGTGGAAAAAATTGGGGATAGTGTGGTTTGGGGGCCAGAGCAAGAAGTTTCTTTGTTACGATTTGATGATTACAAACGTGACTATGTTAGGGTTGGGACAGGTGAACATATAGTTGATGAAATCGATGAGCGAAACGGTTGGACAAGCAAAACTGTTCTGTTTTTAGCACAGCTCATTGATCTGAAACCTGATTCGAGGGTTGGATATGTGGCCTCGAAGCTGGCTGCTCAGATGGTCGAGGATGATTGGGCTGCACAAAGGCAAGTAATGCCTATACTTACTGAGTTGGAAGTGTTAACAGTGGAGGATGATGCTAATGCACAAGGGGAGGCTGCAGATGGTAATGCACAAAGGATTGTAAATGTTGATTGGAATTCAGTTGAGATACATGACCAGACTGATTTGGTCATTGCACCAATAGATGACATTGAAATGGCAAAGCTTTTTGGCATTCCTATAGATGACAGAGACAAGAAGAAGAGGGATGAAGCTGCAAATGATGGTGACAACCATTTAAGAGATGAAGAGGCAGATATAGATCTAGAGTTGTTGGAAAATGCTGCAGTTCATGTAGATGATGCACATGATGATGAGCTAGTAACAGTTTATGACAAAGAGGACCCAGTTATTGAAGTTGAGAGATTGTTTCCAAGCATGGATGAATTCAGGATGTGTTTCAGGACATATGCAGTCAAACGTGAGTTTGCTACCAAGACTATGTGGACTGATAAAAATAAGTTCTATGCAAAAATGCATAGGTTATGATGGTGGTGCCAAGCCTTGCAAGTGGTATATATCTGCTAGACGCCAACCTGATGGAAGGACAATAAGAGTGAATCAAATTCCAAAACCTCATACTTGCATTACAAGTTCTCAAACAGTTACAAAGATGACATCACAATTATGGGTTGCAGAAAAGATCAAGCCCATTTTATCCACAACACCAAACAGCACTGCAAAGAGACTGAAAATAGACTTGGACAAGCAGTACCCCATTAAGCTGAATTATACTACAGTGTGGAAGGCAAAACAAAGGGCAATGAAAGAGCTATATGGTGATTGGGCAAATACCTTTCTAATGCTTTATAACTTCAAAGCAGAAGTAGACAAGAGGTCACCTGGCAGTGTTGTGGAGATAGATACTGAGGTAACAACTAATGGGAAAGTCTTCTTCTCTAAATTCTTCATGGCTTTAAAGCCTTGCATCGATGGCTTCAAAGCAGGGTGACGTCCATATTTGAGTATAGACTCATCTTTCTTGACTGGAAAGTGGAATGGTCAACTAGCAGCATGCAATGCTTTAGATGGACACAATTGGATGTTCCCTGTAGCTATTGGCATGTTTCAGTCTGAGACAGAGGCATCATGGACATGGTTCATGATGCAGTTGAAAAGATGCATAGGGCCAGTCTCTCCATTGGCAGTGCACACAGATGCATGTAAAGGTTTAGAAAATGCAGTGAAGATTGTTTTCCCTCATGCTGAGCAAAGGGAGTGCTTCGGCCATATGTGGATGAATTTGATCAAAAAATTCAGATGAGATGATTTTGGACGCATGTGGCCAGCAGCAAGATCTTACACCAGGCAGACACATTCATATCACCTTGAGAAGATTAAGGCGGCATGCTCTGAGGAGGATAGGGTCAAGTTTTGTACATGGTTGGAAACCTACCATTCTCTTTTATGGTACAGGTCTGGTTTTAACACTGCCATCAAATGTGATCATATCAACAATAATTTGGCAGAAAGTTTCAACAACAAAGTGAAGGAGTTAAAAGACTTGCCAGTCCATGCCATGGTTGACCAGATCAGGATCATGATCATGAGGTTGTGGGAATTGAGAAGAAGGCTTGGTGATGTTCTTCAAGGAGATAAGCTTCCTGATGTTGTGCAGCAGGTGGTCAACAGGAGAGAAATCTTGCACATTTGCGTGTTGAGAAATCCTCATTGTGGGGTGCTGAAGTCAGAGATACAAAGACTGGCAGGAGGCATGTTGTTGACACTCAATTGCATGAATGCACATGCCTTGAGTGACAACACACTGGGAAGCCTTGTGAGCATGCCATACTTTTCTTGGCCTCCAAATACAAGCTAAATATGCACCCATATTTGCATGAGTATTATTCTGTAGCAAAATTCAAGGCTGCATATGGAACACCAATTCCAGCACTTACAGATCAGTCTCAGTGGCCTGAAGTGGACATTCAGTTCTCCTTGTGTCCTCCTTTGATGAAAAGAAAGGCTGTCTGGCCCAAGCAGAGTAGATTCAAGGCTTGGTTTGAGAAAGGTGGGAGCAGCAAGAAGGGAAAGAAAGATGGAAAGAAAGATGCCAAGCTAAAAATGGCCCAAAAAGGTAACAAGAATAGATGCAAACTCTGTGAAGAACTTGGACACCGAGCTGGCTCTACCAAGTGCAGATACACTGCTGAAAAGCCAAAGTATGTTCATCCAAAATCTATCCCATTTCTTGTTGATGATTTTTCTCCCCCAGCTAACTTGCTTGTTTTCAGGAGGAAGCGTGGAGAAAAAGGCCCACCTCTTGTTGTTGACGAATGCTGGCCAGTGAAAAGGGCAAGAATCAATGGCCAAAGAAAGAAGAGAACTAACCAGATCATGTTTGGTGCTGCTGAGGTGCAATCTGAACTTGTTTTGGAGGATGATGTGCAAACTGTTGAGTCTTTAGGGCACACCGTTTCTGATTTGGAAGCTCTGGTGCAAAATGAGGGGCAAAATGAGCCTGTTGTTGAGGCTCTAGTGCAAAATGAGCCTGTTGTTGAGGCTCTGGTGCAAAATGAGCCTGTTGTTGAGGCTCTGGTGCAAACTGACCATGTTGTTGAGGCTCTGGTGCAAAGTGACCATATTGATGAGGCTCTGGATCATGATCATGAGGTTGTTGAGGAGGTGCAGGAGGTGAAGGAGACTCTTGGACGTGTTGTGGGGAGGCCAGATGGTAATGGTAAGAAAAAGAAGAGCATAAACCTGTTGTGTGGTGTGAAACTTGTGAAGGAGAAGAAAACGAGGGGTAAGAAGAGTCAAAAGAAATAGACTTTGAATTTGGCACTTGTTGTTGTAAACATTTGTTATTGTAATAATTTGGCAGTTGTTGTTGCTGTAAACATTTGTTATTATAATAATTTGTCACTTATTGATAATTTGGACAAAATTCAAATATGATGGTAAATTTGAATTTCAACAAATGTAGCTATGTCACTTTTCTATGTTTGTATGAGCTTCCAACGTTTTTCTCATATGTACAATACAACTCATCCTCACCCTAATCCCTTTTGTGAAGTACAACTCACCCTCACCCAAAATGGGGTAGAAATGGGCTCCAAAGCTAGGGTAAACCACCCCATTTCTAAGCAAGTTTTTTTTGACCATTTCTAAAACCAAGTTTGATATTTTTCCTCAGAACTATGTCACATAACATGACACCATGCGAAGGTTTTGTATTTTTTTGATTTTTTTAATTAGTTATGCACATTTGAATGTCTGGTCAAACTTGAAGGGTTTTCATAAATATTCTTAGCTAGGGGCTGAGGCTCACAAAACTAGCATTGGATCTCTGATGAAATAGCATGTTGTGAACCTAAAAATGATTTTTACAAAAAATATCAGCATGAAATCATGTACCTGTAGTTCATATCTTACCCACTTCCAACCGATTCGGCAGGATTTGTCTTTTTCACCAGGGATGGAATAAAAGGTTTAAGATACTCAACTTGGGAAATTGTACATGCTAGGTGGTCACAAATCCCCCCTCTTTCGGCACTCAGAAAATAGAAAATAGATTTTCTGTGCGTCGAAAAGGAAAACTTTATGCTACAAAATTGTTAGTCATCCCATTATAGACATGCATGCCAAATATGGGCACATTATCACAAACTATGCCTTAATTCTAGCCATATCATTGGTCATTTGACCCGAAAGCCAGAAAGCCTCGGAGGAGATAGGTGATTTTGTGAAGGGTTTTTTGAAATATGATCAATAGACCAAGTTTGATATTTTTCCTCACAACTATGTCACATAACATGATACCATGCGAAGGTTTTGTATTTTTTGATTTTTTTTGAATTAGTTATGCATATTTGAATGTCTGGTCAAACTTGTGAAACCCCGTTGACTGCATCCTAAACCCAGCTAACCCTAAGGCCGAATGAGGAACATAGATCAAACCCTAGCGTTACACTATGGCCGTCCGATCGCGTCTTCTAGAATGATTCCGCGGGTGGCTCTGGACGATCCGTGGAAGGGCTTGTTCTGCAACCTGATTGGTTGGCGTCTCTTACAAGGATTTCGCGGGTAGCTCTTGGCGATCCGTGGGATGGATGATTCTGGAATCTGATTAGCTTCATCGTTTTTCCATGATCAGATAAGGTACAGCGTGACACACTCCATTGATCGTTGGACCGAGCGTGGCATGCGAGGGCGCTGGGCGGGGCGGGCTGCACCATGCATGCAGCTGCCCCTAGCGTCGTAGTCTAGCTATTTTACGTGCAACAACGCTGCAGCGTATTTACTCCCCCCGTCGCATTAAATAAGTGTACATGTAACAATTTTCTTCAGTCAAACTTACTCCCATCAGGTTCATTATAATAAATGAGACTTTGCATGATATCACATCTATGTTATTTTGCACTATGGAGTAGTAACTTAGACTATTAACATATGCATGATACCACATCTAAGTTACTCCCACATACTTTCTCCATCCGCAAATAAATTGAAGAGACCATTTGCTAAATGTTATTGGACTTGATTTCCATGAAGCAATTTTTTCTACTTTAAAGTGCATTGGAAAGGTAGAAGTACACTTTTTGTGGATAAATTTTGAAGTCAAACGTATACTTATTTGTGGACAGAGGAAGTATACATGTCATTATGACCAGCTTAAGACAAAATATCAAAATCTAAAATATGTAATAAATATAACGTACAGCGTGGCACACTCCATTAACCGTTGGACCGAGCGTGGCATGCGAGGGCGCTGGGCGGGGCGGGCTGCACCATGCATGCAGCTGCCCCTAGCGTCGCAGTCTAGCTATTTTGCGTGCAACAGCGCTGCAGCGTATTTACTCCCTCCGTCATATTAAATAAGTGTACGTCGAACAACTTTCTTCAGTCAAACTTACTTCCATCTGGTTCATGCGCCATACAAAAAGTCAATATTTATAAATCTAAAATATCAACTTTGACTACGTATATAAGAAAAAAATCAAAATCTAAAATATTATAAACTTAGTTTCATACTCCCTCTATTCCCTCCAATTGACATCCCTCTGATTACTTCCATCGATTTTTTCTTGCGTGTGTAAAAATGAACGAGTTTATTGCATGCGGTGTGTAAAAATGAACGAGTACCTTGGTACTAGATTCCTGCATTTATTACCGAAGTAAATCAAGGCCAAATTCTATTTTCCCTTTTATTTTTCACTGCCAATGAACAACTACCTTGAACGTTTTTTCTCCCTTTTTTATCTCTTCCGTATTAATGCATGCATGCATGCAGGGGGGGCGGGGTCACATCGCATCCTAGCAATTTTTTCTCTCTTTCGCATTGATCACGCCCGCTGCCCACACGCAACGAAGCGCACGCGTCTGTGCCAACGCGACGCTGGATTCCCACGCCGCCCTTCACGCCCCGCCCTCAATAAATAGGCAAAACGCTTTTGCCTCCTCATCTCATCTTGCCCCTCATGTTCAACCTCGAGCCCGTCCCTTTGCCTCCTCCCAGCCCCCAAACACTCCGGTGACCATGGCGACCTCCCCCCTCCGCTTCCCTTCCAACACCGAAGTAAGCGACGAGGACAACCACCCGGACCACAAGCAGTTCTGGGAGCAGGAGGCGCCCACGCGCCCCAAGCGTGTCAAGAAGAAGGGACGCAAATCCCCGCCCTGCCCCTAGGAGCAGGGCCCCATCGTCCACAACCCAGTCCCCGGCGGCGGCAACTTCCCCGACGATGGCCCCTCCGAAACATACTGGAAGGCGGCGGAGAAGAAGGAGGCAAAGGAGGAGGCTGCCTACGCCAGGTGGGAGGAGGCGCGGGCCAAGCGCGCCTTGAAGAAAAGGCGCAGACGGGAGGACGAGGAACGACGGGAGGCTAATCGCTGGGCCTTCCAGGAGGAGCAGCGGCGGCGGGAGCACCGGGAGAGGCTGGCGGATTGGAATGCCGCGGTGGCTCGGAGGGCGGCGGCACCGGCACCGCCTCCACCGCCGATGGAGTAGGGTAGCTAGGGTTAGGGTTTAGGGGCTAGCCCAGGGTTTAGGCGGGGCGCCTATTCCCTTCTATATTATTGTACTTTTTTCTTTTTATTGTAATGTTATCCCAATGTTATCGATCCGGCTATCTAATATAAGGAATGTTATCCCAATATTATCTATCCCCTTGTTTTATTGTAATCTGTATTTTCTTGTATTGTCATTTGTCAAAACACCCAAAACAACAAGTGCATAAAACAAAAGACACAAAAACAAGTTCTCATATAATAGTCGTGCAATATTTATAAAATGAGTGAAATTAGAAAAGCTCAAAAGGAAGAATAAGTTAACGTAAAGATGGTTTATTATTTTCAAACAACACATGATTCATTTTCAAACAAGACATTTACATATTTACATAAGTTAAAGGAGCACCCAAGTTATGTTAGTTAAATGGATGCCCTTGGACTTCATTTATATATTTACTTTTGCAAAAAAAAAGATTGCGACCTAAGCACGAGTATCTGCATATCCACACGTCCCTATTTAGATTGTAACGTGAGTACCATTTTTTTTTGCCCAATCAACATATAGTTACTATTGGGCCTGCATACGACCATTTTGGCCTGGCTAAGTTCTATTTGGGCCTGGCCTTTTTCAATCCTCGTCAATTGTTTTTTTAACTTTTCAATCCATCCCCCTCCCCTGCACACGGGCGCCCCCTGCACACTGATAAAAGTAACACTGACGAAACTGACGAAACTGAAGGAACACTGATTTCGAAAACAGAGCGGCTCAAAATTAGCCCGAATTTGTGTTGCATTTTATTGAAGCCAAAGACATATACCATTACATCCATTACAAAGAATCACTCGAACACTGACTGCGCTGTCTAATGACTAACGATTAGGAGATAAACTAATCCGAGAGAAATTACACAAAAATAAAAAAAACAGCCATCAGATTGTCCTGCTTCTTTAATTCGATGATTTGCCTTAGCTGCTTGTTCATCTTCTTCAGCTCGGCCTTCACTTCCGCATCCACCGTAGTACCAGCGGAAATGGGGTTGCCACATCCCAATTGCTCCACCACGGACGGGTTTTCGAGCTCCCGGGATGCTACCTCCACCCCAATTCGCTCGATGTACTCATCAAGCCACTCAAAATGCCCACATTTTGGCAGTTCCTGAAATCGCAGAGATGAACCCTAAATCCCAAATTCGATGGAATGCATGAAATTTCGAAAGGAAAGTGAGAAATTGGCGCTCGGAACACTCAGATCTCACCTTTCCCGGCTCGGGCTTGCTCTCACACTTCACAAATTCCTGGCCAATGTTGCCGTTCTTGTCGGTGGATGTGACAAGCCGCTGCAGGGGCGCGGTACAGGGACAATCGGGGCACCTCCTCATCGGCACCGCACCATACCGAGGCCATGAGCGGTGGGAGGAAGCAGAGCTCGACATCCCTCGCCGGCGTTGCCGCAATTGCTCGCCGGAGAAGAAAACGGAAGGGGATGAGATGCTGGAACGGTGGCGGGAGTGCTCGGATGTGGGGACGGATCGGGGCCAACGGCTCTCTTCAACCACAGGGTGGGTCCCACAATATGAGGTGGACATTAGGTGAGTTCCGCCGTGACGTGGAGAGGCTGTGGGTCCTACTGTGCTCAGCTGGTTCGAATTCGTTAACGGTCTCGTGGGGTTAAGTAGAAGTATCGCACGGGAGCTATTTGCCGCTTCAGAAATGTCGCATGCGAGCTATTCTTTTCAACGATGTCGCTTTCCTTCCAATTCCGCGTAAAGACGTCTCATGGGAGCTATAAGCCCTATGTTTTTCTGTATGATCTTGTAGAGCTTATTGTCCTCTTTAAAATGAGCCCAAGATCATCAAAATCGGAGTCCGGATGCAAAAGTTATGAATGTTTTCGTATTGATCTTTCTGCCAGTTTTTGTAAGACCGGAGACTCCGGACTAATCTCCGGTCTAATCTCCGGACCTCGTCCAGTACGTCTTCCAGATTGTCCCCGTTTGGCCTGGGTACACCGGAGACTCCGGTCCCAGTCCGGAGACTCCGGACCGGGCGATTCCTGGGCCTAACGGTTGGATTTCTAGGGACCTATTTAAGGGGCCCTTCTTCCCCAATGGTTCCCCAGCTCTCTTGCAAGTTTCCCCCCACCATTGTTGACCTTTTAAAGCTTGCTACCCCCTTTCAGTCCCTCCCTTGATTCTTGCATATACTTTAGGGATTTGAAAGAGGAGATCTAGATCTACAATCCTACCAATCCATCTCTCCTCTAAGTGAGGGGAACATCTTGGGATCTAGACCTTAGAGTTTTTTGTGGATTTCCTCATTTGTTGTTCCTCTCTTATCTCCCCACAAGCTTTTGTAGCTTTGGTGGAATTTGGAAGAGAAGGATTTGAGCACTACTTGTGTTCTTGCCATTGCATTTGGTGCATCGGTTTGAGTTCTCCCCGGAGGATTTGGTGAGTGAAAGTTGAGAAGCTTTTTACTCTTGGGTTCTTGGAACCCTAGACGGTTTGTTGGTGTTGCAGGTTGTGGCCTTGGTGGCGTTTGTTGGGAGCCTCCAATTAAGTTGTGGAGAAGTGCCCCAACCTTGTGAGAGATTCCGGTTTGCCACCGACAAGTGCACCGATAGTGGAAGTGTGGATCAATCCCATTGGGGTGAGATTCACCGGAGAATAAGGGAGGCCTTTGTGGCGTTGGTGGTTTGATATCACCCCCTCTCCAAATGAGACGTACTCCATGTTAGGAGGAACTCGGTAAAATATCGTTGTCTCCGCGTGCCTCGGTTATCTCTACACCGAGCTCTTTACTTATGCACTTTACATTATGATAGTCTCCGTGCTTGAAATAATGTATATCTTGCTATCACTTTGTTGCTTGTATTGCTTAGCATAAATTGTTAGTGCACACAGGTGAACTTTAGTTGTTCTAGGTTGTGATTTACAAAGTAAACACTAGTTTTATTCCGCCTTTATTGAGCCACTCTAGAAAAAAATTTAATCGTCTATTCACCCCCTTTAGACGACATCCATATCCTTTCAGCATCTCTGCGTCGTGTACAATTTCTCCAATTTCTCAAGCTCGTCTCGCCTCGTGTCGCTGGTGTGACAGCTATCAACAAGAGGGGCGGCTGATGTTAGCCGAGACGAATATGCTGGAAGTTGGTCGATCTTTTTCGTAGGATATAATGGCTACATTATTGATGGATTTATCGATTAGGCTAACTCCTGGCGTAGCTTGCCAGGACGAGCAGACGTAGATGCAAAGCTCGATGTAGAAAGCTTGGATGGCTAGATAACTGACAGATTGATCGATTATGTTCTGGAATTCTGGGTGAATACTTCCACCGAGGACATATCCTGGTAGATGCAAAGGCAGGGGCCTGCCTCGCTGCCTGATGATATCCTTGGATGATTTAATTTCCGCGGAGGATCTGCAGGAGGTAGATGCGAAGCTAGCTTAGGAAGGAAAGAGCGACTTTGGTGGAGATTCAGATTGAGGATTGCTTCGACTTTACGTAGGCCGAGTTATACGAGTGCGTACGTAACGTGTAGCGGAAGGACTACGTGTGATTTACAAAGAGTCTGATCCGGTTCGATCGCAAAACGCGTTGGCACTTGGCAACCACCTCAACACTTTTTATGTAGAAGGTTGAAAACGTATTTTTAACGGATGAAAACGTATTTGACTAAATTACCTTAAAAAAAGTTAGTAGATAGATACATAGATAGAAGATCTGCAAACAATGCATGCTTTGCGTCATCTTTATTTGAGGGACCAAGATGACCTTCCGTGGATTTGTGTGGGTGACTTTAATGAAGCCTTCCACCGGGATGAACAGTTGGGGGTGACTGGACTTGGAAAGTCTGTCACAGATCACAAACTATGCCTGTCCGACTGCGGACTTGCGACCTAGGTTTTTCAGGATACAAATATACTTGGAATAATAGAAGGGAAGGAGAAGAAAATATCCAAGTTAGACTTGACAGAGGTACTTGCACAAATGTTTCCAGCCACTTTTTTTTTTGAGAATTTGACCACTTTATTGATCAAATATAGTCAATACAAAGTTTGTCCTGTATAAAATCCGGAGCAACAACACGAAAGCAGCAACTACCAAAACATTCCACTCGACGAGCCAAGCAATGAGCTGAATTATTACAGAGACGATTAACGTGACGAAAGGTCACCGAAGAAACTGATGCCACAATGTTTCCAGCCACTTCAGTTGAACATGTGATGAAAGAAGAATCTGATCATCCAGCTCTCGCTATTCGTATTTTTGATGTGATTCCAGCCCAACGGAAAATGGGCCGTGGATTTCTCTTTGAGGAAATGTGGCTACGCTACGAGGGCTACCAGGCCATGGTTGAGGAGGCCTGGGCTAGGGAGGACGGTGCCGCTAATGGGCTTGAGGCCTGCTGGACTCGACTGAAGCAGCTCACTGATAATATGCAAACTTGAACATAGAGGTTTTTGGGTTTGTCCGGAACCAAATCAAAACACTTGGCAGCAACTTGCGACATCGCGACAGTCTGGTGAGCATGGAGTGGGTATGTAGAGCGATTGAAAAGGAGTTGCATGAAATATATGAGCGTGAAGAAATTATGTACATGCAAAGATCAAGGGTGGATTGGCTAAAATCAGGAGATAGAAATACACGCTACTTTCAGAATAGAGCATCACATCGCAGGAGGAAAATACAATCAAATTTCTAAAAAGAGATAATGGTAGCCGTTTCTCTACGGATGAGGAAATGCGGGCACTGGCCTGTTCTTTCATGTCAAACTTGTACACGGTGGATGGTGCTGAAAATACGGAGAATATAACTGATCATGTCAATTCTTTTGTGACAAC
The DNA here is from genome assembly GCA_916181665.1 of Avena sativa. Classification (NCBI taxonomy): domain Eukaryota; kingdom Viridiplantae; phylum Streptophyta; class Magnoliopsida; order Poales; family Poaceae; genus Avena; species Avena sativa. Next base: position 434,112,607 of record OV702284.1, read on the forward strand.
ACAAATGAATAGCAAACTCAACACTCCTATATCGGATAAAGAGATTACGAAAGCACTGTTTCAAATGGGACCGACGAAAGCTTTGGGGCCAGATGGGCTACCGGCCTTATTTTATCAGAGGCATTGGCCTTTGGTAAAGGATGCGATCTGCGCTGTTGTTTGAACGGACAACCTATTCCGGAAGGTTTTAACGATATTGTTATCGCGCTTATACCAAATTCAACTCACCGGAGTTGCTAACGCAATTTCGTCCAATTAGTCTTTGCAACGTGCTATACAAGATTACGTCGAAAGTGGTGGCGAACATATTAAAGGTGTTGCTCCCAATTGTAATCTCGGAAGAGCTAAGTGCTTTCGTCCCCGGGAAGGTTGATCACCGACAATGTAGTTGTCTGCTATGACTGTGTCCACACCATTAGGACAAGGAAGAAGAAACCGTTATGTGCAGTAAAGCTTGATATTATGAAGGCCTACGAGAGGGTCGAATGGGTCTTCCTTGAGAACATCATGAGTAAGATGGGTTTCTCGAGAGCTTGGACTGACATGGTTATGAGATGTATGAGTTTAGTCCGCTTCTCAGTCAAGTTGAATGGGGGATTGTCTGATATTTTCGCACCATCTAGAGGCCTAAGACAGGGTGACTCACTTTCACTGTGTCTATTTCTCTTTTCTGTTGAAGGGTTCTCAACTTTGTTGAAGAAAGCTCAGGAGAAAAATTTGTTGAAAGGCGTTCAATTTGGGATGGATGGGCCCCATATAACCCAACTTTTGTCTGCATATGATAACATTGTCTTCCTCAAGGCAACATGAGTGAGCCTACATACACTAAGGGGAGTGTTACGAAAATATGAGACGACATCCGGCCAGGAAGTTAATTTTCAAAATTCCTCAATTTTGTTTAGTGACGGCTTTGATGAGGATCTCAAGGATGAACTCAAAGAAGCTCTTGCAGTGGAGACCGAAGCATTGTCGGAAAGATATCTTGGACTCCTAACCATGGTAGGAAAGAAGAATGTTTTGGTACATCATAGAAAGATCGGGAGCCAAGACTTTTGGGTGATAGGGGCAAGGCTTATCAAAGAAGGGAAAGGAGACACTTCTCAAATCTGTCCTTCAAGCTATGCCCACCTACCCTATGAGCTGTTTCAAGTTCAACAAAAAGCAGTGCAAAAGACTCGGATCTATCTCATCGGATTTTTGGTGATACGATGCAGACGGATCGCGGAAGGTGCATTGGATATCTTGGAAGAAAATGTGTCAATCCAAGAGAGAGGGCATGATGTGTTTTAGAGATTTTGAAGCTTTCAACCATGCCCATTTAGCAAAACAGGCATGGCACATCTTGACTATCCCGGGGTCGCTGTGGAGTAGTGCTGAAGGCTCGATACTTCCCGTCCTCTTCGCTAATACAGGCGGCGTGTCCAGCGAGAGGATCGTTTACATGGAGAAGCATTTTACATGGAAAAGATTTGCTTAATAGAGGACTGGTCTGGCGTGTGGGTGATGAAACGCAATGACATTTGGAACATAATCGGATCCCTAGAGCTGGGACATAATGACCGGTCGGTCGCCATTGCCAAACCACTACTGTTACATGAGTATCTCAGCTCATGAACGTCCAAGGAACTGCATGGAACGTAGACAAAATCAACGAAATATTTCACTGAGTTTGATGCCAAGGATATAGTGAAGATTCAGTTTGGAGGGGCAGGCTCAGCTGATTATCACGCATGGAACTTCATAAAAAACGTACCCGCAAAAAGAAACTTCATCAAAAACGGATTTTTTTTCCGGTGCGCTCGGCGTACCATCTATGCATGCATCTGCGACGTGTTCAGGAAGGCCGAATTGATTCATCCGCTTCATGTGATGCCCATAAAGGGTGGCTCGCTCCGGTGCCGGGGAAAGTGAAGATCCACGTTTGGCGTCTCCTAAAAAATGGGGTTTCAGTGAGATCCAAGCTTCATCATCGGAGGATTAAGATGGGTGCAGGCCCATCTCTGACCCATGGCAAGGTTGTGCGACGGCCAGGGCCCATGATTAAATCCTGTCCTATACACATGCATAACCAGTCAGCCCTTTATTCTTTTCTTTATTCGGTATAAGCTGAAGAAAAGATCACGAGGCCCAACAATTGGAAGATGGAGAGAAGCAGTAAAATGCACACGCACATAAACGATCGTTTTTTTTCTTAAAAAAATAGAAACAATCGGTCTGTCGGCAGTCCGAGAGTCTAACACGATTGACTTCGTGTCTGTTTGTCTGTTGTGATTTAAGCCTCGTCTGTTTCCCCTCATCCTCACAGGCGGCGACTCCCGGTCCTGCCGATCAGCTGCAACGGCTGCTCGCCTCGCCTGTGCCGGGCAGGACTCAGGACTTCACTCATCCTGCTCTATGAGTCCAAACTGACCCCTCCTCTAATCCTCATCTACTCCATGATCTAATCCCTCATTTGGATTTTTAACTTGTAATTTCATGTAAATTCCTTCACCATTAATCCATATAGTTGTTACAATGACGAAACAATTGTTCGGTACTGTGAAAAGGAGGAAAAGAAAGGATGAGAATCAGTTTATTGTATCGCAAAGATGTGCTCTAAATAAGTATTTTCTAACATCGGTAATGTTGACGTCAACAATAATAACCAAACGAAAGAATATGGTCCAGGACAAGATGACGAGCGTAATTCAAATATAGACCTTGAGGCCAATAAACAATCTTCGGATAAGTAATAAACAATAGACCTTGAGGCCTATATATCTAGTTATTGGCATTAGGGGCCCTATCCTTGAGTTCACCCTAGGGCCCTTGAAAATATAGAGCCGGCACTGGATGGGTGTTGTTTGTGTGGCATGTGGGAGAGACGAGACTGCACTACATCGCTTCTAGGAATGTCCTCATTCCAAACATGTCTGGCAGCAGGTATATATGCCAGCCAGGCTTGGCTCGAGCCCAGTTGGTGAACCAACCGAGCAATGTGCACACGCCCAGGGATCTGCTGCTGCAATGGCTTCTGGAGTGGATTGGATCTGTGAAGGAGGACGCTCTAGAGCTGATGATGATGATGATGACACTCTACTAGCTGTGGCTTTCAAGGGATGATGCAAGGGACTCGCAGCAGATGGAAGATCCAGACGCGATAGCTCGTCTAAGCATCCACCTGATAACGGAGTGGAGGAATATCCAAGAAGGTAGACCTCCGAAACAAGCTCCACCGGTGCAGCGCTAGCTGGCTTGCACCTAAGGAGGGATGGCTTAAAATCAATGTCGATGGTGCTTGTGCGAAATCGACCGAGAAAGGAGGAGGAGGGGTGGTCGTCCGGGACCACAATGGCGGCTTTCATGTGGCGGCGCGGCTTGCCATTTTTTCACCTCCATCTCTGATCCTGAGGAGGCTGAATTACGAGCTTGTCATCATGCGGTGGTTATGGCAAAGGAGCTCATGGGTCTGACGAGAATTGTGCTGGAGACAGATAGCCTGAATGCATGCGGTGTCTAAACTGAAGAACGAGGAGATGAACAGATCAGAGTATGGGCCTCTAATCCAAAAGATGAAGGGTATACTCGGGTCGCTGGAGGAACACGAGATTTCGTGGGTGAGAAGGACAGCCAATGATGTCGTGCATATTTTAGCTAAGGATGGCTGCGTTTTAGGATATGCTTTGGAGTTTGGACTCGGATGTATCCCGACCTGAATAAATGAACGCAGCTATTTCCTTTCTGCAGGACGAGCAACACTCTACCAAAGTCTGCAGCAAGCAGCTGGACCAGTCGCAAGAAGAAATTATAAGCTGTTACCATACTGCTGTCTGGACTTTGTATTTTGATTTGTGTTTCTGTATGGAAGGCATAAGCGTCACGCATTCATGTTGCATCAGCTTGGCATGTAGCCATGTGCTACATGATGACTACTGCATATGGACGTATGGCCTATTCAAGAGCAAAGGTGTGTTTTCCTCCTGGTGTATGCACTAGTCTAGCTGACTGCATGCAACCATACTAACGCATCGTTTCATTGCTGATATTTTCAGTCATTTGTCATGTTCGGTCCGAAAACTGAACACCGAACCGAAGTTGTTGGTCAACCAAATCTCCGGTTAACCGAAAAAGATAGTAGTGTAATTTTGGTGCCCATTTCTTATTACTTGAATTATTGAAAAACTAAAAAAACAAATTTTCGGTTATAACGGAATGCCCATGCCTAATTACCGGTACTAGCTAAATGCTCTTACGATTGCCACGAATATACAAATAGAGTGTCATCTTTATCCACACGTTGCAAAAAGAGTGTCATCTTCCTCCACTGCGCCCCGCTCTAGTGTCACATGTCCCACTCAAAAAATAAAACCATTGGAAAAATATATTTCAATAGTTAATCACTCAGTTGGCATGTTTCAGTTTTATGAGTCCAAACAAAATCAAATGACGCGCTGCATTCCATTTAAGTATATAGGACACATTGCTACATCATTTTAGCTGATGGGAATACTTTCCCTTAACGAGCTCCAACTTGACTAAGAACTACAGTGATTACCATGATCCAATTGGAATTATGCAAATAGAAGTTTTACAACTTCGTACCAAGATCTGGTAATAAAATACCTAAAGCAAGTTTTATATATGCTAATTGTTTGTTGTCAAGAATATAAAAAAAAGAAACTCTTGAAAAAAAAGGAAGCCGGAGAAGGGACTGGGAGGGGCCTGACGGCCCGGATCTAGAAGAGGCGAGAAGAGGGAGGTGGGGACGAGAGCGAGTCCATATTATATGTAGGTATACATATATAATCTACACATATATGTACGGTGCATATTTTCACAAGAAAAATTTGGGAAGGACGGCACATGTGAATTCGGTGACTGAACTTGTGCACCTTTCGTGGTATTATCCTTCGATAAGAATAAGTGCTGACTCATTTTTTTCGTGGTATTATCTGACCGATCATGGAAAGGGTGACCAGGGGTGATAATGATGAAAGGCTGAGAGGGTTATGCAGATCATGTCACGAGTCACCACGACACGGCGGGCCAACCTTATCGCTGGGACGCTAGCTGCTGCACAACACAAATGGCTCCACTGCATTGCATTGCTGCAAAATATAAAGTGCATGACGATGAAAATCGTCAGGCCGTGCCTGCTGCACATGCGAAATCCCGTGTAGCTGCAGTACGCAGAGGGTCACATGCACTATGACAGATGGACAGTTCTCCTCGTATAATGTCTAAATATAGTAACACTGTCCACCTGCAGTACTTTCACCGTCCGTTTGTGTAGACGGCTCTACGTCCCTACTATCTCGCCAGTCTCACGGGTATCTGAGCCATTATTAGTATAGCAAAAATACCTGTGTTGCGACTGGAGAAGAAATAATACGCTATCCGTCGCTGGCCACGGGTAGCTAAAAAGCATCAATGTTTACCTTTGGATCACCATTGTTCTCACTTTGTGGTTGTCCAGCAGCGACAATAGCCTATTGAAAAAAGATGATATGGCATTTTTAGTATTCTGCTTAAAAAACTAATTACCACTAAAACAATTAGATAACGAAAAGAGACATGGAGCTTAGAACACGTCTTTCATGATTGAAAAAAGTTATGTGGAAAATACAAAAGTCTCTTGTATTCGATACACTAAATAGAACATGCATGAAGTTAATTAAGCTAGCACCAGCTTAGCACCACACCTGATCGATCGGCAGATTGAGAATTGTAGAATCTGCGAAAAAAATCTTGGCCGGGAGGTTGAATGGGCCGAGTTTACCGTAAACTCGTGTGTGTCCTGCACCCAGCTCGCCGGCGGCCACCCTGCGCAGCGTGGCATGCCCGCCGTCCGAACTGGGTTGGACTTGTATCAAGAGAAGAACTTCTCGACACCAGTCTGACATGGTAGAATGATGGACTGATGGTATCAAGTTAGCTAGCATAGTACGATGTTGTGTTCTGAATCGCTAAAAACTAATAGCAAAAAGCATCCAGAGATCGTGGCTGGTCATCTCCGTGCGTTGATGGCAATAAATATCAACAGATGTGAGGTATGTTTTTTTTGCGGGAGTCTTTTAGCGACAAGCAACTGGCAAAATCTGTTTTGTTAGCGATTCAATTTGTGACGGAGAGAAGGAAAAACATATGGAAACTATACGAAAAGTTTTTTACTTACCGGTGGCAATTATGGTGATATGTGGTTTGGTGGGAGGGTAAAGTCGTCTAAAAAAGTGTAGGTACTACAAGAAACGCTCCTTCCTTTATTATTAGGTATAGATATAGATATAGATATAGATATAGATATAGATATAGATTTTTCAGAGATTGAAATAGTGACACATAGTACTGGGAAATTCAGGCTGGTTTGGAGCTCTTTTGATTCACATACATTGTGTACGATTTTTTGTAGAATTTAGATCCTAAGTAATTTTTCATGCAAAAGTCCGTTTAATTTAAAGGATTATGATCCTTAGGCATTCCTTCAAAGCATTTCTTTGCACTCTAGTTTGGAGGAAAGTTTCCAGCCACTCTAACCCCTTTACAATTTCTTCGATTCTTCTGTGCAATGGAACAATACTTGATCCAAAATCCCATAGGTTTGTAATTCTGTAGGATTCAAATGGACATGCCACTTTAATCCTGTGGTTTTTCTATTCCTGTGTTTTGACAATCCTACGAATCAAACGAGGAAGGTCCAACCGATGCAGTGACACATGTTCCATGCGATTGCACCGCGTAGCTTAGTAATGGTCCATTAAAAATAAGATGAACTCGATTTGTTGAAGAATGCCCATTCGCAAATCATCGTTGAATACAGCTATAGGCTGACAATTTACTGGTCGGTTTCTCTACGATGATAATATTTTTTTTTTGGAAATGTTGGCGTCGAGGGAGGTCAATATTACTAGCGCACCACTAGACAAATTCGATGTAGGCATGGTACATAATTAAGGAGAATGGAGGATGGAGAATGGGGTGAATGAGGACAATGAGGTGTAGGAGATTGGTGAGGAGGTGTTTGATGCTTATCAACCGAAAGGAAAAGCAATAAGAAGAGTCAATTGCACCGAATTGGAAGACGTTTGTTTGGCTAAGGTATGGGAGGTGGTGCTAGTTGATACAGTGGCCGACAATGACCAAACCGGCAATAAATATTGGCACAAGATTGAGGACAAGTTCCATCGGATCATGCCACAGTCATCCACCCGTGCATCGAGATCACTCCATTGCCAGCCTGATGTGATCAAGCAATGTTGTATCCGTTTTGAATGTGCTCACAATTGCAATTTTAAATGTGCTCACAATTAAATTTTGAATGTAGGATGATGTTGCTCAAGAGAGGTACAAGGAAATTCTGGCTTCCAAAAATAAACCCTTTGCACTCCAACATTGTTGGAAATGGCATGAATATAGTGAGAAGTTGAAGTTGAGGGATCAAGAAGCTCCACCCAAGAAAGGAGCATTGCTTAGTTTGGATGATGATGAAGATAGTGATGATCCCCGAAGGATGGAAGAAACCATGAGAAGCTCGATGGAAGGAAGATGGACAAGGTAAAGAAGAAAGCGGAGCAAGGAAGTTTGAGAGAGCAAATTATAGGTGAGTTTTTTTTTTGCGAATAAATTATAGGTGAGTTGATGAAGTCAAAGGAAACGATTTTGGTGAAACACATGGCCGCCAAAATGGTTATGGTCGAGAAGAAGAAATATTAACTTACAAAAATATTACAATTCCAAATGTTCTCGGCCAAATTTCTCTGTACTGTATCCCGTGCAGCGACATATGCACCAAATTTCGTATCATATGTGCCAGACCAAGAGAAGCTAAACATTCTCGGCCGGCCACAGCACATGATGCTACAGTGCTTTGCAGTGGTTTTTCCCCCATACATCGGTTGTCACGCAGCTGCAGTGTGCCGCAGAAAGATGGTAGCGCACTGCACCGTGCTGGCGCGATGGCCGGCCCTGCACCAGCACCGTCGACCCCCACCTCCGGCCGGACAGAACCGAGTGCGGTGGTCTCACTCGCCTGAGCCTATGCGTACCTACGTGGGCCACCCGCGGATGCGGCGAGCACGTACGTACAGCGGATGCGCGCGACCACGCCTGAGGCACTGCTGACACGAGAGGGACACGGGAAGGACTGCGACTACAGAAGCGCCACTTGGGGGTGCTCGAGTGCAGACTTGGCGCGTGCTCGGCTCGATTCAATATATATCAAGCCAAGTTGGATGGCGCCGCGGTAGTGTTCCTTTTATAAAAGGAGTATATTATTACTAAGAGGATATTAATTATATGTGGCTTTTGTAATATCTCCCCAATATATTAGTTGAATTAGATTTGTATATGGGTGGGAGGGAGTAACATATAATGTCTAAAATAATATTAATTAAGGATACACACAGATAAAAAAAACAAAAGAAGAAGAAAAAAAAGATCCGCCGAAGCGATCAGAGACTCACACTAACACCATGTAAACTGCGAAAAGGTTCTCCATGAGCAACACTTCCACGAAGGTAACAACGCACAAACGCGGCCGTCGTCCCTTCTAACCGTCATGATCAGATATGTGTTTTTTACCGTGGGGTAGGTCTAGTCTCTAAACAATGTCTTCAACAAGAAAACGACTAGGAAGTCACCACTACCAGACCCAACAACAAGGCCCCACCGGGGGTTTTCGCCCTGAGAACTGAGAACGCAAAAAAAAGAAGTCCGCAAGTGTCATCAACCCCTTTCACTGATGCTGCAAAACAATGGTCGTTTGACATGTCTGATTCTCCTGTTATGTTGCAATAACAACCTGAAATCTTCAAAACATGAAGACCATGATCCCCCACCAACACATTGGATATCGTGCCATCAAAAGATCCTAGGAGGATCCAAGGTGCACGAGAGGTGTAACCACCCTTGTATATCGACATTGTCGACGTCAGCACAATGGATCTCACCCCGTGGCAAAGTTAGAGCAGGCAAATTAGCACATGGCCCTCTATACGACAATCTTGATCCGGAGCCTACAGATTTGTGCCAGGCCAACCATGTCCCCTGCGCCCCAACTCGTGGCAGCACTGGTGGAGTCCTGCATCGTCCATGTGCAACAGATCATCGCGATACCTTGCTCCCATGTCCTAGCACTAGTGGAGTCCGGCATCAGATCACAGATCAACCGTGCCAAAGTCGTTGGTGTGGTGGCACTGGTGAAGTCTCGCACCTGCGCCTACCCGGATCGAACCTACAAGCGGCTTTCCTGGCTGGCTCATAGGAGGAAGCCTCGCGGTGTGGCACGCTACTGATTCTCCCAAATGAAAATGTGTGGGGCACGAAAGAAGGACTCAAAAGGGGGGCACCCCCTCCATCATCGTCTACTGGAGGTCTCCTCCGACGATGGAATGTGAATGAGGCGACCTGTATTGGGGTATTGGGGGTGGCTGGGGGACCTCCAGAGTCTCCCTTGGAGGCGCTCCGGGAAGTTAGACTTTGAAAAGGTGTGATAATCTATTCGGCGCCCTAGTACCTTTTTTGATAAACATTTAGGTGTCAAACATAAAAAAAAAATAGTGACACCATCAATAGGCTATTTCGACACGGTCTAATAGATTATCCTACACTCCCACGTGGCCCTAGACGTATATGGGATGGGTTGGATGTGCTAGACAAAATCGCCATGTCAGACATGCAGGCCTGGCATAATATAGACATAGTCGCCGGTCACGTGGTCAACTTTCTTTAATGCGCACCAACTCCCCAGAAGGGTGCTGCAACTCCCTAGAGAGTGTCAACATGTCTCCTCATGCCAACATTAACAGTCATCGCCACCCCACCTACCTTGCCTATGTCCATTATATACCCCTCCCGGCCCGCTGTCCACACCGTCGCCTCTTCTTCCATCTATACCGGCCAGATCCACACCACCCAAAGCCCCATGGCGAACATGACGAGGATAGAGGTAGCGGCTGCACCAATCACACAATGGATTCATGTAGCGAACTGGGGCATCATCTGCATCCTCTCATCAGAAGTGGACAACAATACCCGTGGCACACTCATCTGGTCCGCCTTCAGCGACTAGATCTAGGTCTAGGCTTAGGTTTGGTTAAAATATTAAATGCCAACCCCTATGCATTGGACAAGTGTCCCAGTTCCCCCAAAAGTGTCTATCTGGCGCAAGCACCGAACACTCTAGTAGGGATACCAGTGGAGATGATCTTAGATTAATTTTTTGTTGGTCGGTGTGTCTATGGGTGGACATACATAGAACTCAAAACCCACGAGCAAAACGAGTAACTTGTGACTTGGCTCGATTCAGCTCAAACTTGGTGACTAACGAACCGAGTGGATTTTTAAATCTAAGACTGTTTAGTGACCAAGCTAAATGAGCCCGAGTTATTGAGATACTCGTTTAGCTTGTTAAGCTCGTTAAGGACCCATCTAGACATGTAATTATATAATTTCGTCGGTGATTGTGTAATGTAGATTGTTGTGCCTCCATTTATTTTCACTAATCTAACAATCTTGATGAAACACACGTGATCATATAAGAATGGTATTTTTTATATATTTTGTAATAAGCTAACTCGCGATTTTCATGAGTCAACCCAAGTCTCACTTTTGAACTCTTAACGAGCCAAACCGAACCGAGCGACGAATTCCAGTCCTAGGTGTCACTAGTAGAAAATGCCTCATTGGTCCCGGTTGGTAAGGGGCATTAGTCTCGGTTACCCAACCGGGACGGGGCAATCGGGACTAAAGCCCCAACCTTTAGTCCCGGTTGCCCCACCAACCGGGACAAATGGGTGTACACGTGGCGTCGTCAGAGGGCGAGGGGGGGTGGAGCAACCGTCCTGGTTCGTAACATGAACCGGGACAAATAACCTTCTGCCGCGGTAGAGATTTGGCACATTTCTCTGCCGCGGCAGAGAATTCATTTGGCAACTTTTGTTGCCGCGGCAGCATTTTCGCCACTTTTGTGCCACGACAGAGAATTCATTTAGGTTGTTTTATTGTTTATTTAGTGTTTTGCACTCATCAATGAAGGAACCATTATATTACACAAGATCATCATGACAATATTACATTCGATACACGGATCGAGTTCATGCAGTACATACAAAAGTTGTTTTTTTACAATCCCTATTGTCTATACACAGCCGAATAGTATTCCCTTTTTGGGTTTATGACTTCTGCATCGAAGAATCCCGCCAATTCCTCCTGAATTGCTCGTACGCGATCCTTTGGCAGAAGACCGTCTCGTAGACGTTCGATCTGATTTAAAAAAGGAGTCAGCCTATATGAATGAAACTAAACACAATTTGATTGTAATTAAAAACTATAGAAATTGTTTACGTACGTGGAGTTGCTCTAAATTTCTGCCCTTCTCACCGTGCGTCTGCCGGATGAACCCGTAAACATAGTATCGACATAGATTGTTACCTGGTCCCTGTGTCAGGCACTTTACGAAAACATAGTTCAATCAAAATAATAATCAAGCATGATAATAACTGTATCAAAACTAGAATCAAAGAGATGCGCAGATATAGCTAGTGGTGCTTACATCTAGTGCTTCAAATGTAAGCTCCGCTTTCCAAACACCCCTAGCCTTGTTGGTGAACCGTTTTCAAGCGCTGCCCGGCGAAGAAAACAAATAAAATAAGTTATTAATTACTTGATATCATAAAATTCACGAACGTTGCCGATATAGTGTCGTAATGATTAGAATTACCGCTGGAGAAGCATCTGCATGTCCTTCCACTGCTCAAGGGGTTTATGTTTCGAGTCCTTGACTAGTACACGCCCTTTATCAAGTTGAATGATTAACAGAATCTAGTGGAAGCTGCGAATGCATAACTAATCAATTATATACTTAACATCGAGTAAGCGAAATAGAAAGTGTATAGAAGACAATAACACTCACTCGAAGTTGTAAGAAAAAAGTATTTCCCTTTTGGTTTCTTGAAACCTTAACGCGTGTACTATATTATCCTCCGTATCCTGGGGGCTTGTTTTCAGATTAGCTTCATGAACCCAATATGGGTCAATGAAGCCAATGTCATAGATTTGTCCTCTGTTGTATTCGAGAATCTTCATTCTGCATATTACAGTATGATTATATACATGCAATAAACAAGGTGAGATAGCTGGAGACTAAATTAATTACAGAATTAATACTTACAAACAATAGGCACTTATGATTGATTTGTCCAAGGCGTCTTGATTGAATAATTGAAATAGCTCATCAAATTCAATGGATATCATGTCATCCTTTTCTTTCCCATGATGCTTTTTTGTAACCCTCAGCACTATCCAGTTAGCCCCGGCCTTTGTGGCATGCATGTACCAGTTATGCAATCTTCGCATTTTTGTTGGAAGATTATTTACCTCCTCAGGTTTGACGAGAGGTTTGCCGTATTGGTATTTGTATGCTACTTCAGTCACGGGGAAGTACTCTAACTGGGATAAGTATTAGGCAATACTCATACCTTGAGCAGCGGAAGCTTCTCCGTATTGTGCAACTACCTCTGGATCATACTGCTCTTCGGCCCCATATTTGCTCGACCCCACATTGGTTTGGTAAATCACCTTGAGAGGGGCGTAAGACTGTTTTGCTTGTTCTCCGAGCTGGGCAACAGATTTCTCGCTTGCATCAGTACTGCTCTTTGAGGCTTTTTGTGCCGCATGTGACTTGAGAATAGAACGCTCATAGTCTGATGACAGCTTTGGCTCGGGTTGATGAAGAGTCTTTAGCATTTTCAACAATTTGGCTTTTTCTTCTTTGGTGCTGGGGAACTCTGGCTCTTTCGGCCGCCTCAGCTTAGCGAAAAACGTCGTCGTTTCTGCATCAACGATCGCCGCAGTCTCCTCTTCAGTACAGTCATAAGCTCTCTTGGGAGGAACCTTTGGTACCTTTGGAAGAGGCTCTTGTTTACGTTTCGGCGATCGCTTACCATGACGCAGAGTAGCGATATGCTTACGCTTTTTATCCTGAGGCGCCGGCGATGGCTCCCGCGGCGATGGCTGCGCCGGAGATTGGTGAGGCGACGGAGCCGGGTGAGACGATGAAGACGGCTGCCGCGGCGGCGACGACCTCGCTGGAGACGGGTGAGGCGGCGGCGAAGATGGCCTTGGCGTGTGATTTCTAAGCACGATACATTCCTTTGGCCATAGAATGGTGACGTTTGTTGTGTCTCCCAGTACAGTCACATCCCCTTCACCTGCAGGGTAGTGAAGATCCAAAACTTCAAAGGTGGGCATGATTTCATCCACCCTCACAACAGCGTAGCCCTCTGGAACCGGACGACAGTGGTAAGTTGGTGTGGGTCCAATTGGTAAGGCATAGCTGACCGCCACCTTCATTGATATGTTCACAACTTTGACATGTAGCTCGCAGTGTGTCATCTCTATGATATCATCCACTGGGTAGCCAACAGGACCATCGACGGTGCACCATCGTCATCGCCATTGTCATCACCCGGGACCTCGGTGGAAGCCACATTGCTTTTTTGATTATTCGATAGGCCGGTAGCATCGAATGTAGTGTGCTGCTGAGATGGGCCGGTAGTACTTTGCTCTTTAAGTGCGTTAATTTCATCTTGTTGTTGCTTTATTCGTTCTTCAATTATACGCATTTCGCACTTTCTGAATATCTGCTTCAACTTCCGCCTTGTCCTTTCTCCTCTGACGGCTTCTATCAGGATATTTCTTCCTCTCTTCGGGAAACCCAGTCCTCCATGGTTTGGAGCCGCTTGTGCCTTGTGTTCGTCCATCATGTTCCTTATTTCCAAGGGCGAGTGTGAGCTCATCATTCTCTCTATCGGGAATGAAGTCCCCATCTTTAACAGCCTTTACTGCTTTTCTCATCTTCTCTATTGGCAAGGGGTCTTCTTTATGTCGTATGTTATATATACACATCCCTTCCGAGTCCAACGTGCCCCCATGCCCATAAAACCAATTCCTTGCACGTTCTACCCAATCGTGTGTCTCTGGGGTGATCTTTTTAGCACGCAGTTCATTCTCAAGTTTCTCCCACTTAGGAATGCCAGCCCTGTAGCCACCTTGCCCCATAGTATGGTGATACTTCTTGTTAGCAGCATTCAGCTTATTCGTTGCAGACATTTTCTTAGCTTTTTTGATGTCTTGTAATTTACAAACTCAGCCTAGAATGGTTTTATCTTCTCAAACTGAATCTTCTTGAAATCCGGAGTCTTCTCTTTCACGACATAGTCAAGGTGCAATATTTTCTTCCAGTTGGTGAAACACTCGGCCATATTCTTCATAGCACACTCCCTGACCTTAGCCTCCATGGCTCTCCCATGTTCTAAGGCGTCCTCAACTGGATCCTCCGCATTTGGATCCAGCTCTATCTTCGGTAGTTTGAAATTAACCATGAGCCTCTTCCACAGTAAATCTTTGGCCTTGTTAGGGACAAACAAACATGTTCCCTCTTCTTCTGCATCAGCAAGCAAGCCTATTCCAATTTTGAATAGTGATCGGGATTAAGTCCCTAACGATTACTCTGCATTGTGCCACAAATTTGATTGCGACAACTTCGGGAGCCATCGGTTTGCCGTCTTCAGCGATATCTTTGATCCTGAACCTCTCATGGTCTTCCAACTTTTTGGTTGGGCCTCGTCCGCTCTTTTCAGTAGATTTGTTCGATCCGGAGGGCTAAAATAAGAAATATCGTCGTTACTATTTCTATATAGGTAGCAGATGATTAATTAATGAATTAATTATATTACATGCACCTTGCCAGAGCGGTCGTCTTCTCGATTACACAATGCATCGCCTTCTCCCTCGCGGAAGGCATCACCTTCAACCTCAAACAAGTCGTCTCTTCCGGCAAAAAGAGGATCACCCTCACCGGAGTTGTTCAGAAACGTCGATACATCTAAATTTTCTTCCCCGCGGATCACACCTTGGATCAACTCTTCCTTTTCTTCGTCTCTGTCATGTGGGTCCATATTTTCTGCATAGGTGGAAAAACGGATAAGTCAAAACGGATAAACCCTAATTCAGAGAAACCCTAATATAAAAATACACAATAATAAAAATATATACATACACACTATATATACATACATAATATATACATACACACTAAAAGGGAAGGGGCGGCTGGAGCGCGTGGCGATGGACGGAGACGGAGGCGCTGTGGCGGTCGGGGAGGATGGATAGGCGGAATGCTCAAACAAGGATGATGATATGACAAGTTGAATTGCATTGAAATGAAACCCTAAAACTTGCTCGGCAATTTAAACGGGGTTCCGAGGGTTGAAAACCCTAACTCGGGAAACTCGGAAACACATGAGAGGGGTTGATTTAGTTATCTAATTAAACTTGTCATTAAAGTTGATTATCAATGCATGATTATAGCTTAAAAAGGTAGAACTCATTTTTCTGAACATTTTGGTATATTATTTGTATTTTTCTGACTTATAAATAATAAGATATGAATTTTACAATATTTAATCATTTTCTGGAATTATAAAACAATTTATTACATCAGGCTAACGTTATAAAGAACCCAGGGCTTTTGTTACCACGACTGAACCTACCCATAGAGACTGACTGGTGGGGCCGGAGCCACATCAGCAGCCCCACACGCAAAGTGGGGGGGGGGGGGTCAGGGCGTTTCTCACCGGGGCTGGATCTAGCCAGAGGGGCGGGCCCCTGGCCACGCTGGGTCCACCCCATGGCCACGTGGTGGCCACGTCACTCGCGACGACGCGACCGGAGCGGCAGGTGGTGGTTGCCGGCGATGTTTCCGGCGATTCTAGGGAGCGCCGTTGGGCCTGTTCAAACCGTGCGAGCTAGAGGAACCTATCTAACCTAGCGCCGCTAGCTAATGGTCGCCGGAGCAAGCACGACGGCGAGCATCTGCGGTGGAGCTCTCGGGTGAATGGCGAGCAGCGGCTATGCGCGACGCCAGGAAGAAAATACTGGGTCAGGGAGGTTCAGCGGCTCACCCTGAAGCGATTGGGGACGACAGTGAGGAAAGGCGAGGCTCGGAGCGCCAGCGAGGAGCGCGGCGGAGCTCGTCGGGGTCGAGGAAGAAGCAGCGCGTGGAGGCGCGACGGCGGGGCAGCGAGTGGAGTCCGACGACGGGGCAGCGCGTGGAGGCCGATAGCGGGGCGGCGGTTGGGCAGCCTGACGGTGTCCGAGCGCTTGTCCTCGCGGCGGCGGCGATCTGTTGCGGGTGAGTGAAGAGGAACGGGAAAGAAGGAGAAGGAGAAGGGGCGAACAGTTATAACCAAAGGACCTTTTGTCCCGGTTGGTGGCTCCAACTGGGACTAAAGGGTCATACGTCCCGGTTGGAGCCACCAACCGGGACGTATAGTCCACTTTTTTTCATCAGCCCAAGGAGCGCGCGCAGGGCTCTTTAGTCCCGGTTGGTGGCTCCAACCGGGACATATGAACCTGTTTTAAAAAAAATTCAGGAATTTTCTCTCTGTTCCCACCCTATTTTTTATTTGGGGTTTTAAATTTGTAATGTTTTTTAAATGATAATTACTTTGGAATTTAGAAAAAATTTAAACATAAAAAGTTTTTGAATTTGAATAAGTAATTCAAAACCATTTTCTGTTTTAAAAAATAATTAATGTAACCATTTAAACAATGAACCATTTAAAATTAAAAATGAATTAACTTATATTTTTTGAATATTAATTTGTAATTTAGGAAAACTTTAAACATAAAAAGTGTTTGCATTTGAATAAATAATTCAAAACCATTTTATATTTTTAAAAATAATTAATGTAACCATTTAAAACTAAAAATGAATTAACTTATATTTTTTGAATATTAATTTGGAATTTAGAAAAACTTTAAATATAAAAAGTGTTTGGATTTGAATAAATAATTCAAAACCATTTTCTGTTTTAAAAAATAATTAATGTAACCATTTAAAATATGAACCATTTACAATTAAAAATGAATTAACTTATATTTTTTTAATATTAATTTGGAATTTAGAAAAACTTTAAACATAAAAAGTGTTTGGATTTGAATAAATAATTCAAAACCATTTTTTGTTTTAAAAAATAATTAATGTAACCATTTAAAATATGAACCATTTACAATTAAAAATGAATTAACTTATATTTTTTAATATTAATTTGGAATTTAGAAAAACTTTCAACATAAAAAGTGTTTGGATTTGAATAAATAATTCAAAACCATTTTCTGTTTTAAAAAAAATTAATGTAACCATTTAAAATATGAACCATTTCCAATTAAAAATGAATTAACTTATATTTTTTTAATACTAATTTGGAATTTAGAAAAACTTTAAACATAAAAAGTGTTTGGATGTGAATAAATAATTCAAAACCATTTTTTGTTTTTAATTTGGATTTGAATTAACTTATATTTTTTATATATTAATGGGCGGAAAAAAGGACGGGAAATAATGGGCGGAAAGAAAATTTTATTAGGATAGAACTGGAATTAAAGTACATAACGCAACTAACACAAAGTTACATAGAAGAACTGAAAATTAAGATACATGGCCAGATTAAGCCACAATCGGCCGAACTTGTTTTGCAATGTTGGAGTGATTCAGTCATGCTCCTGCCTACACTTGTAATACTCGCCACTGTAGTCGTCGTACTCCCCGCGGTCGTCGTCGCTGTCGTCGTCGGGGTGCCGTAGTTGAACCTTGAAGGCTGAGTACGAGTGGGCTGGACTTGAGGGTAGCGCAGGCGGGGGCTAGAGTCGGCAGCCGTGTCGTAGGCCATGACGCTCTGGAGAGTCCGACCGCGCCACCAGAATCGACGGCCGGCCTCGTTGAAGTTCGGAGGAGGTGGGCCATCCTCCTCGTGCCTAGCGAGCGCCCTCTCACGCCGATCCACGAAGAAGGCTTCCCAAGTCGGGAAATAGTCGGGATACCATCTGGGATTCCTCCGCTGCTCCGGCGTGAGCTCGAAGTAGTAGTGGTTCGTGATGGCCATCCGACGCGCCACACCTAGAGGGACAGGAGGAACCGGCACGCCTCCGGCGCTCAGCATCCAGCCGACGGGGACACAGTAGCCCGGCGGGCAGGGGTAGTTCGAGGCGCAAAGCGCCTCCGCCTCCTTAGGAGTTAGTACTACGGTGGAAGTCATGGGAAAGAATGATGAGGTTGCAGATATGAGTCTAGAGATGTACAATGACAATGAAGGCCAACCCTACATATATATATATATAGTGAGAAATGGCAGGAAGATAACTGGAGGGAATAACTGGCGGGAGAAATGCCGGGAAAAAATGGCGGGAAGAAAAATGGCGGGAAGGAAAATGACTCATTTAGAACTTGCATTGGATCTCTGAAGAAACCACATATTGCGAGTCTAAAAATGATTTTTTCAAAAAATCACGCGCGATAGATCATGTACCTGTAGTACAAACCGGACCCACTTCCTACCGATTCGGCAGACATTTGTCCTTTTTACCCGGGATAGACGAAAAGGTTTGAGATGTCCCGGTTGGGAGATAGTCCATGTAAGGTGGTTTAGTATTTTAGGAAAATGGGACGGTAGCATTCTGAAACGGCATTTTGATGGTTACTTCACAAAACGACCCATTTTTTGCGCTCGGAAAATGGAAAAGGGTTTTTCCGTGCGACAAAAAGGAAAACTTCCTGCTGCAAAATTGTTCTACATACCAATGTCCACACGCATGCATAATATGGGCACAACATCACAAACTATGCCATGATTCAGCACATAACATCGGTCATTTGGACCAAAAGCCATGAAACCTCGAACATGATAGGTCATTTTGTGAAGGTTTTTTCGAAACATGATCAATATACCAAGTCTGGTATTTTTCCTTTCAACTATGTCACATAATATGACACCACGCGAAGGATTTTCATTGTTCGGATTTTTTTTTGAATTTATTATGCCCGTTTTGAATTATCTGAATTTCTAACTATGGTCGAACCGGTGTGCATGAAGATAGGGTACGAGCATCGTTAGAACTTGCATTGGATCTCTGAAGAAACCACATATTGCGAGTCTAAAAATGATTTTTTCAAAAAAATCACGGGCGATAGATCATGTACCTGTAGTACAAACCGGACCCACTTCCTGCCGATTCGGCAAACATTTGTCATTTTTACCTGGGATGAACGAAAAGGTTTGAGATGTCCCGGTTGGGAGATAGTCCATGTAAGGTGGTCTAGTATTTTAGGAAAATGGGACGGTAGCATTCTGAAACGGTATTTTGGTGGTTACTTCACAAAACGACCCGTTTTTTGCGCTCGGAAAATGGAAAAGGGCTTTTCCGTGCGACAAAAAGGAAAACTTCCTCCTGGAACATTGTTCTCCATACCAATGTCCACACGCATACCATGATTCAGCATATAACATCGGTCATTTGGACCGAAAGCCATGAAACCTCGAACATGATAGGTCATTTTGTGAAGGTTTTTTCGAAACATGATCAATATACCAAGTCTGGTATTTTTCCTTTCAACTATGTAACATAATATGACACCACGCGAAGGATTTTTCATTGTTCGGAATTTCAATATACTAAAGGTTCATCTTTAGTCCCGGTTGGAGGGATTTCGGCAGGCTGGGCCAGGCAGCACTAATGATAGGGGTGAGTGTCGACATTATGTCGTGCGGCGTGTACCTTGTCCCGTATGGTGTCACCAACCGGGACTAAAGATGAACCTTTAGTCCCGCTTGGAGACACCAACCAGGACAAAACACGAGTCAGCACTAATAATAGGGGTGATTGTCGACATTATTTCGTAAGTGTCGACACTATGTCGAGCTGCTTGTACTATAAATAGGCATCCTTGTGAGTCCAGTCCTCCAGCCAGTTTGAGGCATCTCCAAGATGGTTTTCGTGAGCAGGGACACCACTACGGCCATTTTCAGGGAGATGCCGACGGAGCCCAGTCCTCCGGCATCTCCGAGAAACTGGTCATAGAGGCACTCCCTAATATGTGAAATTAGTTAGCTCCCAGGCGTATTGATCTAGTTAGAGAAGTTACAAGCTGCAAGATGGTTTTCGAGAGTAGGGACACCACTACGGCCAGTTTCAGGGAGATACCGACGGAGCCCAGTCCTCCGGCATCTCCGAGAAACTGGTCATAGAGGCACTCCCTAATATGTGAAATTAGTTAGCTCCCAGGTGTATTGATCTAGTTAGAGAAGTTACAAGCTGCAAGATGGTTTTCGAGAGCAGGGACACCACTACGACCAGTTTCAGGGAGATGCCGTCGGATCCCAGTCCTCCGGCATCTCCAAGAAACTGGTCATAGAGGCACTCCCTAATATGTGACCACGCGCGTTTGGAGATCAGATCTTAATGGTAAGTACGAATACATTATCACCAGCAGGGAGTTCAGGATTCTTCCGTTGATCTGCCTCACCTTTGAAATGCTTGCCTTTCTTTCTTACGAGATGATTGGTCAGAAGAAATCATCGATTCGCCAGGTACACAACCTTCTTGCATTATGCAAATATGTACCTTCAGTCTTATCTAAACAGTGTGTGCATGCCTTATATCCCTTGTTTGTCTGTCCTGAAAGGTTACTAAGAGCAGGCTAATCATTGATGGTTACGAATAACAACCCTCGTAGATCAAATGGCTCCTGTTTGTTCTCATCCCACGCACGTACACCTGGTTTGCCCCGCAACTGTAAGAGTTCTTCAACTAATGGCCTAAGGTACACATCAATGTCGTTGCCCGGTTGCTTCGGGCCTTGGATGAGCACTGGCATCATAATGAACTTACGCTTCATGCACAACCAAGGAGGCAGGTTGTAGATACATAGAGTCATGGGCCAGGTGCTGTGACTGCAGCTATGCTCCCTAAAAGGATTCATGCCATCCATACTTAGACCAAACCATAAGTTCCTTGCGTCACCTGCAAAGTCTGGGAAGTCTCTCTCGATTTTTCTCCACTGTGATCCATCAGCAGGGTGTCTCAACTTCCCGTCTTTCTTACGGTCTTCTTTGTGCCATCGCAACAACCTGGCATGCTCTTTGTTTCTGAACATGCGTTTCAACCTTGGTATTATAGGAGCATACCACATAACCTTAGCAGGAACCCTCTTCCGGAGGGGCTCTCCCTCAACATCACCAGGGTCATCTCGTCTGATTTTATACCGCAATGCATTGCATACCGGACATTTATCTAAATTCTCATACTCCTTACCGCGGTAGAGGATGCAGTCATTAATGCATGCATGTATCTTTTGCACATCTAATCCTAGAGGACAAAGAGTCTTCTTGGCTTCGTAGGTACTCTCGGGAAGTTCGTTATGTTTTGGAAACTTTGGCTTCATTATTTTCAACATCTTTTCAAATGAGGAGTCAGTTAGACCACACTCTGCCTTCCATCGCAACAATTCTAGTGTGGTACCGAGATTTGTGCTGCCATCTTCACAATTTGGGTACAACAATTTCTTGTGATCTTCTAACATGCCCTCTAACTTCAACTTCTCATTTTCTGTTTCACAGTCTCGCTTTGCATCAGAAATGACCCTACGAAGTTCATCAGCCGGCTCATCTGATGCCCGTTCTTCTGACATGGTTATACCCTACGGGTACGTGACTTCAGCATACCTGGTCCAGCCCAAGGAATGCCCACAGCAGACATACACTGGCCCATGAAGATTTTCGGGTGGCCAAGGCCCATGACGCCTTCGGATCCTTGGAGAGCAAGACTATCATAGATAGGAAATTTAAAGGGATAAAACCCTAGAACCTGTAACCGACTAGGGCTATGCCCGGGACCTGCCTAAGTCTATATAAAGGCCAGGAGGGCACGTCCTAGATCTCTCGACTCATACTTTCGCACAGGCACCTCCACGCCAAATCGAATCTGCGCACCTGTAACCTTCGGTTCCGCCGTAATCAAGAGCAGACAAGCAGGAGTAGGGTTTTCCCTTCGGGGGCCTGAACCTGGGTAAATCTCGTGTCCCCTAGTTGCTTGTCTGTTAACCGTTCCACGATCTCCAGCATCCCCATCTTCTCCAAAACCCAAGTCCATAACAATGGGCATTGACGAGCCGAAACCTCGTCAATTGGCGCCGTCTGTGGGAAACGGGGCTGCTGATTGTGCAATCGTGACGGTTCCGACCCGATCGATCTACAACTCTGCGGCGACGGAGAATCACCTCCTCTTCGGCGCTTTCGACTTCACCGCCCACTGGCCGGCCACCATGAAAGATTTCGAGCCCGTAGGCTACGTACTCGAGATCCTATTCAGGAGCTTCTGCTTCCAGGTGGGTCAGACTGGCACCCTCCGCCTTCCAGAGCGGGTGCCCCTACCATCGATCAGGCCCGCCTCGTGGGCTCCACACCCTGTGCTACGCACATCGCCATCAACAGATGAGTTTTACGACAGCAGCAGTTGTAACTCCGATCTGTGTGATCCACCTTCGGATGAGGGGACCTACGGTTCCGGATCCGAAAGCTGCGGCAGCAGCAGACTAATCTACGAGTGCTATCTATGCGCCGCAGTCATCCAGGGCGACGAGGAAACACCTAACCCGCCGCCCAACCGGAACTCCAACCCGCAGGACAGAAACGACGGAAACGGCGAAAACAGAAGAAGCCAGTCCCCCCACCCGACGGGGAAAACAACGGCCACGTCATCCAACTTAGCAAAGAAGGATGGGTCCAGGCACGCCGTGCCGTAGCAGGTGACATAGTCCTACCTGCAGACGCCTCACGTGAACTACTGATGGCATACCACTTCCTCCTCATCGAGGAGCACAAGAAGCAAGTCAAGATGCAGGAGACGCTCGACAAACGCAAGCAAGCAGCCTCCGAGTCCAGCGCGCGACGAGCTGCGCTCTCTGCCATGGCACCAGGCTCTAGCACAAACGGAAACCAGGGAAACAAGCATCGCTCTCGGGTGGAGAACATGGATCCCAAGGAGCGCCGTGACGTGACCCGAACTCTCCACACATCGTTCATGGAGATGGACGCTGACGGCAACGTCATCCCGAAGACGCCGCAAGCCGCGATCATGGCAGCCACTGCATATCTCGCGGCTCACCCGCCTCCGGAGGGGGACCCGAAAAGAGCCATGCACAAGTCCGCGCTCACCGGACTCGGACTTGTCGGAGCTGCGCTCCACGAAGACGCTCCTGCGGAGCCGAAGAAGAAAGCTCCGGCCAGGCACGACCGGAGCCCCACCTCTTCATCGGAAGAAGAGGAGGAACACGACCTTCCTCGAAGGAAGAAGAGCTCGCGTCACCGTAAACACGACTACGACGCCCGAGACGCGCTTACACAGCGCAAAATTGACAAAGCGTGAGCGAAACGTGCATGCTCGTCTGAATCCGAGATGGACGAAGACGAAGGAGAACTCTGTGGAGCCCGATGCTTTAGCAGATCTGTTCGACGAACACAGATGCCACGCAACTTCAAGCTTCCTTCGGATACTCCGAAGTTCAACGACACGCAGGATCCAAAAGCCTGGCTCCGTGACCATCTGTCATCCTTCAAGCTGCACGGAGGTAACAAAGAAATCGCCATGCAATGCCTTCAGCTGCAGCTGACAGGCGCGGCGCGGGTCTGGCTCAGCAGCCTATCATCAGGATCCATCCGAAGCTGGGAGGAGCTCGCTTACAGCTTCATCCGAAATTTCAAGGGCACTAGCAAGAGGCTCGCCTCAATCGAAGAGTTGCGAGCCTGCACTCAGAGAACGGGTGAATCTATTCGCTCGTACATACTACGCTGGTCTACCACCAAGAACTCCGCAGCACACATCTCCGAAGAGAGGGCCATCGACGCCTTCAGGGACGGCGTCAAACGCCAAGATTTCAAGGAGGAACTTGGGCGCGTCAAGCCCAAGACACTCGACCACCTCATGGACATCGCCAATAGGTGGGCGGACGGCGAAGATTGCATTCACCGAGCACAATCGGATGAAGAGGACGACTACGGCCGAAGACGGGAACGCCGCAGCAAGAGGAGATCGCGCGTCTACGAGTACCGCGACGGACCCGACATGTTCGCGGCCGGCTACGCCGACTACCGCAATGACAACAGCCACAACAGCGGAGGATACCGCGGCGAAAACCTCTGCGACAACGGACGCCCAGCGCAGTCGTGGCAACGCCGCGACCGCGACAACAGACCCTCATCATATGACAAACTTTCGGGTCCATGCACCATCCACTTCTACATCGACAAACAGGATGACAAAAAGAAAGCCAGCCACATGCTCAAGGACTGCCACGAGTTCTAGAAACTCAGCGAAAGCATGGTGCAGATGAGGCAACAAGCCCCAATCCCTGCGTTTGGAAACGCACCCGCGCAAGGAGAAATAGCGCTCGGAGCTCCTCCACCGCCGCCTATTGGAGGCCCAAACCATCCAGTCGCACCGGCACAGAACAACGCTGGGAACGGATACCCCCCACCGAAAGGAGCACTCAATATGATCCAGAAGGGACGCCCCACGAATAGGGTGCAGAAGAAGATCACCCGACAAATCAACTTGGCCGTGGCAACTCCGCCTGCAATCCCTGAGTACCTTAGCAGATCGGAGTCCTGCATCACATTCACTCGCGTGGATCACCCTTGCCAGATCCCTCGCCCAGGTCATGCTGCCCTGGTGCTGGAGGCGCAGATCGGAGGCTTCGAGATGAGTCGCGTATTCATGGACGGCGGCAGCGGCATCAACCTAATGTTCGCAAGCACGCTAGCGGCAATGCGGATCCCGCAATGCAGCCTGGAACAGTCAGACACAACGTTCCACGGCATCGTTCCAGGGAAGGGCATATTCCCCTGGGCAAAATAGGGCTCGGCGTCATCTTCGGGAAGCCGGACAACTTTTGGCAGGAGCGACTCAAATTCGAAGTGGTGGACTGGCCGTCGCAATACCACGCCATCCTGGGGCGTGTAGCATTCGCAAGGTTCCTGGCCGTCCCACACTACGCATACCTACTACTCAAGATGCCAGGACCGAGGGGCGTCATCACGGTCCACGGGAGCTTCACCCGATCGGACCAATGCGACAGGGATTTCAACAAAATCTCCCAGCCTTTCGGCATGCAAGACGAGCTTGTAAGGCTCCGCGAGGTGACGGACAACGGGGCACCCCCAATCACAAGGCAGAACGCACCTGACATGTCCTTCGACTACACCGTCAACACCAAGAAAGTGCAGGTCCATCCGACGGACGCCTCAAAGACGGCCCTGATTGCCAACGACCTCAGCTCCGCATAGGAAGGCGCGCTCGTCGAATTCCTCCGTGAGCGCTGGGAAATCTTCGCCTGGTGTCCTGCGGACATGCTAAGAGTTCCCAGGGAATTCGCCAAGCACACACTCAACGTCTTTCTAGACACCAAGCCAGTCAAGCAGTCCATCCGGAGACTGTCCGAGCCACGAGCCGAAGCTATCGGCAAGGAAATCAATAGACTACTCGCCGCAGACTTCATCAGGGAAATCAAGGAAAGCGAGTGGCTTTCAAACACAGTTATGGTCCCAAAGAAGGACACGGACATCCTGCAGATGTGCGTGGATTTCACGTCACTAAACAAGCATTGCCCAAAGGACCACTTCCCTCTTCCTCGGATCGATCAAATCATCGATTCGACTGCAGGTTGTGAGAAACTCTCCTTCCTCGACGCCTACTCAGGCTATAACCAGATTTGACTCAAGGTCGAAGATCAAGAGAAAACGGCGTTTATCACACCGTTCGGAGTATTCTGCTACAACGCAGTGCCCTTCGGGCTAAAGAACGCGGGTGCCACGTACCAGCGATGCATGCAGGCCTGCCTCAAAGAACAGATCGGTCGCAATGTCCAAGTCTACGTCGACGACATAGTGATAAAAACCAAGGAGGCAAGGACACTTATCGACGATCTCCGCGAGACGTTTGACAACCTTGATCGCTACAGGATCAAGCTCAACCCCAAAAAGTGCGCCTTCGGCGTCCCATCGGGTCAGCTGCTTGGGTACTTCATCTCTCAGCGAGGGATCGAGGCGAACCCGAAGAAAATCAGAGCCATCATGGCAATGGAGAAGCCGAAAAACCTCAAAGGCGTCCAGCAACTCGCAGGGCGAATAGCGGCGCTAAGCAGATTCATCAGCCGCATGGGCGAGAAGGCCCTGCCATTCTACCAACTGCTGCGCAAAGCAGATAAATTCGAGTGGACGCCAGAAGCCAACGACGCATTCGAAAGCCTCAAGCGGCTACTCTCCACCTCGCCCGTCTTGGTCACGCCAAAGGAGCGCGAGCCTCTGCTACTGTACATATCAGCCACACATCAGGTGGTCAGCACCGTACTAGTGGTCGAACGACCCGAAGAGGGCAAGACCCACGGGGTCCAACGCCCAATCTACTACCTCAGCGAGGTACTCACTCCAACAAAACAGAGGTACCCTCACTACCAGAAACTCGCCTACGGCGTGTTCATGACGGCTCGACGGTTGAGCCACTACTTCCAGGAGCATCAGGTGATGGTCGTCAATGAGGCACCCCTGAACAGCATCCTGAATAACCCGGAGGCCACAGGACGCGTGGCCCTATGGGGCATCGAACTGTCACCTTTGGACATCGTCTACGAGAAGCGACTCGCAATCAAATCTCAAGTCCTTCCGGACTTCCTGGTACATTGGATGGAGCTGCAGCTGCCAGACACCCCAGACATGTCGCAGTCATGGACGATGCACTTCGACGGCTCCAAGCGTGAAGCTGGAGCAGGAGCAGGGGTCATACTGACCTCCCCACAAGGGGACAAGATGAAGTACGTCCTTTGGATGAAGTTCCGAGCTTCTAATAATGAGGCCGAATACGAAGCCCTCATACACGGCATGAGGATGGCAAAAATCTGCGGCGCAACGCGCCTGGTCATCTACGGTGACTCCAACCTCGTCGTCCAGCAGACGATGAACGAGTGCGACGCACACGCCGAAAACATGATCGCGTACCGCGCGCTTTACAACGCACTCGAAGGAGAATTCGACGGCTGCGAACTGCGGCACGTCGGAAGAGAAAGCAACGAGGAAGCCGATAGACTGGCTAACATCGGCTCCACCTGCGCAAAGGTGCCACCAGGCATGTTCCTCGAACAGATCTGCGTGCCATCCATCAAGCGAAATTCCCCAAGGGATCTCCCGAAGAAGCAGAACACTCGGGGGCTACGCTGCCCGAAGGTCATGAAGGACCCGAAAAATTGGACACCGAGGTCACCATGGTCAACCTAATGCAGGTCATGGCAGTCGAAGAAACTTGGACGCGACCATACCTCCAGTTCTTGTTAAATGGAGAACTGCCTGACAGACCGACAGATGCCCGACACATATCTCGTCGGTCAAAAGCCTTCACCACCATCAATGGCGAGCTGTACAAGCGCAGTATTACGGGTGTACTACAAAGGTGCGTCACCATCGATGACGGGAAAGCCATCCTCCAAGACATCCACGAGGGCATCTGCGGCCATCATGCAGGCAGCCGCTCCCTAGTCGCCAAAGCTCTACGGGCCGGATTCTACTGGCCAACGGCCATGAGCGACGCAAAGGACATCGTCCGAAGATGCAATGGATGCCAACGGTTCGCCGACAAACCGCACGCACCCGGGTCAGAGCTCAGACCCATACCTATAGCCTGGCCTTTTGCTCAATGGGGCCTCAACATGATCGGCAAACTGCCAAAGTCCTCGAAAGGGGGACACATTTACCTCTTGGTTGCAGTCGACAAGTTCACCAAGTGGGTCGAGGCCATGCCGGTCACCAACCAGAAAGGCAAAACTGCCGTCAAGTTCTTCGAATCCATCATCTACAGGTTCGGCGTACCACACAGCATCATCACCGACAACGGATCGAACTTCATCTCCGAGGAGTTCCAGGACTTCTGCGAAGGCCTTGGGATCAACATCACGTACGCCTCAGTGGCACACCCGCAAACGAACGGACAAGTGGAAAAGGCCAACGGCCTAATCGGCGCTGGTATAAAGAAGCGCCTCATGAGTCCACTCGAAAGGAAGGCTGGAGCCTGGACGAAAGAGCTACCATCCGTCCTGTGGAGCTTACGGACTATGCCAAACAGCTCCACCGGCTACACGCCGTTCTTCATGGTGCACGGAGCTGAGGCCGTGCAACCAGCCGAAGTACGCCACTAGGCCCCCAGGGTCATCGCATACAACGAAGCCGAATCCACGGCTGCACTCGAGGACGCCGTCGACACACTCGACGAAGCAAGAGACATAGCAGCAGCTCGATCAGCGGTGTACCAGCAGAGTCTCCGCAACTACCACAGCCGACAGCTGCGCCCAAGGTCCTTCGTCGAAGGAGACCTCGTCTTGCGACTCAAGCAAACACGACCGAAGAAATTCGAGTCGCCATGGGAAGGACCCTACGTCATCACCGAAGTCATCCCAGGTGGCGCCTATCGCCTCAAGCACGTGGAATCTGGAGTCACATACTCCAATCCATGGAACATCGCGCACTTGCGACGATTCTACCCCTAGCTACCTACCCCTTACTTTCCATAAGGCTTTTCAGCCAAGGCTACTCAGCCGAACAATGTACTTCCTCCATTACGATATAATTAAAGCTAAGTGTCTCGCCCCAAATTCAGTTCGCTATTTTGCAACTTTACTTTATGCTACAAACGCACTCGGGGGCTCCCCCCACCTCACGATTTCATCGACTGAGGATCAAGCGTGTACACCTGAGTAGCTGACAACGTCAGGCAAACGAAAAGGACACGTACTCAATCAAAGCACTGCGTGCTCACAAACCTTTACAACAAAGGGCACAACACGCCCAGCCGAAATATACAAAGTTTACATCTATCTCTTTTTTCAGGTACTACCTATTCTGAAGAATAACCTGAGAACGCTGCTCAAACAAATCTACGACCTGTTCGGCATACTGCCTTAGAGCTGCGTAATGCGGATGCATGTCCCACTCATCATCATCCGGCCGAGGAGGTGGCCCAGCGGCCACAGCAGCCAAATCTACATCAGGCCGGTGCAGCCTCACAAGAGACAAAGCAGCCTTGACTCCGGCGACGAGCTGTTGCCGCACCAACTCCTTGACGTTGCTCACGCTCCGAAACTTCGATAGAAGACCCGCAAGGCTTGTCGGCACAGCATCCAAAGGAAACATGACGTGCAGCACTGAGGCAAGCGACGTCTGCACCTGGCGAAGCACCCGCGACACCTGGTGCACACGGTCCTGCACCATCGCCAGTGCCATGGCACGGTCACGATCCATCCAGAAGAAGCCACCGGCCTCCATGTCCTGTTGGGTCAAGCAATTGACCCGAACAGCGACACGCTCTTTTTCTTCCTTCAGAGCAAGGTTAGCACCTGCGACAATGACACAAATTAAAAGGCAAGGCCAGCAGGCTCATCCAAAGAACTGAGCTACAACTTGAAATAAAGAACAACTTACATTGAAGCTGCTCAGATATCCGAAGTAGCTCTGCCATCAAATACTCCTCTCTGGCTGCACCGCGATCCGCCTTGGACTTCCAAACATCGGCGTGACCACGCAACACAATTAACTCCCTCTCAAGACTACGAACACGGTCCCGAAGAAAAGTGAGTTGAGAAGGGTCATCCAAAGATGGCCGCTGCTGCGCTGCGGGTGAGGTGTCAACAGGGTCAGCACCCGAAGGAACCTAGAGCAGCAGAAAAAGAAAGGGACACAAACATTCAGACAATGGCAGAGCACAACTCAGAAGAATTCATTAAACATATAAGGCCACTACGTGGCACAAGGATGGTGTTCTCCAAAATATTTACAGCAAAAGTAGACTACAAACTATCCTACGTCTACAACGCCTAAGATGCGGCACCCTGAGTCGCCTCGGAGCCAGACTGCCTAGCTTTGGCCCCGCCTAGCTGCCGCAGTGCATACTCAGACAGCAAATCAATGAGCTTGGGCCCATATCGCTTGCAGCGAGCAGAGTAGGCAGCAAAGGCTACCTCGGATCCATCTACAGTCGTCGGCATCCGAGAGGTGATCTGGGGCAAATCCAGCTCCGCTCCAGCCGCCAAGGCCATCGCCAGCCCGATGGATGCGTCGATGCCCTTCTGCTTGCGCTTGTACGCCGCAGGCGCTTCGGCTGACAGAGCCTCCACCAGAGCATCCACATCATCGAGGGCCACGCCCTTAGGAACAAGCTCCTTGTAAAAGCTGCCAAGGACCTCCTTCGCCTTGGCAAGGGAGCTGACGACGGTGCTGCAGCGGTCTTCGACCGCCACAGTAGCATCATCTAGAGCACTCCCGTGCTCTAGAGCACCGCGGTCAAACTCGATGCCTGCGGCATCTGAGACAAAAAATAAGAAAGAAGACATGAAGAAAGGCAGCACAGACGAAGACACGAGGCATGAAGAAACAAGCACAAATCAGCACTCACCCGAAATAGCCTTGGCAGCAGCCATGAGCTTCGCTGCTACCTCTCTTTCACGAGCAGCCGCAACTGTGGCCAGCTGCTCCTCACGATCCGCGGCCTCCTGCTGCAGACGCTCCTTCGCTTCGGCTGCTTTAGTCAGCTCTATCTCGAGGCGTTCCTTCGCACCAACGGCGGCTTCGGCCTTCTGCTCCAATTGACCAAGGCTCTTCTTGAGAGCGTCGACCTCACGGAGAGAAGTGTTATGCTCCTCTGCATTCAAAACAAGCAAGCATTAAAGAACAGAACCAGAATAAATAAGAGAGGCACTAAAAGGCAGATAGGTACCTTGAAGCTGCCGAACGTTAGCCTCCAGCACCAGACGCTCCTGCACTAGCCGCTTGGCCTCCTGTACAAAAGGCTGCAGAAAAAGAAATAGCAGTAAGAAAAAGGACTTGGGGGCTACGCCCAACACAAAGGAGTAAACGCAAAATTCGCACACGAAGACACTCGGGGGCTCCCCCCGTGACATGAAACAGAGGAACTTACATGCTCTGATGGCGACTCCGAAGGCCCGCCTGCGAAATTCTAAGGCGCAACCACCTGCACCTCCTGCATAGGAGGATCCGGAGCGGCGCCTCCCGAAGTCGCCACCGCCTGAGGAGGAGGAGACGCAATCTTCGACTCCCCCATCATTTCCCGCGCACCATCACTGGAGGAGTCGCGGGAGGAATGCCTGCATATGAAGCAATTAGCAAAAGTACAAAGTCAACAAGGAAAAAGGACACCAGCGTAACAAGAAACTTACGAGCCTAGTGAGCTCAGGTCGAAGACAGGAGGAATCCTTCGGGCTCTCTTCTCCTCCTTTTTCTCTTCCTTCTTTTCTTCCTTCTTCCGCTTCGCTGGCGGGTGCGGCGCTACAGCCCGCACAGGAATGGCAGGAATGGGAGAGGAAGAACCTCCATGACCGTCATCATGACGATCCAGGCACAGAGGGTTTCTGGGAGTCGGAGGAGTCGAGGCATCCGAAGACTCGCTGGAGCTCCGAGATCGTTTGCGCGTATGGTCCTCACTCGACTCGTTGACCTCCTCAGTTGGCGATCGCGCCGAAGGAAGTTCGGACATGGAGTCCACCACTTCATTCGGTGCAGCCGGAAATAATTCGGGCAATGGAGGTACCATGCCCGGTACCTTGAAGCTCTGCCAATAAGACGGAAGTTTGTTAGAAAACAAAATATAACAAACACGCAATCAAAGCAAAGCGCTACGCGCACGAATCTACACCTGTGGAACAGCCAGCGTCGAAGAAAATGGCGGAGTCAACGACTTCCCCGGGATATCCTCTCCAGCCTTGTACTTCAGCAGCGCGCGAAGGGCCCTGTCAAGATCCCCCTCGGAGATTTTCTCAGCCGAAACCCTCGTCGGATCACGGCGCCCAGAATAAAGAAACATCGGGTGCGCCCTGGCTTGGAGAGGCTGCACCCGACGCTCGAGAAACGTCCGGATGATATCCACGCCGTTCACTTCCTTCTCCGGAATCAGCTGGAGATCCTCCACCCGACGGTAAAGGGCCTCTATCTCCACCACCTCACCATCCAAGATTTGGTTTTTCCAAGACCTTTTCGGCTCAATCATTTGGGAGGGGTCAAAAGGAACAAGACCAAAATCTTGCCCGGGCACTACGGAGTCGCGGATATAAAACCATCTTCTCCGCCAGTACTGGACAGATTCGGACATGGAAAAAGAAAAGAAGAGAAGATTGGGACTAAGGGAGATGATGCAACCCCCAATGGGATACACACCATCCGAACCAGATTGCCTCTTCACGGAATAGAGCTTCCGGAAGAGGCCAAAATGCGGCTCAATGCCAAGCCAGCACTCGCAAAAAGTGATAAAACAAGCAATGTGGAGAAGAGAATTGGGAGACAGATGATGAAGCTGAATCCCATAGAAGAAGAGCAGTCCACGGAGGAAGTTGTGGACTGGAAAAGAAAACCCACGAATAACGAAGGCGAGAAACATAACCCGATACCCAGCTGGGGGACGGGGGATTACCTCCTTGCCGGGGAGTCTGACGGCCTCCCTATCTTGTGGGATCAGACCCCGCTCGCGAAGCTTGCGGAGATCGCTCTCCCGCGTCTCAGATCGCCGCCAGCCACCGTCGGTGACACGGGTAGCGGCGGCGCTTTTCTTTCCTCCGGCGGCGCTAGTACCAACGGCAGACGAGGATTTCTTCGGTTTCCCCATTGCGCTACGACGGCGCTGGCGGTGAAAAACGCAGAAACGACGACGGAAATGTGGAAGGAAATCCTAGCGCGCAGCAAGAATCGCTAGAGCACAAGGAGGCAGTGAAAACAAGAACTGATGCGGTGAAAACAAACCGTGGCTTTCCCCAATCATTATAACAGCGAAGACGACGCACGGCAGCCGTCCATCCAGAAGACCTAACGCCAACGGCGGATCTGACCGTACATGTGTCAACATCACAACGAACCGTCGTTACCACGCCGTCCACTACGCGCAGAAATCGAGGAGACACCGTAATTATCTCCACGACGCGCGTGACCGGTCAATTCAAAGTCAGCAAGTGGGACCCACATTCGTCCAGTCAAGTCATCTCTGGCGTAGCAGACGCTTGAGGTCATTGATCGTCAGCACTGATGTCATCAAAAGCTATACTAGCACCAACTACAATTCTTCGGCTCCACAGCTGAGAGTACTCACTCGAATCTTCGATTCGACTAAATACTCGGGGGCTACTCCTATCAGGAGCGCTGGCCGCGCAGCCGAAAGATGAATAAAGACAAAGTATTTCTTTGAGTCCTACGTCGAGTCAACGACTCCACTACGGACTCGGGGGCTACTCCCATAGGGGGATGGATTTAAGCATCCGAAAATTTTCGTGTCCTACGGACTTAACAACTGAACAATGCTTGAACTAAAGTCTCTGCTCGAGTCTACTGTAGGGGTTCGTAGCATGGAAAACAAAAAATTTCTACCGCATGAACACACAATCAAGATCTAATATATGATCAAGCCAAGATCTATCTACTAGATTGTAGCAACGAGTCGATAGAGGAACTCACCCTCGAAGATTCCAAAGCGGTTAACGAGAGCAGATTCTCGTGGGTGATGTAGTCGTACACTTGCCGATCTCAAGATCGCGTAGACGATCCTTCCGGCGCTGCGTTCCGGCAGCGCTCCCGCAGTCGGTCACATGTTCGGTACTCGATGAAGACCTTCCTCTCCCTTGTTCTAGCAGGCAGCGGAGGTTGTAGCACTCTCCTCGCGATTCCGGCAGCACAACGGCGTGGTACCGGAAGTAGAGGGGAGATCTCGCAGGGCTTCGCCTTAAGCCGGAGCGAGTATGGTGGAGTATGAGAGAGCTTTGGTGATCTAGGGTTTAGACACACCAATTAGAAGGCTCTAAACCAGAGGCTAGGGCAATTAGAAGCTCTAACTTGACGGCTTGGGAGAAATCCCTAGGCTGTGGCTAGGGTTTAGGTTTAGAGGAGAGGGACTTGTGTGTCCTAGGAGGGAGCCCTGCCCCTCCTTATATAGGTGGAGGGGCCGGCGGCCAAGGGGAGGGAGTGGAGTCCCTCCCCAACTCGGCTTGGCTTGGGGAGGAGGACTCCCTCCCCAACTCGGTTTCACCTCTTCCTCCTCTTTCCAAAAAATGCCGTTTGACTTTTCAAACTAGCCGTTTGACTTTTCAAACTAGGATTTGAATAAACCCTTTATTTTGGACAGCAATGACACTTAGTACATGATGAAATCATTCCAACTTGTAATGACACATTCATGTACCCTTCCCCCCTTTTTCGGAGTGCCGGACATTCCGGAACATTCTAGAACATTCCCGATGAAAACACCGGAACCATTCCCCAACCCCGAAACGGGACTTTCCTTATATGAATCTTATTCTCCGGACCATTCCGGATCTCCTCGTGATATCCCGGATCCCATCTGAGACTCCGAACAACATTCGGTCTCTTACTCATCATTCCATAACTACTCAACAACATCGAATCCTTAAGTGTGTCTCCCTACGGTTCGTGAATTATGCGGACATGATCGAGACACTTCTCCGATCAATAACCAATAGAGGAATCTGGAAATTCATATGGCTCCTACATATTTCTATGATTACTTTGCGATCGAATGAACCACTTACATACGATACCAATTTCCCTTTGTCTCACGATATTTTACTTATCCGAGGTTATGGTCGTCGGTATCTCTGCATACCTAGTTCAACCTCGTTACTGATAAGTACTCTTTTCTCGTTCCCGTGGTATGTGATCCCTTGTGAGCCAGTCACATGCTTGCAAGCTAATTGGATGACATTCCACCGAGAGGGCCTAGAGTATATCTATGCGTCATATGGATGGACAAATCCCACTCTTGATCCATGTGTCTCAACCAATACTTTCCGAACACTCAATGCCACCTTTATAGCCACCCTGTTATGGTGTGGTGTTTGATTTTATCAAAGCATCCTTCCGGTAAAGGTGATATGCATGATCTCATGGTCGAAGAAATTAGGTTACTATGTATCAGAAAGCTTATAGCAAATGAACTATATTAAATGACTTGATCTTTATGCTACGCTTAACTATAGGAGTATGTCCATCACATCATTCTCCTAATGATATGACCCTGTTGTTAATAACATCTCTATGTTCATGATCAGGAAACCATGATCATATATTAACCAACAAGCTAGTTTAACAAGAGGCTTTACTAGGGACTCTTTTATGTTTACAAATCACACAAGTATTAATGTTTCCGGTTAATACAATTATAGCATGGTATGTAAACATTTATCATAAGTATGAAGATATGATAATAACCACTTTATTATTGCCTCTTGGGCATATCTCCAACAGTCTCCCACTTGCACTAGAGTCAATAATCTAGTTTCAAACCTTTGTGTATTCAACACCTATGGCTTTCTGGTGTTGTATGTACACGATTGCTAGTGGTCAACTGATCTCCGGATCTGACACTTCCAGGCCC
Source organism: Avena sativa (assembly GCA_916181665.1). Taxonomy (NCBI): domain Eukaryota; kingdom Viridiplantae; phylum Streptophyta; class Magnoliopsida; order Poales; family Poaceae; genus Avena; species Avena sativa. Next base: position 434,147,899 of record OV702284.1, read on the forward strand.
GTGTGTAATTGCATGTCTTTGCGTCTCTACGCATCACTCATTCTCTAATGAGATGGCTTTGTATAATTTTGGTCCTTTGGTGAGACCTTTAGTTCTTTGGGGTTAAAACATGTTGATAATATTGTCGTACAATATATCTTCATAGTATTATCCCGCCGTGAACTACACCTAGTTTGATAACAAACTACTTGACACAAATACCCTCTTTAGCTGCTATTATAGCAGTCATATACTTAGCCTTTTGTTGTAGTATCTGTCACAATGTCTTAACTTTGGAACTCATCCAAATCCATTATGGAACTTACTTTCCATTATATTGTGCCACCCTTAGTTTAGATTGAGATAAACTTAATTTGTACTTTGTGACAAAACTAGTATCAATGTAGTACTTTTACAATGAACTAACCATCTATTTGTCACTTCCACAAATAATATACTCTTAGTTCTTCCAAAAGATCATAAGAATATCCTTACTATCGTCCAATGATTATCTTATGAATCATTCTGGTATATGCTCATAACATTTAGAGCATAGGACATATCTAGATTTGTACATATCACAGTATGATTGATATAAATACTCTTTGTGATTTCATACATCAAGTATCAATCTATACTTGAATCTTTGTTTCACTTACCAAGTGTCAATACACTTGAATATATCATCAATATTGAACTCATTCAATCCTTTCTGTGTGACAAGAACCTTTCTTGTAGTTTCTATATTGAACTCATTCAATACATCATCTATGTACTTTCGGCACAACCATATTAGCGTCTATTGATGCCAAATATTTGGGTTTTGCCTAAGTCTTTCATCAAGATGAAATTCTTAATATGTGTTAATAAAAGATACATCATTTCTAATCAACAATATGTCCTCCACATAATGTATTAGAAATATGTCTTAGCGCTCCCACTTAATTTCTTGCAAATGCAAGTATCTTCATTGTCTCCGATGAAATTAAACTCTTTTAACAGTTTCATCATAGTGAAGATTCCAACTCCGCTATGCTTACTTCAACCATTGAAGTTTGCATATGCATTTAGCATCCTTTGAATTAACAAAACCCTTTGGACCGTGTCATGCACACGTCCTAGGTAACCCTTCTATTAGAAGAACTTGTTTTGTTTATTCAACTACCACATAACAAAATTATATGTAGTGGTTGCTACATTAATCCGTATAGACTAAATATCGCTATGAAAGATCAAATCTTGTCATATACAACCTTTGAACATTGTTGTGAACTCTTTCCCAACATGTCGACTATTTCATAGATGTGAAACATCCATGTCTACTTCTTTATAGATCCAAACACAACTGTAAGGTCTTACACCTTTCTTGAGGGTCCTTCAAGTTCAAAACTTGATTTCTCGTGTATGGAACTATCACGGATTTTATGGCTTCAAGCCATTTGACGGAGTCAGGGCCCATCATCGCTTCTTTGCATGTAGTCCGTTCATTATTCTCAAATAATGATTTAACCCTCAAATCTTGGTATTTGATTGTTTACCCGACCTACTCGTTTTAATAGAAATTTAGACCTCCGTGACCACAACCTTTGAGGCACGTGAGCCATGAGCATTATTGCTGCCTCCGGAACACTTTTCGGCGCTGCGCAACTCTGCACATATAGCTAAGGTTCATTTAACCTTATCAAAGTTCTATTGTCCTCCCACTTATCTTTTCACGAAAAGTTCCTTCTCAAAGAAACTTGACGTTCTAAGCGACAAACACTTTTGTCTCCGGTGTTTATGGAGGAATACTTAACATTAATACAAAGACAGGTTTATCCGACTTTGGTTGCAAACATCTTTCTTATGCATAGCATACCAATGTTTAAGAAAGGACTACTTGGGTTTTATCCCAAACCATAACTTTATATGGTGTCATTTCAGCGGATTATGATGGAGCTCTTTTCAGTGGAAAACGGTAGTCTCTAAAGCTTTTAATCTTTAAAATATAATGGCAGTTCTATGAATTACACCTTTGATCTTACCATGTCAAACAAGGTTTTAATTACATATCTCGAACGCTCCATACTCTTATGGTGTTTCGGGAAATGCAAATCCACAGAACGATTCCTTAAATCTTAGGTATTATGCTAAACTTGTAACTCAAATATCTTTCTTTATGATCTTTATCATAAACTATTTATATTCTTATTACAATGATTTTGCACTTCATCTTGAAATACTTTGAACTTTTCAAATGTTTCATACTTCATCCTTATTAAGTAAATATTCATATATTCACTCAAATTTTCGGAGAAAGCATATGAAGTTGAAATCCATCGCTCTTGACTACATATAATGGATTTCATACAACAATATGTACAAGTTCCAATAAGCTAGTCATTCGTTCCCTTTTGGCCTATGAACGAAGTTTTAATTATCTCTAGGAAAGTTTCACAAGCGTCATGTGATCAAAAATCAAAAGACTCCAAAATTCCATCCACATGGAGTTTCTTCATGTTTTCTTTCCAATATAATTTAAACGGCGATGTCACTTCCTAAGTGATCTTTCAATCAATTTGTCTTTCGACATTTTTAGCACTAGTTTTATGGATGTGATTTATCCAACGAGATTTGTAAATTATCCATCTTTTATGGATTACGGCAATTATTTGAACAACCCTTTTGTTCTCATAATACCTGATAAAACAAATCTTGAAGGCAAGCTTTGATGTTTAACGAGCAACACAATAACCCTTTATTTGTTCTCGATGAACATCTTCACATATTCTTTTGCTAGTTACTTAGGCCATTGTAGTTCATGAATTGTGTTGTTTCGTATGACGATTCACACCAACAAATTCAGTATCAAATACTTAAGAACCACATTGTTTAATAAGCAAAGAATATAGCCATAACATGTATATCATCTATATACTTAAACTGAACAATTCTAGTCTTTTCTTTTCTGCCATATATTTATGAGATTCTCTTTCAGTATTTATTTTCTGTTTGAAAGAATCTATCAACATCAACAGTGGAGTCATACATATGACACATAGTCCAAAGCGTGTATAATTAAATACAAATGTCTTTGGACTTGCACTTTGAAGTAGATCACCATCATCAAATGTTTGGTGTTCTTTCAAATTCCTTTCTTTAGTAATCTCTTGGTGTAGTAAACATTTTACCTACATCAAATATTCACCTTTATCATGGAATCGTCTATGATCAAGCTACTTTTAGCTTATAACGATGAATTACGAGTATAATGTTGCTATCCAAAACCTTTTGGAGGATTAGGACAACAAGTGTCTCCAACCCTTTGCAAATTCTACTCTATCATGTTGCAACCAAAACTTCGTTTCAGATATCACAATATCTTCCACACATCATGGTTTCTGAAACAACTCTTTCAGATCCTAGATAACCTTGATATTAAGACAATCCTTTGAATATCAAAAATCATGGAGACAAACATGATACTCATACACTAACTTTTGGAATTATCACTCTTGTTTTAATACCAATTATTAAACTTCATGGAGTAACCGGAACTTACTGAAAGTTTGCAATAGGACTTTTAAACTGTAGATTAACACTTCAAAACAATACGATACCAGTTCGTAAAGTAACTAACCAGAATTCTATAGTTCTATCATCTCAATTATAACTAAGCACAAGGTGGTAAACGGATGCCAATGACTACAACAACTATGCAAATTCACTTTGATTTAATTTATGATAAATTGAGTTCTAACTAATAATTAAATTAATCTAGGTGAACTCTCACTCAAAACAACATCCCTCACATTGTTTTAGTGATCACACGAACCAAATCCACCACATCAAAACCGATCATCACGAGAGTTGATGTAGCTTCAATGGCGAACAATCAACATGTTCATCATATCTACTATATGACTCATGCTTTACCTTTCGGTGATTCGTGTTCCTGAGACCATGTCTGTACATGCTAGGCTCGTCAAGATCAAACCTTAGCTACCGCATAAGCAAATCTGGCTTGCTTACGTTGTATACACTTGCGGAATCTAACACACCCGATCATCACGTGGTGCTTCGAAACAACAAGCTTTAGCAACGGTGCATACTAAGGGTGAACACTTTAGAACTTGAAATTTATGTGCATGAGGGATCATCTTATAATGCTACCGTCGTCTACTAAGCAATACAAGATGCATAAAGGATTAACATCACATGCAATTCATAATATGTGATATGATATGGCCTTTCTTCTTTGTGCTTCCGATCTCCATCTTCAAGCACGAACATGATCTCCATCATCACCGGCATTGCATCAAGGTCAATGACGCTTCCCCATGGTTGTCGTCCACCGGCTTCAACTATTACAACTACTTTGAATAGACACGCGGGTCTTAACATAATTTAAAGACAACCATATGGCTCCTGCCAGTTGCCAACTTACAATAAGGAACATTGCATACATCAAATATAATCACAATCATGGCCATATCACATCACTGCACACCCCTGCAAAACAAAGTTAGACGCCTCTACTTTCTTTGCATATTTTACGTGGTTTGGGGCTTTCAGTAAGTGTCGTTCTGACTTACGAACAAGAACCACAACATTGATACTAGTATTGTTAATCACCCGTTGTAAATTGGATCTTAACTATGCTAGGAGAAACAGGCACCCGCAAAGCCACTTATGCAATACAAGTTGCATGTCAAGCGTGGAGCAAGTCTCATGAACGATGTCATGTAAGGTTAGCCCGGGCCGCTTCATCCCAACATACCGCAAGATGCAAAGTACACAAGAAGCAATCGACAATAAAAGCATCAACGCCCACAATGACCATTGTGTTCTACTCGTGCAACAGATCTACATATAGACACGGCTCTGATACCACTGTAGGGGTTCGTAGCATGGAAAACAAAAAATTTCTACCGCATGAACACACAATCAAGATCTAATCTATGATCAAGCCAAGATCTATCTACTAGATTGTAGCAACGAGTCGATAGAGGAACTCGCCCTCGAAGATTCCAAAGCGGTTAACGAGAGTAGATTCTCGTGGGTGATGTAGTCGTACACTTGCCGATCTCAAGATCGCGTAGACGATCCTTCCGGCGCTGCGTTCCGGCAGCGCTCCCGCAGTCGTTCACACGTTCGGTACTCGATGAAGACCTTCCTCTCCCTTGTTCCAGCAGGCAGCGGAGGTTGTAGCACTCTCCTCGCGATTCCGGCAGCACAACGGCGTGGTACCGGAAGTAGAGGGGAGATCTCGCAGGGCTTCGCCTTAAGCCGGAGCGAGTATGGTGGAGTATGAGAGAGCTTTGGTGATCTAGGGTTTAGACACACCAATTAGAAGGCTCTAAACCGGAGGCTAGGGCAATTAGAAGCTCTAACTTGACGGCTTGGGAGAAATCCCTAGGTTGTGGCTAGGGTTTAGGTTTAGAGGAGAGGGACTTGTGTGTCCTAGGAGGGAGCCCTGCCCCTCCTTATATAGGTGGAGGGGCCGGCGGCCAAGGGGAGGGAGTGGAGTCCCTCCCCAACTCGGCTTGGCTTGGGGAGGAGGACTCCCTCCCCAACTCGGTTTCACCTCTTCCTCCTCTTTCCAAAAAATGCTGTTTGACTTTTCAAACTAGCCGTTTGACTTTTCAAACTAGGATTTGAATAAACCCTTTATTTTGGACATCAATGACACTTAGTACATGATGAAATCATTCCAACTTGTAGTGACACATTCATGTACCCTTCCCCCCTTTTTCGGAGTGCCGGACATTCCGGAACATTCTAGAACATTCCCGATGAAAACACCGGAACCATTCCCCAACCCCGAAACGGGACTTTCCTTATATGAATCTTATTCTCCGGACCATTCCGGATCTCCTCGTGATATCCCGGATCCCATCTGAGACTCCGAACAACATTCGGTCTCTTACTCATCATTCCATAACTACTCAACAACATCGAATCCTTAAGTGTGTCTCCCTACGGTTCGTGAATTATGCGGACATGATCGAGACACTTCTCCGATCAATAACCAATAGAGGAATCTGGAAATTCATATGGCTCCTACATATTTCTACGATTACTTTGCGATCGAATGAACCACTTACATACGATACCAATTTCCCTTTGTCTCACGATATTTTACTTATCCGAGGTTATGATCATCGGTATCTCTGCATACCTAGTTCAACCTTGTTACTGATAAGTACTCTTTTCTCGTTCCCGTGGTATGTGATCCCTTGTGAGCCAGTCACATGCTTGCAAGCTAATTGGATGACATTCCACCGAGAGGGCCCAGAGTATATCTATCCGTCATATGGATGGACAAATCCCACTCTTGATCCATGTGTCTCAACCAATACTTTCCGAACACTCAATGCCACCTTTATAGCCACCCTGTTACGGTGTGGTGTTTGATGTTATCAAAGCATCCTTCCGGTAAAGGTGATATGCATGATCTCATGGTCGAAGGAATTAGGTTACTATGTATCAGAAAGCTTATAGCAAATGAACTATATTAAATGACTTGATCTTTATGCTACGCTTAACTATAGGAGTATGTCCATCACATCATTCTCCTAATGATATGACCCTGTTGTTAATAACATCTCTATGTTCATGATCAGGAAACCATGATCATATATTAACCAACAAGCTAGTTTAACAAGAGGCTTTACTAGGGACTCTTTTATGTTTACAAATCATACAAGTATTAATGTTTCCGGTTAATACAATTATAGCATGGTATGTAAACATTTATCATAAGTATGAAGATATGATAATAACCACTTTATTATTGCCTCTTGGGCATATCTCCAACATTTATCATAAGCAGGAGTAGGGTTTTCCCTCCGGGGGCCTGAACCTGGGTAAATCTTGTGTCCCCTAGTTGCTTGTCTGTTAACCGTTCCACGATCTCCAGCATCCCCATCTTCTCCAAAACCCAAGTCCATAACAATGGGCATTGACGAGCCGAAACCTCGTCATCTTCACCTCCTTCCTCTCCATTGTCTTCCATTGCAGTATCACTGTATTCAGGAAACATATGATGATAGTTGTTATCATCATCTTCTTCTTCACCATCTTCCATCATAACCCCTCTTTCCCCGTGCTTGGTCCAGTAATTATAGTTGGTCATGAAACCTTTCATAATCAGGTGGCCGCGAATGATTTTCGAGGAAGAGTACTCCTTGTTGTTCCGACATTGAACACATGGACAACGTATAAAACCATTCTCTTTGTTTGCCATAGCCACATCGATAAATTTATCCACGCCTTTCATATACCCGGCTACGCGCCGGTCACCGTACATCCATTCTCGACCGTTCATCTGCATCATATAAGTAAGTTTATCAAAAAACAGGACATCATAAATAGTGAAATGACCAATTCACATCGACATATGCATTGTATCAATGACAGAGAAAAGATAAGATTGCTAACCTCGATCGAGGAAAATAAAGAGAAGAAAGCTCAAGTGCGTCTAGGACACCTTCTATATTTTTGTTTTATGAGAAATTGAACGGGATCATTCACTCAAACATTTCATCAAACACCTTAAATGCATGCATAGGGGAAAAAACTAGCACACCCCTCACACCTTCCACCAAGAAAAAACAGAGTGAAGGCAGAGGGCTGGGGCGTTGCATTTATAGAGGGCGAGAGCATACGTCCCGGTTTGTAACAGAAACCGGGACTAAAGGTGTGTGCCACGCCACGTGGCTGATGTTCAATCTTTAGTCCCGGTTTGTAACAACACAAACCGGGACGTATGCCCCCTTATGCATTCCTTCGGGCCCCGTGTCCACTCGAACCGGGACGCGTGCCAGCATTAGTCCCGGTTCGTGACGCAACCGATGCTCTGAGGGGACGCAAACGGATGGCCTGTTTTCTACTAATGTGTGTCCGAGTTCTACATGTACAAGCCGCGTTTAGTGTTTAGCTACAAGTTAATTTTGTTAGCTGAGTCGTATCCTACTAGAGTACTAGGAGCCTGATGTACTCTCTTGAGCTAGCTCCGTTTATCTGAGTAGTCTAGGTGGCGTTTCGTCTGGTCGTGCATATGGATGCTTGTCTAATAATGTGATAATGCATGGGCAAATCTCAGCATTTGATCCAGAAAATACTCCCCGTTACAAAATATATGATGTTTATTTTTACTCTAAAACACATATATCTATGTATCCAAACATCGTCAAACTTAGAGCTGCCATAGCCATTAGTCCCGGTTGTATTTGACCAGGGCCAGTTTGAGCACTAGTCCCGGTTCGTTTCAGTTTCAACGCTAGAAGCCTCACGTGGAATGACTTTGGTTCCAGTTCGTAACATACCAGAATACCTCTAGTCTCAATTCCATAGTCCTAGTTACATAACTAGAACTAGAGCCCTTCTAAACCGGAACTAGAAGCCCGTTCTCTACTAGTGACGTTGGCATCGATGCTCTGCCATGTCAGCAACACCGGCCATGTAGTACTCCATTTACCATTGAATTTAGCTAACAGTTGTCACTTGCAGACATTTAATTCCTAGTGCTATAGCACAGTTGGGCATATTTCTGTAACAATGTCATGCTGCCATACGGATACTTCCTCGGTGGCTCCGTCCCAAGACAAATGACTTGAGTTCGTCTCGATTTTTGGTGCTATTATCTTTTATTTTAAAATATAAAATGTTTTAGCTTTGTAACCCTACATACTAAAAAAATCTAGACATCTATTTTACAAACCTTCTGTTTCACAAACCTAAAACATCGTATATTTTAAAATAAAAACAGTACATGTAAATCTTTAAGTCACTTATTTTGAAATACATATGAATTTAGACAAACACAAAAACGGAGGGGTACAAAACATCATTTATTACTCATGTCTAGGTGTGCGTATCGCCATGTTCCCATTTCACGTCGAACTGCATTCAAATAGAAGGGGCAGGGGCGAGATAGAGAGCAAGCGGAGCAGAGAGCGAGAGACAGAGGTAGCATAAGGTAGCAGGATGAGGGTGGCGGTGGTGGGTGGCGCGGTAAGTGGGCTAGCGGCGGCGTACGAGCTGCTTGCCACGGGCGGAGACGGCGTGCGTGTAACCCTGCACGAGGCGGAGGAGTGCCTCGGAGGGAATGCCAGAACGGTGGCCGTCAGCGACGGCGCCGCCGGGTCCATCCAACTCGACCTCGGCTTCATGACCTTCAACCAGGTCGGTACATGACACATATGTAGCTTCCATATTTGTCGCTCCTTGGTTATGAGATTGGATTTGGCTAGTGAGATGTGCTGGCAGCATGAACCTACATGCAGTATCTATCAGCAGGTTTCCTAGTTCAAAATCCCAGACTCAGCAGATTTATGGTGGAAGCATCACATTAATTAGGAATAAGAAGATTGTTCAGTTTATTAGCGGAAAAACAGGTAAAAATCATGGGCGGTCATGGACATGACTGCCACGAGGGCACACCCTGCCAACCGGCTATCAACACAAGTATACCTGGACGCGAGCTGGCTCGGTCCAGCTCGCCGGCGAGCCGCAAAAAGCTCGGTCCAGACATGCCGAGCTCGAGCCAGCTCGTCGCCGCCGACGAGCCGCAGAAGTAAGCTCGGCCCGAGCTTCCCTCCAACTCGGTCTAGCTCGGCGCGGCTCACGAGCCCACCGTGTTGTCTCACTGACGGGTGGACCCCCTTCGATAGGGCGGCGTGGAGGCGGCTGTTCGAAGACGAGCAACAGCGGGGTGGCGCGGAGGCGGCTGTTCGAAGACGAGCAACGGCGGGGTGGCGTGGCGGCCGTTGTTCAAGGCGACGAGGCAGAGGCTGCAGTGCTGGGCAGCGGGCGGAGGCGAGAGTGTTGGGCGGAAGGGCTGGGCGGGGCAGCGGGACAGCGGCAGTGTTGGGCATGGCGGCGGCAGTGCTAGGCACGGAGGAAGAAGAACACGTCCGCTTGCTGCCTATCTATCTAGGACTCTACTGAAACGGTCCAACTATCGATCCCATGCCTCTAGTTTTAATTCAAGAAAACAAATGGGCAAGCCAACGAGCTGGACCGGGCCGAGCCAGGCTCGGCCCGAGCTTGCCGCGGTCCAGGATGGCAGGCTCGGCTCGGTCCAGTGTCATCGGCGGGCCGAACCCAGCTCGCACCAAGCCCAGAAAGCTCGGGCCGAGCTTTCTGGCCTGAGTCTGGCGTCCAGGCATAAACACAAGCCAAATAAGCATAGTAACGGAGGTGTGCGAAGGTAGGCTCAAGCGTTGATTCTGCTCGTGAGCGTAATGGTATAAGCCTGCCTGACTGTGAGACCGACTGGTCGAACAGAGACGAAAGTCGGCCATAGTGATCCGGGAGTCCCGTGTGGAAGGGCTCTCGCTCAACGGATCAAAGGTACGCCGGGGATAACAGGCTGATGACTCCCAAGAGCTCTTATCGACGGAGTCGCTGAGGGTCCTCATGCACAACGATGTTATCATCATCGCTTCTCTACAAGTCAGCGATTCCGACTTCAACAAAGAACATGAGAAGTCTGAGAAGTCTTCACCGGAGCATAATCTAGTTGTTTCTGTTAAGCATGATTACCAGCTAGCTTCTATGTGGGCATATTCCTATCTTGTATGCTGCTGGTCGTAAGCTGTGCTTAAAAGTTTCCTTTAATTTTGAAAAGGGTGAATTTCACCTTTTACCCTTTACTTCTGTATTTGTGACACATATTATCCTTTAGAGTGCAAATTCATCTAAATTACACCTTTTAGAGGCTCCGAACCTTTTTTTTTCGAAGCATATCCATTAGGTAAGGTGTGAGGTGATGAACGGGGTTTAAAAATATCAAAACAACAACAAGGAATGGGACGTGCGGATAGATTCGCATAATAAAAAAATTTATTTAATTTGGTGGTCAATTTGTATAAAATTAATATTTTAGTGGTCAAATTGATAACCTAGATATACGCACGCAACTTGTAAACCGAAACAGAGGTAAGATGCTTTAATTGTGTGAAGTAAATGTATCTAGATAACTTTTAGTAGTATATAGATTTATTTAAACCTACACACTAAAAGATGTTTAAATATATTAGTTTTACTAACATAAAACATCTTATATTTCCAAACACGAGGGAGTAGTTGTAGTTACAGTTCCCTTTTTGCTAAAGATCAAAGAAATCAATGCATAATGGAAAAGAAAAATGGGTTGATTGTGTGTAGCACTCCCGATATCAATTTCTTGCCACTTTGTTGACCCATCAGCTCAGCCTTACTTTTTTTTGAAAAAGAGCATATATATATATATATTAATATCAATGAAGATATCAATTATACACAGCCTCTGCAACAACGCTATATCCTAGCAGCATTATGGATGCATATAGCCAAAAAAGAAAAAGAGAAATTACAAAAAGGAAAGCCCTACACCAATCTATTCCTTATAACAGCAGTACTAACACCATCAAAGCAGCACTAGAAGTCCAGCTTCTCCAAAAACGATACCTCCAATAAGAGAACAGTGCATAAGCTGTTGTCGCCCGATCATAGATCTTAGGTTTCATCCTGAAAAAATTCCTTGCTCGCAAAACAATGCCTTCAACAAGGCCATTGTCATGCACAATCAATTAAGGCCAGACCTTAATTTTCACCCTACAAGATCAGATACTGAACGTCTCCTATGTTGCCGCCCCACTAACAAGCCATTGATAAAAATCACGGATCACCAAGCCAGTTACTCAGCGCCGAAGACTCGAACCAACTGCGCTAGCCCTCAAATCTCCGTTTCATGACATTTTTCACCACTGACTTCATCATGGACCGACAAAAAAAATGTCCAATGATGGTAATAGGCAGCAGAGCTCCGCAACGCTCCCTCTGAAACCAAACGGTCGGAAAATGCACGGGTGCGCACGACCGAATCCCAACCGATCAGCATTCTTCAGGCATGAGCGCCCACGGGAGATCGCTAGCAGAGCATTCCGGAACCCGACAATCCTCACAGATCATCAACGGCACGCAACCAGTAGTTCTTCGTCTCTGCGCATGAGAAAGCAAGGGCCACCACCATTATTCTCGAGACTCGCAAGCTCCCACGCCGCTAGCCTCCTCCAGCACGACGGCAACACAAAGAAGCAACAAGAAAGATGAGTCAAAAGGGACAAACCCCTCGCAACAACAGCCCTACTAGGATCCAGCAACGTCAAACATGGCCCAAGGCCTAGATCTCATTCCGCCAAAAACTTAGATCGATGCCGCCAGTGACCATCGCCGCTACCGGCAGCCACCATGGCGACGCCTTGCCACCTTCACATTGCCGCCCCGCTGGAGAACTCAAGCTTCTAGGCCGACAGGCCGCGCCGCGCTGTGCACTCCGCCGCCGCCACATAACCCCCACGCGACGTGATCGAGGCCACCTCTCTAGCCCACCATCATTTGACAGGGTAGGAGCCGCCACCATCGCCGTCGCAGGTGGCAGCAATGGCCGCTGCTTCCAGATCGGCCTCAAGAGAAGGGATTGGAGGGAGGATCCTCTGGAGCCGCCAGGGAGGGAGGTGGCCCGGGAGGAGGGTTAGCCCCCTCCCTAGCTTAATAACTAGTCACTCTACTTATATATTAATTATGAAAACAAGATTATATGGATCACAATGAACACTTTGCCAAGCATGGCGACCTACATGGGAATACATGAAGCTTCAAACAAGCCTTTGTGCCTTCTCATACTTAGTACTTTTTGACAATCAATATCACATATATTCATAGTAACAAATAGTACATGGTAAATATACATAAACTGTCTTCAGCGACTACAAAACAAAATCTAAAAGAAAATAAGCAAATCTCGCAAGTCTTTAAAATCTTCTTCTTTCATGGCACAACTTTGCACTTGTCTGAAGGCAGACCAATAAACATGACACGTATGTCAAACCATAGAGCGACGAGGATTCTCCCATAATTTTAATTTGAGCCGCAATGCCAAAGTTATATGCACGCGCGCAAGCATTAGAGTAATCCATCAACATCGACAAGAGTACTACCACCAGTATTCCAGGAAAAAGAAGCCGAATAGCCTAGTCGACGTTGCAAAAGAGTCAAAAATATAAATCTGCATTGTCGAGGACGTAGCAACCGGGATAAATATTGCAAGGATAATCCTTCTCGCGGCAGCCATTAGAAAAAAATCCAAGATCAATATGGCGAACCAAGATTTGAAAACTCATACCTATAAAAGTTTAATCTTACAACACCACCATTGATATCGGGAAGATCTCGTCGGCGTACAAAGGTTAAAGATCACTTATTGAGAATGATACCATCTCTATTGACGTAGACAAAAAGAAGACAATGTCTATTAAAACCCTAATCTAATCTTATAAAAATCATACGTAGTACTTTTTTAAGGGAATTGTGCCTTTTTATTTGATGCCGCGAGAAAGATTATCCTTGCTTCAATGAGAGGCCAAGCGAACCAACAAGCCCAAACCAAGGAAAGATAGGCCCACATATGGGAGCATAACGCTTCCTCATTGTCGCCAAGGGTAGGAGAGGAAAATTGTCGGACCTGCTGCAATGGCGCCGCCGCAGGAGCTCCTCCGCCGCCTGGGCCCCTTTGTTTCGGGGTCCCGGAGCGGCCGCCCCTGCTCCAGCCGCCCCCCCCCCCCCCCCCTCCCCCTCCCCTCAGGGCTGGCCCTGCACACTTGGGTCAAGGCTAAGCTGAATAAATGCAGTTCCTGGCGTCAGCTAGTAGGTGGGGATTTTCAGCTAACAATTGGGTTCAGCTATCAGCTACAACACATGTACCTGAACTTGTATTATTATGTTTTTTATATAGTATTGTAATGCTTATGGTTGGAAATGCAGTTGTAGTTTTAGTGCTAGACATGTCGGCTTATAAGTTTATTTCTGATTAATACTTACGCGATTGATATTTTGTTTTATTCTTATTAATATAGGACTTCCTAACCACTTGACTAAACATGGAGGATCTTTGCAAACCTCCCTAAATTATAATATGTAGTTAATATTTTTTTGTTCCTCACTAAGATTTTTGTTGTGCCATATGCATCAAACAAATGTAGGTAACATATCCCCACATGTTGGAATGGTTAGAAGGGCTCGAGGTGGAGATGGAGAGATCGGACATGTCTTTCTCAGTGAGTATGCAACCAGGAGGCGGAGGCGGAGGATGTGAGTGGGGCAATGGCAACGGTATCTCAAGCCTCCTGGCGCAAAAAACCAACATACTGAAACCCAGTTTTTGGCGCATGGTCTGTGAGATACTCAAGTTCAAGAAGGATGCTCTGACGTAAGCAGTCCAGTCACTTAGTTCTCATGTGCATACATAAAATTTCCATTCGTAGCTTGTGTTCATATATGATACTCCCTCCGTTCACTAATATAAGTCGTTTTGGTTAGTTTGCTAAAACATCTTATATTATTGAAAAAAGGAAGTAACAATTAATTCGGTGGTTTGGAATGAAGGTATCTGGAGTACCAGGAGCATAATCCTGATCTGGACCTTAAAGAGACGTTGGGGCAGTTCATTCAGTTGAATGGATATTCCCTATTATTCCAAGAGGCGTATCTTGTACGTATAGCTTCTAATCTGCTTATCCCCTTGTTTAGTGTCCCTCATTTTGGAAAAATATCACATCATTATATCTATATTCAATTTTTGATGCTTCATGTTTTGTGAACAGTTATGTAAAAACTGTGAAGAGAAACTACAATTTCCAAATGAGTATGGAAAATTTAGATGAAATACTCAAATTATTATAACTGAATCTGGGCCTACTAAAAAGCATCCATAGGTGCAGGGGGCTGTAAGGCTGAGATATTAGCTTGTAGATATTGTTTGAGTACAAAGAAACATACTGTATCATGCATGTATATGCAGTTTTGAGTTTGTGACACGAAAAGCATATATTTGGTGCAGATTCCAGTCTGCGCAGGCATGTGGTCATGTTCATCACAAGATGTTTTGAGCCTCTCCGCTTTCTTTGTGCTGTCCTTTTTCCGTAACCATGACCTTCTTCAGGTGCCGAGCTACTTTCCCATTGCAATTGCATGCTTAAAATTCGTTTTTGTGCATTTGAAAGCTGATTAAGTCGCTGCACTCTCAGCTGTTTCGTTACCCCCAGTTGCCCAGTGTCAAGGCTCGTTCGCAGTCCTATGTAAACAAGGTACGTATTGTTATCTTTGAGCCTCATAAGAGAGCTGAAACATATATGCGGCAATACATGATATCAGCCAAAGGAGAATTGGAAAGCATGGACTGAACTATTTTGCATTCGCAGGTAAAAGGAGAATTGGAAAGCATGGGCTGTCGAATTAAAACAAGTTGTCTGGTCAAATCTGTTTCAAGTATTGATGGAGGTTGGTACATGCGTTATTGTTTTTTGATTTCGTGTACGAACAATGTGTCATCAATCATATATATTGTGGATCCACTAACTAAAATAATCCTCTATCTTGACACTGGCAGCAGCTAGCTACAGAGTCTTGCTGACTGATGGTTCAGAGGAAACATACGACAGCGTCATCCTTGGGGTCCATGCACCTAATGCTCTCAAACTACTAGGACCTGAAGCTACACATTATGAACTGAAAATTCTAGGTGCCTGTCAGTATGTTCACAGGTACTGAAGCTTGGCTACTATTGCTAAATGAACACATCAATAAAGTTTGATCTGATCTAGTAACTGCCTCACATGTTTATGTTGCAGGGACATATACCTCCACTGCGATCAAAATTTGATGCCCCGAAATCCGTTGGTATGGAGCGCCTGGAATTTCCTAGGGACAACTAGCAGGGGGTTTTCTGTTACTTACTGGCTAAATCATATCCAGGTAATTTTATGCTTTTCATATACATGGTATAATGAATTAATTTTATTGATGACATATTTCTTGAAACCAGGGCCTGCCCTGGATTTATTATGACGATGAAATCATTTTGCACGTCGGCGTTACATGTCCTCAGGACTAGGCATGCCTCCCCAGCTTAAAAAAAATGAAACCAAAGGATAAAGTCATTTCGGTGTAGCAACACAGCCAGATTTTCATCACGTTAGAACACACTGTAGAGCAGGCTCACAGAATAACAACAAAATGGAAGCTTCAGCCTAACAACAAAATGGATGGATTACTTCATTATTAACTGTTGTATTTTTTTTGCACTTCTAGGAAATTGAATCTGCCAGGACTTTCCTGCTGACACTCAATCCCCCTTGTGTTCCGGATCACGTACTGCTTAAATGGTCTACAAGCCTTCATGTTCCATCTGTGGCTGCAGCGAAGGATTATCTTCAGTTTGATCAGATCCAGGGAAAGAGAGGAATATGGTTCTGTGGGGCATATCAAGGTAACCTTGTTTCATGAATTTCAGTTTGTGGATAATTTGTTTGTTACAAACTTGCATGTAGATGTATGAT
Source organism: Avena sativa (assembly GCA_916181665.1). NCBI lineage: Eukaryota > Viridiplantae > Streptophyta > Magnoliopsida > Poales > Poaceae > Avena > Avena sativa. Next base: position 434,164,242 of record OV702284.1, read on the forward strand.
ATGCTTTTACTTCATTGTTAAAGTTAGGTGTGAAATTATCTCAAGAGCAGTAGGTCTGAAATGTCTTTTCTGCCTTGGATCGCAGGTCATGGCTTCCATGAAGACGGATTAAAGGTATTTGCACGCACAGACTTTAAATTTTTCCATTTAGACCTCGCATAGTGAACCATATTTTTATGTGCTAAAATTTGTAAGGGTCTAGCAGCTCTGGCCTGTGGGTACCCTGTGAAGAGTGAGCGAAGAGGGAGAGAAAGAACTGACTGGGTTAGATACACTTGATTGTTCTCATTGCTTCATGATAAAGGTGTTCATTTTTTTTGTCAAAAAGAAGGTTTAAACCCCTGTCCTCTGCATCAAACGATGCACACAACCATCTTTATTATATGAACATAGAAAACATCAGAAGAGTTCTACAAAGTAATACGAAAGGCCCCAACACAACGGCCAATAAAAAGGATTTTCCAAGTTTCAATCACATGATTCAGTTTAACTACTTCATGAAATAGTTATGTGAGGTCTTTTTGTATTGGAAATATTGAATCGATGCAGTCTGGGAGAGCAGCAGCTCAAGGTTTGCTTGGAAAGCAATGTGAGCTTCTGCTGAACCCAAGGCAGATGATTCCATCATGGACTGAGGCTGGGATGCGTCTTCTTGTTGCAAGATTTTTCAACCAATACATATCAATCGGTAACTTGATGTGAGTCCTTACATGACTGAATATACTATGCCACATCTAATTAGGATTATTTGTAACCATAATAGTTTTCGTGCAGATTGGTCGAAGAAGGAGGTAGTGTGTTTAGCTTTGGTAAAGCTTGCGACAAATGCCGTGTAAAATATGTCTTGCAGGTTCATGACCCCTCGTTTTATTGGAAGGTAATATTCTCTTCTCTGTCTACACAATCATTTTTTTTTCTGATTCGTGATGTGTCCATGCACGATTCTTAATTTCTTATATATTCCACTGCAATTTCTTTATCCAACCTTCTCATTTGAACTACATGTGTTTATGCTGGCTCTCTCACGACTTTTAGGTTGCAACAGAAGGAACCATTGGCCTGGCAGAAGCCTATATTAACGGATGTTTCTCTCTTGTTGACAAGAGAGAAGGCCTTCTGAATATTCTCCTGGTAAAACTATACCATAGTCCATTAGCTTGTTTGTAGAGCTATTTCTTCAATTTCAGATCAAATCCATTGTCCATTTTGTTTTTTGCAGATTCTCGTTGCTAACAGAGATGCGCGTAGGAACCGTGCCATTGCCAGAAAAGGGTTCTGAAATCTTCAATTGTCCACTGATTCCTATAATTGTTTGATAATAATGAAGTAGGTCCTAAGAATCTATGTGTTTATGACTAATCATCAATATATATATATTTTTGGTTTGTAGGGGTCGATGGACACCCTTTCATGTAACAGCTAGTTTGGCATATGCTAAACACTGTTTGCGCCATGTCTCGAGGAAGAACACTGCCACACAAACTCGTCGAAACATCTCTCAGCACTATGATCTTGTCAGTACTCATGTCTCTTCTTTTTATTACATTCCATCTGGATTAAGATAACTAGTTGCTTAGGTCAATGTAATACGAGAATTATTGAAGATCTTACTGAGCTGAGATTATTGTGTTCCAAAGCTTATCAAAAAGATTTGTTATCATTCATTACTTTCCATACGTCTATAATAATTAACCAAATAGTACTAATAGGTCTATATTCCTATGTATGTGTGCAGAGTAACGATTTTTTCAAGCTTTTTCTGGATAAATCGATGACTTACTCTTGTGCAGTTTTCAAGGTTTGTAAATCTTGTGATTTGGTTCTGCAGTTTGTAAAGTTTGTGGAGTAATTTTATTAGTTCATGAACTAAACTTAAATTGCTAGATGGAGGACGAAAGCTTAGAAGCAGCCCAGCAACGTAAACTTAGCCTTCTAATCTCCAAGGTAATACTACCATATCTCTAGGAATTGTGTCATTAGAGTGATTACTAGTTAGACAATGTTGTGAACATGGTCTGATGGTACTTCATTCTTGCAAAATACACATTTAACTAAAGGCTAAGGTCGAGGCTGGGCATCATGTCCTTGATATCGGTAGCGGCTGGGGCAGTTTAGCAATACAAGTGGTCAAGCAAACTGGCTGCAAATACACTGGAATCACTTTGTCAGAGGAGCAGCTTAAATACGCTGAGAAAAGAGTAAGAGCTCGTTTGGCTCCTGTGCATTCATTTCATTTGATAGAAATGAAATGAATGCACATTCCACACATCATTTCATTTAGCATGAATTTAAATTCCAAATGAATTCTGCTGTTTGGCTGGCACAAGTATTCTGAAATGAAATGTGTTTGGCTACCATTTTGAGGTCAATTAATAAACAAGACAAGCGCTTGGCTTCAAAAATCAACTTTGGTACCAATAAACTTACACCACAAACTTAAACTCGTACCAATAAATAGATCTACAGCCCATATAATAACACAAATCCAAGCTTTAGGTCCACAATAAAGATGAAATCTTTGCAGTAACTACAAACGCCATGTTCAAGGCCATAAAACATAGATGCATGGAGTTGAACAAATTCAAGGTCTAAAGTATCAAGCAAGTCACAAAAGGTAAGCTGCTACAGCTAGTCATCATACAGCTTGTTGATGACAACATACTGTTTGTCAAAAGTCTTGCTCCTAGAGATAATGTTCTCCTTTGTAATTTGACAGTCACACTTCTCTCTCACATTCTTCACCGCAGCAGTGTAAACATGAGGTTTCCACCCATTATGAGCACGATCTCCCTTGTTATAATGGTCAACGAATACATCCAACATAGCTTTATCCATTTGATCAGTCCACTTTACGTAGCTTCTGCCTTTTTTCCCAGGATCCATACCTAAGTCAACAACAATATCATGAGTTAGTGGAGTGTGCGTATACTAGAGAGTAACAAAATTTGAGAGATATAAAACCTACCAAATATATATATATACACATAAAGAATACTGTACAACATTCAAGCAAAGTCAAACATTTGCTTGTCCGCGTCTAGCTTGATAATCTGCCCACATCTGATTAGCTAGGTCCATTCTCTTATTGTTCCACTCACGAGTCATCTGAACGTGCCTAATCATATCAGGTTCCTCTTGAACTTCAATGGCAGCATTATTTAGCTGATTATCCACTTCATGTAACATTAAGTCATCCATCTCTCTTTGCCTATCAACTAGGAAGTTATGCAAGATGCAACAAGCATTGATGACTCGAATCTGGCATTATATTAGTATGTCAAATTAATACACAAATCCAAAAGAATCCAGCAGAATGCAATTATCATGGATGTTACCTGATTTTTTAGATAACTAGATTTCCTTTTTCCCACGGTGCACAAACTTTTCTTTAAATTAACAGTACCACAATTTGGTCACACACGAACCACCTAACGAACAAGGGTACAAATTAAGGCAACAAGCAGACCAAGAATAACGAGGACAGACATAATAGGCATATCACAGAAAGAAAGAATGGGAGAGAGATGCCTGTAGTAGATCATACCTTGGCTGATGAAGGGGACAAGGTGGAGGGCACGTGTGAGAGGTTGGGGTCAAGATCCAGGGCACAGTTGATTTGATTTGAACCTGCAGATTAGTTCAGGCTATGGTTAGGGTTAAGGGGAACGACGAGCAACAACTGTGAGGGTAAAGGATGAGGGGTGGATGAGGAAACTTGCCTGTGGTGAGGAGAGATGGACGAGCTTCCTGGTCGTTTCTTTCTTTAGTGCGAGTAGATTAGGGAAGGAGAGGAGTTGAGGAAAGAAAATTCTTTCACTGGCGGCAGGAGTCGTCTCCAGCGGCTGGGAAGGGAACATCCATGGCAGAGGCGTGGAGGGTTGGAGGCGGATGAGATCGGGGAGAAGGGCTGAAGGCGGATGAGATGTGGGAGAAGGGTTGGAGGCGGATGAGATTGGCAAGGGGGAGGAAGGCGTGGTCGTGATTCCAGAAAAATGACAGGGTAGGGGACAGGAATCCACTTAACACACCCGTCATTCCGGCTGGAATTCCTAAATGAAATGACATCTCAATTCCATGACAGCCAAACAACTTCGATTTTGGAATCTCAAATGAATTCCGCGATTCCGGAATGAATTGCCGGATACCAAACGACCTCTAAGAGAAGCTGGCTTAGAGGTTAGTTCGATGTTACTCTGTCCTTTATACAATACCTGTCCAGTTTAATAGTTTATCAGTAATTACCATTCCACATTTGTGTTCATTGAGAATGTGTGAATTCACATTATTATAATTTACTAACTATAAAACAGATATATATATGTGCTGTTTTCTCCCAACTTACTTGGGCAGTGTGAAATCCCTTGCTAACAATTCTCCTGTCTATTGTTATTAATTTTTAGGAGAACATAACTTTTCTGTTGTGTGACTACCGTCAAATACCACCTTGCAAGTATGACGCAATCATAAGCTGGTAAGTATCACTATATTATGGATGCGTGCTGTATCTTGGACAATACCTGTGTGTGTGGTTATACTTACATATTCCTCTTTTGTAAATCAGCGGTATGATTGAACATGTTGGCCATGAATACATAGAAGAATTTTTTGCCTGCTGCGAGTCTCACTTGGCTGAAGATGGCATATTGGTCCTCCAGGTCAGTACTGCAGGACAAATATCATTGTCAACAACTAAGTATATCTCAAAACTGACCTTACGGCAGAATACCATTATCATCATCATTACAAACAACAACTTAAATATATGCCTTGTTTCCTGTGCACAAGAACGAGGATTAGGCCTCATTCTTTCTGATTGGCAGAAGCCAATGAAAGATACTCCTTCCTATCCAAGCAAGACTTTCTCTTTACACAATCATGAACTAACCTTTATCTTTACATACATGTACATTCAGTTCATCTCAGCTCCAGAGGAACGGTACGACCAATACAGAAAAAGGCCAGACTTCATAAAAGAATACATATTCCCTGGCGGCTGTCTTCCTTCTTTGGCCCGTGTCATGTCTGCCATGTCCACGTCTTCAAGGTTCAGGTATATTCTACATCAGTCAATCGATGCTTGATTGGTTACTTCATGGTCATGGCTGGATCCTGATTAATTGATTAAATCATCCCTGAACTTGCTGTGCACTGTATAGCATAGAGCATGTTGAGAATATTGGGCCCCACTACTACACAACTCTGATACGTTGGAGGGACAACTTCATGGCCAATAAAGAGTAAGTATCACTTGTTTCACTATAGACGAATGCTGCTGTTGAACTTGAGAAAGACTAGTGCATATATTTCATATATTCAGTGAGGAAGGAGATTTGTTGTGACGATTATATACACATATTGTTACAGTTGATTTCTCAGTTAGTATTAATTTATCATCGCTTACCTTTTCTTGCAGTCAAGTTTTGGCCCTGGGCTTTGATGACAAGTTCATCCGTTTATGGGAGTACTATCTCATATACTCTGCCTCTTCTTTCAAGGCACGAGCACTTGGAGATTACCAGGTACGTATGTATGTATGCTCTCTGTATACATTTGCCTATGTTTTTTTTCAAGAGTACGCATATATATATTTACCTATGCTATTTCTAGACAAATGGAATTCATTTACTCCCTCCAGTCTTAAAAAGATGACATTTTGGAAATCAGCGTGGTCGATCGGAAATAGTGACCATTGATTTTCATTGCAGTAAATCATAAAATATACTCCCTCTGTGGCTCCGTCCAAAAATAGATGTCTCAGATTTTTTAAAATTTGAATGAACCTATATACTAAAGTGTCTAGATTCATCCAAATTTTGACAAATCTAAGACATCTATTTTGAGACGGAGGGAGTAATGAAATTGTTAAATGATGAAAGTCTATTCTTGAAAAAGACCTAAACCTGTGATTTTCACAAATCAAACTAAAAATTTAATGACCAAAATTATGTCTGAACCTTGACCTTTTTGTGGAAAGTAGGTATCTAGGTACTGATTGTGATGCCTGATTTGCTCTGCATGCAGGTTGTTTTCTCTCGTCCCGGCAACCGTCGGCTAGCCTTGCATTGATGGCTAAAGACAACATATCCTTCTCCGTTCAGCTGTCGAATCGTTGTTGGCCTTGCAGTAATGTCCTGTCAGACTGTTTCAGTTTGTTCTTATGGCCTGTAATATTTTGTACTCTAGAGACTCCCTGAGTCGAATATGGCGGTAGTAGGTTTCTGTCCTGTAGGAGTGTTCTAGGTCGAACACTCGCAGCGGGTTTCCTACTAGTGCCCAAACTCGGCCTTTTAATAAGTCAATCCTGGAATTGTTTCTTCAGAATGGTAGCCTAAGAGCATCTTGAACCGATCTCTGGCAGCGTCCCCAAATGACATCCGGCAAACGTGCCGGGAACACTGGCACATGTTGCGTGCCAGTGCCACATTTGGGGGTCATCTCTCCCTAGCGACATCCTCGCCCTCCCCCCCCCCCCCCCCCCCCACACACACACACACACACCCACACCCACACCCATTGACCTTCCCTATAGTATTTTTGAACAAAATACGGATAGTCTCGATCATATATTCAAAGTACCCACCACCGGAATGCCACAAAGTCCCGCCATAATATTACAACACCACATAGCAAAGAAATCCATCCCTCGCCTCCTCCTCCTTCGGTGTCGGCGTCTCCTGCTTGTCGTAGCCGCAGTTGTTGATGTTGCCGCAATACTGTGAATTTTCATTTCGTGCAACATGACGTCATGGAAGAACATATGAGTTTCCTTCACCTCCGGATCTAGGTTAGAGGTGCCGGCTATAAAGATCACAGTGTCTTCTTTCCTTTTCTTCACTTCAACTCTTGTCGTCTCAAACTCGATCTTCTTGTCTTGCTTCATCAACAAGGACGTCCACCTTTCATCACCTTTTGAATACGATGAGACCTCAGAGAAACACTTGTCAACCGAGGCTTGCACCCTCTCCGCCTTATTTTGTCGATGGGGCGTCCTACCGAGGTTGTCTAGGGTGCATCTAAATCAATGGCGCCATCGTCGACCTTTAGTTGTATCCGCACGATCCTCCATTTCTCGCAATTTTTGAGTTTAGTGAAGCAATGCATCAAGGTGAACCTCTTTCCCTTATTCGTTAGAACATGTCTAGTGCATGGTCCAACTAAGCAAGAAGAGGCACATCAATATACCGTCAAGGTCTAGTATGCCAAATTGAACAAGCTAAGAACTTACTTGACCATCCAATTTCACGCCACTCTCCAATCTTGTGTGGATGATAATATCCATGAAATTTGTTGATCGTGCATTGTATAATACCCCACCTACTCGACATAGCCTTTTTTTTGCTCATCTCCATTTGCATTCTGGCGCACTCAGGGTTGACGATGTTGCGCTCATCAAATGCATCTTTGATCCTCTTCAAAATAAGCGCCACTAGTTAACCCGTGATGGGATCAAGACTCGCCGTCTTCCAAGAATCACACACACATTGATGGGATCCTCCTCATCTTCTTCATCCTCGTCCTCCTCTTCCTCCTCCTCCTCTTCTTCTTCATTTTGTGTGGTGTCGGTAGCCTCGTTTCCATTATTGATCATCTCATTCCTGGCGGCGCTCCCATGATCCATTGTAAGCATAAACACAAAGGCCATTGTAATCCTACAGTCATGATGTGCAAATTTAAACTCAATGCAGGCGGTCCCATACCTCGTAGGAACCAAAGCAAGCCCACTGCAATCCATCGAATGGGTTGATGGCTCCCCTTCTAGGAGCTCTGAAATCGCCTGGAGCATGGAACTCAAGTGGCCCCCTTTGAGCCAATAGTGATGGAAATCCGGAGCCTTCGTAGGAACGGCGTACGAGAGTTGGTGGCGGTTGCAGATGCTCGGGTAAAGTAAGGTATTTGGGTTGAATCCACAATGCTCTCCATCAGACGTACTCGAGGGAGAACCAATTGTTTGGAACCTTGACAACAACAGACTACTTGAACGGGGCATTGGCGTGTTGCTCCCTTGGCTTCTGCCAGCGGCGGGAGCGGTAGTGCCCGTGCTAAACCCTTGGCTTAGGGAGGCAATATCAGGGTTTCGATTCTCGGTCGTAAATTTCTATGTAGGTGGGAGGCTTGTGACAACGATCCGATGGGCTAAGAACCTCATGCTCACGCAAATTATACAACTTTAGGCCCTGGGAATAGATCACCGGCAACAACGTTACCTCCAATGCGGCTTATATTGATTGGAGTGTGAGGTGATCTAGTGCTTTCAGTGGATGTCGGAGTGGGAATTCGGCTAGATTTCGTCTCTCCTTTCTCACGAGAGCAAACTATGAGTGTGGATATGTCTAGGTATAAAGTCTAGGTCTGCAATTGCTTCTCTCCCCCTCCTCTATGGGTGTGGGAGGATATCATACTAAGGGTGATGGACACTCCATGGCAAATGGTTGTGGCCATGTCTCTCCTTAGCACAACTGCACAAGGCCTAGGGTCTTGAGTATGGCGAACCATGTTGCAAGGTGTGTGGTACATGATAGAGTACTGCACACTATTCGGGGCTTCATGTATGACTTCCGGGCTTGAGGTACGCCCCCTATTCGGAAGCTTGGGATACACACGGCTTAGAGCATCACTAGTAGTACCCCTAAACCCTCAAATCTGTAAAAATAACCGCTTTTTTACAGTTTTCGGCGAGAAAAAGGCGTAGACTAGAACCCCTAAACCCCTAAAAAAATTTAGAGGTCCAACCCCTACTCCCCCTTCCAACCTGTAGAAGTGGGGGTTGGAGAGGCAAAACTGGCCCAACCCCTACTCCTCTCGTTTCGGCCGGTTGCAAAAAGCGGGAGGATTTTTCCCCCACGCGTTGCCGCCAGCCATGGCCATGGCGACGCCGTCCCCCGCTCCGCCTCCGTCGGCCGCCGCCCCGCCGCCCCCCGTCGCCCCGCCTCCGTCCGCTGCCCTGCCGGCCCCCGTCGCCCTGCCTCCGTCCGCGCCGCGCCCGACCTCCGCCGTCCCGCAGCCGTCGCCCGCCCCGCCCCTCAACGGTGGCTGCGACGCACGTCGGAGCAAAGCGGTGGCGTGCTGGCCAGCATGTCGTCCAACCGCCCCGCCCCGTCGCCCCGGCCCCGGCCTCCGTCGCCCCGGCGAAGCCGCCGAGCAAGGCGCCGCCCAAACGCCCATCGCTTGGGCCCAAGGGTGCGGCCACCAAGCCGGCCGTGAAGAAGACAACCGCCCGGAAGAAGCCCACCGCTCCCGCGCCCGCGATCACCGACACGCCGCCCGTCGTGCACGAGGTGCTTGATAATAATCCCGCAACATCATTCATGGGGCTTCTCCAAGACGCGGAGGTGGACATCGGGGCTGCTCCTTTCGAGTCTTTTGGGTTTGGTGGTGAGGAGGAGGAAGAGAGTGATGAGGAGGAGGAAAAGGGTGATGATGAGGAGGTGACCGAGATAGAGGAGGAGACGTTCACCGCCGTTGCCCGCCCCACCCCGCGCTCGACAAACTATACCGAGGCCGAAGATATTCTCTTGGTTCGTGCTTGGGCACATGTGGGGATGGATGCAAGCACGGGTACCGATCAAACCGGTAAACGATACTGCAACACATAGAAGACACCTATTGCAAGATCAAGCCTAAGACCGGTGGGTACATCTCTCGTTCATACCGGTCGCTTCAAGGCCGATGGGAGTTGATGAAGTCGTTTTGTGCTCGTTGGAGTGCGGCAATGGACCAAGTGAAGAATGCACCGCCTAGTGGATGCGTGGAGAGTGACTATGTGAGTACATATGTGCTCATTTTTTATTTTCTATGCATTGTTGGGTTCTTATGTTTGTTTACTATGCTATTGGTGGGTTTGTAGGAGACAATTGCCAGTTTGAGGTACAAGGAGATGCCTACTTCCAAGGGCAAATCATTCCCATTTAAGCATGCTTGGGAAATTCTTCAAACTTTTGACAAGTGGAAGTTGAGGGATCAAGAGACCGCACCCAAGAAGGCGACAATGCTTAGGATGGATGATAGTGATGAGGAGGAAAGGAACTTGTGCAAGCCCGAGGGAACCAAGAAGGCAAAGCTAAGGATCAAGATGGAAGGAGAGGCGTCAAGCTTAAGAGAGAAGATGGAGCAAATGATGAAGTCTAGGGAGATATTGACAATGAAGACATTGGAGACAAAGCTTCTTATCACCGAGAAGAAGAAAGAGGTGAAGCTTGCACAAGTTGAAGCACGGCGTGAACAAGCGAAGCGCAAGTCCGATATGGAGGAGAGGATGCTCAAGCTCAAGGAAGCAAAGGCATGGAAAGAGATCATGGCCGAGGAGAAGGAGCACATGATGATGTGCAAAAAGGACATGGATGAAGACCAATTGGCGTGGTGGAAGGAGACCAAGGAGGACATCGCCGAGAGGAAGAGGCTACTTCGTGGTGCGTCCTCTACTCTTCGAGGTGACACTCCGATGAGTTGTGGTGGCGATGGCGGTGTGGAGGACTCCATCACCGGCGCCTATGGAGGTGCTTGAGGCGATGGCGGTGTGGAGGAGATGGTGCCGAGGTGCAACTTTTTGGTGACGGTGCCGATGAGAGGTGGAAGATGATGATTTTGTGATGTAAACTATTAAACCATGCATCGATGATTTTCATTTCCTAGTTGTTTCAATGTTGTTTGTGTTTTTCTAGTGATAATTGTGATATGTCATATGACAATTAGAAGGGTTGGGGTTGGGGCAAAGACTAGAACCCTCAAACCCAATAAGGGTATTGGGTTTGAGGGTTCTAGTCCTTATTGTGTTTGAGGGTTCTAGTCTTTGCCTCTATTTTTTAACCTCTAAAAGTGCCAAAAAATGTCCATTCTCAACCCTTAAACTGGTTTGAGGGTTTGAGGGTTTAGGGGTGCTACTAGTGATGCTCTAAGGTCAGCAGAACCTTCTACCATCATGTCCGGGGGCACCACCATGGCCACGGCTTAATAAAAAGCGAGACCACATGTGTAAATAATATAATACAAATATTTGTGTGTTTATATTAGTATTATACATTTTCTGAAGAAAATACAGTATCTTGTTAGAAAAACAAATCAAATCAAGGTTTCTTTCGGGAAACAAAATATATATCATTTAGCACGGCGCTGCTTGTATGCATATAAATGCAGCCTACACACTGCAATGTTCGTGCCTTTTCAAATATATGTACGTACAGTGCTGATTTTTGCAAACATTTATATCCTCTCAAAATTGAGAAGTACGGCAACATGAGAAAATTCGGCGACCGAACGCTGTACACTTTTCGCGGTATTATCCTTCTAAGAAGTGCCGATTCATTGTTCTGATAATCCAGAATGTTCAGTCTGTTGCTGTCCTTCAGCCCCAAACAACTCAAATAATATTTAGCTTCCATGTTTCGTGCAACCATATAATTATGAAAATTGTTGTAGTGTCGGCACGGCATCGCGTGACACTACAGAAAACGCTTAAGACGCCTGACGGCAAACGGGCCGTCGGCACAAAATAGCCGTTGGCGTAATAGATAGGCCGTGACGTCGATGCGACGGCGTCAATGTTACGCCGACGGCAAAGCTTTCGGCATAGCTATTTTCTCCTTTTGTCATTTAATACTAGAAAAATCATAATTAAATCATTCTAATTCAGAAAATACATATAATATATCAAAATTTGTAGAAAAATAAGATCTATTTAATTAAACTCAAATATTACATATTTTTATTGAACAAAATATAAAAACATTACATATATTTTTGTATAACATATTTTTTATTTTTTCCGAGCGCCAAAACAAGGCGTTTTCAGAAACAACCACCAAATGACAGCTTCAAAATTATATTATTATATTTTTCAAAATACTAGACCACCTTATATAGACAATGTCCCAACCAGGATATCTTAAACCTTACATGGACAATGTCATACGCGAACGACACTGCGCCGACGGCAGCCGTCAGCATAGACCTAAGCCGACGGCTTGTTGCCTTATGTCGACGGACATTAGTCGTCGGCGTAGTGAGCGTTTCCTGTAGCGTGAGTAGTCTTGAAGAGGTGTGTGGGAGGTGGTTCGAATATGTTGAAAAGGCTAGATTATTTGTCAAAGCTCAAAAGTAATCCCACTTCTGAACCTATAGTAAAACAAAAAATGACAGTTTGTTGGCAAAAGTAGTATACACGGTGTTTTCAAACCATAGCCAAAATGTGATGGTACGATGAGACGATGGTACAGTGAGAGGTGGTGTTACCGAGGGTAATGCGGAGAGGGTTACGTAGACCAGGTCACCAGTCAGTCACCACCACCAGTGGCTACAGTGCATTGCTACAGGTCACCAGTCAGTCACCACCACCATTCCGGCTGACCGAGGGTAACGCGGAGAGGGTTACGTATAGACCAGTCACCACCACGGGTGGGAGGTGGTGTTGCTGCACAACACAAATGGCTACAGTGCATTGCTGCAGATGATCATAAAGTGCATGACGATGAAAATTGTCAGCTCGCGCCTGCAAAATCCAGTGTGGCCGCGCATTGGTTGAGTAAGAGGAAGAGGGTCACATGCATGCATGCATGCATGATGACACATCGGCAATATCTAAATAAAGTTACAAGCACGTAGTACTACTCCAGTCCATGTCCATCTGCTGCTGTACTTCCTCCGTCCGTTTCTGCAGAGTCCCAACAACCAACCAAACTACTGTCTGGCACCAGTCATAGATATTTTTCCAAAGAGTGGAATAGTGGCACGTGGTACAGGGAAATATTAAGGCTTTGTTTGATTTATAAGAATTGTATAGGATTTGAATTCTATGGGATTTTTTATGTTATTGTTTGCTACATCAAACATTAGATCAGATCTTATGAAAAAAATTCTTTGCTACATCAAACAGAATTCCTCGATTCAAGTTGGCATGACATACAATTTCTATACTTTTTCTATCCTATGAATCAAACAAGCCCTGAGGGTAAGAGCATCTTCACTCGTCGGGCGAACCCAGGCCGAAATCCGGATCTTTTTTTGGCCGGACGGAACTTGATTTCGCCCTGGGTACGCCAGTTTCCCACTCGCGTACCCAGGCCGAGTCCCAGGTTCGGCGAAATGCAGTCAAACTCGGCGAAATATGGGCGAATATAGGCGGATTTTATTAAGTAGGGCGAGCACATACTACATCGAGTTAAAAACTAGGAAAAGGCCTCCGCCGCCGTGGTCGACGCCGGACGCCGCAACTACAGGGCGAGGCGGGGGTGGTTGCCGGCTTGGATGTGCTCCATGACGCCGACGAGAGTTCGCCCTGGAACGCTCCAGAAGCGGCGACGAAAAGCCATATTGTGGCGCTGCGACGGCGGCGAGCCCGGCGGACCGTTCTGTCGGGCGAGTTCCGCGAGGCGCCTGTCGCGAAGAACTGCCTCCACAAGACCAGGTTGCCAGGATCCGCGTCTTGCATGTCGGCGATAGCCCCCTGGAACTCTCCGGCGAGACCCGGGTCTTGCATGTCGGCGATAGCCACCAGGATCTCTCCGGCGAGGTCCTCGTCGGCCAGCACCGGCGGAACAGGGATCCCGCCGGCGCTGAGTTGCCAGCCGAGGGGGAGACGAGTGTCCGGCGGCGTCATATAGTGCGCCTCGCGGAGCAGCCGGGCTTCCCATGGCGTCATCATGCGTCGGCCGGGAAATCCCTTGGCCATGGCTTCTCGGCGGAGTTGAGGAGGAAGAAAGGTGCGAACGTCCGAAGTTCGCCGGAGTTGTGGTGGTGTGAGAGACTGTGAAGAAAGACGACGAGAAGCACGTCTTTATAGGCTGAGTTCGGCGACAAAGGGCGGGAAGAGTGTAGCGGCGAGGGCGGGAAAAGGAAAACGGCGGGAAGGAGAAAACGGCGGGAAGAATGGCGGCGAGTCGGCTTCTATCGCTGACAGACTGGTCCACTCGGCCAATTCGCTACGTCCGGCGTTTCCAGGGCGTACCCGGGATCCCGGGTTCGGCCTAGATAGTCCGGACCAAAGTTGACCAAATTCGACCGAAAAGAGGTTTCTCGGTACGCGACTGGGCCGATTTTCGGCGTCCGGACATAATTTCGGCGTCCGGACCGGCCTCCTAGGTAGGCGAGTGGAGGTGCTCTAAAAGGATGCAGGCATGGTCCTTGTTTTCCAGTTTGTGCGGCCTAAGTTCTTTTGAGGGGCAGTGTCAGATCCATTTTTCCGTCCACTACGTGTATTTAATGAACTCTTTACTTTCTCTGTAAATCGTTCGTCAGAAATATACAAACCAGTCCATGCTCGCTGGTTCCCGGCAGGCCGTCGTCCATGCCGTGGGAGCGGGATGCGCTCGATCAGTCCCAGCAAGAATCAGGCCGGTAGGCATATGCACCCTCCCTCCACTTCAATTCTCACGCATTCAAAGGAGCGCCTGTAGATCTTTTTTTTTCTTTTTGATTGAGATGCGTGTAGATCGATGCTACTATGTCGGCAGAACCAACTGTCCTCTTCGTCTCTTTAAACTGATTTTCTCGTTATACTCGTAGTAGTAGAAAAAATAGTACGTGTTACAACCGCTTATGTGTTATAAGTATCGGAAAGAGTTGTTCATATTTGTCTAGAATTGCTCGTGATATTGAGTTGTTGTAGAGGGCTTGGTGTAGTGCTTGACGATTCTTTTTGGTAATAATATACTACTCCCTCTATCCCTAAATTCAGATAAATTTTCAACATCTAAAAGACGGAGGGACTTTTATAGATGTATAATTGAATATATATATATATACATCATTTTTTCAGTTCTATAACGGAAAGCCTAAAAATAATAAGGTACATTACCATTTTCAACCTGGTTGCGACTTATTTGTACTCCAACACAAATATATCACTACATAACAAGATTTACCATTGACATAGTATATAAGATAGAATCATATGACCAAAGCAAAATAAAAAGCGAGGTCGCGTGCCTAGTAAGCTAAAAAAAATTATATTGATATTAGTAAGTGTGGTTGATTTAGATTTCTTTAGATTGGAGGGAGTACTGTATGGATCGCAGGCCGCCGTCGATGCCGATGCTATCCTGCAGCAGAGGCGCAATTTCCATGTTACTATTTTCGATCAATCTCAACAGGAATCGGGCCGACGGGCATAAGCACCCTCCACACCAATTCTAGATACTGCTATGTCGGCAGAACCAAGCTGTCCTCTTCGTCTCTTGAAACTGATCTCCCTGTTATATAATCTAATTGTGATTTAATTGTGAGTACATAACAAGATTTACCATTGACATAAGAGGCAGAATCATACGACCAAAGAGAAACAAAAAGCGAGGCCGTATCTTGTCAGAAAAACAAATCTAGGTTTCTTTTGGGTAAAAATTAATAAATTATAGCTTTTAGGAATGTGCCTTCCTTCTTATACTGCTTTCTGGGAAATAGGAAGAGAGGAGGTGGGAGGCGCGGGCTGGTAGAATTCCAAAATTTTCTAGTACTACCTCCTTCACGGTTTGCAGGGCGCTCTGTAAAAATCTCACGGACTTAGGCGTGAACGTATTGGCTGAAAATTAGGCCTATTAATGAGCGGTTAAGACGCATGCAGTGGTGGGAGACTGTTGCATGCATAGAAAGTTGGGAGAAAAGCTGTCACATTAATCAATAATTAATGCTTATGCGCCTAGGAACTTTGTAGTTTTGGAAAAACTATAATTTGATTAGGCGCCCTGTAAACCGTGAAGGAGGGAGTAGACAGAATTTCTCGGCACCCGATGATATTGGACAGCTGCTAACCAGTACTGAGCCACACCACATGATATTGTATTGTATCGGACTGCCGCTAGGGTTCTTTGCTGTCTTTTTTTCCCCTCATTGATCGCTGATCTAGCACTGTGCTGCAGTGAGATAAGATTGGCTAGTGAGAGCAGGAGGAGCACTGCACCGTACTGGTGTAGAGGCGTGCCCGTGTCCCGTCTCCAGTGTCGTGGCGTAGGGGCGTACGTACGTGCCGCGGCAGCGCGCGAGCAGGCGGCAGCGGTGGCATGAGAGCCGTCGACTCCATCTCCGGCCTGCGATGCCAACAAAACGTGAAACACGCGCCTCGCTTGCTTGAGCTACCGAGAGCATCTTCAATCGGGTTTCCGCAAGCGCGTTTCCAGACCGAAATTTTTATTCGGATAAAAAAATAGCTCAGTCGTGTTTCTAAAACACCGATTTTGTTCGGGTTTGGTCTAACTTTCGTCCTGCATTTTTAGGCTGATCCCAGACGCTGGAAACACCCTGGATGCGCCGACGAAGCGAAAACGAAGGTGGGGCAACCCAGTCGGCCAGACAACCTCATTTCCTACTACCACTCGCCTCTCCTGCAGCGAAGAGCTTTCCCCATCTACCCCTGTCGCCATGCCTTCGTCGGCGAAGCTCCACCATGCCAAGCCGAAGTCACGCCTATAGATAGATTCGTCGTCGTCGCCGCACCCTTTCCCCTCGGCCTAGGCCACCTTTTGCCACCCCTCCTTCGCCGTAGCTCGGCTTCGCTCCGAGCTCCCGTCACCTCACCCGCCAAGTGTTTAGCGTTTTTCCTGTTCAGCCATAGACTCTAACGACGAGAAGATGTTCTCCCTGATGCTGGAGGAAGAGACCGCCACAGCCGCCAAAGATGCAGAGCACATGCAGATCCTCGCCTCTCTGGCCCGGCTGTAATGTAGACTACAACGCCGACGCATGGAGGTTTGGCGAATGGTCGCCGGAAGTGCAAAGCAAGGCAGAGGATGGAGGGCCATTGCATGCTGCACACCAACTACTTCGCCGACGAGCAGCTGCACGAAGAGGCCGTGTTTCGGCGCCGTTTCAGGATGAGCCGGAAGCTCTTCCTCGAGATCGTGCATGCCATCCGGGACTTTGACCCCTATTTCGTGTGCAACAAGGACGGCACCGGTATGGTTGGGTTTTCCTCACTGCAGAAGTGCACACTGGTGATGAGGTTGCTTGCATACAGAGCGTCGGGTGACAGTGTTGATGACTATCTCCGCATGGCCAAGTCCACCGCCATCGATTGCTTGTATAGGTTCTACAGGAAAGTGATTGCACTATTCGGGAAACAGTACTTGAGAACACACACTGCTGAAGACATTGCTCGGATCCTCGCGGTCAATGAAAGTAGAGGATTTCCTAGAATGCTTGAAAACATACAATGCATGCATTGGCACTGGAAGAACTGTTCATTTGCATAGCAGGAAATGTACAAAGGCTACAAAGTAGGTTGCATTGTGATACTCGAAACAGTAGCTACACATGATCTTTGGATCTGGCATACCTTCTTTGGCATTGCAGGATCGAACAACGACATCAACGTCCTCAACTCCTCAAATGTCTTTGCCAAGGTTGTTGAGGGTCATGCTCACCCTGTGGACTTTGAGATCAATGGGCACCACTACAACAAGTGATCCTATCTTGCAGATGGCATCTATACAAGATGGCCAATATTTGTGAAGACTATCTCAAACTCGATGCTTCCCAAGCATGCTCAGTTTGCCAAGGAACAAGAATCTTGCAGGAAGGACGTGGAGTGGCCATTTGGTGTGCTTCAACAGAGCTTTGCAGTTGTCTGGTTCCCTGCTATGACCTGGTCGAAAGATCAGATATGGAAAGTGATGAACTATTGTGTGACCTTGCACAACATGATCATTGAGGATGAGAGAAATGACCCAGTGATTTTGATCGAGCCATACTACAGATAGGGACCTCTTACAGAGCCTGATCACCAGGTGCCACCAACCTGGAATGCCTTCATCACCATGCGTCAGGAGATCCGAGACCCGGTAGTGCATCAACAACTGCAGGATGATTTGGTTGAGCACATATGGATACAAGGGGAAACATGTAAATGTCGAGTATGAACTGGCCGAACTAGGTCAAAATATGTTGTATTTTTAGTGTATGCCGAACTATGTTTAATTTTATGTTGAACTATGCCAAACAATGCTCTGTATTCATATTATGCTAAACTATGCCAAAAACTGGTCGAATTCGAGCCAAATTTGGGCAGAAACACGCCGAGTTGGCGTCGCCTGGGAACTCGGCCTGTGAACGCGAGTGGAAACTGGGTGTTCCCAAGTCGAAAACTACATCCGTCTAGCGCTAAATAGCGTCAGATTTCGGCCTGAGAACGCCCAACGAGTGGAGGTTCTCTAACACGACAGATACGGTACGGACAACGACTACGCAGACACAACTTGGGGTTTGGGAAACTTCAACTAGGTTGACTAAGGGCATATCCATCGGGTTGACCCAGCCCGTACGAGTGCGGACTCACGGGACGTGCGCGGCGTCACAGCGGCTCGACCCATCCAGACCGACATGTCCGGTTCGACCCATACGTACACCAAATTTGGGCAACAGTTGCGTCTTTCCAGACAGCGAGACAGCCTGCGTCCTCCCGTGTCCTCCCATGGGGGTTCGAGGGCCCGCTTTCCAGTTACCCAACGGCTTTCTTTCACTAGCCATCAATGGAAGGCTGCTCCAAAGGCTAGCCGCGCCGCTACTAGCGCCGCCTGACGTCTGCCCTCCTGCCGTGATACATCAATGTCGTCTCTTCAGCCTACGCGTCGGCATACAATGCCGGGCCTCTTTAACAGGCCACTCGCGGCCATCTTATCCCACACCACACCATTCTCTCCTCTTTCCCATCCTCCACTACCGGTAGCTAGCCATGGCCGGCGGCATTGGATCGAGGGGAGGGTGTCTAGGACGACCACATGGACGTGGACGTCGAGGCCGGCACGGAGGACACAACCAAAGCAGCATGCCGCCACGCTCTCCCTCGCCATCGTCGTTTCTCAAGATCTATTATGTCGACACCGTCTTTGAGCTCGTCGTTACCATCCATTTGGGCATGGCGGGGGATAGGATGCTCCTTCCCCGCAAATTCGCGTCGTTGTTCGACGGTGCAAAGCTTCAGCAGGTCATGCCGCGGGGTACCAGTGTCAATACCAATGTGTGGCCGATGGAGGTGTTGTTCGACTGCCTCGGCAATATATTCCTCGCCAACGACTGAGAGGAGTTCGCCCGACGGGACCAAATCTAAGTGGGAAACTTCGTCGTCTTCAAGTACGACAGTGAAGCCATGCTCAACGTCAACGTCTTCGATGATACCATGTGTCGTCACTTCTACCACTCCGACTCCGACGAGTAGGCTTTGCACTAGACTACGATGTACTCTCCATGTATCGTGTTCGGAATGTGGGCATCAGCCATTGCAATGAAGGTATTTATTGAAGTCTTGAAACATTTTGACAAGCAAACCACACCTACAACTATGCGCCGCCTACGGCGCTGGGGGCGGCGGCGACGACGGGCTGACAAGACACCATTTTTCTTTGAGAGAATTGATGATTGCTCGTTGCGTCTACACCTCCTATTCATCTTGGGCGAGGCGGACACGCGGGGAAGCATCATCGGGATTGGCCCGCACCGCTTCCCGGAGGTTGCCACGCACCAACACGAGCGCGTCCCACCGTTGGTACTCCGACAGTAAGACGCGTTCCCCCATCTCCAACATGAAAGGATCGCCGGTGGTCCTGTGGCGGTTGTAGATAGGCCGCGACCCGTGGTTGCGACGCCATGTATAAATCTGTGGCCGCCCTGGAATCAAAGGTGGCAGCACATCCGGTAACTTCGGCGGGTTCGGCCACCACGAGGGCAACGTGTGCTCGGTCTCTTCTGCACGAATTTTAGGGTTGCCACGGAGGACAGTGCGGCGACGCAGACGGCCAGACATTGTGGTTTGTGGTTGACGTGGCTCAGTTGTAGAGCTTCATTGGGAGACCCCAAGAGCAAGGTGTGATGAGAACAGCGGCTGTTTCGTGGAGATCTGATCGGATGTTTAGGGTTTCTGTATCGGGGGGCTTTTATAGGCGAGGCAGGAGGGCGGCCAGGGGGTGCACACCATAGGGCGATGCGTCCTAGGGTGGGCCCGCGCGGCCCTAGGGTGTGGCCACCCTGTGGCCCCCCTTCGGCTGCCCTTCAGTCTCTGTGTTCGTTCGGTAAAATATTGACTTTGGCTTTTGTCCCGTCCAATTCCGAAAATATTTCCTTACTAGCTTTTCTGAAACCAAAATCAGTAGAAAACATGCAACTGGCACTATGGCATCTCGCCAATAGGGTAGTCCCAGAAAATGTATAAAAATACCTCAATGTGTAGACAAAGCATAGCAAAGTTGATACTAAACAAGCATGGAACATAAAAAAATTATAGATACGTTTACGACGTATCAAGCATCCCTAAGCTTAACTCCTGCTCGTCCTCGAGTAGGTAAGTGATAAAAAGAATAATTTTTGAGGTGACATGCACCATCACAATCTTGATCAACCCATTTGTAAAGCATTGAAAGCTAGAATCAAAGTACTCTAAACATGAGCATAAAATATGAAGTTCTAACAATAAGACAAAGCAAATATGTTGCAACATGAAAGGATACAAACAAAGATCATGAATAACAATGCATTGAAAGACGTTTGTTTGTTTCACATACAGAAAACATATCATAGTGGCATTCAGCTTGTCCCTCATGGAGTAGCAAAATATAAACGCATAGGACACCTTCAAAGTTCATAAGGGTGACTAGATACAAATAGATCAAGAACAAGAAATGTCAATATTATGAATCAATCAATAAGTTTTGGGACAATGCACATAAAACTAAGATGACAACTATGCTCTCTTAGTTGGTGCATAAAGATAGAAGGTGGAGACTCAATATAAAAATAGGAAGAAATGCCCTTCACAGGGAAGCAGGGATTTCAAGTTTCATAAAGAGCATCCGAAAATTATAGTACTTATTAGCTTTCAGCTCTCATTATCCCTATCATAAGCATCTTGAAGTGATTAAGGTTAAAGTGAACAAAGTATGGAGTATATGCTTGACAAATCATAAGTTGGCAATCTCATGTCCCTTGAGTACGAGGGTTGTTCCTCATGCTAATCAACTTTACTTACCGGTAAGTTCTTGTCATTGTAAGTATATGTGTGTCATAGAGAATCGCCAATGAGGTACCCCTTGCCCCATGACACAGGAGCTATCCCATATCAAAATGATAAGGCAACAGACAGTGAGCATCTCAGTGATCCTTTATTTACCATGAGAATGGTGCATATATATTTTTATCTTTTTTGTATATTTTTTCTAAGGATGCTTCATAGATTTCTCACTATGGTGATGCTGCAAGTTTCCACCATGATTAGGCATGGCTTAGGCTAGCGGCCCAAGCGTTTCTCTAACACATATACATAACTCCATGGACTTATAAACTCCCCTTTTATTTCACACCGACGACATCCATAAACAAAAGAACATGATATTAACTGGGTAGGTATTTACAGGTATTGAAAGCATTCCCCGTGGCAGCACGGCTCTGCTAATTCCCAACTTATAAGTGCAAGCATATACAACATGAATGACACAATGGTTCAAGTTTATTAGGGGCAAGAAAAATAAAGTGTGCCATCAAGTTTGTGAGAGCTTTAACATGGTTATACCCTACGGGTACCCGATGTTAGCCTACCTGGTCCAGCTCAACAGAAGGCCCACTCGGCGACCTGCCAAGGTCCAGGACGCCCAAGACGTTTCGGCTGCACGAAGCACATATGGACACGGACTCCAAAGTGCACAAGACAGGGAAAGCTCAAGACTAGAGTTTGAATACAACTTGTAACCAACTCGTATCGGTACCTGAGACCTAGCCTCCCCATATATAAAGGCTAGGAGGGTCCAACGAGGGGGCACGACCTACAGACGCCATAACCCCCCAATAGATAGATCTACGATCTCCACCTCCATGATAGATCTACAGATCTATAGACCTCATACTTTCGTATACACACCTCCACGCCAGATTGCATCTGCGCACCCATGTAATCACCGGTTTTGCCGTAATCAAGAGCAGACAAGCAGGAGTAGAGTTTTCCCTCCGGGGGCCTGAACCTGGGTAAACCTCGTGTCCCGTGTTGCTTGTTTGCTAACCGTTCCGCGTTCTCCAGCATCCCCATCTTCTCCAAAACCCAAGTCCATAACAATGGGCATTGACGAGATCAAACCTCGTCAAGCTTTAATCACTAATTTTCACATAACAAGTTTAATTTAAAATATAGATAAAACAAGAATATACTTGGAACGGTGTAACACACCATGCATAGGAATTTATAGTGGACTCTTTGAAATAACTTGGTTTCTTGGGAGTTGGATGCATGAGTAGAGCTTACTCAATACAAGTGGAGGCTAGCAAAATACTGGGAACGACCAATTAAGAGAGCAATATTTGACATAATCATGCAAAGCAACAAAACATTATTAATCAAAGCATAAAGTGGTACTACAAGTCAAAAACTAAATGATCATAGAGGCCAAGGTGACTGGTTTTTATTCATAACATGGTGTGAGCATGCGCCAAGTCAACCCAAACAAAGCATCAAAGGAGAATACCACAATATTATGTTTTTGTATGCTAAAACAACGCATGATTCTTTCAAGGCACATTAAGCAATCTCAATTGTTTGGAACAAGTCATGCTACAACAATAAACACTAAGCATAAGGTCAAAACAACATCTAGCATGACATGATAAAGTCTAAGCCATAGTCAAAACAAGATCCCTTTTGTACCACTATAAGCATGAAACTTTCTACTCTTTTCCAACACCAATCAACTTATTTGAAACAACACGCGAAAGCGGGGGTCCAACTAATTTATTTAAGCAAACTAAATAAAAGAAAACCAAAAACAAAAACTAATACGCTCCAAGAACAACACAACAGTGTATGAAACAATAAAAACAAAGTGTCTATAAACAGGCCTGAGATTTTTATTGATGAAGAAGGGGATGCCTTGGGCATCCCCAAGCTTTGACGCTTGTACCTCTTGAATATTTCTTGGGGTGACAGGGGGTGGCATCCCCAATCTTGAGATTTTGTCCATTCTTCATCTCATCACGTCATTCTTCCCCTACACTTGAAAATTTCCTTCATACAGAACTTCACACAATCTTCATTAGCAATATTAGTGTATTCAAAATAATAAACCTTTGGATTTAGTTTCAACACAAGTAAAACTTCCATTGAAACACAAGCTACTGTATCAATTCTTTTAAAAATCTCAAGTGATCAAGAAGAACTCAAAAAGAAACTGATAAAGAGGCAAATGCAAATAATGGCAGAAATCTGTTAAAACAGACCAGCAGATAAAAATCGATTTTTTAGAAGACCTTCTGTTGCTGAAATCGGAAAGTGTTGAACTAACCAAAGTTAGATAACAACCTAGGGCATTTACTCAGAAAATAAAAGCTCAATCCGACATACAGGGATTTTTCATGAATTTTTACGGTGAAGCACACAAATCTGTTTCAGGACAGCAACTTCCCCAAATCTTACTTATCTCTCATTAGAGGTTATTCTTGGCACAAAAATCACACAAAAAGTATAAGGAGAGTTTATTACATAAGTAATAACTTCCAAGACTCAATAAAACTATTGGGTTATCTCCCAAGAAGTACTTTTCTTTAACGCCTTTAAGTTAGGCATAGGAAGATGCTCACATAAGAAATATGAATTGAAGTAAAAAAGAGCATCAAGAAGCAAATTCAAAACACATTTAAGTCTAACCAACTTCCTATGCATAGGAATCTTGTAAGAAAATAAACCAAAGAAGCACATAGTATCAAGAATGGGTATATAAAAAAAGAGCAATTTCAAAACTTTCAGCACATAGAGACGTGTTTCAGTAGCATGAAAACTTCTACAACCATTTTTCCCTCTCTCATAATAACTTTCAGTAGCCTCATGAATAAACTCAACAATATAACTATCACATAAAGTATGCTTTTCATGATCTACAAACACCTAATTTTTATTAAGCTCAAAAATAGTGGGATTAAAACATACAAACCCACTTTTAACAATTTTTTAACAAGATGACTGATCATTCTCAAGAGGTATGGGGTTCCAAGATAAAGTCAAGACCTCTCCAATCTCATTTTCAGTAGTAGTACTATTAATATTATCAACCAATATAGGACCATCATCTAGAGCTTTATCATAAACATTTTCTAAGCAAAACTCTTTAGTACCATGCATTTCAAAATTAGGTGCAAATAAAGGATTATCATAAGATTTATCAAAATAGCATGGATTATCATAGATAACAGGAGCATAATTATTATCACAGGTTTTACCCAAAGTAGATATTTTAAAAGGATTCATAGGAACATAACATTCATCCTCCTTTGGTAAGCATGGGGGACAATCAAATAATGTAAGGGATAAAGAGTTACTCTCATTAGAAGGTAGGCATGGGTAGATACATTCTTCCTCCTTTTGTTCATCACTCTCCTCCTCTTTTTCATCTAATGAGCTTTCCGTTTCAGCAATTTCTTCTTCCATAAGCTCCTACAAGGCATTAGTCTCTTCCGTTTGTGGAAAGCATCTATTAATATATTCAAGAATATAGCCATTTTCTTCCTTGTAATTATGAAAGCAAAATTTAAGTATATCATAAACCTCATATTTATAAGGTGAATCATCAGTATTTTTAAGCAAACTAGCAAGTTCAAATGCACCCTTCCAAGCAATAAATTCTTCAATTTGTTCCAAATCATAAAAGTCATAATTTCCTTTAACATAAGAAGATATGGTAACATTATCACAATACTCACATTGAAAAGGGAGGTGTTTATACCTCCTATAGCAACAAGATTTATGAAAGCAATAAGTAACATTATAAGTAGAGCACACGTTTCTAGCAATGGTATTCAATTTGTTCTCATAAGTGTTTCCCTTTTTGTGACAAGCGGTGTTCCTTATAATAATATTTTTGTTCTTCCATGAACCCACATTGCCAATAAGAACTAGTTTCAAAGAAACCAACCATTGATAGAAAGCATGACAAAGCAAGGCAATAACAGACCAACAACTATAGTAGGAACTATTTTTTTTGTTTTTGATGAGAAAAAGCAAGCCAAACAAAACTTTTTTTTTGTAATTTTTGATAAAAAAGAAGCAAGCAAAACAAAGCAAAACAAAAACAAAGTAAAGAGAGTGGTTGTGAAAGACTCCCCTTGCAAAGCTGTACTTAACTCCCCGGCAACGGCGCCAGAAAATCTTGACGTGGCCTAGTTGTAGAGCTTTGTTGGTAGACTCCAAGAGCAAGGTGTGATGAGCACAGTGGCAAGTCTTACCTCAGTTATAAAATCAAGGTTATCGAACCAGTAGGAGCAAGGAAACAACTCCAAGGTGTTGCTAGCAACTTGTAATCCTGCACAACACAAACTCAAGACTTTGCCCAAACTTATAGTGAGGTTGTCAATCTCAATGGTTTGCTGAAAACAAAGGATTAAACGTATAGTGTGGACGGTAATGGTTGCTTGTAGAAAGTAAACGGTAACAGTAGATGATGTAACAATGGTAAAGATTGGACCGGGGTCCACAGTTCACCGAGGTGTTCTCCTTAAGATAAATAACATGTTGGGTGAACAAATTATAGCGGGGCAATTGACAGACTGAGCAAGGCATAACAATGCAAATACTAGACATCATGATTCCTATGAGATTTGATTGGGCATTACAACAATATACATAGACCGTAATCCAACTGCATCTATGACTAATAATCCACCTTCAGGTTATCATCCGAACCCCTTCCAGTATTAAGTTGCAAGCAACGGATAATTGCATTAAGTAATGTGTGTAAAGTAAACAATACAATTGTTCCATGAACAAAAGATTGGTGTTTTCTCTCTAGTAGCAACAACACATCTACAACCTTAGAGATTCCTGTCACTTCCCCAGATTACTAGAGGCATGAACCTACTATCGAGCATAAATACTCTCTCTTGGAGTCACTAGCATCTACTTGGACAAGATAGCTACTAGGAACGGAGAGCATGCAAGATCACAAACAACAGAGACATGATAGAATCAATAATCAATAAGACATGATAGAATCAATAATCGATCTAACATAGTATCTCAATATCCATTGGATCCCCACAAACACAACATGTACGATTACAAATAGATGATCTTGATCATGAACGGAGCTCACAATATCTAAACATGATAGCACAAAGGAGGAGAAACAGCCATCTAGTTATTGTATGGACCCATAGTCCAAGGGTGAACTACTCATGCATCATACCGGAGGCTGGCATGGTGATGAAGAAGGCCTCCGGGATGATCTCTCCCCTCCGGCAGGGTGCCGGGAAGAGCTTCAGATCCCCCTGATCTAGGGACGATGGTGGCGGTGGCTACAGACTATTTCGTGGAGATCTGATCGGGTGTTTAGGGTTTCTGCATCGGGGGGCTTTTATAGGCGAAGAGGCAAGGAAGGAGGGCGGCCAGGGGGCGCACACCATAGGGCGGAGCGCCCTAGGGTGGGCCCACGTGGCCCTAGGGTGTGGCCACCATGTGGCCCCCTTCGGCTGCCCTCAGTCTCTGTGTTCGTTCCGGTAAAATATTAACTTTGGCTTTTGTCCCGTCCAATTCCGAGAATATTTCCTTACTAGATTTTCTAAAACCAAAAGCAGCAGAAAACAGGCAACTAGCACTGTGGCATCTCGTTAATAGGTTAGTCTCAGAAAATGTATAAAAATACCTCAAAGTATAGAAAAAGCATAGAAAAGTTGATACTAAACAAGCATGGAACATCAAAAATTATAGATACGTTTACGACGTATCAGTGGTGGCGGTGGTGGGGGGTATGGTTGTGGCTAACTTGCCTGGCCTCCCATTTTTATGGTTGTGCCTGGACGTGGCGGGAAATGCCTAGAAAAGGTGGGAAGCGGCGGGAAACAAAGGCGGGAGGCAGGAGGCAGCAGGTGATACGTCGGCAACGTATCTATAATTTTTGATGCTCCATGCTTATTTAGTATCTACTTTGCTTTGCTTGTCTACACTTTGAGGTGCTTTTTACATGTTTTCTCGTACTAACCTATTAACAAGTTGCCACAGTGACAGTTGCCTGTTTTCTATTGTATTTGGTTTCAGAAAAGTTAGTAAAGAAATATTCTCGGAATTGGACGGGACAAACGTCAAAGTCAATTACTTTCCATGGGGAACAAGAAGTCCAGAGGGGAGACGGAGAAGCAGGCCAGGGCAGCTAGACCCTCCTAGGCGCGACCAGGGGTGGTCCCGCGCCTGGGAGAGGTGTGGCCCCTCTGGCCGCCTCCTCGGCCTCCCCCTTCGCCTATAAGAAGCCCCCGATGTAGAAACTCTAAGCAACCCGATAAAATCTCCACGAAACCGTCTGTAGACACCATCGTCCCTAGATCAGTGGGGATCTAAAGTTCTTCCCGGCACCCTACCGGAGGGGAGATCATCCCGGAGGCCTTCTCTCCGGTATGATGCGTGAGTAGTTCCACCTTGGACTATGGGTCCATGTAGTAGCTAGATGGTTGTATCTCCTCCTTTGTGCTTTCATGTATAGATCTTGTGAGCTCCGTTCATGATCAAGATCTAATCTATCTATAATCATGCATGTTGTGTTTGCGGGGATCCGATGGATATTGAGATTATTATGTTGGTTTGATTAATGGTTTTGTCTTTATGATTCTATCATGTCTGTGTTGTTTGTGATCTTGCATGCTCTCCGTTTTTAGTATCTATCTTGGCCAAGTAGTTGCTGGTGATTCCAAGAGGGAGTATTTATGCTCGATAGTGGGTTCATGCCTCTAGTTTCCAAGGGAAGTGACAATAATCTCTTCGGTTGTAGATGTGCTATTGCTACTAGGGAGAAAACAACGGTCTCTTGTTCATGGAACATGTGGACTGTTTACCTTACACACTTTGCTTAAAGTAGTTGTCTATTGCTTGCAACTTAATACTGGAGGGGGTTCGAATGATAACCTGAAGGTGGACTTCTAGTCATAGATGCAGTTGGATGGCGGTTTATGTATCTTGTTGTATTGCCCAATCAACCTCATAGGATCTTTCTGACTAGTAATTGCATTGTTATGCCTTGCTCAGTTCCTGTCAATTACCCTGCTGTAATTTGTTTACCCTTCATGACATGTAGTTTATCTAAGGAGAGAACCTCTAGTGAACTATGGACCCCGGTCCAATCTTTACCTTTGATACATCTTGCACTGTTACTTGTTTACTTGCTGCAAACCATTACCTGCCACGCCATACATTTAATCCTTTGTTACAGCAAACCGGTGAGCTTGACAACCTCACTGATTCGTTGGAGCAAAGTCTTGAGTTTGTGTTGTGCAGGTCTCCGTGTTGCTTGCAACACCTGTGTGACGTTTCCTTCCTCCTACTGGTTCGATAACCTCGGTTTCTTACTAGGGAAACGTGCTGCTTCATACCTTGCTCTTGGGGTTTCCAACGAAGCGTCCCACGACAAGTGTTGGGCGCCATCAAGCTATTTTCTGGCGCCATTGCCGGGGAGGCTAAGGACGTCTTCACTAGGGGAGTCCTTCACTTCCTTTCTCTTTACTTTGTTTTTAGTTTGCTTTGTTTCTTTTGCTTGGTTTTGTTTGCCTCTTTCCAAAAAACCCAACAAAATTAGTCTAGTTTGGTTTGCTTTCTTTATTCAAAAACACACAAAAAAACTAGTTCATGCTCTAGCTGTTGCTGCTGTTTTTGGCTTGCCCACCTTTGCCAAAATAAACTCTGCTGAGAACACCAAGTTGTGTGACTTCACTAGCACCAACAACAATGATTTCCTTAGCACACCTATTGCTCCACCTGCTCCTGATGCTACCTTTTATGAAATTAAGCCTGCTTTGTTGAATCTTGTGATGATAGAGCAATTTTCTGGTGCTGGTTCTGATGATCCTATTGCCCATCTCAATAGCTTTGTTGAACTTTGTGAGATGCAAAAGTATAAGGATGTAGATGGAGATATTATTAAGCTCAAGCTTTTTCCTTTCTCCTTGAGAGGAAAAGCTAAAGAATGTTTGCTATCCTTGCCTAAAAATAGTATTGATTCTTGGACTAAATGCAAAGATGCTTTTATTGGAAAGTACTATCCTCCTGCTAAGATTATATCTATGAGAAGTGACATGATGAAATTTAAACAACTTGATAGTGAACATGTTGCTCCATCTTGGGAAAGAATGAAATCTTTGGTTAAGAATTTCCCTACTCATGGACTCACTACTTGGATGATTATCCAGACTTTTTATGTAGGTTTGAAATTTTCCTCAAGAAATCTATTGGATTCAGCTGCTGGAGGTACCTTTATGGGCCTCACTTTGGGTGCTGCAACAAGGCTTCTTGATAATATGATGGTTAACTACTCTGAGTTGCATGTTGAGAGATCTCCACATGGTAAGAAGGTAAATTCTGTTGAGTAAACTTCCTCTTTGAGTGAAAAGATTGATGTTATTATGGCTATGCTTGTTAATGGGAAAGCTCCTATAGATCCTAATAGTGTTCCCTTATCCTCTTTGGTTGCTCAATAAGAGCAAGTTGATGTGAACTTCATTAGAAAAAACAATTTCAACAATAATGCCTATAGGAATAATTTTGGTAGTAACAACAATTATAGGCCTTATCCTCCTAATAATGGCAATTCCTATGGAAACTCCTACAACAATGCTAGAAGTTCCCCCTCTAAACTTGAAGTCATGCTCAAGGACTTTATTAGTAAACAAACCACTTTCAATAAGACTATAGAGGAAAAGCTTTTAACTATTGAGAAAAATATATCCTCTTTTTATGAAGCTCAAACTTCCTTGGTTAATAAAATGGCTGCTAAAACTGAAACTATGGAAAATACCTTTGCTACTGCTCATGCCATCACCACTTCATGCTAGGCAGGAAAGGTAAGCTAAAATTGATAGAAACAATAGTGTGTGCACCATCACCACTAAACCACAAGAAGTCCCTATTCCTCCTCCTACAAGTGCCTAAGCCTAATGAGTCTAGTACTAGTTATGCTAAGTTTGAATTTGATATAGATGGTTGCAATATTTCTGAAGTGATTATGTTCCTACAAAAGCTTGCTAGAAGTCCTGATGCTAGTGATATGCATGTTGTTTTCACCAAACACATTACAGATGCTCTTGTTAAGATTAAGGAAGAGAAGCTAAAACACAAAGCTTCTATTCCTAGAAAAGTAGAAGATAGTTGGGAACTCATTATTAATATACAAGTGAATGAATTTTATCTCAAAGCTTCATGTGATCTTGGTTCTAGTTTCTCTATTATGCCTAGGAAGATTTATGAAATGCTAGATTTGCCACCGTTGGAAGATTGTTATTTGGATATCCCACCCAATGATAATGCTAAGAAGAAACTCATGGGGAGTATTAATGATGTTCTCATTATTAACAATGCTTATGCCCCTGTTGATTTCTATGTTTTGGATGTTGAATACAATGCTTCTTGTCCTATTACTTTGGGGAGACCTTTTCTTAGAACAGTTGGTGCCCTTATCGATATGAAAGAAGGCACCATTAGATATCATTTTACATTCAAGAAATGTATTGAACACTTCCCTATGAGGAGAGAGAAGTTGCTTTTTGCTCCTCCTTTGAAAGCAAGGTCTGATGTTAATGTTTTTTCATTTGAAAATACTTGATTCTTCTTGTTTCTTGTGCCCAACTTAAAGACGTTAAAGAAAAGTACTTATTGGAAGATAACCCAAGAGTTTCCTTGAGTCTTGGGAGTTATTAATTCAGTAATGACCTCTCCTTATCCTTTTTGTTTGCTTTTTGTGCCAAGAATGACCTCTAATGAGATGGAAGTAAGATTTGGGGAATTGCTGTCCCAAAACAGATTTCTGTCATCCACCAAAAACAATCGTGAGGAGGCTCTGTAATTCGGATTGAGCTTAAAATTTAAGAATAAATCCCCCAGAATGTTATATAACTTTCGTTAGTTCAACACTTTTTTATTAGAGCAACAGAAGATGTTTGAAAAAATCGTTTTCTACCTGCTGGTCTGTTTTGACATATTTCTGCCATTATTTGCATTTGCTTCTTATTGATTCCTTCTTCAGTTATATTTAGGTTAACTGAGCTTTTTGAAGGAGTTACTATAGTAGCTTGTGTTTTTAGTGAAAATCCTTGTTGTTTCATGTTGGAATTATGCCCTAGAGGCAATAATAAAGATGTTATTATTATAATTCTTGTTCATGATAAAGTTTATATTCCATGCTAGAATTGTGTTAAGCGGAAACTTTAATACTTGTGTGGTTTGTGAACAACACCGTGTCCCTAGTACGCCTCTATGGACTAGCTCATTGATCAATGATGGTTAAGGTTTCCTAACCATAGACATGAGTTGTCAATTGATAATGAGATCATATCATTGGGAGAATGATATGATGGACAAACCCAAACTAAGCGAAGCAATTAGATCGTGTCATCATGTTCGTCTTTGCGAAGCTTTTCTTATGTCAAATATTGTATTCCTTAGACCATGAGATAATACAACTCCCTGGTATCGGAAGAAAGCTTTGAGGTCATCAAACGTCATCCTATGAGAGGGTGATCATAAAGGTGTCTCTCAGATGATCGGAAAGTATCTGTTGGGTTGTATGTATCGAGATGGGATTTGTCCCTCCCAAGTCGGAGAGATATACTTCGGGCCCACTCGAGTAATCGATATCAACACTGCTTGCAAGCATGTAGTTAAGGAGTTAATCACAAAGTGATATCGGATTACGGAACGAGTAAAGTACTTGCTGTGAACGAGATTGAACTAGGTATGACGGTACCGACGATCAAATCTCGGGCAAGTAAAATATCGCGAGACGAAGGGAATATATATATGGGATTGATTGAATCCTGGCATCGTGGTTCATCCGATATGATCATCGATGAATGTGTGGGAGTCAATATGGGTTTCCAGACCCCGCTGTTGATTATTGATAGAAGACATGTCTGCATATTCTCGAACCCGCAGGGTCACACACTTAACGTGTCTCGACGCTAGGATAGATTGGATAATTGGTTTATGAGTTTTTGTTCGGAGTCTCGGATGGGATCCGGGACATCACGAGAGGTTCCAGAGTGGTCCGGAGGATAAGATTCATATAAGGCAGTGCAGTTTTTGGAGTTCGGAATTGTTCCGGGTTAATCGGTATTGTACCGGAAGCTTCTAGAACCTTCCGGAAGGGGACCAACGTGGCCCCACCTTCCAGGAGGGGGCATGGGACTATGAGGGAGTGCCCTGTCTGCATTGGGCCAGGGGCACAAGGCCCCATAGGGCCCAGCCGGCCAAGAGAGTTTTAAACTCGAGATAGAGCTTCTAGAAGGGGGGGTTTCCTTGCCCCCCACTCCTCCTCCTTAGGGCCGCCGGTTTGGGCTTGGGGGAGGGGCTAGGTCTGCGCCCCCCTCTATATAAAGAGGGGTGGGGGCGCACCAACCCCCCACACCTTCCCCTCCAACCCTATCCGCCCTGCTGCTCTCCTCTCTCCCTCCCGACTGTTTGTAGGCGAAGCCCTGCTGCAGAAATTCTCCACCATATACACCACGCCGTCGTGTTGTAGATCCAATCCGTCTCTCCACCATACTTGCTGGTCCGAGGAAGGAGGAGACGTCGAGGTGCTGCACGTGTGCATCTCACGGTGGAACCGCCACTTGTGGTGCTAGATCGGATCGGATCGCGAGGAGGAGAAGCGAGTACGACTACATCACCCACGTTCCGACGAACGTTCCGCTGTGCGAATATTCAAGGGTATGAAGATCTAATCCAACCTCTCTCATTGTTTGCATCTCCTAGATTAGATCTTGGCTTTCCTTCTGTTCGCATCCGTAGAAAATTTTGATTTACTATGCCGCAAAACCCTTCAGTGGTATCAGAGCTAGATCTATGCGTAGATGTGTTTCATGAGTAGAATGCAACATGGTTGTTGCGGGCGTTGATGTTTTATGTTGCAAGCCTCTTGTTTGTGTTCTTCTTATGACGCGGGATAGTGAGATTGAAGCGGTCCAGGCCAACCTTACGCGACGTCGTTCGCGAGACCGGCTCCGCACTTGATGTGTGGCTTGTTCCACACATGCGGCTGGTGGATGTCAGTTTCTCTCACTATAGTTGTCATGGGATTAACACCGGAGTTTGGCAACCATAATATCACCGTTGTGGCTTTCCGTAGGTAAGAATCATTCTTAGCATCTACTCCCATAAGCCACGTAAAACATGCAACAACAAAGTAGAGGCGTCTAACTTGTTTTTGCAGGGAGTGTTTTCTGTGATATGGTATGGCCCAAGATGTGATGTGTATAATGTATGCGATGATCATGTTTTGTATTGTTTCACCACTTGCATGTCGATGAGTACACAACCGGCAGGAGCCATATGGTTGTCTTTATAATTGTGTATGACCTGTGTGTCAACTTCTTATGCGCCATGTAATAGTTTCACTTTATCGCTAAGTAGTTAGCAATAGTTGTAGTTGCTATTAGTGGTGGAGGCAATCATGGTGGAGTGATGGAGATCATGCCGGAACGCACAAGATGGAGATCATTGCGCGAAGATTGGCTATACCATGTCACATAAAGTTATATGCATGTGATGTTTATCCTTTTATGTATCTTATTATGCTTAGATCGCGATGGTAGCATTATAAGATGATTCCTCACTTAAAGATCAAGATAAAAACTGTGTTCTCCCCAAGTATGCACCGTTGCGAAAGTTCGTCGTGTCCAAGCATCACGTGATGATCGGGTGCTATAGACTCTACGCTCACATACAACGGGTGCAAGCCAGTTTTGCACACGTGGAAATACTTGGGTCTAACTTGACGAGCCTAGCATGTACATACATGGCCTCAGAACACAAGAACCGAAAGGTTAAGCATGAGTCATATGAATGATATGATCGACACTTTGTTGTCCACCATTGAAACCACATCTCTTCTCGTGATGATCGGATTAGGCGTGGTGAATTTGGATCGTGTTCACTAAACAACTTGAGGGATGTTGAATTTAGTGGGAGTTTATCTAGTAATTTGATTAAGTTGAACTATTTATCATGAACATAGTCTAAATTGTACTTGCAAATACTGTAGATCACATGGCCAAGTCCAACTTCAACTTCAACGTTTTTGTTGAGAAGGAAAAGCTTAGAAACAATGGGTCTAACTTCACCAATTGGTTCCGCAATCTAAGAATCATTCTCTCTGGCGGTCAAAAGGACTATGTCCTTGGGAAAGCGTTAGGTGACCCCCCTGCTGCAACTGCGCCGGCTGATGAGAAAACTGTCTATCAGTTGCGCAAAGATGATTATGGTGTGATTAAGAGCACCATGTTGTTTGCTATGGAACCGGAACTTCAAAATCGTTTTGAAGACTATCCCGGGCCCTTTGATATTCTCGAAGAGCTGAAAACCATGTTTCAGACTCAGGCCTGTTCTGAGAGATATGAGATCTCTGAGAAGTTCTTTAACTGCAAGATGGAGGAAGGGAGTTCCGTTAGTGAGCACGCCATTAAGATGACGGGCTACACTCAACTTCTTGAGCAACTGGAATGCACGATTCTAGAGGAGCTCAAGATTGACAGGGTTCTACAATCACTCCCTCCCAGCTACAAAAGTTTTGTAGTGACTCATAATCAGATTGGTTCCACTGATACGATCACCGAGCTCTTCGCAAAGCTGAAGGCCGCGGAAGTGGACATCAAAAAGGATAATCATGTGTTGATGGTCAACAAGCCCACCTTCAAGAAAGGTAAGGGTGCAAAGAAGCCCTTCAAGAAGGGCGGCGGCAAGCGCGCTGCCCCTGCTGAGAAGAAGCTCAAGTCTGGTCCTAAGCCGGACACTGAGTGCTTCTATTGCAAGGACAAGGGTCACTGGAAGCGCAACTGTCCGAAGTACTTAGCGGACAAGAAGGCTGGCACCATCAAAGGTATATTTGAGATACATGTTATTGATGTTTTCCTTACTAGACCTCGTTGTAGTGCCTGGGTATTTGATACCGGTTCAGTTGCTAATATTTGTAACTCGAAACAGGAGCTACGGAATAGACGGCGGCTTGCGAGGGATGAGGTGACGATGCGCGTTGGCAACGGATCAAGAGTTGATGTGATGGACGTCGGCACGCTCTCCTTAGTTTTACCTTCGGGATTAGTTTTAAACCTTAATAAGTGTTATTATGTGCCTGCGTTGAGCATGAACATTATTTCTGGATTGTGTTTATTGCAAGACGGTTATTCATTTAAATCGGAGAATAATGGTTGTTCTATATGAGTAACATCTTTTATGGTCATGCACCTGTTGTAAATGGTTTATTTCTTCTAAATCTCGAAAGGGATGAAACACACATCCATAACATTGAGGCTAAGAGATGCAAAGTAGATAGTGATAATACTACTTATTTGTGGCACTGTCGTCTAGGTCATATTGGTGTAAAGCGCATGAAGAAACTCCATTCTGATGGACTTTTGGAGTCTCTTGATTTTGAATCATTTGACACATGCGAACCATGCCTCATGGGCAAGATGATCAAAACCCCGTTCTCCGGTATGATGGAGCGAGCAACGGACTTGTTGGAAATCATACATACCGATGTATGCGGACCGATGAGTGTTTCGACGCGCGGTGGATATTGCTATTTTCTCACTTTTACCGATGACTTAAGTAGATATGGGTATATCTATTTAATGAAACATAAATCTGAAACATTTGAAAAGTTCAAAGAATTTCAGAATGAAGTGGAGAACCATCATAACAGAAAGATTAAGTTTCTACGATCTGATCGTGGAGGCGAATATTTGAGTTATGATTTTCTCACGCATCTTAAAGCAAGCGGAATCGTTTCGCAACTCACGCCACCCGGAACACCACAGCGCAATGGTGTGTCTGAACGCCGGAACCGAACCCTATTAGATATGGTCCGATCGATGATCTCTCTTACTGATTTGCCGTTATCATTTTGGGGTTATGCATTAGAAACCGCTGCATTCACTTTAAATAGGGCACCATCTAAATCCGTTGAGACGACACCGTATGAACTGTGGTTTGGTGCTAAACCTAAGTTGTCGTTTCTTAAAGTTTGGGGATGTGAAGCTTACGTCAAGAAGTTGATGCCGGACAAGCTCGAACCCAAAGCGGAGAAATGCGTCTTCATAGGATACCCTAAGGAAACTATTGGGTATACCTTCTATCACAGAACCGAAGGCAAAGTGTTTGTCGCAAAGAACGGTTCCTTTCTTGAGAAGGAGTTTCTCTCGAAAGAAGTGAGTGGGAGGAAAGTAGAGCTAGACGAGGTTATTGAACCTTCTCTTGAATTGGAGAGTAGCACAGCACCTGAAATTGTTCCAGTGCCGCCTGCACCAACAATAGAGGAAGCTAATGACAAGGATCATGAAGCTTCGGACGATGCTGCTACTGAACGTCGCAGGTCGACAAGGTCGCGTGCCCCTCCTGAGTGGTACGGCAACCCTGTCTTGACTGTCTTGTTAGTAGAAGATAGTGAACCTACGAACTATGAGGAAGCGATGATGAGCCCAGACTATGAGAAATGGCTAGAAGCCATGAAATCCGAATTGGGATCCATGAGCGAAAACCAAGTATGGACTTTGGTGGACCCTCCTAGCGACCGAAAGGCCGTTGAGTGCAAATGGATCTTCAAGAAGAAAATGGACGCGGATGGTAATGTTACCGTCTATAAAGCACGGCTTGTCGCGAAAGGTTTTCAACAAGTTCAAGGTGTTGACTACGATGAGACTTTCTCTCCCGTAGCGATGTTTAAGTCCATTCGGATTTTATTAGCAATTGCTGTGTTTCATGATTATGAAATATGGCAGATGGATGTCAAGACTGCTTTCCTCAATGGCAACATTGATGAAGAGTTGTATATGATGCAACCCGAAGGTTTTGTCGATCCTAAGGATGCTGATAAAGTATGCAAACTTCAGCGTTCCATTTATGGACTGAAGCAAGCATCTCGGAGTTGGAACCTTCATTTTGATCAAGTGATCAAGAGCTTTGGATTTGTTCCAAATTGCTATGAAGCTTGCATCTACAAGAAAGTGAGTGGGAGCTCGGTGACGTTTCTAGTACTATATGTGGATGACATATTGATTATCGGAAATGACATCAACATGCTTAACGATGTGAAGAGTTATTTGAACAAGTGTTTTTCAATGAAAGACCTAGGTGAAGCTGCTTATATATTGGGCATCAAGATCTATAGAGATAGACAAAGATGCCTGATAGCTTTAAGCCAGAGTACATACCTAGACAAAGTTCTGAAAAGGTTCAGAATGGATAAGGCAAAGAAAGGTTCAGTGCCTATGTTGTCAGGTAACATATTGAGAAAGGCTCAGTGTCCAGCTATGGTAAATGATAGGGAAGCTATGAGCAAAGTGCCTTATGCCTCGGCCATAGGTTCTATCATGTATGCCATGCTGTGTACTAGACCGGATGTGTCCAATGCTCTTAGTTTGACGAGCAGATATCAAAGTGATCCAGGAGTGGAACACTGGACAACCGTGAAGAACATCCTAAAGTACCTAAATAGAACTAAAGAAATGTTCTTAGTCTATGGGGGTGATGAACAACTCGTCGTAAAAGGTTATGTCGATGCTAGTTTTGACACCGACAAGGATGATTCTAAATCTCAGACATGATACGTGTATATTTTGAATGGAGGAGCTGTGAGCTGGAGAAGCTGCAAGCAAAGCGTGATCGCGGGATCTACAGTAGAAGCGGAATACATCGCTGTTGCAGAAGCGTCAAGTGAAGGAGTTTGGATCAGGAACTTCATCACTGAGCTTGGCGTGGTTCCAAGTGCATTGGACCCACTAGAGATATTGTGTGACAACACTGGTGCCATAGCACTCGCTAAGGAACCAAGATATCATCCAAAGACCAAGCATATCAACCGCAAGTTTCATATAATCCGAGATTATATAGCAGATGGAGATCTGAAGATTAGCAAAGTACATACATATCTGAATGTCGCAGATCCATTGACTAAACCTCTTCCACGTGTAAAACATGATCAGCACCGCAGTGCCATGGGTGTGAGATTGTTGCCAGATGTAAACTAGATTATTGACTCTAGTGCAAGTGGGAGACTGTTGGAATTATGCCCTAGAGGCAATAATAAAGATGTTATTATTATAATTCTTGTTCATGATAAAGTTTATATTCCATGCTAGAATTGTATTAAGCGAAAACTTTAATACTTGTGTGGTTTGTGAACAACACCGTGTCCCTAGTACACCTCTATGGACTAGCTCATTGATCAATGATGGTTAAGGTTTCCTAACCATAGACATGAGTTGTCAATTGATAATGAGATCATATCACTGGGAGAATGATATGATGGACAGACCCAAACTAAGCGAAGCAATTAGATCGTGTCATCGTGTTCGTCTTTGCGAAGCTTTTCTTATGTCAAATATTGTATTCCTTAGACCATGAGATAATACAACTCTCTGGTATCGGAAGAAAGCTTTGAGGTCATCAAACGTCATCCTATGAGAGGGTGATCATAAAGGTGTCTCTCAGGTGATCGGAAAGTATCTGTTGGGTTGTATGTATCGAGATGGGATTTGTCCCTCCCAAGTCGGAGAGATATACTTCGGGCCCACTCGGTAATCGATATCAACACCGCTTGCAAGCATGTGGTTAAGGAGTTAATCACAAAGTGATATCGGATTATGGAACGAGTAAAGTACTTGCTGTGAACGAGATTGAACTAGGTATGATGGTACCGACGATCAAATCTCGGGCAAGTAAAATATCGCGAGACGAAGGGAATATATATATGGGATTGATTGAATCTGGCATCGTGGTTCATCCGATATGATCATCGATGAATGTGTGGGAGTCAATATGGGTTTCCACACCCCGCTGTTGATTATTGATAGAAGATCATGTCTGCATATTCTCGAACCCGCAGGGTCACACACTTAACGTGTCTCGACGCTAGGATAGATTGGATAATTGGTTTATGAGTTTTTGTTCGGAGTTTCAGATGGGATCCGGGACATCACGAGAGGTTCCGGAGTGGTCCGGAGAATAAGATTCATATAAGGCAGTGCAGTTTTTGGAGTTCGGAATTGTTCCGGGTTAATCGGTATTGTACCGGAAGCTTCTAGAACCTTCCGGAAGGGGACCAACGTGGCCCCACCTTCCAGGAGGGGGCATGGGCCTATGAGGGAGTGCCCTGGCCGCATTGGGCCAGGGGCACAAGGCCCCATAGGGCCCAGCCGGCCAAGAGAGTTTTAAACTCGAGATAGAGCTTCTAGAAGGGGGGTTTCCTTGCCCCCCACTCCTCCTCCTTGGGGCTGCCGGTTTGGGCTTGGGGGAGGGGCTAGGGCTGCGCCCCCCCTCTATATAAAGAGGGGTGGGGGAGCACCAACCCCCCACACCTTCCCCTCCAACCCTAGCCGCCCTTCTGCTCTCCTCTCTCCCTCCCGACTGTTTGTAGGCGAAGCCCTGCTGCAGAAATTCTCCACCATATACACCACGCCGTCGTGTTGTAGATCCAAACCGTCTCTCCACCATACTTGCTGGTCCGAGGAAGGAGTAGACGTCGAGGTGCTGCACGTGTGCATCTCACGGAGGCACCGCCACTTGTGGTGCTAGATCGGATCGGATCGCGAGGAGGAGAAGCGAGTACGACTACATCACCCACGTTCCGACGAACGTTCCGCTGTGCAAATCTTCAAGGGTATGAAGATCTAATCCAATCTCTCTCGTTGTTTGCATCTCCTAGATTAGATCTTGGCTTTCCTTCTGTTCACATCCGTAGAAAATTTTGATTTACTATGCCGCGAAACCCTTCATTTCAAAGCTTTGCCAGAGGTCTAATATCTTTTGAATAAACTAATGTTGCTAATGAAGATTGTGTGAAGTTTTGTGTGAAGGAAAAATTTCAGGTGTATAGAGAGAATGATGCAATGAGATGAAGAATGGACAAAAGCTCAAGCTTGGGGATGCCACCATGGTGTCACCCCAAGAAATATCCAAGAGGTACAAGCGTCAAAGCTTGGGGATGCCCAAGGCATCCCCTTCTTCATCAATAAAAAGCTTAGGTTTGTCTAGACACTTCGTTTTTATTGTTTCATGCACAGTTGTGTTGTTCTTGGAGCATCTTAGTTTTCGTTTGCTTTTCTTAGTTTGTTTAGTTTGCTTGAGTAGTTTGGACCCCCGTTCTCGCTATGTTGTTTTGCAAATAAGTTGCTTGGTGTTGGAAAGGAGTAGTAAATTCTTGCTTGAAGTGCAAGAGGAGCTTGCATTGACTGTGACTTAGACTTTAGCATGACATGCTAGGTGTTGTTTTGACCTTATGCTTAGTGATTATTATTGTAGCATGTCTTGTTCCAAACAATTGGGATTCCTTAGTGTGTCTTGAGGAAATTATGCGTTGTTTTAGCATGCAAAAGCATAGTATTGTGGTATTCTACTTTGATGCTTTGTTTGGGTTGACTTGGCACATGCTCACACCATGTTATGACTATGACAAGTCACCATTAGCCTCTATGATCATTTAGTCCTTGACTTGTAGTACCACTCTTTGCTTTGATTAGTAATGCTTTGTTGCACTACATGAGTATGGCCATTATTGCTCTCTTAGTTGGTTGCTCCCAGTCCTTTGCTAGCCTCCACTTGTATGAGTAAGTTCTGCTCATGCTTCCAACTCCCCAGAAACCAAGTTATTCCAAAGTGTCCACTATAAACTGCTATGTATGGTGTGTTACACAATTCCAAGTATATTCTTGTTTTCAGCTATCTTCCAATTAAAAACTATTTTGTTATGTGAAAACTTAGTGATTAAAGCCCTCACGAACTTGATGGCACACTTTAGATTCTTTGCCCCTAATAAACTTGAACCATTGTGTCTTCTATGTTGTATATGCTTGCACTTATACGTTGGAATTAGCAGAACCGTGCTGTCACGGGGAACGTTTTCAACATTGCACTTGTACTTTGTACTCAGTTGATATCATGCTCTTTTGTCTATGGATGTCACCGGTGTGAAATAAAGAGGGAACTTGTAAGTCCATGGAGTTTGTATCCTGTGTTAGAGAAACGCCTAGGCCGCTAGCCTAAGCCATGCCTAATCATGGTGGAAACTTGCAGCATCACCATAGTGACATCTATGAAGCATTCTTCTTATAAAAAAGAGACACATTGAGAAAAGAGGAAAGAGAGAAAAAAAGCACCATATTCCCATGGTAAATAAGAAGACTGCTGAGATGCTCATTGTTTGCTTGCCTTGTCATTTTGGTTATGGGATAGCTCCTGTACCATGTGCAAGGGGTACCCCATTGGCGGTTCGCAATGATATGCAAATACTTACAATGATAAGAACTTACAGGTGACTAAAGTTGAGTAGCATGAGGTGTGGCCCTCGTATTCAAGGGACTTGAGATTGCCAACTTATCCTTTGTCAAGCATATACTCCATCTTTGTTCACTTTAACCTTAAACACTTGAAGATTCTTATGATAGGGGCAATGAGGTGTCACATCCCAAGATTTTCCAAATCTTGTAATGTGAAAAATAAATGAATAAAATAAAACTTTGTTTGATTTTCAAGGCCAGAAGAAACTTTTTGAATCCAATTGGGAATCATCAAACCTATTTTGAACAATTAAATCCTAAAGGGATTTATAAAGATAAACATTTAATAAAGGCAAATAAAATGTTTTGGAGTTACTATTTTGGATCTTTTAATAAAAGACTTTGGTTTTCAAAAGCAAAGTGGATTTATAAATAAAGGTTATATTTTAAAGAGCCAAATTAATTTTGGCCAAGCTTTTATAATAAAATATTTTGTTTTGATAAAATGAGTAAAGGTTTATTTAAATAAAATAAAAAGGATTTAAATATCCAAGTTTTATTGATAAAGGTTTTACTATTTTCAAAACATCAAAACTTATGTATTCTTTTAAAAATAAGTTTTTCCAACTATTTTGTTTTCTCAAATAAAACCTACTGAAGTGTTTTGGTTTTATTTTTGATTTCAAAATAAAGTTTTTTTTTAAATAAACAAATCCTATTTGATTTATTAACTGAGGTCCATTTATTTAAATATTAACGGAACCTAAAATAAAAGGTTATTTTGTTTTAAACAAGTTTTCCAAATATCCTTTATTTTCAAATAAAACCTACTGTTTTGGTTTTGAAAATATTTGGATTTCAAATGGAAGTTTTATTAATTAAATCAAACCCTATTTTATTAAATAACTAAAGATCCATTTTATTTAATTATTAAATGGATCCTAAAATAAATAAAAATATTAAATCATTTTGAGATTTGGATTATGTTGATAAACAGAACCAAATTCAAAGTACAAAGTGGAGTGATTGTTTGAATGGTTTGAATTGATTTGAACTTTGTTTGTTTGTTTGAAAATCAAAACAGGAAAATAGTAATAGAAAAAGAAAAATGTTTTAGACAGAAAAAAAATAGTGCAACAGACCCAGCCCAACAAGGCCCAGCAGCAGCCCAGTATTCCCTCCCCGAAGAAAACGATTCGCACCAATTAGTTAACCCACTAAGCAGCTGACTGGTGGACCCAACTCCCTTTCCTCCTCTAACGCTGACAAGACGGCCCCACTTCACTGTTCATCCTCCTCACCCGCCACTGACCGAGCCCCCCCCTCGCCGGCCGTTACAGACGGAATAACTCCGGCGTAATAAGCCTTAAACACGCGTTGAATCAGCCCCACGACCACGCAGGATAAATCACCTCTCCCTCCTCTCTCGTTCCCCTCTGTCTCCTCCCCACGCACGCCACCAGGCCGCCCCCAATTTCTCCTCGAGCTCCTCTGTTCCGACCATCGTCTCCGACCGATTCCGGCCAGCACACGCCCCCTCCTGCCTCCTCGAGCACGCATCGGTGCTCAGCATTCCCCAGCGGACCCTTCTGCAGCCGCAGCTCACCCGCGGGCGCCCCTGAGCCTCGGCAACGACTTTCCCGAGCCAGCGCCGCCGTCTGCTCCAACTACGGCGACGTTCCCCGGTAAAACCTGACCACCCCTCTCTTCCCCGTGGATACAATGATTACCGCCCTGCTCTCGCGGACCTAATGATGCTATTCGTTTGTCCTAGGGTGCTCCCTATCCTCGCCTTCGACAACCTCCAGCATCGCTGCCGTCTGGTTCTTCTCCGACGACGTCCCCAGGTAGTTTCCGACCGCCCCGAGCCTCCTCGTTCACGCGCACAGCTTTGTCTTGATCCTGCGCATCTAACCGTGCCTTCATTTTGCCCCAGGGCGATCTGCAGCGTTGTCCTCGACCTCAACCAGAGCCAACCGCCGCCAGAACGAACTCCGGTGAGGAATTGCCGCAGACCCCGAGCGCCCCTCGCCCGACCAACACCTCCTCGAGCTTCGCCGTGACCTCCTGAGCCCGGTGAGCAACTCCCCTTTCTCCCTCACCTCCTGTAGCATCGGCACCGTCGTCGACCGACAGCTCCGCCGCCGGTAGCCACCGCAGCGCCGCCAGTTGGTGGTCCGATTGATTGCAGCCATTCGATTTAGATCGAACGAATAGGATAGATCCACTTAGTCGCGAAGAGGTATGCTCTATGGACCGCACGATTTGACTAGATCTAACGCACCGC
Source organism: Avena sativa (assembly GCA_916181665.1). NCBI lineage: Eukaryota > Viridiplantae > Streptophyta > Magnoliopsida > Poales > Poaceae > Avena > Avena sativa. The sequence continues at coordinate 434,207,707 of OV702284.1, forward strand.
AGCACGCGATCCACCCGTACCGGTATGGACCAGTAGGAACACGACGCGTGGCCAGTGTTTGATTTAAAACAGATTTGAAAACAGATTTTTATGCCATTTTCAAACCCTTGTAACTTTGGATCCACACGTCCAAAAATTACAAATTTTATGTCGTTGGATTCAGCAGAGCAAGACCTAACCAACCCTGCCCTTGGTTTAGCAAATAGTATCTGTTAGTTTGCTTGTTTTTGCAGATTCTTTTGTGTGCTTGTTTAGAGTAGAAAAATCATTTAAAAATGTTTTTAGGGTTAAAACCTTTGCAAAATGGTTTGTTGTGACCTTACTGACCCTAGGAACCAACCCATGTTTTGGAAAATGAATTTGGAAAAGTTTAGAATGGATTAATTGGTTTAGTCCATTTCTAGCTAAATAAAACTATTGTTTTGTTTATGAAAATGGTTCTGAATGGAAAACTTTGGGAAAATGTTTTGGACCAAACCTACTGACCCAAAACACCAAGTTTTGCAATAGCAACTCATTTGGTGAAACAAAATAATGATTCCTTGATTTAAAACCATTTCTAGTCAAATAGAAATGTGATTTATTTATTAAAAATGGTTTTGGAAGAAAACCTTTGGAAAATGTTTTGTTTTAAACTCTCTGACCCCAAAAACCAAGTTTTGTGATTTGAAAACATATTGGGTGAACCCTATAGGCTAATGCCTTAGTAAAAATATTTCTACACCACATAAAATGACACTTTGTTTTGAAAATGGTTTTTGTAGGGAAACCTTTTGCAAATGACTTTGCCACTTTACAAAATGACCATTAGGTGTATTCCAATGTCTATGACCCATTAGGAACCACTTTTTCAAACAAAACAAAGCTTGGCATGCTTACATGCAATACCTTGACTTGGTTATTTTTTATGTGTGTTGTTTTGCTTGATTGGTAGATTGAGTTGTACCTTGCTTGATTGAATTGTAGTGACTTGAAGAGTGTGATTGTTGCAAGGACAAGGAGTGAACCTATACCCTCTACCAAAAAGGCAAGTGATGCTTCATACTTTCTATCCCATTATTTTCTCTATGCATTAGTGTTTTTGCTAAGTAAAACTTGCATGGATTTTGATTTTGCTAAGTATAGATCTTACTATAGGAAAACCTAGTAGATGAATCCTTAGTAGGATTTTCCTAAGTTAAGAATCCTATTACTATCAAGCTTAGCCTAGCTAATAGAAAACATGGGTGGAATATATATTCATGCTATGGAAAAATTCCTAAGTCTGTGGACTTATGTTTTGTTTAATAAAACAACTAAGTGAATGAATCACCTGGGTGGAAATGGAAGGATTGGTTTGTGTTGAGTGGTTCACAAGGCCATGGACTTGGCTTGTGTATCTCACTTGTGGATGGCCACCCAGGAAACAAAGAGATTTGAGATGTCAAATGTTGAGAAGCTTCAAGTGCAACCACTTGGCAATATGGGCTCTGCCATGATCATATAGGTTGCAAGAACTTAGCCATATGGACAGTTGGTGGTAGTGTTTGATAGGTTGGAACGCGTCCATGTTGGTCTAAGGGAAGGCTTCTGAAAGATTTTGTCTTGGGAAACCAAGTCTTGTGGGGAAAGTGCACCACCTCTGCAGAGTGTAAAATCTAAGTACTTAGCCATGTCCCTGGTAAAGGACAATTTGAGCATCAAGACATGGAAGCAATCAAGAATCTCATCATTCAAATTTCTAAGTTAAAACTTGTGGTTTGAACAAGGGTTGTGTGAAATCTTCAATCTTTGATTGAGAGATGCCTTGTTTAAGGATCTCCAATCTTTGGTTAAGAAAAATGATTTTGTCAAAACTTCAAATCTTTGATGGGGAGATGCCTTGAAGGATCTTCAAATCTTTGATTTGAGAAAAATGATTTTTGCCAAACAAAACTTAGTATTTTCAAAATGATAAGGAAAATCTATTTTGAGCAATGCAAGCCTCAACTCCACTTAGCCAAATGCATGTAGATGATAGACTCCACTATACTACCATAGTATCACTTGCCAATACAATTCAAATGTATTGACCCCTTGTGGCTGTAACTTGTAATGTTGCAGGTTTGATTGATTTTAGTGAAGAATGATTGATTAGGATTACAAAGTCTACATCCAACATCTGCCTGTGGCACTTTGAAGATGAAGGACCCCATGACTATAGTTATTCCGCTGCAATGTAATGTAATAGCCAAATGAGCTATGTTTGATGTAATAAAATTTATGTTATTCCTGGTTATAAAGTTATATTATGACCTTTGTTTCTTGATATTACATCTAAACTGTGGATGCTAGCTATTGATCCAGGGACTAGCATTGTAAACACAGGGGATTCTACCCTGCCTTATATTTTAATAAGGTTGGTATCCTTACATGAGGGCTGAAAGCTAACAAGTACCATAATTTTTGGAAGCTCTTTTTGAAACTTGAGATCCCTGCTTCCTTTATAAAAGGCCTTTATTCCACCATTATTTGAGTCTCCACCTTCTACCTTTAGGCACCATTAAGAGAGCATAGTTGTCATTCTGTGTGCAGTGTTCCAAAGCTTATTGATTGATGCCTATTGTGATATTACTTGTTCTTGTGCTCTTTGTTTCTAGTCACCCTTGTGAAGTTTGAAGGTGTCCTATGCATCTATTTGCTACTCTATGAGGGACAAGATGATTTACACTATGCTATGTTTTCTGTATGTGAAACAAACAAACGTTTTTCAATGCATGTTATTCATGATCTTTGTTTGTAGCTTGTCATGTTGCATGCATAGTTACTATGTCCTATTGTTAGAACTCCATCTTTCATGCACATGTTTAGAGTTCTTTGATCCCAACTTTCAATGCTTGCAAATGGTTGGATATTTATTGTGAGGGTGTATGTCACCTCAAAATTTATTCTTTTTTATCACTTACCTACTCGGGGATGAGCAGCAGTTAAGCTTGGGGATGCTTGATACATCGGAAACGTATCTATAATTTTTGATTCTCCATGCTTATTTAGTATCTACTTTGCTTTGCTTGTCTACACTTTGAGGTGCTTTTTACATGTTTTCTGGTACTAACCTATTAACAAGTTGCCATAGTGCCAGTTGCCTGTTTTCTGCTGTTTTTGGTTTCAGAAAAGTTTGTAAAGAAATATTCTCGGAATTGGACGGGACAAACGTCAAAGTTAATTACTTTTCGTGGGTAACAAGAAGTCCAGAGGGGAGATGGAGAAGCGGGCCAGGGCAGCCAGACCCCCCTAGGCGCGGCCATGGGTGGGCCCATGCCTGGGAGGGGTGTGGCCCCTCTGGCCGCCTCTTCGTCCTCCCCCTTCGCCTATAAGAAGCCCCTGATGCAGAAACCCTAAGCAACCCGATAAAATCTCCACGAAACCATCTATAGCCGTCGCCACCATCGTCCCTAGACCGGGGGGGATCTGAAGTTCTTCCCGACACCCTACCAGAGGGGAGATCATCCCGGAGACCTTCTCTCCGGTATGATGCGTGAGTAGTTCCACCTTGGACTATGGGTCCATGTAGTAGCTAGATGGTTGTATCTCCTCCTTTGTGCTTTCATCTATAGATCTTGTGAGCTCCGTTCATGATCAAGATCTAATCTATTTGTAATCATGCATGTTGTGTTTGCGGGGATCCGATGGATATTGAGATTATTATGTTGGTTTGATTAATGGTTTTGTCTTTATGATTCTATCATGTCTGTGTTGTTTGTGATCTTGCATGCTCTCCGTTGTTAGTAGCTATCTTGGCCAAGTAGTTGCTAGTGACTCCAAGAGGGAGTATTTATGCTCGATAGTGGGTTCATGCCTCTAGTTTCAAGGGAAGTGACAATAATCTCTTCGGTTGTAGATGTGATGTTGCTACTAGGGAGAAAACAACGGTCTCTTGTTCATGGAACATGTGGACTGTTTACCTTACACACTTTGCTTACAGCAGTTGTCTGTTGCTTGCAAATTAATACTGGAGGGGGTTCGGATGATAACCTGAAGGTGGAATTCTAGTCATAGATGCAGTTGGATGGCAGTCTATGTATCTTGGTGTATTGCCCAATCGAATCTCATAGGATCTTTCTGACTAGTAATTGCATTGCTATGCCTTGCTCAGTTCCTGTCAATTACCCTGCTGTAATTTGTTTACCCTTCATGCCATGTTGTTTATCTAAGGAGAGCTCCTCTTGTGAACTATGGACCCCGGTCCAATCTTTACCATTGATACATCTTCCACTGTTACTTGTTTACTTGCTGCAAACCATTACCTTCCACATCATATGTTTAATCCTTTGTTACAGCAAACCGGTGAGCTTGACAACCTCACTGATTCGTTGGGGCAAAGTCTTGAGTTTGTGTTGTGCAGGTCTCCGTGTTGCTTGCGACACCTGTATGATGTTTCCTTCCTCCTACTGGTTTGATAACCTCGGTTTCTTATTGAGGGAAACTTGCTGCTGTGTTGCTTCATACCTTGCTCTTGGGGTTTCCAACGAAGCGTCCCACGGCAAGTGCTGGGCGCCATCAGCAGGAACACGCTAGAAATACACCGATGCTAGTGTCGGTGAGGGCCTATTTTCCAAGCACAGACAGATGGGTCATGCCGCTAGGCGCAGTTGGCTGGACCCCGACCCAAAATTGACCGTGGCCTGACCCAAATAGATAGAAATGGACCGTTTGGGTCGGCCCGGTGGAGATGCCCTTAGGGCATCTCTACCGAATCGACCCATTCCAAACATAGGGTGTGTCTAGATCCGTTGGATTGAATCGACTCGTGGACTTCGGAAATATAAGACATTTTAGCTTTGTGAAATAAGTGTATCTAGACACCTTTTAGTATATATATATTCACTCCAAACCTCTATGAACCTATATACTAAAAGGCATATAGATACATTCGATTAAAAAAGTTAAAAAGTCTTATATTTCTGAAAGAGGGGAGTATCACTTTAGGCTCTATCAGTTTGGGTTGGGTGCTCCCAGCTAAGTTGGCCCATTTTTTCGAAATATAAACATTAAAAAAACATAGATATATTACATAAATTGTCTTAATTTACATACTAAAAATTAGAAAAAAACACAACTAAAATAAACCCTAACTACGGCTAGGGCATCTGGCGGCCGGCACGACGGTGGTGGCGGTGGCGACACCTAGTCAGCATGCTTGTTGGAGAGGTCGATAAACACAGGCGGCGACCATGGGCCTGACAGATAGTAGCCTAGTGGTGGTGGCGGCTGCTGGTGCGGTAGCATCATGGGCACGGGTGGGACTCTCGGTGGCGATTCCCTCATGGCATGCCCCTATTCTTGAGGCGGCAACTGATGGAACTGGCCAGGCCATGCCTCCGGCAGCGGCGGAGACAGGGCAGCTGGTTTCCATACTCCACCAGGTGTACAGAGAGCTCGATGGCATCCTGCATCCCCACCTACTACCACTTGGCATCCGCATCCTCCTTGGATGCTTCCATGGAGGCATGGATGGCTTCGTCTTCGTCGTATACCCACGGCAGGACGACGACGAGTGGCATGGGCTCCTCCTCCTTTACATCCGCCAGGTCCTTCCTCTAGCCTTTGTCTTCGTCGTTGGTGGCGGAGAAGTCGATGTTGGGGAGGTTAACATCGCCCTCGATCGGGAAGTAGCCCATGTAGGTGATATGTTGGAAACGTATCTATAATTTTTTATGCTCCATGCTTGTTTAGTATCTACTTTGCTTTACTTGTCCACACTTTGAGGTGCTTTTTACATGTTTTCTGGTACTAACCTACTAACAAGTTGCAACAGTGCCAGATGCCTGTTTTCTGCTGGTTTTGGTTTCAGAAAAGTTAGTAAAGAAATATTCTCGGAATTAGACGGGACAAAGGACAAAGTCAATTACTTTCCGTGGGCAACAAGAAGTCTAGAGGAGAGCCCGGGAGGCCAGCCAGGGGGGCCAGACCCACCCTAGGCACGGGTGGGCCCTAGCCCACGCCTGGCTAGGGTTTGCCTGCCCTGGCCGCCTCCTCGGTCTCCCCCTTCACCTATAAGAAGCCCCCGATGAAGAAACCCTGAGTACCCAAAAAAATATGCACGAACCCGTCTGTAGCCGCTGCCACCATCGTCCCTAGATCGGGGGGAGGGGGGATCTGAAGTTCTTCCCGGCACCCTGCCGGAGGGAAGATCATCTCAGAGGCCTTCTCTCCGGTATGATGCGTGAGTAGTTCCACCTTGGACTATGGGTCCATGTAGTAGCTAGATGGTTGTATCTCCTCCTTGGTGCTTTCATGTATAGATATTGTGAGCTCCGTTCATGATCAAGATCTAATCTATTTGTAATCATGCATGTTGTGTTTGCGGGGATCCGATGGATATTGAGATTATTATGTTGGTTTGATTAATGGTTTTGTCTTTATGATTCTATCATGTCTGTGTTGTTTGTGATCTTTCATGCTCTCTGTTGTTAGTATCTATCTTGGCCAAGTAGTTGCTAGTGACTCCAAGAGGGGGTATTTATGCTCGATAGTGGGTTCATGCCTCTAGTTTCCAAGGGAAGTGACAATAATATCTTTGGTTGTAGATGTGTTGTTGCTACTAGGGAGAAAACAACGGTCTCTTGTTCATGGAACATGTGGACTGTTTACCTTACACACTTTGCTTAAAGTAGTTGTCTGTTGCTTGCAACTTAATACTGGAGGGGGTTCGGATGATAACCTGAAGGTGGACTTCTAGTCATAGATGCAGTTGGATGGCGTCTATGTATCTTGTTGTATTGCCCAATCGAATCTCATAGGATCTTTCTGACTAGTAATTGCATTGTTATGCCTTGCTCAGTTCCTGTCAATTACCCTGCTGTAATTTGTTTACCCTTCATGCCATGTTGTTTATCTAAGGAGAGTACCTCTAGTGAACTATGGACACCGGTCCAATCTTTACCATTGATACATCGTCCACTGTTACTTGTTTACTTGCTGCAAACCATTACCTTCCACACCATACGTTAATCCTTCGTTACAGTAAACCGGTGCGCTTGACAACCTCACTGATTCGTTGGGGCAAAGTCTTGAGTTTGTGTTGTGCAGGTCTCCGCGTTGCTTGCAACACCTGTGTGACGTTTCCTTCCTCCTTCTGGTTCGATAACCTTGGTCTCTACTGAGGTAAGACTTGCTGCTTGTTGCTTCACACCTTGCTCTTGGGGTTTCCAACGAAGTGCTCCACGTCAGCACTATTAACAAGTTTTCTGGCGCTGTTGCCAGGGAGGCTAAGGACATCTTCACTAGGGGATCCTTAACTTCCTTTCTCTTTACTTTGTTTTTAGTTTTCTTTGTTTATTTTGCTTGGTTTTGTTTGCCTCTTTCCAAAAAACCCAAAAAATAGTCTAGTTTGGTTTGCTTGCTTTATTCAAAAACACAAAAAAATAGTTCCTGCTCTAGCTGCTGCTGCTGTTTTTGGCTTGCCCACCTTTGCCAAAATGAACTCTGCTGAGGACACCAAGTTGTGTGACTTTTCACTAGCACTAACAACAATGATTTCGTAAGCACTCCTATTGCTCCACCTGCTGCTGATGCTACCTTTTATGAAAGTAAGCCTGCTTTGTTGAATCTTGTGATGAGAGAGCAATTTTCTGGTGCTGGTTCTGATGATCCTGCTGCCCATCTCAATAGTTTTGTTGAACTTTGTGAGATGCAAAAGTATAAGGATGTAGATGGAGATATTATTAATCTCAAGCTTTTTCCTTTCTCCTTGAGAGGAAAAGCTAAAGAATGGTTGCTTTCTTTGCCTAAAAATAGTATTGATTCTTGGAATAAGTGCAAAGATGCTTTTATTGGAAAGTACTATCCTCCTACTAAGATTATATCTATGAGAAGTGATATTATGAAAGTTAAACAACTTGATAGTGAACATGTTGCTCCATCTTGGGAAAGAATGAAATCTTTGGTTTAAAATTGCCCTACTCATGGACTCACTGCTTGGATGATTATCCAGACTTTTTATGCAGGTTTGAACTTCTCCTCAAGAAATCTATTGGATTCAGCTGCTGGAGGTACCTTTGTGGGCCTCACTTTGGGTGCTGCAACAAGGATCCTTGATAATATGATGGTTAACTACTCTGAATGGCATGTTGAGAGAACTCCACATGATAAGAAGGTAAATTCTATTGAGGAAACTTCCTCTTTGAGTGAAAAGATTGATGTTATTATGGCTATGCTTGTTAATGGTAAAGCTCCTTTAGATCCTAATAGTGTTCCCTTAGCCTCTTTGGTTGCTCAAGAAGAACAAGTTGACGTGAACTTCATTAGAAACAACAATTTCAACAACAATGCCTATAGGAACAATTTTGGTAGCAACAACAATTATAGGCCTTATCCTCCTGATAATTGCAATTCCTATGGAAACTCTTACAATAATGCTAGAAGTGCCCCCTTTGAACTTGAAGTCATGCTCAAGGACTTTATTAGTAAACAAACCACTTTCAATAAGACTATAGAGTAAAAGCTTTTAACTGTTGAGAAAAATATATCCTCTTTGTCTGAAGCTCAGTCCTCTTTGATTAATAAAATGGCTGCTAAACCTAAAACTATTGAAAATACCTTTGCTACTACTCATGCCATACAAGTTAATATTGATGAAAATGTTAGGCTGTTAGCTCAACTTCATGCTAAGTGGGAAAGGGAAGCTGAAATTGATAGAAACAATAGTGTGTGCACCATCACCACTAAACCACAAGTAGTCCCTATTCATCCTCCTACTATGCCTAAGCCTATTGATCCTACTACTAGTGATGCCAAGTTTACTTTGATATTGATGGTTGCAATATTTCTGAAGTGATTATGTTCTTGCAAAAGCTTGCTAGAAGTCCTGATGCTAGTGATATGCATGTTGCCTTTACCAAACACATTACAGATGCTCTTGCTAAGATTAAGGAAGAGAAGCTAAAACACAAAGCTTCTATTCCTAGGTAAGTGTAAGATAGTTGGGAACCCATTATTAATATGCAAGTGAATGACTTTGACCTCAAAGCTTCATGTGATCTTGGTTCTAGTGTCTCTATTATGCCTAGGAAGATTTATGAAATGCTTGATTTACCACCTTTGGAATATTGTTATTTGGATATCCCACTCAATAATAATGCTAATAAGAAACTCATGGGGAGTATTAATGATGTTCTCATTATTAAAAAAAATTATGTCCCTGTTGATTTCTATGTTTTGGATGTTGAATACAATGCTTCTTGTCTTATTACTTTGGGGAGACCTTTTCTTAGAACATTTGGTGCCATCATTGATATGAAAGAAGGCACCATTAAATATCATTTTCCATTCAAGAAAGGTATTGAACACTTCCCAATAAGAAGAGATAAGTTTATCTTTGCTCCCCCTTTGAAAGCAAGGTTTGATGTTAATGCTTCCTCATTTGAAAATACTTGATTCTTCTTGCTTCTTGTGCCTAACTTAAAGGCGTTAAAGAAAAGTACTTGTTGGAAGATAACCCAAGAGTTTCCTTGAGTCTTGAAAGTTACTATTTCATTAATGACCACTCCTTATCCTTTCTGTTTGCTTTTTGTGCCAAGAATGACTTGTAATGAGAGGGAAGTAAGATTTGGAGAGTTGCTGTCCCGAAACAGATTTCTGTCCTCCACCAAATAAATTCGTGAGGAGTCTCTGTAACTCGGATTAATCTCAAAATTTACGAATAAATCCCCCAGTATGTTAGGTAACTTCCGTTAATTCAATACTTTTTGATTTGAGCAACAGAAGATGTTCGAAAAAATTAGTTTCTACCTGCTGGTCTGTTTTGATAGATTTCTCCCATTATTTGCATTTGCTTCTTATTGATTCCTTTTTGAGTTCTCTTCAGGTAAATTGAGCTTTTTAAAGGATTTACTACAGTAGATTGTGTTTTTAGTGAAAATCCTTGTTGTTCCAAAGCTTTACCAGTGGTCTAATATCTTTTGAATACACTAGTGTTGCTAAAGAAGATTGTGTGAAGTTTTGTATGAAGGAAAACATTTCAGGTGTAGAGAGGGAATGATGCAATGAGATAAAGAATGGAAAAAAGCTCAAGCTTGGGGATGACACCATGGTGTCACCCCAAGAAATATCCAAGAGGTACAAGCGTCAAAGCTTGGGGATGCCCAAGGCATCCCCTTCTTCATCTCAGGTCTGTCTAGACACTTTGTTTTTATTATTTCATGCACAGTTGTGTTGTTCTTGGAGCGTCTTAGTTTTTGTTTGCTTTGCTTAGGTTGTTTAGTTTGATTGAATAAAGTAGTTTGGACCCCCGTTCTTGCTGGGTTGTTTTGCAAATAAGTTGCTTGGTGTTGGAAAGGAGTAGTAAGTTCTTGCTTGAAGTGCAAGAGGAGCTTGCATTGACTACGACTTAGACTTTAGCATGACATGCTAGGTGTTGTTTTGACCTTATGCTTAGTGATGATTGCTGTAGCATGTCTTGTTCCAAACAATTGGGATTGCTTAGTGTGCCTTGAAGAAATCATGCGTTGTTTTAGCATACAAAAGCATAGTATTGTGGTATTCTCCTTTGATGCTTTGCTTGGGTTGACTTGGGACATGCTCACACCATGTTATGACTATTACAAGTCACCATAGCCTCTATGATCATTTTTTCCTTGACTTGTAGTACCACTCTTTGCTTTGATTAGTATGCTTTGTTGCACTACATGAGTATGGCCATTATTGCTCTCTTAGTTGGTTGCTCCCAGTCTTTTGCTAGTCTCCACTTGTATGAGTAAGTTCTGCTCATGCTTGTAACTCCCAAGAAACCAAGTTTTTCCAAAGTGTCCACTATAAACTCCTATGCATGGTGCATTACACCATTCCAAGTATATTCTTGTTTACAATTATCTTCTAATTAAAAACTATTTTGTTATGTGAAAACTTAGTGATTAAAGCCCTCACGAACTTGATGGCACACTTTATATTCTTTAACCCTAATAAACTTGAACCATTGTGACAACTTTGTTGTATATGCTTGCACTTATAAGTTGGAATTAGCAGAACCGTGCTGTCACGTGGAACGTTTTCAACATTGCACTTGTACTTTGTACTCAGTTGATACCATGCTCTTTTGTCTATGGATGTCACCGGTGTGAAATAAAGAGGGAACTTGTAAGTTCATGGAGTTTATATCCTGTGTTAGAGAAACGCCTGAGCCGCTAGCCTAAGCCATGCCTAATCATGGTGGAAACTTGCAACATCACCATAATGAGCTATCTATGAAGCATCCTCAATAAAAAGCTATGCATATGGTAAATTAAAAGATTGCTGAGATGCTCATTGTCTGCTTGCCTTGTCATTTTGGTTATGGGAAAGCTCATGTACCATGTGCAAGGGGTACCCCGTTGGCGGTTCTAAATGATATGCTAATACTTACAATGACAAGAACTTACCTGGACCCAAAGTTGAGTATGCCTTAGGTGTGGCCCTCATATTCAAGGGACTTGAGATTGCCAACTTATACTTCGTCAAGCATATACTCCACCTTTGCCACTTTAACCTTAACCACTTCAAGATGCTTATGATAGGGGCAATGAGGGCTGAAAGCTAACAAGTACCATATATTTTGGAAGCTCTTTTTGAAACTTGTAATCCCTGCTTCCTTTACAAAAAGGCCTTTCTTCCCCCATTATTTGAGTCTCCACCTTCTACCTTTAGGCACCATTAAGAGAGAATAGTTGTCATTCTATGTGCAGTGTTCCAAAGCTTATTAATTGATGCATATTGTGATATTACTTGTTCTTGTGCTACTTGTTTCTAGTCACCCTTGTGAACTTTGAAGGTGTCCTATGTATCTATATTGCTACTCTATGAGGGATAAGCTGTTGCCACTATGCTATGTTTTCTGTATGTGAAACAAACAAACGTTTTTCAATGCATGTTATTCATGATCTTTGTTTATAGCCTTTCATGTTGCATGCATAGTTACTATGTCCTATTGTTAGAACTCCATCTTTCATGCACATGTTTAGAGTTCTTTGATCCCAGCTTTCAATGCTTGCAAATGGTTGGATCTTTATTGTGAGGGTGCATGTCACCTCAAAAATTATTTTGTTTATCACTTACCTACTCGAGGACGAGCAGAAGTTAAGCTTGGGGATGCTGATATGTAGGAAACGTATCTATAATTTTTGATGCTCCATGCTTGTTTAGTATCTACTTTGCTTTACTTGTCCATACTTTGAGGTGCTTTTTACATGTTTTCTGGTACTAACCTACTAACAAGTTGCAACAGTGCCAGATGCCTGTTTTCTGCTGTTTTTGGTTTCAGAAAAGTGAGTAAAGAAATATTCTCGGAATTGGACGGGACAAACATCAAAGTCAATTACTTTCTGTGGAGAACAAGAAGTCCAGAGGGGAGCCGGGGAGGCGAGCCAGAGGAGCCACACACCCCCCAGGCGCGGCCACAGGTGGGCCCGTGCCTGGCTAGGGTGTGGGGCCCCTGGTCGCCGCCTCGGCCTCCCCCTTCGCCTATAAGAAGCCTCCGATGCAGAAACCCTAAGCACCCGATTAAATCTCCACGAAACTGTCTGTAGCCGCCGCCACCATCGTCCCTAGATCGGGGGGGGGGGATCTAAAGTTCTTCCCGGCACCCTGCCGGAGGGGAGATCATCCCGGGGGCCTTCTCTCTGGTATTATGCGTGAGTAGTTCCACCTTGGACTATGGGTCCATGTAGTAGCTAGATGGTTGTATCTCCTCTTTTGTTCTTTCATGTATAGATCTTGTGAGCTCCGATCATGATCAAGGTCTAATCTATTTGTAATCATGCATGTTGTGTTTGTGGGGATCCGATGGATATTGAGATTATTATGTTGGTTTGATTAATGGTTTTGTCTTTATGATTCTATCATGTCTGTGTTGTTTGTGATCTTGCATGCTCTCCGTTGTTAGTAGCTATCTTGGCCAAGTAGTTGCTAGTGACTCCAAGAGGGGGTATTTATGCTCGATAGTGGGTTCACGCCTCTAGTTTTCAAGGGAAGTGACAATAATCTCTTCGGTTGTAGATGTGTTGTTGCTACTAGGGAGAAAACAACGGTCTCTTGTTCATGGAACATGTGGACTGTTTACCTTACACACTTTGCTTAAAGTAGTTGTATTTTGCTTGCAACTTAATACTGGAGGGGGTTCAGATGATAACCTGAAGGTGGACTTCTAGTCATAGATGCAGTTGGATGGCGGTCTATGTATCTTGTTGTATTGCCCAATCGAATCTTATAGGATCTTTCTGACTAGTAATTGCATTGTTATGCCTTGCTTAGTTCCTGTTAGTTGCCCTGCTGTAATTTGTTTACCCTTCATGCCATGTTGTTTATCTAAGTAGAGCATCTCTAGTGAACTACGGACTTCGGTCCAAACTTTACCATTGATACATCTTCCATTGTTACTTGTTTACTTGTTGCAAACCATTACCTTCCACACCATACGTTTAATCCTTTGTTACAGTAAGCCGGTGAGCTTGACAACCTCACCGATTCATTGGGACAAAGTCTTGAGTTTGTGTTGTGCAGGTCTCCGCGTTGCTTGCAACACCTGTGTGACGTTTCCTTCCTCCTTCTGGTTCGATAACCTCGGTCTCTACTGAGGAAAGACTTGCTGCTTGCTGCTTCGCACCTTGCTCTTGGGGTTTCCAACGAAGTGCTCCACGTCAGCACCATCATGACTCTACAGGCACATGCCTAGTACCAACTGGAGGCGGCGACAAGGGATCAGGTCATAGTGGCTTCCAGGAGACAACTCACAGCGGCGATTGCTGAGGAGGCCGCAGAGGAAGGATCGAGGGCCTGGGAGGTGGCGGTGGCGGCAAGGGATTAGATCCTAGAAGCGGCTACGAAACATGTCGCAACAAGGGAGGCAAGAGCGAGGGCTTGGGCGACGACGGATGCGCAAGCGGCTAGGGAGAGGGAATATACGACCCACTCTAGGATCCACCGGCGAGCTTCACTCGTATGGCGTAATAGAGCGAAGGCAACTAGGAAGGCATGCGGGGGCGATGACGACCAGGGCAACAGTGATGCTTCTATGTAGTTTTAGGATCAATGTAATTTTTATTACGTAAAATCCCTCACTGATAGAGGACCCGACGAATATATGGGTGGACATGCATGGACGTACGACATGTCTGCTAGACCGTAAAAGCAGCCCAAATTTGGGCTGAGAGTGAGACGAACCACTCATCCCTGTCCATCTGGAGGGCAATGTTGGGCCTTGCCCTCTGCCCACGTGGAGAGTTGTGGACAGCCCGTCCGTTTGCGGGGTGTTGGAGTTGCCCTAAGAGCATCTTCACCATGACCCGTCTGAATCTGTTCAAAGTGGACCTAGAAAACCCGAAAACCCGCAAAGGGGCACGACCGATGCGTGGTTATTCATGACACAAATATGGGATAGGGATGCGGCTGACCGACACGCCGCAGAACCACGTGTCCTCTCTGAAACACACGGGACCCGCCAGACAGCTACCATCGCCCAAATAAGTAACTTAGATTTATCTATATTCAGGCGAATCTAGATAAATGTAAGTCACTTGATTTCAAAATATAGGAAGCAGTTCGTCATATTTTCACATGGCATCTATTTAATGTCACAATTTCTTATAATTTTTTATAAAATTTTGGTCAAGCTTTTCGTAGCTTACTTTAAAAATAATATAAAGCTTGAGGTATTGAGAGTTTCAGTTCCAAACATTTAATTCCCACAACTACAGCAGTCAAACACACTTTTGTAACGCTGACATACATGGAGTAGTAGTTACTTCATTCATTATTACCAGAGTGCAGTCCAAGATTTCCGCCATCATTTATTATCAATGTCGAGGAGTCGCGTATCGCCATCTTTCTACTTCAAGTTGAATGCTTTCAAATAGAAGGGGCAGGGCGTGTAGAGCACAGAAATAGCAAAGCAGAAATAGAGAAAGAGCGAGCAAGCGTAGTAACATAGCATAGCAGAATGAGGGTGGCGGTGGTGGGTGGCGGGGTGAGTGGGCTGGCGGCGGCGTACGAGCTGCTCGCCACGAGCGGAGACGGCGTGCGCGTGACCCTGTACGAGGCGGAGGACTGCCTCGGAGGGAATGCCAGGACGGTGGCCGTCAGCGACGGCGCCGGGGGCGAGGTCCAGCTCGACCTCGGCTTCATGAGCTTCAACCAGGTCTATAGCTTCCTGTTTTCCATTTAGCTCGTGCCATTGGTTTTGAGATTGGATAGCTAGCTAGATGTGGTTTTGAGATTCGGACAAACTTGTAAATCCGATCTATTCGACGACTATGAACACTCGAGCGAGCTGAAAGCACGCAGTCCTTGGCTCTCGCACACTAGAGCCGGGCAAAGAGTTAGGCTAATCTGCTTGTGTCTGCTAACCATGGTTTTCAGCTGGCTCCTGCGTCACATCTTCCTATCTTGTAGTGGTATGTTGCTGGTTGTAAGATGTGCTTAATGAAAAGTCTTTTTTTTTATTGAAAACTGAGGTGCCTATTTGGCTCACGCGCGTGCATCAATTAAATATGTTATGTTCGTTCGCAAGTTTTCGGGATAAAATAATATTCTACCTCTTGTGTTAAAAAAACAAAAAATATCTTGTAAATAGTCGTATTCACGTGATTTTTTTTGTTTTTTATACATGACACATAAAATATTCTTCCACTCCGAAAACTTATGAGCGAACATAAAATATTCAAATGTATATATAGATATTTTTTAAATATTTTGATATTCTAAAATATATTTTCTCACAATAGATGCACTTTCCATACTTGCCCCCACTTAAACTTGTTTGGTTACTCTGTAAACTGGTACACCCAGTCGAGTGAACTTTGCAGGGCTGTATATATGGCCGCAGCTCGTTGATGGCGACTGGACTTGCTCCTTGGGCCAGTCCTTTTCGTCAACATATTTCACGTAGTTTGATGCAAGTGGCCCGCGGTCCTAATGCGCAGTTGCAACGTTAACATTAGATTATTATTTTTTGAAAAATTCACAGATGCGACTGCAAGAACTTTGTAAATAATCATTCACGCCCCAAAGTGATTTGCTCTCTGCATCGACTGTTGTATGGAAGCATGACTCCGTGTCCGTGTCCGTGATTTTCTTCATTGTTTTCTCTCTCGAGAGGATCCACGCTGGCTCCACGTTCTTTGACTCGTCAGCACGGAAACGCTTCCCTAACCCGTTACGTCCGTAGATGTAGCATTACTGATACTATTATATTAAAAATCCTAGATCTACGGAACATTTTAGCTACGGATACACCTACGGACTGACTTGAAGTGCACCGATTGGTTCGGTTTTGATTCCCTCCTTAAAAATCGGAAACACCTTCCTAACTCTTTTGCACGTCGCAAGTCCGTAAAACTTTTCCGTAAGTAATTTCCATATGTGTAGCATTACCGCTATTATATATATTTATAGTAGCAAATAATACATTGTACACATACATAATCTGTTTCTATCGATTACAAAATAAAGTCTAAAAGAAACTATCAAAATTTTGAAGTTTTCAAACTATTTCTTTTTCTGAGACAGAATCTTGTAATTTTCTGAAGGCAGACCAAAACAGACAGATACCAAACCACAAACTTGTAAATACCAATAAGGGTTCTCCCATAATTTTAATTTAAGCCACACTATCGAAGTCATGTGCACACATCATTAGAGTGATCAGTTGACATCGGCAAGAGTACCAACACGAGTGTTTCAGAGAAAAGCAACCGAACAACATGATCGACTTCGCTGGTGAACCGAGAGGACGAATTACCATTGTCAAAGACGTAGCAGCCATGACACATATTGGAAGGATAAACCTCCCCACGACAACCATGAGAAAACATCCAAAATTAATCTAGCGAAGCATGATCTTAAACACCATACCTATAGAAACTATATCTTTCAACACCACCATTGACGCCAAGAAGGAGATCATGTTGTCGAACGAAGAGCCAAAAATCACTTATTGTAGATGATGAAATCTCCGTCGACGTAGAGGTCAAAAAGAAGATGACAACCAAAACACTAACATAATCTTTTGGTAAGTCAACTCATTTTGTTTCTCAGCCGTCGCCTCTCTCCTGACCTAGCCGTCTCCTCCACTCCGCCTCCTCCGTAGATCGGTTCCGGCTTTAGGTAGTCCGGGCTGTTATGGGCCAACTCTATTTACCATTGGGTTTATGGACAAAACCGTTCATATAATTACGTTTGGGCCGTTCCCTAAAAACAATATTTACGTGTGGGCCTTAACGGTCCGATCTCTAAGAGTTACACTAACTTTGGCCCAGAACCAAAAAAAAATATCGAGTACGCGTCTCCTCCGGTCCTCCCTCTCGCCTATGCCACAGCTCGCGGCTCGCCCTTCTCGGTCTCACCGGCGAGGGGAAGAGGCGGCCTCCGGGCCAGCCCTCCTCCACAGAAGGCGGCGGCGACCTTTCCTCACCGTATTTTCTTCCCTTCACCAGCTTCCTTCCCCGGATCCGGCGACCATGACGGTCTGGCGGCATCTGCCCCTGGAGCTCCGGTGACACCAATGCGCCAGGAAGCTGTGCCCCTCGATGACCTCCTCCTTCTCGAGGGTTGTGCCTTCCAAGAAGGCGACCCTCCCATCCGGATTCGTCCTTATCCACAACTACCTTCCTACTCCGGCGAGCACGCGCTGGTTGATGAGCATGCCGACGAAGTGGCCGTCGCCACGGCGGTGGGCACCATCGTCGTATACACGGGAGCACTTGGGTTGGGCTGGGTTCGGGTTAAGCTGAATAAATGCAGTTCCTGCTGTCAGCTAGCAGGAGGGTATTTCAGCTAACAATTGGGTTCAGCTAGCAGGAGGGGATTTCAGTTAACAGTTGGGTTCAGCTATCAGGTATTGTTATGTTTTTGATATAGTGCTATAATGCTTATGGTTGGAAGTGCAGTTGTAGTTGTACAGGTTGGCTTACATCAGATTAATGTGTATGCATGGTTGTAATCTTGATTGATATTTTTCGTTTACTCTGATTAATATAGGACTACCTAACCCCTTGCCCGAACATGGAAGATCTTAGTCTGTAAACCTAAACCATGAGATGGAGCAATATTTTTTTGTTTCTCACTAAGATTTTTGTTGTCAAACAAATGTAGGAAACATATCCCGACATGATGGAATGGTTAGAAGGGCTCGGGGTGGAGATGGAGAGATCGGACATGTCTTTCTCTGTGAGTACACGATCGGACAGCGGAAGAGGAGGATGTGAGTGGGGCAATGGCAACGGTATCTCGAGCCTCCTGGCGCAAAAGGCCAACATATTGAAACCCAGTTTTTGGCGCATGGTCTGTGAGATCCGCAAGTTCAAGAAGGATGCTCTGACGTAAGAACTCCATCCCTCAGCTCTCGTGTGCATACATAATACTTCTATTCGTATCTGGACATATATATGCCATGTGTTCATGTATGAAGACAGCTAAATCGCTGGTTCGATCTTTGGAATGAAGGTTCCTGGAGTACCATGAGCATAACCCTGATCTGGGCCGTAACGAGACGTTGGGGCAGTTCATTCAGTCGCATGGATATTCCCTCTCATTCCAAGAGGCTTACCTTGTACTACTTCTATCTTGCTTATGCCTTTTTCTTCTAGTGTATCCAGCAACCCTTCCTTTTGGCAAAATCTCACAGCAGTATTCTGCATTCAATTTTTGATCTTTCTTGTTTTCTGATCACTTCTGTAAAACCTGTGAAGGGAAACTTTCCATTTACTTAGAAGAAATATTCAAATTATTATAAGTAAAATCTGGTCCTACTTAATGGCTAGTTTTCCCACCAACATGCATGCATGTGTGGGTGCAGGGGGCAGTCAGGCTGATTGTTAGCTTATAGAAATTTCTGTGAGTACAAACACACTGTGTCGTGCCTATGCAGTTTTAGTTGGTGACACGAAAAATATTTGGTGCAGATTCCAGTCTGCGCAGGCATGTGGTCATGTTCATCACAAGATGTTTTGAGTCTCTCCGCTTTCTTCGTGCTGTCATTTTTCCATAACCATGACCTTCTTCAGGTGCCTAGCTACTTTGTATACATGTTCCTAGCTTTCCCGTTGCATTTGCATGCTTAATTCGTCTTTGTGCATCTGAAAGCTCATTAAGTCGCTGCACTCTCAGCTGTTTCGTCACCCTCAGTTGCCCACTGTCAAGCCTTGTTCGCAGTCCTATGTAAACAAGGTACGTATTGCATTCTGTCAGCCTAGCACAAAAGAGAGCTGACACATATAGGCCACAATTCATGATATTTATTGCACTCTTTAGACTTTAGCTGCAGCCAAATGCAGGGACTGAACAAAGCAACTATTTCGCATGACCAGGTAAAAAAAGAATTGGAAAGCATGGGCTGTCGAATTAAAACCAGCTGTCTGGTCAAATCTGTTTCAAGTTTTGATGGAGGTACATACGTACATGCGTTATTGTTTGTTGATTGCCTATTCGAGCAATGTGTATTGTCATCATATATATTATTGGTCACTAACTGAAACAATCTTCTATCTTGACACTGGCGGCAGCTGGCTACAGAGTCTTGGAGAATGATGGTTCAGAGGAAACACACGACAGTGTCATACTTGGGGTCCATGCACCTAATGCTCTCAAAGTACTAGGATCTGAAGCCACACATTACGAACTGAAAATTCTAGGTGCCTGTCAGTATGTCAAGAGGTGAAGCCTGCCTACTACAGCTAATGAACACATCAATAAAGTTTGATCTGATCTACTATATTGTCTAACACGTTTATGTTGCAGGGACATATACCTCCACTGCGATCAAAATATGATGCCCCGAAATCTGTCGGCATGGAGCGCCTGGAATTTCCTTGGGGCAACTAGCAGGGGGTTTTCTGTTACTTACTGGCTAAACCATATTCAGGTAAATCCTTTGTTTTTCATATGCATGGTATAATAAATTGATTTTATTGATGACAATTTTTCCACCAATATTGCCCTGCCCTGGCTTCCTTACAATGCTGAAACCATTTTGTACGTCAACGTTACATGTCCTCAAGATTAGGCAAAAAAAAAAGGATAAAGTCATTTCTGGGTAGCAGGGCAGCCATATTTTCATCACGTCAGAACGCATAGTAGAGCTGGCTCACAGAATAACAGCAAAATAGGAAATTAACTGTGGTATAATTTTTTTTTTTTTGCACTTCTAGGAAATTGAATCTGTCAGGCCTTTCTTGGTGACACTCAACCCCCCTTGTGTTCCGGATCACATACTGCTTAAATGGTGTACAAGCCTTCCTGTTCCGTCCGTGGCTGCGGCGAAGGCTTATCTTCAGTTTGACCAGATCCAGGGAAAGAGAGGAATATGGTTCTGTGGGGCATATGAAGGTAAC
Organism: Avena sativa; assembly: GCA_916181665.1. Taxonomy (NCBI): domain Eukaryota; kingdom Viridiplantae; phylum Streptophyta; class Magnoliopsida; order Poales; family Poaceae; genus Avena; species Avena sativa. The sequence continues at coordinate 434,228,022 of OV702284.1, forward strand.
TTGTTTCATGAATTTTAGTTTGTGGGTAACTTGTTCGTTACAACTTGCATGTAGATGTACGATATTGTTCTACTACATTATTAAAATTAGGCTTGGAATGATCTAAAGAGCATTAGGTCTCAAATATCTCTTCTGCCTTGGATTGTAGGTCATGGCTTCCATGAAGATGGATTGAAGGTATTTGCATGCACACATTGTCCATTTTCCCTTTTAGACTTGTCTTGCATAGGAACCATACTGTTATATGAAAAATGGTAAGGGTCCGACAACTCTGGCCTGTGGGTACCCTCTGAGGAGTGAGCGGAGAGGAAGAGAAGGGACTGGGATGGATATACTTGATTATTCTCATTGTTTCATGATATACTTTTACACCACCCTGACATATATGATTTTAGTTTCAATCACATGATTCAGAATGACTATTTCATAAAATAGTTAATGTGAGGTCATTTTGTGTTGGACATATTGAATTGATGCAGTCTGGGAAAGCAGCAGCTCAAGGTTTGCTTGGAAAGAAATGTGAGCTGCTGCAGAACCCAAAGCAGACGATTCCATCATGGACCGAGGCTGGGGTGCGCTTTATTGTTGCAAGATTTTTAAACCAATACATATCAATCGGCAACTTGATGTGAGTCCTTGTATGAGTCGATATACTACACGACGTCTAATTATGATTATTTTTAACCTTAATAATTTATTATATGTGCAGAATGGTCGAAGGAAGTAGTGTGTTCAGCTTTGGTAAAGCTTGCGACAAATGCCATGTAAAATCTGTCATGCGAGTTCATGACCCCTTGTTCTATTGGAAGGTTATCCTCTCCTCTTTTTCTGCCTACACATGCATTTTTTTAATTTTTCTGATTAGTGATGTGTCCATGTATGATTCTTCATTTCTTATATACTCCACTGCAATTGCTTTATCCAACCTTCTCATTTGAACTAATGTGTTTATCCTGGCCCTCTCTCTTTTTTTTTGAACTTTATCCTGTCTCTCTCATGTCTTTTAGGTTGCAACAGAAGGAATGTTTGGCTTGGCAGAAGCCTATATTAACGGATGTTTCACTCTTCTTGACAAGAGAGAAGGCCTTCTGAATCTTATCCTGGTATAACTATACCATAGTCCATGAGCTTTGGTAGAGCTAATATTTTCTTCATTTCAGATAAAATCCATGATCCATTTCTTTGCAGATTCTCATTGCTAACAGAGATGCGCGTAGGAGCCGCAGCGGTGCCAGAAAAGGGTTCTAAAATTTTCAACTAAATTCCTATGAATTATTTGATAAAAATGAAATAGCACCTAAGAATCTATGCATCTGTTACTAATCATGAATATAAAATTGTTTGGTTTGCAGGGGTCGGTGGAGACCGTATCATTTAATAGCTGGTTTGTCATATGCTAAATACTTTTTGCGTGACTTCTCGAGAAGGAACACTGCGACACAAACTCGTCGAAACATCTCTCAGCACTATGATCTTGTCAGTACTCATGTCTCTTCTTTTATTGTTACATTCCAGCAGGATTAAGATAAGTAGTTTCTTAGGTCAATTTGTAACCCCAGAATTATTGCAGATCTTATTGAGTTGAGATTTTTGTATGCATAACTGTATAAAAAATATTTTTATCATTCATTACTTTCCTTACGTATAATAACGAAACAAATAGTACTAATAGTTTTGTCTTATATGTATGTGCAGAGTAATGATTTTTTCGCGCTTAATATGGATAAATCTATGACTTACTCTTGTGCAATTTTCAAGGTTTGTAAATCTTGTGATTCTGTTCTTCAAGCTTGTAAATTTTGTAGTAGTTTTATTAATTCATGGACTACAATTAAATTGGTAGACGGAGAATGAAAGCTTAGAAGCAGCCCAACAACGTAAACTTAGCCTTCTAATCGCCAAGGTATTACTGCCTTATCTCTAGAAATTGTCTCATTAGATTGATTACTAGTTAGACAATGCTGTGAACATGATCTGATGGCACTTCATTCTTGCAAAATAAACATTTAACCAAAGGCTAAGGTCGAGGCGGGGCATCATGTTCTTGAAATCGGTAGCGGCTGGGGCAGTTTAGCAATACAAGTGGTTAAGGAAACTGGCTGCAAATACACTGGAGTCACTTTGTCAGAGGAGCAGCTTAAATACTCTGAGAAAAAAGTAAGAGAAGCTGGCTTAGAGGTTAGTTCTTTGTTACTCCCTCCTTTATGCAATGCCTGTCCACTTTAATAGTTTATCAGTAATTGCTATTCCACCACATGTGTTTTTAGAATGTAGAATTAGCATAATATTATAAGTTACTAACTATAAACAACACATATAGATATGCACAGAGAGTTAGTATTGTTTTCCACAAGCTTACTTTTGTAGGGTGAAATCCTAGCTAACAATTCTACTGTGTATTGTTATTAACGTTTAGGAGCACATAACGTTTCTGCTGTGTGACTACCGTCAAATACCACCTTGCAAGTATGACGCAATCATAAGCATGTAAGTATTACTGTAATATGGATGTGCGCTATGACTTCGACAATACCCGTGCACGTGGTTATACTTATGTCTTCCTCTTATGTAAATCAGCGAGATGATCGAACATGTTGGCCATGAATACATGGATGGTTTTTTTGCTGTCTGTGAGTCTCACTTGGCTGAAGATGGCATATTGGCACTCCAGGTTAGTAGATCTTATTCTTTCGGATTGGCAGAAAAGGCTAGCCAATGAAATATACCCCTTTTTGTCCAAGCAAGACCTTAATTTTACACGATCATGAACTAACGTTTATCTGCAAATACATACATGTGCATTCAGTTCATCTCAATTCCAGAGGAACAGTACGATCAATTCAGAAAAAGGCCAAACTTCGTAAAAGAATACATATTCCCCGGCGGTTGCCTTCCTTCTTTGGCCCGTGTAACGTCTGCCATGTCCACGTCTTCAAGGTTCTGGTACGTTACATCAATCGATCGATGCTTGATTGGTTATTTCATGGTCATGGATGGATCTCGATCAACTGATTAGACCCTTCCTGATCTTTTTGCACACTGTAGCATAGAGCATGTCGAGAATATTGGGTACAATTACTACGTAACCCTGATGCACTGGATGGACAAGTTCACTGCCAACAAGGAGTAAGTCTCACTTGTCATTCGCTATAGAAGAATACTGAGTTGAGCAAGACTAGCGCACATATCATATGTTCATTGAGCAAGTAAATTTCTTGTGACATGTTACATGGTTACAGTTGATTGCTCAGTTCGTATTAACAATTAATTTTTCTTGCAGTCAAGTTTTGGCCATGGGCTTTGATGAAAAGTTCATCCGTATATGGGAGTACTACCTCATTTACTCTGCTGCTGGTTGCAAGTCAGGGGCAGTTAGAGATTACCAGGTACGTATGTATATATGCATGCTCTCTGTATATGTACCTGTAAATGTTATTTCCAGACAATTGGAAGTCAATTACTCTCTTTGGTCATAAAAAGATGACATTTTGGAGATCAGCTTGGTCCCCGGCCCAAATATAACGGCCATTAATTTTTCAGTGCAGTAAATCATAAAAATTGATGAAATTGTTTTCTTGAGAAAGACTAAAACAAGTGATTTTCACGAATCAGTGTGCCGTCTTTGTGATGGCGTGGATTTGCACCCTCGGCGTCTGTGCCACGGTGCGTTGTAAAACTTGGCTTCTTGGTCCTCCTTCTATGAAAACGATACGTCTCCCAGGACGTATCCTTGAAAAAAAATCACAAATCAGATCAAAACATTTTATAAAATATTAGTGACAGAACCTTCATCTTGTGGAAGGAGTTGTTATTCATTTGTGATGCCTGACCTTCTGGCCTATACTGCATGCAGGTTGTGTTCTCTCGTCCAGGCAACCCGCGGCTAGCCCTGCGCCTTGATGGCTAAACACAAACATACCCCCTTCTCCCTTTGGCTATCGGAACTGTTACTTCTCGTCGATAGCCTTCGACCTTTTAATAAGTCAATCCTGGATGGGCGCGTTTGCTGGATCATACTGGCGGGCGGTGCCTAGTTCGGGTGGTTTGGTCATCTAGCTTGTTTGAATCATGCAATGTTTAGCTTTTCGTGGAAGTGTAGTGTTATCTATCAATAAACTTGTAGTACATGCATGCATATGTGTATGTTTGTGTGGAAGGAAGTGATATGTTGCTTTAATATCTACCAGAAATACTAGTTGAGGTGTCATGTTTCTAGTCTTCGATCTATTCCGTGTTTGATATATTTTGTAATGTTGGTTATGAGAGAGAATCGGTGTATTTTTAATTCCACCCCATGCCGATTTGTCCAAACAACGAATCTCCAGGGGATTTGTGTGGCGAGGTATTTCTCCTTGCCTGTTATTATCCTCACCACACAATTTTGACTTTGCATGTAACAGTATGCCTTGAAATTTACCCTGACAAAGTGACTAAATAAATACCTCTCTGTTTATTTCCTGACGGTTTATTTTGTGCATGTGTGTACATTTAGGTTTTTGCTTAGTAATAATTCCCCATTTGTGGATCTTGATTACTTGTAGAACACCATACTGCATCTGGATGACATCTACAGTATACTACTAGGAAATTGATGCTAAACTCTATACAAACATGATGGAACTTCCATTCTGATCAACAGAAGAGTGGCACCACAAGGCTGACATATTTTCACAAGATATATATAAAAGCACACCCCACGGATCACAGAGATATATAGTTATCTCTAGAGAGAAATAAAGACAGGCTGGCAAACAGTGCTACCTATGATGCATCTTCTAAAAATCTCAAAGCTTTTTCGCGGATGTATTTCTAGACGGAGAGAGTAGTAAATATTTAGGTAGTATAAACATAAAGATAAGACATACTTACAAATTAAGACAAATATTTTTGGAGCGGGGGTATCAAGTGCAAAAGTATCACAGTTGTAAATGGCTTTGCACATCAAAAAAGGCATTTTATGATCCAACATGCCTTGCTCATCACCATCCTTCAGCAAATGGCGGTAGCTAGTTCATCCCTGAAGTCATCCATGGCATCCCTGTTTGCCTCCGGAGTTGATGAATCGCAGTGGCGGTAGTTAGTTCATCCCTAATATTCGCCGCTCCATGATTTTGCCAGTCCGGGAATCCCTAGATCTGGTGCTCCGCGATTTTTGAAAGAAAATGGTCTGGCTCCACAGAGTTAGGGTGTTTGGTGCTGCTGTGCCTCGGATTTTCGGGAAGCCGGAAGCTAGGAAGTTGTCGAACACGCCCTAGATAGGCCTTGCGCGCTTTGTCATGCCGCTTTGTTCATTTATCGTTATAAACCAGATGCCAATTTTTGCTTTTATCATTGTATAAACTAGTTTTTCAGACCAATCTAATGTTATTGTTTTGGTATTTCAGAAGATAAATTTAGAAAGAATGATTAAAATTACATTACTAAGGATAGGGAAATTTTGAGTGGCATCTGAGCCTATTCTCTCCGTGCATTTATTCAGTATTTTTTTTTGCGAATTCATTTATTCAGTACTACTGTAGAAGTGTGTGCATGTGCGATATAATCTCCATGCACTTATTCCGCGTGGCGCCATGCTCATGGGCATACGGCCGCGCACTTATCGGCTATTGGCATATTGCCGTTTCCTTCTCCTTTTTCCATTTGTATCGCGTGATATGTCGCTGGCAGGGTGACGGCGTCCATGAACTCCTCGTCGGCGACGAGCCTGTCGAGCGCCTCCGGCGCCAGGCACACCTCCAGCGACATGCTCCCACCCCGGTCGGGTCCCTCGAACACCGTGGCCTCCCCGTCCGTCTTGTCGCCGAGGCCGGTCCGCACGCCCAGCGGCCTGCCCCACCCGAAGTCGTTCCCGAACACGTCGAACCGCGGCGAGCCCCCCGTCTCGATGCCCACACTGCCGGCCGACAGGTTCCCGGTGTAGCAGAACGTCGGCTCCTTGACCCAGCGGTGGAGGTACTCCTTCAGCGCCGCCTCGTCGAAGGACGCCACGGCGCGGTTCAGCTGCCACGCCGTCCAGCCCAGCCCCTTGTCCATGATCTCGCCGGCGTCGCAGACCGCCCTGCTGGGCACCAGGGCGCTGCCCACGTAGCCCGGCGGGATGGCGCTTACGCGGCCCCGGCCCCCGACGATGACGGCGTAGAACGTCTCCTGCCCCGGCTCGAGGCGCCGTGCTCGGCACACCGCCCGCCAGAGGTGCGCGAGCAGGGCCTGCAGCGAGGAGATGGGGGCGGTGGCGATGCCGGCCATCTCGTCGTTGGCCCTCGCCTTGAGCTTCCCCACGGTCGCCGCGGAGAAGGTGAAGAAGGCTTCTCGCACGGGCGGGAGCTCGAACCGCTGGACGAGGTGCTGCAGCTTGGCGACCGGCAACGGGATCGGCACGGGGCTCGTATTCGTGTCGCGGAACCACGTCCTCCCGTGCACCGGCGCGGGGGCAGAGACGACGCCGCCGCCGGCTCGGTGGATGTGGGACCAGGCGTTGAAGAACTCCCAGAAGGAGGTGCCGTCCCCGACGGAGTGGTTCATGGAAACGGCGAGGAAGACGCCGTCGGCGAGCTCGGTGAGCTGCGCGGAGAGCACGGGGAGCGAGTCGACGGCCGCGTCCGCGTTGAGCACCCGGTTCATCGGGAAGAACCCCCAGACCACCTTGCACGGGCTGTGCACGGATCGGACGACGTCGTCGACGGCCACCCCGGGCGCCGCGGCGTGGACCAGCTCGGCGCCCTCCCCGGTGCAGCGCAGCCGGACCGTGACCGTGCCGTCCCCGCGCTCGTCGACGGCGAGGCGGCCGGCGAAGTGGTAGTAGCGGTCCAGGGCGCGCGCGAGGGAGGATGATAGGGCCTGGACGAGGCGGTCGCCGCCGACGGGGGGCGCGGGCAGGAGGACCCCCATCTGGACGTACTCGATGGTGAGGAGGCGGAGGTCCCAGGGCGTGAGGTGGACGTCCTCCGACGGCGGCACGGCGCCGTTAGACGACGACGGCCGGACCGTGCGCCGGGACACGACCCGGACGGCGGCGCCGGCAGCAGCAGGTTCCATGCACTCGTTGCTGCCCATTCTGCTGGTTCGTTCACTCCGCGATGAATGGAGGTTTCTTCTTCTAGGGAGTCGTCGTCGTCGTCGTCGTCGTCGTCGTGTGAGCTGCTCTGGGTAATCAATCGTCGATCGTCCGGCTATATATATATAGTGGCATGGCATGGCTCTCCAGCCCTCGACGGGACGGAGCTTCAGTACCAGTCTTTCTTTTTGTGGATATGAGGAGAACAGAAACAGCAGCCTCGCTCGCTCGTCGGCGGTACATCGAGATCGAGACGAGGAGAATCGTTTGTCACGAGGAGGAGGAGAATCGTTTTCTAGAAACAGTGATGACCACGTTCCATTACAGTACCTGTCTAGTCCACAGCGAGATGGTGATCGCCTGTCGACGATCACCGAACACGTTGCGCCGCGCACAAGGACAGGTGTCCTTCGATATTCGCACAAACGAATAATACACAGGAAAATGCAAGAGGATACGGTATATAATACAAGGACTGGCCACCTGAATTCTAGCGACGATTGGCACCCCGACAGAGAGTACAAAATGTGATTGTGAAAACATGTTGTTTTCACGCCAAAACAAATTCCGTTCATTTTTTTGGTAAATATATATTAAAATCAAGATGATATCAGTTATATTCGACCTCTATAACAACATACTAACTAGATCTAGATCAAGTCTAGACAGCGAGGATATATATACACACTAGTGCACACAGTGGCCTCTAACACCGGTTCGTAAGGCCCTCTAACAGCGGATGTAGAACCGTTGTTGGGTTTTGGTGTTAGAGCCCCCCTACGAACCGCTGTTAAAGGGTGACGCACGTGGGCCTGCCGCAGCGCTCAGGGCCCCCTTTTAACACCGGTTCGTAGGTTCTCTGCCGCGGCAGGAAAACGGCGGCAGAGTTTTGCCGCCGCCCCGTTCTGGGCGGATTTCTGCGGCGCGGCGGGGATGGGGAGGGGGAAGGGGAATCGATCGGGAGAGGTATACACATACATCGTCGGTACATACGAGTACATGAATAATTAAGCAACTATTATTATACACAAACATCGTCATTGTGGTATTCTCCGTACACGTTGAAGCATCAAGTACAAGACAAACGCGTTCAAGCATATATACAATATAACATCTCCATACACGTTCATTTTGGTGGATATCTAAAGAGTTCTCTGCCAGGCGTGACGACCTCATCAAATATGAACCCCGTCAATTCCTCTTGAATGGCTCGTATATGGTCAAATGGTAGGAGTTGGTCCCGCATCCGTTCGATATAAATATATATGAAGAATGAGTCAATATATATAAGAATAAAACTCAACACAACTGATGGTAATAAAATAATGGTGTGTACTTTGTTTACTTTACTCTAAGTTGTTCTAGTGCGGCTTGGCCCATCGCACATATCGTGTTGCGAATGAACTCGCAAACATAGTATCCACATAAGTTATTGCCGGGTCCCTGATACGCGCACCTTACGAGAATAGAGAGTTCAGTCAAAATAATAATTAATAAAGCATGATATAATAGAATTGGAAGTAGAATAAAAGAGATACGCAGACCTAGCTTGCTAGTATTACTTACATTTTGTTCTACAAATTTTAGTTCTTCTGACCATTCACCCACGGAAACTTTTTCAAACCCTGTCCGGCAAAGAAAATGGATAAAGGAGTAATTAATTACTTGTTGTCACGAAAGTTGCCGATCTAGTGCGATAATATGATTGAAAAAACCTCTGAAGCATCTCTTTAAAGTCTGCCCATAGCTCTTGATCTTTTCGTAACGAGTCCATGACAAGGACTTTTTCTGCGTCGGGTTGAATGACTAGCAGAATAAAGTGGAACCTGCGCACGCATAACTCATCATCAGTTACACTTAACATCGAGTAAGCTGGAACAGAATGTGTACAAAGAGAGGGTAACAATACTCACGAGAAGTTGTAAGGCAATAGTATTTCCCTTTTGGTTTGTTGTCTTAGTAAAGACCTTAGCAAGAAATCTTCTGTTTGCCCGGGTTTATGTTGTACCACTCTTTCATGAACTCTATTTGGGTCAACGAACCCAATGTTAAAAGGGCCTCCTTTCATGCATTCCCTAACCTTTTTCCTGCATAATAGTATATACATATATGGTGATCATATATATACATGCAATTAATGAATTGAATGAGATGAGATAGAAATTACAGAAATAGTACTTACACGCAATAAAGGCTGATGGCAGCTTTGTCGAGTTCATTCTGATTGAATAGAAAATGCAAGTCTTGAATGTTGAAGCTGATCTCGCCGTCTCCGCACAAGAAAATCTGATCTCTTATATGCGTCGTGATCCATTCTTCCTTTCTCGTCTTGCAGAAATCAATGTACCACTTATACAATCTTCGCATCTTTGTTGGTAGATTCTTGAGCTCATCTTTCTTGACGAGATTCTTCCTATACTTTCATGGCTGTATAGGGGTGACATCGTCTTTGGGAAAGTTGTCTCCCATGATGTTCAAGTATGCAATATAGGTCATCCCCATCTCATTGGCCTTTCTTTGTAGCTCTGCCTCGTAATCATTTACAGGAGTAGCTATCTGTGTGTCGAACACTTGGAGCAGGGCGCACGATTTGTTTTCCTGCTCTCCAAGCATGGGGACTGTTTCGCGAAGGTTTCGCGTTGTTTCAATCGTTTTTTAATTTTTTATCCCCGTTTTAAACTATCGTCAAACTTTGTCGAACAACGGGCATGAAGATTCTTAGCTCGGGGCCAAGCCTCGCTAAACTTGCATTGTATTTTTTATAAAATAGCATATTGTGAACCTAAAAATGATTTTTGTGAAAAAACATGAGCATCGTATCATGTACCTGTAGTTCATATCCGACCCACTTCCTGCCGATTCGACAGGAATTTGTCTTTTTCACCATAGGTGGACGGAAAGGTTTTGGATCCCCCTTTGGTACATTGTCCATATAAGGTGGTCTAGTATTTTTGTAAAATATGGTGGTAGTTTTTTGAATTAGCCATTTGGTGGTTGCTTCACAAAACCGTCCATTTTTTATGCTCGGAAAATGGAAAATGCCTTTTTGGTGCGGCAAAAAGGAAAACTTCCTCTTGCAACATTGTTTGCCATCCCATGATGCACATGTATGCACAATATGGCCACATTATGCCTTGATTCTAGTCATAACATTGGTCATTTGACCCGAAAGCCAAGAAACCTCGAATGAGATAGGTCATTTTGTGAAGGTTTTTTTTGAGATATAATCAATATATCAAGTTTGATATTTTTCCTTCTAACTATGTCACATAATATAACACCACACGAAGGTTTCGCGTTGTTTCGATCGTTTTTAAATTTTTTATCCCCGTTTTAAACTATCATCAAACTTTGTCGAACAAAGGGCATGAAGAAATTTTTATTACGATAGAACTGGAATTAAAATACATAATGCAACTAACAGTAAATTACATAAAGCACGACTGAAAATTAAGATACATAAAAGAACTGAAAATTAAGATACATGGCCAAATTAAGTCACAATCGGCCGAACTTGTCTTGGAATGTTGGAGTGATTCAGTCATGCTCCTGCCTACACCTGTAATACTCGTCACTGTAGTCGTCGTACTCGCTGTGGCCGTCGTCGCTGTCGTCGTCGGGGTCGCTGTAATTGAACCTTGAAGGCTGAGTACGCGTGGGCTGGAGTTGAGGGTAGCGCAGGCGGGGGTTAGAGTCGGCGGTTGTGTCAAAGGCCATGACGCTCTAGAGAGTCCGGCCGCGTCACCACAGCCGACGACCGGCCGCGTTGAAGTTCGGAGGAGGTGGTCCGTCCTCCTCGTTCCTGGAGAGCGCCCTCTCATGCCGATCCCCGAAGAAGGCTTCCCAAGTCGGGAAATAGTCGGGATGCCAGTTAGGATTCCTCCGCTGCTCCGACGTGAGCTCGAAGTAGTAGTGGTTCGTGATGGCCATCCGGCGCGCCACACCTAGAGGGACTGGAGAAACCGGCACGCCTCCGGCGCTCAGCATCCAGCCGACGGGGACGCAATAGCCCGGCGGACAGTGGTAGTTCGAGGCGCAAAGCGCCTCCGCCTCCCTGGGTGTTAGTGGTACGGTGGAAGCCATGAAAAAGAGTGATGAGGTTGCAGATATGAGTCTAGAGATGTGCAATGACAATGGAGGCCAATCCTACATATATATATAGTGAGAAATGGCGGGAAGAAAACTGGCGGGAAGAATTGTCAGATTCCAAAGTATACAAAAGATGCTAAATTTAAATATCCAAACAATTCAAAAATGTTAATACAAAATAAAATATGATTTGCTCTAATAAAATAGGGTTAGATTCCTTTTCATATGCTTAATATTTCTTATGTTCAAAGTTTTAGGGTTTGACTATTTTATTTTTGTCTTAATTGAATAATCAAAATTTATATGTAAGTGTAACTATAAAATGTTTTTATATGAATGGATATATCTTATTTTTCTAAAAATTATGATATATTATTCATATTTTTCTGAGTTGAAATGAAAAAATATGAATTTTCTAAATTTTATCCTATTTTTTGAATTAAAAATGCTTCACCCTTTAATGTACGAAATAAATGCCCCACCCCGGTGTTAAAGGAGGGGGGCTACGCAGGCGGTGGTGCAGGGACTTTAACACCGGTTCGTGGCTTGAACCGGTGTTAAAAGGGTGCGCCTTTTTGTTTTCTGGACCACGCTGGTACGGGCGTCCCTTTTAACACCGGTTGACCTCAACCAAAGGCTTCGTTTACACTAGTGACAAACCCGAAAAATAAAACAAAACAGGAAAAAAAAAAGGACCAGTGTAACATTCCGACTCTCGCGGCAGCAAAATCACCACTAGTGTGTTGACGTCACCTTGAGTACTCCAAAACCATCCTCGTCAACAATCAGCTACCAGCTAGCAGTAGTATGAGATATACCAAATTGTGAGTAGTACTATACGCTGATCCAATCCTTTTTTGAGGGAAACAACACGATCGACTCTGCTGCAGATTTTATTAAACGCCGATAATTTACAGCGCCAACAAGAGTTTTTATCAATGAAACAAACTACAGGTACATGTAAAGTGCGTGTTTCTTTGCTTTGTTGTTTCTCACGATGGTAGCTAGCCAGGTTACAAACGCGGAAGCAAAAGAAGCGATTAAAGAAGCGGCTGCTGATCTCGACTAAAGAAAAAGAAGCGGCTGCTATGTTGATTAATATTCTTTACTTGATCTAGTACGATCTTCTGATTGACTAATTAAGCTGCTCCAGATAGTATATTGCTAGCACTAGCAACCGCTATGCATTACCTCCAATTGGTCCATCCATACTTGTGTGGCTGCTGATATGTATCGTGCCAAAGGAGTTTTGCTTGTTTGAACATGCCTCATGCTGACATGATCAATGGTACCTTTTACACCAGCGCGTTGCGTTGCACCTTTTTGTTAGGTTCCTAGGATCATCTAGGTGTAAATCTAGTCGAGTAGTAACCTTACTATTGTTTGTAATAAATCGGTGTGGCGGGACACAGAGATGAGACGGAAACGTACATTCTACTTGGCCAGAGGAGCCCGACGAGTTGGTCATGGTAGGCGACGGTGAGAGCAGGTGGTGGGCTAGGCGGCCGCGGCTGCTTCCTGTTACTACTACTATCTACCACTAGTGGAAAAATGGCATATATTCCCGGTTTGTAAGGGGCTTTAGTCCCGGTTTTTTGCTGCGGGAGGATGAAGGACTTTTAGTCCCGGGTCGTAATACGGCTCTGGACTAAAGATTTTCTTTTTCAATTTTTTTTATTTTTTTTCGATTTTTTTCTTAAACTTTTGAATTGTTTGACTCGTAATCCTTTTACTTGGAATATTTTTAGCACTAAGTATATTTAATCTTAGGTCAAATTACACTTGTGGTCAAACTTTCTATTCGGTCACCTATCCTAGCACTACTCCACCCTCAACACGCTTAACTTCTCTGTTCCATCTGAATGTCCTTGCGCGAAGCCTTTTTGTACCTTGTTGTCAACACTATCATATCAATCCTATTAGCCCATATCAATATGCCATACATCTTTATTTATTGAAACTACAAACAACTATTTTAGTAAATAACAATAAATAAGTAATAATAATATTTTAATATAGTGAAAGTAAAAAACTAAATAAAATAATATTTTATTCATTTTTTGCCATTATTCATTTAATATGGCATAAATAATATCTTTAAATCTGTAAATCGAAATTCAACAAATAATATATTCATTATTATCAGAAAAATGTGAGGAATCAAAATATGGATTAAAAATTGCTAAATAATTAATTTTTTTAAATAACTTTTTACCCTTTTCAAATTTTAAAAATGTAAAAGAATCAAAAAAATGTGAGAAATCCATTATTTATAATTTTAAAAATCTAAAAATGTGAGGAATCCAAATAAGGCTGTTAAAATCAAACTCAAAAAAATATTTCCACACATTTTGATAGGTTGTACATTATTTTTCAATATCGTACGCAAAAGTTATAGCAATTTTAAGTTGCCCGCGTCGCAACCCCTTTAATCCAGGACCGTATCACGACCCGGGACTAAAGGCTTTAGTCCCGGGTTGTATCATGGCCCGAGACTAAAGAGTGTTGCCCGCACCTGCACACCTTTAGTCCCGGGCCGTATCATGACCCGGGACTAGAGTTTTCTCGGGCTCCTGGCCACTGAAAACGGTACGAACCGGGACTAGTGCTCATACTAGTCCCAACCCGTAACGGGACTAGTGTGAGACTCTAGATCGAACCGAAGCCTCTTTTTCTACTAGTGTACGGTCCCTAGATCGGTAAGGTTGTGTCGGTGGGGTGTATGGTGTCACGACGAACCTCATGTTGCGAGCCGTCAGCTTTCACACTTTATATATATAGCGCAGTGTAACAGGGCCCGCTAACCATGTAGGGTTGGGCTCCCTCGATCAGGACGCGGATCTAAGATCCTGGTGGGACGTTGGGTCCACTCGGGAGAAGATAAATCTAACATTTTCCCTCTTGATCTCAACATATTCTTTTAACTATATACTTTTCACTTTACTCGTTTCATCATACACAGCTACAACATATCTATCTGTTTTGAAACAAATTCTGTTTCTATTCATGCCTTTCATGATCCAGGAATTATAGGCTTTTCTGTAAACCCTAGCTAAGTATTCTTTGAACACATTGGATGGTAATGTAACACCCCAGTTTTACTTAAATAGTATCTAGGGTTTGTTTGCGCATTCATGGGCACCATATTTTAAAATGCATGCAAAGAAAAATTAATGAAACCCAACCCTAGTTTCCCTCTTCCTCTCAAATACGTTCAAATGGTTTTTTGTATTTTGAAAATACAAAATATGTGGAGCCCAAATTGTTATAAGGGCCCCTTAGTGTTTTCCAGATATTTTACAAAGTCTCTTGTAGTTTGAAACTATCCAAAACATATTTCAAATGGATTTATAAAAGAGAAAAAAGCAAACAGAAAAAGAAAATGTTAATAAAAACAACTCAGCTAGGCTAGCCCATAGATTTCCTCCCTTCCCTGCCGCTCACACGCGCAGCCAGCAGCCCAGCAGTGGCCCATCCGGCCCAATACCCCTTCTCCGTCCCTCACCTTTCTTCCTCCTCGGACAGAAGGACGAGCGAAGATGCTCGCTGTCGCTATCGGCGCCTTCGATCACCCCGGCATCAAGATCCACGCTCCGCCGCCCTCTGGACGAGGATAAGAACTAGACCCGCACATCTCCCTCTCATCCCTATCCTCTCACTCTTCCTCGGGCTCGCTCCCTCTCTTGTTCCCCTGCCTGACCGGAACCCTAACCGCATCTCGCCGCTGTTCCCGGCCACCCTAGTCCGAGCCATGGCCACTGTTGACATCGCCGTGGTGGTCTTGTTCTTCGTGCCAAGCGAAGCAAGCTAAAGTGGCCCTAGATGCTCCAATCGCCACCTCCTTCCCCGACTCCGGCCGCCATGTTCCACATCGATTCCGGCCACCCCGCCCCTCGCCGACCCCTCTGTCTGCCCAGTGGTGAGATCCTGGTCCGAAAAGACCCCTTCATCCTCCCCCTCTTCCTCTGTAGATGTGGCTCGGCGATGCTCGTCAAGCGCCGCCGCCACCGCTCGCCGTAGATGCAGCTCCAGTGACCAATCCAAGGCGGCACCACCATAGATAGGGTTGTCTCGCTGCCCCGGTTCAAACGTGCCCACGCACATAGCCCCGCTCGCTGTCTTTCTTCGCCCCTATCACCAGCCTGAGAGCCACCTCCGGCATGACGTCATAATGACATCATGCTGACATCAGCTGAGCGCGGTCAACGCAGTCAAACCGCACCAGGTCCCACCCTGCCCACGTGGCTGCTGATGTGGCCATGGGCCTGTCTGTTAGTTCCACCGGCTAGGTCTAGCCCGGTACAGAAAGTATTTTGTGCTTTTCTATAATTTCAGAAAATGATATAATCTTATAGATTCAATAACTAATTCATATTAAGTCAGAAAATATGTATAATATATCAAAATGTTTAGAAACATGATATCTATCTTCTAAATCTATAACCATGCATTGTTAAGGAACTTCATTGATAAGTTTAATTAGAAGAACATAGTGACCCCTCTCATATGCATCCGAGGTTTGTCTGAATTAGGGTTTGGACTCCCCCGGACACCGTTTAAATAGTCGAACATGCCTTAGGGTTACATTTCAATACTAATCAACTTGGCATATCATCATACTTTCCTGAGAATTCCATCGATGCCATGTATTGATTATTATCCCTTATTTCCGGTGTTTGCTTCTTCTCGGTAGAATACATTATCGAGATCGAAGACCGAGGTCAACACCATCGAAGATCGAAGACCAATACTTGACCAACTGTAATCAAGTCAAGTATAAGGCTTCCGAAGATCTTCTTTCTGGTTATCAACGGGGAAAGGCAAGCATAGCCCCACCATGATATAATCCCATACTTCTAAAGTATTTCAATTCTTGCCATGATGCATACGATTCTACTATGGTCTTTTATCAATAGATAGAGTATCATGTCTATTGCATTACTCCCTTTGAGCTTATATTACCTGATCCACTGCTCCTAGCATAACTAGGTTTGGCCCGTGTGCACTGCTAGAGCTTATATCTGTGTCCTTCTTAGCCATGCTTAGCTATTGAGTCTGGTTCCTTCAGATGATATATCAAAGAAGAGAATCTAGTATGAAAGGAGATCGAGATATACTGATGAGGTGAGATCAGTGGTAAAGGTTAAACATGCTAAGACTTGTATGTGAGTCCACAGTGGGATGTGGTTTTTGTAGTCCCATGCTAGCCACCACTAGGAACCGAGTTCTTGCCTTTGGAACCGAGACGAACGTACAACCACACTGGGCTTGGGAACCCCTCGATTGACTAACTTGCCTAGTAGATTCCATGAGTCGCATAATTCGAGCTTTACATTTGGAATACACATTGAAAACATTTTCGAAAGAGGAGGTGCATTCATAACAGGTAGGGACGCGTGGACCGGGTTGCTTAGGGTTGATAGCGCCCCTGGTAAACCAACCTCGCCTCACATATCTGGGACCGGCTTCAGGATTTTACCCATTATGGCGGGACCATCCTTAGGGAGTGACTCATGGTCTCGGCAAAAGCAAGGTAAAGGTCGTGGTCAACCACCCTCTGTCGGCCTTCCAAGAAAGAGGGATAATGTACTGGCATTAAGAGTCGGTTGGTACGTGTGGGTAAAGTTGTACACCCCTGCAGGGTTAAATCTTTTCGAAAATCCATGTTCACGGTTATGAACTCTTAGTGACCAGATTCTAAGATCATAGAGAACTTTAACCTAATCATAAAACTTGGTAGTTCAACGTGCTATTAAGGATGCTTCCTCATGGGTACGAGGGGGTGATCCTAGCTGATAGGTGATGATGATGACTTGGTGGATATCAGAAGATGATGATCAATACTTTGGAGATGTCGCTCTCTTATCCCCTTTTAAAATATTCTGATTAGATGAGCTTCTTCTCCCTCTTGTTTTATAAACAAAGATATCTTTATGCAAAATAGCCCCACCAACCATAAGACTTGATGAGTACACCCTGTAATCACCCTTGCTTTGTTGATACTTTTATGGTAGAGTAAGTGTTCACCTAAAGGCGAGTTCTGTACGACATTGACACCAACGAGTAGCTTGGGGTTCCCGGCCGACAGCCTGGAATCTATGGACTAGGACATCGTCATTATGGTTCAGGCCTCTTAGGCCATTTGTTAAGTTTGCTATACTTAATAGCATAATTTTCCTTCCGTTGTTTGATGTTTGTGGTCAGTGACCTCTACTTGTAATATTTTGGTTCTCCGCTCAGTTATGAGCTTGCTGTAATAATTTTGTGTCGTAGGATCACTACTGTGTTATCGATTCTTCACTGGATATCCTCTAGCTCAAGGTTAAGCTTATGCCAGAATAAGGTCTGGGATTTGTTTAGCCCTGATCCCAGGGGTATCATGGGTTTTGTTATCAGAGCAGTACCGACCGTAGGAAAACCTTGCTATTGGTTGATGTTGAGTCTAGTACTTGTGAAAACTATTTAAAGATGAAAAGTATTTGCGAAAACTCTAGTATGCTTCTTTTCTTCTTATCTGGTATCGCTCTAACTTTGGGTCATCTTATCCGTGTTAGTTTGGAAAATTTTTGATATCTCTTCTATTCTTTCAAAGCTTAGGTGCCTTCTAGGCATGTCGTTTCTCAACCAGTTGACCTAGTGTTGAGTTCTCTAGAGTTATGTGTGTTGTGAACTCCTTGTTCCCCTTTGCTCTGTTTCATCTGAGAGATTCCATTCCATCATGATCTCTCTATCTTATGGTGCCTACAATAAGTACACCATATTATCTAAAACTTGGCAAGGATAAAGAGGGGACGCCTAATTTATCTAAGACTTTTTACAATGATGATATGGAATCTAAATATGATGAAGATGAACTTTATGATGGGAACAATATTGCATCTAGGTTAATACATTATGAAGACGATATTATTTTTACTAAAGCTTTCATGAACATTGATTTAGATGATTTGGACAATTTTGATGCTAGCATGAATACATCACTAGGAGAGTTATTTCTTGTTGCTAGTAAAACTTATGCACATGCCATATACATTAAATATAAAGACTATGAATTCATGTTGATTCTGAAATAATAGAAAGATTTGAAGCATCTAAGTTTTATGGGAAGGACGAGGAATTTCCTTATGAACATTTAACCAACCTAATGATCCATCAGGCCAATTTGGAAAAAGTGAAATCCAACAACGCTATTATTTCCTGAAATCGTTCCCTTTCACCTTAGGAGGAAAAGAAAAAGCTTGGTATAATTCATTATCTCCCAAGTCAATAACTAGCAAAGAAGCATGCATATATTTGTTCTATAATAAGTACTTCCCTACTGATAAAATACATGCTATGGTTACTGAATTCAGTAACTTTGCATGAAGTAAGGAAGAGAGTATTCCTCAAGCTTGGGGGAGATAATGTACTTTTGAAAGGTTTCAAATATAATGAACTACTTGATATATTTTATAATGGACTAACAAAAATATCTAGACTTTATCTAGATAGTGTTGCAGGTAATGTTTTTAGGCACGTGACTATTGAGGAAGCCAAAGGGTTGTTAAACATGATCTATCAAAATTATTATGATTGGCACATTGAAGAGAAAGGTAAAATTGAAATAATTCCTAATAAGGGGGTGTTCTCAAGTTAACTAACGAAGTTATGAAGGGGGCATAAAATTCCATTGAAGAAAAGGTTGTTAAAACTTCTTAGTTGAAGGAGCTATCTGAAATTGGTGTTAAATTCCCTATTGAGGAACCATGTTTACCTATTCAAGTACATGCTATATATATGTTATGTTTACCTATTGGGGGAGATAATGTACTCTATGTGACTGATGATAATTTCTTATCTATAGTTCCACATGGCACCTCGATATCCACCCCGGAATGTTCAAGTGATGAACATGACGTTGAATGACTACGGAGGGGATTGGACAGATAATCTCCGACAACTTCTATGGAGTTTGGAATGTGAATCAAGACTTCTGGTCAAGATTTACAGTTTCTATGATGGGCAGGTATTAGCTAAATACCGTGTCATGATCATGTTACCCAAGAAGTTAGGACTTAAGGGAGAAATGCCATCAGGAGAGGCAAGGTGCATGGTATCTACATATCAGATTGCCGTAGCAGCAGCCATAACCATGATCCGAGAACATATATCCCAATCTCTAGAAGGTAGTACTCATACCATTATACCACATGAAACCTCAAATCCAGAGCATGAGTTAGATCACTCTACTCTAGTCCAAGCTGAACCTACTCTAGCTGTAGAGTATATGGATCGTTATCAGTCTTTGTTAAACACTTATCATAACACTCACCAAGTCTTACTTCAGGAACTGGATACGGTCATTGAGGATTTTACTGATCCTGATAAAGCAATGGTACGTAGGAAGAAGTTAGATAAAGAAGCTAGGCATCCCAAATACATACCTTCAGGAGAAGTGTATGAGGAAACTGAGTTTGATGATCCAAACTCGGAAAATTATGCCTACTAGCAAACTAAACCCCAGCCACCTGAAGACCTATGGACCAAGTACAACTCCGAACAACAGGAATGGAATAGAGTTATTCCAAATAGCCCTGAACCAAACAAATATGGATGGGGAGTAGAATCTCAAGGTGGAACCATAGGAAATCCTATACCTTGTGATACATGTTTTTGAAGAAGAGACCAACTATAACCCTAGAGAGCCTTATGGACCATATGGGGGTGATACCAATCCAATCGACTTAGAAGAGTATTCCTATAGCTACTATACCAATATGTATGACTGGATCCAAGAAAAAGCTAAGGAGCCAACTTACTATGAGGAAGCATTGCCGGAAAACCAGGAATATACTATAGAAGACTTTGCCAACTCTAGTCATTTTTCAATGACTAATCTCAGTCTCGGTACTTCTAATCAATAATACATACCTTCTGGATGCTCTTATGCTCCAGAAGGCAGTCATAGGACTTCACGTCATCATGAACGGAATTCCAGGAAGCACTAGAGCAAGATGAAAGTAAAAAAGGAACGACATCCCAATGGATGAGTGCTTGAATAATGTACATAGAGGGTAATGTGTATTGTAGTTTGAAAGGTTTGCCAAAATAAGTGAGGATGTACTCACAAGAACCGGAAGTTCTTGTAAGATAGTTGTGTAAATAGGTGAGGAGCAAATCGTTGGAACATCTAGTACATTTGTAAATTATCTAAAACCCATGTATAATACATGGTATATGTTTTATTGTTTATTGAATTTTGGATCTTCTTGAATCTTCTTGATTGACTAGATCTGTACATGAAGTTTAATTAGGTGTGCAAATGCATGATGTAACACCCAGTTATTACTTGATGTTATAGATCTAGATAGGAACGGGAATTCGTGTAAGGGAGTGACGAGTTTCAAAGATCAAAAGGAAGACTTACTTGAAGGATGAAGCAAGATATAAGGAGTATTCACACCATTTGGAGGATAGATCAAGCATAGACTATTCTTATCCAGATTCAAGAAAGAAGTTTGGTGTAGAAGATGTATGGAGCCACACGATATAATAAACTTAAGGCTCATTCAAAGTAGGTAAGGTTCTAAGAAATTAATGAAATAGTAATACTTAGTTCATGGAAGCATCCTGAATAAGTACAAAGTAGAAGCCTTGGAATTAAAATGGTATTCAAGCTCTGACAATTCAGAGAGAATGACAGTAGTAGGTCGGAAACTGTAAGGTAATACCTACCATCTAGAATGATCCGCCATTGGTACTTAATCCATAGTCGGTATTCCAATCCACAGTTGGTATTTTGTCCGCAGCTGGTATTTGGTTAACATAGTTAACCATATATTCTTAAAAGTTGCATAAAGAGCATAAAATTTGACCTAAGCTAAGTAATACCTAAAGAAGTATAAAATTTAAAGGCGATCGTCTTTCGAGATGGTTCGCAAAGTCAAACTTATCCCAGCGAAAATGTCCAATTGTAAGTACGACATACAATGCTGAAATTTTTGCTTCGGAGATCCACAACTATGTGGATGCACCGTACGATCTTTCATCAGAACCTAATTAGGTAAAGTATAAACTGAACAGAGACCAACATTCTAGTTATAAAGACAATAAATGCTATATATACAATTTAAAGACTATTTATTAAACCCTAAGGGGGAGAGTAGACATTATGAATGCAAGATTGAAAAGGTACTATAGGTGATAATGAAATATTATCTAAAGCTTTAAAAGGTATAAGCTTGAAGGTGATAAAAGGATAATCCTAACTGACTAATTCTAGAAGAAACAACTCTTAAGTGGTCCTTAAGAGGTAATAAAGCACATCCAATTGGGCGTATGTAGAGAATAAGAAATTCCAATTGGTATGGACTAAATGAGTTCAAATCCAATCTTGGAAGGAGTACCAGTATCAACTATACTATGACAAGAATAGAAATATAGTCTTCTAACCACAAACACGGGCATATAGAAACTTAAAACTTGTTTTAGTGAGACCCTCTAGACTGTATTTAACATAGTAATAAAGTTTGATGATTAAATAAAAAGAATTGGATTAGGATATCTAATCAAGTTATAGAATACTACAAATAATTACATTTAAGGTCATCATGGAGTGAAGAAATGTAGCAACCACTACAAGTCAATTCCTTACTCTGAGACGTGAGAGTTTGCGAACTTCGAGGACGAAGTTTATTTTAAGGGGGAGATTCTGTAACATCCCAGCATTAGAGCCCAGAAATACGCTGAACCCAGATGTGTGCATTGCATTCATGCATAAAAAATCTAAATAATTTTCGCGCTTTTGAACAAAACTTGTCAAAGTGATTGAAGCTTCTCTTAACTTGATGAAATTGAAGTAGTTCACCAAGTTGACTGCGATAAGTTTCAATATGACCTTTGTTAAAACCTTATTTTGGGTAAGGGAGATTTGATCTAAGGGTAGATCAAATGTAATAAAAGTTAAACCCTAATACATTATGATTTATATTTGATCCTTAGGTGATCATATCATAGTAATAATTATAATCACTCATGGGTACCAAGTTAAGGATATAATACAAATAATAAGAATGTAACCACTATATCTTAATATCATCTGCTTATACCATGAGTATCATGGTAATACCTAACCCTACTTATTAAGTAAGATTGAGTAGGAAAGAAACTAAGTCTAGATCATTCACCGTATACTTTTCTTTCCATATCAATTCTTATGAAATCCTATCTCAATATCTGTTGTTCATCAATGTTGAGAAATCAACTATTGATTCATCCATTCTCAATCTATCAACTCTTGACCTTAACACAACTTACACTTAAGTGTCTATAAAGAAACAACTAAGTAGAGGTATATGGTAATGCTAGATTCAAATATCATCTATAGGAGGGGAGTGATTAAGAGAATCAAATCAATATGATATTGATGGAGTTAAATCACTCCTAAATAAAGTGAAGAATTATTTTTATCTATAATAATATGGTAGGAAAGAAGATTACAAGGGTGAATCATGAAGATAGTTACCAGTAATAATTCTATTGGATAAAGTGGGCATAGTCCATGAATAACCTTTAATCCAATTAAACATAATTAGAAGATAATTATAATACAACTGCAATATTGTATGGATGGAAACCTTGATTATCCAACTGGAAACCTAAACCATAATGGATCAAAAGATTATAATGATCAAGCCTTATTCACCAAGATTGAGTGCTTATATCATGTATAAGTGGTATTGGTGGATAAAACATGATTGGAACCCTAGTATAAATATGTTATCCTAAGATAGCTATAACAAGTCACATTAATATAATGTGAGGTTGGAGTATGAGATACTGGAGTTAAGTAGAGACAAGATAGTATGATTAAGATGATGCTAGAGCAACATGGGATTATAGAAGTAGTAGTTTCCTCTTGGGAAATACCAACACTTGATGTGAAGTAGTTTGATCTAGACATCTATTGAAGAAATATTAGTGATGGATGATTAATGAAGATTATGAGTGGAGTTTGAAAGAACTACCTGTTGGATTGAAGATTTTCAATAGTAGAGTAGTGGGTATAACCAAGCAAGGATATGAGAAAACTATGGAATGCTTTAATATCAAACTCATTGGATTCATCCATGAGTTTAGAAGAATAATATATGAATAAGAAGATTTTTATGAGTAAAGCTCATCATACTAACCATGATGATGGATAGGAAGAAGTATTATATCTAGGGAAGGAATTCTTTAATTAAAGGTCCAGGATTGTGAATTATGGAAAATAGACATTCCTGGTAAACACTCAACTCTAATTCTTAAACCAAACATAATATCCATTTCATGTTATTGATCCATCATCCTATCTCCATATCACTTTATAGGATTATTTTCCTATAGCAAATCACATAAGCACATCTTTATCATCTCCAATTATCTTAAGCATATGTGTTTAAGAGATATTTTTATCAATTCTCTTCCATAGGACATTTTTTTAACTTTCTATTTTAAAAGGGTGATATCATTATATTTCACAAACAGAAAACAATATGCTTAGTTATTAAATCTTTACTCACAGTAACAAAAGGATATAAGTAAATTAAGAACCCTAAACCCTTGGGTAAACATTTACACTTCAAACCCTAAACTTCTATGTTTATCATAATAGAATATATACATTGCCATTTTCCAAGTCAATGGAAGTAGTAATAACCATATTAATTTCTTTTGCATTTCATGCATCAAATAATGATACAGAAACATTATTCATATAAAAATTTCTATTCAAACTATGAGCCAACTAGAGTTAAGTTTTATAAACAAATAAGAAATATCATATAATAAAGCCATGATTTAATGTATAAAGAAAAATTAATAATACGGGTTTCTACAAAATATAAAAAGGGTTTTGGTTGAAAACAAATAAAGAAATAATACCATTATATGGCAAACTCATAAAAGAACCTTTATATACTTTATTAATGCTGTAATCATTCAGCAAATCAATTCAATAAGGAGAATTCAAATCAAATAAGGGAAATTCAAATTTGAAAGTAAAACAGAAAATAGAAAAATGAAAACAAATAAAAAACAAATCCTGGCCGTAGCCCAACTCTTTTCTGCTTACCTATCGCCCTGTGCATCCCACAAAGGCCCAATAACCAGCCCAGCTCGTTCTCATCTCTGGCTGACAGGTGGGACCAAAGAGGGACTGGGGGTTGAGAGGAAAGAAATGCCATGCGGTTATCCGCAAAACAACACGTCGTCATCTTCCTCCAGCTAGAAGTAGCTCGATGGCGAGGCCGAGGCCGTCCACCGTCGTCCTTGCGTCAAGATCAACACCGCCGTCGCAGGAGAGGATAAGGAGGCCACCGCGACGCCCCTGCTCATCATCATCCCTATTTCCCCCCTCTGAAAACCTCTCTACCTCATTTCCCCAACCATGCCGAGAACCCTAGCTCGGAGGTGAGCCGGAGCCGGTGATTCCGTGCTCGCCTCAGCCAGATAAGACCACGGTGGAGGCCGCCATGATCTTCTTGTTCGATTTCCCCAACTTGCACCTGCGGAGGAGGCGTGAATCGACCTAATCGCACCCTCGGTTCCCGGCGCTGTTCGTCGACCTCACCGTCGTCTCCGACCGCGCCTCGCCAAATCAATCACACCATCGCGTTCCTAGTGAGTCACTGAGTCTCCTCGCATGCGCTGATGCCTTGTTTGTTTCCTAAATCCACTCCACCGTAATCAACCGCAAGCACCGCCGCATAAGCTCATCGCTGGTTACCCTCCGATGACCAAAAACCAGCGGCGCCACCACTATCTTACTCGCCTTGTTGTTCTGGTTCGAACAAGCCCTTGCACACCACTCACGCGCACGCTACTATCCTCCTCGCCGTCGTCTGCCATGCCACCGACGAGGTGACGTCAGGGTGAGATCACCCTGGCCACGTCAACATGTTTGACCAGTCTTTGTCTCGCGTGGCTGATGACATGGCCTTGGGCCCATATGTCATTGTATAGGAGTAGAGACAGGGTCGGTAACAAACTTATTTACTAACCTGAGAGCTGAGATGGACATAGGCCCACTGTTCAGTGACTTAGGCTAGGTGTGGGTGCGGTGTAAAAAGTATTTCCTGTTTAAGAAATAAATAAAATGTTACAAACTCAATTATTAATATTCCAGAAATAAAATAAATGATTAAATCTTGTTTAATTAATAACTTTTGATTTATAATTCAGAAAAATGTGTATAATATATGAAAATTTGTAGAAAAATAAAATCTACAACTTAAAATCATTATCAAATATTATTATGATGATTATTTAAATAAAGATTATTTAATAAAGGTTTTATAAGTAATAAAACTTTGATAATTCATATTTTAATAATGGTAAATGTAAAAAATATAAATAAAATACCAAAAATGTTAGAAAAAATAAAAATTATAATTTAAAACCATAATCATATATTATAATTTCACTTAATTCAATATTTATTATTTATTAAGTAATTATAAAGTAATAAGAATTGTAAAAATCATATCTTGCTATTTATAAATCACAAAAATAAATATAATATACCAGAATGATCACAAAAATAATATCTACATGTTAAAAAATATAATATTCACTTTTGAGTTAAATAAAAATTCAAATATTTTAATAACTCAAATTTAAATTTATTTACTTAGTTTAAAATTCATATAAGGGTAAATAAAATTTGTTAATATTCTAAAATTAGTCAATCAAGTCTAATAAATAAGTATTAGTCTTGAATATTACTAATAAGTCATAATCATTCAAAACCTTAGAAATACTATTATATTGAATTATCCTTCTACCATATGAATATATTATATTTTAAAAGATCTTTAATAATTATAAAATCTTCAAGAATGATATATCAATCAAATACAACCTTATAATGGACTAAATACAAAGATAATTCATGAGTAGTCACTAGTACTATTTATTTACCCGCAAACCATAATCATACCTTTATAAGGAAACAAGAAATTCTGTTCCACTACAAAATTAAGAAACCACTACTTAAATAGAAGGATAACCATTATTTAGTAACCTTAAGGAAACATTACCAAGTACACCAGATACAAAGGTTATAAGCATTATACATTCAAACTATCTTTGTTTTAAAATTAACTTTAGTCTACAAGAATCTAAATATAACACTAAAAACATTATCATATGTTTTATAGTTAACTTTAGTCTGAAATAGTTAAGTTATAAAGCATATCAAGCTCAAACTATTCAAGCAAGCACAAATAACCTCGAACACCACTAACAAACCACAAAGATTGTATAAACCTTAGAAAAGGAATCTTTTCTTCAAATGTTATTCTTTTTTCCACTTTAAACAAGAACTCGTATATACGCAATCTTGAATAACATTTCACTTTTTGTGTGTATCCCATTTTTTGTAATGTTGTAATTTTATGATTGTCTCACACACCCTCACAAGCCCTAATAAGAAGCACAAGTTAGAAAATTATCTAAAAGGGACAACACATTCTAAAGTAACCATTTCTAACATCCAATCCCTAGAACAACGTTATTCCTAGGATTCGCGTTTATAACGTGCATCACACTACTTATGCATAAAAGCATATTGCTTCTTTAAACATTAGTCCTTACCGGACCAATGATGATGATTTCAGATTTTGGATCTTATACTAACTCGAAGACCGTGAGTGCACAATCTTGCAATCACAAAAGGCAAGTTCACACTTTCTCATGTCCTTTGTTTATTTTCTGTAAAGTATTCTACAAATCCAGTGTTGTCATCACCTGTATTTGAAAAAAAGACAGAACACACTATTTTTGATAATAACGTGAACTATTGGTTACTGATCCAGGGTGATCAGTTAATCTATTAAATCTGACAGTTGGAATACCACTGTTCAGAACTATATCACCTAGGACTTAACAACCAATGTTGCCAGTGATTCTTGCGTCGTATATTACGCATTAACCATGAGATTTGGAATGGGACGAAGAAGTCAGCTGTATCCTTTTCCTCTTGTATGGAGGCAAGACGACCTTAACGTGACGTTGGGATTCCTTGTGTGGATCCAACATATGGGTGGGCACCCTTATGCCCCACACTTTTGGTGTCTAGATTATCCATGGATAGTGTTTAGTGGATGGACCATTTAATATGGCACTTGCCAGGGAAACACCAGGTCATAGAGTCTTCGGGAACTCATCAGGGTTTTAGCTTGCCTGAAAGGGGGTTTAACGAAGATGAGCCAGCCTGAAGGAGACATATGAGGTCACGGAAAGGGCAGTGATTGGCTTGGATCATCTACTGGGCCCCACAACATGGAATTGTGGACAGGTAAGCTGCCCGGTTGTGCAACAAGGAGTTGATCTCTCATGGGAAAAGTAATGCACCTCTGCAGAGTGTAAGAACTGTAACTTGTTACTCCCTGTTCCGGGAAGGAGCTTCGAACGCGGCGGAAAAGGAACTCTATGAAAGTTTTGGTAAACCCGTGAAGGCTGACGGACATAGATTTTCAGAATAAAAGCAACCTTTGAAGAGATGTTTAAAACTTGCATTGCCTACGACCTATGGTCTGTGGCTGTAGTTATAGTGCATCAAACACTCCTTTTCTAGTGAACTTGTTGAGTACGCTCGTACTCAAAGCATCTTCTTAACCCTTGCTAGATTCTGAAGCCGGGATAGACAACATCTACATCAAGTTATGCTCCAGGACACGTCATTCAAAACTAAGATTCTTCAAAGACAAGGAAGTCATCAAATACCTCAACTCAAGGGAAGACGAAGTTACTGACTAGATAGGAATATAATCTCTAGCCAAAGAACCTAATTCTGTAGTGTATTGCAATAGCAGCAATGCCAATTCCTTAGTTAACATACTAGACTAAATAGTATATTAGTTCTCGCGTTGTTTATCTTTGATTCTTCTTCGTAAGAAGTTTTTTCTCTCTCTTTAACCTAGAGTGTTCTCTGGATCTTGTGTAAAGAGTGAGTTGTAACCTTTAGCCATGTATTGGACCCACTGTGTTTCTGTTGTGCCATTCTGAGGGATGTAATACTAGTGAACGGTGTTTCATTGGTGTTATGTCAACGACTATAGTATACTACATCATGCAGTGGTATGCTGGGCCGCCGCATCGCTCACCGAGCTAGCCTCTCCGACACCCGAAGCTGAAGCCGTGCCGCCATCACATCTGCCTCGCCGCGAGGCGCACCCGATGACCACGCGCACCATGGACGGCATCGTGCAGCCGAACACCCGCCTTGCCTCGTCGCCAAAAGGGATATGTGAAGCAGTAGGGCATCAACGTCGCGGACACCTTTTCGCCTGTTGCACGGCTGGAGTCCGTGCGGCTCCTGCTGGCGCTCGTCGTGCACCGCGGGTAGGCTGTGCACCATATGGACGTCAAGTCTGCTGGCCAGGGGCGCTAGGTGATGCGCCTGCACAAGCCACTCTATGAACTCCGTCAGGCACCTAGAGGTTAGAGCCTGGAACGCGAAGTTGGACGCCACGCTCAACGCGCTCGGCTTCAGTTTAGGTGTTAGTCTGTCAGAGTTTCAGTTTCTTCAAGTTATCACTTAGCCGTTTTAGTTGGTTGATTTAGTCACAGGTCTAGCTCCGGTTCTGTTGTTACAAACTGGAGCGATTCGCGCGGATGACGATCCGTTTGTGGGATGGCATGAACACAAGGATCATGGCCACGTTTTCCCACTGTAAGAAAGAATAAAAGGAGAGAAATTTAGCCAGAAATATGGAATATGCATCATGGCATGGGTCTAGAGCCCAATGCAATTTAAGGACGTATGAGGCATAAGTGTGCATCATGCCATGGGCATACCACTCTTATACTTAGAATCAATGTCATGATTTGGCATAGTAGTTGTATAGTTTGACCTAACAACTAGGTGGGATCACATTGACCAAGTGTTGACTCATACAATCACAAAGATGATGAAGGTGTTCATAGACAACTCCCATAGGTCAAGAACCCATGCAATGTTGGCATGAGGCTATACGTGCTACAAGTGTGCATCATCCAAACTCATAGCACACTTGTGGCAGATCTAGACCTATCACACTTGTGGCACACTTGTGGTACAATTATAGCATCATTAGGCACGTGGTGATACACCCTTGTGCCAAGTTTGAGTCAATTTAGCTAGCATCAATACATCAAAACATGGCTTATGAATTTGTAATTTAAACAATATGAATATTTCACTACTCTTAGTTATGATTTAGGGAGGGGTAATATATGCATCATTCAGGTCTAACACTAGTACTTTTTAATGTAATATTAAGTCATAAAAATAAGATAAGACTTAACTTATAAATTACAGTACTATTCTATCATCACATAAGCACTAAGTTGATGAAGGACTTTCTAGCCAACCTATAGAGATCTATAGCCTTGGCTAGAAACTCCTTCGAAGGACTTTGAATTCATCAACTTAGTGATTACTAAGTTGGCTAGAAACACTTTGTGGCAATTGTGGACACATGCCAACATTGCATGGTCTGCATGTTGATTTCACAGACGATTAATAAGGAGCTTGAGGCCAGATGAGCTACCACGGAACCAAAACACAAAGATGTCACCAGCTCTCATATCAAACTTGTTCACAACCTCCATCCACTTTGATGTTATCATGGCACCACATTTCAGTTTGCCTCTAGTGTTTGACTTGGTCATCATCATTTTAACTTTTGCAACTTCCATATTGTTCCAAAATACTTGAATGTTTGCTGGTAGTTCAATATATGGAACAATATGCTCCATGGTGAAGCTCCTCGAAAAGTACTGCATATATATTACACCAATATATACATACAAATGTCAGTACCTAATAGTAGTAATGTAACATTTTGAAAAATTGTTACTAGTTCAAAAGTTTTACCATTTTTGCTTTGCCTTTCAAGGTGTTTGATTTATTTATGGTGCATACATAAAATGGTCTTTTTGGGAGGTTCTTATCAACTCCATACTTCAGTACATTAATTTCGGCATCATGCATCGCTACACGGTTGCCATAATGGCAGAAACATTCAAATTCTTTCTCGAACTTTATTCCGGGACCTGCATGTAACAAATACATACATAAGCAGCAATATTATAACTGCATTGATTTTTTTATTTTACATTACATACCTCTTATATGGAGAGGTTTATGCAACTTAAGAGCGGCACAAACATGACGAGTGCGAGCATACTCCTCGACCTAACCAGAAAGTGCCATGTACACAAACTTTTTAGAATAAAGAAATCTATATTCTACCACCTCTTATTTTAGATACTTGAACACGGTTTGCATGCTCATAAACACGCATGATATTTCAAAGCACCGAGTAGTGTCCATTAGATAATACTCCCTCCGTTTTAAAATATAATATGTTTTATTTTTGTAAAGCAAATGTATCTGGACTTCTTTTAGTATGTAGGTTTACTCAAGTTTGAAGTGAATCTACACATTAAATTAAATCTAGATACATTTTGTTCACAAAACTAAAACATCTTATATTTTGAAACATAGGAAGTACAATTTTCTTAATAGTACATATAGATCTGACACGACATGCTTTCAATGCTAACATATAATAGAGTGTTATTGTACTAGTTCATATGTAGATCTGATCTACACAATTATGATCGTCATGCATTTTTAAAATTCGATTGTATTTCCTTTAGATCTCACGAAATTTTTGTACATCGCTCGTTCTAGATTTTCATATAGGAGTTGGCGAAAACATACCGGATCCTTGAATCTCTGATCCATGAACCAGTGTCGTCGCAGGCGTTGAATACTGGAGCGGTCCTCGATGAAATTTTTGAGGTTGTTGTCATGTGGAGGCGCTCGTGTGAGGAGGGATAGGAGGCGAGTCGTGGGCAGAGGCAACCGTAGAGTGACTAAATAGTAAATACCTAACACGTCTATCCCGTCATACCCGCGCGCGTCTGCTGGGCGCGGTTGGGCCGGCCCAAATAAGAAAGCAGCCACTGTAGCGATAACACGGGCACGTGAACACGAGCTGGGCTAGGCTAAGTCTGCGCATTTTAGAATGTGTAAAAAATATTGAGGTTATTTCGTGAAGGAAAGAGGGTCAGGTGAGACAAAATAGGCTATTTGTAGATTTGTCATTTTTTGGAAAAAGAGGTTCAGGTGAGCAAAACAGGCTTGTTTGTAAATCAAAAACTATATGAAAAAGAAAAGAAGAGCAAAATAAGGCTACAATAGGGCAACACAACCAGCCAGCCCAATTTGGCAACAAATCAAAGAACCCTTCCTCTCTCTCTCCCTCTCCCCTTCCTCCTTTCTTCCTTTGTCTATCTCTCCCAGGCTCACCTCATTCATTCCTTTTTTCCCAATTTGGTAGCAAATCTATACCAGCATCTATTTCTCAATTGCTTAACTATTTCCCTTGAACCTTTCCGAAATAGGAAATCCCACCACACACCAGCATGTACAAAAACAAATGTAGATAGTAAGCATCTAGAATATAGAAACATAACAAGCAACTAATTAAGCAAGGTTCAACACAAACTAATTAAGCAACTAATTAAGCATCTAAAATATAGAAACATAACAAGCAACTAATTAAGCAAGGTTCAACACAAACTTGATAAGACAGATGTTCAACACAAATGCTGCTAAGCAGCCAACATAAACACAGTTCAAACAAAAGCATGCTGCTTAAACCAGCAGCAGCACACACAAACAGGCACATCATTACATCACTGCCTCCTTGTCGCCTCCTCCCGGTCCCGCTTCCTCTGCTTCCTGCTGCCCATACCCGGAACCTTCGGTGGCTTGGGCTTGGGAGCAGGCACACGAACGGCCTTGATAGCTCGGTTCAGTTTGTTCCTGAGGAAGATGACATAGGCCATGTGATTGTCCATGAAGCCATGGACATTGACAGTTTCCCCAACTTTGACACGGCCAGATCCCCAACCTTCAGCATGCTGCAGGATGCTTTGAAAGTCCATCTTTATGCTCCTTTTGCAGAAGGGGTAGCTGTTCATGCCATCAGTCCAGGGTTCACTCCAGAACCGGTCGAACCTCCTCGCTTTAAGCTTGTTGAGAGTTGCCTTGGTCTTCCTTTGACACGAGCCGACATCGCTGTCAACATCATCAATAGCCTGCTGAAATATGCAAAATACACATGTGAATAAAATATGTAGAAACTGCAACTAAAATTGAATGCTTAACAAAGGAAGCAACAGATAATAGTCTCCAACTAGCAATAACAGAAAGTAATCAAGCGATCAAGAAGATAATCCACTTCTGTCGGTTAATAAGCTAGCATTAATCCATAGAAATGAAAACAACAATCCACAGATCCACAAATATTAATCGTTTCTGTCCATAATCGAACCCTAGCTAGCAATAATCCACATATCTACAAATATTAATCGATTCTATCCATAATCGAACCTTAGCTAGCAATAATCCACTGATCCATTAATTACACATCAATCATAAGTAATAACAAACAAATCTGACGCTAAGTGAAAACCCTAGGCCCCAATCTTAACAGATAACAAACGAATCTGACGCTAAGTGAAAACCCTAGTCCCCAAGTAGATAATCCATTAATTGGAACTTACCTCCTCGTCGTCGATGATGTGCTCGTCGAAGGCCGGCGGCTGTGGCATGATGATGAGCTTAACCTCCTCGTCGTTATCCTGCGGCTGCTTCCCAAGATTGTACGCACAGGTACTGATAGCGACGGGAGCCGATGAGGGACCGATCGGCCGGCCTTCAGCAATGGCCTCTGCTTCATCTTTCGCATCCGCTGCGGCTGTGATTACCGCCCTTGCGGCATTTTGTGCCTCCGTCACGGCTCTGGACGACTCCGTCGCGGCTATGATCGCCTCCTCCACGGCTAACGCCGGCTTCGCGGCCTTCTTCTTCGCTGCGGCGACAGCGTCGGATGGGTGATCCATCACCGGAATGGAAGTGGACGGAAGCGGAAGGAGAGAGGGTTTTTTCCAGGTCGGCGGAGAGAGAGAGGAGTGGGGAAGGGTAGTGGGTAGGGGCCTAGGGGGAGTTGGGAAGCGGTGGCGTGATGGAGTGAATGAGGGTAGGCGGAGAGAGACATGGGGATGGGCTCTATATGGTGAGACGCCGACGTTTCGTGCTCCCGCAGTTCACACGTGTACGGTTCAGCAGCATACGCATGCGCACCTGCTCGCACAGTGCACCACGGACATGCGTAGTATGGTACTACATAGTTCACACGCGTACGGTGCGCCTCTGACATGCCTATGGTACATGCACGGTTCTCACGCGCTCGGTGGCCCTATTTGCCAACAATCTTTTTTTTTTGACGAATCTCACTCTCTCTCTCTCTCTCTGCGGACCCCCGCCAGTGGCCCACCCACTCTTTTCCGATCATGGCTACCTCCTTTTGCAACTATTTGAAGTTGAGTTTGGAATACACAATTTGAATTTTAATGTACGGTTGAGTGTGTGTAATATCTAAGTTTAAGGTTTTCTTATAACAAAATTGACATTTGCCCAACATGGTCCCACCTAGTAGATAGAAACAACAGGAAAGCAGATAGTTTTCGGACTACGCAAAAGGTGTCTCCCGTCGCAACTCATTGTTCGGATAGTTCAGTTTACAGTTGCAAAATAGAAACACATAATTCAATTCAGCAGAGCAGCACCAAGGAAAGTCTGCTACATTACAGTCGTAGCCTGGCGAGGAGCTGCTTGTTTCTGTCCTCAATCTCTTCAAGTTGTAGGCGACGTACGAGCATGTCCTGCCTGATCTTGACCTGCTCACTGAGCGAAGCCTCGAGCTTCCGAAGCAGGTTCATGTTCTCAACACGGAGATTGACATTAACATCTTTTAGCCTCGCATTATCCTTCGAGAGCCCCTCGTTGATGGATGTATTCAGTCGGTTCGAGGATTGGATCTTCTTATGCAGTTTCTTCCAGGAAGCGTTATCCCTTTTCAGCTCGCCGCGCTCCTCTGTAAGGGTATTCACAGCTAATTTGAGCTGTTCTAATTCCAGTTCTTGTGTTTGCATTTTCTCCCTGTGGCTACTTATTTGTGCATTAAGCCAGGCATCCACCTTATTGATGAGTTTTGGCTTCTTTTCCTAGGACAAAGAATACGTGGTTTCAGTCCTATCATGGAATGGGAACAACAGTAACGTGTCATTATAGCACACGAGCTTTATGCAGAAATGGGCTATGTGGAAAAGATCCAGGAGCAAAAACCCCAAATCCTACTCGCAAAACCCCCAGTGTATAGTGTTTACCTCGCTGATCCGGGGATCAGGGGGGAACATGTCTGCCGATGAACTAACGGCTCTGAAGAAAGAGAATTAGGTGATGATTAAGGAGAAGAAGAATGTTGGATAACACTATTAAGGAGAAGAAGTACATGACCTACCCGGAGGATCCCTCGCCTACGGGCATAGCCATGAGCATATGTTGTGACTCTTTAGTGCATAAAGCGACGCGGCGAGCTCTATCTTTTCTCTCCTAGCGCATTTTCGCCGCGGCACGTTTCCGAGAGGGAGCCATGCCTGTGCAGAGGGAGGGAGGAGGAGCGGGATGAGCAGGAGGAAGAAGAAAGGGAGGAGGGCGCTAGTGACGAGTGGAGGTAGATAGTCAAAAAGGCTAGGCAGACCAGTCTTATGCACCCCACCGTCCTCTCCCCTACTATGCGATCTTCCTTCGCAGAGAAGTTTTGTGCACACGTGGCAGGCAAAGAACTGCAACGATGCGACCGATTGGATGCTCCATTAAGTCAATTGACAATTCAATGACACTTCGACGCTGATACAATGGTGCACACATCCCTGCATGCGTCATGATGACACAGTCCTGCGGGTGGTGTCAGACGTGCACCGCGTCGGAGGTGACGGGAGTGCGCCTTCCCGATGTATCGCGAGCCCCCGCTCATATCCGCGCGAGCAACACAAACGGCCCACTGGTTGGAACAGAAATGCGAGCCATCAAACCATGTAGAGGTGTTTTTTTGCGTAGAGGTGTTGCCATGTCAAGCTGCTGAGTTGGACGACGGGAATCCACATCGCGTCACAGAATACGCGCGTACTGATCCGCTTCGGGCCTGTACGGGCTTTGGCGAGGTCTACGCGCGTGATCTAACCTTTCTGTATGCCAATCCTACCCCCAGGCGCGAAGGGGTATCCGCCCATCCCAGCCCTCGATCGCGCCTGAATTTTTCTTTCTTTCCTTGAGGGGCCTATTGAATCAGAATTCTTCTTACTAAGAGAAAACTTATTGATGTAGTAATCATACCTTCCTCTTGGGGTTTCCCAACGAAGCTCTACAGTGATCTGAGCCGCATCACACCCTCGTTCTGGTTTCTTAGAGCATGTCTAGCAGGCACGCCAAAATGCGTGCGCGCTTAAAAAATAGCCAAAACACAGTGCGGGAGCGAACGCGTGAAGCTCCAGCAGGCGCGCGAAAATGCGGCTCGCGCTAAATGTTTTGCCGCGCACAGGCTTCTGCGCCATCCTACACGCCAAAACTGGCGCGCCGCTTCCAGCGCGCGCAATAAAACAAGATGGGCACGCGCACCCAACCGCCTGGAACTTTCAGCCGCGCATCCCTCGCCTGGAAGTTTCAGCCGCGCGTCGCCTTGCCTGCGCTCCACCTCGCCCCGCGCGCCACTCCTCCTGTGCTCCATCTCGACCTTTCCACGCGCGTCACCCAGCCTGTGCTCTACCTCACCTTGCGTGCCGCTCCGCTTCCGCCCGCGTTGCCTCCTCGCTGTCGCTCGAGCTCCGGCTACCGTGATGTGCGCGCGTGTCCAAACGGTACATTCTACGCCGAGATTCGGCGCGGGGACAAGCGCATCGGGCTCGGCATGTTCGAGACGACGCACGAAGCGGCGCGTGCATACGACGCGGTCGCCTGGCACCTCGGCCGTCCTCGGCGGTCAATGAACATCACAGACGTCTGGACACGGCAGCAGGCGGAAGACCTCGCGCCGCCGCTCTAGGCCGTTGATACGTCGTAAACGTATCTATAATTTTTGATGTTCCATGCTTGTTTAGTATCTACTTTGCTTTTCTTTGTCTATACTTTGAGGTATTTTTATATGTTTTCTGGAACTAACCTATTAACAAGATGCCACAGTGCTAGTTGCATGTTTTCTTTTGTTTTTTTTCCAGAAAAGGCAGAAAATCAATGTTCTCGGAATTGGACAAGACAAAAGCCAAAGTTAATATTTTACCGTGGGGAACACGGATCCAGAATACGAGACGGATAAGAGCCACCAGGGGGCCACACCACCTGGCCGCGCGGCCAGGCCTGGCCCGTGCCTGGGGGGTGCGGCCACCCTGGGTGCCAGATGTTACCCGAGCTCGGGTGTTGGGGCTCACTAAGCGTGCTTTCTTATGCGTGGATGAGGTCTGCTTCCAGCACTCCCTGCTGGCTTGGTTCACCGGGGGCGAGCTCGACCTAGACGGCCTGTGTGGGGGGCTCGGGGCTGCTCGTGAGTAAGCGCATCGTCGTTGGTTTCTTCAGTACTATAGGGTCGTCCTGGTAGGCACCTCTCGCCAATTTGGTGAGTACGTCGGTGTACTGCATCTCTTCGGTGATGACTGCATCGGCCATCTTGGCATTGTTGTCTTTGCACTCGACGGCCATGTCTGGATCGCCATGCACTATGATTATGCCATGGGTCCCAGAAGCTTCATCATGTTATAGGCGTAATGTGGGGTCGCCATAAATTTGGCGAACGCATGTCGCCCGAGTACGCAGTGGTATGGGATTTTGAGTTCACCATCTCGAAAACGATACGCTCCATGCAGAAGTTAGCTGGCGTGCCGAAGGTGACTGGTAGCGTCACCTTTCCGATTGGGTATGCCTTCCAGCACTAGACTATGTCGTGGAAGGTGCAGAGGGTCGACTTGACCATGGACTACGGAAGCTGTAGTCACCTGAACGTGTCCAGGTATAAGATGTTGATGGAGATTCCTCCATCCATTAGTGTCTTTGGCAGCCAGTAATCAGCCACTTTACGCTTGACAACCAGGGCGACTCGCCCTGGGTATTCGATCGCCGTGTGGTCCTTGTCACTCCAAGTGATGCTTTGATCTGACCAATTTAGCCAGCACGGGATATTGACTTGTTGCACCGCATTGACGGTGACAATGCGGGCAAGTACTTTCTTCTTGTGTCGTGTCCCCACCCCAGTGAATGTGTGGAGTGAACCCACGGAGTTTCCAAATGTGTCGCCATTGCCATTATCACGTTGTTGATCGGGGTTCAGGTTCTCCCTGGAGCGTTGTGCCTTCTCGATCTCTTTAATAGAGTGGCAGTCGGCAATCGTGTGGGTGGCAGGTTTGCCTTCCCTAATGTGGTAGACACAGGGTTGATTCAACAAGGTGGTAGTGTCGAAAGACGAGCTGCAGTATTGTCGCTTGGGTTGTTCCATTCACGGCGGTAGTTCTTTGGGTCGCGTGGGCCGTACCTAGCGTTGGCGACGAAGTCATTCCTCCTATCGTTGTGGCGCTTGGTCGCTTGACAAGTGTTGCTATAGCATATTTCGTGGTTGCGGCCGCTGGTTTGGCCGTCCGTGCGGTGCCTTCCACCCAACTCGTCGTCGGATTCTTGAATCGGATCCTCCTCCGAGTAGTGCTTGGCGATCTCTAGGAGGTGAGGGATATTGTCAAGCGTTTAGTAGACTCGCTTGATCTTGGTGACCAAGGGTTCGTACCCAACACGTTCTTGAAGCAGTGGATGGCTGTGTCTGGGTGGATGCCCACGACATTAATCCACGGGTCCTACCAGCGCTGGACCCAATGGTGGGTCGACTCGCTGGGACTGTTGACGCATCGCTCTAGGTATTCGATTGTGGTGGCGTGTGAGTAGGTGATGTCTACGCACTTCTATTCTTGTAGACAGTTGTTGGGCCTCCAAGTGCAGAGGTTTGTAGAACAACAACAAGTTTACCTTAAGTGGATTACCCAAGGTTTATCGAACTCAGGGAGGAAGTGGTCAAAGGTATTCCCTCTCAAGCAATCCTGCAATCAAGATACAAGAAGCCTCTTGTGTCCCCAACACACCCAATACACTTGTCAGGTGTATAGGTGCACTAGTCCGGCGAAGAGATAGTGAAATACAAGTGGTAACGGTGCTAGAAAATAGCTCCTGACTTGTTGTTGATGTGGGGTAACGATGCCAGAAAAGAGTTGATGGCGTGGAGGAACAGACTAAAGGCAAACTGAAGGAAGCAAGCAATATGCAACAGATCTAGTAGCAAACGGTGTTTCAATGTTTAGAAACAAGGCCTAGGGATCATACTTTCACTAGTGAACACTCTCTCATATAAATATCCTCTCTTCATGATACTACTCTTAACTACTCTCCGGTTGGACACTCTAATCCAAGGTAGGGCAATAACATCACACCTCAAAGTTCGCCTTCCCGAATCTAGATAACCCCACATTGTCACCTTGAGCACTAGATGGTTCCAACAAACACCACAATTTCATAGAGACATCCAACTCCAAATACAACTCATAAAAAATATTCAATCTAGCCAAAGTGCCACACACGGTATGCACGCTGTCACTTTCACACACGTGGGGAAAAGCATAGATCTATTAAAGCACAAAGAGTATTTATGTAGACTCAAACCTAAGTGACACCATGGCGTGCACGCTGTCACTTTCACACACATGGGGAGAGCAGAGATCTAATGAAGCACTTGAGTAGCAAGGTAGATCTACTTGATTACAAAGCTCATGACCACAAGATCATGCATAGAGAGATAGAGATGAACACATAGCTACTGGTAGAGACCTTGGCCCTAAGGAAGAACTACTCCCTCCTCATCATGGGAATCAGCAATGGTGATGAAGATGGCGATGGAGATCGATGGAGATGGCTTCGGGGGCACTTCCCCATCCCGGCAGGGTATTGGAACAGATACTTTCTGTCCCCCGAATCTCCCCTTCAGTGGCGGCGGCGCTACAGAGGTTTTCGTGGATTTCTTCTGGATGCCCTTG
Source organism: Avena sativa (assembly GCA_916181665.1). Classification (NCBI taxonomy): domain Eukaryota; kingdom Viridiplantae; phylum Streptophyta; class Magnoliopsida; order Poales; family Poaceae; genus Avena; species Avena sativa. Next base: position 434,267,146 of record OV702284.1, read on the forward strand.
GGTTTTTAGATCGGAGGCTTCTTATAGGCGCAGGAATCAAGGTCGGTGGGGGTCCAGGGGGCCCACACCCCCTATGGGCGCCTCCAGAGCTTGCCCGCGCCTAGGGGGTGCGGCCACCCTGTGGCCCCCCTCCGGCTCTGCTTCGTGGTTCCGTGTTGCTCCGGGAAAAATAATGACTTTGGGTTTTGCCCTGTCCAATTCTGAGAATATTGATTTTCTGTCTTTCTAGAACCAAAAATAGAAGAAAACAGGCAACTGGCACTATGGCATCTTGTTAATAGGTTAGTTCCAGAAAAGATATAAAACACCTCAAAGTGTAGACAAAGGAAAGCAAAGTAGATACAAAAACAAGCAAGGAGCATCAAAAATTATAGATACGTTTCCGACGTATCAATAGGAGCCTTCTAAGTGCTTGATAAAGGCCTCACACATATCCTCCCATGAGTCGATGATGTTCTCAGGGAGGGTGTTGATCCATCGTCGGGTCACATCATCCATCATTAGGGGAGGTAGCGAGTGGCCAGTAGCTTGTTGTGGCAACCTATGCCCATCACCAAGAGGTAGGTGTCGATTCATACTTTGTGATCGAGTATAGGGTCATACTTCTCGATTTCCATTGGCCCTCGGAAGTTGAGGGTAGTTTTTGCCTCGGATCATTGGTTCGAAGCATGGTGGTCCAACCTAACTAAGGTCACCGCAGTTGGAGAGTGTGTGGCGAAGGTCGTAAGGCTGACGAGCTCGCCATTCCCGCGTGTTGATGATGTGGCCCCGTGCATCAACGGGTTGGACATTGGTGGCGACCACATTGTACTAGGGTCGCGGGTCGTTGGTGGATATAGCAAGGTTGGCGACCACCAATTGTTGTGTAAGATCCCTCCTTTATAAAGGAAAAGGATCCCTGTGATTGCAATGCTAGTCCCTGGATCAATGCTAGCATCCACAGTTTAAGATGAAGTACAGAGATACAAAGGTCATTATTACAGCCATTCCAGAGATAAACATAGTCTTTACAACTCCAAGGCCACAGGCCTAATACAAGAGTTTGATTAAGTAAATAAATAAAGTCTTCATCTTCATGTGCCACAGGCAAACATGTTGAGTGTAGACTCATGACTCCTAATCCTCATCAGAGTATCCTGCAACATCACAAGTTACAGCCATAGTGGGTCAATACATTGGAATAGTATTGGCAAGTGATACCTTAGTATAATTTAGGTGGACTAGATACTATATGCAATTTTGGCTATGTGTAGCTTGGCTTGCTTTGCTCAAAATAGGTTTTACCTATTAGTTGAAATCACTAAGTCTTTTCTTTGTCAAAACTTTCCCAAGGAACCTCCAATAGACATTGAGGTCCTTCACCCTTGTTCACCCACAAGTTTTTACTTAGAAATTGGGATGAGGGGATTCTTGATAGCTTCCATGTCTTGATGCTCAAATTGTCCATTACCATGGACTTGGCTAAGTACTTAGATTCTTCCATCTGCAGAGGTGGTGCACTTTCCCCACAAGCCTTGATTTTCACCAAGACAGGACCTTTCAGAAGCCTTCCCTTAGACCCTATCATCCCACTACCACCAACTGTCCAAATGGCTAAGTTCTAGCAACCTATGTGATCCTGGCAGAGCCCATATTGCCAAGTGGTTGCACTAGAAGCTTCTTAACATTTGGCCTCTAAAATCTCTTTGTTCCTGGGTGGCTTTCCACAAGTGAGATACACAAGGTAAACCATAGAGATTGGCCTTGTGTAACCACTCAACATAAACCAATCCTTCCATTCCACCCAGGTGTTTCATTAACTTAATTGTTTTATTAGGCAAAACACAAGTCCAAAGATTTAGAAATATTTTAACATAGCATGTATATTTCACCACCCTTGGTTGCTACTAGCTAGGCTAAGCATGGCATAGATAGCATCTTAACTTAGAAAATTCCCTAGAAATTCTACATCTACTAGGATTTCCCAACATGGCATAAGCAAAATATAGCATGCAAGTCTAACAAAATATTTCTAATGCTTAGTAGAAAACATAGGAATGAAAATATCATGAAGCACCACTTTCCTTGGTAGTTTGGAGAGTAGCTACACTCCTCACAATCACAATCACTAGCACCAAAATCTACACAAAGAATTGTAGCAACAAATCACATACAAAACATATACAATCAAAAATATATGCATGCATGCAAAATGATGTGTGATGATTTTTTTAAAACTCAACAAAGCAAGTGTACAGTACTGACTCATAAACAAGTTAAAAACTTGCCAAACAACATTTATTTAAACTCTAAAACATTTCCTAAACTATTCATATACTCAAATTAGTCCTACACAAGTTTCTGCAAAAGAAACCATTTTAACAGAAGAAAAATATTAAACACATTGCATATTTAGAAAGGGCTTGCTCTCCTGATTCTATTGATATAAAATTTGTCAAATTCTAACGTGGGGATCAAAAGTTATAGCCAAAACAATTTCAAACTTCTAATAGATTCAAATCCAGTTTTTAAAACAAAACTACTGCCACACGTCTTAATCTAATTGGCCCGTACCGCTTCGCGTTGGATCACACTTCTGAGCCGCTGGATCTAACTTAATCGCGCGGCTCAGATCTAATCTTACCGCTTCGCTTATGTTCTATCGTATCCGCACGATCTGGATCTAACGATCCTGAGCAGCCTGACCATCCAGTGGCGGTGCTAGCTGCGGCGACAGGCGGCGGCGCCTCTGTCAGAGATGCTACCGGCGTTCTAGGTCGCGCGGGAGAGGGGGAAGGGGCTTACCAGACTCGCCGTGTGCTGCTGATGCTCAAGGTGGTAGTGGTTTGGCAAGGGGCGCACGGAGTGGGTTGCTGGAGCTCGTCGAAGTTGCGGGCGGCGTCGGGTTTGAGTGGACGGCAACGTTGGCGACGCTCCTGGTCTCCCTAGCACAAACAAACGGCATCAGATGATGCACAAGACAGTGGTGAACAACTTCGTGTGAGTCAGAGGCGAAGGGGAACAAAGGGCTTACAGAATTTGGTCGCCGGAGTTGAGGTTGTCGTCGGGAGCTTGCGGTGTTGAACGGAATCGATGACCTGGGGCAGTAAAGAAGGATCCAGCGGTGTCAGTAGATGCACAAGAAAGTGGCGAGGCTATCTGCAAGAACCAGAGGGAAAGGGGCGCACAGAGTTCACCGGAATCGGTCGCCGGAGTGCTCTCTGTCTGCGGCGGTGCGAGGATGAATGCGGGCAGCCTGGGGGCGCTTTGTGCTCAGAGTTTGGGGGGAAATGGAGAGGGGGCAGAGGGGGTTTAAGTAGCATGGCCGCGAGCGAGATTTACTCCGGCATTCAACGTGAATTGATGCCGCGAATCAATACAGGGAACGACCGGCGTGATTTGGGGATTGAGCTGTTTGCGGGGTGGAGACGACGACGTCGTGTGGGCCGCGGCTGTCAGCGAGAGAAACAGAGAGGGAGTGGGTCCTGCCTGTCAGTCACTCAGTGGGTGCGGGGGTGAGTGAAGGAAAACGGTTCGCGGGGTGGGGTGTTGTGCTTAGCTGAGCTAGTTGGGCCAGATTCGGCTGAGTGCTATTTTTTTCTCTCTTTAAGCTTTTTCCTTTTTCTGTTTGTTTTTTTCTAAAATGGTTTTCAAACTTCAATTTCAAATCTGTTTGAATCCAAAGCTTTTCAGGACTTTTGTACAATAAATCTTGTACTCAAATAAGTGTCAAGCACTTCTGTTCACTCAAACACACTTGGGTATTTTGAAAAAAAATAAAATAAAATCATGCCTTTATATGGTGTAATAATAGGCATAGATTTGGTTTTACTTCATATTTTGCTTTGAGATTTTGCTCAAGTTTTTTTTGAAATCACTTGAGTTTGGATTCTAAACAATACTAAAAGATTAACAGTACCTTTCTGAACAACAAGTAGCACAAAGGTTTGAGTAAACTTACATAAAATATTGAGCAACAATGCTCATGTTTTGAAATGGTTTTTGAAAATGAAATCCTAAATGATCATGGATGCATGGATGATATGCATGAGTTTGAAACATGATTTTATGGATGTTACATGTTGTGGCCATGGCTCTGGGGGCGGGCAGTTGATAATGTTGGTGACTGTCCGCTCGCCTGGGCAACTGGAGGAAGCTGCCCTGCTGTTGATTGATCAGGAATAGACCCGTCCATGTGAGTCTTGCCCCGCGGTCTGCTGCTCGACCGTTTTGGAAAGTAGGGCCTAGGCGTATTTGATCTAGATCGCACCGTCTGCCGTAGGGTTCAGGTTTGCGACCGCGGCCTGGCTCGCGATGACATTTTCCATCGGAGTCTAGTAGAGAGGAAGACTGTTGGCATCGTACTACCGTGGCATGATTATTACTCGCGGCTTCTCTAGGGGAAGCATGCGGTGTGGTGGTGGTGGCGCTCCATGCACAGTCGACCCTGGTGGCGGGCTATTGCCTTTGGGTGGCGCGTTGTTGTAGACTTCACAGTCAGCCGTGCACGCGGCGTAGTTCTCGTCATTGAAGTTCAGGGCTCGAGCCATAGTGGAGAGTTGGAGTCGCCGCGTCACTCGGTGTTAGTGGTAAGCCGAGAGTTGCTGCATGGTCTCTTGTTCAACACGAAATTTTGTGCGCTCAGTTTTCTCTTTCTCCCTACCCTTGTTCAGGGCCACGCGCTGTCGCTCGATCTCATTGGCGGTCGCGTTGGCGGGAGAGGGGTGGTGAAGGGGTCCACTGGTTGTTCATCCCCATTTGCGATGTAGATGGCGTGGTGGATGGCAGGGTAGATCTCATCCAGAGATTCCAACCCCGAGTCGTAATCGAGGAGCTGGAGGATCCAATCGTCCTCGTAGTCCCTAGCGTTGGAGACTTTGGTGATGGAGCTAGCCTTGGATGCGGGGGCGGTAGATCTCGCAGTCGGCGTAGGCATCGCTGAATCGGCGCTGTTGCAGAGGGTGGAGTTGCTTTCAACCGAGTCATCCTCGGCCAAGTTGTACTTTGAGGCGAGGAGGGTGATCGATTGGATCTATTCCGAGAGTAGATTGCGTGGGGGCGATCTGTTGCTGATGATGGCGTCGGTGAAGCCAACAAAGTGGTTGATGGAGACGATCGTCACCATGGACGTGTGAGTGACCAGACATGAAGCCGACACGTAGCTACTCGGTAGGATCTGGAAGAATCCGCTGGTAGCGATCATGCGATCGGTAGCGAAGGGTCGGCGAATGGGCGTGTAGGGTCTCGCCGCAGATCTAAGGCTTGACTCACCAAGCCCCATGGTTGACGCCACTGTCGTGGGAATGGCCACGGCAGTCGCTACCAGGGGTAGCGATTGAGTCCAAGAAGGGCAAGAGTGAGTCGCCATCCGCAGATCGAGATTGAGGGCAAGACAAGGGTTTTACCCAGGTTCGGGCTCCCGTAGGGTAAAGACCTACTTACTGCTTGATTGTATTAATGGCGAGTGAGATTACAAGGTTGATGAACTCGGCGTATAGGAAGCGAGTCGCAAGGATGGGGTAGCTAATAGCTCGTGAGTACAATGGGAACCCTAGGGAGGTTTATATAATAGTACCTCGCTAGGGTTTTACAAGATCTCAATCGAATCAGTAAGAGTTTCGAGAAGTTTACCTAATCTGACTGGGCCTAGCTATGGTCTTGGGCCTTCGCATACAGTCGTTGGTCTTCATCAGGGCCTTTATTCTAGTCGTCGTCACAGGCCCAGTCGACATTGTCCTGGGCTAGTCGTTTCCTGCCTCTTTGGATACCCTGATTGCCATACCCCCATGAACGACTAGAGGTCTCGACTAGCCCTCTGGATAGCACCTAGGACGTGGAGTACCCCTGGGCGAGGAATCTACAATAGTACCGGCAGGTGGAAGACTATGTCTGCCCTAAACTGTAGGCTAGCCTGCCTGAGCACAACATGACGTACGAAGAACGCAACATAGGCATGCCACGTTGAGCGCATGCACCCTATGCTCAGGCACGTGGCATCGACCCACAACCGCATGTAACCGACCATTATGGTGACCCCTTGTCCATATAAAAGGAGGCCCAGGTCGGACTTAGAGGGAGGAGGGATTGGAGACTAGAAAACCTTCCCGAGGAAGGAACCCAATGTAACATTGTGATGATAAGATAGTAGCTCAAGATGTAGGGATCTTCCCACTACGGATAAGAACCAAGGTAAAAAAACTTGTGTCTCTCTCTGCAAGTGTGTTCGTCTTGTTCGCCGATCGAGCTCGCCAGACGTTGCTCCCCTAGACTAACAACAAAAGGGAAATCATACCCCTGGTGTCAAAAATCAAGACATGACATCTGGCGCGCCAGGCAGGGGCGCTCGCACGGCTACCTTGGTTGGCATCAGCATGGCCCGCATCCATGAACTGGAAGAAGAAAGGCACTTTTTGGATCGGCCCGGGGGCTCCCACTCACTAGGGCGCTGCCCGATGACTCGCTTAGCTCCGACGACTTCAAGCCAAGAACCCCATCGTCAAAACCATGTCCTCGTCGCACCTCACCATGAGTGGGTCCAAAGCACCGCTACTATATACGAAGGGCTCTCCCAGCCACTGGCCTCCATCCCGCAGGGGGACAGGCCCTCCCGCGAGAGAATTGCAGACCCTGGATACAACCTGCTTGTTCGGGCTCACCCAAGCCCCAGATGAATACTTCAGAAGTTAATCCAGTTGTTCATCATCGCACTCAGTCCGACCACCACACACTTCTAGAGCTAGCCATCTCAATGCCTTCTACCGGGGCAGGCAGAGCGTGCCCATACGGCGGAGGATCGGCAGTCGGCACTGTGGCTCCCTAGTGAAGCTGCTCATAGAAGCCGACTTTGTCGCGAGAGGCGAGGCTCGGGGCTTGGTTTGGTCTTAGGAGAAGACTACCGTTCCCTCGCCTCTACCCTAACACCAGAAAGAAGATCCGAACATCATCGACAATGTACCCAGCAGCCTGAGGAAAAATATCCCCCTATAGCCCCTCACCAATGACGTAGCGCGATTACCGTCGCCCTCCACATAATTGCCTAAACTTCATCGAGCGAGCCATCGAGAGATATTGCTCCTACGCTAACCATAGCCAGTGGTTCGGATAAGTTCTCCCCGAGAACCACTGGGTGAGGGCTCGCTCCCTCAAGGGAACGTGGGTGCCACCCCTTTGAGCTCACTCCCTCCCACCTTGGGAGGAGAGTGAACCCCCACCTGCGGCAATAGGACGCATTCACCCGTTTGGTGCCGGAGTGGTATAGGCAGCACCAAGCAAGCTGCAGATGCCCCTTTTTTGCATTGCAAAGCGAAATGTGCATAGTGGGGAGGGCCATATGCAGTGGGCGGGCTCCTCGGCGAAAAGTGTGCCCTCCCAGTGAGTGACTTACGACCCCTGGGAGCATAAGGTGCTCTCTGAGTAAGCTTGGAAAGCTCCTCCCGGCGAACTCAGTGCAGCATCGCCACTTTCACGCCCCGGGGCTCTAGAAAAATAAGACATCATGACTCGGGGTTACCTGGGACACACACGCACAGGAAAGTATTTCCTAAGACCCCCGACGTGCTCGCCGATTGGAGGTCCCGGGACCTCCACTCGGGGTGCCTATCCAGGCTTTCCCGTGGATGATCTCGCTAGGGCGGGGAATCCCACTTGTGAGCAGAATATGAAGGGGATGCCCTCATCGGAAAACATAGTCTTGTGCGGACGCAAAGTCCCTTTCTCAAGTACTGTCTCCGGAGACAGATCCCATGGATGGACAACCCTTTTAGCCCTGGAGCTGCTACATCCGGGGAGGTGCTACAGCCAGGGAGGTGCTGCATCCCTTTGACACTAGCAGCATTCTGGTTTGCAAAAAAACCTAAAAAACATATGTATCTAGGAGCACGGAGCTTTTCCCGGGGTGCTATATCCCTTTCGGCCCCGGAGGTGCTACGGCCCTTATATATCTAAAAAACCTAGGTATCCAGGAGCACGAAGATTTTCACAAAACAGAATGCCGCCACATCCACGATCTTCGTTTTGGGAGCCAGATTGGTCCTGCTCTCCACTTTGGAGAGGAGGATTTCCACGCCTCCTTCATCACCATCATCACCAAAGTCACTACAAGGAATGTGTTATTCTATGACCTTCTAATAGTGACCGTGGACAAAATCGTCATAGAGTTATGATGATTTTGCACTAAATGGTCGTAAGCTATTCAGGAGGTTCAAAACCTTAGAAAATTAGGACGATCTTCTTAAAAAAATCATGGTTTTATTAGCTCAAATCGTCATAACCCATTAAATGCATCATTTTTAGCACACTATCGTCTAAATTAGAAAATGAGAGGTTGGCCACGTCAACAATTGTGCCTACATGTCATGTCTGCATGTCACTTTTTGACTATGTGTCATAAACATGTATTAATATCTGCCTAGGTGGTACCACCGCGACCAAACAGACTTGACCTGCTTGCCTTGTGGATTATTTCAAAAAAGAAGCTGGACGGCGCTCACGTTCTTGAAAATCGGCACTTCTCCAAATCTAGAAGACAGACAGAATTCTAGGATTATCCTTTTGGACAAAGACTTTTCTACAGACTTCTTCTGGATTATCTTTGCCATATTGTATTCTCGTAAGATGATACACGCTAGCTAAAGATCCACCGGGTGCTACATCATAAGCACATTGTGAGCGTAAATAATTGTAACCATATATATATATATAATGACAGCAATGAAATCCCAATCCCCTGCTTTTATTTGTAAAGTCTATTCCTGTGATCAAAGCCCAAAGATCTATGGACCACCTCATGTTTGACTAGCCAATTAGATAATCAACCCTGCTGCATTGTCTTCATCTCTCCCTCTTTGTATAAATATTTAACATTTCGGATGCAAGTTTAAAAGATTGCCCGACATTTTATTTTGCTACACAAAAGAGCCCCTCCCCTCCTAGTTCACTAATTTATAGGAAGGTACTGGACTTTTGGATTTGAAAAAAGTTTTAGAATATATATCTAAAGTAGATGGTGATTGATAGAGCAATTATTGCTCATAAGTTCCAGTATGAGTACTGCTCCTAACATAAAGCTTTTGACTGGTAGTAAAACATTTATTTTTCTTTTGATATACTGTTCGATCCTCAACTATTTATCGCGGTATCTTCTTACAAAGTTTTGTTAGGACATCTATAACTGCTTCCGGTTTAGGTGGGCAGCCCAGCAAGTAGACATCCACAGGAATTAACTTATCAACTCCCCGAACAGTACTGTAGGAATCCATACTGAACATCCCCCCTATAATAGTACATGCTCCCATAGCAATGATGTATTTTGGTTCAGGCATTTGCTCGTATAACCTCACTAAAGACGGAGCCATTTTCATTGTTACCGTACCGGCTGTTAAAATTAAGTCTGCTTGCCTAGGACTTGATCTTGGTACCAACCCATAACGATCAAATTCGAATCGTGAGCCTATTAATGAAGCAAATTCAATGAAACAACAACTGGTACCATATAGACGGGGCCATAAATTGGAGAGTCTTAACCAATTCGAAAGATCGTTTAGTGTGGTTGAAATAACATAATTGGAACTTGTTTGGTCAAGTAAGGGAAACTCAATCAAATTCATAACTTTCTCAATGGAATATTTTCCTTCTTTTTTCTAAATATTCAGTTAAGACCATTCTAAGGCTCCTTTTTGCCATGCATAAACTAAACCGACAACTAGTATAAGCACGAAAATAAAAGCTTCGATAAAAACGGATACACCTAATATGTCGAAACTCATTGCCCAATGGTAGAGAAAGACGGTTTCCACATAAAAAACAAAACAAACTAGCGCAAACATATAATAGCGTATTCGGAATTTTAGCCAAGCCCCCCATGGGTTCTATACCTGATTCATAACTAGAGATCTTCTCTGGTCCTTCACTAACTGGGGCTAAAAGCCCTGAAATCCAAAATGCCAAAATAGGAATAAGGCTTCATATTAATAGAAATGTCCAAAAAAGGTCATATTCGTTAAGCAGAAACATAATGTACTCCCATTAATGTGGAATAGACGGAACTTAAACCAGTCAATTTAATTCAGCATTGTCAATTTATCCAGAACTTCTCTTTTTTACTTGGTGAAACAAGAATGTGTTTTGTTCAAACAAAAGCGCTTTGTTTAGCCTTTGTGTCCTCTGTGCTGCATCTTTTTTAAAGATTCATCCAATGGAATCCCGACTCCCTTTCTTTTTTATTTCCATTCTATTTAGATATGGTGTAGATCTAATTCTTAGATAAAGAAAACTCTATTGCTTCACTTTGTCTCGCTTTCTCTGGAATCTCTAGAAAAACGAATTGCTCTATACTTTATTTAATATTTAATAATATTATAATAAAAGACTATTAAATAAAAATGAGAATACTACTAATTATAAACTAATTAAGATAGAAGGACTAATCTATGCAGTATAATGAGAAGTAATACTATAAAATAAAAAAGGAACTCTATTTCAGAACTATAAGACAGAATATTCTATTTTCTTATTTACTCTTTACTTTATTTTTCCTAAAGTGGATAAATTTAGATCATGTATACATAAGCAAAGTACTAAAATATACTTAAAACAAAGTAGTAATTCGCAATATAGAGAAAATCTTTGCAGTTATTATAGCCACGTCAACAATTGTGCCTATATGTCATGTATGCGTCTCACTTTTTGACTATGTGTCATGTCCATGTATTAATATCTGCCTAGGTGTCACTACTGCAACCAAACAAACTTGACCTGCTTGCCTTGTGGATTATTTCCAAAAAAGAAGCTGGCAGGCCATTGGAACTCCCGACCTCCCTCCAATCGCAGGCGTGCCTTACCACCAGACCACAAGTTCCTTTGTGGCATATTACTACGACGACAGCTCATAAATATTCAATGTATGGTCCTGGGATGAGTCCTCAATCACTGGGAATGGGCTTCGATGGGAAGGGAAATGGGTTGCCTGTTAGATTGCGAATTTAATAGGCAAAAAGGAGCGCACATCACTTGAACCAGAGACCTCCCAAAAGATAAAAGGAACATGTCCACCACCCCAACATAACTTAGATGTAATATATCCGCGCTCCTTCTATTTGAGTATTACATAATGAGCCTTGCTGGAAAGGTCTGGTTAAGTTTTTTCGTTTTTCTTTTTCTGTTTTCATATTTCTTTTGTATCTTTTTAATAAGAAGTCCAAAATAATTTATTTTTGTCTCTAAACATTTATAAATTTCATTAGATCATACTAGGATGTTAATAATAAATAGTATGATTACTTTAAATTGTGGATCTACTAATCCCATATTAATCCATAGTAGGGACAATATCATAATTCAAAATATGATTTTGAAACTAGGGTTTTGAATTCAAATTTTTTAGCCTTAAGTCTCACTAAACTTGCATTGGATCTCTGAATAAATAGCATATTGTGAGTCTAAAAAACATTTTTGCAAAAAATCATGGGCATCAGATCATGTACTTGTAGTTCAAATCAGACTCACTTCCTACCGATTAAGTAGGAATTTATCTTTTTCGCCAGGGATAGACAGAAAGGTTTGAGATACCCCGATTAGGATATTGTCCATATAAGGTGGTATAATATTTTTGAAAAACAGGGTGGTAGCATTCTAAAACTTTCATTTTGTGGTTGCTTACAAAACGACCCGTATTTTGCGCTCGGAAAATGAAAATGAATTTTCCGTGCGACAAAAAGGAAAACTTCCTCCTAAAACATTGTTCGCCATCCCATGATAAATATGTGTGCACAATATGGGAACATTATCACAAACTATGCCGCGATTCTGGCCATAACATTGGACGTTTGGCCCGAAAGCCATGAAACCTCGAACATGATAGGTCATTTTTGAGAAGGATTTTTTGAGACAATTGCAATATACAAAGTTTAATATTTTTACTTAAAACTATGTCACGTAATGAGACACCAGCGAAGGATTTGCATTGATCGGACCAATTTTTAATTTTTTATGCCTGTTTCAAATTATGGTCAAAACGACGGGCATGAAGGTTCTTAGCTAGGGGATGAGCCTCGCTAAACTTGCATTGGATCTCTGAATAAACAACATATTGTGAGTCTAAAAACATTTTTGCTAAAAATAATGGGCATTTCTACCGATTCGGTAGGAAATTGTCTTTTTCGCCAGGGGTGGACGCAAAGGTTAGAGATACCCCGGTTGGGACATTTGTCCATGTAAGTGGCCTATTATTTTTGAAAATTGGGATGGTAGAATTATGAAACTTTCATTTTGTGGTTGCTTCACAAAACAGCCTGTTTTTTGTGCTCGGAAAATGGAAAATGATTTTTCCGTGTGACGAAAATGAAAACTTCCTCCTGCAACATTGTTCGCCATAGCATGATACATATGTGTGCACAATAAGTGAGCACTATCACAAACTATGTCGCGATTCTGGCCATAACATTGGGCGTTTGGCCCGAAAGCCATGAAACCTCGAACATGATAAGTCATTTCTGAGAAGGATTTTTTGAGACACTTGCAATATATCAAGTTTGGTATTTTTACTTGCAACTATGTCACATAATAAGACACCACGGGAAGGATTTGCATTGTTCAAACATTTTTGAATTTTTTATGCCCGTTTCAAACTATGGTCAAAACGGCGGGCATGAATGTTCTTAGCTAGGGGATGAGACTCGCTAAACTTGCATTGGATCTCTGAAGAAACAGCATATTGTGAGTCTAAAAAATATTTTTTGAAAAAATAATGGGCATCAGATCATGTACTTGTAGTTCAAATCGGACCTACTTCCTACCGATTCGGAAGGAAATTGTCTTTTTCTTCAGGGGTGGACAGATAGGTTTGAGATACCTTGGTTGGGACATTTATCCATGTAAGGTGGCCTATTATTTTTGAAAAATGGAATGGTAGCATTTTGAATCTTTGATGGTTGCTTCACAAAAAGGCCCATTTTTTGCGCTCGGAAAATGGTATTTCCATACGACAAAAAGGAAAACTTCCTCCTTCAGCATTGTTCGCCATCCCATGATACATATGTGTGCACAATATGGGAACATTATCACAAACTATGCCGCGATTCTGGCCATAACATATTAGGCGTTCGGCCCGAAAGCCATGAAACCTCGAACATGATAGGTCATTTTTGAGGAGGATTTTTTGAGACACTTGCAATATACCAAGTTTGATATTTTTACTTGCAACTATGTCATATAATAGGACACCACGCGAAGGATTTGCATTGATCAGACCGTTTTTGAATTTTTTATGCCTGTTTCAAACTATGGTCAAAACGGTAGGCATGAAGTTTCTTAGCTGCGGGATGAGCCTTGCTAAACTTGCATTGGATCTCTGAAAAACAACATTTTATAAATCTAAAAAACATTTTTTAAAAAATAATGGGCATCGGATCATGTACCTGTAGTACAAATCGAACCCACTTCATACCAATTCTGCACGAAATTGTATTTTTTGCCAGGATGGACGAAAAGGTTTGAGATACCCCAGTTGAGACATTTGTCCATGTAAGGTGGCCTATTATTTTGGAAAAATGGGATAGCAGCATTTTGAAACTTTCATTTGGTGGTTGCTTCACAAAACGGCCCATTTTTTGCGCTTGGAAAATGGTTTTTCCGTGCGATGAAAATAAAAACTTCATCCTGCAACATTGTTCGTCATCCCATGATACATATGTGTACACAATATAGGAACATTATCACAAACTATGCTGCGATTATGGCCATAACATTGGGCGTTTGGCCCGAAAGCCATGAAACTTCAAACATGATAGGTCATTTTTAGAAGGATATTTTGAGACACTTGCAATATACCACGTTTGGTATTATTACTTGCAACTATGTCACATAATAAGACACCACGCGAAGGATTTGCATTGATCGGACCATTTTTAAATTTTTATGCCCGTTTAAAATATGGTCAAAACAGTAGGCATGAAGGTTCTTAGATACGGGATGAGCCTCGCTAAACTTGCATTGAATCTCTGAAGACACAACATATTGTGGGTCTAAAATACATTTTTGTAAAAAATAATGGGCATCAGATCATGTACCTATTACAAATTAGAGCCACTTCGTACCGATTCGGCAGGAAATTGTATTTTTCGCTAGGGATGGACAGAAAGGTTTGAGATACCCCTGCTGGGACATTTATCCATGTAACGTAGCCAATTGTTTTTTTAAATGGGATGGTAGCATTTTGAAACTTTCATTTCGTGGTTGCTTCATAAAACGACCCATTTTTGCGCTTGGAAAATGGTTTTTCTGTGCGACAAAAAGAAAACTTCCTCCTGCAATATTATTCGCCATCCCATGATACATATGTGTGCACAATATGGGAACATTATCACAAAATATGACATGATTCTGGACATAACATTGGGTGTTTGGCCCGAAAGTCATGAAACCTCGAACATGATAGGTCATTTTTGAGAAGGATTTTTTGAGACACTTATAATATACCAAGTTTGGTATTTTTACTTGCAACTGTGTCATATAATAAGACAGCACGCAAAGGATTTGCGTTGATTGGACCGTTTTTGAATTTATATGCCCGTTTCAAACTATGGTGAAAATGGTAGGCATGAAGGTTCTTAGCTACGGGATAAGCCTCGCTAAACTTGCATTGGATCTCTGAAGAAACAACATATTGTGAGTGTAAAAAATATTTTTGCAAAAATAATGGGCATTAGATCATGTACATGTAGTACAAATTGGACCCACTTCCTACCGATTCGGCAGGAAATTGTCTTTTTTGCTAGGGGTGGACGGAAAGGTTTGAGATATCCCGGTTGGGACATTTGTCCATGTAAGGTAACCTATTATTTTTGAAAAATGAGATGGTAGCATTTTGAAACTTTCATTTGGTGGTTGCTTCACAAAACGGCCCTTTTTTGCGCTCGGAAAATGGAAAATAGTTTTTCCGTGTGACGAAAAAGAAAACTTGCTCCTGCAACATTATTTGCCATACCATGATACATATGTGTGCACAATATAGGAATACTATCACAAACTACGCCGTGATTCTGGCCATAACATTGGGCGTTTGGCCTGAAAGCCATGAAACCTCGAACATGATAGGTCATTTCTGAGAAGAATTTTTTGAGACAGTTGCAATATACTAAGTTTGGTATTTTTACTTGCAACTATGTCACATAATAAGTCACCACGCGAAGGATTTGCATTGATCGGACCATTTTTGAATTTTTTTTATGCTCGTTTCAAACTATGGTCAAAACAGTAGGCATGAAGGTTCTTAGCTACGGGATGAGCCTCGCTAAGCTTGCATTGGATCTCTAAAAAAAATATATTGTGAGTCTAAAAAACATTTTTGTAAAAAATAATGGGCATCAGATCATGTACCTGTGTTGGGACATTTTTTCATGTAAGGTAGCCTATTATTTTTGAAAATGGGATGGTAGCATTTTGAAACTTTCATTTGGTAGTTGCTTCACAAAACAGCCCTTTTTTGCGCTTGGAAAATGGAAAATAGTTTTTCAGTGCGACGAAAAAGAAAACTTGCTCCTGCAACATTGTTTGTCATACCATGATAAATATGTGTGCATAATATAGGAACACTATCATAAACTACGTCGTGATTCTGGCCATAACATTGGGTGTTTGGCCCGAAAGCCATGAAACCTCGAACATAATAGGTCATTTTTGAGAAGGATTTTTTGAGACAGTTAGAATATTCCAAGTTTGGTATTTTTACTGGCAACTATGTCACATAATAAGACACCACGCGAAGGATTTGCATTGATCGGACCATTTTTTAAATTTTTATGCCCATTTTAAACTATGGTCAAAACGGTACGCATGAAGGTTCTTAGCTACGGGATGAGCCTCGCTAAACTTGCATTGGATCTCTGAAGAAACAAAATATTGTGAGTCTAAAAAACATTTTTTAAAAAATAATGGCCATGAGATCATGTACCTGTAGTACAAATCGGACCTACTTCCTACCGATTCGGCAGAAAATTGTATTTTTCGCCAGGGGTGGACGGAAAGGTTTGAGATACCCTGGTTGGGACATTTGTCCACGGAAGGTTGCCTATTATTTTGGAAAATGGGATGGTAGCATTTTGTAACTTTCATTTAGTGGTTGCTTCATAAAACGACTCGTTTTTTGCGTTCGGAAAATGGAAAATGGTTTTTCCGTGCGACGAAAAAGAAAACTTCCTCATGCAACATTGTTCGCCATACCATTATACATATGTGTGCACAATATGGAAACATTATCACGAACTATGCCGTGATTCTAGTCATAACATTGGGTGTTTGTCCCGAAAGCCATGAAACCTCGAACATAGGTCATTTCTAAGAAGGATTTTTTGAGACAGTTGCAATATACCAAGTTTGGTATTTTTTACTTGCATCTATGTCATATAATAAGATACCACGCGGAGGATTTGCATTGATCGTACCGTTTTTGAATTTTTTATACCCATTTTAAACTATGGTCAAAAACGGCGGGCATGAAGGTTGTTAGCTAGGGGATGAGCCTCGCTAAACTTTCATTGGATCTCTCAAGAAACAACATATTGTGAGTCTAAAAAACATTTTTTCGAAAAATAATGGGGATCAGATCATGTACCTATAGTTCAAACCGGACCCACTTCCTATCTAAAAAACACCCCATTTTTGCACTCGGAAAATAGAAAATAGCTTTTTGCACGACAAAAAGGAAAACTTCCTTTTGCAACATTGTTCGCCATCCCATGATTCACCTGGGTACACAATATGAACACATTATCGCAAACTATGCCATAAATGTAATCATAACATCGGTCAAAATAGAGGCAGCCAATCACAAGATAGAATAAGACTATCCACGAATCACCCCAACTAATCAGATCTCAGCCGTCTAGATGATCACCATCCAACGGCAGAAATTTCACTCCCACCGAAATGGTGTGTATGTGTTTGTAGTCAAACAGTGGGAAACCAAATTGAGAAGAGCATCGAGCAGGCAAACCCTAATCCTAAAAAAATTCCTCCTCGCCCATCCGGCGCCGCCCTCCCTAGATCCCCACGTGCACACCCCAGCGGCGCCCCTACCCGTTCTCTCCCAGCACCACCTCATCTGGCTCGATGCTCCACCCCTCTTCACCACCTCCATCCATCGCACGGTAAATCCTGCACCTCAACCTCGGCCAACCTATACCTCGACAGCAAATACCACCCTCCCATCCCACCGAAACCACCACTCCTCCCCGTACGTCCCAATCCAGTTAGGTGGCGGTAGATCCCTGCCAATTCTGGAGGGTCCTGGCCCATTCTGGTGACCCATAGCACTGCCAATCATCTTCCCCGCACCCGTACTACTCATGTACTGAACCCATGGCCTAGAACAGCCCAATCGAGGCCTACTGTAAACCCTAGCTGCCCAAGAGGGCGATCGATCGCGAGCGCGAGCCCATGGAGCAGAGGAGCCTGATGGAGTTAGTCGTTGGCGTGGGCGTCGGTGTGGGGCTGGGGCTCGTGTCAGCGAGGTGGGGGAAGCCAGCGCACGCAGCTGAGGGCGGCGACAGTGGTGCTGGCGGTGCGGGCGTCGCGGAGGTGGACGCGGAGCTGCAGCGGCTGGTGGTGGATGGCCGCAACAGCGGCGTCAGCTTCGACGAGTTCCACCACCTCCACTACTATCTCAGGTTGGTTAATCGGCCCTCTGATTTCTTGCGCTTGTCTCGGTTGGTTTGGTTCATCATGCGGACGATTTGGCTGGATCCACGCTCAGACAATCTCCACATACTCTATACATGTGCTATAGTCTGTTCTCTGCTAGTTGATGCTTATGCTTTTTGACTTCACCATTGTCATCACTGTCCGTTGTTCCACGGAAAGAAAGAACATGCAGGGGCGATTGACACCATGTCCTGATAGTCTAGGTGTAGTACTCGTAGTAAATATCTTGCAGCTCTTTGCCCTATTCAGTTCAGCCGTGTTACTGGAAACTGACGAGATAATTTCATGTCGCAGCGAGCAGACCAAGGAGCTGCTCATCAACGCGGCCTTCCTCCACCTGAAGCAGGCCGATATGTCCTAGTTTTGTACTAATTCAGTCACATAAGCTTACATATGTGAAAACAAACAATAAATAGCATAGAACTAGTGCAATATTTTTTTATTTGTGATGAATGTAGTGCAGTTTACTTTAACTGACTTATTTCTTATTGCCAGGAGGGATGCTCTTGGTTAACGAGGTTTACTATCTGCTACTGCTATTAGTGATAATGCCTTTTGTTATTATCCTCTTTTAATTTGTATGCCTGAAAACCAAATAATAGTTTATAGAATAAGCTGTAATGATATGTATGATGGAAAATCGTTAATGCATTGTGTAAGTTAGAGTCTGAAATTTTACAGAATAAGAAAAATGGTTTAAATTCAACGTTGCTCTATCCATATTAAGCATTCAAATTAATTATATTAGCATGATTGTTTTTTTTGGAAATGGGCGCATTTATTAATAGAATTTAATGTTTACACCCGGCCTCTGCATAGCTAAGATGCACACAGCCACACAAACGATAGAATTATGGAATAAAAAGTAGACAAGCATTATAAAAAGGCACTATCGAAAAAAAGTCTTCCATCTAAGTTAGATCAATTCTCAAATCACGCGGCCATCCATGTCGGGAGAAAATATCACTCGCCGTGTTCTCCAATCGCGTACATCCCTCCACAAATAAGTCGCGAAACTCCATGCATTGGAGAATAGTCCATGATCGGAGGATAGCCCTGGCTCGATAAATAACCTGTAGAGGAGAAGACACAATGTTATCAAAAATCTTGTCATTGCTACATAGCCATAGCGACCATATAATGGCAAGCGCTCCCACCCTAAACAAAGTTTTGTACTTATCAACTATTCCATGCAATCAATTACCAAAACATTGATTACTGAACATGGAGGAGATAAACCAGAAGCTATTTGGATGAATGGCCATATAGAACGAGCAAATTTGCAATGGAAAAATAAATGACGAATTGTCTCATAATGATGACAAAAAACGCATTGTGTACTTCCATGTCAATTCCTCTTTGCAAGATTATCTTTTGTGAGAATTACACCTTTACGTAGATACCATGCAAATCTTCGTCTTAAGGGGTATTTTCATTTTCCAATTTTACTATTATCATCGACCGGGATATCAGGTTGGACCAAATCTCTATATAGTGAGCCAACAGAAAATTTACCATTTTCTATTAATTTCCATTTGAACAGGTCAACACCGTCTAACAATTGTATCGTGGATAATCATAATAGTAGATTATTCTAAGATACCAGTCGAGGACCAATGAGACTTCTTCTGAAAGACACATTAGGAGGGTTATCTTGCAACACTATGGAAATAGTATCCCCTTTGTGTCTAACAATCGAATATAGAGCTGGATATTGTTCGCGAAGAGTAGTTTGGCCAAGCCACTTATCTTCCTAAAACCTAATCTATGATCCATCTTTAATCTCAAACGCACCAAAATGAAAGAAATGTTTTTTGGTGGCCATAAGGCCCACCCAAAAGTGTGAATCACCGGGTTTCCAAACCACTTGAGACACAGCTTTGGACCCCACATATTTCCTCCATAACATGGCATGCCAAACGCCATCTTCTGTAAGTAGTTTAAAGAGCCACTTGCCCAGAAGCGCGGTGTTTTTGACTTGCAAATCGTGTATGCCCAGTCTACCATACTCCTTCAGGCGGTAAACCACATTCCATCTGGCCAGTCGATACGTCTTTTTCTCACTATCCCCTTGCCAAAAGAATCTTGAATGGAAATAATCCACTTTGTTCAAGACACCTTTTGGTAATTGGAAAAACGAGATCATATACAGTACCATGTTATCATGATTGTATTGTGATATCTTTTTGCTACCTTTCTTTTGCTACTGGCTGTAGGTCTGAACATGTATTAATGTTTTTGTCTTTCATTCTTCTCCACATGTCTCGCAGATTTCTGAGTACAACTACGCTAGGTGACCACAGGCTCGGCGTGCACATACAAACCGTCACCACCAATTTTCAGAGGGTGTCCAAGATCCATAGAAAGCTCTACATCGACTTCTCGTGCCTTGCACCGATGCCCATACTCTGTGTGTACCTACCCCTATAACATCCCAAAAATATTAATCAAGATTATCAAGTTCCAATCACCCAAGTTTAGGGTTAACAAAAACCTTTATTATTAAAATGAATATGAATGTATGTGTGTGTGATGAATGCATGAATGCTTGCAATGCCATGTTTGATTGCTGTGAATGGCAAGGATTGGTTTAAAGATGAAAACAACATCATCTAGATCATTTCCAAGAAGAATCAAGTGAAGAGAAAATCAAGAATAAACAATATAAGAAAATGGTCATTTTGACCAAAGTTAACCACTAGACTATTTTGAGTGTTCCTAGCCCAAGTTCTCTAACAGAAACCAAACAAATTCTTTTCACCCCTTGCTAGACCAAGTGAAAGTGAACCCAAGCCCACTTTGCAAACCAACAGAAACAGATTTCAAATCTATTCAAATGACAATTCAGAATTGAATCAAGTGTAGGTACTAAGATCACCATTTCTCAAAAACCACTCAAACCACTTCACCTTGCCAAACCCAAGCAACCAGATATTACCAAGCATGTAACCAAAGCACTCACCAAAATTCATCCAAAGATTCAAAACTAAATTTCATACGGCCATTTCATCAAACAAATGGTGAGCATAGTAATCACTGCCTAACTTCTACTGTTTGTGATCAAAGCTTTGTCCAATTCTTGTCCCCAGTTCTCACCCCTGGTTCCCCCAGTGACAACCACTGCATTGACAAATCTACAAAGCCTATCCCTTCACCAGTGCCATGCCATCCGAGCCCCCGTTGCCGGTCGATCATGGCCAGCACGCTGGAGCAAACGCTGTGCCATCCACGATGTCTAGGAGGCAGTCCACCGCCACCCCTGTCCAGCCCTTGCTCGCAGCCAGGCCATGGACCACCCCAGCACAGCCACGCCCACTTTCTCTGCGCCGTGCCAAGAGCGTGCCAGAGCGCAACATCCGACCAGCTTGCATGCGTCGCGCCTCGCCCTCACCGCGCGTGCACACACTCTCCTTAACACCAGTGTAACAGCCCAAGTTTGTGATATATGTAAATAGTTTTTAAGCATCGCATGCATCTGTTTAAATCAATAAATTTTATGCATGTGAGCAAGTGTTGAATGAAAGCAAACCCTAAACCTACCTTTTCTTCCTCTATTTGAAATATATTCAAAATGGTTTTGTTATTTTGAAAAGTATCAAAATTTGTGTAACCCAAATGGATCACAAGGGCCCTGCAATATTTTCAAGTATTTTCAAACCTCTGGTGTTTTTCAAATGGTCTCAAACAGATTTGAAAAAAATCAAATGCAAAAGAGAAAATAGTAAACAGAAAAAGAAAAGGGTTTTTTTCAAAAAAATGGGCAGCAACAACCAACGGGCCGTGGCCCATCTCCTTTCTCTCTCTCTGTCGTGCCGCATAGTCCGCAGCAACCCAGCACGGCCCACCCGGGGCCCAGTAGTCGGCCCGTACCGCTTAGGCGGCTTTTGTCGTCTTCGTCCCCGACGGCGAGCACCTGCGTATCGCCGCCGGCGTCGTCCATTCCGCCGCTTCCTCTCGGCCGTCCGTCGTGCCCTGGCGAGGATAAGAGTCTCCTCGAGCACGTCTCCCTCCACCCCTGGCCTTATCCCCTCCTCGTTTGCTCTCTTTCATCCCCACACCAAAACCCTAGCTTGCAGACTCGCCGGCGCCCCGTCGTTCTTGGTCTCCCCTCGACCATCTGATGGTGCCAGCAGCTCTGCCTCGGTTCCCTGCTTCGACCCGCTGAAGTATATCAAGCCCCGGCGCTCTGAATCGTCGCCAACCTCGCCATCTTCCTCGACCCCGATGAAGCTCGCCGCCGTCGATTAGCTCGCCTCCGGCTTCACCTGGCTTCCACGAACCCACGTCGAGCATCATGGTGAGCTTCTGGTGCTCATGGCACCCTCCGTTTGCCTGCTAGCTCTTCGTAGCCACCGTGCGCTGTTTGTTTGTGAGCTCCGTCGCGGTCGCTCGTTGCAGGCCTCGCTCTGGTGACCCTAAAGGGGCGGCGCCGCCACTGTGTGGTCCCCCTCGTCACGCTCTTTCCAGTGCGCCCTTCCGCGCATGCTGGGATGGCCGGAATCGTCGCCGGCGACCACCGCCTGACGCTCCCCACCGCCGTGTCTGACGTGGCGCCCTCGTGGCCACATGGTGGACCCAGCGTGGATTGGGGCCCCCTAGTCAGTGGCTGTGGGTAGGACTCCCTGCGGTACAGAAAGTCTAGGGTTAGGGTTTGATGATGTCATGATGATGTAATAAGTGTTTAATCTTTATCAGAAATGTTTAAATATGGCAGAAATTAATATAAAGTTGTAAAATTCATAACTAATTCATATTTAATCAGAAAAATATGAATAATATATCAAAATGTTCAGAAAATTAAGAGCTATCTGTCTAAGCAATCATCATACATTGTCAAGCAACTTTAAACCCTAGTTTAGTTGTAAGAACATCGACACCCCTCATATACATGTGGGTTCGACGATGCACCTTCGCTAGGGCATTCCGAACCCTCTTAAATCGATGTTGCACCAAGGGTTACCGCGTAGTATTTAATATGACATGTCATCCATATTGATTGCGCATTGCATTATGCCATGTCTTGATTTTCGCCTTTCTTTCCGGTATTGGTTCTTCGCGATAGGATCCAAGCCCGAGGCTGAAGTCAACAACACCGAAGATCCATACCTGTCTACTGACAGGCAAGGCAAGCGTAGCCTCTCACTCTGAACCTACTTTTACACAGTATATTACTTTATCGCTATGATGCACATGATTCCAATGTGGTCGTTTTTCAGTATCTAGTGTTACCTATCTGCTGCACAGTTTCCCTGTTTGTAGCCTTATACTCCTGATCCACTCCTCCTAGCATACCTAGGTCTGGCATTTGAGCGTTGCTAGAGCTTTTGCTACCGATAGCTTAGCCATGCATAGTAACAATGTCTGATCTATCCGAATGATGAATCAGAGGTGCCAAGGAAGGTTGTAAGGTAGGAGATGGTGACATCATCGAAGGAGATAACTAAACATGCTAAGGCTTGTATGGGAGGCCACGTTGGGTGTGGTTTTTATAGTCCCATGATCACCACCACTAGGAACTGAGTTCTTTCCTTTGGAACTGAGATGAGCGTACAACCACACGGGGCTTGGGAACCCCTCAACTGACTAACTTTCCTAGTACATTCCACGAGTCACATAGTTCGGGCTTTCCATTTGGCATACGCATTGAAAATGTTTTCGAAAGAGGAGGTGATGGAGGTGCATCATAACAGGTAGGGAAGCGTGGCTGTGGTTTCTTGGGGTCGATGGATCCCTTGGTGAACCAACCTCTCCTCACATCTTTAGGGACCAGCTTTGGGACTTGACCCGTTACGGCAGAACCATCCCTAGGGCGTGACTCATGGTCTCGGCGAAAGCAAGGTAAAGGTCGTGGTCAACCACCCTCTGCCGGCCTTCCAAAGAAGAGGGCTAATAATATTTGGCATTAAGTGTCGGTTGGTACATGTGGGTAAAGTTGTACACCCCTACAGGGTATTAATCTTTTTGAAAAACCTGTGTTCACGGTTATGAACGCTTGGTGACCAGATTCTAAGATCATAGATAACATTAACCACTATAAAACTTGTTGATCCACGTGTGCTTAAGGATGCTTCCTCTGGGTCGAGGGGGTGATCCTAGATAGGAGGTTATGATGAAGCTGGTGGTTACCAAGATATGATGAACAAGATGAAAAAGTCATTATCTTATCCCTTTTAAAAGATTCTGAGTAGACGAGCCTCTTCTCTCTCTTGTTTATAAATAAAGATTGCTTTATGAAAAAGTAAAACCAGAGAAAGCCTTTCTAGCCAGAGCATGTAGACACTAGGTTATCTAAGTCTTGCGGAGTACATTCTCGTACTCATCCTTGCACCATTGTTGTTTTTCTACAAATGATCTAGTTGCGACTGAAGGTGGCTTCTATGTTGACATCAACGAGTAGTTGGGGGTCCCAGGTAGCAGCCTGAGGACTATGGGATGGACGTCGCTTCTGTTTATGGCCTCTTAGGCCCTTTGCTAAGTTGTTGTGTAGAACAATATAATTTTCTTTCACTGTGTAATGTAATGTTGGGTATATGACCTCTTGTTTGTAATAACTCTAATATCGTACTCTGATAAGAGTTTAAACTTGTGTCATGGAATCTCTGAGTTTTGTAATGTTACCGAATCATACTATTATCTTTTGTGATTGTAGTTGAGCTTATATTAGATGGTGATCTGAGATTAGTTTACCCTAATCCCGGGGGGTGTTACAGGTTTTGGTATCAGAGCAGAACTGCCTGTAGGAAACCCTTTTATTGGTCGATGTTGATTCTACAAGTTGAAAAAACTATTTGAAAGTTAAAATTATTTGAAGAAACTCTGACTAGGATTCTTTTTACTCCTTCTCTGGTGTGTTTCTGATGCTGGAGTTTTTCTTACCCTATTTGGTTTGAAAAAGTTTTTCATTCCTTATCCCATATCTCAAAACTTTTAGGACCATCGTTTTGGGGTTGTTTTTCTAAAGTACTATGTACCTGGTTGCTATTCAAAGAGTTTCAAGACATCTCAGTTTTGCTTGGTGTGTAACATCTTAGCATTCCATTGTCATGGTTTGTAAGTCAGTTGGTTAGTGTATACATTACTATGCTTTGATACTACCATGCTTGATAAGATGATATGTTTATATCGAGTACTCTTTGTTCATCTATCTGTATTATTCCTTTGAATCCCTTGTCTAACCCTTTTTGTTCTTTCAGGATGGGTGACGCCTCTCGTGCCTGTACCCGTGCTCATGCTCGTGGTGCTGCAAATGAGGTTGAATCTTCCAACCTTCCTCCACCACCATCCATGGTTCAGCTCATGTCCATGTATGAAACCAACCGTGCTAAGAACATGAGGCTCCTTGAAAGGATTGAGCGCAACACTGCTCAATGCCAGAACAATCAAGTTGATATCAAGGACTTCACACGTCTCACCCCGCCAGTTTTCAGCTATTCCACTGAGCCACTTGATGCGGATTACTGGCTTTGCACTATGGAGCGCAAACTTCGGTTGGTCATGTTGCTCAAGCTGATTGGCTGACTTTTGCTGCCTATCATCTAGAGGGAGCAACTGGCTCCTGGTGTGAAAATTTCTTGGCAATGCAAGAAGCTCAACATGTTGTTACATGGCAAGAGTTCACTAAAGCCTTCCGAGCTTATCATATTCCTGAGGGTCTGATGGATCAGAAGAGGGAGGATTTCCTCAAGCTTAAGCAGGGCACTGATTTCCTTAAGCTTAAGCAGGGCACTGGTACCAGCGCAACTTCAATCGTCTTGCCTGCTATGCTACTGAAGAGGTCTCCACTGATGCTAAGAAGCAAGCTCTATTCCGCAAGGGACTGGATCCTGAGGTTCGTCGTGGTATCCACCTCATGGACTTTGGTAACTTCCAAGGTCTGGTCAACAAGGCCATGAAGGCCGAGAGTGGAAAAGTGGAGTATGAAGAAACCCGTAAGCATCCTCAGGAAGGGTACAACAAGGCTAGTTCTAGCAATAAGAAGCATCGTGTCTTCGTGCCTTACAGCGCCATGCCACGTGATCCTTACACCTCAAGGTCTTCTGGATATGCTCCTCGTCCAAATGCTACTCCAAACAATGCTAGTGGATCAAACTACCCTTCTACTGGCAATGCATCAGGTTTTATATGTTTCAATTGCCGCCATCCTGGCCACTTTGCAAAGTAATGTCCTCAAAGGAGCACTAATGATAAAGAACCACCACCAAAGAAGAATGAAAAGTATCAAGGTGCTGGAAGAGGTCGCTTGAATCATATCTCTACTAAGGAGGCTCATGAAGATCCAAGCATCATTATGGGTACGCTTTGTATCAATCAAATTCTAGCTAAAGTTTTGTTTGATTCTGGAGCATCGCATTCATTCCTATCACAAGCTTTTGCTCAAATGCATGGGATAAGTTCTGAGGGGTTGTCTGTTCCTCTGTGGGTTCAATCTCCTAGTTCTAGTTGGTGTTCCACCATGGTTATTCATGGGAATCTAATCGAAGTTGCAATTCAACTTTTCCCCACTTCTTTGATCGCCCTCAAGTCAACTGACATTGACATCATTTTGGGCATGGACTGGTTGACCCGCTATAAGGCTATCCTCGATTGTACAACCAAGTCCGTGACTCTGACTAGGCTTGCTGGCATAAAAGTCAAGTATTGGACCGTAGGGTCACTATCTCCTTCAGCTATTTCTATCTCGGAAGCAGAGTTGTATGCTTGTTGGGGATATGCTATATGGGTATCCTCATAGCATGTCACTTATCCGGATAACCCGGGTGGCCCATAGTCGGTAGCATGGCCTATGGCCTGCTGGAAGGCCTAGTTAGATGGATCCAGAAGGGAGGCCCATGGCGGATAAAGGAAGGCTACGGTGGAGTCACCAATGTACCCGGAGCCTTGGAGTGCAAGATACACAAGACTAGTAATAGACGGTGTAGGACTCTATAACCTGTCCGGCTAGGACTTTTCCCTATAACCCTAGGACCTGGCGACTATATAAGTCGGGCCTATGGGAGCCTTTAGGGCAGATAACTTCAGACAACCTAGTGTCGACTACGACGCACCTCGCACAGCGAACCAATCCCTGTAACTCGGCGTATTGCCCTTATAGTGATTTATAGCAGGAGTAAGATTCCGCTACCGTTGTGGGATCTGAACCTGGGTAAGCTGTGTTACCTCGTACCCGTCAACCGTCCGCCTTATCCCACGTCTCTAAACACGCACTGTGAGGACCCCTCCATGGTGTACTCGTCGGCAATACCACGACAGTTGGCGCCCACCGTGGGGCAAGAGGCGCTTCAAGCTCTTCAGCGGGCGAGGACCAAGATCTTTGCGGGAATCGGCGAAACCGTAGCCATCGGTCACGTTCTCTTCTCCGGCAACGTTCTGATCGTCCCTCCTGACGAGTTCTGGATCCCGGCGAAGACGAACCCTATGCGGTGTTCAATCGTTCCTATCGGAGACATCCACCTCTTCATCGGCGAAACCGACTCAGGCACTAGTTCCCTGGGAGTCGGAGGAGCATCAAGACCCGCACGGACCGCCTACGGGCTAGATACGTTCGCGGAAGGATCGATGTCGGATCTCTCTTTGGAGTTTGCCTGCAAAGATCGGAAAGCACCAAGGCCCGCACGGACCGCCCACGGGCAGGATACGTTCGCGGAAGGATCAATGTCGGATCTCTCCTTGGATTTTACCGGCAAAGATCGGAAAAATTCAAGGCCCACCCAAACTGCCCCTGTGCAGGACATAAAGGTGGAAGATCACTACAAATCCGCCGGCTTCGTCCGTGCGTCTGGACAGCATAGATCCAAGTTCGTCGGCGTGGTTACCATCTTTGATCTGGCGTGCTGCGTCTAGAGAGAGGATGAAAACCCCGCGATTACCTGGCCAGGTGGCTCCGTATACGAGCCGATCTAGCCCACTACCCCGATGATAACGCTTTATATCACTTCGTGGAAGGGCTGGACCGTCGCACGCTACGCGGCATTCTTTAAGACGGCAGCAAGCAACAGGACGCCTTACCCTCGAAGAGATGGTGAGCACAGTCAACAGCTACGCGGCAGCTGACGCAGCAGCCCAGATGGAGCTTGCGCTCAAAGACGGAGAACCTCCGATTCAGCAGCCGCCACCACCGCCTCCCGCCGCCATCGTCGCAGCAGCAGCACCACCACCTCCAGTCATCGTCGAGGCCGTTGCACCTCCACCGCCCGTCATCGAGGAAGTCCTGGCACCCTCCGACTCTGTCATTGATGCGCTTTATGCTGATTTCAGTGCAGATTCAGAGGAGATAGACTTCAGTCCAGAAGAGCTAGACTCTGCTATGCAGGAGATGGAGGAGGAGTACTCGCGCGACGAGCAAGCGAACAACGTCGTCACGTCTTGAGGGGTGTTCGTCACCATTGGGACGGCGATAGATGAAGATCAACCCGGACGATCTCCTCCTACGGCACTTGAAAAGGGGAAGGGGCCACTTATTGCTGATGACGATGATCGTGCAAAAGTCATGCCTCCTCCGCCTAACCCAGTGCAGCAGCCGCAATAACTCGGCACTGGCCCGAGCAACAACAACACCGCAAACTTGCCGCCTCCAGCATCTACGTCTGCGGCAGCCCAAGTTACTCCAGCTGATAGAGTGATGTACGGCAATCTCCTCGTCGAGCCACTAACCGTTGCTCATATCCGGAACATGACCCAGCTTGACGAGAAGCGCCAGAAGCTGCTGGAGGAAGCGCAGGCCATCGCGGAGCAAGGCGCTAAACTAGATCGAGATTTTGTCAACGCGTAGAAGTCCATAGAAAAAGCTAGAGCAATGGAGGCTGAGTACAAGACTTTACTGCAGCAGCAGAAGGCTAAGAAAGCTCCGGCTCGCGTCAACAACGATCCTGGTGTACGGCGCAACCTAGGATGGGATCCCTCGAAGCCGGCAAAGGCCAAGCCATACATTGATAGTGAAGGCAAGTAGGTGATGCCCACCCCACTCCTTAACCTCGCCATCGCCAAGACCCTTCTGGAGCAGGACAGACCGCCTAAGGCAGTGGAACAGGTCTATGACCTAGTGGCCAAGGCGGTGAAGCAGCAGGAAAAGGCCACCTCTCAGAGGCTCGAGTCTGACCCAGCGCTTTGCCAGTCTAGCTAGTACAAGACGCCAAGGGACATATCTCCTCTTGATGTCGGGTCCCAGACGGGTTCATCAGAACAAAGACGGAGGGATGCGCGCAACAGGAAGGATGCTATCCCCATATCCTCCGACCACGGAGAATAGGACCGACCTCGTCGCCCATCGCCACCGCCCTGATCCCCCCGACATCGCGAGGATTACAAGACTCACCATCGTACGGATATGCCCCCACCAAAGCAGTGCGGCATTGTCATCCGCGACAACGCAGAGCAGACCCGTCATGACGGAGAGCGCAATCAAGGACACAAGAGCAGGTCACGCCACGACCCTCCACGTCCGACAAGCAACCGTGACAGGCGTGAGGTGTCGCAGGAGGGTAACAACAAGAAGGCTAACCCACCGCCACCTCCGCCTCCATCACCACCAAGCAGTCACCATGGCGGAGGAGGCCCGCGTCGTTCACGCATCCCATCTCCTGTTGACAAAAAGAAGAAGAACCCGGAGCCATACGATGCACGTTCGCGGATCGATAAGATCCACGAGGCCCGGGAAGGACCATACCTGGGACCACGTTGCTTTGGACCTGCAATACAGTCCGTAACTTACCCAGAGGTTTCCGGATTGACAAGACCATCAAGCCCTATGACGGCACCACCAAGCTAGCCACATGGTTGCAGGACTACGACAACGCGGTGGAAATTGCCGGAGGCAACCCCAACGTCACCGTCAAGTACCTCCCATTAATGTTGGCAGGCACGGCCCGTCAATGGATCGACGACTTGCCAGAGAAATCTATCTACAACTGGCTGGACATGCAAGAAGCGTTCATCAAGAACTTTGAGGGTACATACAAGTGTCCCTGCACTGTGGGCGATCTACAGCGGTGCGTGCAAGAGAAAGAAGAGACATTTCGCGCCTACCTCTCCCGCTAGCTGGATATGAAGAATTCCTACGCAGGAGTGCACGCTCAGACCACCATGGCCGCCTTCATCGACGGGTTGGAAAGGGACATGCTGCTCCGACATAAGCTGAAGCGGTTGCAGGACAATCACCAGCTTGACTTGAACCAGATGATTCAGTTGGCTAGTGAGTTCGCAGCTGCCGACGACAATGCTCGTGGCTCCTTGCCGGCAACAGCCGTTCCAACTCAAGATCGGAGGAACAACAGTACAAAGCGGAAAACCGCTCCAGAAGAAAAGCAATCTACCGACATGGTCGCTATGCCTTTTGTAGGACGAGGAGAAGGCGGACAACGTGGCCGAGGAAGGGGAGCTGGTCGTGGGCAGCAACGAGGAAGTGAAACCACCTCGGCGCCGCTCCGCGTTCCCCAAACCTACGAGGAGTACCGCGATATGCTGTGCCTCGTACACCTCGATGCCAACGGCAAGGCCACCCATACCAATCGACACTGCAAGTTCGTCAACGACCTCAAGGAAGACCCGGAGTCCGGCTACAAGCAAAGTCGAAAGAACAGACCGCGAGGCAAGGGCAAGGGGAAGAAGAAGAAGGAGGAGTCCAAGGATTCAAGTGACATGGACGAAGACATTGACCCCAACCACGCCGCCAAGAGCGATGACAAGGGAAAGAACCCCTTCGCAAAGAAGGCTCCAGTCTACCACACTTTCCTTGGCACCCCCACCGTCCGACAATAGAAGACCTCTTCGAGGATCCTGATGGCCACTCTCCTCCCAGTTCCCTAGTACCAACGCTGGTCGGAGGTTCCAATAACTTGGGACAGGACGGACCACCCAGACCTTATACCCACGGAGAACCAGTACGCCATGGTCATCAACCCCTTGATTGACAGCGTGGAGTTCACCAAGTGTATGGTGGATAGTGGAAGCAGCATCAACATCATGTACCTGGATACACTGCAGAAGATGAACTTGACGGAGGCAAACCTAAGGCGGACCAACACCATCTTCCACGGCGTAGTTCCTGGTCGAGAGGCTCGGTCCCTTGGGTGCATTACACTTTAGGTTGCCTTTGGCGATGTTAATAATTACCGCCAAGAGCGCATGACCTTCGAGGTGGTCCCCTTCAAGAGCGTGTACCACGTCATATTCGGCCGCGACATATTCCACACGTTCATGGCCAAGCCATGCTTCGTCTACAACAAACTCAAGATACCCGGACCAAACGGTATCATCACCGTATCCGGAAGCTTTACCAATGTCACATCCCAAGATTTTCCAAGTCTTGTTATGTGAAAAATAAAAGAATAAAATAAAATTTTGTTGATTTTCAGGGTGAGAAGAAACTTTTTGAATCCAATTGGAAACTTTCAAAACCTATTTGGATCAAATAAAATCCTAAAGGGATTTAAAAAGATAAACAAACAATAAAGTTAAAAGTATTTGGAATTACTATTTTTGGATCTTTTAATAAAAAGATTTGGTTTTCAAACGAAAAGGTAGAAATACAAATAAGGATTATTTTTATAGAGCCAAATTAAACCTTGGCCAACATTTTGAAATAAAATGGTTGCTT
Organism: Avena sativa; assembly: GCA_916181665.1. Taxonomy (NCBI): domain Eukaryota; kingdom Viridiplantae; phylum Streptophyta; class Magnoliopsida; order Poales; family Poaceae; genus Avena; species Avena sativa. The sequence goes on from OV702284.1 coordinate 434,298,410, forward strand.
TGATTAAAAGAGTAAAGGTTTATATAAATAAAATAATGAGAGTTTATTAATAAACCAATTTTATTAAAGTAAAGGTTTTCCCATTTTAATTAAAAACATCAAAACTTGTTAAAATTATTTTAAACAAGTTTTTCCAAGTATTCTATATTTCCAAATAAAACCTAATGATTTGGTTTTGATAATATTTAGATTTCAAATGGAGTTTTACATAAATCAAATCCTATTTGATTTAATAACTAAGGACTATTTTATTTAATTAATGTATCCTAAAAAAAAGAGAATAAAAATATTATTTTGTTTTGGACTTTGATTTGTGTTGTTAAATAGAAGTAAACACAATACAAAGTCTGTTGGAAGTTTGATTTAATTTGGTTATTTGAATTGTTGTTTGAATTTCAAAACAGAAAATCGAAATAGAAAAAGATAAAGCAATCAGAACAAAAAAATGAAACAAGACAGCAGCCCAACTGGCCAGCCCAGCAAGCCCAGTTCCAGCCCAGCTATTTTTTTTCCCTTAGCGAAACGTTTTTCTACACGCGAAAGCACCCACAAAGTCGCAGACAGGTGGACCTGTGCCTCTTCTCCCTCTCTAGCTGACAGACGGACCCCACTGCCACGCGGTCGTCTTCAACCTCGCGTCGGCTGTTTCCTCCTCCCTCAACGTCGCTCTGCCGCGATTGATTCCGATTAAATTCGCGTTGATGACAGGCTTAATTCTCCCAGAGACCACGCTCCCTTAAACGCCTCCCTCTCCTCGTCATTTCCCCTCACTCACCTCTCCCTCTCTGCCCCTAGGCTGCCCTGATTTCTTCCTACTCCGCCACTGCTTCGACGAGCGTCCCAGAGAAATTCCGGCCACGTCCCGCCACCTCTCACCTCCCACTACACACGGGTTTGTTCTCCACCCTCAGGCGCATCTGCCAGTGCAACAAACTTGCCCGCGAGTGCCCTGCAGGCTTGGCAACGACGACCACCGTCGCCACCGTCTGTTTGATACTCCGGCGACTCTTCTGGTAAGCACCTGACCGTGCCTCTCCTTCTCCTTCACGCACGCATCATCGCCATGATCTTGCGCATCTAACCGTGCTCTCCGTTTGCTCTCTCGTGACCCGTAGCACCGCCCTCGACGACAACAGAACGTGACCGTCGTCAGACGCAACTCCGACGAGCGATTAACTGCAACCTTGCGCGCCCCTTCGTCAACCGCGAGCAGGTTGAGCTATTGGAATTATGCCCTAGAGGCAATAATAAAGCTGTTATTATTATAATTCTTATTCATGATAATGTTTATATTCCATGCTAGAATTGTATTAAGCGGAAACTTTAATACTTGTGTGGTTTGTGAACAACACCGTGTCCCTAGTACGCCTCTATGGACTAGCTCATTGATCAATGATGGTTAAGGTTTCCTAACCATAGACATGAGTTGTCAATTCATAATGAGATCATATCATTGGGAGAATGATATAATGGACAGACCCAAACTAAGCGAAGCAATTAGATCGTGTCATCGTGTTCGTCTTTGCGAAGCTTCTCTTATGTCAAATATTGTATTCCTTAGACCATGAGATAATACAACTCCCTGGTATCGGAAGAAAGCTTTGAGGTCATCAAACGTCATCCTATGAGAGGGTGATCATAAAGGTGTCTCTCAGGTGATCGGAAAGTATCTGTTGGGTTGTATGTATCGAGATGGGATTTGTCCCTCCCAAGTCGGAGAGATATACTTCGGGCCCACTCGGTAATCGATATCAACACCGCTTGCAAGCATGTGTTTAAGGAGTTAATCACAAAGTGATATCGGATTACGAAACGAGTAAAGTACTTGCTGTGAACGAGATTGAACTAGGTATGCCGGTACCGACGATCAAATCTCGGGCAAGTAAAATATCGCGAGACGAAGGGAATATATATATGGGATTGATTGAATCCTGGCATCGTGGTTCATCCGATATGATCATCGATGAATGTGTGGGAGTCAATATGGGTTTCCAGACCCCGCTGTTGATTATTGATAGAAGATCATGTCTGCATATTCTCGAACCCGCAGGGTCACACACTTAACGTGTCTCGACGCTAGGATAGATTGGATAATTGGTTTATGAGTTTTTGTTCAGAGTCTCGGATGGGATCCGGGACATCACGAGAGGTTCCGGAGTGGTCCGGAGAATAAGATTCATATAAGGCAGTGTAGTTTTTGGAGTTCGGAATTGTTCCGGGTTAATCGGTATTGTACCAGAAGCTTCTAGAACCTTCCGTAAGGGGACCAACGTGGCCCCACCTTCCGGGAGGGGGCATGGGCCTATGAGGGAGTGCCCTGGCCGCATTGGTCTAGGGGCACAAGGCCCCATAGGGCCCAGCCGGCCAAGAGAGGTTTAAACTCTAGATAGAGCTTCTAGAAGGGGGGTTTCCTTGCCCCCCACTCTTCCTCCTTGGGGCCGCCGGCCTTGGCTTGGGGGAGGGGCTAGGGCTGCGCCCACCCCTCTATATATAGAGGTCTAGGGGCGCACCACCCCCCACACCTTCCCCTCCAACCCTAGCCGCCCTGCTGCCCTCCTCTCTCCCTCCCGACTGCTTGTAGGCGAAGCCCTGCTGCAGAAATTCTCCACCAATTGCACCGCGCCGTCGCGTTGTAGATCCAACCCATCTCTCCACCATACTTGCTGGACCAAGGAAGGAGGAGACGTCGAGGTGCTGCACGTGTGCATCTCACGGAGGCACCGCCACTTGTGGTGCTAGATCGGATCGGATCGCGAGGAGGAGAAGCGAGTACGACTACATCACCCACGTTCCGACGAACGTTCCGCTGTGCGAATCTTCAAGGGTATGAAGATCTAATCCAATCTCTCTCGTTGTTTGCATCTCCTAGATTAGATCTTGTCTTTCCCTCTGTTCGCATCCGTAGAAAATTTTGATTTACTATGCCGCGAAACCCTTCAGTGGTATCAGAGCTAGATCTATGCGTAGATGTGTTTCACGAGTAGAACGCAACATGGTTGTTGCGGGCGTTGATGTTTTCTGTTGCAAGCCTCTTGTTTGTGTTCTTCTTATGACGCGGGATAGTGAGATTGAAGCGGTCCAGTCCAACCTTACGCGACGTCGTTCGCGAGACCGGCTCCGCACTTGACGTGTGGCTTGTTCCACACATGTGGCTGGTGGATGTCAGTTTCTCTCACTATAGTTGTCATGGGATTAACACCGGAGTTTGGCAACCATAATATCACCGTTGTGGCTTTCCGTAGGTCAGAATCGTTCTTAGCATCTACTCCCATAAGCCACGTAAAACATGCAACAACAAAGTAGAGGCGTCTAACTTGTTTTTGCAGGGAGTGTTTTCTGTGATATGGTATGGCCCAAGATGTGATGTGTATAATGTATGCGATGATCATGTTTTGTAATGTTTCACGACTTGCATGTCGATGAGTACACAACCGGCAGGAGCCATATGGTTGTCTTTATAATTGTGTATGACCTGTGTGTCAACTTCTTATGCGCCATGTAATAGTTTCACTTTATCGCTAAGTAGTTAGCAATAGTCGTAGTTGCTATTCGTGGTGGAGGCAATCATGGTGGAGTGATGGAGATCATGGCGGAACGCACAAGATGGAGATCATTGCGTGAAGATTGGCTATACCATGTCACATAAAGTTATATGCATGTGATGTTTATCCTTTTATGTATCTTATTATGCTTAGATCGCGACGGTATCATTATAAGATGATTCCTCACTTAAAGATCAAGATAAAACTGTGTTCTCCCCAAGTATGCACCATTGCGAAAGTTCGTCGTGTCCAAGCATCACGTGATGATCGGGTGCTATAGACTCTACGCTCACATACAACGGGTGCAAGCCAGTTTTGCACACGCGGAAATACTTGGGTTTTACTTGACGAGCCTAGCATGTACAGACATGGCCTCGGAACACATGAACCGAAAGGTTAAGCATGAGTCATATGAATGATATGATCGACACTTTGTTGTCCACCATTGAAACCACATCTCTTCTCGTGAATATCGGATTAGGTGTGGTGAATTTGGATCGTGTTCACTAAACAACTTGAGGGATGTTGAATTTAGTGGGAGTTCATCTAGTAATTTGATTAAAAGTTGAACTAGTTATCATGAACATAGTCTAATTTGTACTTGCAAATATTGTAGATCACATGGCTAAGTCCAACTTCAACTTCAAAGTTTTTGCTGAGAAAGAAAAGCTTAAGAACAATGGGTCTAACTTCACCAATTGGTTCCGCAATCTAAGAATCATTCTCTCTGGCGGTCAAAAGGACTATGTCCTTGGGAAAGCGTTAGGTGACCCCCCTGCTGCAACTGCGCCGGCTGATGAGAAAGCTGTCTATCAGTCGCGCAAAGATGATTATGGTGTGATTAAGAGCACCATGTTGTTTGCTATGGAACCGGAACTTCAAAATCGTTTTGAAGACTATCCCGGGCCCTTTGAGATTCTCGAAGAGCTGAAAACCATGTTTCAGACTCAGGCCCGTTCTGAGAGATATGAGATCTCTGAGAAGTTCTTTAACTGCAAGATGGAGGAAGGGAGTTCCGTTAGTGAGCACGCCATTAAGATGACGGGCTACACTCAACGCCTTGAGCAACTGGAATGCACGATTCCAGAGGAGCTCAAGATTGACAGGGTTCTGCAATCACTCCCTCCCAGCTACAAAAGTTTTGTAGTGACTCATAAGCAGATTGGTTCCACTGATACGATCACCGAGCTCTTCGCAAAGCTGAAGGCTGCGGAGGTGGACATCAAGAAGGATAATCATGTGTTGATGGTCAACAAGCCCTCCTTTAAGAAAGGTAAGGGTGCAAAGAAGCCCTTCAAGAAAGGCGGCGGCAAGCGCGTTGCCCCTGCTGAGAAGAAGCTCAAGTCTGGTTGTAACACCCTCAGAATCGGCCCTATGCAAGTTTTAGCAAAACCCGCCAAACCCGCATAGAAACGATTCAAAGGTGCCCACCAGGCACTTTCGTGCGGGTGGAAAACGAAGTAATATCATTACACAATAGTCCACGATGGAACCCATAGAACAGATATATACAACGGCGACTCAAAGAGTCAAGAATACAGATATACAGTACAAAGATCCAAATCAGCTTGAAAACGATACAGCGTCTGAGTACGGACAAGATGCAAATTGAGCTAAGAGCCCTGAAGAATAACCAATGGCGTCCATAACCCTGCCCAGGCCAAGCCGGAAGGGTAACCCTGCTAACGACGTCGATCTCAAAACCTGCTAGAAACAAAAGGGGTGCCGGCAAAGGGCAAAGGAAGAAAAAGAGAGCGGTCAGTACTGAGGCCAGTACACGGCGAGACTAGAATTCGGCGGTCCTCGCCTACATAGGTATGGTGGACTGAAGCGGCAGCGCGGCATGCACTAAACAACCTATAGAGACTCGATAAAACTGTCGGCTATCAGAGAGGGATAAGAAAGACCTATCCGGAGCCAACCTGATGCTACCACCAAACATACCCATCCTGGTATTTCCCCCTCGAGACCAAACGAGGAAGTCAACCGAGGAACTCACACCGTTGGCAGTTTTATTTATTCAGTTATCGTGGCAGTAGTTACTAGTCAGGTATAGATAGTCATCCTGATATAATAAGCAGTGGGCACTTTTAGTTAACCATTCCATTGTAGTTGCAACAGTTACTAGTCAGATACAATTAGCATGAGATAACCCAAACCCAGCAGTTGTTGGTACTTTTATTTAGCCATTCCGTTGCAGTGGAGCTAATTACTAGTCATATCGGATTCAAGTCAATTTATAACAGTAAACTTTAGTTATAGTTGTCTATGATCGAGAACTGTGCTCCAAGTCGTCCATAACCGCGGACACGGCTTTTCGAAAAGATTTAACCCTGCAGGGGTGCACCAAAGTATCCACACGCACTTCGACCCTTTTTGCCAGATCAGTTAACATACACCCATCGGTATGTCGGTGGGGCCTAAGTCATGACGTTTCCCAGACCCAAAGCAAGTACATGGGGGCCACCCCACTAAGCTACCCGCAACGAAGTCGGCCGGTCTCCGAGACGGACTCAGGGTTTGCGCCAATGGCTGTAAACGACTGGGAACCCGAAAATGAGACTGGGCTTGTCGATACCGCGAAAACACTCCGCTTACCTAAACAGTACAGGTGCAGTACCTCGCACAATTTAAATTAAGCAGTAAAGCATGGCATAAGTACAGAATAGTAATAAAGCCCCAAACTACTTGTGGCCCTCGGTACAATACTTTGAAATCAGGTACTAATCGATGGGGGTGCCCATACACCCCACCTGTGGTTAGCGCGCTCGATCTCGGAACAGGTGTCAAGAACTCGGGGTCCTACGGGACACAAGTGGACGGTTAACAACCAAATAACATCTATTGCCCACCTGTGCCTCTGCATTTACCTACTTTCAATTTTAGTTATTAAACAATAATTAAAGCCATGAACATCTCCAACATTAAACATGCGGCAATACTCCAACAACTGTGGTACTTGACGACACGCAACAGCACTTGAGCAAGCGACTACGACGCGCAAGTCCAACTATCTACCAAACAACAGGTAATAGGATGTGTCCAGGGCAATATAAGGCCGCAAGGGATATCACGGGTACGGAAACTAGAGCATCGCAACACAGATAGCAATAGATCAACAGGAGGGAATAAATACTATAAAAGTAAGATAGGTAGAAAAGGGGGAGGTGCTCGCCTGAAAACATTGCCGAAGGTTCATCCGAAGATCGGGTCGACACTCGCATCAACTCATCGGCCTAATCCGCGAAGAAGCAAAACACTAGAAGAAACACCGGATGCACTATTTAATAATACGGCAAAAGATCGGGCATGATGCATGTATGATGTATGACATGGCAAAGGTGCGGTGCAATTAGGCAAGATTAAGCGGAACCGGGGTCCCGACATTTATTATTAGGCGGTTCAAGTTATTTATCTACCCCGCAAATTAAGTGTTGGGTTAGCAGGGCGGAACATGGCATCGGTTCGCTACACCAATTTAAATGGAGGCGGTATAATACAAGTATATCCCGCATAAACACTCCATATTTAATTATGAGGTGAATCGGCATAATGCCCCCAAACCACAGACAAGTATGCATGCATGAACAATTTAATATGCATCAGTTGATAATGTCATATTATAAAATAATGGGGGTCTCGGATAGGGAATCACATATTAGGGTTCGGCGAACTTGGGCTCCGAGGGGTTTGGGGTTGGGTCTCAGGGTCCGGATCTGGGGTTTGGTCTCGGCGGGATCGGTCTCGGATAACGGAAGTAGATCTTGTCGCATCCGGGAAGAAGGACTTGGCTTGGCATCAGGGCGCATTGGATTTGCCCTGGTCGGTGCCGATCTTGTCGTTGCGAAGATCTTGTCGGGTCCGCGCCATCGAGTCGGTCTTGGCATTCGGGAAGAAGAACTTGGCGTGCGACGTCGTCGGCATCGGTGCGGGAAGGAGGTCTTGTCGTTCCGTGTCGGTGACCTTGGCATCCGGGTTCTCGGCGAACTTGGCGTCCGGGAAGGATTACTTGTCGCCCCGGGGTCTCGGGTCGAAGAACTTGGCGCACCCGGGTTCGGTCTTCGCATTCCGGTTCCCTGGGTGGTCGGCGAACTTGGATCTAAAGTCGAAGTTTCTCTCGAAGATCTTGGGGTTCCATCTTGGTTTGCCGATGTCGATCTTGTATTGGACTCGGGTGTTTTGGGGGAACATCGCACAAACACATATGGATGCGTGTACACTAGCGCCACCATGGTACACGACTTGCCATCGGGGTTGTCCATCAGCTCTCTTCACATCACACCAGGATGCCCCCAGATTCCAGAGCACCGTGCGCGCGTCCACGTCAGGCAGCCGTCGTACATGAAGTGGGCCTGCGGTGGCGATCTTGGTCTCGGAAGGCGCAGAACGGCGAGGTGGCCGAAGACGTTGGGTCGATGACGGCCGGCAGAGAGGGCAGGGGCACGGCCGGAAGGGGTCAACAACGGAGCACCACGGGCCCCAGCGTCGGCAGGCGAGGAAGCTCGGGAGGGCGTGGGGTCGCGATGACCGGAGGCGGTGACGAGGAGGCGACAAGGGAACATGCGGCGGCGGTTGCCCGACGGTGGCCGCGGTGGCGAGGAGGAAGCCGGGAGAGGCGGCGGCGACTCGCAGATCTCCTGGCGGCGGGGCTCTGCTCCAGGCGCAACTGCTGAGGGCGGCCGGCCGCTGCTCTTGTTGGCATGACCGCAAGGCCCAGGTGAAGCGGAGGACGGCGGCCGGCTCGGGCGGCAGGCCCCTAGCGACGGAGGCGGTCCGCACGGGCGACGACGACATGGCGGAACCACGCGGGGAGGAAGGACGACTCCGGTCAGAGGGGGACGCAGCGGCAGCTGATGGCGGCGCGCCGACGGTGAGGAGGAAGGAAGGCAAGCGAGGTGGGGATCGAGGGGGACGAGGGGATTCGGGAAAGGTAGGGAGCGGGGGCCTCGCGCGGTCGTGAGCGACGACCGGGGTTGGGGCATCGCGAGCGGGAGGTGGGGATGGGCGAGAGCAGAGGAGGGCGGTGGGGCCAGGTGGGCCAGCAGGTGGCGGCTGGGGGGAGGTGGCGGCTGGGAGAGAGGAGGGAGTGGATTGGTGAGGGGATTTAGGGTTAGGGTTAGGAGAGGCTAGGGTTTGATCTAGGAATCAAGGGCTAGGATTAGCTGGGGTGGTAGGTGGCTGATTGGGCCTTTGGGCCTGGCCGGCTGCCTTCCCCGTTTTATAAAACATTTAATTTTATTTAGTTTTATATATTGTTTTGTAAAATATTTTAGATCAATAGAAGATCCGGGCGGACCGAGGATTTTATGTTTTAACATAGAGAGGGGTATTTGTAGAAAACAAAAATATGGCTTTTAGCAAAAATTGGTTTAGGCAAATAGATGCATGATGATGTCATGATGATGCATGAATAAAATAACACGCGATTTTCTAGTAGTGGTTTTTGCGGGGCGCCACAATTCGACACCACTAACAATGGATCTCGCCCTCGAGATCCGCCTCATGGTACCGGGAAGAAGGGCGGCGATCTGAATCTTCTCGCATCGTGTCGATCCTCACGACACCACTAACAAGAGGTCCTTGTCCGTGTTCGTCGAGAGAACACTTCGGGAAACAAAGGCGAAGGTAGAGGTATCAACCAATAAAGCCACCTCTAGCTTCCGTGGATGAAGTAAAATTGCTGGATCCACTGATTCGATGTACAAGAGCGAATGATAAGAGTAGTCGGATGGTGATCAGTCCATCGCGCACCCAAACCATTACTCTGCACACGAATAGGCGAATTATGCAACCAACTCTCGGAATTAGACTGAAGATCTCGACAAACGAGGGTCGGAACAAAGGAGTGATGCATGCCCTGCACCGGATCTGGTGTAGGTGATGTCGTCGCGTCGGAAAACACCGGAAGGCACGAGAAGGAACAAAGAGAAGTCCACCAGTCGAAGGATCCCTCGGATAGCATGAAGACCAGATGTAGCAACACCATTACCAAAGGAGGAAGCGAAACCCTGAAGGTACGATGGAACCCAACCACGAGAAATCCTGGACTCGAAGAGAGAGAAGAGAGCGGATTCAAAACACGCAGAGGTGAGAGGAGAGCAGCAGAGGGGTAAGGAGTAAAATCAGACCTAATCAGAACTATCCAACCGGTTTTGCAAAATAGTTTTGACACTCTACTTCGGCCGTTAGCTAGGTTATCCTACAGGATGGACTTGTGGGGTATCGCAACTGCTGAGCTCTGATACCACTCTGTAACACCCTCAGAATCGGCCCTATGCAAGTTTTAGCAAAACCCGCCAAACCCGCATAGAAACGATTCAAAGGTGCCCACCAGGCACTTTCGTGCGGGTGGAAAACGAAGTAATATCATTACACAATAGTCCACGATGGAACCCACAGAACAGATATATACAACGGCGACTCAAAGAGTCAAGAATACAGATATACAGTACAAAGATCCAAATCAGCTTGAAAACGATACAGCGTCCGAGTACGGACAAGATGCAAATTGAGCTAAGAGCCCTGAAGAATAACCAATGGCGTCCATAACCCTGCCCAGGCCAAGCCGGAAGGGTAACCCTGCTAACGACATCGATCTCAAAACCTGCTAGAAACAAAAGGGGTTCCGACAAAGGGCAAAGGAAGAAAAAGAGAGCGGTCAGTACTGAGGCCAGTACACGGCGAGACTAGAATTCGGCGGTCCTCGCCTACATAGGTATGGTGGACTGAAGCGGCAGCGCGGCATGCACTAAACAACCTATAGAGACTCGATAAAACTGTCGGCTATCAGAGAGGGATAAGAAAGACCTATCCGGAGCCAACCTGATGCTACCACCAAACATACCCATCCTGGTATTTCCCCCTCGAGACCAAACGAGGAAGTCAACCGAGGAACTCACACCGTTGGCAGTTTTATTTATTCAGTTATCGTGGCAGTAGTTACTAGTCAGGTATAGATAGTCATCCTGATATAATAAGCAGTGGGCACTTTTAGTTAACCATTCCATTGTAGTTGCAACAGTTACTAGTCAGATACAATTAGCATGAGATAACCCAAACCCAGCAGTTGTTGGTACTTTTATTTAGCCATTCCGTTGCAGTGGAGCTAATTACTAGTCATATCGGATTCAAGTCAATTTATAACAGTAAACTTTAGTTATAGTTGTCTATGATCGAGAACTGTGCTCCAAGTCGTCCATAACCGCGGACACGGCTTTTCGAAAAGATTTAACCCTGCAGGGGTGCACCAAAGTATCCACACGCACTTCGACCCTTTTTGCCAGATCAGTTAACATACACCCATCGGTATGTCGGTGGGGCCTAAGTCATGACGTTTCCCAGACCCAAAGCAAGTACATGGGGGCCACCCCACTAAGCTACCCGCAACGAAGTCGGCCGGTCTCCGAGACGGACTCAGGGTTTGCGCCAATGGCTGTAAACGACTGGGAACCCGAAAATGAGACTGGGCTTGTCGATACCGCGAAAACACTCCACTTACCTAAACAGTACAGGTGCAGTACCTCGCACAATTTAAATTAAGCAGTAAAGCATGGCATAAGTACAGAATAGTAATAAAGCCCCAAACTACTTGTGGCCCCCGGTACAATACTTTGAAATGAGGTACTAATCGATGGGGGTGCCCATACACCCCACCTATGGTTAGCGCGCTCGATCTCGGAACAGGTGTCAAGAACTCGGGGTCCTACGGGACACAAGTGGACGGTTAACAACCAAATAACATCTATTGCCCACCTGTGCCTCTGCATTTACCTACTTTCAATTTTAGTTATTAAACAATAATTAAAGCCATGAACATCTCCAACATTAAACATGTGGCAATACTCCAACAACTGTGGTACTTGACGACACGCAACAACACTTGAGCAAGCGACTACGACGCGCAGGTCCAACTATCTACCAAACAACAGGTAATAGGATGTGTCCAGGGCAATATAAGGCCGCAAGGGATATCACGGAAACTAGAGCATCGCAACACAGATAGCAATAGATCAACAGGAGGGAATAAATACTATAAAAGTAAGATAGGTAGAAAAGGGGGAGGTGCTCGCCTGAAAACATTGCCGAAGGTTCATCCGAAGATCGGGTCGACACTCGCATCAACTCATCGGCCTAATCCGCGAAGAAGCAAAACACTAGAAGAAACACCGAATGCACTATTTAATACTACGGCAAAAGATCGGGCATGATGCATGTATGATGTATGACATGGCAAAGGTGCGGTGCAATTAGGCAAGATTAAGCGGAACCGGGGTCCCGACATTTATTAATAGGCGGTTCAAGTTATTTATCTACCCCGCAAATTAAGTGTTGGGTTAACAGGGCGGAACATGGCATCGGTTCGCTACACCAATTTAAATGGAGGCGGTATAATACAAGTATATCCCGCATAAACACTCCATATTTAATTATGAGGTGAATCGGCATAATGCCCCCAAACCACAGACAAGTATGCATGCATGAACAATTTAATATGCATCAGTTGATAATGTCATATTATAAAATAATGGGGGTCTCGGATAGGGAATCACATATTAGGGTTCGGCGAACTTGGGCTCTGAGGGGTTCGGGGTTGGGTCTCAGGGTCCGGATCTGGGGTTCGGTCTCGGCGGGATCGGTCTCGGATAACGGAAGTAGATCTTGTCGCATCCGGGAAGAAGGACTTGGCTTGGCGTCGGGGCGCATTGGATTTGCCCTGGTCGGTGCCGATCTTGTCGTTGCGAAGATCTTGTCGGGTCCGCGCCATCGAGTCGGTCTTGGCATTCGGGAAGAAGAACTTGGCGTGCGACGTCGTCGGCATCGGTGCGGGAAGGAGGTCTTGTCGTTCCGTGTCGGTGACCTTGGCATCCGGGTTCTCGGCGAACTTGGCGTCTGGGAAGGATTACTTGTCGCCCCGGGGTCTCGGGTCGAAGAACTTGGCGCGCCCGGGTTCGGTCTTCGCATTCCGGTTCCCTGGGTGGTCGGCGAACTTGGATCTAAAGTCGAAGTTTCTCTCGAAGATCTTGGGGTTCCCTCTTGGTTTGCCGATGTCGATCTTGTATTGGACTCGGGTGTTTTGGGGGAACATCGCACAAACACATATGGATGCGTGTACACTAGCGCCACCATGGTACACGACTTGCCATCGGGGTTGTCCATCAGCTCTCTTCACATCACACCAGGATGCCCCCAGATTCCAGAGCACCGTGCGCGCGTCCACGTGAGGCAGCCGTCGTACATGAAGTGGGCCTGCGGTGGCGATCTTGGTCTCGAAAGGCGCAGAACGGCGAGGTGGCCGAAGACGTTGGGTCGATGACGGCCGGCAGAGAGGGCAGGGGCACGGCCGGAAGGGGTCAACAACGGAGCACCACGAGCCCCAGCGTCGGCAGGCGAGGAAGCTCGGGAGGGCGTGGGGTCGCGATGACCGAAGGCGGTGACGAGGAGGCGACAAGGGAACGCGCGGCGGCGGTTGCCCGACGGTGGCCGCGGTGGCGAGGAGGAAGCCGGGAGAGGCGGCGGCGACTCGCAGAGCTCCTGGCGGTGGGGCTCTGCTCCAGGCGCAACTGCTGAGGGCGGCCGGCCGCTGCTCTTGTTGGCGTGACCGCAAGGCCCAGGTGAAGCGGAGGACGGCGGCCGGCTCGGGCGGCAGGCCCCTGGCGACGGAGGCGGTCCGCACAGGCGACGACGACATGGCGGAACCACGCGGGGAGGAAGGACGACTCCGGTCAGAGGGGGACGCAGCGGCAGCTGATGGCGGCGCGCCGACGGTGAGGAGGAAGGAAGGCAAGCGAGGTGGGGATCGAGGGGGACGAGGGGATTCGGGAAAGGTAGGGAGCGGGGGCCTCGCGCGGTCGTGAGCGACGACCGGGGTTGGGGCATCTCGAGCGGGAGGTGGGGATGGGCGAGAGCAGAGGAGGGCGGTGGGGCCAGGTGGGCCAGCAGGTGGCGGCTGGGGGGAGGTGGCGGCTGGGAGAGAGGAGGGAGTGGATTGGTGAGGGGATTTAGGGTTAGGGTTAGGAGAGGCTAGGGTTTGATCTAGGTATCAAGGGCTAGGATTAGCTGGGGTGGTAGGTGGCTGGTTGGGCCTTTGGGCCTGGCCGGCTGCCTTCCCCGTTTTATAAAACATTTAATTTTATTTAGTTTTATATATTGTTTTGTAAAATATTTTAGATCAATAGAAGATCCGTGCGGACCGAGGATTTTATGTTTTAACATAGAGAGGGGTATTTGTAGAAAACAAAAATATGGCTTTTAGCAAAAATTGGTTTAGGCAAATAGATGCATGATGATGTCATGATGATGCATGAATAAAATAACACGCGATTTTCTAGTAGTGGTTTTTGCGGGGCGCCACACTGGTCCTAAGCCAGACACTGAGTGCTTCTATTGCAAGGACAAGGGTCACTAGAAGCACAACTATCCGAAGTACTTAGCGGACAAGAAGGCTGGCACCATCAAAGGTATATTTGATATACATGTTATTGATGTTTTTCTTACTAGCCCTCGTTGTAGTGCCTGGGTATTTGATACCGGTTCAGTTGCTAATATTTGTAACTCGAAACAGGAGCTACGGAATAGACGGCGGATTACGAGGGATGAGGTGACGATGCGCGTTGGCAACGGATCAAGAGTTGATGTGATGGCCGTCGGCACGCTCTCCTTAGTTTTACCTTCGGGATTAGTTTTAAACCTTAATAAGTGTTATTATGTGCCTGCGTTGAGCATGAACATTATTTCTGGATCTTGTTTATTGCAAGACGGTTATTCATTTAAATCGGAGAATAATGGTTGTTCTATTTATATGAGTAACATCTTTTATGGTCATGCATCTATTGTGAATGGTTTATTTCTTCTAAATCTCGAAAGGGATGAAACACACATCCATAACATTGAGGCTAAGAGATGCAAAGTAGATAGTGATAATACTACTTATTTGTGGCACTGTCGTCTAGGTCATATTGGTGTAAAGCGCATGAAGAAACTCCATTCTGATGGACTTTTGGAGTCTCTTGATTTTGAATCATTTGACACATGCGAACCATGCCTCATGGGCAAGATGATCAAAACCCCGTTCTCCGGTATGATGGAGCGAGCAACGGACTTGTTGGAAATTGTCACATCCCAAATTTTAGATTTGGTTCCGCATATCATTCATATCATTGCATCATGCTTTTCCATACAAACCGTCAATCGAAGTGAATCGGCGGAACGTTATTTTCGAAACCCTATTCTATTCTTCTACTAGACTCCTGCGGGGGGCATTAGAAGAACTAGTGTTGCCACCCTTGTAGCATAGTGGTTTAGCTCAACCCTTGACCCTAGATTGTTCCCCTCGATTTTACAAAACCGTAGGAGCAAGAATCGCTCGATTTGGAGCTCGTACGGAAAAGTTATCGCCGTTTTATTTTAAAGGTGGAAAAAGGTCCGAATTTCGGGCCGATTTCCGAGTTCTTTTCTAACTTCGTGCCGAATTGGAGTAGGACCCGCAAAAGGGCCCCACATAAGAGGCCACCCCGGCCTCGGGAACCGCACCCCCGCCTCGATCGCCTCCCCCGCGCGCCGCCACACCCCGCGATCGCCGCCTCCTCGTCCCGCGTGCCCGTGCCGACGCCGGGGCTCCGAGCCGCCACCGCCGGCCAGGTACCCCGCCCCGCCTCCGAGCCACCGCCGCCTGCCGCCTCGCCGCCCACCTTGCAGCACGCCGCCGCTGCCCGTCGAGCCGCTGCAGTGCGCCGCGCAGCCGCCTCCGCCAGCCTGCGTCGCCCGCCGCCAGCGTGCCTCGCCGCCGCTCGCAGCGCCTGCGCCGCGCGCCGCCTCGCCATCTGCGCCTGCCGCCGCCGCTGCTGCTCGCTGCTGCGCCACACGCCGAGCCGCCAGCCGCGCCGCTGCAGCCGCCTCGCGCCACGCAGCGCGCACACACACGCACGCGCACACACGCATGCACGCGTGTCGCCTCACGCGCCTTGCGCCGCGCCCGCTCGTCCGTGCCGTGCCGCACCGCCGTCGCCGCCACACGCGCCGTAGCCGTGTTGTTGACCGCCCCGTACTACGCGCTGATCGTTTCCCCTACCGCGCAGGTAACCGTCATCGCCGGAACCGATCGCCGCACCGTCCGGAGTCCGTCTCGCCGTTTGTTTCCGGTAAGCCTGCATCCATTGTTAGATTTCGGATCAGTGGTTCAGATCAGCCGTTGACCGGTCAGACTCAGGCGTTGACTAGTCAGACGCCCAGTCAGCGCTCAGTCAGCAGACGCGTTGACCAGTCGACAGACACAATTGACTGGTTATTTTCGTTAATCGTTTTAGTTGACAGATTTCGGTAGAAACTTATAAATTGCATAGAAATTTAACCGCTTGGCCAAAAATTGCAAATAAAATATGTGTAGGTTCAGTAAGTCGTGTAGAATCTTGCTGTACCTTTGGTTCAGGCTTTTGCAGCAAGGTTTAGTACAGTTTAATCAAACTAGTTAGTGGCCTTTTCGGGGTAATAAATTCGTAGAAAAAGATCCGTAGCTCCAAAAATCGCATATGATATGTCCCTGGATTCAGTGGAACGAGGGGAATCTCATCGTGAATTAAAAAGATAGGCTTACAGTAAAAACTTCTGCAGAAACTGTCTAGTGGTTTTCTGCAGTGTTTTAATTACTTGGGGAGTTTTATAATTCCTTTTTGAGTAATTCCAATTGGTACTGTTTCTATTCAGCGATGCCTATGCGGTAGAATTTTCCCAAGATTTTACAAACAGTTTACTACCGGCAGCGAATTAATTGAGTTCTAGCTCTAGTTCTGGGCGCTACTTTTTGCAAAATAGTTTTCCTTGCGCTAAAACTATTTTCCATGCATGCAATCGATAGTATTACTGAATAGTATTATGTGGTGCAGCTGTAGCACCAATTCACTTGCCTTGCATACCTTCATGCATCATATTTGTCGCATATGCTTGTGGATTGTTTGTTTATGATTGCAATTGTATCGTGTAGATTGTGACGAGTGCAACGCTTGCTCATGTGTGGATTGTTCTTCCGACCGCTACAACCAAGGCAAGTAGATGCTACTTTGTTCATGATATCGTCCTACTATTTTCAATGCATTGTCGTGTATTTTGTAGATGCATGTGTAGGATGATACTATCGCTATGCTATGTCCTATTATGTGGTAGGACCTTCCTTTTGGATGAACCACCGTTGGTAGATGTGCTTAGCCATGCTTTGTTGAACAAGGGCTGGGTTACATCACTGAGACTTGTTTCTAAAAGTATTGGTTTGTGAAAACTAAAACAACTTAATCAATGAATCTCCTGGGTGTGATGGTATTGATAATTTTTTGTGGTTTCATTGCGGAAAGGCACCTAGGTATCAAGAGAGAATGATTGGCTTCTTTATTGTGTAGCTTACGTGTACAACCATGTTCCAATAATGGAATGGGCGGTTGGTTGGACTTAATAGGTTGTGGTAACTCGAACCCGCGTATCCAGAGATGTAGAATTTTGGTAGGTTGGACCGGTGCGCGTCGGGATTGAGGAGCTACTTCCCGAACAGTCTCTTCTTGGACTTCTCCCTATCATCACCCAAAATGAGAGTGATGGTACGAGCTGGGCTGGCCAAGTCACATGGGTAAAGTGTACAAACCCCTGCAGGGTGTATAATCTAATCGATTAGCCGTGTCCCCGGTTATGGACATCTGAGTTGCTTGATATTGATTCCATGACATGTTTCTCGCTCATTCTAATTTCATAATTGTTTTAATATTGTTGGGTTAACTTAATTGGGATCTTTTCAAAGAAAATCAAAAACTGATTATGAAAGTAGGACAAATGTATTTGCAAATGCAAGCCAGACACAGCTCCAATTGCCAAATATGCATGTAGATGTTAGTACTATTGTCTCCATTACTAGCTCTACTTGCCATACATTCTATGTATTGACCCTTCGGGGCTGCTACGTTTCATGTTGCAGGTTATTCCGATTCTGAGTAATCGATATAGGCCACGGTACTCCACTCGGCACTTGTTCACTTGTGGGCAATTTGAAGAATGGAGGATTTACCTTATTTATGTTGCTACCTGAATAATTTGAGCTATCTTCGTGCTAAGCTTTTATTGTAATAATGGTACTCTGGATCATCGTTATTCATGATACACGGATATTTTGCTATGTTATTCATCTTATTCTATTGTGCGCCAATGAACCGATCCAGGGATTAGCATGTCACATAGAAGCCTCGGTCTTTTCAGAACCGCGGTGTTACAGGATGGTATCAGAGCCCGTGTGTCGACTGTAGGATCGTGACCTAGGATTAGATTAGGAAGCCATAGATTTATTAAAGCCTATATTAACTCTGTCTTTCATCTTATGCCTTTCACCCTCGTAAATTCTTAACATATGCTATTCTCACACTTTCCTCTTTTACTTGATAGATGGGAGAAGTCAGGACTGAGTATGTCACCATGGAATCACCAAGGCCCTTTGCAAGGCAGTTAGCTCAGCTCTCGCAGTCATTGGGATTGCCACTGCCCATGTTCAAGGGAAGAAGGCTGTACACCTATGGATATGGAGAGGATGCATGGGAGATCACTACCTTCATATTCAGGGACGCCGCCTTGCCAAACCCCGTGCACTTGATCTACACCAAGACATACTGCAACTAGGGACTTGGAATCAACTTGGCCATACATGAAGCCCTGTCTCGCCAGTGCCATTATGTCCGACACCTACTGCCAGCAGATTCACCCTACCGTGACTATGGGAGGCGTGATGAAGATGGGCACATTATGGTTACCCCGGGCGACAGGAACAACATGCCGCCCCGTCGGAGGCACATAGATGACATGGAAAGGGAGAATGGAGCGCTAGCTGAGAAGGTGATGATGATAAAGGAGATTGCAGACTTTGCTAGCAATGGTATGGTGGTCCAAGGACAGGAGATTGACACCCTGCATGAAGCTGTGGGAGTTCTGGAGAATGTCCTGATAGCCAGAGATGCAACCATAGCTCATCTTCATGGTACTGTGTAGGAGAACACCCAAAACATACAACAGCTGCAAGGGACCGTCCAGGAAAGGGATCAAATTATTGAAGCTATGACAGCCCAGATTGCCGCTCTCCAAGCACAGCTGAATCCACCCTCTGATGATGACAATGGAGATGGTGGCAACAGTGGGGACGAGGATGATGATGATGGAGACGATGATGGTGGAGGTGATGAAGATGTTGCAGTTGCAGCTGAGAGTGAAGAAGAAGAGGAGGATCCAGAAGAGGTGGAGTTTGAGATATCAAGTGATGATTCAGGAGAAGTGTACACTCCGCCGCCATGGTTGTACCGCGAACCGAAGCGTCAACGCATGACAGCAAGGACCTACTGCAACCTCTTCAAGAAGTAGATAGAAGTCCACCAATTAGTGCACGTTAGGCAAATTCGTTAGGATTAGTCTCGATCGATGTGAAGCTTAGCTTGTGTTAGTTTAAGAGTGTTTAGTTGCTTATTTGTGTACTCCAATATCCCAGGAATTATTTGTGCGAATTTTATGAAAGAGTTATGGCAATTTTGGTTACTATCTGTGTTATTTTCGCTGCAGTTTTCTGCTGATACAGCAGTACTGCGCGATTTTTCATATTTTTCTGGTAACTCAGAAAAATCTGAAAAAACTTGGGCTGATGCGAAACTCTCTGTACTATATGTGCAAAAATCAGCTAAATTTTCTGACGAGTTTAAGTCAGGCGGAAAAATTCGTGAACGCTGCTGGACTGTTCTGACAGATTGCTGTTTTTGTTGTTTAGTTGATCAACTGTTTAGTTAACCATTGCCAACTCTTGTAAAACTATTTCAGTAGTTATATACTGCTAGGATTAACACCTGGGATGTTTCTGGATCGCTTGTTTGTTGATGTGTTGCTTGCTTGTGATTGTCTGCTATTGTTTGATGTTGTTTGATCATATGCATGGGTAGAATCCAATTGTCGTAGTTGATTCTTTCTAAACTTACCTGTGCTGAACCGCAGATGCCTCCCTGCCGTCAACCCACTGAGTTGGAGCAGCTCATGGCAGCTCAGGCATAGCTGACCCAAGTGATGACTCAGTTCATGGCAAATCAGAACAACAACAATGGAAACAATCAGCCTCAGGGAGATGCTCTCACTAGATTTCTGAGGCTAAGGCCAGCTAAGTTCTCTACTGCAACGGAACCAATGGTTGCTCTCGAATGGTTGCGTTCAGTCAACAAGGATCTAGTAACTGTTGGATGCACTGATGCGGAGAAGGTGAGGTTTGCCGCTCACCTACTGGAGGGACTAGCCGCTTCTTGGTGGGACACTTTTCAGATCACCCACCCGCTGGACACCGTGACTTGGGCAATGTTTGAGGAAGGTTTCAGGACCAACCACGTGTCTTCAGGAGTTCTGAGCCTGAAGAGGAAGGAGTTCCGCAACTTGCGCCAAACCAATCGCACCGTGGCCGAGTACATTGAGGAGTTCAACAACTTGTCCCGTTATGCACCTGAGGATGTTGACACTGATGCAAAAAGGAGGGAGAGATTTCTGGATGGCCTCAGTGATGAGCTTTCAGTACAGCTACTTGTGGTTTACTGCCCCACTTTCCAGGAGCTTATGGACAAGGCCAGGATCTTGGAAGGGAAGCACAAACAGGTGGAAAGCCGCAAGAGGAAGAACAGCAATCACCACTCTGGTTCACACCACAAGTCTCGCACATCATATGATGGATACTCCAAGCATGGAGGGAGTGACCATGGGAGCCATGACCGCCACCACCATGGAGGCGATGGACATCGTCATGACAACCATAGGAGCAGCCACCACAGTCACAAGGGAGGACACTCTCACCACTCTGGAGGACACGGTGGACATGACCGCAACCGTGATCGCAACTTTGTGAAGAAGGATCTGAGTGAAGTGACGTGTTTCAAGTGTAAACAGAAGGGACACTATGCTGACAACTGTCCGGAGAGGAAAGGACTGAAGCCAACAAACAGCGAGAAGGCCATAGTGAACCACATGAATGTGGAGGAGATTCCAGATGAGCCTGACCTTGTGATTGGTAAGTTCCCAATCAACACTTACCCTGCACTTATACTTTTCGATACTGGTGCATCGCATTCAATCATATCAAGGGCATTTGTGGATAAGTATAAGTTACCTACTGAGTCTATGAAAAGGTCTATTAGAGTGAGTTCACCTGGAGGAGATATGATAGCTAGCGCGGGATGCCGCGATTTAACTGTGAGGATTGGAACACACAGCTTCAGTGCACATTTGGTAGTGTTGGAATCACAGGGATTAGACGTTATTCTGGGTATGGATTGGATGTCTATGCATGAGGGACACATAGATTGTGCACGGCGAGCTGTTTCACTCAAAACCCCGGATGGTAAGAGGATTAGATTCAAGTCGGCCGTACGACCAGGAAGGTGTAAGTTGAATTCTCTTAAGGGGGTTAGCATGGATACTGTGCCAGTGATTAAGGATTATCCTGACGTGTTTCCGGAAGAGCTGCCAGGGATGCCACCTGACAGGGAAGTAGAGTTTCTTATCGACCTGATGCCGGGAACAGGACCAATAGCAAAGAAGCCATATAAGATGGATGTGGATGAGCTGAAGGAATTGAAGAAGCAGCTGAAAGAGCAGCTGGAAAAGGGATTCATTCAGCCTAGTTCGTCGTCATGGGGTGCACATGTTCTGTTTGTGGAGAAGAAAGACAGCAGCAAGAGATTAGTAGTGGACTATCGCTCGCTGAATGAAGTAACCATCAAGAACAAGTACCCTCTGCCAAACATAAATGATTTGTTTGATCAACTGGAAGGAGCGAAGGTGTTCAGCAAGATTGATCTGCGATCAGGCTACTTTCAATTGAAGATCCGGGAGGAGGACGTACCAAAAACCGCCTTCACCACTAGGTATGGTTTATATGAGTATACGGTTATGTCTTTTGGACTAACGAATGCCCCGGCATACTTCATGACCATGATGAACAAGGTATTTATGGAGTACCTGGACAAGTTCGTGGTGGTGTTTATTGATGACATACTGATATATTCCAAGGATGATGCTGAGCATGAAAAGCATCTGCGACTGATTATGGAGAAGCTGAGGGAACACAAGTTGTATGCCAAATTCAGCAAGTGTGAATTCTGGCTTAACACCGTTGGGTTTCTTGGACACGTAGTGTCAGGAGAAGGAGTCGCTGTTGATCCAAGCAAAGTGACTGCAGTAACTGAGTGGGAAGCACCCAAGAATGCGGGAGAGATTCGAAGCTTTTTGGGACTTGCTGGATATTACAGGAGGTTCATTGAAAACTTTTCCAAGATTGCTAAGCCGATGACTGAACTTCTGAAGAAGGAGAGGAAGTTAGAATGGTCAGACGTATGTGAAGCCAGCTTTCAGGAACTGAAGCGTCGACTAGTGACTGCGCCTGTTCTGTGTTTACCAGATCTTCAGAAGGATTTCCAAGTGTACTGTGATGCTTCTCGACAGGGACTTGGGAGTGTGCTGATGCAAGATGGGAGAGTGGTGTCATATGCCTCACGACAACTTAAGCACCATGAGCGGAATTACCCCACACACGACTTGGAGTTAGCGTCAGTGGTTCATGCGCTCAAGGTATGGAGGCATTACTTAATGGGAAAACACTGTGATGTGTACACCGACCACAAGAGCCTGAAGTACATATTCACGCAGAAGGAACTGAACATGAGGCAAAGGAGATGGTTGGAACTTATCAAGGACTATGATATGAATCTGCAATACCACCCAGGAAAGGCCAATGTAGTAGCAGATGCTCTGAGCCGGAAGGTTTATGCCAATGGATTGACAATTGGTGAATTGCCCGAGGATTTGTGCAAGCAATTCAAGGACCTTAGGCTGGAGGTTGTATCTGAAGGATACTTGGCAACAATGGAAGTCCAACCAACACTACAGGACAGAATCGTGAAGGCTCAAGTAGGAGACAAGGAAATAGAGGAGATAAAGGAAAAGATGAAGGAGAATCGGGAAAAGGATATTCGCGAGGATGAGCATGGTACCTTGTGGTATGGAGATCGTTTGTGTGTGCCCAGCGACCCGGAGATAAGGGGGTTGATTCTGCAGGAGGCTCATAACTCTCCATACTCCATACATCCGGGCAACACAAAGATGTTTATGGATTTGAAGAGCAGATTTTGGTGGAACAACATGAAGGGAGATATCGCCAAGCATATTGCCCTATGTGATGTGTGCAGCCGAGTGAAGGTTGAACACCAGAAGCCAGCAGGACTGCTACAGCCATTGCCTGTGCCGGATTGGAAGTGGGATAGAGTGGGAATGCACTTTATCACAGGATTGCCCAGGACCAGGTCAGGATATGACTCTATTTGGGTAGTGGTCGACCATTTGACCAAGGTAGCCCACTTTATACCGGTGAAGACGACCTATACGAGTGCAAAGTTGGCCAAGATTTATATGGACAGAATTGTGTGCCTACACGGAGTTCCCCAGAGTATCGTATCTGATAGAGGCACCCAATTCACCTCACACTTGTGGCGCCAGCTGCACGAGTCACTTGGTACTAGATTGGAGTTTAGCACAGCGTTTCACCCACAGAATGATGGACAGACCGAGAGGGTGAATCAGATTTTGGAGGACATGCTGAGAGCTTGCGCCTTGGCTCATGGTTCTAGTTGGGATGAGAATCTGCCGTATGCGGAGTTTTCCTACAACAACAGCTATCAAACCAGCATCAAGACGTCACCGTTCGATGTGCTGTATGGGAAACGGTGTCGGACACCATTGCTATGGGATGGAGTAGGAGAACGCCAGTTGTTTGGGCCTGATTTGATCAAGGACGCTGAGGAGAAGGTCGCCTTGATTAGGGACAGGCTGAAGGTAGCACAATCAAGGCAGAAGAGCTACGCTGACGCCAAGCGCAAGGAAGTGGTGTATGACATAGGTGATAGAGCATACCTCAGAGTATCGCCACTTCGTGGAATCAAGAGATTTGGAATTAAGGGTAAGCTGGCACCTCGGTTTATTGGACCACATCGGGTCTTAGCACGCAAAGGAGAAGTTGCTTATCAGTTGGAGTTGCCAGAGGCTCTGTCCGCTGTTCACAACGTGTTCCACGTGTCCCAGCTGAAGAAGTGCCATCCGGAGATGATGGATACACCGTTGAGAGACACCGTACCGCTAGAGGAGGTTCAGCTTGAGAATGACTTGACCTATGAGGAGAAGCCGGTCAAGATTCTAGAGACAGCAGAGAGGATTACCCGTACCAAGACGATCAGGTTTTGCAAGGTGCAGTGGAGCCACCACACCGAAGAGGAAGCCACTTGGGAGCGTGAGGATGGCATCCGAGAGGACTACCCACACCTATTTGCTAGCCGCGCCGAATCTCGAGGACGAGATTCATCTTAAGGGGGTTAGTCTTGTCACATCCCAAATTTTAGATTTGGTTCCGAATATCATTCATATCATTGCATCATGCTTTTCCATACAAAACCGTCAATCGAAGTGAATCGGCGGAACATTATTTTCGAAACCCTATTCTATTCTTCTACTAGACTCCTGCGGGAGGCATTAGAAGAACTAGTGTTGCCACCCTTGTAGCATAGTGGTTTCGCTCAACCCTTGACCCTAGATTGTTCCCCTCGATTTTAAAAAACCGTAGGAGCAAGAATCGCTCGATTTGGAGCTCGTACGGAAATTCGGGCCGATTTTCGAGTTCTTTTCTAACTTCGCGCCGAATTGGAGTAGGACCCGCAAAAGGGCCCCACATAAGAGGCCACCCCGGCCTCGGGAACCGCACCCCCGCCTCGATCGCCTCCCCCGCGCGCCGCCACACCCCGCGATCGCCGCCTCCTGGCTCCGAGCAGCCGCCGCCGTCTCCTTCCCCCGCCGCCGGCCAGGTACCTCGCCCCGCCTCCGAGCCACCGCTGCCTGCCGCCTCGCCGCCCGCCTTGCAGCACGCTGCCGCCGCCCGCCGAGCCGCTGCAGTGCGCCGCGCAGCCGCCTCCACCATCCTGCGCCGCCCGCCGCCAGCGTGCCTCGCCGCCGCTCGCAGCGCCTGCACCGCACGCCGCCTCGCCATCTGCGCCTGCCGCCGCCGCTGCTGCGCCGCGCGCCGAGCCGCCAGCCGTGCCACTGCAGCCGCCTCGCGCCACGCAGCGCGCACACACACGCACGCGCACACACGCATGCACGCGTGTCGCCTCACGCGCCTTGCGCCGCGCCCGCTCGCCCGTGTCGTGCCGCACCGCCGTCGCCGCCACACGCGCCATAGCCGTGTTGTTGACCGCCCCGTACTACGCGCTGATCGTTTCCCCTACCGCGCAGGTAACCGTCGTCGTCGGAACCGATCGCCGCACCGTCCGGAGTCCGTCTCGCCGTTTGTTTCCGGTAAGCCTGCAGCCACCGTTAGATTTCGGATCAGTGGTTCAGATCAGCCGTTAACCGGTCAGACTCAGGCGTTGACTAGTCAGACGCCCAGTCAGCGCCCAGTCAGCAGACGCGTTGACCAGTCGACAGACACAGTTGACTGGTTATTTTCGTTAATCGTTTTAGTTGACAGATTTCGGTAGAAACTTGTAAATTGCGTAGAAATTAAACCGCTTGGCCAAAAATTGCAAATAAAATATGTGCAGGTTCAGTAAGTCGTGTAGAATCTCCTGTACCGTTGGTTCAGGCTTTTGCAGCAAGGTTTAGTACAGTTTAATCAAACTAGTTAGTAGACTTTTCGGAGTAATAAATTCGTAGAAAAAGATCCGTAGCTCCAAAAATCGCGTATGATATGTCCCTGGATTCAGTGGAACGAGGGGAATCTCATCGTGAATTAAAAAGATAGGCTTACAGTAAAAACTTCTGCAGAAACTGACTAGTGGCTTTCTGCAGTGTTTTAATTACTCGGGGAGTTTTATAATTCCTTTTTGAGTAATTCCAATTGGTACTGTTTCTATTCAGCGATGCCTATGTGGTATAATTTTCCCAAGATTTTACAAACAGTTTACTACCGGTAGCGAATTAATTGAGTTCTAGCTCTAGTTCTGGGCGCTACTTTTTGCAAAATAGTTTTCCTTGCGCTAAAACTATTTTCCATGCATGCAATCGATAGTATTACTGAATAGTATTATGTGGTGCAGCTGTAGCACCAATTCACTTGCCTTGCATACCTTCATGCATCATATTTGTCGCATATGCTTGTGGATTGTTTGTTTATGATTGCAATTGTATCGTGTAGATTGTGACGAGTGCAACGCTTTCTCGTGTGTGGATTGTTCTTCCGACCGCTATAACCAAGGCAAGTAGATGCTACTTTGTTCATGATATCGTCCTACTATTTTCAATGCATTGTCGTGTATTTTATAGATGCATGTGTAGGATGATACTATCGCTATGCTATGTCCTATTATGTGGTAGGACCTTCCTTGTAGATGAACCACCGTTGGTAGATGTGCTTAGCCATGCTTTGTTGAACGAGGGCTGGGTTACATCACTGAGACTTGTTTCTAAAAGTATTGGTTTGTGAAAACTAAAACAACTTAATCAATGAATCTCCTGGGTGTGATGGTATTGATAATTTTTGGTGGTTTCATTGCGGAAAGGCACTCAGGTATCAAGAGAGAATGATTGGCTTCTTTATTGTGCAGCTTACGTGTACAACCATGTGCCAATAATGGAATGGACAGTTGGTTGGACTTAGTAGGTTGTGGTAACTCGAACCCGCGTATCCAGAGTTGTAGAATTTTGGTAGGTTGGACCGGTGCGCGTCGGGATTGAGGAGCTACTTCCCGAACAGTCTCTTCTTGGAATTCTCCCTATCATCACCCAAAATGAGAGTGATGGTACGAGCTGGGCTGGCCAAGTCACATGGGTAAAGTGTACAAACCCCTGCAGGGTGTATAATCTAATCGATTAGCCGTGTCCTCGGTTATGGACATCTGAGTTGCTTGATATTGATTCCATGACATGTTTCTCGCTCATTCTAATTTCATAATTGTTTTAATATTGTTGGGTTAACTTAATTGGGATCTTTTCAAAGAAAATCAAAAACTGATTATGAAAGTAGGACAAATGTATTTGCAAATGCAAGCCAGACACAGCTCCAATTGCCAAATATGCATGTAGATGTTAGTACTATTGTCTCCATTACTAGCTCTACTTGCCATACATTCCATGTATTGACTCTTCGGGGCTGCTACGTTTCATGTTGCAGGTTATTCCGATTCTGAGTAATCGATATAGGCCATGGTACTCCACTCGACACTTGTTCACTTGTGGGCAATTTGAAGAATGGAGGATTTACCTTATTTATGTTGCTACCTGAATAATTTGAGCTAGCTTCGTGCTAAGCTTTTATTGTAATAATGGTACTCTGGATCATCGTTATTCATGATACACGGATATTTTGCTATGTTATTCATCTTATTCTATTGTGCGCCAATGAACCGATCCAGGGATTGGCATGTCACATAGAAGCCTCGGTCTTTTCAGAACCGCGGTGTTACAGAAATCATACATACCGATGTATGCGGACCGATGAGTGTTTCGACGCGTGGTGTATATCGCTATTTTCTCACTTTTACCGATGACTTAATTAGGTATGGGTATATCTATTTAATGAAACATAAATCTGAAACGTTTGAAAAGTTCAAAGAATTTCAGAATGAAGTGGAGAACCATCGTAACAGAAAGATTAAGTTTCTACGATCCGATCATGGAGGTGAATATTTGAGTTATGATTTTCTCACGCATCTTAAAGCAAGCGGAATCGTTTCGCAACTCACGCCACCCGGAACACCACAGCGCAATGGTGTGTCTGAACACCGGAATCGAACCCTATTAGATATGGTCCGATCAATGATTTCTCTTACTGATTTGCCGTTATCATTTTGGGGTTATGCATTAGAAACCGCTGCATTCACTTTAAATAGGGATCCATCTAAATCCGTTGAGACGACATCGTATGAACTGTGGTTTGGTGCTAAACCTAATAAAGTTTGGGGATGCGAAGCTTACGTCAAGAAGTTGATGCCGGACAAGCTCGAACCCAAAGCGGAGAAATGCGTCTTCATAGGATACCCTAAGGAAACTATTGGTTATACCTTCTATCACAGAACCGAAGGCAAAGTGTTTGTCGCAAAGAACGGTTCCTTTCTTGAGAAGGAGTTTCTCTCGAAAGAAGTGAGTGGGAGGAAAGTAGAGCTAGACGAGGTTATTGAACCTTCTCTTGAGTTGGAGAGTAGCGCAGCACTTGAAATTGTTCCAGTGCCGCCTGCACCAACACTAGAGGAAGCTAATGACAAGGATCATGAAGCTTCGGACGATGCTGCTACTGAACGTCGCAGGTCAACAAGGTCGCGTGCCCCTCCTGAGTGGTACGGCAACCGTGTCTTGACTATCTTGTTAGTAGAAGACAGTGAACCTACGAATTATGAGGAAGCGATGATGAGCCCAGACTCTGAGAAATGGCTAGAAGCCATGAAATCCGAATTGGGATCCATGAGCGAAAACCAAGTATGGACTTTGGTGGACCCTCCTAGCGACCGAAAGGCCGTTGAGTGCAAATGGATCTTCAAGAAGAAAACGGACGCGGATGGTAATGTTATCGTCTATAAAGCACGGCTTGTTGCGAAAGGTTTTCGACAAGTTCAAGGTGTTGACTACGATGAGACTTTCTCTCCCGTAGCGATGTTTAAGTCCATTCGGATTTTATTAGCAATTGCTGCGTTTCATGATTATGAAATATGGCAGATGGATGTCAAGACTGCTTTCCTCAATGGCAACATTGATGAAGAGTTGTATATGATGCAACCCGAAGGTTTTGTCGATCCTAAGGATGCTAGTAAAGTATGCAAACTTCAGCGTTCCATTTATGGACTGAAGCAAGCATCTCGGAGTTGGAACCTTCGTTTTGATCAAGTGATCAAGATCTTTGGATTTGTTCCAAATTGCTACGAAGCTTGTATCTACAAGAAAGTGAGTGGGAGCTCGGTGACGTTTCTGGTACTAAATGTGGATGACATATTGATTATTGGAAATGACATCAACATGCTTAACGATGTGAAGAGTTATTTGAACAAGTGTTTTTCAATGAAAGACCTAGGTGAAGCTGCTTATATATTGGGCATCAAAATCTATAGAGATAGACAAAGACGCCTGATAGCTTTAAGCCAGAGTACATACCTAGACACAGTTCTGAAAAGGTTCAGAATGGATAAGGCAAAGAAAGGTTCAGTGCCTATGTTGTCAGGTAAGATATTGAGCAAGGCTCAGTGTCCAGCTACGGTAAATGATAGGGAAGCTATGAGCAAAGTGCCTTATGCCTCGGCCATAGGTTCTATCATGTATGCCATGCTGTGTACTAGACCGGATGTGTCCAATGCTCTTAGTTTGACGAGCAGATATCAAAGTGATCCAGGAGTGGAACACTGGACAGCCGTGAAGAACATCCTAAAGTACCTAAATAGGACTAAAGAAATGTTCTTAGTCTATGGTGGTGATGAACAGCTCGTCGTAAAAGGTTACGTCGACGCTAGTTTCGACACCGACAAGGATGATTCTAAATCTCAGACAGGATACGTGTATATTTTGAATGGAGGAGCTGTGAGCTGGAGAAGCTGCAAGCAAAGCGTGATCGCGGGATCTACAGTAGAAGCGGAATACATGGCTGCTGCAAAAGCGTCAAGTGAAGGAGTTTGGATCAGGAACTTCATCACTGAGCTTGGCGTGGTTCCAAGTGCATTGGACCCACTGGAGATATTGTGTGACAACACTGGCGCCATATCACTCGCTAAGGAACCAAGATATCATCCAAAGACCAAGCATATCAACCGCAAGTTTCATATAATCTGAGATTATATAGCAGATGGAGATCTGAAAATCAGCAAAGTACATACAGATCTGAATGTCGCAGATCCATCGACTAAACCTCTTCCACGTGTAAAACATGATCAGCACCTCAGTGCCATGGGTGTGAGATTGTTGCCAGATGTAAACTATATTATTGACTCTAGTGCAAGTGGGAGACTGTTGGAATTATGCCCTAGAGGCCATAATAAATCTGTTATTATTATAATTCTTGTTCATGATAATGTTTATATTCCATGCTAGAATTGTATTAAGCGGAAACTTTAATACTTGTGTGGTTTGTGAACAACACCGTGTCCCTAGTACGCCTCTATGGACTAGCTCATTGATCAATGATGGTTAAGGTTTCCTAACCATAGAAATGAGTTGTCAATTGATAATGAGATCATATCATTGGGAGAATGATATGATGGACAGACCCAAACTAAGCGAAGCAATTAGATCGTGTCATCGTGTTCGTCTTTGCGAAGCTTTTCTTATGTCAAATATTGTATTCCTTAGACCATGAGATAATACAACTCCCTGGTATCGGAAGAAAGCTTTGAGGTCATCAAACGTCATCCTATGAGAGGGTGATCATAAAGGTGTCTCTCAGGTGATCGGAAAGTATCTGTTGGGTTGTATGTATCGAGATGGGATTTGTCCCTCCCAAGTCGGAGAGATATACTTCGGGCCCACTCGGTAATCGATATCAACACCGCTTGCAAGCATGTGGTTAAGGAGTTAATCACAAAGTGATATCGGATTACGGAACGAGTAAAGTACTTGCTGTGAACGAGATTGAACTAGGTATGACGGTACCGACGATCAAATCTCGAGCAAGTAAAATATCGCGAGACGAAGGGAATATATATGGGATTGATTGAATCCTGGCATCGTGGTTCATCCGATATGATCATCGATGAATGTGTGGGAGTCAATATGGGTTTCCAGACCCCGCTGTTGATTATTGATAGAAGATCATGTCTGCATATTCTCGAACCCGCAGGGTCACACACTTAACGTGTCTCGACGCTAGGATAGATTGGATAATTGGTTTATGAGTTTTTGTTCAGAGTCTCGGATGGGATCCGGGACATCATGAAAGGTTCCGGAGTGGTCCGGAGAATAAGATTCATATAAGGCAGTGCAGTTTTTGGAGTTCGGAATTGTTCCGGGTTAATCGGTATTGTACCAAAAGCTTCTAGAACCTTCCGGAAGGGGATCAACGTGGCCCCACCTTCCGGGAGGGGGCATGGGCCTATGAGGGAGTGCCCTGGCCGCATTGGGCCAGGGGCACAAGGCCCCATAGGGCCCAGCCGGCCAAGAGAGGTTTAAACTCTAGATAGAGCTTCTAGAAGGGGGGGTTTCCTTGCCCCCCACTCTTCCTCCTTGGGGCCGCGGGCCTTGGCTTGGGGGAGGGGCTAGGGCTTCGCCCACCCCTCTATATATAGAGGGCTGGGGGAACACCACCCCCCCACACCTTCCCCTCCAACCCTAGCCGCCCAGCTGCCCTCCTCTCTCCCTCCCGACTGCTTGTAGGCGAAGCCCTGCTGCAGAAATTCTCCACCAATTGCACCGCGCCATCGCGTTGTAGATCCAACCCATCTCTCCACCATACTTGCTGGACCAAGGAAGGAGGAGACGTCGAGGTGATGCACGTGTGCATCTCACGGAGGCACCGCCACTTGTGGTGCTAGATCGGATCGGATCGCGAGGAGGAGAAGCGAGTATGACTACATCACCCACGTTCCGACGAACGTTCCGCTGTGCGAATCTTCAAGGGTATGAAGATCTAATCCAATCTCTCTCGTTGTTTGCATCTCCTAGATTAGATCTTGGCTTTCCCTCTGTTTGCATCCGTAGAAAATTTTGATTTACTATGCCGCGAAACCCTTCATGAGCATCCCCACGTCACTGCGATCACGGTGAGCCATCTCTTCTTCTTCCTTGCTTCCTCTAGCGCCAGCTCCGCCGCTAGCCGAGCGTCGCCGCCGCGCGCAGCCGTCGAGCGCCGCCAGAACTTGGTCAGGGTGACGATGGCCGTTAGATGACGATCTGATGGATACGATAGAATCACTTAACGCCGAAGAGGTACGCAACCAGTGCCGTGCCATGCAACTTGATGCTACGGTCTGTGTTAGTCGATCCACGCGAAACGTTTTTGACGAATAGGAATAAGACGCGTGGCTAGACTCTGGTTATAAAAAAACAGATTTGAATCTATTAGATATGTGATTTTGTAAAATCCATAACATTAAATCTACACGTCCAAATTTTGAAAATTTTATATCAATGGATTCAGAAAAGCAAGCCCTAGACAACCATGCCATTTTTTTAGTAAAAAGCTTCTGTTAAATTGTTTGTTTTTGCAGAAACTTGTGTATGCTTGTTTAGGCTATAAAATTTATTCCAAAATGATTTTGGGGTTGAAATCTTTGCAAAATGGTTTAATGTGAACCTACTGACCCTAGGAACCAACCCATGGATTTAAAAATGAATTTTGTGAAGTTTAGGAGTAAATAATTGAATTAGCTCATTTCTAGTCAAATAAAAATATTGATTTTTGCTATGGAAATGATTTTGGGTAAAACCTTTGGAAAATGATTTGATTCAAACCTACTGACCCTAAACACCAAGTTTGGTGAATTAACAACTTGTTTGGTGAATAATATAAAATTGTTGCTTTGCTAAAAGCATTTTCCACTACATAAAATAATGATTGGGTTTAAGAAAAGGTTTATAAATAAAACCCTTTTGCAAATGGTTTTGCCACTTTAGGAAATGACCACTTTGAACCTTACCATGTATAGAGCCTAGTAGAAACCATTTTTTTCCAAATAAAACTATCTTTTGCATGCTTGCATGCATGACCTTGTTTCTATTATTTTATGTGTGATTAATTTGTTTGAATATTGGTTGGAATACTAGTTGAATCTATGTTTGCTTGATTGATTTGTAGTGAAGTTAGAAGAGTGTGATATTAGCAAGATCAAGAAGTGAACCAACATTCCCTACCAAAAAGGCAAGTGACACTATCATCCAAGTCCTACTAATTTCATTACACTTAGTGGATTTTGAAACATGCATGATAAAGACTACTATATTTTGCTATGCTAAATCCTAATAGGATACCCTTATATATATTCCTTAGTGAAAACAATGTAGTTGTAAAATGCTTAGCCATGCTATATTTTTGAGAAGAGATACATGTTGAGATTTTATGAAGTTGAGAAAAGACTTATGTTTTATATATATAACAAGTAATCAATGAACCACCTGGGTGGACAAGGATACTCAAGTTTTGAACAAGGTGGCAACAAAAGGGAACCATGTTTATATGGCAATCTCTTTGTGTTGTGCACCAGAAGAAAACCACCCAGGGACTTAGAGATTGAACATGTTTCTCGTACAGTGGCTTCCATGTACAGCCACATGCTAAATGGGCACTGGCTTAGTCAACTACATTGGGAAGACCAATGCATTGGCCTCTTCAGGTTACTGGAATGAGGGAACTTGGAACCCTACATTGGTGCCTGAAGACAAGCTAGTATTGGGAGGACCCTATGGAAAGACTTCGTCACATTCTCAATCTGCCAGTACTCCATCTTGGTGAGTACTTATCCAGCGGCCACTGGTGGCAACAAGATGAGAGTGTGTCATGTGGGTAAAGTGTACAACTTCTGTAGAAGATAAAAATCTAAGTACTTAGCCGTGTCCCCGGTTATGGACAATACTGAGCAACTAAGGCTTGAAGCTATGGGAAATCTCGACATTCCAATTTCAAAAAGAAATTTTTTGAAAGTGACAACAAAATACTTGAAGCACTTGGGGTGTACCAAGGAGCTCAGTAAGATTTTGACAAAGACTTGAAGCACTTGGGGTGTACCAAGGAGATCAGTAAGATTTTGACAAAGACTTGAAGCACTTGGGGTATACCAAGGAGCTCAGAAAGATTTTTGACAAAAGATCAAAACTATTTTGAAAAGATAGGAAAAACATTATTGCTTTCTGCAAATGAGCCTAAACACCACTTAGCCAAATATGCATGTAATGATAGGATCCACTTATTTCTACATAGTAGTGAAACTTGCCAATACAATTCAAATGTATTGACCCTTGTGGCTGCAACTGGTTATGTTGCAGGTTTGTTTGATGTAAGTGTGTTGATTTAGGATTACAAGTCTACAACCAACATGTCTGCCTGTGGCACTTTGAAGATAAAGGACCCCATGCTTATAGATATTCCGCTGCAATGTAATGTAATAGCCAAATGAGCTATGTAAGATGTAATGAATTATTTTATTCCTGGTTATAAAGTTGTATTATGACCTTCGTTTCTTGATATTACATCTTAACTCTGGATGCTAGCTATTGATCCAGGGACTGGCATTGTAAACACAGGGAACTCTACCTTATTAAAGGTTGGGACCTCTTACAGATGGTATCAGAGCATTGTGTTGCCTGTAGGATTGTAACCCTAGGATTGGACAAAAACCCATAGAAAAATAGGAGTTGTATTTGTTCCAAAACTTATTTACAGACAATCTTGTAAACTCTTTCCTCAACCATTTTGGTTTTGATTCTACATCTCTTCTATTTTAACTTGATGGAAAAACCTACCCCATGGCCAAAGACTTCACCATGTGCAAAGGACTTGATCAACTCTAATGACTTCAACATCTTCAACTCTAATGACTTCAACATCTTCAACTCTAATGACTTCAACATCTTCAGCATCCTCACCAAGACTTCAACCTTGGATGTCACTAAGGACAAGTGAGACAAGGAAATCTTGCTCAAGGATTTGGAGTCTAAGGAAACACAACTTAGAAGGAGCCATCATCACCTTTGAAGTTTTGTGACCAAGAGTTTTCCCAAGGAAACCATGATCTCATGCAAGAAGAATCAACCAAGGAAGATGGAAAGGACTCAAGTGAACCATATAGATGGACCACCATATTTAGTTAAGTCCAACACACCAACTCATGTGGTGTAACAAAGACATTTTATTGCCTAAAAATGTGCTTGAACTTCATTGTTTGAGTGAAATGTTTGTTTGTGATTGCTTGCACATTGCTTGTGTGAATTGTGATGTGTGTAATTAGAATCCTTACTTAGAAATCTTTTTCCTATTCTAATCTCAATTCAACCCAAACAGATGACTACTCCAAGAGACTCCAACATCAAGGTTGATTACACCAACAACAACCAAGAGGACAACTTGAGAGAACTTATAGCAACCCAAAACCAGTTGAACCAAATGACAGCTCAATTCATAGCCAACACCAGTGGGGAAGATCCAACCCTACAAAAGTTTTTGGAAAACCAAGCCCAATTGTTTCATAAGGTGACAGATCAAATGCTCCACATGGAAAGCAACTTTTCCAAAGGAGTTTGTGACAACAAAGATGTTATTCTAGAAGGAACCAAGGCTTGCAACGTTTGTGGAGACAAGGATCACACTTCCAAGGAGCATGGAGATCAATGCCCCAACTGTGAAGAGAAACACCCAGTTGGTCAATGTTCCACCTCTCAAGCTACTTGCTACTTATGTGAAGGAAATAATCATGTCCCTATCCAATGCCCCATCTACTCCATAGTTGAACAAAGGAAACAAGGTGGAGTGCAACAAATGATTGCAAACTATCAAGAGGGAGCTAAGTCTACCAAGAAGGATGTGGACAAAGGAAAATCTCCACTTATACCTCCATGCAATACAACCCAATTTAAAGGACCAAAGAAGAGACATATGAATTATCCAAGGAGCAATAGAAGGTCAAGGAAACCAGTAGACATTCCTACCTATGAGATAACATATGAAGAACATGAACTAGAAGCACTCCTAGATTTGGAGAAACCTAAGAAAAAGAAGGACAAAAGTCATGTGCAATGTAATCATTGTAAAGAAATGGGACACTATTCCAATGAATGTCCAGAGAAACAGAAGTATAAAGAGATTGGCCAAGTATGGTGCAACAAGTGCAAAGAGCTAGGCCATTATGCAGCAACCTGTCCACAAGAGATACGTGAAGAACTCAAACTTATCACATGTTACAATTGTGGTAACCAAGGACATTATGCAAGCAACTGTCCAGAAAAGATGAAGCACAAGATAAACAAGCCTATGAAGGATCTTAGCCTTGTCACATGTTTCAAGTGTGGAAACAAGGGACACTATGCAGATGTTTGTCCAGAGAAGTTTCCCCAAGATCCCAAGAAGGCCAATATGTAATCTAGTCTGGAAATTTTTAAGGGTGGTAGTACCCTAGATGCTTTGAACCAACTTGTAACCCTAGCCTTCCCAAATCCCGGGACGAGATTTATTTTAAGGGTGGTAGCCTGTCACATCCCAAGATTTTCCAAATCTTGTTATGTGAAAAATAAAAGAACAAAATAAAACTTCGTTGATTTTCAGGGTGAGAAGAAACTTTTTGAATCCAATTGGAAACTTTCAAAACCTATTTGGATCGAATAAAATCCTAAAGGTATTTAAAAAGATAAACAAACAATAAAGTTAAAAGTATTTGGAATTACTATTTTTGGATCTTTTAATAAAAAGATTTGGTTTTCAAATGAAAAGGTAGAAATACAAATAAGGATTATTTTTATATAACCAAATTAAACCTTGGCCAACATTTTGAAATAAAATGTTTGCTTTGATTAAAAGAGTAAAGGTTTATTTAAATAAAATAATGAGAGTTTATTAATAAACCAATTTTATTAAGGTAAAGGTTTTCCCATTTTAATTAAAAACATCAAAACTTGTTAAAATTATTTTAAACAAGTTTTTCCAAGTATTCTATATTTCCAAATAAAACCTAATGATTTGGTTTTGATAATATTTAGATTTCAAATGGAGTTTTACATAAATCAAATCCTATTTGATTTAATAACTAAGGACTATTTTATTTAATTAATGGATCCTAAAAAAAGAGAATAAAAATATTATTTTGTTTTGAACTTTGATTTGTGTTGTTAAACAGAACTAAACACAATACAAAGTCTGGTGGAAGTTTGATTTGATTTGGTTGTTTGAATTGTTGT
Organism: Avena sativa; assembly: GCA_916181665.1. Lineage (NCBI taxonomy): Eukaryota > Viridiplantae > Streptophyta > Magnoliopsida > Poales > Poaceae > Avena > Avena sativa. The sequence continues at coordinate 434,334,817 of OV702284.1, forward strand.
TTGAATTTCAAAACAGAAGATCGAAATAGAAAAAGATAAAGCAATCAGAACAAAAAAATGAAACAAGACAGCAGCCAAACTGGCCAGCCCACCAAGCCCAGTTCCAGCCCAGCTATTTTTTTCCCTCGGCGAAACGTTTTTCTACACGCGAAAGCACCCACAGAGTCGCAAACAGGTGGACTCGTGCCTCTTCTCCCTCTCTAGCTGACAGACGGACCCCACTGCCACGCGGTCGTCTTCAACCCCGCGCCGGCTATTTCCTCCTCCCTCAACGTCGCTCTTCCGCGATTGATTCCGATTAAATTCGCATTGATCACAGGCTTAATTCTCCCAGAGACCACGCTCCCTTAAACGCCTCCCTCTCCTCGTCATTTCCCCTCACTCACCTCTCCCTCTCTGCCCCTAGGCTGCCCTGATTTCTTCCTACTCCGCCACTGCTCCGACGAGCGTCCCAGAGAAATTCCGGCCATGTCCCGCCACCTCTCACCTCCCACTACACACGGGTTTGTTCTCCACCCTCAGGCGCATCTGCCAGTGCAACAAACTCGCCCGCGAGTGCCCTGCAGGATCGGCAACGACGACCACCGTCGCCACCGTCTGTTTGATACTCCGGCGACTCTTCTAGTAAGCACCTGACCGCGCCTCTCCTTCTCCTTCACGCACGCATCATCGCCATGAACTTGCGCATCTAACCGTGCTCTCCGTTTGCTCTCTCGTGACCCGTAGCGCCGCCCTCGACGACAACAGAATGTGACCGTCGTCAGACGCAACTCCGACGAGCGATTAACCGCAACCTTGCGCGCCCCTTCGTCAACCGCGAGCAGGTTGAGCATCCCCACGTCACTGCGATCACGGTGAGCCATCTCTTCTTCTTCCTTGCTTCCTCTAGCGCCAGCTCAACCGCTAGCCGAGCGTCGCCGCTGCGCGCAGCTGTCGAGCGCCGCCAGAACTTGGTCAGGGTGACGATGGCCGTTAGATGACGATCTGATGGATACGATAGAATCACTTAACGCCGAAGAGGTACGCAACCAGTGTCGTGCGATGCAACTTTATCCTACGGTCTGTGTTAGTCGATCCACGCGAAACGTTTTCGACGAATAGGAATAAGACGCGTGGCCAGACTCTGGTTATAAAAGAACAGATTTGAATCTATTAGATATGTGATTTTGTAAAATCCATAACTTTAAATCTACACGTCCAAATTTTGCAAATTTGTCGTGGTATTGCACGGCAGATGCTACTGGGGGTAGCTTACGTAGAGGGAGCAAGGCGACGTAGGAGAATCCGGGAGCGAGATTGGCACACGATGTACCCAGGTTCACGTCCCCTCGGTGGAGGATCATTACGTCCTGCTATCAATCCAGTATATGATCATAGATTGGTTTACAATGGAGTCGCCGGAGGCGGTGGGGGAGACTAGATCTAATATGACGTACCCCTTGGGGGTGCCCTTGGTGGCTTTATATATGCAGCCAGTTAGGGTTTACAAGTGCTTTAGTGGGCTTTCTATTGGAGTCGCCGCCTTGGGCCTCCAGTCGGCGCCAGTCGTCTGGGTCCAGCACGCGCCACTCGCCGTATTGGGCGAGTCGACCCGCTCTGGGCTTGGCTTCAGTCGGCTCGATCCAGCTGGCGAATCCGCTTCGTGGGTATACCCCAATTGGTATTCCCCCATCAGTAGTCCCCGAGCGCGTTGTCGATTCGACGCGGGCTTGAGGCAGGGCGCGGAGAGTCTTGACGATGGGTCGTGGCGAATCGGCGACGAGCTCCTGAACATAGAAAAGAATCATGAAGCGGGAGGTAGTCGGCGTGAGCCAGTCTGTGATGACCAGTTGGCGAAAGACGTAGGGTGTCGGTGAAGCCGCCAGTTGCAGCGATTCTCCGAAAATGGAGCATGTCGAGTCCCCGAGCGCGGCGAGGGGTGAGGTCGAGTGACCGTAGAGTGCCGAGTTCCCAAGCGCGACGAGCGGCGAGGTCGAGCGACCGGCGGGCGCCGAGTCCCCGAGCGCGGCGAGGGGCGAGGTCGAGCGACCGGCAAGCGTCGAGACCCCGAGCACGGAGAGCGACTAGGTCGAGCGACCGGCGAGCATCGAGGACGAGCAACCGACGGGCGCCGAGTCACCGAGCACGGAGAGCGGCGAGGTCGATCGACCGGCGAGTGCCGCTGTCTGTAGCGCGCCGAGTCCCCGAGCGCGTCGAGTACGCGAGGGCGAGTCCGCGGCGGCGAGTCCCCGAGCGTGTTGAGTACGCGAGGGATAGTCCGTGGTGACGAATCGAAGAGGGAGAGCCACGGTCGTGCAACCACGCGTACATGCAGCATGCCTAGGAGTAGTCCCCGAGGCTCGAGTTGGCTTGTAGAGGTGACTCGAGGCTCATATTTTGAAAATAGTAGTGGTTGTTGCCGAGCGTGGCGAGTGGAGAGGTCGAGCGACCGGCGAGCGCTGAGTCCCCGAGCGCGGCGAGTGGCGAGATCGAGCGACCGGTGAGCGTCGAGGCCGAGCGACCGATTATGCGCCGAGTCCCCGAGTGCGGCGAGCGGCGAGGTCGATCGACCGGCGGGCGCCGAGTCCCCGAGCGCGGCGAGTCCGCGAGGGGAGAGTCCCCGAGCGTGGCGAGTCCATGATAACTGCGAGTCCGCGAGGGGAGAGTCCCCGAGCGCGGCGAGTCCGCGATGATTGCGAGTCCGCGAGGGGAGAGTCCCCGAGCGCGGCGAGTCCGCGATGATTGCGAGTCCGCGAGGGGAGAGTCCCCGAGTGTGGCGAGTCCGCGATGATTGCGAGTCCGCGAGGGGAGAGTCCCCGAGTGTGGCGAGTCCTTGATGATTGCGAGTCCGCGAGGGGAGAGTCCCCGAGTGTGGCGAGTCCGCGATGATTGCGAGTCCGCGATGATGTTGATTGCGCTGTTTTGTTAGCGAGTCTCTCGTCTTGTCCCGGGAGGCCAGTCGCATGGCGACTCCAAAGATGGCTCTCGACTTGGCGTTCTTCCTGGACGATCCGAGGCTCGGTTTGCGAGTCCTCGTCCGCAGTACTTGGCCGTGCGAGTCGCACTGTCTAAGGTTGAGGAGGACATGGTGCTGTTTGTGTAGCACTACCATTTGTCTTGGCCCGGGAGGCCAGTCGAGCAAGGCGACTCCAATGATGGCTCTCGGTTAGCGTTTTTCGTGGACGATCCGAGGCTCCGTTTGCGAGTCCTCGTCCGCACTACTTGGCCATTGCGAGTCGCTCTTTCAAAGGTTGACAAAGGCGAATAGATTTGTTCCGAGGGAAAGAGACGCCCAGTGGTGAGTCCATGCAGCGTGGCAAGCGACCCTCTTTGGCGACTCGGACGATGAAGGCCCCTTAGCAGGTGCGGCGTACACATTTGTCATAGCGGACAGGGTCGCACGACGTTTAGCCAGAAAAAGTCGACGCGGCGGACACGGGTTCGACGCGGCGGACGGAGGTCGCGCTATGGCGAACTCGACGCGGCGGACACGGAGTCGACGCGGCGGACGGAGGTCCGCGCTATGGCGAAGTCGACGCGGCGGACACGGAGTCGACGCGGCGGACGGAGGTCGCGCTATGGCGAAGTCGACGCGGCGGACACAGGGTCGACGCGGTGGACAGGGGTCGCGCTATGGCGAAGTCGACGCGGCGGACACGGAGTCGACGCGGCGGACGGAGGTCGCGCTATGGCGAAGTCGACGCGGCGGACACAGGGTCGACGCGGTGGACAGGGGTCGCGCTATGGCGAAGTCGACGCGGCAGGTGAGTCCGCAACGGGCGAGTCCCCGAGCCTAGCGAGTCCGCGTTTAAGCGTGTCCGCGTTTAGGCGAAGGTCCGGAGCATGGCGAGTAGTGGTAGCGAGCTTGATCGGACCATCGGTCGGATGGAGTGGCGTTGCGGAGTTTCTTTGGTGGCGGCGTGTCCGCGACTGGCGAGTCCTCGAGCCTAGCGAGTCCGCGTTTAAGCGTGTCCGCGTTTAGGCGAGTTCCAGAGCGTATGAGTTGCGCGAGGGCGTTTCCGTGATCGTGGCGAGTGCGTGATGAGCTGTTTTGTGTTTGAGTGGAAGGATTCGATGCAAGATCTTCTTTGGGACCCTTACACGCAGTCAGATATTAATTTGTGGAATTGATAAAATATTATGGAATAATCATGTAAGGCGGCAGGAACTCGATTTAGAGAACGGAACTAATCATAGCCTTAGACGGATCAGAATAATATCACCTGGTTTTGTGCTTTCCATGCAATGATTTTTTCATTGAAGCTGATCTGATCTAACTTTGCGCACTCGGTCGTCGCGTTTGCGCACTCGGTCTTGATGGAGGCGAAGTCAATCGTGACGCTGGTATTTAACGGCGTAAGCCGTAGTTGAGGTTGTAGTACGCCCACGGACTGCACCAGTAAACAGTACTTTGATCCGATTCAATGTTCATGGTTAATCCTTCAAACAGTGCGTACAATTAATATTGATGCAAAATTAGGCTCGAATAGAGTAAGCGATTGGCCAGCAATCAAAGAGAGAGAAAACTCATCAGGATATGCAGTAGGTCATATACGCCCAGACCTGTTATTTTCAACTCGGCATCTGCATGCGTGGTGTCAGGTTTGTTGGTAGCTGAACCAAATCGGCCGGCCTATGACATATGAATCCTCGGATTATGCAATCCTGCACTCGGTGGATTACAAACAAACATGCATACGAGATTAATCAAAATAATACTATAATAAACTGGCAGAGATTGAATAGAAAACTCAAACACCAGATCAGATCGTGCGTGTGTTTGACGTGAGATTTCTCGCGTTGGCGACTACAGGTGCCTGTTCCGAGAGCGTACGTATAGATTCTCCCATCAATGTGTATCAGGAACATGGAAAGAAGATGTTAGATCAAGTGAAATAAATCAATTAAAATAATAGGGAACGATGAAATCGAATTGGAAAACCATGAGCCGCCATGGCCACGTGCGGTTCAGCGTGCACGTCGGAGATGAATTCTTCTGCCAATCGCGCGAGTGAATCAATCAGACCTAATTTGGCCGTTGTTGATGCTAAGGGATCCCGCCCGGATTATCACCCTCCAAGCACCGCTTGCCCCACGGTGGGCGCCAACTGTCGTGGTATTGCACGGCAGATGCTACTGGGGGTAGCTTACGTAGAGGGAGCAAGGCGACGTAGGAGAATCCGGGAGCGAGATTGGCACACGATGTACCCAGGTTCACGTCCCCTCGGTGGAGGATCGTTACGTCCTGCTATCAATCCAGTATATGATCATAGATTGGTTTACAATGGAGTCGCCGGAGGCGGTGGGGGAGACTAGATCTAATATGACGTACCCCTTGGGGGTGCCCTTGGTGGCTTTATATATGCAGCCAGTTAGGGTTTACAAGTGCTTTAGTGGGCTTTCTATTGGAGTCGCCGCCTTGGGCCTCCAGTCGGCGCCAGTCGTCTGGGTCCAGCACGCGCCACTCGCCGTATTGGGCGAGTCGACCCGCTCTGGGCTTGGCTTCAGTCGGCTCGATCCAGTTGGCGAATCCGCTTCGTGGGTATACCCCGATTGGTATTCCCCCATCAAAATTTTATATCAATGGATTCATAAAAGCAAGCCCTAGCCAACCATGCCATTTGTTTAGTAAAAAGCTTCTGTTAAATTGTTTGTTTTTGCAGAAACTTGTGTATGCTTGTTTAGGATATAAAATTTATTCCAAAATGATTTTGGGGTTGAAATCTTTGCAAAATGGTTTAATGTGAACCTACTGACCCTAGGAACCAACCCATGGATTTAAAAATGAATTTTGTGAAGTTTAGGAGTAAATAATTGAATTAGCTCATGTCTAGTCAAATAAAAATATTGATTTTTGCTATGGAAATGATTTTGGGTAAAACCTTTGGAAAATGATTTGATTCAAACCTACGGACCCTAAACACCAAGTTTGGTGAATTAACAACTTGTTTGGTGAACAATATAAAATTGTTGCTTTGCTAAAAGCATTTTCCACTACATAAAATAATGATTGGGTTTAAGAAAAGGTTTATAAATAAAACCCTTTTGCAAATGGTTTTACCACTTTAGGAAATGACCACTTTGAACCTTACCATGTATAGAGCCTAGTAGAAACCATTTTTGCAAATAAAACTATCTTTTGCATGCTTGCATGCATGACCTTGTTTCTATTATTTTATGTGTGATTAATTTGTTTGAATATTGGTTGGAATACTAGTTGAATCTATGTTTGCTTGATTGATTTGTAGTGAAGTTAGAAGAGTGTGATATTAGCAAGATCAAGAAGTGAACCAACATTCCCTACCAAAAAGGCAAGTGACACTATCATCCAAGTCCTACTAATTTCATTACACTTAGTGGATTTTGAAACATGCATGATAAATACTACTATATTTTGCTATGCTAAATCCTAATAGGATACCCTTATATATATTCCTTAGTGAAAACAATGTAGTTGTAAAATGCTTAGCCATGCTATATTTTTGAGAAGAGATACATGTTGAGATTTTATGAAGTTGAGAAAAGACTTATGTTTTATATATATAACAAGTACTCAATGAACCACCTGGGTGGACAAGGATACTCAAGTTTTGAACAAGGTGGCAACAAAAGGGAACCATGTTTATATGGCAATCTCTTTGTGTTGTGCACCAGAAGAAAACCACCCAGGGACTTAGAGATTGAACATGTTTCTCGTACAGTGGCTTCCGTGTACAGCCACATGCTAAATGGGCACTGGCTTAGTCAACTACATTGGGAAGACCAATGCATTGGCCTCTTCAGGTTACTGGAATGAGGGAACTTGGAACCCTACATTGGTGCCTGAAGACAAGCTAGTATTGGGAGGACCCTATGGAAAGACTTCGTCACATTCTCAATCTGCCAGTACTCCATCTTGGTGAGTACTTATCCAGCGGCCACTGGTGGCAACAAGATGAGAGTGTGTCATGTGGGTAAAGTGTACAACTTCTGTAGAAGATAAAATTCTAAGTACTTAGCCGTGTCCCCGGTTATGGACAATACTGAGCAACTAAGGCCTGAAGCTATGGGAAATCTCGACATTCCAATTTCAAAAAGAAATTTTTTGAAAGTGACAACAAAAGACTTGAAGCACTTGGGGTGTACCAAGGAGCTCAGTAAGATTTTGACAAAGACTTGAAGCACTTGGGGTGTACCAAGGAGCTCAGTAAGATTTTGACAAAGACTTGAAGCACTTGGGGTATACCAAGGAGCTTAGAAAGATTTTTGACAAAAGATCAAAACTATTTTGAAAAGATAGGAAAAACATTATTTCTTTCTGCAAATGAGCCTAAACCCCACTTAGCCAAATATGCATGCAATGATAGGATCCACTTATTTCTACATAGTAGTGAAACTTGCCAATACAATTCAAATGTATTGACCCTTGTGGCTGCAACTGGTGATGTTGCAGGTTTGTTTGATGTAAGTGTGTTGATTTAGGATTACAAGTCTACAACCAACATGTCTGCCTGTGGCACTTTGAAGATAAAGGACCCCATGCTTATAGATATTCCGCTGCAATGTAATGTAATAGCCAAATGAGCTATGTAGGATGTAATGAATTATTTTATTCCTAGTTATAAAGTTGTATTATGACCTTTGTTTCTTGATATTACATCTTAACTGTGGATGCTAGCTATTGATCCAGGGACTGGCATTGTAAACACAGGGAACTCTACCTTATTGAAGGTTGGGACCTCTTACAACCAAGGCAAGGGACAGCGAGATCAATGAAGCAACCGTTGCAGAAGCTGTCCTCTACAGCGAAGAATTCAAAGAGATCCAGAGCAAGGTCGATGACTCAGAGATGCCTGCATCGAAGAAGCAGATCTCCGACTCTGATCCTGCGTTCAAGGCCGCCATCGAGACCAAGCCGGTGGAACTTGTGGTAGGCGATGCCTCCAAGGTCACCGCCATTGGGACGAACCTGGATCCCAAATAGGAAAGCGTGCTCGTCGAGTTCCTCCATGAGAATAGGGACATCTTTGCCTGGCAACCAGCCGACATGAAAGGTGTACCTAGGGAACTTGCCAAGCATAGCTTAAACATTGATCCAAAATGTAAACCAGTGAAACAACCTCTACGACGATTTGGAGATGAGAAGAGACGCGCCATTGGCAAAGAGATAGCTAGGTAACTTAAAGCTAGATTTATCCGAGAAGTCCTTCACACCCGATGGGTGGACAATCTTGTACTTGTCCCCAAAAAGGGAACCAATGAATTAAGAATGTGCGTTGATTACACCAGCTTGAACAAAGCATGTCCCAAAGATCCGTTTGCTTTGCCTCGCATTGACCAAGTCATTGACTCGACGGCTGGCTCGGAACTTTTGTGTTTTCTCGATGCATACTCAGGATACCACCAGATCAAGATGAGGAAGTCCGACCAACTGGCCACTTCGTTCACTACCCCATACGACACGTTTTGCTATGTCACGATGCCCTTTGGGCTAAAAAACACAGGTGCTACGTACCAGCGGACAATGCAACGTTGCCTCCACGACCAAATTGGTCGGAATGTTCACGCTTACATGGACGATATCGCGGTGATGTCTAAAAAGTCAAATGACTTAATCTCCGACTTAAAAGAAACCTTTGATAATCTCCGAAAATACAACATGATGCTTAACCCTAAGAAGTGCGTCTTCGGGGTTCCAGCCGGCAAATTGTTGGGTTTCATCGTTTCCCAAGATGGAATCGAGGTCAACCCGGAGAAAATCAAGGCCATCTTAAACATAAACCGTCCGACATGCCTAAAGGACATTCAACGACTAACAGGTTGTGTTGCAGGAGTTAGTCGGTTCGTCAACCGACTTGGAGAGAAGGCTTTACCGCTGTACAAGTTGCTGAAGAAGGCGGAAAAATTCACGTGGACGGACGAAGCAGGTGCAGCATTGAAGCATCTCAAGGAGATTCTTTCCTCGGCGCCCATCCTTGCAGCACCCGGGCCTGGAGAGCCCCTGTTAATTTACATGGCGGCAACCAACCGGGTTATCAGCATCGTCATCGTGGTAGAGCGGAAGGAACCAGGCCATGAGCACGGAGTTCAACGACCAGTTTACTATGTGAGCGGGGTCTTGACGGAGTCCAAGCAGCGTTACCCGCACTACCAAAAGATAGCTTATGGAGTATTCCTTGCTTCTCGGAAGCTGAGGCATTACTTTCAGGAGCACCCAATCACAGTGGTGAGCAAGACTCCACTGTCCGACATTATCAATAACAGCGACGCTACATGAAGGGTCGCGAAGTGGGGCATTGAACTTGCCGCCTTCGAGATCACCTACAAGAGGCGCGACACTATCAAGTCACAAGCCTTGGCGGATTTTGTTGCAGATTGGACGGAGATGCCAGACGCTACTCCATTGCCAGAACCAGAGTACTGGGTGATGCACTTTGACGGATCAAAGCTGCTCAACGGCTCGGGGGCTGCTGTATTGCTACAGTCACCAACAGGAGACAAGCTACACTACGTTTTGCAGATCCACTTCGAGGCTACAAACAACATGGCGGAGTACGATGCACTCATTCACGGACTGCGTGTAGCCAAGGATATTGGCATCAAGCGCATAGTTTGCTATGGATATTCCGACTTGGTTGCCCAGCAGGTGCCTGGCACCTGGAATGCGCGGAACCCTATGATGGCGGCATATCGAGACGAAGTGGACGAGATAGCCAAGAGCTTCTTGGGCTACGAAGTCAAGTATGTACCTAGGGAACAAAACGAGGCAGCTGATCTGTTGTCTAAGCTTGGATCAGGGCGCAAGCAAATTCCGCCAGGAGTTCTCCTAGAGCACCTGCGCACACCATCTGTGAAGGGCGCCGACATCGACAACCTGGATAGAGCTGACTCTTTTGTCAACATGGTGACTAAGGTCCCTCCGGCTTGGACAAAACCGTTCATGGAATACCTCTAACACGGAACTTTGCCTGACGACAAATTCGAAAGACGGCAAATAGTACAACGAGCACAGGGTTATACCATAATCAATGGGCAACTCTACAAAAGGAGCACTACTGGTGTATACCTAAAGTGTGTTTCCCAGCTAGAAGGTCTGGAAATCCTACGCGAAATCCATCTCGGAGATTGCGGGCATCACGCCGCTCCTCGATCGTTGGTCGCGAAAGCCTTTCGGCAAGGATTCTACTGGCTGACCGTGAAGGCGAACGCCGACAAGCTGGTTGAGACATGCATGGGATGCCAGTATTATGCCCGACAACCACATGTTCCTGCTGAAGAACTGCGAACAATACCAATAACTTGGCCATTTGCACTATGGTGGCTGGACATGGTGGGACCGTTACAGACGAAACCTTGTGGGTTTACGAATCTGCTTGTAGCAGTTGACAAATTCACTAAATGGATAGAAGCTAAACCCATTAGAAATCTTGATGGGGCAACTGCCCTCAGGTTCGGCCGAGATCTAGTGGTGAGATTTGGTCTCCCACACAGCATTATCACCGACAACGCGCAGCAATTTATCACTCGGAGAAGTGGAGGCATATTCTTGGGAGAAAGGCATCCGACTTGATCTTGCTTCTATGGCACACCCACAATCCAATGGTCAGGTTGAGCGAGCCAATGGATTAATTCTGCAGGGAATCAAACCACGTCTTGAGGCACTACTACATAGAGCAGCTGGAGCCTGGGCGGAAGAATTGCCATCTGTGCTGTGGAGTTTACGTACTACACCCAACAGATCCACCGGCTACACCCCTTATTTCATGGAATATGTAGCAGAAGCCATCCAGCCTTCCGACATTCTTCACGATGCACCAAGAGTTGCCGCCTACGACGAGGATGACGCTGAAGAATCCAGACGCCTAGATGTGGACCTTCTCGAGGAGGAGCGCGTTTTGGCATGCCAAAGATCCGTCATCTACCAGCAGAAGCTACGCAGCTACCATAGTCGCCGCGTTCGGTATCGCTCGTTTAAAGAGGGGGATTTGGTGCTCCGACTTAAGCAGAAGAAGTCGCACAAACTATCCCCGCCATGGGAAGGACCGTTCATCATAAGCAAGCGCTACTCAATAGGTCTTACTACCTTGTTGACAATCGTGAACTAAAGGATAGACCCAACAAGGATCATAAGCGTAAGCAACGTGACCCGAATGATGACTACCCGGAGCTTGATCGGCCATGGAACATAGCACAGCTACATCCTTTTCTACACTTAGCATTTTTATCTAATTGTGTACCTCTTATATGATCAATGAAATAAAGCTCTCTGGTTCACTCATATTTCTGAGTCTTTTACCTCCTTTAGTGTTCATTTTTGGATCATGTAAAACCTTTATGCACAAGTCTTGCATTTGCACTTGTGAAAATTCCGCCTACGGGCGTTAGCTTAAGTTTTCTGGTATACACGTTCTTTGTCGTTTTTATGTGGATTCTGGAGTAGTGACTTTCGGCACTTATTGTCGGCGATTTTATGCTCAGGTTATTGACGGTGCCATTGGGCATCATCACCTAAGCGCATGGTTCCGACAACGAGTCTTCCGACTCACGAAAGGTCAAGCATAAGAACCAAAGTAATGGATAAGCCGCACTTGCTTAAAAAATATATACATGCTGGAAACTAGTTCTTAAGTAGCAGGAAATAGCAACTATTGTTTTCCGCCTTAAGTTACATCATCAAGTTTTTTCCGCGCATACACCAAAGATGAAACAAATATTACAAAGTTGTTTTTAATTCCTTTGGAGCAGGAGACTTGGAAGCAGCATCGTCGCCAGCCGGAGAATCACCCTCAACGTAGGCACTGTGGTGGGACTCGGAGGAATCTTGGCTGCCGCTGTCGATGCTGTTCATGGGCACGAAGACGTCGATGTCCACCAACTCGGCAACTCTGGTGTCATAACTCGTGAGTGACGACAGGATGGCTTCATGATCAATCTCTTTGCCGTCATCGTCGACGTCGGGGATACCAGAGGTCACCGTGTCGATGTCGGCACCTTCGTAGTGTGCCTTCACCATTGACAGCGCCATCCTTGCGCCAGCCCGTGCACATGAAGCTTTCTAGCTTGTGATACGCTCGGGGGCTCGGCGCAGAATCTCCGAGTACTTCGCTACGGAGTCTGATGCCTTGATGTTTATCTGGAGGGGCTTGGAAATCTCTTTGGCTTGGGTGATGGCCGTGTTGATGCAGTTGCCGGCAAGAACCATGCATTCCTTGTCCGAAAGAGGCGATCGGGTTAAACCCATAGGAGCTGTAAGTTCCGACAAGGAGCACATGAGTTCAATAAATTCAAAGTATCCAGACTACAGAAATACAAGGCGGAGGAAACTTACTGAAGATGCCGGCCTTAGCCTGCCAGATGGTGTCCGCCAGGGATTCTTTCTCTTGTTGGAGGAGCTTATACGCCTCGCTGTGGCGTTGGGTTTGCTCATCAGCAGCTTGCTTCTGATCTTTTAAGATCGCAAGCTCCTCCTTCAAGCGACTGATTTCCGCGGAGGCGGAGTCCTACAGGGCCTTCATTGAATCCTCATGCATTTTCAGCATGTCTTTCCTCTCCTCCTTAAGGATCTTGTTTTCGCTGTCCAGCTGCTAGATGTGCTTGGACTGCTCGACAATGTCCTTGGCCTTGGCAACATGTTTTGCAAAGTCAGAGAAAACAAAGTACATAGTAAGTACTCGGAGAATGTAGGCACAAAACCAAGACGGAATGCCCAAAAAGAAAACAGACTCTTGTTTTTGATGATCTGTTCCTTCAAGATGGCAGTTTTACCCTTTTCGGCTTCAAGATCTGCGTGCATCTTCTGATACTTGTCATTGGCCATGCCCCTCCGAGCATTCTCGTTCTATGGAAAAAAGAAAAAAAGTTAAACCATTGTTTAGTCTACTTGGGCATATAGTCGGAAAATCTCCACCTAGATGCTCGGGGGCTACAGCGAGAGTTTTTAACTTAGCAATATGCTTAGCTTTTCTTGAAGCATCTAGTCGGAACTAATTTAGTTCTCGATTAGAATCTTGGGGGCTATAGAATAAAGTTTTTAACTCAGATATATGCTTAGCTTTTCTTTAAGCATCTAGTCAGAACTAATTCAGTTACAACTGGAGGCTTGGGGGCTACAGTATTGAAATTTATAAACATTCCGTTCGCTACTCTTAAAGCATCTAGTCATAATAGTTCATCCCATCTAAATGCTTGGGGGCTACAATGAGAAGTTTTCTAGCTTAGTCACTCTTAGAGCATATAGATGCAAAACCTATGGTTTTCCGTCTACATCCTCGGGGGCTACAGTGGGATACTCATATGAAATGCAAAAGGCAAAGTAAAACTTACAAGTGCAATGATCTTGAGGTTTGTAGTGCTCTCGGCTAGCAGCTTGCCAAAGGAGATGCTATTTCCTCGCAATATTTCTTCTTGTCGGAGGAGCTCCTCAAGACCGCATGTCGGAGATGTCGGTGCTGCTCCAGGAACCAGAGTTGTGCTGCTCGGCGTAAGCGCCGGATAGACTATCTTGGGGAACTCAAAAGGTTTCTGGGGAGCAAGGGCGCCGCCTTCGGCAGAAGTACCAGCTTCCACCACCGCTTTGCCGCCACCAATGGCATCCTTAGCCGGAGCTTCAGCCATTTGTTGAGCGGTGCTCTCCTGCATTGTCTGCTCGCTGACAACAGCGAGTTCGGTAGAGGTGCCAGAATCCACTTCCATGGCGGAAGGGCCTGATGCCTCCTTAGCTTGTGAGCTTGTCGGGGCAGACGAGGGCTTGACGGCAGGAGTAGCAGGAGCGATGGCGGGGGAGGCGTCATGATGCAGCATGTCTTTGATATTTCGAGAAGCCCCCAAAGTTTTGGAGGTCTTCTTGAGACTGGTCGTGGCTTTCTTCCTAAAACGTGCAAAATGCGTAAGTATAGGAACAAGACAGATAAATAGACAATGTCGGAGAATGAGAAGCTTACACTAGTGGGGGTGCTTTGGCAAAGGGGATCCCGGTGATTCTTCTCTTTTCCGCCTCCAGGGCGGCGGTAGTCTTTTTGGAGGCTCCACCCTCCGTCTTCTTCTTCTTGCCTCCGTCAGCAGCGTCGGAGGTGGAGCTCTTCCGCTTCCGCGCCAACGGAGCCTCGTCGTCGGACACGACCGTGACTTCCTTCATCTTTGGATCATAGATTTGAGGATCCATACTCATCTCATCTATGTCGCTAAGCTGTAAAGTGAGGAGTCACCGTGTTAGATAAGATGATATCTACAAGACGGAAGAACTGGAGTATATGTCATACGCGGAAAATAAAAACCTACCTTTGGGCACTTACCGTCTATGAACATGTCATAGGTGATGGTGAAGCCACGCTTCTTATCCTTCACCTTGACGATGTCCTTAAGGCGGAGCTTGATGGAGTCGCTCGATAAGTTGTCCACGGAGATGCGAAGACTATCCCTTCTATCGTTGGTATACTCGTGCATGATCTTCGCGTGGTGCTACAGAGGTTGGATTCGCCTAATGAACCAGAACATGGCTAGGTCCAAGCCGGTCAAACCCGTCTCTACAAACTACTCGATCCGCCTTATGGCCCGAGAAGCGTCGAGGTCGGAGGGAAGGGAGGCTTGGGATCTCCATGACGAGGCTTCAGCGGCGGCTCCGTCAACGAAGTCTGGGTACGTAAGTTGTCAGCCAGCCAGAGGGATGTCTGGGCCATAAAAGTACGTCTGTTGCCAATTCTTGCAGGACTCGTGGACGGCGATGTCGGGTAACCATCGGCCAGGTCGAATCTTGAAGCTTATGGTGCCACAGTTCCTAAGCTCTTCCTTGCTATGTCCGGCTTCATGTTTGACAGCGAAGAAGTACACAAAAAGGTCTAACCTAGGCCTTATCCCTAGATATCCCTCACAAAGTACCGCGAAGTTGCTAAGCACTAAGATACTATTGGGGGAAAGGTTTTGGGGCTGGACCCTATAGTGGTTTAAGACAGAGAGGAAGAAGTTGGAGATAGGAAGAGAAACGCCGCGTACCATCTGAGCTTTGAGGTACACCTTTTCTCCGGCTTGGGGAGAAGGTGTCACCTCGCTGGCCGGTGCCGCCCGCCGGGCAAGTCCCTCCGTCGCGGGGAGGTAGCCTTCGGCGACCATCTCTTGGATATCGCGGTCGGTGATATCCGAGCCGCGCTAGTCGCCCTTGTGCGAGTCTGGTTCCTCCTCCAGTGGCTCTAGCGCCGCCAAATTTGGGTCGCCGCCGGTGGACTCGATCACCGCCGATGCGGGGATGACCAAACCCTCCGGGGGCACGGCGATGGAGCTCGCCGGCTTCGCCGCGGCTTCGCTCGACGCCGTCATTGATGGAGAAGTGCTGCTGCTAGCCATGGAGTGAAGATTGGGTGCGACTGGTGCAGATTGGAGCTAGGGTTTTTTCAAGGTTTCTCGCGGATAGCTCGAGGAGACACGCGGCTGGAGGAAGAAGATGATGCGAGGAGAATGAGGTAAAAAGTGGAAATTTCCCCACGATTACTATTTATCATCCTCGGCGTCAAGATTCGTGCAGCTTGATAGAATGGTTGCCGCGTAGACGACGTGTTCGCGAACGTGAGCGGAAATTTCGCCACGTCTCCAACCGTCGCCGCCAACGGTTCGTATCGCTCGCGCGGGAAAATCGGATAAGATTGCGTTCTCTGCATGTGTGAGTTACGAGGCGTCGCTGACCTAAGCCTACGTCGTCCTAGCTGACATGGGTAGATGAGTCGTCACATCAAAGATCCCGACATAGACGGATTCAATCCGACTATGGAAGAGTACAATGGAAGATTCAGCATTTCTCCGGCTTACAAGTTGAAGACGGAGGAAACTTTGCAGGGTTCTTTTGGAGGACTACAAGATATTGCTTGACGATTTGCCGACATCCAACTAGACGGAGCATTCATCTGAAGAGGCAATATGGCGCAAGATCTCGAAGTTCTCTGGGGGATACTATTGGGGATATGCTATATGGGTATCCTCATAGCATGTCACTTATCCAGATAACCCGGGTGGCCCATAGTCGGTAGCATGGCCTATGGCCTGCTGGGCGGCCCAGTTAGATGTATCCAGAAGGGAGGCCCATGGCGGATAAAGGAAGGCTACGGTGGAGTCACCAACGTACCCGGAACCTTGGAGTGCAAGATACACAAGACTAGTAATAGACGGTGTAGGACTCTATAACCTGTCCAGCTAGGACTTTTCCCTATAACCCTAGGACCTGGCGACTATATAAGTCGGGCCTATGGGAGCCTTTAGGGCAGATAACTTCAGACAACCTAGTGTCGACTACGACGCACCTCGCAAAGCGAACCAATCCATGTAACTCGACGTATTGCCCTTATAGTGATCTATAGCAGGAGTAGGATTCCGCCATCGTTGTGGGATCTGAACCTGGGTAAGCTGTGTTACCTCGTACCCATCAACCGTCCGCCTTACCCCACGTCTCTAAACACGCACGGTGAGGACCCCTCCATGGCGTACTCGTCGGCAATACCACGACAATGCTCTTGAAGTTCTACCTTCGTTAGAGATTCAAGATGTTTTCGTGGTTTGTGAATTCCCGGATGTCTTTCCTAAGGAGTTGCCTGGCATGCCACCTGATCAAAGTGTGGAGTTTTTCATAGAGTTAGCTCCTGGAACTGCTCCTGTTTCTAAAAGACCCTACCGTATGCCTCCTCATGAGCTTGTGGATTTGAAGAAGCAATTAGAGGAGTTGGAAGGAAAAGGATATATTCAGCCCATCACATCTTCTTGGGATGTCCTTCCATCTTTGTTAAGAAGCAGGATACCAATATATCGCGTCTGGTTGTGGATTATCGCCCACTCAATGCTGTGACCATGAAGAACAAGTATCCTCTCCCTAGAATCAACAATATTTTTGATCAGTTAAGTGGTGCCACTGTTTTTTCCAAAATGGATTTGAGATTAGGGTATCACCAGATAAATATCCGTAAGGAAGATATTCCAAAGACTGCTTTCACCACTTGTTATGGTCTTTACAAGTACACTGTCATGTCCTTTGGTCTTACCAATGCTCCAGCCACTTTTATGCGGCTTATGTACTTTGTCTTCATGGAGTATCTTGACAAGTTCGTCGTGGTCTACATCGATGATATCCTGGTCTATTCCAATACTGAAGAAGAGCACGCTGAACATCTTTGTTTGGTGTTGACAAAACTTCGACAACATCGTCTCTATGCCAAGTTTTCCAAATGTGAGTTTTGGTTATAAGAGCTCATATTCCTTGGTCATGTTGTTTCCGCCAAAGGGGTTGCTGTTATCCCAGATAAAGTCCAAACTATCCTAAACTGGGAGTCTCCCAAATCCGCTAAGGATGTCCGAAGTTTTGTCGGGGTGGCTGGTTATTACCGTCGATTCATCGAGAACTTCTCCAGGATTACAAAGCCAATGACTGATCTTCTTAAGAAGGATAAGAAGTTTGAATGGTCTGATAAGGCTGAAGAAAGCTTCCAGATGTTGAAAACCAAGTTAACAACTGCTCCAATGCTGGTTCTCCCAGACACTAGCAAGGGCTTCGTTGTCTTCTGTGATGCTTCTCACCAAGGTCTCGGATGTGTGTTAATGCAAGATGGGCATGTGGTGGCTTATACTTCCCGTCAGTTGAAACCACACGAGAGCCACTACCCAACTCATGATCTTGAGCTTGCAGCTGTTGTTCATGTTCTTAAGCAATGGCGACATTACCTTCTCGGTAGTCGTTGCGAGTTATACTCAGATCATCAGAGTCTGAAGTATCTTTTCACACAACCTGATCTGAATCTCAGGCAAAGAAGATGGTTGGAACTCATCAAGGACTATGATTTGGGTCTCAACTATCAACCTCGCAAAGCCAATGTCTTTGCTGATGCGCTGAGCCGTAAGTCTTGTTGCAACAACCTAATGATCAAACAATCTCAACCTTCTCTTCATGAGGAATCTGCTCGATTGAACCTTGAAGTAGTTCCTCGTGGATACCTTTCTACTCTTGAAGTGAAGTCTTCTCTAGAGAATCAGATCAAAGCTGCTCAAAGGCAAGATCCTAAGATGAACTCAATTAAAGAGAACATTGCTAGCGGAGTTGCTAAATGTTTCTTTGTTAACGAGGAAGGTGTTCTATATGTCGGTACACGTTTGGTAGTACCAAATGGAAAAGACTTGAAGTAGATAATTCTTACCGAAGCCCATGAATCACCCCTTTCTATCTACCCTGGAGGTACCAAGATGTATCGGGATCTTCGTCAAAGATTCTGGTGGTCTGGTATGAAGAAAGATATTGCTCGTTTCGTTGCAGAATGTGGCATTTGTCGTCGCGTCAAGGATGAGCACCAAAGACCCACTGGTCTCCTGCAACCACATAGAATCCCTGAATGGAAATGGGATGAAGTTGGTATGGATTTCATTACTGGCCTTCCTAAGACCTAGAAAAGAAATGATGCCATCTGGGTAATAGTTGACTATCTGTCCAAGGATGCTCACTTCCTACCTGTTCGCGAGAGCATCAATGCTAATCAATTGGTTGATCTATATCTCTCTCGAATAGTTGTCCTTCATGGGGTACCAAAGAAAATCGTCTCTGATCGAGGGAGTTTTTTCACCTCAAGGTTCTGGACAAGTTTCCAACAAGCTATGGGAACCTGTCTGTCCTTCAGTACAGCTTATCATCCTAATTCCGGTTGCCAGACCGAAAGAGTGAATCAAATCCTTGAAGACATGCTAAGAGAATGTGTCATATCTTTTGGCAAGGACTGGGAGAAATGCCTTCCTTTTGCTGAATTCTCCTACAACAATAGTTATCGGTCCAGTATAGAAATGGCACCTTTCCAGTTCTTATATGGAAGAACCTGTCGTACTCCTTTGAACTGGTCAGAAACCGGCGAAAGAAAGTTCTTTGGACCAGATATGATCCAGGAAGCAGAAGATCAAGTTCGTATCATTCGAGATTGTTTGAAAACTGCTCAGTCCCGCCAGAAAAGCTATCATGATCGTCACCATCAACATGTTGAATATGAAGTTGGTGACTAAGCTTATCTTCGGGTCACTCCTTTAAAGGGTGTCCACCGTTTCGGTATCAAAGGAAAACTAGCTCCTTGCTATGTTCGTCCTTTTCGTGTTCTTTCCAGGCAAGGTAAACTTGCATATCAATTGGAGTTGCCTGCAAATTTCCCTGAGGTAGATGACGTCTTTAATGTGTCTCAACTCAAGCGTTGCTTCAAAGACCCTGTCCATGGTGTTGATCATCAAACTCTTGATCTCTAGAAGGATCTGACTTATCGTGAGTATCCTATTTGTATCCTTGATGAAACCGAACGCAAGACTCGCCGTCAGAACATCAATTTACTAAAAATTCAGTGGTCTCATCACTCTAAGGATGAAGCAACTTGGGAACGATAAGATCGTATCCGATCCGAGTACCCTGCCTTATTTTCTAAAACTTAGGAATCTCGGGACGAGATTCTTGTAAGGGGGTAGAGTTGTAACAGCCCAAGTTTGTGATATATGTAAGTAGTGTTTAAGCATTGCATGCATCTGTTTAAATCAATAAATTTTATGCATGTGAGCAAGTGTTGAATAAAAGCAAACCCTAAACCTACCTTTTCTTCCTCTATTTGAAATATATTCAAAATGGTTTTGTTATTTTGAAAAGTATCAAAATTTGTGTAACCCAAATGGATCACAAGGGCCCTGCAATATTTTAAAGTATTTTCAAACATCTAGTATTTTTTAAATGGTCTCAAACATATTTGAAAAAAATCAAATGCAAAAGAGAAAATAGTAAACAGAAAAAGAAAAGGGTTTTGTTCAAAAAATGGGCAGCCACAGCCAACGGGCCGTAGCCCATCTCCTTTCTCTCTCTCTCTGTCGCGCTGCGTAGTCCGCAGCAACCCAGCACGCCCCCCCGGGGCCTAGTAGCCGGCCAGTACCTCTTCGGCGGCTTTCGTCGTCTTCGTCCCCGATGGAGAGCACCTGCGTGTCGCCGCCGGTGTCGTCGATTCCGCCGCTTCATCTTGGTCGTCCGTCATGCCCTGGCGAGGATAAGAGTCTCCTCGAGCACGTCTCCCTCCACCCCTGGCCTTATCCCCTTCTCGTTTCCTCTCTTTTGTACCCACACCGAAACCCTATCTTGCAGACTCGCTGGTGCCCCGCCGTTCCTGGCCTCCCCCCCGACCATCTGATGGTGCCAGGAGCTCTGCCTCGGTCCCCTGCTTCGACCCGCTGAAGGAATCAAGCCCCGACGCTCTGAATTGTCGCCAACCTTGTCGTCTTCATCGACCCCGACGAAGCTCGCCACTGTCGATTAGCTCGCCTCCGGCTTCACCTGGCTTCCACGACTCCACGTCGAGCACCATGGTGAGCTTCTGGTGCTCATGGCACCCTCTGTTTGCCTGCTATCTGTTTATAGATGTCACGTGCCGTTCGTCTGCGAGCTCCGTCGCCGCCGCTCATCGCAGGCCTCGCTCCGGTGACCCTAAATGGGCGGCGCCACCACTGTGTGGTTCCCCTCATCATGCTCTTTCCAGCGCGCCATTCCGCGCGTGCTGGGATGGCCAGAATCGTCGCCGGCGACCACCGCCTGACGCTCCCCGCCGCGGCGTCTGACGTGGCGCCCTCGTGGCCACAGGGTGGACCCAGCATGGACTGGGGCCCCCTAGTCAGTGGTTGTGGTTAGGACTCACTGCGGTATAGAAAGTCTAGGGTTAGGGTTTAATGACGTCAGGATAACATAATAAGTGTTTAATCTTTTTCAGAAATGTTTAAATATGGCAGAAATTAATATAAACTTGTAAAATTCATAACTAATTCATATTTAATCAAAAAATATGAATAATATATCAAAATGTTCAGAAAATTAAGATATATCTGTCTAATCAATCATCATACATTGTCAACCAACTTTAAACCCTAGTTTAGTTGGAAGAACATCGACACCCCTCATATACATGTGGGTTCGACGATGCACCTTCGCTAGGGCATTCCGAACCCTCTTAAATCGATGTTGCACCTAGGGTTACCGTGTAGTCTTTAATATGACATGTCATCCATATTGATTGTGCATTGTATTATGCCATGTCTTGATTGTCGCCTTTTTTTCCGGTATTGGTTCTTCGTGATAGGATCCGAGCCTGAGGCTGAAGTCAACAACACCAAAGATCCATACCTGTCTACTAACGAACAAGGGAAGTGTAGCCTCTCACTCTGAACCTACCTTTACAAAGTATATTACTTTCTCGCTATGATGCACACGATTCCAATGTGGTCATTTTTCAGTAGCTAGTGTTACCTATCTGCTGCACAGTTTTCCTGCTTGTAGCCTTATACTCCTGATCCACTCCTCCTAGCATACCTAGGTCTGGCATTTGAGCGTTGCTAGAGATTTTGCTACCGACAGCTTCGCCATGCATAGTAACAATGTCTGATATATCCGAATGATGAATCAGAGGTGCCAAGGAAGGTAGTAAGGTAGGAGATGGTGACATCGTCGAAGGAGATAACTAAACATGCTAAGGCTTGTATGGGAGGCCACGTTGGGTGTAGGTTTTGTAGTCCCATGCTCGCCACCACTAGGAACTGAGTTCTTGCCTTTGGAACCGAGATGAGCGTACAACTACACGGGGCTTGGGAACCCCTCAACTCACTAACTTGCCTAGACGATTCCATGAGTCACATAGTTCGGGCTTTCCATTTGGCATACGTATTGAAAACGTTTTCGAAAGAGGAGGTGATGGAGGTGCATCATAACAGGTAGGGAAGTGTGGCTGTGGTTGCTTTGGGTTGATGGAGCCCCTGGTGAACCAACCTTGCCTCACATCTATAGGGACCGGCTTTGGGACTTGACCCGTTACGGCGGAACCATCCCTAGGGCGTGACTCATGATCTCGGTGAAAGCAAGGTAATGGTCGTGGTTAACCACCCTCTGCCGGCCTTCCAAGGAGGAGGGCTAATAATATTTGGCACTAAGAGTTGGTTGGTACGTGTGGGTAAAGTTGTACACCCCTGTAGGGTATTAATCTTTTCGAAAAGTCGTGTTCACGGTTATGAACGCTTGGTGAACAGATTCTAAGATCATAGATAACATTAACCACTATAAAACTTGTTGATCCACGTGTGCTTAAGGATGCTTCCTTTGGGTCGAGGGGGTGATCCAAGATAGGAAGTTCTAATGAAGCTGGTGGTTACCAAGATATGATGAACAAGATGAAGAAGTCATTATCTTATCCCTTTTAAAAGATTCTAAGTAGACGAGCCTCTTCTCTCTCTTCTTTACAAATAAAGATTGCTTTACACATAAGTAAAACCAGAGAAAGCCTTTATAGCTAGAGCATGTAGACACAAACTTATCTAAGTCTTGCGGAGAACATTCTCGTACTCAGCCTTGCGCCATTGTTGGTTTTCTACAGATGATCCAGTTGCGACTGAAGGTGGCTTCTACATTGATAAATCTAATGTTGTGTGATGTAATGTTGGGTCTATGACCTCTGGTTTGTAATAAATCTAATATCGTACTCTGATAAGAGGTTAAACTCATGTTGTTGAATCCATGAGTTCTGTAATGTTACCGAATCATACTATGATCTTCCGTGATTGGAGTTGATATTATCTTAGATGGTCATCCAAGATTAGTTTAACCCTAATCCCGAGGGGTGCTATAACCAGCTAGCTCCCAGACATCCCCGTTCGCCGCCACGCGACCCGTAGCACATGTCCGTCTCGAACACCGCCAGTTCCATGCAGAGCACCGCCCGTGCCCGACCATCCTCGACCGCCCCGTGCCATGCCATTAAGCCCGTGATGACCGCCAGCGAGCACCGCGTCGCCCCCTACCCTCAGCCATGCCGCTAGCCCGTTGTATCGTCGTCGCCGGAGAAGCTAGCCCATCCCGCTCGGTCCCCTCGCCGGTGTATAAATAGAGGCCACCTCCGCCTCAATTCACCACACCATCCCACTCCCCACTCCTCATAGAACCTCCCACACCTCTTCCTGGAGCAAGGCGAGCTCCGCACCGCCGGAATTTCACCGAAGCCCACTACTAAAGAAGAACAAAGGGGTCGTCGATTGGAGCCGCCCCAGGAGCCGAAGCGACCACCATTCGAACCTCCATCGTTGACAACATCGTTCGCCCCCATCGCCGACCCTAGATGGAGCCCTAGTGAGCCTCACATGACCCCCACCGCCGCGTTATGGTTTAGACCTCGGCGGAGTTGTTCGTCGCTGATGATGAACCTCAGCCGTTAGATCAGTTTCTAATCATAGGTCCTAGATTGAAGGATACCGTTTCGATAAGACAAGGTCACTAACTAGTGGGACCCCTCTGTCAGTAGCCCTCTGTGCCGCGCTGTGCAGATTGGACCGGCCCAGTAACACTCCCCCGCAACCCAGTAGATTCAAAAATCAATTCAGAGAGTTTTTCCGAACCAAATTGCGTGAAACCAATTTTTCTAGAAAGGTATTGAAATTTTTAATCCAAGCCCGTTGGATTCAAACCATTTGGAATTATAGATCACCTATAGTAAAAATAAATGGACATAGACTTTTCACATTCAAACATTTTTTAAAAATCAACAATACACTGGTGGAAACAGCCCTATTGGTCCCGGTTGGTAAGGGGATTTAGTCCCGGTTGCCCAACCAGGACGGGGCAATCGGGACTAAAGCCCTAACCTTTAGTCTCGGTTGCCCCACCAACCGGGACAAATGGGTGCACACGTGGCATCGGCAGAGGGCGAGGGGGAACCGGGACTAATAACCTTCTGCCACGGCAGAGATTTGGCCCATTTCTCTGCCGCGGTAGAGAATTCATTTTGGCACATTTTGTTGTCGCGACAGCATTTTCGCCACTTTTTGTGCCGCGGTAGAGAATTCATTTAGCTTGTTTTATTGTTTATTTAGTGTTTTGCACTTATCAATGAAGGAACCTTCTATTAGACAAGATCATCATGACAATATTACATTCAATACACGGATCGAGTTCATGCACTACATACAAAAGTTGCTATTCGATTCTACCGGCCAATTCCTTCAAAGTTGCTATTTTTACAATCCCTATTGTCTATACACAGCCGAATAGTATTCCCCTTTTGGGTTTAGGACTTCTGCATCCAAGAATCCCGCCAATTCCTCCTGAATTGCTCGTACGCGATCCTTTGGCAGAAGACCGTCCCGTAGACGTTCGATCTGATTTAAAAAAGGAGTCAGTCTGTATGAATGAAACTAAACACAATTTGATTGTAATTAAAAACTATAGAAATTGTTTACGTACGTGGAGTTGCTCTAAATTTCTGCCCTTCTCATCGCACGTCTGCCGGATGAACTCGCAAACATAGTATCCACATAGATTGTTACCTGGTCCCTGCGTCAGGCACTTTACGAGAACAGAGTTCAATCAAAATAATAATCAAGCATGATAATAACTGTATCAAAACTAGAATCAAAGAGATGCGCGGATATAGCTAGTGGTTCTTACATTTAGTGGTTGAAATGTAAGCTCCTCTTTCCAAACACCCCTAGCCTTGTTGGTGAACCGTTTCCAAGCGCTGCCCGGCGAAGAAGATGAATAAAAGAAGTTATTAATTACTTGATATCATAAAATTCACGAACGTTGTCAATATAGTGTCGTAATGATTAGAATTACCGCTGGAGAAGCATATGCATGTCCTTCCACGTCTCAAGGGGTTTATGTTTCGAGTCCATGACTACTACACGCCCTTTGTCAAGTTGAATGATTAACAGAATATAGTGGAAGCTGCGAATGCATAACTAATCAATTATATACTTAACATCAAATTATATACTTAACATCGAGTAAGCGAAATAGAAAGTGTATACAAGACAATAACACTCACTCGAAGTTGTAAGGAAAAAGTATTTCCCTTCTGGTTTCTTGAAACCTTAACGCGTGTACTATATTATCCTCCGTATCCTGGGGGCTTGTTTTGAGATTAGCTTCATGAACCCAATATGGCTGAATGAAGCCAATGTCATAGATTTGTCCTCTGCTGCATTCGAGAATCTTCATTCTGCATATTATAGTATGATTATATACATGCAATAAACAAGGTGAGATAGCTGGAGACTAAATTAATTACAGAATTAGTACTTACAGACAATAGGCACTGATGATCGATTTGTCCAAGGCGTCTTGATTGAATAATGGAAATAGTTCATCAAATTCAATGGATATCATGTCATCCTTTTCTTTCCCATGATGCTTTTTTGTAACCCTCAGCACTATCCAGTTAGCCCCGACCTTTGTGGCATGCATGTACCAGTTATGCAATCTTCGCATTTTTGTTGAAAGATTGTTTACCTCCTCAGGTTTGACGAGAGGTTTGCCGTACTGGTATTTGTATGCTACTTCACTCATGGGTAAGAACTCTAACTGGGATAAGTACTGGGCAATACTCATACCTTGAGCAGCGGCAGCTTCTCCGTATTGTGCACCTACCTCTGGATCATACTGCTCTTCGGCCCCATATTTGCTCGACCCCACATTGGTTTGGGAAATCACCTTGAGAGGGGCGCAAGACTGTTTTGCTTGTTCTCCGAGCTGGGCAACAGATTTCTCGCTTGCATCAGTACTGCTCTTCGAGGCTTCTTGTGCCGCATGTGACTTGAGAATAGAACGCTCATAGTCTGATGACAGCTTTGGCTCGGGTTGATGAAGAGTCTTTAGCATTTTCAACACTTTGGCTTTTTCTTCTTTGGTGCTGGGGAACTCTGGCTCTTTCGGCCGCCTCAGCTTAGCGAAAAATGCTGTCGTTTCTGCATCAACGATCGCCGTAGTCTCCTCTTCAGTACAGTCATAAGCTCTCTTGGGAGGAACCTTTGGTACTTTTGGAAGAGGCTCTTGTTTACGTTTCGGCGATCGCTTACCACGATGCACAGTAGCGGTACGCTTACGCTTTTTATCCTGAGGCGCCGGTGATGGCTCCCGCGGCGATGGCTGCGCCGGAGATTGGTGAGGCGACAGAGCCGGGTGAGGCGATGTAGACGGCTGCCGCGGCGGCGACGACCTCGCTGGAGACGGGTGAGGTGGCGGCGAAGATGGCCTTGGCGTGTGATTTCGAAGCACGATACATTCCTTCGGCCATAGAATGGTGATGTTTTTTGCGTCTCCCAGTACAGTCACATCCCCTTCACCTGCAGGGTAGTGAAGATCCAAAACTTCAAAGGTGGGCATGATTTCATCCACCCCGACAACAGTGTAGCCCTCTGGAAACAGAAGACAGTGGTAAGTTGTTCTGGGTCCAATTGGTAAGGCATAGCCGACCGCCACCTTCATTGATATGTTCACAACTTTGACATGTAGCTCACAGTGTGTCATCTCTGTGATATCATCCACTGGGTAGCCAACAGGAGCCATCGTCGGTGCACCATCGTCATCACCATTGTCATCACCCGGGACCTCGGTGGAAGCCACACTGCTTTTTCGATTATTCGATAGGCCGGTAGCATCGAATGCAGTGTGCTGCTGAGATGGGCCGGTAGTACTTTGCTCTTTAAGTGCGTTAATTTCATCTTGTTGTTGCTTTAATCGTTCTTCAATTAAACGCATTCGCTCTTTCTGACTATCTGCTTCAACTTCCGCCCTGTCCTTTCTCCTCTGACGGCTTCTATCAGGATATTTCTTCCTCTCTTCGGGAAACCCAGTCCTCCATGGTTGGGAGCCTCTTGTGCCTCGTGTTCATCCATCATGTTCCTTATTTCCAAGGGCGAGTGTGAGCTCATCATTCTCTCTATCGGGAATGAAGTCCCCATCTTTAACAGCCTTTACTACTTTTCTCATCCTCTCGATTGGCAAGGGGTCTTCTTTATGTCGTATGTTATATATACACCTCCCTTCCGAGTCCAACGTGCCCCCATGCCCGTAAAACCAATTCCTTGCACGTTCTACCCAATCGTCTGTCTCTGGGGTGATCTTTTTAGCACGCAGTTCATTCTCAAGTTTCTCCCACTTAGGAATGCCAGCCATGTAGCCACATTGCCCCATAGTATGGTGATACTTCTTATTAGCAGCATTTAGCTTATTCGTTGTAGACATTTTCTTAGCTTTTTCTGATGTCTTGTATTCCACAAACTCAGCCCAGAATAGTTTTATCTTCTCAAACTGAATATTCTTGAAATCGGGAGTCTTCTCTTTCACGACATAGTCAAGGTGCAATATTTTCTTCCAGTTGGTGAAACACTGGGCCATCTTCTTCAAAGCCCACTCCCTGACCTTAGCCTCCATGGCTCTCCCATGTTGTAAGGCGTCCTCAACTGGATCCTCCGCATTTGGATCCAGCTCTATCTTCGGTAGTTTGAAATTAACCATGAGCCTCTTCCACAGTAAATCTTTGGCGTGGTTAGGGACAAATAAACATGTTCCCTCTTCATCCGCATTAGCAGGTCTATTCCAATTTCTAATGTTGATCGGGATTAAGTCCCTAACGATTACTCCGCATTGTGCCACAAATTTGTTTGCGACAACTTCGGGAGCCGTCGGTTTGCCGTCTT
This sequence comes from Avena sativa, assembly GCA_916181665.1. Lineage (NCBI taxonomy): Eukaryota > Viridiplantae > Streptophyta > Magnoliopsida > Poales > Poaceae > Avena > Avena sativa. The sequence goes on from OV702284.1 coordinate 434,362,252, forward strand.
CAGCGATATCTTTGATCCTGAACCTCTCATGGTCTTGCAACTTTTTGGTTGGGCCTCGTCTGCTCTTTTCAGTAGATTCCTTCGATCCGGAGGGCTAAAATAAGAAAGATCGTCGTTACTATTTCTATATAGATAGCAGATGATTAATTAATGAATTATTATATTACATGCACCTCGCCGGAGTGGTCGTCTTCTCGATTACACAAGGCATCGCCTTCTCCCTCGCGGAAGGAAAAACCTTCAACCTCAAACAAGTCGTCTATTCCGGTAAAAAGAGGATCACCCTCACCGGAGTTGTTCAGAAACGTTGATACGTCTAAATTTTCTTCCCCACGAATCACACCTTGGATCAACTCTTCCTTTTCTTCGTCTCTGACGTGTGGGTCCATATTTTCTGCACAGGTGGAAAAACGAATAAGTCAAAGCGGCTAAAGGAGAAAGTTAGGTACGGTGTTGAGAGATATAAACCCTAATTCAGAGAAACCCTAATATATACATACACAATAATAAAAATGAAGAGAAACCCTAAACCCTAAACCTAGCTACAAAAAGGAAACCGTGTAGTAGATAGGTAACTCTAGCTAAAATCAACTAAAATCAATATTCCGGAGTTCCGAGGGGTGTAAAACCTAGTTCGGAGAAACCTCGGATGCATATGAGAGGGGACCATGAGTATAAGGCTACAAAAGGGAAACTATCCAGCAGATAGGTAACACTAGATACTAACAAAGTACCATATTAGAATCGATTTAAGAGGGTTCGGAATGCCCTGGCGAAGGCACATCATCGAACCCACATGCACCTATGGGGTATTAATGATTCCTTATCTAAAATAGGGTTTTTAAGATAGGGCCGAAGACTGATAATACCAAACTAATTAATAAACCTAATAATACCTAACTAATAATAAACCTAATAATCCAAACACCGAAAATAAAGGGAAACCCTAAAGCATCGATGCAATAATCAAGCAAGTATGATGATATGACAAGTTAAATTGTATTGAAAAGTAACCCTAAAGCACGCTCGACAAATTAAACGGGGTTCCGAGGGGCGCAAACCCTAACTCGGGGAAACTCCGGAATCACCTGTGAGGGGTTACTATGTTCTTCTAATCAAACTTGGTATATTATTTAAGTTGCTTAACAATGCATGATTATAGCTTAAATAGGTAGGTTTCATTTTTCTGAACATTTTGGTATATTATACATATTTTCTAACTTATAAATAATAAGTTCGGGGTTCGGGGTGGCCGGAATCAGCGGTGGAGGCGGTGGCCGGAGTCGGCGAGGCTTGGAGCGCCGGCGAGGAGCACGTGGAGGCGCGACAGCGGGGCAGCGCGTGGAGTCCGACGGCGGGGCAGCGCGTGGAGGCCGACAGCGGGGCCGAAAAATAGTATGTACAAAATATGATAATATACATATACATATACATATACAAATACAAAATATGATAATATATAAAAAATATGATAATATACATATACTACTTAAGTAGATTATTTTCTATGAATTTTACAAGTTCCATCTAAAATCTGCCAAAATAAATCGAATTAAAGTAAAAAGTCAAACGTGACCGTTTGACCACGCCGACGTGGCGCTGAGGGACGAACTGCCGATCGATTCCCCTGCCCATCTCGGTTTCGATCTCCTGCCCCCTCCTCCCCTCGAAGCACATATTCTTTCTGACATTTTTCCCCTTTGTAGATCGCCGCAGAGCTCGTGATTTCTCGCTGGAGTCGTGCCGAAGCTCCACCGTCGTCCGTCGTCTCCAGCCGCAGAGTGTTGTTGTTCCTAGAAGCAAACTACGCCGCCACCGATAATGAAGAAATTTCCCCCGCACCCGCCGCACCACGCCACGAGAGAAAGCCCGTCGGCGGCAGAGGGAGGGGGAGGACAGAGGCAGGGAGAGGGGGTGTACCTTCAGGAGGCGATGACGCGCGGCGGTGGTGGCGCTGCTAGCCGGGGACGACGCGGCGCGGTCGGGGAAGGGCGCGGGCGGCACGGTCGGGGAAGGAGACGCGGGCGGCGCGGTCGGGGAAGGAGACGCGGGCGGAAGTGGCGGCCGGAGCGCGCGGCGGTGGCGGAGGCAGAGGTGGAGGCGCTGACGACGACGGAGGGCGCGGGCAGCCTGGAGGCGTCGTCGATGAAATAGAGAAGAAGCAGAGAAGTGAGATGGGAAAGAAGAAGAAGAGAAGTTATAAAGGGGAGGGAGTATACGTCCCGGTTGGTGGCTCCAACCGGGACTAAAGGATCATACGTCCCGGTTGGAGCCACCAACCGAGACGTATACTCCAATTTTCAGCAGATGAAGGGGCGCGCGCGCAGGGGGTCTTTAGTCCCGGTTGGTGGCTCCAACCGGGACATATTACCATGTTTTCAAATTTTTTCAGGTATTTTCTCTCTGTTCCCGCCTTATTTTTTATTTTGTGGTTTAAATTTGTAATGTTTTTTAAATGATAATTAATTTGGAATTTAGAAAAACTTTGAACATAAAAAGTGTTTGGATTTGAATAAATAATTCAAAACCATTTTCTGTTTTAAAAAATAATTAATGTAACCATTTAAAATATGAACCATTTACAATTAAAAATGAATTAACTTATATTTTTTAATATCAATTTGGAATTTAGAAAAACTTTAAACATAAAAAGTGTATGGATTTGAATAAATAATCCAAAACCATTTTCTATTTTTAAAAAATAATTAATGTAACCATTTAAAATTAAAAATGAATTAACTTATATTTTTTGAATATTAATTTGGAATTTAGAAAAACTTTAAACATAAAAAGTGTTTGGATTTGAATAAATAATTCAAAATCATTTTCTGTTTTAAAAAATAATTAAAGTAACCATTTAAAATATGAACCATTTATAATTAAAAATGAATTAAGTTATATTTTTTTAATATCAATTTGGAATTTAGAAAAACTTTAAACATAAAAAGTGTTTGGATTTGAATAAGTAATTCAAAACCATTTTATGTTTTTAATGGGCGGAAAAAAAGGACGGAAAATAATGGGCGAAAAGAAAATTTGATTAGGATAGAACTGGAATTAAAGTACATAACGCAACTAACACAAAGTTACATAGAAGAACTGAAAATTAAGATACATGGCCAGATTAAGCCATAATCGGCCGAACTTGTTTTGCAATGTTGGAATAATTCAGTCATGCTCCTGCCTATACCTATAATACTCGCCACTGTAGTCGTCGTACTCGCCGCGGCCGTCGTCGCTATCGTCGTCGGGGTCGCCGTAGTTGAACCTTGAAGGCTGAGTACGAGTGGGCTGGACTTGAGGGTAGCGCAGGCGGGGGCTAGAGTCGGCGGCCGTGTCGTAGGCCATGACGCTCTGGAGAGTCCGGCCGCGCCACCACAGCCGACGGCCGGCCTCGTTGAAGTTCGGAGGAGGTGGGCCCTCCTCCTCGTGCCTGGCGAGTGCCCTCTCACGCCGATCCACGAAGAAGGCTTCCCAAGTCGGGAAATAGTCGGGATGCCATCTGGGATTCCTCCGCTGCTTCGGCGTGAGCTTGAAGTAGTAGTGGTTCATGATGGCCATCCGACGCGCCACACCTAGAGGGACAGGAGGAACCGGCACGCCTCCGGTGCTCAGCATCCAGCCGACGGGGACATAGTAGCCCGGCGGGCAGGGGTAGTTCGAGGCGCAAAGCGCCTCCGCCTCCCTGGGAGTTAGTGCTACGGTGGAAGCCATGGGAAAGAGTGATGAGGTTGCAGATATGAGTCTAGAGATGTGCAATGACAATGGAGGCCAACCCTACATATATATATATAGTGAAGAACTGGAGGGAAGAACTGGCGGGAAAAAATGGCGGGAAGAAAAATGGCGGGAAAAATGGCGTGTCGACATTATGTCGTGCGGCGTGTACCTTGTCCCGGATGGTGTCACCAACCGGGACTAAAGATGAACCTTTAGTCCCGGTTGGAGACACCAACCGGGACAAAACACGAGTCAGCACTAATAATAGGGGTGAGTGTCGGAAAATGGAAAAGGGATTTTCCGTGCGACAAAAAGGAAAACTTCCTCCTGCAACATTGTTCTCCATACCAATGTCCACACACATGCATAATATGGGCACAACATCAAAAACTATGCCGTGATTCGGCACATAACATCGGTCATTTGGACCGAAAGCCATGAAACCTCGAACATGATAGGTCATTTTGTGAAGGTTTTTTCGAAACATGATCAATATACCAAGTCTGGTATTTTTCCTTTCAACAATGTAACATAATATGACACAACGCGAAGGATTTTCATTGTTCGGATTTTTTTTGAATTTATTATGCCCGTTTTGAATTATCTGAATTTCTAACTATGGTCGAACCGGTGTGCATGAAGATAGGGGACGAGCATCGTTAGAACTTGCATTGGATCTCTGAAGAAACCACATATTGCGAGTCTAAAAATGATTTTTTCAAAAAATCACGGGCGATAGATCATGTACCTGTAGTACAAACCGGACCCACTTCCTACTGATTCGGCAGACATTTGTCCTTTTTACCGGGGATGGAAGAAAAGATTTGAGATGTCCCTGTTGGGAGATAGTCCATGTAAGGTGGTCTAGTATTTTAGGAAAATGGGATGGTAGCATTCTGAAACGGCATTTTGGTGGTTACTTCACAAAACGACCCATTTTTTGCGCTCGGAAAATGGAAAAGGGCTTTTCCGTGCGACAAAAAGGAAAACTTCCTCCTGCAACATTGTTCTCCATACCAATGTCCACACACATGCATAATATGGGCACAACATCACAAACTATGTCGTGATTCAGCACATAACATCGTTCATTTGGACCAAAAGCCATGAAACCTCGAACATGATAGGTCATTTTGTGAAGGTTTTTTCGAAACATGATCAATATACCAAGTCTGGTATTTTTCCTTTCAACTATGTAACATAATATGACACCACGCGAAGGATTTTCATTGTTCGGATTTTTTTTGAATTTATTATGCCCGTTTTGAATTATCTGAATTTCTAACTATGGTCGAACCGGTGTGCATGAAGATAGGGGACGAGCATCGTTAGAACTTGCATTGGATCTCTGAAGAAACCACATATTGCGAGTCTAAAAATGATTTTTTCAAAAAATCACGGGCGATAGATCATGTACCTGTGGTACAAACCGGACCCACTTCCTACCGATTCGGCAGACATTTGTCCTTTTTACCCGGGATGGACGAAAAGGTTTGAGATGTCCCGGTTGGGAGATAGTACATGTAAGGTGGTCTAGTATTTTAGGAAATTGAGACGGTAGCATTCTGAAACGGCATTTTGGTGGTTACTTCACAAAACGACCCGTTTTTTGCGCTCGGAAAATGGAAAAGGACTTTTCCGTGCGACAAAAAGGAAAACTTCCTCCTGCAACATTGTTCTCCATACCAATGTCCACACACATGCATAATATGGGCACAACATTATGTCGACATTATGTCATGCGGCGTGTACCTTGTCCCGGATGGTGTCACCAACCGGGACTAAATACCAACCTGTAGTCCCGGTTGGAGACACCAACCGGGACAAAACACGAGTCAGCACTAATGATAGGGGTGAGTGTCGACATTATTTCGTAAGTGTCGACACTATGCCGAACTGCTTGTACTATAAACAGGCATCCTTGCGAGTCTAGTCCTCCAGCCAGTTTGAGGCATCTCCAAGATGGTTTTCGAGAGCAGGGACACCACTGCGGCCAGTTTCAGGGAGATGCCGACAGAGCCCAGTCCTCCGGCATCTCCGAGAAACTGGTCATAGAGGCACTCCCTAATATGTGAAATTAGTTAGCTCCGAGGCGTATTGATCTAGTTAGAGAAGTTACAAGCTGCAAGATGGTTTTCGAGAGCAGGGACACCACTGCGGCCAGTCTCAGGGAGATGCCGACGGAGCCCAGTCCTTCGGCATCTCCGAGAAACTGGTCATAGAGGCACTCCCTAATATGTGAAATTAGTTAGCTCCGAGGCGTATTGATCTAGTTAAATAAGTTACAAGCTGCAAGATGGTTTTTGAGAGCAGGGACACCACTATGGCCAGTTTCAGGGAGATGTCGCCGGATCCCAGTCCTCCGGCATCTCCAAGAAACTGGTCATAGAGGAACTCCCTAATATGTGACTGCGCGCGTTTGGAGATCAGATCTTAATGGTACGTACGAATCGGGACAACTTCTTCATAGTCCCGGTCCAGCCACAAAACGGGACTAACACTCAAGACATTTATTAATATTAAAAATTGAGACTACAAAACCGGGACTAAAGGCCACAAACCGCGAAAGATATCCTTCGGTCAAGCCACAAACCGCGAAAGACATGAACTAGAGTTACATAATATGAGCATGAACTTCTTGGCATATGTCCTTCCTTATGATTGCTTCAGACGTAACCATGGAGCATCTTCTTTACTTAACGGAATGCTTGGGTCAGTTTTCACCGTGAAGGGCGGAATTTCATCAAACTTATTATAATCTTCTGACATGTCTGTCTTGTCCTCGATTCCCACGATGAATCTTTTCCCTGAAAGAACTATGTGACACTTTGGCTCATCATATGATGTATTCATTTGCATATTTTTTCTTTTTTTCGGTCTGGAGGACATGTCCTTCACATAGAAAACCTGAGACACATCATTGGCTAGGACGAATGGTTCATCTCTCTAACCAAGATTGTTGAGATCCACTGTTGTCATTCCGTACAACTGGTCTATCTTTACCCCTTCCCCATTCAGGTTGACCCATTTGCAGCGAAACAAATGGGACCTTAAAAGAGACTCCATAGTCTAGTTCCCATATCTCCTCTATGTAACCATAATATGTGTCCTTTTGTCCATTCTCGTCTATTGCATCAAAGCGGACACCACTATTTTGGTTGGTGCTCTTTTTATCTTGGGCGATCGTGTAGAATGTATTCCCATTTATTTCGTACCCTTGGAAATTCAATACAGTAGAAGATGGTGACGCGGCCAACAAGTATAGCTAATCTCCAACAGTGGTGTCATTCAAGAGATGTGTCCGCATCCAACCACCGAAAGACTTCATGTGTTCAACTGTAATCCATGATTCAGGCTTCCCCGGGTTTTTGGAGCGTACAATATTCTTGTGTTCCTCGATATACGGAGCTGACAAGGTGGAATTATGTAGAACTGTTTTGTGTGCTTTAGTGAAAGAATCCCCGTCCCTACATATCATTGCTTTCTTTCCCAGCGTGCCTTTTCCACTTAGTCTTCCCTCATGCCGCGAGTCAGAAACACCAATCGGCTTAAGATCAGGAATAAAGTCAACACAAAACTCAATGACCTCCTCTGTTCCATATCCCTTGGAGATGCTTCCTTCTGGTCTAGCACGGTTATGAACATATTTCTTTAATACTCCCATGAACCTCTCAAAGGGGAACATATTGTGCAGAAATACCGGACCGAGAATGGCAATCTCTTCCACTAGATGAACCAGGAGATGCGTCATAATATTGAAGAAGGATGGTGGGAACACCAATTCAAAACTAACAAGACATTGTACCACATCCTTCTGTAACCTTGGCAGAATATCTGGATTGCTTACCTTCTGAGATATTGCATTGAGGAATGCACACAGCTTCACAATGGGTACTCAAACATTTTCTGGTAGAAGCCCCCTCAATGCAATCGGAAGCAACTGCGTCATAATCACGTGACAGTCATGAGACTTCAGGTTTTGGAACTTTTTCTCTGCCATGTTTATTATCCCCTTTATATTAGATGAGAAGCCCGACGGCACCTTGATACTGTAAAGGACTTCAAAAAAGATTTCCTTCTCTTCTTTGGTAAGAGCATAGCTGGCACGACTTAAGTGACGCCCTTTATCCGTCTTGTTATGTGTATGCATGTTCTTTGGGTCTTTCATAATTTGTTGGTCCTCCCGTGCTTCAGGTGTATCTTTTGTCTTCCCATACACTCCTAGGAATCCTAGCAGGTTCACGCAAAGATTCTTCGTCACGTGCATCACGTCGATTGAAGAGCGGACACGCAGGACTTTCCAATGTGGCAGCTCCCAAAATATAGATTTCTTCTTCCACATGGGTGCGTGTCCTGTAGCCACGTCGTTCGGAACTGATTGACCGTCGGGACCCTTTCCAAAGATTACTTCTATGTCCTTGACCATACCAAATACATCATCACCAGCAGGGAGTTCAGGCTTCTTCTGGTGATCTGCCTCACCTTTGAAATGCTTGCCTTTCTTTCTTACGGGATGATTGGTCGGAAGAAATCGTTGATTCGCCAGGTACACAACCTTCTTGCATTTATGAAAATATGTACCTTCAGTCTTATCTAAACAGTGGGTGCATGCCTTATATCCCTTGTTTGTCTGTCCTGAAAGGTTACTAAGAGAAGGCCAATCATTGATGGTTACGAATAACAACCCTCGTAGATCAAATGGCTCCTGTTTGTTCTCATCCCACGCACGTACACCTGGTTTGCCCCACAACTGTAAGAGTTCTTCAACTAATGGCCTAAGGTACACATCAATGTCGTTGCCCGGTTGCTTCGGGCCTTGGATGAGCACTGGCATCATAATGAACTTACGCTTCATGCACAACCAAGGAGGCAGGTTGTAGATACATAGAGTCACGGGCCAGGTGCTGTGACTGCAGCTCTGCTCCCCAAAAGGATTCATGCCATCCGTACTTAGACCAAACCATAAGTTCCTTGCGTCACCTGCAAAGTCTGGGAAGTCTCTCTCAATTTTTCTCCACTGTGACCCATCAGCAGGGTGTCTCAACTTCCCGTCTTTCTTACGGTCTTCTTTGTGCCATCGCAACAACCTGGCATGCTCTTTGTTTCTGAACATGCGTTTCAACCTTGGTATTATAGGAGCATACCACATAACCTTAGCAGGAACCCTCTTCCGGAGGGGCTCTCCCTCAACATCACCAGGGTCATCTAGTCTGATCTTATACCGCAACGCATTGCATACCGGGAATTTATCTAAATTCTCATACTCCTTACCGCGGTAGAGGATGCAGTCATTAATGCATGCATGTATCTTTTGCACATATAATCCCAGAGGACAGAGAGTCTTCTTTGCTTCGTAGGTACTCTTGGGAAGTTCGTTATGTTTTGGAAACTTCGGCTTCATTATTTTTAGCATCTTTTCAAATGAGGAGTCAGTTAGACCACACTCTGCCTTCCATCGCAACAATTCCAGTGTGGTACCGAGCTTTGTGCTGCCATCTTCACAATTTGGGTACAACAATTTCTTGTGATCTTCTAACATGCCCTCTAACTTCAACTTCTCATTTTCTGTTTCACAGTCTCGCTTCGCATCAGAAATGACCCTACCAAGTTCATCAGCCGGCTCATCTGATGCCCGTTCTTCACCTTTTTCCTCTCCATTGTCTTCCATTGCAGTATCACTGTATTCAGGAAACATATGATGATTGTTGTTATCATCATCTTCTTCTTCACCATCTTCCATCATAACCCCTCTTTCCTCGTGCTTGGTCCAGCAATTATAGTTGGGCATGAAATCTTTCATAATCAGGTGGCCGCGAATGATTTTCGAGGAAGAGTACTCCTTGTTGTTTCGACATTGAACACATGGACAACGTATAAAACCATTCTCTTTGTTTGCCGTAGCCACATCGATAAATTTATCCACGCCTTTCATATACCCGGCTACGCGCCGGTCACCGTACATCCATTCCCGACCGTTCATCTGCATCATATAAGTAAGCTTATCAAAAAACAGGACATCATAAATAGTGAAATAACCAATTCACATCAACACATGAATTGTATCAATGACAGAGAAAAGATAAGATTGCTAACCTCGATCGAGGGAAATAAAGAGGAGAAAGCTCAAGTGCGTCTTGGACACCTTCTATATTTTTGTTCTATGAGAAATTGAACGGGATTATTCACTCAAACATTTCATCAAACACCTTCAATGCATGCATAGAAGAGAAAAAACTAGCACACCCCTCACACCTTCCACCAAGAGAAAAAACAGAGTGGAGGCAGAGGGGGCTGGGGCGTTGCATTTATAGAGGGCGGGAGAATATGTCCCGGTTGGAGCCAGCAACCGGAACTAAAGGTGTGTGCCACGCCACGTGGCTGTGGCCAAACCTTTAGTCCCAGTTGGTGGCTCCAACCGGGACGTATGCCCCCTTACCAACCGGGACGCATGCCTCCTGGCCCCGTGCCCGCTCGAACCGGGACGCGTGCCAGCATTAGTCCCGGTTGGTGGCGCAACCGAGACTAATGCTATGAGGGGGCGCGAACGGATGGCCCTTTTTCCACTAGTGATAAATGCTTTTGAGTTGATTCGAACTCTCAAAAATCACATTTTTCTAGATCTTTATGAATATGTAAAAATATATAGGTTTACATGCAGTGATATTGGACGAGTATTAAAAGAATGCCCCATAGGCATTTCTAGTCACTTTAATTATTTAAAATGATAATGTTAAACCTTATTAAATTGTGACACCACTTTAAATCACATTCCCAAGTGTTAAAATATGAGGTGATGACATGTGTCAACATGATCCCATATTTTAATTGGAGAATATTAAATCTTAAGTAGTTTTCAATGAGTAGAAATTACTTTTCTAAAATAAAATAAATAAGACTAAGTCTTTAATTCATGTGATGATTGTGATGATGCTAGATCATCTAGTGTGAACCTTTTTGTGCTAAATAGAGTAGTTAAGTATTGTTTGGTGATTGTGTACCTTGTATTTATTTATAGACGCTAGTACCGACCAAGGATACGAGGAGGAAGGGGACTACTACGAAGAAGAAGGAGAAGAGAACTTCAATCACTGCACTACTTAAGGCAAGCTACACTATGCAAGCTAACACTTGCATGATAACTATGCAAACTAGAGGCCTTAGGCATATTTGGTTATACCACCTTGATTATACCAAATCTCGGTTTTACTTGCAAGCTTTATTCTTTTATTTATTTATCAAATTTCTTTATTACTTCTAGTTAGTATTTGGTGAGTTTTGGAAAGATATTAGAGGTAGCATAAAGAGCATAAAACTTGGCCGAAGTTAGATAGAACTAGATGTCATACTGAGGCAAGAGATTAGATTTGGATAAGTCACACTTGATTAGCACCCCTCATTAGTGATTACCCTCAATTTTAGTGGCTAGTGCTAAGCATAAAATTTGATCACTTTAGATGGGAATACTTGGTGAAAATGATTATGAAAACCTTAGAAGGATGAGTCATTATAATGAAATGTTTTGACATGTGTTATGAACACCAGATGATTTGATGATGAAAATGCTGAGGCATGAGCCTTAGCCCTTTATAAAACTGATGGTTGGGTTCGGATGCGATACCATTCCAATTTTACCATACAACCACAATACCCGAATTTGGATAGGGCTTGACTAGAAGTTTATATATCTTAGTATGGGTTCCCTTGCGGAAGAGGTTTGAGCTGAGGCTACCTCGTGATGATTGTCCACCTGCGCAGTTCCCAAGATGACAGATGGTCATGGTTGGGAGGCCAAACTCATAGGGGAGCTGCCTATACTAGGGTGTGTAATTGAAAGGTTAGGATTGATTATCCGCATACTGAGTATGGTGATTCAGGATTGTTCCTGACGGATGTATCGAATGTTGTGGTGAAAGTGTACCACCTCTTTAGAGTGTCAAACTATTCGAATAGCCGCATCCGTGTTTATGGACAGTTGGAGTCGCCATACTATTCCGTCGTCAAATGTTTTCAAAATGACTTGTGAAATGAATTATGACTTGACTTGACCACAACAGGGTTGTGAACATGAAAACTAAGTTCCCACTTAGGTGTTATAAAACATTAAGTTAGTTTTATTTACTTCTAAACTCAGTTAGAGATAAACCTGGCTTTTTGCAAATAAACCTAGAGCTTAGGATTCCTACTCAAACTACTTACTTGTTAGTGATAGTTTGTGAGTACTTAAAGAGTACTCATGGCTTTGTTCCTGGCTATTCCTATGGCCAGACTATGAAGAGGACTACCAGGATGATGGATAGCAGGAAGTCTATGACAACTAGGATCATCTCCCATCATCAGCATTGCCTGTGACCCTGAAGATGAAGCTTCTACCACGCTATCATTATTATTTATTTCCGCTGCATTTATTGTATTAAGACTGGATCATGAGATCCTTTATTTGTAAGACCTTTATTATGGTTTGTAATGGATGATGAACTATGGTACCAATCTGTTATTTCTCGCCAAAATGGTAATCCTGGGATTGCGATGCATGGCATAACAGGCATCCCGGATTAAAAGTCTGGGTGTTGACAAGTTGGTATCAGAGCCATCCTAACCATAGGAGACCCTAGTTAGAATGGACGCTTGAATCAAAAACTTAGTTTCAAAATAAAGGAAGTTAATATTTATGAAAACCTATTCTCACTCTTACATGTTCTATACTAAATTTTGGCAATTCTACATAAAATGTTGCACACTAGATCACTTTAGTAGAACTCACATCTACGATAGAGATCACTATTTGTGAGTTGTATCCGGTCCCATTGTATCGTAGCTTCACAGAATGGTTCTTAAAACCATTTGTTACCTTAGTGTGGTGTGTGTTTGTATTGTGTGATATGAATGAATGAATGAATGAATGAAAAGCAAGTTGCTAGTTGGCAAAACCAGAGTCAAACTCAAAGTTTAAAATCTTTTCAAAACAAATCCCTAAACCTTAGAAATATCCCTCTTATCTCATGATCTATCTCAATCTTCAGATGCCTCGCAGAGGAAGCAGCTCATCTCAGGATCCAATGCTGCAAATCTTGCAAATGTTGGTTTCTGACCGTGAAGCTGAAAGAGTTGAGCGTCAAGCCAACTTAGCCACCCTTCAACAGATCGCTCAGATGGCCAATAACAATCAAGGCCATGGAAACCAGGACAACCATGGATCCAAGATCAAGAACTTACAGAACACCAATCCACCCATTTTTAGTAAGTCTGAAGAGCCATTAGATGCTGATGACTGGCTGCAGACCATGGAGAACAACTTAGAACTCGCAGGAGTGGAGGCCAATGAGAAAGTACTGTTTGCCACCCATTATCTGGCAGGTGATGCAAGAGCTTGGTGGAATAGCATTCACACCATGAATGGAGGTCAGATGATGACCTGGGATGAATTCAAACTCAAGTTTAGCCGAACCCATGTGACACCGGGTTTAGTCAAGAAGATGAGAGATGAGTTTAGAGAATTGAAGCAAGGTGGATGACAATAGTTGAGTACCGTGACAAATTTCTGTCATTAGCTAGGTATGCACCATATGAGATCGACACTAAAGCCAAGAAGAAGGAGATATTCTTGAATGGTCTGCATGATGAGATGTAGACGGTATTAGTCAACATTCCATTCGCTGACATTGAAGCCTTAGTGGATTCTGCAATCCAGATGGAAGGCAAGATCAACCAAGCCAATGAGAATCGCAAGCGTCGAATGATGCATCAACCAGGAACCCACCATACCCCAAAGTATCGCCCCAACCCGTCTACAGGATATGCCCCAAGAAACAATAGCCCCCCGATGACCCGTCCGAACTATCCTAACCATGGAGGAGGAAACCCAAGGCCCGGAGGAAACCACAACAACAACCCCGGCAACTCCAACAATTTCAACCGTGCACCGCCAGAGTTCAACAACAACAACAACACCAACAACACCAATACTGCCCCAAGGACTGGAAGCAATGATGTTCCTATTGCAGGAAAAGACAAGTCTTAGGTTACTTGTTATGAATGCGGATTCAAGGGTCACTACTCCAATGAGTGCCCCAAGAAGCTGGCAGCAGCCACCAATGTGAATGCCCCAGCTCAGCAGCGTCGTGTTCATCCCGGAAGGAGGTTTGCCCTAGGGAATTCGCTCAACCGCAACGGCCGTCTGTTTCACATGAATGCTGAAGAAGCTCATGAAGCGCCAGATGTCATGTTGGGTATGTTTTCTGTTAACTCAGTACTTGCAAGAGTGTTGTTTGATTCTGGAGCATCGCACTTGTTTGTTACAGAAGAATTTGCATGCACTAGTAAGATTCAACCAACAAAATTGAAGCATGTTATGATAGTTCAAATACCTGGTTCAACCACCAAAGCTAGACAAATTTGCAGGGACGTACCTATCAGAATCCATGGAATAGATTTTTATGCTAATCTAATAGTACTGGAACCAAAGGTTTGGAAGTAGTACTAGGAATGGATTGGATGTCGAAACATAAAGGATTAATCGACTGTGCCAAGAAAGCCATAACCATGACTAGTACCACTAGAGTATCAGTAGAGAATGTATCTGAAACTTTGCCCCGTCAATTCAAGTGCAACAAGAGTCTAGCCCAACCAACCATTGACCAAGTCAGAGTAGTCTGTAAATACCCCCGACGTATTCCCAGATGTATTGCCCGGTATGCCCCCAGATCAGGGTATCGAGTTTATCATTGAACTAATCCCTAGAACTGGACCCATAGCTCAGAGACCTTATAGTATGAACCCGTCTGAATTAGTGGAGCTAAAGAAGCAACTGGATGTTATGATGGAGATAGGACTGATTCAACCAAGTGCGTCGCCATGGAGATCACCTGTTTTATTTGTGGATAAGAAAGATGAAGGTAACCGTTTGTGCACGGATTATCGGAAGCTAAATGATGTCACCATTAAGAACAAGTACCCACTGCCAAAGATAGAAGATTTGTTTGACCAGTTGACCGGTGCCAAAGTGTTTTCTAAGATTGATCTTAGAACTGGTTATCATCAACTCAAGATTTGCGCAGAGGATATTCCAAAGACTGCCTTCACCACCAGATATGGACTGTATGAGTACACTGTCATGTCTTCTGGATTAACCAATGCCCCCGCTTATTTCATGAACCTCATGAATAATATTTTTATGAACTTCCTGCATAAGTTTGTCGTTGTTTCCATTGGTGACATTCTGATATATTCCAAATCAGAAGAAGAACATGAGCTACACCTAAGGACCATCCTTGAAACCCTAAGGGAGCATCAGTTGTATGCCAAGTTTAGCAAATGTGAGTTCTGGTTAAAGGAAGTAGGATTCCTCGGACATATCATGTCGGCAGGAGGAATTGTTGTCGACCCTACCAAGGTTAAGGATGTTGAATAATGGCAAGCCCCAAACACCCAAACCCAAGTTCGTGCATTTCTCGGATTAGCGGGATATTACCGCAAGTTCGTAGAAGGATTCTCGAGCATCGCAAGACCCATGACCCAATTATTTAAGAAAGATAAGAAGTTTGAATGGACGAACAAATGTGAAGCAAGTTTTCAAGAGCTTAAGAAGAGATTTATTTCAGCCCAAATCTTGATCATGCCGGATATCACGAAGCCTTTTGATGTGTTTTGTGACGCATACAAGATTGGTCTCGGACGTGTGTTGATGCAAGAAGGCAAAGTCATATCCTATTTATCCTGACAACTGAAGCAACATGAGCAGAATTACCCTACCCATGACCTCGAACTTGCAGACGTAGTTTTAGCCTTGAAGACATGGCGGCATTACCTCATGGGTAACCGCTATGAGATTTATTCGGATCACAAGAGTCTTAAGTATATTTTCACCCAGAAGGAGCTGAATATGAGGCAAAGGAGATGGATAGAGTTAATCAAGGACTATGACCTTGACATTCACTATCACCCTGGCAAGGCCACTGTCGTAGCAAATTCTCTTAGCAGATTGTCGTGTCCATTGAACACCATGATTCTAAAGGAGCAACCAAGTTTGCATAAGGAATTGGAAGATTTCAGAATGGAATTAGTTAGTAAAGGAATTTTGTCTAGCATAGAACTTCAACGCACTTTGATCAGTCAGATCAACGAGGCGCGGAAAGGAAATGCTAGTATCGACGGAATAAAATGTCGTATCGGTACAGGAAAGGTACCCGGATTCACCGAAGATGAAGGAGTTTTGTGGTACAAAGGACATATCTGTGTGCCAGCAGATTCAGAGTTGAAGCAAGCTATTTTGAAAGAAGCCCATGATACCCTTTATTCTATCCACCCTGGAGGAACAAAGATGTATCAGGATTTGAAGGAGCAATTTTGGTGGCATAAGATGAAGAGAGAAATCGGAAGCTACATAGCCAAATGTGAAATCTGTCAGAGAGTCAAGGCGGGACATCAGAGACCTGCAGGACTGTTACAACCTTTGCAGATTCCGGAATGGAAATGGGATTCTGTAGGAATGGATTTTATCACCGGTTTGCCTACATCTAGTAGGGGAAATGACTCTATCTGGGTCATAGTGGATAGACTGTCTAAAGTCGCTCATTTCTTACCGGTCAAGACCACTTACTAGAGTTCGAAGCTAGCAGAGTTGTACATTGATAGAATAGTCAGTTTGCATGGAGTCCCCAAGAACATTGTGTCGGATCGAGGAACCCAGTTTACCTTGAGATTTTGGAAGAAAGTCCAAGAAGGATTAGGAACAAGACTGGATTTCAGCACAACTTATCACCCTTAGACTGATGAACAAACGAAGCGAGTAAACCAGATACTCGAAGATATGTTGAGATCTTGTGTGTTGGAATATGGATCAAAATGGGAAGATTATCTGCCTTTCACAGAATTATCATACAACAACAGTTATTAAGACAGTTTGCAAATGGACCCATTTGAGTTTATGTATGGAAGGAAATGTCGTACCCTGTTGAATTGGTCGGAAGTAGGAGAGAGTCAGATTTTCGGACCCGACATCCCACGAGAAGCCGAAGAGAAAGTTCACAAGATCCGTGAGCACCTTAAGACCGCCCAATCCAGACAGAAGAGTTATGTTGACAAGAGACGTCGAGATCGAGCTTTCAATATCGAAGATTTTGTGTATCTCAAAGTATCACCCTTGAAAGGAATGCAACGTTTCCAACTCAAACGAAAGCTTGCCCCCAGATATATCGGACCCTTCAAGATTTTGAATCGCTGAGGGAAGTATCATATCAACTGGAGCTGCCAGAGGAGATGTCAGCCGTGCATAATGTGTGTCATATCTCGTTACTTCGCAAATGCATAGACGTCCCGGAGAAGACCGAAGTTTTCATGAATATTGATCATAGAACCATAGAGATCAACAAGGACCTAACCTATCCTGAAGTACCCATTCGTATTTTGGAAGAAGCCTTCAAAACCACCAGAACCCGGAGTATCAAGTTTCTCAAGATCCAGTGGAGTAACTATACTGAAGAAGAAGCTACCTGGGAACAAGAAGATTACATTAGGACTGAGTTTCCAGATCTCTTTAGTTCCTAGGTTTTCTTTTTCTTAAATCTCAGGACGAGATTTTTTTTACTGAGGGAAGGTTTGTAACATCCCAAAAATATTAATCAAGATTATCAAGTTCCAATCACCCAAGTTTAGGGTTAACAAAAACCTTTATTATTAAAATGAATATGGATGCATGTGTGTGTGATGAATGCATGAATGCCTGCAATGCCATGTTTGATTGCTGTGAATGGGAAGGATTGGTTTAAAGATGAAAACAACATCATCTAGATCATTTCCAAGAAGAATCAAGTTAAGATAAAATCAAGAATAAACAATATAAGCAAATGGTCATTTTGACCACAGTTAACCACTAGACTACTTTGAGTGTTCATAGCCCAAGTTTTCTAACAGAAACCAATCCAATTATTTCCACCCCTTGCTAGACCAAGTGAAAGTGAACCCAAGCCCACTTTTCAAACCAACAGAAACAGATTTCAAATCTATTCAAATGACAATTCAAAATTGAATCAAGTGTAGGTACTAAGATCACCATTTCTCAAAAACCACTCAAACTACTTCACCTTGCCAAACCCAATCAACCAGATACTACCAAGCATGTAACCAAAGGACTCACCAAAATTCATCCAAATATTCAAAACTAGATTTCATACGGCCATTTCATCAAACAAATGGTGAGCATAGTAATCACTGCCTAGCTTCTATTGTTTGTTGTGATATCCCCGGGATCAGGGCTAAACAAATACCAGACCTCCGTCTGACATAAGCTTAACCTTGAGCTCGAGGATATTCAGTGAAGAATCAATAACACGAAAGTGACCCTACGACACAAAATTTATTACAGCAAGCTCATAACTGAGCAGAGAACCAAATTATTACAAGCAGAGTTCACTTACCACAAACATCAAACAACGGAAGGCAAATTATGCTATTAAGTATAGCAAACTTAACAAATGGCCTAAGAGGCCTGAAGCATAACGATGACGTCCTAGCCCATAGATTCCATGCTGCCGGCCGGGAACCCCAAGCTACTCGTCGATGTCGATGTAGTACGAAACTTGTCTTCAGGGGAACACTTACTCTACCAAAAGTATCAACAAAGCAAGGGTGAGTACAGGGTGTTCTCAGCAAGACTTGTGGCTGGTGGAGTTGCTTTGCGTAAAGCCACTTTTGTTTGTAAAACAAGAGAGAGAAGGAGCTCGTCTAGTCAGAGTATTTTATAAGGGGGTAAGAGAGCGACATCTCTGAAATATTGATCATCATCTTTGATATCCACCAAATCATCATCATCACCTACACTAGGATCACCCCCTCATACCCATGAGGAAGCATCCTTAATCACACGTTGATCTACCAAGTTTTACGATTAGGTTCATGTTCTCTATGATCATCACGTCCGTTCCCAAGTCGTCCATAACCGTGGACACGGCTTTCCGAAAGATTATTACCCTGCAGGGGTGTACAACTTTACCCACACGTACTAACCTTCTCTTAATGCCACTTAAGATTAGCTCTCTTCCTTGGAAGGCCGGCAGAGGGTGTTTAGGCACGACCTTTACCTTGCTTTCTCCGAGACCATGAGTCACGCAATAAGTATGGTTCTGTTGTAACGGGTCAAATCCAAAAGCTGGTACTTAAAGATGTGAGGCGAGGTTGGTTCACCAGGGGCTCCATCGACCCCAAGCAACCCGGTCCATGCTTCCCTACCTGTTATGAATGCACCATATTTACCCGGCAAATGGTTTTCTATACATATGTCAAATGTAATGCCCGAACTATGTGACTCATGGAATCTACTAGGCAAGTTAGTCACTCGTGGGGTTTTCCAGGCCCCGTGTGGTTGTACGCTCATCTTGGTTCAAGAGGCAAGAACATCGGGTCCTAGTGGTGGCGAGCATGGGACTAGAAAAACCACATCCCACCGTGGCCTCCCATACAATCCTTAGCATGTTTAACTCATATCACCTCTGATATCATCTCATCATGTTCTCCTGTCTTACTAGATTCTCTACATCTGATACATCATCTGGATGAACAAGAACTAACAGCTATGCATGGCTAAGCATGACACAGATATAAGCTTTAGCAGTGCACACAAGCCAAACCTAGTTATGCTAGGAGCAGTGGATCAGGTAATATAAGCTCAAAGGGAGTAATGCAATAGATAGGATACTTTATCTATCGATAAAAGACCACAGTAGAATCGTATGCATCATGGCAGAATTGAGATGCTTTGGAAAACATCATATTATATCATGGTGGGGCTATGCTTGCCTTTGCCAGTTGATAACAGATAAGCGGATCTTCGAGATCCTTCGTCCTGACTTGATTACGGTTGGTCAAGTGTTGTTCTTCGATCTTCGAACTTCGACGGTGTTGATCTTGGTCTTCGATCTCGATATCGATCTCATATTCAACCGGGAAGAACCAAACACCGGAAAGAAAGGGGGAAACAATCAAGACATGGCATCGATGCGATGCTTAAACAAGAAAGATGATATGACAAATTGAATTGAATTGAATTGAAACCCTAAAACATGCTCGGCAGTTTAATCGGGGTTCCGAGGGGTATAAACCCTAACTCGGGGAAACTCCGGAACATATGAGAGGGGTTAATATGTTCTTCTAGTTAAACTTGTTATGAAAGTTGATTAACAATGCATGACTATAGCTTAAAGAGGTAGGTTTCATTTTTTTGAACCTTTTGGTATATTATTTGTATTTTTCTGACTTATAAATCAAAAGTTATTGATTTTACAAGTTTATATCAAATTCTGGAATTAATTAAATCAATTAAAAACCTTTACTACGCAAGGCTGACGTCAACTCAGGACTTTAAACCTTTTACACAAAGGGTTGGGCTAGCCCTAGAGAAAGACAGGTGGGGTCTGCAACACGTCAGCGAGCCACACAAGCAAATGGGACCGGGGCTGGCTTGACTGGGTCAGACCCTAACCTAAACTTTTTGCACCGCATAGGCATCTAGCCTCTGAGGCTAGCAAGTGGGACCTTGGCCACGCGGATGCCACCTTGGAGCCACGCAGGACTCGTCGGAGAACGGCCAGACGGTGGCGACAGACGGCGGAGGAGGGCCAAGGGGCTGTGCAACCTAGCCTACTCGAACTAGCGCATCAAGGCCGAAACAAAGGTGGTGGCGCCGCTTGGAATAGGTCACCAGAGCGAGCTACACGGCGAGCGACAGCGGCGGCACACGGCAGTGGTCGACGCGGGGAATAAACCAGAGAGAGAGGGGTAGGGTGGAGAGGCTCCTGAGAACCACCAGCTCACCAGGATGCTCAAGGGGACATCGTCGAGGCAGGGCGAGGCCGGATGTGGCCGGAATCGACGGAACAACAGCGACCGGACTTCGGGATGGAGGGCTTGATTCGGCCGATTGAGGGCGCGCCAACTTGCTTTGTTGGTCGGGGACGAACGAGGGTGGCGAGGCAGATCTCCTGGGACAGACGGCGAGGCTCACGACGGTCCAGAGCGACGGCGGCATGCGGTTACCAGCGAGCTAGGGTTCGGTCGCCTGGCGGGGAAGAGAGAGGGAGGTCTCTGGAGAGGGGGCGAATGGTTGCGGGTGAAGGCGATGTTGTCGTGGAGATCTTATCCACCCCGGAGCTCGACGGACGGCGGGATGGAGGCGGCGAGGATCGACGACGGCGGCGCGGGCACGCAGCTGCTCGCCACTCGCCGCTCGCGGGGAAGACGACTGAAAGAGAGGCGAAGGGGTATGGGCTGCGCTGGGCTGCTCTTGGGCCTTAGTTGGGCCTCTGCAGGGTGCACGCTGAGCGGCAGGGAGAGAGGAGAGGAAGTTGGGCCGGCCTGGGCTGCGGCCTGAGAAGCTCTGGCTACTGATTTTTTTTCTTTGCAAAACACTTTTCTATTTCTGTTTTCATTTCTTCTTTTGAATTTCCATTTTGAATCTGTTTTGAGTAATTCAAAATACTTGAGGGTTTGTAAAAATATCTAAAATAATGTGGGGCCCTTATAATCCATTTGGGCTCCACATTTTGATACTTTTTCAAATTCAAACCATTTTGAATGGATTTCAAGAGAGGGGAAAAACTGGGGTTTTAGGGTTTTGTTTATTCTTTCTTGCATGCATTAATAGAGATGATGCTTATGATGCACAAAACAAACCCTAATACAGATTAACTAAAACTGGGGTGTTACAGCTCTATCCCCCACTACTAGGAAACAGGCTGTTAGTGGCGCACCCGAAATGCCCATCCGTGGCGCACTAGCAGTGCGCCATGGGCCTTGCGCTACGGCTATCTCTCAGTCGTGGCGCACTGCCTAGTGCGCCACAGAAGTTTAGATACAGGCGTGGCGCACATGCTAGTGCGCCACAGAAGTTTGGGCAGGTGCGCCACGCGTATGAAACAATAACCGTGGCGCACTAGGTGCTGTGCGCCACGGATATAAATTTCAAAATTCAAAAAAAAAGCAGCAGATCTGGATCTCGTCGTCAGTGCCGTCGCGCGTCGGTGCAGGTCGCCGTCGTCGCCTCCTCGTCGTCACCTTGTTGTCGTCGTCGGAACTGCAAGGAGGAGGAGGAGAATAGGAGGAAGAGGAGGATAAGAGGAGGAGAAGAAGAGGAGGAAGAGGAGGAGAAGAAGAGGAGGAGAAGAAGAGGAGGAAGAGGAGGAGAAGAAGAAGAAGAGGAGGCAGAGGAGGAAGAGGAGGAGAAGAAGAGGAGGCAGAGGAGGAAGA
Source organism: Avena sativa (assembly GCA_916181665.1). Lineage (NCBI taxonomy): Eukaryota > Viridiplantae > Streptophyta > Magnoliopsida > Poales > Poaceae > Avena > Avena sativa. The sequence goes on from OV702284.1 coordinate 434,384,206, forward strand.
TGAGGAGAAGAAGAGGAGGAGAAGAAGAGAGGGAGGTAGGAAGAGATGGAGGAAGAGAGGGAGGAAGGGAGGTCGACGTCGCCCGTTGTCACTGCGAGGAGGAGGAGAAGAAGGTCGACGTCGCGCCGTCACTGCAAAGAGAGGAGAAGGAGAAGGGAGAAGGGAGAAGGAAGAAGGAAGAAGGAAGAAGGAAGAAGGAAGAAGGAAGAAGGAAGAAGGAGAAGGGAAAGGGAGAGGAAGAGGGAAAAGGGGAAAGGAAAAGGGAGGAGGGCGGGGTGGGGATTCAAATTTGAATCCCGCCCAAGCTTATCCGTGGCGCACTAGGTGTAGGTGCGCTACGGATAAGTCGCCCTGTTTTTTTTTCTGCAGGAAAAAACGGTTTTTTGACCGTAACTTTTTACTCTTTTCGAATTTTGAAAATCTAAAAAATCGCTAAACGACCTAAAGGGGTTGCAAGCGGATCTGGAATTTCGTTTTGGTCATTTTGGTATATTATACGATTTTTTTCGATATCGTATGCAAAAGTTACGGCCTTTTTACCGTGGCGTGACTTTTTTTTGCAAATAAAGTCGAAACTCATTTCTGTTAATTTTACTAGAAGCTATACCACATTACCTACCTAAATATGAAAGGATTTAATTTTTTGAAGTGTTTATCATTTTTGTTTATTTTTTGCAAACCCTAAAAAGGCGATCCACGGGGGGGGGGGGTGGAGTTGGTGCATGCCACTTAGGCGTAGGGCACTAGGGCAGAGTGCCCTACGGCTAAGTTTATACATCTGTGGCGCACTATGCCATGTGCGCCACAGATGTTTGTGGCCGTTTCACAGCAGAGGGGGCGTGCGCTTAGGCGTAGCGCACCCCCCCATGTGCGCCACAGATGACACTAACAACCGTGGCGCACATGACTATAGTGCGCTACAGATGTTTGGCGAGCGTCCAACAGGGCCCTGGACCACACACATCTGTGGCGCACTATAGTCATGTGCGCCACGGTTGTTCTAGTTACTAGTAGGGCACTGCCCACAGGTGAGCCACGCCTGTTTTAGCCGTGGGGCACTTCAACCATGTGAGCCACGGATGTGCTGATTACCTATAGCTGTTTTCCTAGTAGTGCCCCTTACGAGAATCTCGACCCGAGATTCCAAAGGTAGGAAGAGAGAGAGAGAGAGAGAGAGAGAGAGAGAGAGAGAGAGAAAGAACACAGTCACTCTAAGATAAGAGGGAAACACACTAAACAGCACACAGGGTATCTCATGGTCAACTCATGGATGGAGCGTTCAGAAACAACTCTGAGATGACGAACATGAAACACGTCAAGGTAATGGAGGGAACAAGGAAGAAAGTTTCAAGTTGTTAGATATGTGGTCTTCATAAGGACTGAGACCATGGAACTTACAGGAGGTTTTGAAGCTTCTGAAGAAGAAAGCTTCCAATAGAAAGAACATAACAATAGACTTCGATAGAAAACCTCTACTAAACGACTTAAGTAGAGATTTTGGGTTGCAGAGATTTGGATCAACAAAACCGAGATATTGAACTACTTTTGACACAGAAGGGTTTCTTCTTTCATTCAACAGAAGGCCAAGACAGAAAGGTGTTTTAGTGGAGAGGACTCATAAGAGTCACAAGGAACATGCATCAAGTGAAACTATTGATTACCAAAATCATAGCTACTCTTGAAACATGGCTGAGAAAATGAAGGAAACTCCTTATTCATCTAGATTTATCAAAATCTTTGCCAAAGATCATGATATCACTTTACACCACTAGATAAATAATGAAAAGGATTGCTAATGACACGAGAAGAAAGAAACTTCGTTCTCAGACTTCAAGTACTTGGCACAACAAAACGGTTGCCAACATAAAGGGTCTGGAGGATCGACCGAGTGACATTTAGCAACACTACTTTAAATTTTCTCCTTGATGTTTGAGGAAGTAGTCATCAAGTAAAGGTCGGACTTCGGATACAAGGAAACCATAAGCACAACTTCTATAATAAATCATAGAAGGAGACTTGTGAAGAGTGGTTGTTATTGCTTATTCAAGAGAATATGGCAAAGGTATTTCCGGCTAAGTGTGTCAACCATTACAATGATCTTGCCAGATTTACAAAGAGACCTATGTCAAAACCTTGAGAAACACCAACCATCATTGCTGCTTGAGATTCATCTTTGGTTAAGTGGGATGATACTTCAGACTCAGCATGTCCGAGTACAAAGTTCGCACCATTTACCACAAAGGTAAAGTTACTAGAGTCTCAAGATATGGACTACAGTGTGAAGCTCCAAAAGACTGAGCTAGATTGCTAGACATATGCATTAGCAACTTGTCGAAAGACAACTGCGCACATATAAGGTACTGTTAATCAAACACACATGTGTCCTTAGGGAACGGATCTAACTCTACTCGAATCCACGGCGACATCTTTCAGCGTTTGCACGTGAACTAGAGAAGGTCACTTCTAACATCTAGAAAACTTGCTTCGAGATGACTCGAAGATGGTTCTCAAAAGTTTCCAACATTAATTCCAATTGTTCCATAGTAATACAATCTAACATGGAGAAGATAAGGATATTGTCGATGGGCTCAACAACAAACTTATCGAGACACTCCAAGAATATGGACTTGTATGTTGCATGAACAAAGCATAACGGTTGGTCATACCAAAAACATGAAGATGTACTCAAGTGAATCATCACAAGTAGAAACACCATCAAGATAGTCCTTGAAACTGAGTTTGATTTGACGATAACCCAAATCAAATCAAAGGTGGGGAAAGATAACATATCCACAAATGAAATACTATCTTACTTCAACACGAACAAAACTAGATATCCCTTTAAGAAGTAACAGAGTCAGTTAGAACTTTTGTTTTACAAATCTCCAAGTTGTTGTTTAAGCTCAACCAACTAGTTCAGGGGTATCCAGTACGGATCCTTGGAGAAAGGTGCAGTTCAGAGAACTTGCTTGCTCAAGACCTTGACAACACGGTCATGTGGCAACATGGTGATACTTCTAGAAAGACATCTAGAATATCACGAACCACCGTCAACTCACTTAGTTCGAGAGGAAACTTGCTTTGTAAGGCAAGCAGACATAGTCTCAGGGCTTCAGCACAAGCCTAACTCTTTGAGCGAAGAGAGTGCACCAGAATAGCGGAATTGGCAGCACAATCATTCTTTGCTTATTGACAGGGTTAACCAATCACGCTAAGAATGACTCAAATGTCCTTTGAGTTCTAAGCAATAAAAATTGCTAGGAATCTCAGATAGCCACATTATTACGCACACGCATCACTCATGAGCGCGAAAGCTCGAAGAAGGGTAGGTAAATATGTGTAGGAGCATCACCTCATTAAGGGATCATAAAACTCACAACGACCTCTTAGTATAAAAGAGTGTGAAACTTTAAGGTAGAACAGGTAGAAGCTAATCAATGCCTCTTAATCTGCGGACTACAACACTTTGACCAGGTCCTAGATATGATGAGGTACTGGAGTTTGTTTCTCCTGACATCCCGAAATGGGTTGTCTTGACAGACCACAAGAGTATCTAACATCGGAAGACACCGATGCACATTTACTACTTGGCTACCAACTGGTAGACAAAGGTCAGAACACAACAAGGGAAAGAGAACATGTTCAGGATAAAATCCTGGCATGTGGATGCATAAGTTAACAATCTCCCGAAAACCAATGCAGGGAAGTGGTAAGGTGTGGCAGAGTCATGACTATAGATGTGGGACTCTCGAGGAATACTCTTGTCGTGATCTATTTGGTTCCATTAAAGAACATCTGCCGTAGCTAGTGGTAGGGGAAGTCCTTAGTTGTCACAAATCAATCGCGACAATAACCACAAGCTTGGAGGCTACAATTGTATTACCAACCATCCTGAGGTAATGTGTGAACATTAGCAACAGGGGTCAAAGGAACGGATCTTGGGTTAAGGATCAGCTTCATGTACAAGATTCACAACACCAGAATCAAGCACAATCGGGGATCTTCGGTTCAAGTCCAAGGGTTAAAACCCAAAGAAAGGAGTAACTACTATTTGAGTGACGCAGCGTACACTACAAGGTAGTAACCACGAGGTACCTTCCAAGAGAGGAAACTACTTCTGAAGTACCTAAACAAATGAAAAAGGAGGCACACGAGGCGAAAGGAAACCTCGAAGCCTAGAAAAGAACATTGTGGATCAACAATATAATATTGTGGTTCCAAAAGATAGAGAGATCATGATGAAAAGGAATCTCTCATGTGAACAGGAACAAAGGGAACAAGGAATTCACAACACACACACAACTCTTGAGAACTCAACACTAAGTCAAGTGGCTTAGAAACAACATGCCTAGAAGGCACCTAAGCTTTGAAAACCTAGAAGAGATATCAAAACTTTTCCAAATCAACACCAGATAAGATGAACCCAGATTTCGAGCTAAACTGGATAAGGAGTAAAAGAAGCATACTAAAGTTTTCGCAAATACTTTTCAGATTTTAAAATAGTTTTCACAAGCACTAGACTCAACATCGACCAATAGCAAGGTTTTCCTACGGTCGATACTGCTCTGATACCAAGATCTGTGACACCCTCGGGATCAGGGCTAAACAAATCTCAGACCTCCGTCTGACATAAGCTTAACTTTGAGCTCGAGGATATTCAGTGAAGAATCGATAACACGGTAGTGACCCTACAACACAAAATTTATTACAGGAAGCTCATAACTGAGCAGAGAACCAAATTATTACAAGCAGAGGTCACTGACCACAAACATCAAACAACGGAAGGCAAATTATGCTATTAAGTATAGCAAACTTAACAAATGGCCTAAGAGGCCTAAAGCATAACGATGACGTCCCAGCCCATAGATTCCAGGCTGCCGGCTGGGAACCCCAAGCTACTCGTCGATGTCGATGTAGTACGAAACTTGTCTTCAGGGGAACACTTACTCTGCCAAAAGTATCAACAAAGCAAGGGTGAGTACAGGGTGTACTACGCAAGACTTGTGGCTAGTGGAGTTTCTTGGCATAAATCCACTTTTGTTTGTAAAACAAGAGAGAAGGAGCTCGTCTAGTCAGAGTATTTTATAAGGGGGTAAGAGAGCGACATCTCTGAAATATTGATCATCATCTTTAATATCCACCAAATCATCATCATCACCTACACTAGGATCACCCCCTCGTACCCATGAGAAAGCATCCTTAATAACACGTTGATCTGCCAAGTTTTACGATTAGGTTCATGTTCTCTATGATCATCACGTCCGTTCCCAAGTCGTCCATAACCGTGGACATGGCTTTCCGAAAGATTATTACCCTGCAGGGGTGTACAACTTTACCCACACGTACTAACCTTCTCTTAATGCCACTTAAGATTAGCCCTCTTCCTTGGAAGGCCGTCAGAGGGCGGTTAGACACGACCTTTACCATGAGTCACGCAATAAGTATGGTTCCGCCGTAACGAGTCAAATCCCAAAGCCGGTAATTAAAGATGTGAGGCGAGGTTGGTCCACCAGGGGCTCCATCGAGCCCAAGCAACCCGGTCCACGCTTCCCTACCTGTTATGAATGCACCATCTTTACCCGGCAAATCTTTCAAAAGGTTTTCTATGCATATGTCAAATGGAATGCCCGAACTATGTGACTCATGGAATCTACTAGGCAAGTTAGTCACTCATGGGGTTTTCCAGGCCCCGTGTCGTTGTACGCCTGTCTTGGTTCAAGCGGCAAGAACATCGGGTCCTAGTGGTGGCGAGCATGGGACTAGAAAAACCTCATCCCACCGTGGCCACCCATACAAGCCTTAGCATGTTTAACTCATATCACCTCTGGAATCATCTCATCACGTTCTCCTGTCATACTAGATTCTCTGCATATGATACATCATCTGGATGAACCAGAACTGACAGCTATGCATGGCTAAGCATGACACAGATATAAGCTTTAGCAGTGCACACAAGCCAAACCTAGTTATGCTAGGAGCAGTGGATCAGGTAATATAAGCTCAAAAGGAGTAATGCAATAGATAGGATACTTTATCTATCGATAAAAGACCACAGTAGAATCGTATGCATCATGGCAAAATTGAGATGCTTTGGAAAACATCGGATTATATAATGGTGGGGCTATGCTTGCCTTTGCCAGTTGATAACAGATAAGCGGATCTTCGAGAGCCTTCATCTTGACTTGATTACAGTTGCTCAAGTGTTGTTCTTTGATCTTCAAACTTCGACGGTGTTGATCTTGGTCTTCGATCTCGATCTCGATCTCGTATTCTACCGGGAAGAACCAAACACCAGAAAGAAAGGGGGAAACAATCAACACATGGCATCGATGCGATTCTCAAACAGGAATGATGATATGACAAATTGAATTGCATTTAATTGAAACCCTAAAACATGCTCGGCAGTTTAATCGGGGTTCCGAGGGGTATAAACCCAAACTCGGGGAAACTCCGGAACATATGAGAGGGGTTAATATGTTCTTCTAGTTAAACTTGTTATGAAAGTTGATCAACAATGCATGACTATAGCTTAAAGAGGTAGGTTTCATTTTTCTGAAAATTTTGGTATATTATTTGTATTTTTCTGACTTATAAATCAAAAGTTATTGATTTTACAAGTTTATATCAAATTATGGAATTAATTAAATCAATTAAAAACCTTTACTGCGCAAGGCTTACGTCAGCTCAGGACTTTAAACCTTTTACAGAGAGGGCTAGGCTAGCCCTAGAGACAGACAGGTGGGGCCTGCAACACGTCAGCGAGCCACGCAAGCAAATGGGACCGGGGCTGGTTTGACTGGGTCAGACCCTAACCTAAACTTTTTGCACCGCATAGGCATCTAGCCTCTGAGGCTGGAAAGTTGGACCTTGGCCACGCGGATGCCACCTTGGCGCCACGCAGGACTCGCTGGAGAACGGACAGACGGTGGCGACAGACGGCGGAGGAGGGTGCAAGGGGTTGTGCAACCTAGCCTACTCGAACCAGCGTGGCAAGGCAGACACAAAGGTGGCGGCACCACTTGGAATAGGTCACCGGAGCGAGCTACACGGCGAGCGATGTTGGAGATATGCCCAAGAGGCAATAATAAAGTGGTTATTATCATGTCTTCACACTTATGATAAATGTTTACATACCATGCTATAATTGTATTAAACGGAAACATTAATACTTGTGTGATTTGTAAACTAAAATAAGAGTCCCTAGTAAAGCCTCTTGTTAAACTGGCTTGTTGGTTAATATATGATCATGGTTTCCTGATCATGAACATAGAGATGTTATTAACAACAGGATCATATCATTAGGAGAATGATGTGATGGACATACTCCTATAGATAAGCGTAGCATAAAGATCAAGTCATTTCAATAGTTCAATTGCTATATGCTTTCTGATACATAGTAACCTAATTCCTTCGACCATGAGATCATGCATATCACCTTTACCGGATGGATGCTTTGATGTCATCAAACACCACACCGTAACAGGGTGGCTATAAAAGTGGCATTGGGTGTTCGGAAAGTATTGGTTGAAACACATGGATCAAGAGTGGGATTTGTCCATCCACATGACGGATAGATATTCTCTGGGCCCTCTCGGTGAAATGTCATCCAATTAGCTTGCAAGCATGTGACTTGGTCACAAGGGATCACATATCACGGGAACGAGAAAAGAGTACTTATCAGTAACGAGGTTGAACTAGGTATGCAGAGATACCGACGATCATGACCTCGGATAAGTAACATATCGTGAGACAAAGGGAAATTGGTATCGTATGTAAGTGGTTCATTCGATCGCAAAGTAATCGTAGAAATATGTGGGAGCCATATGAATTTCCAGATTCCTCTATTGGTTATTGTTCGGAGAAGTGTCTCGATCATGTCCGCATAATTCACGAACCGTAGGGAGACACACTTAAGGATTCGACGTTGTTTGAGTAGTTATGGTATTATGAGAAAGAGACCGAATGTTGTTCGGAGTCTCGGATGGGATCCGGGATATCACGAGGTGATCCGGAATGGTCCGGAGAATAAGATTCATATAAGGAAAGTCCCGTTTCGGAGTTCGGGAATGATTCCGGTGTTTCCATCGGGAACATTCTAGAAGGTCCCGGATTGTCCGGCACTCCGGGGGGGAAGGGGTACATGAATGTGTCATTACATGTTGGAATGATTGCATCATGTACTAAGTGTTCTTGCTGTCCCAAATAAAGGATTAAATTGAATCCTAAATTGAAAAAGTCAAACGGCTAGTTTGAAAGTCAAACGGCAGTTTTTGGGAAGTGGGAGGAGAGGAGGAAACCGACTTGAGGGAGGAGTCCTCCTCCCCAAGCCGGCGCCCCACCTAGGCCGAGTTGGGGAGGGACTCCACTCCCTCCCCTTGGCCGGCCAGCCCCTCCCACCTATATAAGGAGGGGCAGGGCTCCCTCCCAATACACACAAGTTTCCTATCCTCTGAACTAAACCCTAGATCTAGACCCCGGTTTAGAGCTATTTTGGTTTAGAGCCTTCTAATTGGTTTAGAGCCCTCTAATTGGTGTGTCTAATTACTAGACCACTAATAGCCTCTCTCATAAGCTCCACCATACTCGCACCGGCTTAAGGCGAAGCCCTGCGGGATCTCCCCTCTACTTCCGGTACCACGCCGTCGTGCTGCCGGAATCGCGAGGAGAGTGCTACAACCTCCGCTGCCTGCTGGAACAAGGGAGAGGAAGGTCTTCGTCGAGTACCGAACGTGTGACCGACTGCGGGAGCGCTGCGGGAACGCGGCGCTGGAAGGATCGTCTACGCGATCTTGAGATCGGAAAGAGTACGACTACATCACCCACGAGAATCTGCTCTCGTTAACCGCTTTGGAATCTTCGAGGGTGAGTTCCTCTATCGACTCGTTGCTACAATCTAGTAGATAGATCTTGGCTTGTTTGTTTGTATGCGATAGAAAAATTTTGTTTTCCATGCTACGAACCCCTACAGTGGTATCAGAGCCGTGTCTATATGTAGATCTGTTGCACGAGTAGAACACAATGGTCATTGTGGGCGTTGATGCTTTTATTGTAGATTGCTTTGCGTGTACTTTGCATCTTGCGGTATGTTGGGATGAAGCGGCCCGGGCTAACCTTACATGACATCGTTCATGAGACTTGCTCCACGCTTAACATGCAACTTGTATTGCATAAGTGGCTTTGCGGGTGCCAGTTTCTCCTAGCATAGTAAAGATCCAATTTACAACGGGTAATCAACAATGCTAGTATCAATGTTGTGGTTCTTGTTCGTAGGTTAGAACGACACTTATGGAAAGCCCCAAACCACGTAAAATATGCAAAGAAAGTAGAAGCGTCTAACTTTGTTTTGCAGGGGTGTGCAGTGATGTGATATGGCCATGATTGTGATTATATTTGATGTATGCAATGTTCCTTATTGTAAGTTGGCAACCGGCAGGAGCCATATGGTTGTCTTTAATTTCTGTTAAGACCTGCGTGTCTATTCAAAATAGTTGTAATAGTTGAAGCTGGTGGACGACAACCATGAAGAAGCGTCATTGACCTTGATGCTACGCCGGTGATGATGGAGATCATGTTCGTGCTTGAAGATGGAGATCGGAAGCACAAAGAAGAAAGGCCATATCATATCACATATTATGAATTGCATGTGATGTTAATCCTTTATGCATCTTGTATTGCTTAGTAGACGACGGTAGCATTATAAGATGATCCCTCATGCACATAAATTTCAAGTTCTAAAGTGTTCGCCCTTAGTTAGCACCGTTGCTAAAACTTGTTGCTTCGAAGCACCACGTGATGATCGGGTGTCTTTGATTCCACGGGTAAATACAACGTAAGCAAGCCAGATTTGCTTATGCGGTAGCTAAGGTTTGATCTTGACGAGCCTAGCATGTACAGACATGGCCTCAGGAACACGGATTACCGAAAGGTAGAGCATGAGTCATATAGTAGATATGATGAACATGTTGATTGTTCGCCATTGAAGCTATATCAACTCTCGTGATGATCGGTTTTGATGTGGTGGATTTGGTTCGTGTGATCACTAAAACAATGTGAGGGATATTGTTTTGAGTGGGAGTTCACCTAGATTAATTTAATTATTAATTAGAACTCAATTTATCATAAACTAAATCAAAGTGAATTTGCATAGTTGTTGTAGTCATTGGCATCCGTTTACCACCTTGCGCTTAGTTATAATTGAGATGATAGAACTATAGAATTCTGGTTAGATACTTTACGAACTGGTATCGTATTGTTTTAAGTGTTAATCTAAAGTTTAAAAGTCCTATTGCAAACTTTCAGTAAGTTCCGGTTACTCCATGAAGTTTAATAATTAGTATTAAATCAAGAGTAACAATTCCAAGTGTTAGTATATAAGTATCATGTTTGTATCCATGATTCTTGATATTCAAAGGATTCCCTTAATATCAAGGTTATCTAGGATCTGAAAGAGTTGTTTCAGAAACCATGATGTGTGGAAGATATTGTGATATCTGAAACGAAGTTTTGGTTACAACATGATAGAGTATAATATGGCAAAGTTCATGTTCTCATATTTTGATGAGAATTTGCAAAAAGGTTGGAGACACTTGTTGTCCTAATCCTCCAAAAGGTTTTGGATAGCAACATTATACTAATAATTCATCGTTATAAGCTAAAAGTAGCTTGATCATGGACGATACCATGATAAGGGTGAATATTTGATGTAGGTAAAATGTTTACTACACCAAGAGATTACTAATGAAAGGAATTTGAAAGAACACCAAACATTTGATGATGGTGATCTACTTCAAAGTGCAAGTCCAAAGACATTGGTATTTAACTATACACGCTTTGGACTATATGTCATATGTATGACTCCACTATTGATGTTGATAGATTCTTTCAAACTGAAAAGGAAATACTGAAAGAGAATCTCATAAATATATGGCAGAAAAGAAAAGACTAGAATCGTTCAGTTTAAGTATATAGATGATATACATGTTATGGCTATATTCTTTGCTTGTTAAACAATGTGGTTCTTAAGTATTTGATACTGAATTTGTTGGTGTGAATCGTCATACGAAACAACACAATTCATGAACTACAATGGCCTAAGTAACTAGCAAAAGAATATGTGATGATGTTCATCGAGAACAAATAAAGGGTTATTGTGTTGCTCGTTAAACATCAAAGCTTGCCTTCAAAGATTTGTTTTATCGGGTATTATGAGAACAAAAGGGTTGTTCAAATAATTGCCGTAATCCATAAAAGATGGATGATTCACAAATCTCGTTGGAGAAATCACATCCATAAAACTAGTGCTAAAATGTCGAAAGACAAATTGATTGAAAGATCACTTAGGAAGTGACATCGCCGTTTAAAATTATATTGGAAAGAAAACATGAAGAAAAATCCATATGGATGGAATTTTGGAGTCTATTTGATTTTGATCAAATGACGCTTGTGAAACTTTCCTAGAGATAATTAAAACTTCGTCCATAGGCCAAAAGGGAACGAATGACTAGCTTATTGGAACTTGTACATATTGTTGTACGAAGTCCATTATGTGTAGTCAAGAGCGATGGATTTCAACTTCATATGCTTTCTCCGAAAATTTGAGTGAATATATGAATATTTACTTAATAAGGATGAAGTATGAAATATTTGAAAAGTTCAAAAGACTTTCAAGATGAAGTGCAAAATCATTGTAACAAGAATATAAATAGTTTATGATAAGATCATAAAGGAAGATATTTGAGTTACAAGTTTAGCATAACACCTAAGATTGAAGGAATCGTTCCGTGGATTTGCATTTTCCCGAAACACCATAAGAGTATGGAGCGTTCGAGATATGTAATTAAACCTTGTTTGACATGGTAAAGATCGAAAGGTGTAATTCATAAAACTGCCATTGTATTTTAAAAGATTAAAAGCTTTAGAGATTACCGTTTTTCCACTGAAAAGAGCTTCATCATAATCCGTTGAAATGACACCATATAAGGTTATGGTTTGGGATAAAACCCAAGTTGTCCTTTCTTAAACATTGGTATGCTATGCATAAGAAAGATGTTTGCAACCAAAGTCGGATGAACCTGTCTTTGTATGACTATTAAGTATTCCTCCATAAACACCGGAGACAAAAGTGTTTGTTGCTTAGAACGTCAAGTTTCTTTTGGAAGGAATTTTTCGTGAAAAGTTAAGTGGGAGGACAATAGAACTTTGATAAGGTTAAGAACCTTAGCTATATGTGCAGAGTTGCGCAGCGCCGAAAAGTGTTTCGGAGGCAGCAACAATGCTCATGGTTCACGTACCTCAAAAAGGTTGTGGTCACGGAGATCCAAGTTCCTATTGAAACAAGTAGGTCGGATGAACAATCAAATACCAAGATTTGAGGGTTGAATCATTATTTGAGAATAATGAACCGACTACATGCAGAGAAGCGATGATGGGCCCTGACTCCGTAAAATGGCTTGAAGCCATAAAATCCATGATAGTTCCATACACGAGAAATCAAGTTTTGAACTTGAAGGACCCTCGAGAAAGGTGTAAGACCTTACAGTTGTGTCTGGATCTATAAAGAAATAGACATGGATGTTTTACATCTATGAAATAGTCGACATGTTGGGAAAGAATTCACAACAATGTTCAAAGGTTGACTATGATAAAGATTTGATCTGTCATAGTGATATTTAGTCTAGACGGATTAATGTAGCAATCACTACATATAAATTTTGTTATATGATAGTTGAATAAACAAAACAAGTTCTTCTAATAGAATCGTTACCTAGGCCATGTGCATAACATGGTCCATAGGGTTTTGTTAATTCAAAAGGATGCTAAAAGTATATGCAAACTTCAATGGTTAAAGTGAGCATCGCGGAGTTGGAATCTTCACTGTGATGAAACTGTTAAAGGAGTTTAAAAGTTCATCGGAGACAATGAAGATGCTTGCATTTGCAAGAAATTAAGTGGGAGCGCTAAGACATATTTCTAATACATTATGTGGAGGACATATTGTTGATTAGAAATGGTGTATCTTTTATTAACACATATTAAGAATTTCATCCTGATGAAAGACTTAGGCAAAACCCAAATATTTGGCATCAATAAATGCTAATATGGTTGTGCCAGAAGTACATAAACGAGATATTGAATGAGTTCAATATAGAAACTACAAGAAAAGGTTCTTGTCGCACAGAAAGGATTGAAAGAGTTCAATGTTGATGATATATTCAAGTGTATTGACATTTGGTAAGTGAAACAAAGATTCAAGTATAGATTGATACTTGATATATGAGATCACAAAGAGTGTTTATATCAATCATACTGTGGTATGTACAAATCCAGATATGTCCTATGCTCTAAAAGTTATGAGCATATACCAGAATGATTCATAAGATGATCATTGGACGATAGTAAGGATATTCTTATGATCTTTTGGAAGAACTAAGAGTATATTATTTGTAGAAGTGACAAATAGATGGTTAGTTCATTGTAAAAGTACTACATTGATACTAGCTTTGTCACAAAGTACAGATTAAGTTTATCTCAATCTAAACTAAGGGTGGCACAATATAATGGAAAGTGAGTTCCATAATGGATTTGGATGATTTCCAAAGTTAAGACATTGTGACAGATACTACAACAAAAGGCTAAGTATATGACTGCTATTATAGCAGCAAAAGAGGGCATTTGTGTCAAGTAGTTTGTTATCAAACTAGGTGTAGTTCACAGCGGGATAATACTATGAAGATATATTGTGCGACAATATTATCAACATGTTTTAACCCTAAAGAACTAAAGGTCACACCGAAAGACCAAATTTATACAAAGCCATCTCATTAGAGAATGAGTGATGCGTAGAGACGCAAAGACATGCAATTACACACGGACCTGGAAGTGTCAGATCCGGAGATCAGTTGACCACTAGCAATCATGTACATACAACACCGGAAAGCCATAGGTGTTGAATACACAAAGGTTCGAAACTAGATTATTGACTCTAGTGCAAGTGGGAGACTGTTGGAGATATGCCCAAGAGGCAATAATAAAGTGGTTATTATCATGTCTTCACACTTATGATAAATGTTTACATACCATGCTATAATTGTATTAAACGGAAACATTAATACTTGTGTGATTTGTAAACTAAAATAAGAGTCCCTAGTAAAGCCTCTTGTTAAACTGGCTTGTTGGTTAATATATGATCATGGTTTCCTGATCATGAACATAGAGATGTTATTAACAACAGGATCATATCATTAGGAGAATGATGTGATGGACATACTCCTATAGATAAGCGTAGCATAAAGATCAAGTCATTTCAATAGTTCAATTGCTATATGCTTTCTGATACATAGTAACCTAATTCCTTCGACCATGAGATCATGCATATCACCTTTACCGGATGGATGCTTTGATGTCATCAAACACCACACCGTAACAGGGTGGCTATAAAAGTGGCATTGGGTGTTCGGAAAGTATTGGTTGAAACACATGGATCAAGAGTGGGATTTGTCCATCCACATGACGGATAGATATTCTCTGGGCCCTCTCGGTGAAATGTCATCCAATTAGCTTGCAAGCATGTGACTTGGTCACAAGGGATCACATATCACGGGAACGAGAAAAGAGTACTTATCAGTAACGAGGTTGAACTAGGTATGCAGAGATACCGACGATCATGACCTCGGATAAGTAACATATCGTGAGACAAAGGGAAATTGGTATCGTATGTAAGTGGTTCATTCGATCGCAAAGTAATCGTAGAAATATGTGGGAGCCATATGAATTTCCAGATTCCTCTATTGGTTATTGTTCGGAGAAGTGTCTCGATCATGTCCGCATAATTCACGAACCGTAGGGAGACACACTTAAGGATTCGACGTTGTTTGAGTAGTTATGGTATTATGAGAAAGAGACCGAATGTTGTTCGGAGTCTCGGATGGGATCCGGGATATCACGAGGTGATCCGGAATGGTCCGGAGAATAAGATTCATATAAGGAAAGTCCCGTTTCGGAGTTCGGGAATGATTCCGGTGTTTCCATCGGGAACATTCTAGAAGGTCCCGGATTGTCCGGCACTCCGGGGGGGAAGGGGTACATGAATGTGTCATTACATGTTGGAATGATTGCATCATGTACTAAGTGTTCTTGCTGTCCCAAATAAAGGATTAAATTGAATCCTAAATTGAAAAAGTCAAACGGCTAGTTTGAAAGTCAAACGGCAGTTTTTGGGAAGTGGGAGGAGAGGAGGAAACCGACTTGAGGGAGGAGTCCTCCTCCCCAAGCCGGCGCCCCACCTAGGCCGAGTTGGGGAGGGACTCCACTCCCTCCCCTTGGCCGGCCAGCCCCTCCCACCTATATAAGGAGGGGCAGGGCTCCCTCCCAATACACACAAGTTTCCTATCCTCTAAACTAAACCCTAGATCTAGACCCCGGTTTAGAGCTATTTTGGTTTAGAGCCTTCTAATTGGTTTAGAGCCCTCTAATTGGTGTGTCTAATTACTAGACCACTAATAGCCTCTCTCATAAGCTCCACCATACTCGCACCGGCTTAAGGCGAAGCCCTGCGGGATCTCCCCTCTACTTCCGGTACCACGCCGTCGTGCTGCCGGAATCGCGAGGAGAGTGCTACAACCTCCGCTGCCTGCTGGAACAAGGGAGAGGAAGGTCTTCGTCGAGTACCGAACGTGTGACCGACTGCGGGAGCGCTGCGGGAACGCGGCGCTGGAAGGATCGTCTACGCGATCTTGAGATCGGAAAGAGTACGACTACATCACCCACGAGAATCTGCTCTCGTTAACCGCTTTGGAATCTTCGAGGGTGAGTTCCTCTATCGACTCGTTGCTACAATCTAGTAGATAGATCTTGGCTTGTTTGTTTGTATGCGATAGAAAAATTTTGTTTTCCATGCTACGAACCCCTACAAGCGACAGCGGCGGCACACGGCAGTGTTCGATGCGGGGAACAAACCAAAGAGAGGGGAAGGGTGGAGAGGCTCCTGAGAACCACCAGCTCACCAAGATGCTCAAGGGGACATCGTCGAGGCAGGGCGAGGCCGGATATGGCCGGAATCCATGGAACAACGGCGGCCAGACTTCGGGATGGAGGGCTTGATTTGGCCGATTGAGGGTGCGCCAGCTTGCTTGCTTGGTCGGGGACGAACGAGGGTGGCGAGGCAGATCTCCTGGGACAAACGGCGAGGCTTAGGGCGGTCCAGAGCGACGGCGGCATGCGATTATCGGTGAGCTAGGGTTCGGTCGCCTGGCGGGGAAGAGAGAGAGAGGTCTCTGGAGAGTGGGCGAATGGATGAGGGTGAAGGCGATGTCGTCGTGGAGATCTTATCCACCCCGGAGCTCGACGGACGGCGGGATGAAGGCGGCGAGGATCGACGGCGGCGGCGTGGGCACGCAGCTGGTCACCGCTCACGGGGAAGACGACAGACAGAGAGGCAAAGGGGTATGGGCTGCGATGGGCTGCTCTTGGGCCTTAGCTAGGCCTCTGCGGGATGCACGCTGAGTGGCAGTAAGAGAGGAGAGGAAGTTGGGCCGGCCTGGGCTGCGGCCTGAGAAGCTCTGGCTACTTTCTTTTCTTTGCAAAACACTTTTCTATTTCTTTTTTCATTTCTTCTTTTGAATTTCCATTTTGAATCTGTTTTGAGTAATTCAAAATACTAGAGGGTTTGTAAAAATATCTAAAATAATGTGGGGCCCTTATAATCCATTTGGGCTCCACATTTTGATACTTTTTTCAAATTCAAACCATTTTGAATGGATTTCAAGAGAGGGGGAAAACTAGGGTTTTAGGGTTTTGTTTATTCTTTCTTGCATGCATTAATAGAGATGATGCTTATGATGCACAAAACAAACCCTAATAAAGATTAACTAAAACTAGGGTGTTACATTTGTGATCAAAGATTTGTCCAATTCTTGTCCCCAATTCTCACCCCTAGTTCCCCCCAGTGACAACCACTGCATTGAACAAGCTACAAAGCCTACCCCTTCACCAGTGCCATGCCACCCGAGCCCCCCTTGCTGGTCGATCATGGCCAGCACGCTGGAGCAAACGCCGCGCCCGTCCACGATGTCCAGGAGGCAGGCCGTCGTCCACCGCCACCCCCTGCCATGTCCTTGCCCGTAGCCAGTCCATGGACCACCCCAGCACAACCGTGCCCACTTTCTCTGCGCCATGCCGAGAGCGCGCCTGAGCGCAACATCCAACCAGTTCGCGTGCGCCGCGCATCGCCCTCGCCACGCGTGTACACACTCGCCTTAACACCAGCTACCTCCCAGACATCCCCGTTCGACGTTGCGCGACCCATAGCACCTTTGCGCTGTCTCGAACACCGCCAGTTCCATGCAGAGCACCGCCCGTGCCCGACCATCCTCGACCGCCCCGTGTCGTGCCATTAAGCCCGTGATGACCGCCATGGAGCACCGCGTCTCCCCTACCCTCAGCCATGCCGCTAGCCCGTTGTACCGCCATTGCCCATCCCATCCCACTCGGTCCCCTCACCAGTGTATAAATAGAGGCCACCTCTGCCTCAATTCACCACACCATCCCACTCCCCACTCCTCACAGAACCTCCCACACCTCTCCTCGGAGCAACGCGAGCTCCGCACCGCCAGAATTTCACCGGAGCTCGCCGCTGCAGAAGAAGAGAGGAGCCGTCAATTGGAGCCGCCGCGACCACCATTCGAACCACAGTCGTCAACGACATCGTTCGCCCCCATCGCCGACCCTAGCTGGAGCCCTGGTGAGCCTCACACGACCCCCACCATCGCGTTAGGGTTTAAACCTCACCTGAGTTGTTCGTCATCGATGATGAACCTCAGTCATTAGATCAGATTCTAATCATAGGGCCTAGATTGAAGGATATCGTTTCGATAGGACAGAGTCGCTGACTAGTGGGACCCCTCTGCCAGTAGCCCTCTACACCATGCTATGTAGATTGGGCCGGCCCAATAAAACTCCCACGCAACCCAGTAGATTCAAATGTAAATTTTCCAATTTAGTTCAAACTCTAGTTCTATCAGTAGATTCAAAAATCAATTCCGAGAGTTATACATAACCAAATTGCATGGAACCAATTTTTTAGAAAGGTATTGAAATTGTTAATCCAAGCCTGTTGGATTCAAACCATTTGGAAATATAGATCACCTACAGTAAAAATAACAAGACAGAGACTTTTTCACATTCAAACATTTTTTAAAAATCAACCATAAATGTGTTTGAGTTGATTCCAACTCTCAAAAATCACATTTGTCAAGATCTTTCTAAATATGTAAAAATATATAGGTTTACATGTAGTGATCTTGGACAAGTATTAAAAGAATGCCACATAGGCATTTCTAGTCACTTTAATTATTTAAAATAATAATGTTAAACCTTATTAAATTGTGACACCACTTTAAATAACATTTCCAAGTGTTAAAATATGAGGTGATGACATGTGTCAACATGATCCCATATTTTAATTGGAGAATATTAAATCTTAGTAGTTTTCAATGAGTAGAAATTACTTTTCTAAAATAAAATAAATAAGACTAAGTCTTTAATTCATGTGATGATTGTGATGATGCTAGATCATCTAGTGTGAACCTTTGTATGCTAAATAGAGTAGTTAAGTATTGTTTGGTGATTGTGTACCTCGTATTTATTTATAGACGCTAGTACCAACCAAGGATACGAGGAAGAAGAAGAAGGAGAAGGAGAAGAAGAAGAAGAAGAAGAAGAAGAAGAAGAAGAACAAGAAGAAGAAGAAGAAGAAGAAGGAGAAGAAGAAGAAGGAGAAGAAGAAGAAGAAGAAGAAGAAGAAGGAGAAGAAGAAGAAGAAGAAGAAGAAGAAGAAGAATAAGAAGAAGAAGAAGAAGAAGGAGAAGGAGAAGAGAACTTCAATCACTACACTACTCAAGGCAAGCTACACTATGCAAGCTAACACTTGCATGATAACTATGCAAACTAGAGGCCTTAGGCATATTTGGTTATACCACCTTGATTATACCAAATCCCAGTTTTACTTGCAAGCTTTATTCTTTTATTTATTTATCAAAGTTCTTTATTACTTCTAGTTAGTATTTGATGAGTTTTGGAAAGATATTAGAGGTAGCATAAAGAGCATAAAACTTGGCCTAAGTTAGATAGAACTAGATGTCATCCTGAGGCATGAGATTAGATTTGGATAAGTCACACTTGATTAGAACCCCTCATTAGTGATTACCCTCAATTTTAGTGGCTAGTGCTAAGCATAAAAGTTGATCACTTTAGATGGGAATACTTGGTGAAAATGATTATGAAAACCTTAGAATGATGAGTCATTCTAATGAAATGTTTTGACATGTGTTATGAACACCAGATGATTTGATGATGAAAATGTTGAGGCATGAGCCTTAGCCCTTTATAAAACTGATGGTTAGGTTCGGATGCGATACCATTCCAATTTTATCATACAACCATAATACCCGAATTTGGGTAGGGCTTGATTGGAAGTTTATATATCTTAGTATGGGTTCCCTTGCGGAAGAGGTTTGATCTAAGGCTACCTCGTGATGATTGTCCACCTGTGCAGTTCCCAAGATGACATATGGTCATGGTTGGGAGGCCAAACTCATAGGGGAGGTGCCTATACTAGGGTATGTAATTGAAAGGTCAGGATTGATTATCCGCATACTGAGTATGGTGATTTAGGATTGTTCTTGACGGATGTATCGAATGTTGTGGTGAAAGTGTACCACCTCTGCAGAGTGCCAAACTATTTGAATAGCCACGTCCGCGGTTATGGACAGTTGGAGTGGCCATACTGTTCCGTCGTCAGATGTTTTCAAAATGACTTGTGAAATAAATTATGACTTGACTTGACCACAACAGGGTTGTGAACATGAAAACTAAGTTCCCACTTAGGTGTTATAAGTTAGTTTTTTTACTTCTAAACTCAGTTAGAGATAAACCTGACTTTTTGCAAATAAACCTAGAGCTTAGGATTCCTACTCAAACTACTTACTTCGTAGTGATAGTATGCGAGTACTTAAAGAGTACTCATGGCTTTGTCCCTGGCTATTCCTATGGCCAGAATATGAAGAGGACTACCAGGATGATGGATAGCAGGAAGTCTATGACAACTAGGATCATATCCCATCGTCAGCATTGCCTCTGACCCTGAAGATGAAGCTTCGACCACGCTATCGTTATTATGTATTTCCACTGTGTTGACTGTATTAAGACTGGATCATGAGATCCTTTATTTGTAAGACCTTTATTATGGTTCGTAATGGATGATGAACTATGGTACCAATCTGTTATGTCTCGCAAAAATGGTAATCCTGGGATTGCGATGTATGGCATAACAGGCATCTGGGATTAAAAATCCGGGTGTTGACAACCCCTAACACCTAGTTGTGTTTGCATCTGATTTCCCATGGTGCCTTCTTAGCTCTATGTGTCAATCTTTCGGGACTCTGAGGCGATTTGACCAGGCATCCAACAGCATTTCCTATACATTAGATTCTCACTGACATTTTACTCATTCTAGATAAATTACTTGAACCAGCAAGTCATTTCCTATACACAAGATAGAAGAATGAAAATGCAAAATATACTCCTGGTATATTGATTGATGATGAAAGAATCTACACCTGGTATATTGCAGTAGTAATATGTTGATGTTGGTGTCATGCAGTAGTAATAGGATTACTTGAATATTTAGCAGTGCTTTGGGAGATAAACATATTGTGTCACAATCACTTTATTACAAACAGAACTTGTATCAGTGCAAGTGATCCATTAGTGAACTTGTAGTGGAAGTAGAATCTCGCAAGATTCGATCTGACACTATATTACACTGTTTCCTTATTTACAAGGACTACAATACTCTATATGTATTATGTGACACTGTATTACTCAACTGCATTATTTACAAGGAGTGCAGCACTATATTAAATTGTTTATTAATAACTTGCAGGCGTTGGATTTCATTTTACCGCAACCGTTGTTCTGTCACATTTTTACAAGGACTCTTGGACGAAGTCTTTCGGAAGAAGCTGGAACATGCACCCAACTTCTAGCCACAGCGACAAGCTCCTCGCCGGCCATGACGGGGCTTTTCTGAGGACCTTGAAGCCCAATGATGGCAAGGGTGCTTGTCCGACCTGTGGTGGTTCCCATCTAGCGATGCGGCGACCGCCGAGACTGGCGGTGCATATGGTTGTGATGTGCAGGAACCTCCTGCGGAGCTTTATTGCAGTTTTCTGTGTTTCGAGGTGGTTTATGTAAACGTCATGTACTAGTTGTGCTTCTGGTTTATTCGGGTTGCATGCGTGTCTTGTATGATCTACGAATGAAGGTGATACTCGTGTTCTCAAAAATATACTGTATATGTTCTTATTAAATTATTAATTGTTTAATTCCTTTCAAAACATTGAAAAATAAAATACTGGGATCAGAGTGGAAATGAAAACTGATATGTGGTACTGGTACCTTAGGCATTGACAACCTGAAGTTGTTTGTAAAAAGGCCAAGGCCTAGAAAACAAAGAGTCAAAAATGTTGGAAGTGGGAGAAGAGGGATTACCCATGCATATTGATATATATGTTCCATAAGAAAAGAAGTTGTAATTATTACTTGAAATTTTTACTTGAATTTTTCTATAAAATAAAAGGGTTTCCGATTCACCAAACCAATTCTTATCTCTTTCTGAAGGAATAAATAAAAAGAATAGGAAAAAATACTGGAATTCTTAATTTTTTCAAAAATTTATTTCATTGAGATAATGTAAAATTCAAAATGGGTTTAATTGGTTAAATTCAAAAAGTTAATCAAAAAACTTCGTTACCTAATTATTACCTAAATAAGGATATTTAGTAAAATAAAAAAGGCTTGGCCCATGTAGATGACTAGAATGGATAGGAGAAAAAACACAAGATGGAATTGTTGGGTCGAGCTCATGTAGAATCCAGAAATGGACTGGGCTGAATTTACACTACGACAATTTAATTTCGTCACAATTTTGCCACGTAGGATCGGCCACATAGGATCGGACTTGGCTAGACTAGATGGCTCGTGACGATATTGGATCGTCATAGACGTTATGACGATCCAATATTGTCATAGACAGTTATGACGATTTTACCAAAAATATCGTTATAGTTCATTTGCGACGCCCGGCTTTTGACAATCTCAAAATCGTCATAGAATTGTCATAAACGGACTACTATGATGATTCTATGACAAAAATGGAGAGTCATATATAGTCATATTCCTTATAGTGAGTCATCCCCAACAACCATGTGCTCACTCTCCATCATCATGTGAGAGTAGTTATAGGCATGTGAGGTATTGGATGAGTATTGAATGAGATTGATCATGTAATCATCCATATGTAACAAAAGCTTGGGTATTTATCTTGAGGATATTCTTGTATGATTATTGATGCACCCATAGAGGGGAGGGCCGTACGCAGTGGGCGGGCTCCTCGGCAAAAAGTTTGCCCTCCCAGTGAGTGACTTACGCCCCCTAGGAGAAAAAGGTGCTCTCTGAGTAAGCTCGGAAAGCTCCTCCCGGCGAACTTAGTGCAACATCGCCACTTTCATGCCCGGGGGCTCTAGAAAAATAGGGCATCGTGACTCGGGGATACCCAGGACACACGCGCATGAGAAAGGTTGTCCTAAGCCCCCCGATGGGCGCGCCGATTGGAGGTCCCTGGACCTCCACTCGGGGTGCCTATCTGGGCTTGCCCATGGATGATCTCACTAGGGCGAGGAATCCCACTTGTGAGCAGAATATGAAGGGGTGCCATCATCGGAAAACCCAGTCTTGTGCGGACGGCAAGTCCCTTTATCAAGTACTGTCTCCAGAGATAGATCCCATGGATGGACAGCCCTTTTGGCCCTGGAGGTGCTATATCCTGGGAGGTGCTACATCCCTTTCGTCCCTAGCGGCATTCTTTTTGCACAAAAATCCTAAAAAACCTATGTATCCAGGAGCACGAAGCTTTTCCTGGGGTGTTATATCCCTTTCAGCCCTAGAGGTGCTATGTCCCTTATATACCTAAAAAACCTAGGTATCAAGGAGCACGGACATTTTCACAAAATAGAATGTCGCCACATCCACGATCTTCGTTTTGGGAGCCAGATTGGTCCAACTCTCCACTCTAGAGAGGAGGATTTCGATGTCTCCTTCATCACCATCATCACCAAAGTCATACCCAACAACCATGTGCTCACTCTTTATCATCATGTGTTAGTAGTTCTCTGTAGGCATGTGAGGTATTGGATGAGTATATTGGATGAGATTTATCATGTAATCATCCATATGTATCAAGATTTTGGGTAATTATCTTGAGGATATTCTTGTATGATTATTGATGCACCTTTGCTATGTTTAATGCTTGTCACTAGGGTCCAAGTGGCATGATTTCAGTACTAAACTTTTATTCCCCATCATATATTTGAGTTTGGTATCTACCTACAAGGTGCATGCCTATTATTATGTTGAACCTATGAACCCTAAAGTGACAGTTAGGGAAAACAAGGGGAATATATGATAGTTTGAGGATATTGTGTGTTCATGGACCTTTAATGCATTGTTCCGGGCTATTCGAAAGGATAGACCTTAATTACATGTAGTTCCAAGTTGTCCCCGGTGAAATGGGCAGGTAGGACAATAGATGTCATGCAAATTCCCTTGGTTAGTACGCATAACTATGTTTTGAACACATACCTACACACAGCTGAATTAGAGATGAATGCTATGTTATTAGGATTACATTCTATGATCAATATAATTCATGCAACACCCCGATATTGCCTCATGCCTATGATTTTAGCCACTGAAAGCTACAAGTTACTACTTCCGGTGAAAACTAGAAATCTGCTGCTATTGTTTACTATTTTCTTTACTATTCAGATTCAACTTCTATAATTGAAGGGAATATGCCCGAGAGGCAATAATAACAGGCATAATAAATGGTTATTATCTTATTCCATTTTTATGATAAATGTTTATTTCTCATGCTATAATTGTGTTAACCAGAAACATTAATACATGTGTGTTTGATAAACAAAAGAAACTGGTTCCTAGTAATGCCTCTCATTACACTAGCTTATTGATTAACAGATGATCAAGGTTTCTTAATAATGAACATTGGATGTTGTTAATAGCAAGTTCATGTCATTGGAGAATGACGTGGTGAACATTCACCCACAGTAGGTTTAGCAATACGATCATGTCTTCGAAAGTTTATATTGCTATCTTACTCGAAGTAACACTAATCCTTAGAACATGAGATCACGTCAATCACTTACACTGGAAGAGTACTTTGATTCCATCAAACGTAACACCATAACAGGGCGATTATAAAGATTTTTTTAGGTAATTGTAAAGTGTTAGTTGAGGCTCATGGATCAAGAGTTGGATTTGTCCATCCTGATGACATAGAGATATACTATGGGCCCTCTCAGTGATAGATAACAGCTTGCAAGCAAGTGATTTGATCATAAGGAATGTTATATCAGGGAATGACTTAAAGAGTACTTGTAGGTAATGAGATCGAACTAGGTATGGATGATACCAAATGATCGGATATCGAACAACCAAAATATCGCGAGACAAAAGGAATTTGTTAGTAAGAGAAAAAGGTTCACATAATCACTAGTTCATCGCTGAGTACATGGGAGTTGTTATGGATCTCCAGATCCCGCTAATGCTTATTGATAGAAGAGAGTCTCGATCATGTCCACTTAGTTCACGAACCGTAGGGTGACACACTTAAGGCTCTTCGACGCATTTGAGTGGGTATCAAACGCATGAGAAAATACTGGACAACACGGAAATTGTTCTTATAAAACTGTCAGAATAGTTTCTGTGTATCGAGAGATAAAATGTTAATGTGTTCATTAAATGAAGTCCTCATGAAATTGAGTGGCATTAAACCAAGTGAATTAAAGTGATTTAATGGAAAGACCTTTGATTTCTTGGGTGGAATTTTAATGGGAGAAAGTGGAGATGAATAATTGGGAGTGGAATGTCCACCCACATCAATGAGGCAAGAGGGGGCTCTTGGCCACCGGCCATGGGAAGGGGCTGCCCCTCCCCCTATAAAAGGAGGTGGCGGTGACCCCTCTCTCACAGTCATTCCATTCCTTCTCATATGCCCTTTGGTTGGCATCTTCTCCCACTTGCTAGTTGGTCCACTATTCGCGAGTACAGTGCTTAGGAGAAGCCCTGCTCAAGCCCCTCTCCACCACCACCACCATGTCGTAGTGTTGCTAGAGTTCCCGTGGATCTGCTACTTCCGCTTCCAAAATGGAGCAAGGGACGGAGGTCGTCGTCACGCTGGACGTGTGACCGATTATGGAAGCACTGCATGTTTGTGGCACTGGCCGTCTTCTAGACCATCGAGGAGGAACGTGTACATTCTACATCAACCATGTTTGTTTGCTGGAACGTTATCCCTCTTTTGGTCTTAGAGGGTGAGTCCTTTTGAAACCATTACATGTATCACCTAGATATGATCTTGGCAGTTGCAACCATAGGAATTTTTTTGTTTTTTATACAACAAACCCCTTCAGTGGTATCAAAGCTATGTCTATGCATAGATGTTTTGTATGGTTAGAACACATAGATATATTGGCGTTGATGATCATGTTATTGCATACTTTCGTGTACTTTGGATATTAGTGGCATAGTGGGATAAATCGGCCCAGGCAAACTTTACATGTCCTCACACATGAGACCTGTTCCACGCTTGACATGCAAATAGTTTTGTATAAATGGCTAGTGGGTGTCTATCTCCCCCACTATAGTTAATATCTGATTTACATTGGTCTGCTAATAACTTGATTATCACCATTGTGGCTGAAGTTCGTAGGTAGAACGGTTCTTTCCTAGAAAGCCCACAGCCACGTAAAATATGCAAAAATAAATTAAAGGTGTCTAACTTGTTTTTGCAGGGCATGTGATGTGATATGTTCATTGGTACAAAAATTATTGTATGCAATATAAGTTTATTGTAAATTAAACAACCGGCAGGAGCCATATGGTTGTATTTTTCTTTTTATGGCATGCGTGCTATATATATATCCATGAGATATATTGTAATTTTGGAAGACGACCATGATGGTGGCACCATGGACCTTGGTGCCACGCCGGTGGAATGATGGAGATTATACCATGATGCACAACATGAAGATCGAATGCGAGAAGGACTATATCATATCACATTATTCTTGCATGTGATGTTTATCCTTTGATGCATCTTATGTTGCTTTGATTTGATCACCACGGTAGTACTTGATTACCACGGTAGCATTATAATATGATACCTCTCACTAAATATCAAGATAATAATATGTTCTTCTTTAGTATGCACCATTAAGAAAGTTCGTCGTTTCGAAGCACTACATGATAATCTGGTACGATAGACTCTACGTTCGCATACAATGGATGTAAGACAGATTTACACATGTGAATACTAAGGTTCTACTTGGAGAGTCTACCATATACAGATCTGACCTCGGAACATGAACCGAAAGATAAAGCACGAGTTATATGAATGATATGATGTCCATATGATGCTCTCCATTGCAGCTGCACCACCTCACGCAATGATCAGTCATGGCTTAGTGAATTTTGTTCTCGTCATCACTAAAAATGGCTTGAGGGATTTTTTTTAGGGATTTCACGTAATAATATGATTAAAGTTGAACACAATTTATCATAAACTAAATCAAAGTGAATTTGCATAGTTTGTTATAGTCATTGGCATTCGTTTACTACCTTGCGCTTAGTTTTAATTGATATAATAGAACTACAGATTTTTGGATATTTACTTTACGAAATGGTATCATATTATTTTTGATTGTCAGTCTAAAGTATAAAGTATTATTTCAAACTTTCAGCAAAACCTTACTTACTCCGTGAAATTCAATGAGTAGTATTGAATCAAGAGTAAAAAATTCCAGCGTTAGTATTTAAGTATCATGCTTGCATCCATGATTTTTGATATTCGAAGGTTGTTTCAGTATCAAGGTTATCAAGGAGATAAAAGAATTGTTTCAGAAACCATCATGCGTGAAATATATTGTGATATGTGAAACAATGTTTAGTTTCAATATGATAGAATATAATTTTAGTAAGATACATGTTCTCATATTGTATGAGAATTTGCAACGAGTGTATACGCTAGGTGTCCTGATCTCCCAAAAGGTTTAGGGAACTAACATTATCCTCGAAATTCATCCTTATAGGCTATAGTAGCTTCATCATGAAAGTTTTCATGATAGGATGATGTATGTAAAATGTTAACTACACTAAAATATTACTAAAGAATGGTTTTTTTGGAAGAACACCAAACATTTGATGATGGTGATTCAGATCAAAGTGCAAGTCTAGGGGTATTAGTGTTTGGCTAACATGTTGTGGACTATGTGTCATTTTTATAACACCACGTTTAACGTTTATAGATTCTTCTAATATGGAAAGGAAATGCTGAAAGATAATTTGGTAAATATTTGGCAGAAAAGAAAAAGACTGGAAATGTCTAGCTTAGGTATATAGATGATATATATGTTGTGGGTATATTATTTGTTTGTTAAACAATGTGGTTCTTAGGTATTGGATACCGGATTGGCTCGTGTGAAGTGCCACACAGGACAACACAATTCATGAACTTCAATGGCCTAAGTAACTAGCAAAAGAATATGGGATGATGTTCATCGAAAACAAATAAAGTTTTGTTGTGTTTCTCATTGACATCAAACCTATCCTTCAATATTTGTTTTAATAATTGTTATTTTTCAGATATTATGAGAATAATGGTTATTCGAATAATTATCGTATTCTATAAAAGATGGATGAACTTTTACAAGTCTAGTTGGAGAAATCACATCCATAACACTAATGCTAAAAATTCGCAAGACGAATGATTAGAATATCACTTATGAGTGACATTGTCATTTAAATTATATTGGAAAGAAAACATGAATAAAACTCCATGTTAATAGATTTTTGGAGTGTTTTTATTTTGATCAATTGAAGCTTGTGAAATTTTCCTAGAGAAAATTAAAACCTCATTCATAGGCCAAAGAAGAACGAACAACTAACCTATTGTACATCGTGCATGTTGATGTATATAGTCCATTATGTTTAGTCCTGAGCGATGGATTTAAACTTCATATGTTTTCTCTGAATTTGAGTAGATACATGTGTATATTTACTTAAATGAGGAAGTATGAAATATTTTAAATATGTTTAAATACTTTCAAGATGAAGTGGAAAATCATTGTAACAAGAAAATAGAGAATTTATGATTGGATCATAAAGTAAGATATTTGATTTACAAATTTTAGCAAACACCTAATATTTGAGAAATCGTTCCATTGATTTGTGTTCCCCGAAACACCGTAGGAGTATGATGTGTTCAAGATATGTAATCTAACCTTGTTTGACATGGTAAGATCAAAAGGTCTAATTTATAAAAATTGTCATTATATAATGAAGATTAAAGCTATAGAGACTACCGATTTAACAATGAAAAAGAGCCATCATGATCCGTTGAAATGACACCAGATGAGTTATGGATTTTCTTAAATATTGGTATGCTAGGAATAAGTAAAAATGTTTACAAGCAAAGTAGGATAAGCACGTCTTCGTAGGTTATCCCAAAGAATTAATTGCGTATTCCTCCATCACACCGAGGACAAAAGTGTTGCTTAGAAACGCCAAATTTCTTGAGAAGGAATTTTTTGTGAAAAGTTAAGTGGGAGGAAAATAGAACTTTGATAAGGTTATTGAACCTTAGCTATATGTGCTGAGTTACGCAGCGCCAGAAAGTGTCCAAGAGGCAACCACAATGCTCATGGATTCTATACCTCAAAAGTTGTGGTCACGAAGATATAAGTACCTATTGAACCGTGTAGGTCGGGTAAATAATAAAATAGTAAGATTTGAATTGAATCGTTATTGTTTGACAAAGATGAACCAACTACAAACAAATAAGTGATGATGGGACATGACTTCGTCAAATGGCTAGAAGCCATAAAATCTATGAAAGTTCCATAAGCGAGAAACCAAGTTTCTTGTAACACCCATGGATCGGCCCTATGCAAGTCTTAGTGATTCCCGCCGAACCCGCATAGAAACGATTCAAAGGTGCCCACCAGGCACTTTCATGCGGATGGAAAATGAAGTAATACAATTACATATTAGTCCATGATGGAACCCATAGAACAGATATATACAACACGACTCCATGGGTCAAGAATACAGATATACAATACAAAGATCCAAATCACCTTTAAAAACGATACAACATCCAAGTATGGATAAGATGCAAATTGGGCTAAGAGCCCTGAAGAACAACCAATGGCGTTTATAACCCTGCCTAGACCAAGCCGAAAGGGTAACCCTGCTAACGACGTCTATCTCAAACCTGCTAAACAAAAGGGGTGCCGGCAAAGGGCAAAGGAAAAAAGAGAGCAGTCAGTACTGAGGTTAGTACAAAGCGAGTCTTAGAATTCGGTGGCTCTCGCCTACACAGGTATGGTGGACTGAAGCGGCAACGTAGCATGCACTAAACAACCTATAGAGACTCGATACAATTGTCGGCTATCAGAGGGGATAAGAGATTCCTATTCGGATCCAACCTGAGACTAACACCAAACATACCCATCCTGGTGTTTCCCCCTCAAGACCAAATGAGGAAGTCGTACCGAGGAAACTCACACAGTTGACAATTTTATTCATTCCATGTTGTAGCACTTACTAGTCACATATAGATAGCATGGGTCATCCTGATATAATAAGCAGTGGGCAATTTTAGTTAACCATTCCGTTGTAGTTGCAATACTTACTAGTCATATATATAGCATGGGGCATCCCAATTCCAGCAATTGTTAGCACTTTTATTTAGCCATTCCATTGTAATGAAGCTGATTACTAGTCATTTCAAAGTCAAATTTATAGCACTACTTTAGTTATAGTTGTCTATGATTGAGATACCGTGCTCCAAGTCGTCCATAACCGCAGACACGGCTTTCAGAAAGTTTTACACTGCAGGGCCACAAATAGCAACACATGCACGATCAACCTCAGAAAAACCAAATGAAAACCCAACGAAGCATCACGATAAAGCAATCACAAGATTCATATAATATTTCAAGGGGCCATCCCACCAAGCTACCCGCGACGAAGTTGGCCGGCTCCGAAACGGACCTAGAGGTTGTTGGAATTTCAGGCATATTTGATGTTGGGCTTTTGGCCTATAACAAATACAAATTCTGAAATTCTCTTTGGCCCATTGTCGGGGGGATAACCCCCGGTAGGGTCACGAGAGGGGAAACATAGCGCAGCTGGGTTGGCTCCAAGTAAAAAATGAACCAGGCCGGGTAGGAACGGCCGGGAAAGATAAGCATGAGAGCCGAGATACAAACTATCTCGGCCCATATAGGACAAAGTTGTAACCCTTGCAGGTACCAACGAGCCGAGTCAACCGAGGAAGGGCCGAGTCAAGAAGGACGCGTGGCACCTTTCCGAGTAAGGTTCAGAAAGGACAATGGTAAAGCATGGTCAAAAGAGAAGGGCGACGCCGGGTGACACAAAAGGAGTCGGGTGACGCCCAAAGCAAGCGCTGACGTACAAAGTAACTGCATGACGTTAAAAGAACAAGAAGCAGTGTACCAGAAGACCGTTAGCTGTCAAGCTTTATGGACCGGGCCTATGGGCTTAAAGCAAGCCCATAACCCGGCCCATATTGTAGGGACCAAGATCCAAACAGGAACCCAAAGGGGTATTAGCTAGCTAGCACTGCCTATATAAGGGAGGTATAGCAGTAGTAGAGAGGGGGTTGGACCAGGTAGAGAACAGGGGCTGCGTACTCAAGCCAATACAGCTCAAGGAGCACTTGTAATCTTTGGGGTATCAATCAAATTGTCAAGTGTCGAGAGTTCTTCTTGTTCTTCGTGCAACGGAACCTCGTCCTCAAGCGCGATCTGCGACCTCCGACGGCGGTGGATCGGGAGGAGTTCTCTCGGCGGCTAGGGTTTCAGGAAAGTCGAAAAAAATATGGGAAGAGACGCGACAGGTTTATAAGTGAGGAAATCGTGCACGAGGGCGAACAGAACTCGCGAATTCGGCGGGGAAAACAGATCGGGGACGATCCCGTGCTCGCGTTGGACTCTGGCTGGAGGAAGGAGACGACCAAGGTGGGGTCCACATGGCGGTGGCGTGGTGGAGGCAGACAGGCGGGTCCCGCACTGAGAGAGGGAGAGAGATCAAGGGGAACGCGGGTGCTGCTGCTGGGTGATAGTTAGGCCGGAAATGGGCTTGCACGCTGCTGCCGCGCGGTAGGGAAGTGGAGGGCTGGCTGGGCTGGGCCTGGCCGAGTTAGGTAGGTTAGGTTTTTTTTTCGTTTCTCTTTATTCTTTTTTTCATTTCTTATTTCTTTAATAACTTTTCCATACTAGTTCCAAATAAGGTCAAACTAGTTTCTAAATTTTTGTAAATTCAACAATAACATAGTAGGATATTAAGTGGAATATTTCCTGTCCATACTATGAGACCATATAATAAATATATATTTTGGCCTATATGCCATGTTATTCATTTTTTTATATCATTTTCATCCAAGCTCCAAAATCATTCAAACCACTTCCTGTTGTTTTATAAAAAGTACCCTATCTATATAAATAATTCATGAATATATTTTCCCCATTTTATTATGGACACACCATAGCTATTTGGTTCCACTTACAATGGGAAAATCCCATTTAGGGTTTTGGATAATCCTTCTTGGATGATAGAATTCTTTCTAAGGTTTAAGTGCAATGGTGCTCATGCATGCCTCATGATTTTGAATTTTGAAATCTTGCACACCAATTCAACAATCGATGATTAATCCCTGCCCTTTTGCCTATATGGTTACTTAGGTCATAACAAAAGAATATAAGATTTTGAATTCAAGGTTGAGAGGATTTTTTATTCAAAAAGTTTCTTCTCTTTGAGAATTTTCAACAAAGTCAAACAATCAATCAAACTTATTTTATTTATTTCACATTCCAAAATTAGGAGAATTTCGGGATGTGATAGACTACCACCCTTAAAAGAAATCTCGTCCCGAGATTTGGGAAGGATAGAAAGAAATAGGGTCGAGGTACATCAGGGTGCTACCACCCTTAAAAGAAAACGGTCTAGGTTGCTTCTCCAGTGTTCTCTTGGAAATATGTGAGCTTCTTGGCATACCAAAGTTGCTACCAATTATCATATATCATCTTCATCCAGCTCTTCAATGACTCCTTCAACAAAGAGGTGGTAAACGTTGAGGTGGTTCACATTCCCCTTCTGGATTGGATTGGGCTTGTTCCCATTAGAGTTTCTAGCATTCTTCTTCTTCTCAGCCTTCTTATTTTTCTTCTCAGGGAAATCTGACGCATAATGCCCTAGTTACTTGCAATTGTAACACTGTAGCTGGCTTATATCCTTCCTTTTGGACTTCTTATGATGGTTAAGGCCACTATTTCCATCATTGTATTGACTATCCTCGTCACCAATATTAACTCCATCGTTGTTGTGGTGGTCCTCGTGCCCATGGTGGTCATGTTTATTCCCTCCACGATGATGGTGTCCATTGCCTTCATACATGTGATCTATAGAGTTTCCATTCCCATTATGGAAGGTACAGATTCTCTGACATGATCCCGAGCTGCAGTTGTTGTTGTGCTTCCTCTTGCGCTTCTCAACTTGCCTCTGTTTTTCCTCAAGAATTCTAGCTTTGTCCATTAGGTCCTGCAAAGTGGGAGTATAAACTACTGATATCTGAATAGAGAGCTCATCACTCAGTCCATCCAGAAATCTCTCTTTCCTTTTATCATCAGTGTCAACATCCTCCGGAGCATAGCGAGACAAAGCGGTGAATTCCTCTATGTACTCCGACACTTTGTGATTGTACTGGTGTAGATCACGAAATTCCTTTCTCTTTAGGCTCATGACTCCAGACGAGACATGGTTTGTCTTGAATCCTTCCTCGAACATCTCCCAGGTGATTGTATCAATGGGATGGGTGATCTGAAAGGTATCCCACCAAGTAGCTTCTTGCCCTTCAAGTAAGTGAGCAGCAAATCTCACTTTCTCTTCATCCGTGCATCCAACTATTACTAAGTCCTTATTCACCGAGCGTAGCCAATCAAGTGCTATCATAGGCTCAGGTGCGCTTGAGAATTTTGCAGGCCTTAGCTTCATAAACCTAGTGAGTGCATCCACTTGGGTTGGGTTGTTGTTGTTTGCTATGAATTGAGTCACCACTTGTGATAGTTGTGTCTGTGCTGCTATTAACTGCTCCATCCCAGTGGGCTGATGACGAGGCGGCATCTGTTTGGGATAGCATAGATGAGTATAGATAGAAGAGGACCAAGAGAAGTATTTCTACCTATAACTATATGAAGCAATCAATGTCACAAACAAGCAAACAATCATAAGCAATCAATACACAAGAAAAACCGGCAATACAACGTTACAGAGGTTTAAAACTAGCAGTATATAACCACAAAATAGTTTGAAAAGGTTGGGGACAATACTAGAGTAGAATAGAGCAACAAATAGGCAATAAACAAAATCTGACAAAACACTACAGCAGGTTTCACGATTTTTTTCTGGGCACCTTATACTCGTCAGAAATTTTATCCAATTTTTGTGCATGTAGTCCAGATAATTATGCTCCAGATCCTATTTGTTTAGATTTTTCTGAGTTACCAGTAAAATATGAAAAATCGCGCGGTACAACAGGTCAGGCAGAAAACTGCAGCAGTATTATCACGGATTTTTAATCAATTCGCATCATTAAAATAATCTTAAAACCACACGAAAACTCCAGCAAATTTAGAGTTTCAAAACTAAATTATCCTAAACAAGGCATCACACAAAATAGCTCAATACAAACAAACAAGAAACTAATATTGTCATACCACATAAGTTGGTAAGATCAATATACTAGCACGATAGCGATGATATCCTAAAGAGATAAAATATGGTGGCCCAGACCTACTCAAACTTGGTTAGATGTTAATTTATATTATATTATTTGTTCTTTTACTTAGCTAACTCTCATATAGGTATCGAAATAATGGACAACTATACATTTTTGAACAAGAAGAGGTTATAGAAAAGATAGACAAGAAATATAAGAGCTGTAATAACTAAAAATATGATAGTTCTCCTAATAGAGGTCTCATATTGCTAATCCATTTCTAAGGTCATGATCCTAGAGTCAACGCACAGCTCTGATACCATCTTGTAACACCCTCACCTGATAAGGCTGAGTTCATGTGTATAGTGCCAATCCCTGGATCGGTTCACTGGCACACACAGTACAAAATGAATACCAAATATAATCGTGCATCATAAATACAACGAATATGATCCAGAATTTACATTATATTATCCAAATACACAGCGGAAACAATAACAAGTTAGATCTCCATTCTTCAAATGTGCCACAGGCGAACAATCGTTGAGTGGAGTCTCGCGACCTATAACGATCACTCAGAAACGATATAACCTGCAACATGAAAGGTTGCAGCCACGAATGGTCAATACTTTGAATGTATTGGCAAGTGTCACTAGTATGTGGATATAAAATGGAACCTATCAATTACATGCATATTTGGCTAAGTGGAGTTTCAGACTCATTTGCATAAAGCAATAGTTTTATCCTAACATTTACAAATAGTTTTCATCTTTTCTGAAAATTGTCTGAACACATTGGTCAACACCAAGTGCTCATAATCCCTTGTTCAAACCATCAGATTTTATTAAGAAATTGGAATGTCGAGATCATCTATAAGCTTCAAGCCTTAGTTGCTCAATATTGTCCATAACCGGGGACATGGCTAATCGATTAGATTTATATCTTCTGCATAAGTTGTACACTTTACCCACACGACACAATCTCGTCTTGACGCCACCAGTGGTCGCTGGTTTAGTACACGCCAATTGGTATACCGGCAGATCGAGAATGTGACGAAGTCTTTTCATAGAAGTCCTCCCAATACACAATGCTAGCACGTCTCATAGGCACCAATGCAAGGATATAACCTCCATTGCACAATTCTAGTTAACCTGAAGATATACCAATGCAAAGGGTCTTCCGCTATGTAATTAACTAAGCCAGAGCCCATATTAGCATGTGGTTGTACTGGAAGCTACTGTACGAGAAACATGTCAAATCTCCATGATGCCTAGGTGGTCTTCTTCCAGTGCACACACGAGAGAGGTAGCCAAAGATAAGGTCCCCTTTGTTGCCACTTCTTCAAAACTCAACAACAACAATATTCCACCCAGGAGTCATTAAGTACTTGTTTTATTATATAAAACATAGCTTTTCCAATAACTCACAATACTCATAACATGATATTCCATCCCGAATCTATAGCAGGGCTAAGCATACTACAACTACGATGTTTCCACTAAGCAAGATACAAAAGGATATCCTAAATAGGACATAGTATAGCATAGCACATAGTGCAAAATATTCCTACACATGCACTTCTACTAAAAACAACTACAATGCATAGGAAAATAATTAGGACGTTTATGATAGTTCCACTTGCCTTTTAGTTGATGTAGTCGTTCAAACAATCCTCACAATTGCAATCGTTGCACTCGTCACAATCAAGATAGTTGCACTCCCCGCAATCTATCGATCAAACAATTGCACAACAAACACACCAATCAAAATAATGCAATTATGCACAATACAACAAAACAATGATGAAAAAATGCATGCATGACGATTTAATAAGTCATAATTGTTATAATTAGTTCCTTGAACATTACTACATCACATGATGCATGCAAGAGATCATTTAATGCAATAGGATATTTATTATTAATACTTGATTGCCAATCTAGGGGTTTTAATAGTTCTGTCGAAACTTCTGTACTAATTGCCATATTAAATTTGGGTCTAGGGTGTATTGGATAGAGGACATTATTACTAACCAGTAGCAATTGGATTCAACTTAACCGGAGTTATAAATCTTTTTCTAAGATTTAATTACTATTTAATAGGGTTTACATCATTTAAATAGTTTAAGTTGTCTAAAATTCAAACTAAATACAGATCTGTAATCTACACGATAATGTGATTTCAGGGACATATTTTTCTGAGTTATAAATTATTTACTAGGAATTTAATACTCTAAAAGTCCATTAAAACTATTTAAATCACTACGGCAATTATACACTGCAAAATTTGGATCTAACAGCATATTAATGTTTTATATGAAATTATGAATCCATAGACACTTTATTTGTATTTTTATGATATACAGAAAATTTTCTATGATTTATTTAGTATAAATTGTCCATTAAACTATTTAATTTATTATAGTAAATATTTACCATAAAAGTTGAATATAAAGGCATGTTAATATTCTTCATAATTTTCTGAATCCAACGATATATTATTTATAATTTTTGGACGTACATAACTCTAGATATGATTTTTGTAAGATTTAATCATTTTCTGACTTTTATTTCTATTACTGAAATGACAAGGCATATTCTGGGAATATTCCCGCGACGTGGTGCACTCTGATTGGCCAATACCTCTTCATTTAAGTGACTGGTTCAGCACCGTCGAATCGGGATCGAACGGTCGATGTGCGGTGGCTCAGGCTCAGGCTCAGGCTCGGCTTCCGTCCGGCTCGGGTCGACTCTGTGGCTTGGCTCGGCTTAGATCAATCTGGGTCGTCTAAAGGGGATCCGACGGACTACAGTGATGATGGCGAGCCGGCGTCGGCGGGAAGACGATGGCGACGACGATGGACGGCAGCGCGATGGTGGAGGGCGCAGGCGGTGATGGTGGAGGCGTCTCCGGCGCTCTCCGGCGTCTCCGGCGCTCTCCGGCGTCGGTGAAGTGGTCTACGAGGTGCGGAAGTGCACGGCGGTCACGATGGTTGTCCTGGCGCAGCGTCTTGATTCCTCGAGCATCGACACGATGGGGATGGAGGAGAGCGGCGACGGTGATACTCCGGCGACGTCGGGCGAGCGCTTTGGTGCTCCTGTGTCGAGGGGAAATGGGTTAGTCGAAGCAGTGCAGGGAGGGGGTTCGGATAGAGGGAAAAGGGGAGGCTCGGGCGCAATGGAACCTCGTCTTCAAGCGCGATCTGCGACCTCCGACGGCGGCGGATCGGGAGGAGTTCTCTCGGCGGCTAGGGTTTCAGGAAAGTCGAAAACAATATGGGAAGAGACGCGGGAGGTTTATAAGTGAGGAAATCATGCACGAGGGCGAACAGAACTCGTGAATTCGGCGGGGAAAACAGATCGGGGACGATCCCGTGCTCGTGTTGGACTCTGGCTGGAGGAAGGGGACGACCAAGGTGGGGTCACATGGCGGTGGCATGGTGGAGGCAGACAGGCGGGTCCTGCACTGAGAGAGGGAGAGAGAGAGCAAGGGGAACGCGGGTGCTGCTGCTGGGTGATAGTTAGGCCGGAAATGGGCTTGCACGCTGCTGCCGCGCTGTAGGGAAGTGGAGGGCTGGCTGGGCTGGGCCTGGCCGAGTTAGGTAGGTTAGGGTTTTTTTCGTTTCTCTTTATTCTTTTTTTCATTTCTTATTTCTTTAATAACTTTTCCATACTAGTTCCAAATAAGGTCAAACCAGTTTCTAAATTTTTGTAAATTCATCAATAACATAGTAGGATATTAAGTGGAATATTTCCTGTCCATACTATGAGACCATGTAATAAATATATATTTTGGCCTATATGCCATGTTATTCATTTCTTTTTTTTTGTTATATATTTTTCATCCAAGCTCCAAAATCATTCAAACCACTTCCTGTTGTTTTATAAAAAGTACCCTATCTATATAAATAATTCATGAATATATTTTCCCCATTTTATTATGGACACACCATAGCTATTTGGTTCCACTTAGAATGGGAAAATCCCATTTAGGGTTTTGGATAATCCTTCTTGGATGATAGAATTCTTTCTAAGGTTTAAGTGCAATGGTGCTCATGCATGCCTCATGATTTTGAATTTTGAAATCTTGCACACCAATTCAACAATCGATGATCAATCCCTGCCCTTTTGCCTATATGGCTACTTAGGTCATAACAAAAGAATATAAGATTTTGAATTCAAGGTTGAGAGGATTTTCTATTCAAAAAGTTTCTTCTCTTTGAGAATTTTCAACAAAGTCAAACAATCAATCAAACTTATTTTATTTATTTCACATTCCAAAATTAGGAGAATTTTGGGATGTGACAATAAATTATCGCCTCCTTGGGAAGGTCCATTCATTGTAAGCAAAGCATTGCACAATTATTCCTATTATCTCATAGACGCTCGTGAAGCGCAAAAGAACAAGGCGGACAGGTCAGGAGATGAAACCAAAAGACCATGGAATGTGGCACTACTTCGTCCCATCTACACTTAGGAGAAGCGGTGCATGTATCACTCGAACTCTCATATGTCGGATGTGTTTGCCGGCTATGTGCTAATAATAAAATGGTATGATTCGAAAAACTAACTCGGGGACTATCCCTTAGGCTTTCCATTTCAATTATTTTACGTCGGCTAGCGTGATACCCGGAATTTATTTCGGAACAAGTAGTGTTTACTCCGAAGAAATCAACTCTTCGACTATGCTGTTGTCCGAAAACACGGCTTCATGGCAAGCAAGAGAAAAAGATATAAGACGGGGAAACACGAACGCCGGATAAGTACAAGGGAGAAACGTGAGTCGGCTTTAGTTTGTGCCTAACTCTCTGCAGGTTATGTTATATTATGTGTCGAGTAATCTCGGCCAAGTTATCCAAGTTTCATATCCGCTAACTAAATCCTTCGTACTTTGAGATCCTAATGTCGAACGCCGAAAAATGGTAGACAAGGGCCAAAGGCAAGGGAAGGTGACACGGCAAAATGAAACTCGGGGACTTGTCCTTGAGTGATTCGCACTCAAATCATAACGCAAATATATAAAGCCTATCACAAGGCACATAGTCAAACTTCAAGTGCAATATACGTTACATCTGTACCCGGCATACCGGGGATCTAATAAAAGTTCGAGTATTTGTTGACCTAAGGAGCAGGAGAACTCGGAGGAGCATTCTCGGAACCAGGAGTGCTTGGAGCATCGGCCAGGTGAGGGGCATCTGCGGCCGGGTCATCTGGATCATCTGACTCGGTCGCCTCGCTGTCGCCACTTTCTTCAGCAGGAACTTCAACGAGCGGATCACCAAGGTCGAGGAAGCTGGGCCCTTCACACCAAGCGTGAACCATGGTGTACTCGATCATAGCATAAGCTCGCTCCTGGCGCTTCTTGATCAGCTCCGGGTCATTCGACCATTTGCCATCTCCCCTTATGCGAGCAAGAACATCAAGGTTGATGTCCTCGTACCATGAAAGCACGAAGGAGAGAGCCTTGTCCGCTGTGGCCGGCTGACTCACGCCATTGATCCAGCCGGTCTTCAGTAAGGAGCAGTCTCTTGGCTAGCGGCTCGATCAGTTCGGGTGGGTCTTCATCCGGCCAGAGCATGTGAAACGCATGGATAGCTGACTTGAGCAAATCCACACCGCAAGATCTGAGAGTCTTGACCCGTTCAGACACCGCTGCAAGGAGCTCCTCCATGGTCACCTCTCCGTCAGCAGGAGCACCAGCCTCAGCTCTCACTTTCTTCATGGCTCGGATGGCGAACATGTTGGCCTCAGGAAAGTTTTCTGCAAGCAAAAGGAGGAAGTTAGCCAATAGCAAGGGCAGATGGAAGAGATCCAGCAGGACTTGGACAATGCGTAAAGAGTAAGAACTCGCTACCGAGAAAGAAGTTGATGGCAGCGAGCTTGTTATGCCAAGTTTTGGTCTTGGCTTGGAGGGCGTCGAGGTTCATATTTGTCGACTCGACCAATGACTCGGCCTCGTCGAGCAGCTTCTTAGTCTTCTCGGCACTGGCATCCTGCTGCTCGTTCTTCTCGGCAAGCTCCTCCTTCAGCCCATTCACCTCGGCCAAGTGCTTCTCCTTCGTCTCGGCCATCAGTTTCTTCAGCCGAGTCACCTCATCGCGCTCCGTCTGGAGTTTGGCTTGGTGCTTCTCTCCTTACTGAGAACAAAAATTTGTCAGTACCAACAGGAAAATTTCAACTATTGGATTAGGAAGGAAAGAAATTTACTCTCGGCCTCGCTGATTTGCGAGTGAAGATCGTTGATGGTATCCTGAGCGGTGGCTGTGGAACACGAGCGAGAGGGGAAATGAGAAGATATACCAAGGAAAATTACACCAAATAGAAAAAAGGAAGAGCAAAGATATTACCTTGGCGGTGGGTGTCAGTCTGCAGCTTCTCATACGCAAGTTCGAGCTTGCGATGCGCCAGGACGAGAGCTTGGTGCACCTTGGTGCGCTCGTTGTGCGTAAGCTAATCAAAGAAGTTAGACAATAAGGAAGAGTCAAGACAGGCGACCGTCCGAATAAAGAAGAGCTTAAGAGCTTACAGCCGAGTAAGTTCCTCACTCGGCAGTAACCTCGAGGGCTAGGGATTGAAGCTCTAACATGAGTTTGCCATAAAGGAATCACAGAGCTTAAGAGCTTACTGCCGAGTAAGTTCCTTACTCGGCAGTAACCTCGAGGGCTAGGGTTCGAAGCTTTAACATACAAGCGTGGGATTCAAAGATTAAGTGAATAATTGAAGAGCTTACAGCCGAGTAAGTTTCTTACTTGACTGTAACCTCGGAGACTAGGTGATATGTATAAAGGAAATACTCAATGATACAAAAGAGTAAGAAGTTATGTTACCTCGTTTATTTCGTCGGCACGGACCATCAGAGTAATGGCCTGCTGGGTTATGTCGGAGACGACCTTGGGGCCCAGCTTCAGCTTCTTCCCGGCGCGAGTGCTGACCTCTTGCTCGCCTGCTGCATTCCATGCCACGGCGTAAGGCTCAGCCAAACCAAGGCTCTGCCCACTGAGCGTCCGAGTGAGAACTCGACCCACTTTCAGGGCGGTTCCCACAGTCGCACGAGTTGCAGCGGCAGAGGTATGGAGGGTAACAGTCGGGGAGCCATCACCTGACCCGGCAGCCGCGGATTCGCCCCCTTACCCGTTGAAGCGAACACGGTCGCTGACGTACGAGGCCGAATCTGAGGAGCAGAACCCGGAGCGCAAACTAGAGTTGTTTGTTTGGAAGAGGTGGATTTGCCAGAAGAGGGGCGAGTAGAACCAGAAGACTTGGGCGGGGTCTGGCCCTTTGACAGAATTTGAGAGCGAGCAGGAGGATTTGGGGAAGATCTTGGAGCCCCCTGACTGGGTTCAGCAGTTTTGCTGGCTCCAAGATCGGGAAGTTGTTCATTCACATCGGCTTCAGGGCTGATGCCAGAGGAACTGGTGGCAGAGGGTTTCTCGGCGCCAGACTTGTGGGCACCAAGATCAGGAAGTTTTTCCTGTCCCGCGCCAGGGGTGCTAGCCGAGTGATCCACCAGGTCTGACTGACACTGAGAAGCGTGAGCCTCAGCAGTGCGAGCCTCAACCTAGACGGGACTCGGCGCCGCCGAGTTAGCTGGAGGAGGTGCAGGCCTAAGTGGCGAAGCAATGCTAGAAGCAGCCTGATTCGCCGTCAAAGGTGCAACACTGAAAACAACAAGATATATATGAGAGAACAACAGTAATGAGAAAGAAAAGAGCAAAGAAAGCAAGGTGCAAAAACTTACCCGGTGACGACCAGGTCGCGGATGACTCGGCGCGTGATTTGGCGCCCAGCAGCTTGGCGAGTCTCACTCAGGCTGGCAGCAGCAGAGGCAGCAGGAGCAGCCGGAGTGGGCTTGTTCTTCTTGGTCGGCTGAGTGCTGGAGGAGGTTCTGCGTCGCTTCGGCTTAGCAACAGGAATCTTGCCGACTCCGCCTATGGCAAGAGGAGGAACGTCATGTACCTGGCCAGCTGCAAAAGTAAATAACGGGCTTACTCGGATAAGCAAAAAGGTTAAGCTCACAAGGCATATACCTTCAAAATTGTACAATCATCATCCTCATCATCGTCAGACCAGTCTTGTAAGGGATTGCGAGATTGACTCTTACCCGAAGCTGAAGCAGCCGCAGTGTGCGGGATGGGAATGAAGCACTCCAGCTCAGACTCGAACTCATCCGAGTCAGAGCGATCCCCGTTATATCCGGCAGGAGGGACAGTACTAACATCAACCTGGTGAAGGAGATTCTGCAAAAGACAAACAGAATGAGAGACTAAAAACTAAGCTAAAGAGTGGCAAAAGAGCTAAAGCCTACTCGGAGAGAAGGTAATTCGTAAAACTTACTCAGGGGACAGGCCTGACCCGGCTAAACGGTGGGCAACTCCAAGCCCATTCATCCGCCAAGTTCAATTTGAAGATTGAGCTTACTCGGCAGGCAATGGAGTCATGGGTGAGCTCCTTGGTGGAGTGCCGAGTGGGTCATGGGACCCGTTCATGAAGCACATATTGTGGCTCCTGGCTTGGATGGGGCTTACCCGACGTGAGATGAAGGTGCACATGAGGTCAAAGTCGGCAAGATGAAAGTTCTCATCCAGCGACAGCAACCTTTCCAGGATAGCGTTTGCCTCGTTAACCGCAACATCTTGGTCACGCGGGTCAAGTTTCCAGTACTTCTTGTTGGGGACCTCGTCCGAGAAAGGGGGAAGCCAGATGTTGTCAAAGGACCCGCTGTTTTTGACATAGAAAAAGGTTCTATGCCACTTCTTGCAGGAGTCAATGCCGGTAACCCGAGGAAAGATAGAATCTCTCCTGGGGGTGATGCTAGCAGCACCACACTGGGTCGGCCTCTTCTCGGATCAAGGAGCACCAGGCTGGGGAACGACCTGAACTTTAAAGCCAAAATACTTGGCCCACAAAGGAACTGTGGGCCAAATTCCAAGATAGGCCTCGCAAGTAGATATGAAACAAGAAAGAGAGCCAATTGCATTGGCAGGAAGATGGTGGGTCTGCAGATGGAAGGTAGAAAGAAATGAGGAAAATAAGGTGCTCACAGGAAGAGCAAATCCGCGTTCAAAGTGTGAAAGAAAAACCACCCGCTCGCCAGCTTGAGGGGTAGGGGAAATCTCACCGGTGGGACGGCAATCCACTTGCAGTGGAATGCGTCTGGTGGAGCGGAGCCACTCCACCTCTTCGGTGGAGACCTCAGAGCCTTCCCAACCACCGCGCTCGCCGGAGGGAACCTCCTGTTCCTAAGCACCATCAGCGTCGTCACGAGCGTCCATGGGATCGTCGGAGTCTGTCTCCTCCACGGAAAGGAGAGGCTTGGAACAACGAGGACCCGTGCTGGAATCGAAAGAGGGCAGGGGCAATCGCAGCACTAAAGCAAGAGGGAGAATGAACCGCAAAGGAGGCAGTTCAATCTTGCAGGCGCGAGGAAGAAGAAAGGCTAAGGAAACTGAACGGGCGTGGGGGAAGTGGAAACCCCCAACCCCTACTTAAGGGAAGTAAAAAACCCGTCGTGGGATCTAACTGTGTCGTGCGGCCAGCGTGTGGCCGTGTACCAGGCCGGGAGAGCCAGTCAGCGAGTGCCACGTAGCCAAATATACACGAAAAATACAGTGCCACGTCACGGCTGGAAGGACAAGAGGCGCAGACCGATGGGACTGCCACAGTGACGGGGAATAACTGCGCAGCCGTCACTGTGCCGCCAGAGCTTGGAACAAAAATTGAGGCAAGTAATCATGATTACTGGTTGTCAGTGACTGAAGTGCGCCGAAAATAACCCGGAAATGGCCAAAGTAACTCGGCTCGAGGCAAGAATGAGCCAGGAAGTCAAAGAATTGACCCGAAATTGTCAGACTAACCCGGAAAGGTGCGAAACTGAGATAGATAAAAGACAAAAAAAACTAAGTTCCATTCACACAAAAGGAACCTGGAGACGCCTAACAGCTTGACCTGCTAGACCTCACCAGCTTCGGGGACTAATGTCGGGGGGATAACCCCTGGTAGGGTCACGAGAGGGGAAACATAGCGCAGCTGGGTTGGCTCCGAGTAAAAAAGAACCAGGCCGGGTAGGAACGGCCGGGAAAGATAAGCATGAGAGCCGAGATACAAACTATCTCGGCCCGTATAGGACAAAGTTGTAACCCTTGCAGGTACCAACGAGCCGAGTCAACCGAGGAAGGGCCGAGTCAAGAAGGACGCGTGGCACCTTTCCGAGTAAGGTTCGGAAAGGACCATGGTAAAGCATGGTCAAGAGAGAAGGGCGACGCCGGGTGACACAAAAGGAGCCGGGTGACTCCCAAAGCAAGCACTGACGTACAAAGTAACTGCATGACGTTAAAAGAACAAGAAGCAGTGTACCAGAAGACCGTTAGCTGTCAAGATTTATGGACCGGGCCTATGGGCTTAAAGCAAGCCCATAACCCGGCCCAAATTGTAGGGACCAAGATCCAAACAGTAAACCCTAGAACCCAAAGGGGTATTACCTAGCTAACACTGCCTATATAAGGGAGGGCATAGCAGTAGTAGAGAGGGGGTTGGACCAGGTAGAGAACAGGGGCTGCGTACTCAAGCCAATACATCTCAAGGAGCACTTGTAATCTTTGGGGTATCACTCAAATTGTCAAGTGTGGAGAGTTCTTCTTGTTCTTCGTGCATGGCTCGACCGTGTACTCCCTCCCCGGTGACCACAAGCACCCATTCGGCCCCCAACTTAAGCCTACACATGGCATCTGCCGTGCCACCACCACGACACCCATTCTTATGGCAGCTCATGTGTGTGCTAGTGGTGTCAAAGTTTAGTCTCACATTGCTAGTGGAAGGGGAGTTGGACCACCTTATATAGTAGAGTGTTGCACCACTCACTAAGCTGTGAGAAGAAGAGAAGCCCTCGCGCACTCCTCCTCCGATGCCGCCCGCCATGCCTCGCCACGCCTCGCCTCGCCTCGTCATGACGCGCGCGCGCTGCGGGTTGCGGGAATCTCACCGAGCCGAGCTTTATTTTGTTGTT
Organism: Avena sativa; assembly: GCA_916181665.1. NCBI lineage: Eukaryota > Viridiplantae > Streptophyta > Magnoliopsida > Poales > Poaceae > Avena > Avena sativa. The sequence continues at coordinate 434,429,138 of OV702284.1, forward strand.
TGGGAAAATTAATTATGCATTAATTATGAGTCATTAATGTGTCATTATGGACGCGTTAATCAACCGACCGTTTCTACATCGTGGGCTGGTACTGACTCGATCGTGGGTTGTTGCCCACGTCCTACCCGACCCGCACTATATAAGCAGGCAGACGTGAACCCTGTCTGACTACCAGCAATTAGATTGCATCGTCGTTCCACCTCTCTGTGCTGCCCTCTGCTACTCCATCCCGCCGGCTGCATGCACGGCCGTCCGGGAGATCAGACCTCCGGAACCCCGTCTCTCTGATCCTGCACCGGGAGAGAGGCGATAAGGTTTTTGGGGAGCGTCTAGGCGCGATTGCTCAAACTCTTCTACGTCCGGCTTCCTTGACTCCATCGCCATGTCTGACGACGCTTACAAGCAGGCTGCCGCTGGTGGCGGATCCACTTCTGTTACGTCGTTGGTCATACCATCGACGAACTCGTACGTGTTATTTGCTCTCCTGTTAGTTCCTATGATGATTACTAGTATTGCAGTATGCGTAGATGTGCTAGGTTTTCACTTGCCTGTATGTTGCATGTCTACTATGCGCATGCTAGTTAGTCTTGGAAATTGTTCTGTCATGATTTACACTTGGATTAAATTAATGCAAAAACTGCTAATTATTTCAACAATCCAAAAAAACCTTGTTTTAGGCTGTTTTCGTGTCAAGGCTTTGCCGCTTGTCTGAAACCAAACCCGTTTACGGGTGCGCACTTTAAGCGTTGGCAAACCAAGTGTACCCTCTGGCTGATGGCTATGGACGCCTTCTGGGTATCGGCTGGTAATCCTGAAGGAACGATCACTCCTGAACAGGAGAAGACGTTCAAGGAGACCACCATATTCTTTGTGGGTTGTGTCATAAGCGTCATTGGGGACAAGTTGGTGGATGCATATTTACATATGCGCAATGCCAAAGAACTGTGGGATGCACTCGAAGCAAAATTCGGTGCTACTGATGCTGGCAGTGAACTGTATGCCATGGAGCAGTTTCATGACTATAGGATGGTTGAAAACCGCTCTGTCGTTGAACAGGCTCATGAGATTTAGTGCATTGCAAAATAACTTGAGCTCCTTAAGTGTGCGTTTCCTGGCAAATTTGTTGCGGGATGCATCATTGCAAAGCTTCCTCAATCCTGGAGGAGTGTTGCCACTAACCTCAAACACCAGAGGCAAGAGATGTCTGTTGAGAATCTCATTGGTTTTCTGTACCTTGAGGAAAAGGCAAAGGCAAAAGACGCACACCCAAAGGGAGCCGAGGCACCCCAGTCAAGCGCCAATGTGGTGCAGAAGAACTTCCACAACAAGTTCAAGGGGAAGACCAAGGCCGTTCGTACTACCAACTTCAAAAAGAATAAGAAGGACAAGTCACAGGATCCCTGCTTTGCGTGCGGCGAGGTTGGACATTGGGCTCCAAACTGCAAGCAGCGCAAAGGAAGGAAGAATCCAAATGGACAGAACTCTAAGTCTGTCAACGTGACTATGAGCAACAATGATAAGGGTGCATCCAGGTATGGTAATTTACCTACTATTTTGGCAATTTGTCCATCTACAGATTGGTGGATCGATACCGGTGCTAATATTCATGTGTGTGCTGATATCTCTTTGTTTTCTTCTTATCAGGTCACAAGAGATCTCTCCGTCTTGATGGGAAACGGATCGCATGCTACTGTTCGTGGTGTTGGCACGGTGGATCTGAAGTTTACTTCGGGAAAGATCGTGCAGCTGAAGAACGTGCAGCATGTGCCCTCAATAAATAAGAATCTCGTTAGTGGTTCCCTTCTTTGCAAAGAAGGTTTTAAGTTGGTATTTGAGTCCAATAAAGTAGTCATCTCTAAGTATGGACAATTTATTGGTAAAGGTTATGAGTGCGGCGGTTTGTTCCGTCTTTCCCTATCAGATTTTTGTAATAAGGTTGTGAACCATATTTGTGCCCCTGGCAATGATACCGATATTTGCCATTCACGACTTTGTCACATTAATTTTGGTTGTATGACGCGGCTAGCTAAGATGAATTTAATTCCGAGTTTCACTTTAGTCAAAGGCTCTAAATGTCAAGAGTGTGTTCAAGCTAAGCAACCGCGCAAGCCTCACAAGCATGTGCAGGAAGCAAGAAACTTGGCACCACTGGAGCTTATACATTCAGATCTATGTGAGATGAATGGTGTGTTGACTAAAGGTGGAAAGAAATACTTCATGAAGTTGATTGATGATTCTTCAGATTTTGCTATGTATATCTTTTGAAAACTAAAGATGAGGCTCTACACCACTTTAAAAACTATAAGGCAGAAGTTCAAAATCAACTTGAGAGAAAGATTAAGAGAGTCCAGTCAGATCGTGGTGGAGAGTATTTCTCTAATGAGTTTCATTTGTTTTGTGCGGAACATGGCATTATTCATGAGAGGTCGGCGCCTCCCCATTATCCCCAATCTAACGGGGTTGCCGAAAGGAAAAACTGTACTCTAACAGACTTGGTTAACGCCATGTTAGGTACTTCGGGTTTATCCAAGGCATGGTGGGGGAGGCGATATTGACATCATGTCATGTCCTGAATAAAGTTTCCACAAAAGACAATGAAACTGCTCCCTATGAATTATGGGAGAAGAGAAAACTAACACTCTCGTACTTACGTACTTGGGGTTGTCTGGCAAAGGTGAATTTTCCAATTCCCAAAAAGCGTAAACTTGGACCAAAGACCGTAGACTGTGTCTTTCTTGGCTATGCTCATCATAGCGTTGGATACAAATTTCTAGTGGTAAAATCTGAGGTACCTGACATGAAGGTCGGTATAATTATGGAGTCTAAGGATGCTACATTCTTTGAGGATATTTTTCCGATGAAAGATATGCCTAGTACATCTAGACAGGAGTCTGTTGAAACTCCTGAAACTGCTATTCCCATGGAATATTATGAACGAGCACATGATGAAATTCCTGAGGAGGTAGACAATGAAGTTCCTGTAAGGAACAAGAGATAGAGGATTGCAAAGTCCTTTGGTGATGATTTCATTGTCTATCTCGTGGATGATACTCCCACCTCTATTTCAGAGGCTTATGCATCCTCTGATGCAGACTACTGTAAAGAGGCTGTTCGTAGCGAGATGGATTCCATCATGGCAAACGAAACTTGGGAGATCACTGATCGTCCTTATGGGTGCAAACCTGTAGGATGTAAGTGGGTGTTCAAAAAGAAGCTTAGGCCTGATGGTACGATTGAAAAGTACAAGGCTCGGCTTGTTTCCAAGGGTTATACTCAAAATAAGGCGAAGACTTCTTTGATACTTATTCGCCTGTGGCTTGACCACTATTCGAGTTCTACTCTCATTGGCTGCCTCACATGGTCTTATCGTTCATCAAATGGACATCAAGACAGCTTTCCTTAATGGAGAGTTGGATGAGGAAATTTATATGGATCAGCCAGATGGTTTTGTAGTAGATGGTCAAGAAGGCAAGGTGTGCAAGCTATTGAAGTCTTTGTATGGACTGAAACAAGCACCTAAGCAATGGCATGAGAGGTTTGATCAAACTTTAACATCTACTGGTTTTGTTGTAAATGAAGCCGACAAATGTGTATACTATCGCCATGGTGGGGGCGAAGGAGTTATACTTTGTTTGTATGTTGATGACATACTGATTTTTGGGACAAATATGATTGTCATCGAACAGGTCAACAGTTTCTTGTCTCAAAGTTTTGACATGAAAGACCTTGGAGAAGCTGATGTTATTCTAAACATTAAGCTGCTGAGAGATGAGAATGGCGGAATTACACTTCTGCAATCTCACTATGTGGAGAAGGTGTTGAGTCGCTTTGGCTACTCAGATTGTACTCCTTCGCCGACACCATATGATCCTAGTAAGATGCTTCGAAAGAACAAAAGAACAACTAGAGATCAGCTGAGATACTCTCAGATAATTGGCTCCTTAATGTATTTAGCTAGCGCAACAAGGCCTGACATCGCGTTTGCTGTGAGCAAACTTAGCCGGTTTGTTTCCAATCCGGGAGATAATCATTGGCATGCTCTTGAGAGAGTAATGCGCTATCTAAAGGGTACATCGAGTTATGGTATTCACTATATCAGAGACCCTGCGGTACTTGAAGGGTATAGTGACTCAAATTGGATTTCTGATGCTGATGAGTTGAAAGCCACAAGTGGATATGTATTCACTCATGGTGGTGGCGCTGTTTCATGGAAGTATTGCAAGCAGACCATCTTAACGAGGTCAACAATGGAAGCAAAACTCACAGCACTAGATACAGCTACTGTCGAAGCAGATTGGCTTCGTGAACTCTTGATTGACTTGTCGGTTGTTGATAAACCTGTGCCGGCTATCCTTATGAATTGTGACAATCAAACTGTGATTGTCAAAGTGAGTAGTTCAAAGGATAATATGAAGTCATCAAGACATATAAAGAGAAGATTGGCATCTGTTAGGAAAATGAGAAACTCCGGAGTAATAGCATTGAATTATATCTAAACAGCTAAGAATGTAGCAGATCCCTTCACAAAAGGTCTATCAAGAAATGTGATAGATATTGCATCAAAGGAGATGGGTTTGAGACCCACATGAGTTACCGTGGTAGTAACCCAACCTATGTGATCGGAGATCCCGTGAATTAGGACCTGGGGAAACAAGCCAGTGGCTAACTGGAGGAGAGTAACTTTTATTAATCCACTCCGATGAAGATGCATTACTCTCACGATCTGTATGGCAGGTTGACTTAGTCTTAATGTGTTCATAGGCTTGTATAAGCCAAGATGCTATCCTACAGAGCAGTCTTGAAAGAACGCACCTATGTGAGCCTGACTGCTGGTCACAGTCTATGAGATAGGGTAATCTCTAGGAAGCTCATGAAAAAGGCCAGGAGTGTGACTTATATGCTCCACCCGAGGGGTAGCCTTCGGCAGCCTAGTATCAGTATGACATTAGGTGAAACTCATCTACACAAAACTGGCAATTCAAGGCCTAGTTCATTGACAGTTGTTGATGAGTGTAGTCTAATGCTCTAGGTAGAAGTTCAACTTAACAGTCTCCACTGAAAAACGCTGGTATATCAAAACAGTGATTTGGAACAGAATGATGTGATGTGCCAATGAGACTTTGTGGGGATTGTTGGAATTTGAGGCATATTTGATGTTGGGCTTTTGGCCCATAATAACAAATACAAATTCTGAAATTCTCTTTGGCCCATTATTATGGCAGCTCATGTGTGTGCTAGTGGTGCCAAAGTTTAATCCCACATTGCTAGTGGAAGGGGAGTTGGACCACCTTATATAGTAGAGTGTTGTACCACTCACTAAGGTGTGAGAAGAAGAGAAGCCATCGCGCACTCCTCCTTCGACGCCGCCCACATCGCCTCGCCTCGCCTCGTCACGACGCTCGCGCGTTGCGGGTTGCGGGAATCTCGCCAAGCCGAGCTTTATTTTGTTGTTTGGGAAAATTAATTGTGTATTAATTATGAGTCATTAATGCGTCATTATGGACGCGTTAATCAACCGATCGTTTTTACATCGTGGGCTGGTACTGACTCGGTCAGTCAGACGTGAACCCTGTCTGACTACCAGCAATTAGATTGCATCGCCGTTCCACCTCTCTGTGACGCCCTCTGCTACTCCATCCCGCCGGCTGCGTGCACGGCCGTCCGGGAGAGCAGGCCTCCGGAACCCCGTCTCTCTGATCGTGCACCGGGAGAGAGGCGATAAGGTTTTTGGGGAGCGTCTAGGCGCGACTTCTCAAGCTCTTCTACGTCTGGCTTCCTCGACTCCATCGCCATGTCTGACGACGCTTTCAAGTAGGTTGCCGCTGGTGGCGGATCCACTTCTGTTGCGCCGTTGGTCATACCATCGACGAACTCGTACGTATTATTTGCTCTCCTGTTATTTCCTATAATGATTACTAGTATTGCAGTATGCGTAGATGTGCTAGGTTTTCACTTGCCTGTATGTTGCATGTCTACTATGTGTATGCTAGTTAGTCTTGGAAATTGTTCTGTCATGATTTACAGTTGGATTAAATTAATGTGAAAACTGCTAATTATTTTAACAGAGGTTTGCGTCAATGGCTGTAAACGACTAGGAACCCGAAAGTGTGACTAGGCTTGTCGATACCGCGAAAACACTCTACTTACCTAAACAATACAATAGTAAACGCTCTCGATGAGCAACAGTAGTAAATAAAGCAGTAAACATGGCATAGGTACAGGATAGTAATAAAACCATAAACTAGTTTGTGGCCCCAAGAAATAAGATATGATTCAAGCTATCTCTAAGGGGATTCATGGTCCCACATGCGGATAATGCGAATAGTCAAGAAACAGGTATCAAGTACTCGGGGTCCTACGGGACACCAATGAGCGGTCAAAAACCAAATGACATCTATTGCCCACTGGTGCCTCTATATTAGTTATAACTATTCCCAGCATTTTAATATCAGTTGTAATTTAAGTCATGATCATCTCCAACATTAAGCATGAGGCATTCCTCCAACAACTATGGAACATTGACGACGCGAAGCAACACATGCGCAAGCAACTACGACTCACAAGACCGACTATCTAACAAACAACAGGTAATAGGAGGTGTCCATGGCAATATAGGGGCCGCAGGGAAATATTAAGGGGTATGAAATCTATAGCATCGCAACAAATAGCAATGCTACTAGCCTAGTCTACATAAATGCTACTTCCTATATATAATTGTTGCATCATCATTATATCATGCTCATGTCATCATGCCACCTTGCATTTGAGCATCATATAAAACCCTTTTGTTTTGGTTCTTCTCTCATATGCATTGTAAATTGTATTTGCCTCTTGATATTGTATTTGGTTATTGATATATTGTTTAAATGCCCAAGTTGAGTTGGGGGCATATCTTTTATTCAACCCCACCACCCTTTCTTGTCACCACCTTATAAGTCCACCATCCAACTATATATGAGCTTTGCACTTTATTGGGTTTTACCTCTAGCTCATGTGGGTTGGGATGGATCCAATTCTAGCTCCACATGCTCCCATGTATGCACCATGTTGTTTTCACAATATTGGTATATGAGAGCCACATGGCCACCTTTGCATGCCTTGTGAGTGGAACCTTTTTCCTAACTTCCATATGGATTGTTTTGGGGTATTATCATGTGGGGATATTTTTGGGACTAGTAAACATCTAGTGGAATATACACACTAGCAAGTTCCAATTATAGTCAAACATGATCATCTCCATCTACTCCACTTGGAACTTTCATTTAATTTCTTTTGCTTGGTCTTATTCCAACCTTTGGAAATGCAGGGAATCATGCCATGTGATTTTATTTTGTTTTCACAAGATTAACACATGGCATTAATTACTTGCATGGGCCAAGCAACCATCACCATCTTTTGTCCTCCTTTGTTTTTAGTTGATCCTTTGAGTGAATCTCCCATCTATCTCTCTACCTCATCTTATGCTTGTTCATATGAGGCTATTCTTTCTTCTCTTTTTCTCTCCTAGCCTAGTATCTAAACCCTAGTCCCTCTCTTCTCTCTTTTGCCACCTCTTGTTTTGGTCTTGTTTTAAACCCTAGTTACCACCACATCTCTCTAATCCCTCCACTCTCTCCAAACCTTGACCCTAACCAACTACACCTCTACCACCATCTTACACATAAAATAAAACCCTAAGCCTCACCTCTCCTCTCACCAACCCGAGCTACCCTACCCCACCCCTAGGTAAAACCCTAACCCGAGGCTACCCTCCCTCTCTCTGCCAGCAGGCCCCACCTAACCACCCCCTCCCATGTGCATCCCCCTGGTCCCCCTTCTCTCCAAACCCTAGCCAAACCCGAGCCACCCCTTCTCCCTTTTGCATAAAAGTGGCCACCACCTCCCATGTGCCTCTCCCCTCTCCCTCATCACCCCAACCACCCCGGGCATCCCAGATCAAGATCTGGAGGAGCCCTGACCCCTCTCCATCCTCCCTTCTCCTTCCCCTCCCCACCATGAACACCACCATGCCCCAAAACCCTAGCCTCGGCCACCTCTCCCTCTAGAACTTCCCGAGCACGCCAAGGCTATCCAGGAGCACCCAGGGCGTCCCCTGCTTCCTCTTCGACGACTAGGACCACTGGGAGCCGTTGGACCTCGCCGGAGTAGCGTCGCCGCCGCCGTGCCCGTGAGCACCAGGAGCACTCCGGCCGCTAGCCTCGTCGTTGATCGCCAGCTCCTTTGGCCGAACCATCACCATCAACCTCCTCCTGGTGAGCCCCTTGACCTCCCAGACATGCCCCCTTTCCCTCTCGTGCACCGTAGCGCCGCCGCCGTCCGTCGAGCACCTCGCGCGCACGCACGGCCGCTCGCCGCGCGCAGACAGACAGCAGCAGCAGCCGCAGCAGCCCCGTCCTGCCTCTGTTCCTCTTCGAAGCCCGCGCGCTGCAGCCCATCCCAGTAGATGCCACCTGAATGAAAGTTGTAGGCCTTAGTCGCATCTGTGTTTTATGTTTCTAGGGTTTAGCTAGTTTCGCACTAGATTCGTCGCCATCGATCTCCAAACTTGGCTCCAGATGCTGTTCTTCCCAGACACGAGATTCAGTTCGACAGACCTGCGCAGACGCTTTTCCAGAAAACCCCCTGGCCTTTTTCCCGCCTAAACCCGCAGTCCTGCGTGGCCCGCTAGTCAGCCTCCCAGTGAGTTTTGCAAAGCCACCCCTCAGCTCTTCAGCGCCTCAACCCGCAGTCCCCTGGATCGCCCACGTGTCGCCCACCGATAGCCGCGCGCGCGCTGTGGCCCCGCCCCCTTGCTGGCCCACCAGTCAGCGAGTGAGGGTAGATCAACCCTGGGTGACAGAAGTGTTTCTGTGTGCGTGCTGCCCAGTCAGCACTGAGGCCCACTTGGCAGTGACAGTGGCTAGCTCCCTCTGAGTATAAAAAGTATTTTCTGTTATCTGTTTCAAATTCAAATCTTTCCAATTCAATTCAAATTCAAATTTCAAATCTGTTAAATACAAACTAATTCATAACTTTCAAATGGTTTGGAATTTGAATTCAAACTTTATATGAATATGTTTTGTTTTTGAATGTTAATTCAAATCTTTAATCAAATATTTTCAGAATAGATTTAATAGTCAACCTTTGACTTTGACCCTATTTAATAATTTTGACTTCAAAATAAATTTAAATTCATAATTCCAAATAATACAAAAAATATATGTTTTCAAATCAGAAAAATGTGAGGATTTCAAATATGCCCTCCAAAATATATTTTGAACACTTTATTTTCCAAGTTGGTTAAAATTACGATAAAATGCCCTTTTCTTAATTAATTAATAACTTTTGTTTTATAACTCCAAATTTAACAAATGATATGTCTAAAATGATCAGCTCGACGAGACCTTTCTGTTTATGCATTCCATGTTCTGTTTTCCAGCATGCATCATATAAATATAAAGAGTACAGCAACTTAAGTGAGTATAAAACATGACTAAAACTCAATAAAGTGATTTATTCTTGTATTCCACACCTCACCCATGCCATGCTACTTTATTGCCATGCAAATTGTGCATCATTCATCATGGCATGATTGTTTGCTTATCGCATTTAATTCATATGCTTGTGCACTTTATTTATGTTGGCCCTTGTTTGTTTGGTTCTTCTTCCAATAGACGCTGAGCAGGGGATATACCAAGAAACCCAGGAGCACTACCCAGATCCTTCTCTCGCTTCAACTGAGCTGCCAGGCAAGCACTACCACATGCTTGCATACATATAGTACCTATTGCCTCTATCTTATTCTTGCATCATCGAGTCGCGAAATGCATTAAACTGAATCCCAAGTATTGCATAGCCTTTATTTTAAAACCCCATAAAAGCTTGTTCCTCCATCCCATGAGCCATTACTACAGGAGTTGTTTGAGCCATGCGAGTCGTAGAACAGCATGTGTAGGGTATGTGAGTGTCTGATGGATAACGAGGTACCTAAACAACTTAACCTGAGTAGTAATGGGATAACTAATGAAAGTGGCACCGGTGAGCAATATCTGCTATTTGGTTTTTCCTGCTCACTTGTGTCCCGTAGGACCCCGAGTACTTGATTCCTGTTCCTTGATTATTCACGCTATCCACATCCGGGAGGCTTATGGGACCCCCCTGAGCCAGAGCTTGATTCATTCTTATTTCCTGGGGCCACAAACTAGTTTGAGGTTTTATTTACTATCCGGTACTTATGCCATGCTTTACTGCTTTATTTACGATTGTGCGAGGAGCACCTGTACTGTTTAGGGAAGCGGAGTGTTTTCGCGGTATCGACAAGCCCAGTCACATTTTCGGGTTCCCAGTCGTTTACAGCCATTGACGCAAACCTTGGGTCCGTCTCGGAGTCAGCTAACTTCGTTGCGGGTGTACTCAATGGGGTGGCCCCCTGAAATATTTCTGAATCCTGTGATTGCTTTGTCGTGAAGGCCTCGTTGGGTTTTGATTTGGTTTTTCCGAGGTTGATCGAGTGTGTGTTGCTATTTGTGCACCCCTGCAGGGTAAAACTTTCTGAAAGCCGTGTCCGCGGTTATGGACGACTTGGAGCACAGTTTCTCGATCATAGACAAGCATAACTAAAGTACCGCTTTTAATTTGACTAAGTAACTGACTAGTAAATAGTGCAACACTCATGGAATGGATAATAAAACTGCCAACGGATGGGGGTTGTTCGTCCGCTTCCTCGTCGGTAAGCGAGGAGGAGGACGGATCTGTTGATATTACTGTTATAACTGTTGTCATTAATTCACGGACATCCGTCTATCTTTGGTTAGGCGGATGGTTAGCGAGTATCTATAGAATTGATAGGTATTATCTTTTGCTGCAATTGCGTCACCCCAGGTTGTGTCCCCTTTAGAGGCATAAAGACTTGCTGAGTACCCCTAGGGTCTCACACGATAAATTGTTTGATTCAGATGAATAGGTACACTCACGAGTTGGATACTGGGTGGAGGAGACGGACGATGTGGGCAACGATCATTCGGTGTAGAGATTCCGGGAACGGGGATCCGTGAGATCTGTGGGAGGGATGTGTTTATTTATGGGGCATCTTATGCCGATTTGCTTCTTATCCGTACTGGGATCTTGTTTGCCGCTTCCGCCTGATACTCTGATGTTTGATGTATGAGGAGATATCCTAAATTATTATATCTATCTAGGACATTTGAATCTTGCCGTATGGCGTTACCATATTTCCTTTCCTTTTAGATGGAATGGCTCTGATGTACTGTTGTATGGTGGCTTGCATACATACTCATTTGTGTATGTAGTTGATCCCTTCGCCTGCCGATTACGCCGCCCGTTCTTGTCCCGATGTTTGGAAATGGTTGGGACGGCCGAAAGGTCTACCTGTGAGTGGCATTTGGGCCCCACCGTACTATTTCGACCATTTCCGCTCATCCAGGCTTGTAACTAGGAGCGTAATTCACCGAGGTAGTTACAATTGCTATCAGAGCCATCCCGCCCTTCAGGGTCTCAGCCAAATGGTCGTTATCAGTCTAGCAAATATTTTTGGTAGTTATGTATACTAGGGAAAAACAAAATGCGAGAGTAGGACTGCTTCCACTTTTCTTCTTACCCACCCACCCACCCTTTTCTGGTAAGGAAGTGTAACGTTTTCTATCCTCTTCTTAAATTCAAACTAGGATTCACGTGTTCTGGGTTTCCGTAGTACCATAGGTTGAGTGTGTGTGTGTGTGTAATTCCTTGTCTATCTGTTGCATCCAACATGTTATCACAATCTGCCTTTGGTTATCAACTGTTGGTACATTCCATACTGACAGGCTTTTGAATACCGGCGCGATCTATCTGACTCCTTGTTAACCGGTGCCATCTTCTTAAGGGTGTCCTCCCTTCTAGCAACTCCACATTCTGTGAAACCATCAGTTGCTAATCGCTACCTGATAAGTGTTTTTGCGCATCTATTGGTATTTTAATGCCGAAAAATGCGGAAAAATTTTCTTTGATACATCTGTGCTTCCACACTTCTTTTCAGTCGTGTGTGAAACATTATCTATCTTCCTTTTATCAGCATGTCCATGCTAACTCATTCTTTTGTCACCGGCGCTTAATCCTAGAGTTTCTTTTCATCTCCAATTCTCTTGGGCTAATTACATAACATGTGTCGATCCGATGCTGGTGATTGTAATTTGGTTCTCGGCATAGCTATATTCCACTCATGATAAGTGTCATATCGGTCTGGATGACGGAGTGGAATATGGAAAATGAAATCACCACTATCCTCCAAATGGTGATGGTTATCTCCTGTGAATTTGAGTACACCGCGATCATATCTATGCATATTCAAGCATCTTTGGCAATCCAGAGTTTCTCCAAGCACTACGGCGGTCTATCATCTGTCCATCATGCTGCACATCCTTTTTTGAACCCCATATCTGCACAATTCTCCTGGATACGAGGGAATTGCATCTTTTCGTCTCTGGTAGCTTTGCTTAAGGTATGAGCTATCATCGGTTCTTATCCAAGATCTCTTTATCTTTGTAACCGGTGATCCGATCGACAAAGTGAACCAGGTGACATCTCTTTTTCTTCCGAAGGACCAGTTAACCTATTCTGTCAGCGCATCTTCTTCAACAGGAATCCTTACTCGTAACGTTGATCTTTCAAAGAGCGTTGAGCTCAGAAAGTGTTTCGAGCAGTTGTTCGTTCTCCCGCCTCTTGAACTTGGTATTCTGGGAATATCTTGTTAATCCATGGTGGTATATGTTGATAATATGCTTGCCTATTCCATATCTATGGAGGGACATGGAAGATCATCTGTGTCTCTTTCTCTCGAGCTTCGTGAGCACTGCCTGTGTGCAGAGTCTCAAAGTGAGAATTCTGACTTTTTGAAGTCACATATCTCGACCACGTCCTTCTGCTAAATACATTACTTCAACTCTGGAATCAGCAAGTCCATTGTTAATTTCATCCTCCATCTTCAACCAATCCGGAGTTGTTCCTTGTTGGCAAGTTATCATCGTCGTTCCGCTGAAGATTTCCTCAAGGCTGCTAAATCTCTCTCAATCATTTCAAGAAGAACATGGAGTTCTTTCACCTCAATCTCGTTAAGTAATCTCGTGAAACCCTCTCGCTCTATCGTCTATGCTCAATCCACCGGAGGCCATGAAGACCTTCCAGATCTTGTATTCCTTCTATTCAAGTGGTGCTATCTTTTCTATATCTATGAAATTTTGCAGTTGTCTCCGTGATCTTCCTTTATATCTTTCCGGTGGCTTGGTACTTCCGACATGACGACAACATCATCATCTTTATCTATCTATGTATCCGGCGAAACGTTTGCATCTATCCTTGTTTTCTAACGGAGTTCTATGAGTTTTTTCCAACACCTTCAGTCTGTTTCGGTAGTTGGGTTGCATGATTTTCTTATTCATGTGCGGAGTAATGCTTTGAGTGCGGGATGGAGTAGCTACCATACCACTACTCTTATCATTCGCTCTTGTACATTGAATTGGTGAATTAATGTGATTTCACTCCTTCCACGGAAGTTAGAAGTGGCCTTTATCCCTTGATACTTTTACTTCCGTCCTTGTTTTTCCGGAGTGCTCTTTCGAGGAAAGTAATCAATAATCTCTTGTTGGTGATCTCACCCTTTCTACACGGAGCAAAATCCTCAATTATCTGGTGGAAACAAACGCAAACCTTTTTCTATCCTCGTCTTTCTACCGATGCTCGACATCCACAAACAAGATGAAAGGAAACTATCTCTCTCTTTGTTTTATCAATTCTTTTCTGTGGTAAAGCCAATTATGGTTGATGCCATCAGCCGCAAATCTATTGCGTTAGCCTCAAGGCTAAAGAAAGCAATAAGTATCTCTACAATAAACTCCAGATCCTCCATATTCTTTGCTTCTCGGGATTCCACCATGATCTGGCTTCACATCCATCTCTGGAAGTTATATCTGCGCACCTAAATTGCGTGATCCTTGGTTCTTACTGGTGCAACAAGAATCTAATCCGACGATGTCTAACTAAATCTTTCTGTTGTTATCAAGGGACTCTATTGTTTGAAGGCAATATTGTTTCCGAACTTCTTTTCTCAAATCCGAGAGAAGATACGATGCTATTGTAATAGTGGTTCGAAACCTCTCCAATCTAGCTCCTTTCTTCCGGCGAGACAAAGATTCATCCTCTCTCGTATCGGTAAACCTTTAATCTTAATGGTGTGTCTTTCTTTATCCATGATACATCATCTTCTCCTTTTCTTTCACAAGTGGTTATATTCTTTTATCACGATTCTTGGGAAAACCGGAGCTATGCCCATCCTATCCTTCTTATCTCACGACAATCCTTCAACTCTTCTAACCCGTTGTTTCTCAAGCAAAACGCAAGACTCGCAACAAGTCTAGCAAGTTTTGCAAGGTGTAGTGGTCGCACCATTCCGCTGTTCATCAACTTGGGAACGTGAGGGTCACCTTCGTTCGAACACCCGCCTCTCCTTGTGTTGTTTTCTTTTTACTAGGAATCTCGGGGCGAGATTCTTGTTTAGTGGGGGAGAGTTGTAGCATCCCAATTGTCTAACAATTGCAATGCTACTAGCCTAGTCTACATAAATGCTACTTCCTATATATAATTGTTGCATCATCATTATATCATGCTCATGTCATCATGCCACCTTGCATTTGAGCATCATATAAAACCCTTTTGTTTTGGTTCTTCTCTCATATGCATTGTAAATTGTATTTGCCTCTTGATATTGTATTTGGTTATTGATATATTGTTTAAATGCCCAAGTTGAGTTGGGGGCATATCTTTTATTCAACCCCACCACCCTTTCTTGTCACCACCTTATAAGTCCACCATCCAACTATATATGAGCTTTGCACTTTATTGGGTTTTACCTCTAGCTCATGTGGGTTGGGATGGATCCAATTCTAGCTCCACATGCTCCCATGTATGCACCATGTTGTTTTCACAATATTGGTATATGAGAGCCACATGGCCACCTTTGCATGCCTTGTGAGTGGAACCTTTTTCCTAACTTCCATATGGATTGTTTTGGGGTATTATCATGTGGGGATATTTTTGGGACTAGTAAACATCTAGTGGAATATACACACTAGCAAGTTCCAATTATAGTCAAACATGATCATCTCCATCTACTCCACTTGGAACTTTCATTTAATTTCTTTTGCTTGGTCTTATTCCAACCTTTGGAAATGCAGGGAATCATGCCATGTGATTTTATTTTGTTTTCACAAGATTAACACATGGCATTAATTACTTGCATGGGCCATGCAACCATCACCATCTTTTGTCCTCCTTTGTTTTTATTTGATCCTTTGAGTGAATCTCCCATCTATCTCTCTACCTCATCTTATGCTTGTTCATATGAGGCTATTCTTTCTTCTCTTTTTCTCTCCTAGACTAGTATCTAAACCCTAGTCCCTCTCTTCTCTCTTTTGCCACCTCTTGTTTTGGTCTTGTTTTAAACCCTAGTTACCACCACATCTCTCTAATCCCTCCACTCTCTCCAAACCTTGACCCTAACCAACTACACCTCTACCACCATCTTACACATAAACTAAAACCCTAAGCCTCACCTCTCCTCTCACCAACCCGAGCTACCCTACCCCACCCCTAGGTAAAACCCTAACCCGAGGCTACCCTCCCTCTCTCTGCCAGCAGGCCCCACCTAACCACCCCCTCCCATGTGCATCCCCTGGTCCCCCTTCTCTCCAAACCCTAGCCAAACCCGAGCCACCCCTTCTCCCTTTTGCATAAAAGTGGCCACCACCTCCCATGTGCCTCTCCCCTCTCCCTCATCACCCCAACCACCCCGGGCATCCCAGATCAAGATCTGGAGGAGCCCTGACCCCTCTCCATCCTCCCTTCTCCTTCCCCTCCCCACCATGAACACCACCATGCCCCAAAACCCTAGCCTCGGCCACCTCTCCCTCTAGAAGTTCCCGAGCACGCCAAGGCTATCCAGGAGCACCCAGGGCGTCCCCTGCTTCCTCTTCGACGACTAGGACCGCTGGGAGCCGTTGGACCTCGCCGGAGTAGCGTCGCCGCCGCCGTGCCCGTGAGCACCAGGAGCACTCCGGCCGCTAGCCTCGTCGTTGATCGCCAGCTCCTTTGGCCGAACCATCACCATCAACCTCCTCCTGGTGAGCCCCTTGACCTCCCAGACATGCCCCCTTTCCCTCTCGTGCACCGTAGCGCCGCCGCCGTCCGTCGAGCACCTCGCGCGCACGCACGGCCGCTCGCCGCGCGCAGACAGACAGCAGCAGCAGCCGCAGCAGCCCCGTCCTGCCTCTGTTCCTCTTCGAAGCCCGCGCGCTGCAGCCCATCCCAGTAGATGCCACCTGAACGAAAGTTGTAGGCCTTAGTCGCATCTGTGTTTTATGTTTCTAGGGTTTAGCTAGTTTCGCACTAGATTCGTCGCCATCGATCTCCAAACTTGGCTCCAGATGCTGTTCTTCCCAGACACAAGATTCAGTTCGACAGACCTGCGCAGACGCTTTTCCAGAAAACCCCCTGGCCTTTTTCCCGCCTAAACCCGCAGTCCTGCGTGGCCCGCTAGTCAGCCTCCCAGTGAGTTTTGCAAAGCCACCCCTCAGCTCTTCAGCGCCTCAACCCGCAGTCCCCTGGATCGCCCACGTGTCGCCCACCGATAGCCGCGCGCGCGCTGTGGCCCCGCCCCCTTGCTGGCCCACCAGTCAGCGAGTGAGGGTAGATCAACCCTGGGTGACAGAAGTGTTTCTGTGTGCGTGCTGCCCAGTCAGCACTGAGGCCCACTTGGCAGTGACAGTGGCTAGCTCCCTCTGAGTATAAAAAGTATTTTCTGTTATCTATTTCAAATTCAAATCTTTCCAATTCAATTCAAATTCAAATTTCAAATCTGTTAAATACAAACTAATTCATAACTTTCAAATGGTTTGGAATTTGAATTCAAACTTTATATGAATATGTTTTGTTTTTGAATGTTAATTCAAATCTTTAATCAAATATTTTCAGAATAGATTTAATAGTCAACCTTTGACTTTGACCCTATTTAATAATTTTGACTTCAAAATAAATTTAAATTCATAATTCCAAATAATATATGTTTTCAAATCAGAAAAATGTGAGGATTTCAAATATGCCCTCCAAAATATATTTTGAACACTTTATTTTCCAAGTTGGTTAAAATTACGATAAAATGCCCTTTTCTTAATTAATTAATAACTTTTGTTTTATAACTCCAAATTTAACAAATGATATGTCTAAAATGATCAGCTCGATGAGACCTTTCTGTTTATGCATTCCATGTTCTGTTTTGCAGCATGCATCATATAAATATAAAGAGTACAGCAACTTAAGTGAGTATAAAACATGACTAAAACTCAATAAAGTGATTTATTCTTGTATTCCACACCTCACCCATGCCATGCTACTTTATTGCCATGCAAATTGTGCATCATTCATCATGGCATGATTGTTTGCTTATCGCATTTAATTCATATGCTTGTGCACTTTATTTATGTTGGCCCTTGTTTGTTTGGTTCTTCTTCCAATAGACGCTAAGCAGGGGATATACCAAGAAACCCAGGAGCACTACCCAGATCCTTCTCTCGCTTCAACTGAGCTGCCAGGCAAGCACTACCACATGCTTGCATACATATAGTACCTATTGCCTCTATCTTATTCTTGCATCATCGAGTCGCGAAATGCATTAAACTGAATCCCAAGTATTGCATAGCCTTTATTTTAAAACCCCATAAAAGCTTGTTCCTCCATCCCATGAGCCATTACTACAGGAGTTGTTTGAGCCATGCGAGTCGTAGAACAGCATGTGTAGGGTATGTGAGTGTCTGATGGATAACGAGATACCTAAACAACTTAACCTGAGTAGTAATGGGATAACTAATGAAAGTGGCACCGGTGAGCAATATCTGCTATTTGGTTTTTCCTGCTCACTTGTGTCCCGTAGGACCCCGAGTACTTGATTCCTGTTCCTTGATTATTCGCGCTATCCACATCCGGGAGGCTTATGGGACCCTCCTGAGCCAGAGCTTGATTCATTCTTATTTCCTGGGGCCATAAACTAGTTTGAGGTTTTATTTACTATCCGGTACTTATGCCATGCTTTACTGCTTTATTTACGATTGTGCGAGGAGCACCTGTACTGTTTAGGGAAGCGGAGTGTTTTCGCGGTATCGACAAGCCCAGTCACATTTTCGGGTTCCCAGTCGTTTACAGCCATTGACGCAAACCTTGGGTCCATCTCGGAGTCAGCTAACTTCGTTGCGGGTGTACTCAATGGGGTGGCCCCCTGAAATATTTCTGAATCCTGTGATTGCTTTGTCGTGAAGGCCTCGTTGGGTTTTGATTTGGTTTTTCCGAGGTTGATCGAGTGTGTGTTGCTATTTGTGCACCCCTGCAGGGTAAAACTTTCTGAAAGCCGTGTCCGCGGTTATGGACGACTTGGAGCACAGTTTCTCGATCATAGACAAGCATAACTAAAGTACCGCTTTTAATTTGACTAAGTAACTGACTAGTAAATAGTGCAACACTCATGGAATGGATAATAAAACTGCCAACGGATGGGGGTTGTTCGTCCGCTTCCTCGTCGGTAAGCGAGGAGGAGGACGGATATGTTGATATTACTGTTATAACTGTTGTCATTAATTCACGGACATCCGTCTATCTTTGGTTAGGCGGATGGTTAGCGAGTATCTATAGAATTTCTAGGTATTATCTTTTGCTGCAATTGCATCACCCCAGGTTGTGTCCCCTTTAGAGGCATAAAGACTTGCTAAGTACCCCTAGGGTCTCACACGATAAATTGTTTGATTCAGATGAACAGGTACACTCACGAGATGGATACTGGGTGGAGGAGACGGACGATGTGGGCAACGATCATTCGGTGTAGAGATTCCGGGAACGGGGATCCGTGAGATCTGTGGGCGGGATGTGTTTATTTATAGGGCATCTTATGCCGATTTGCTTCTTATCCGTACTCGGATCTTGTTTGCCGCTTCCACCTGATACTCTGATGTTTGATGTATGAGGAGATATCCTAAATTATTATATCTATCTAGGACATTTGAATCTTGCCGTATGGCGTTACCATATTTCCTTTCCTTTTAGATGGAATGGCTCTGATGTACTGTTGTATGGTGGCTTGCATACATACTCATTTGTATATGTAGTTGATCCCTTCGCCTGCCGATTACGCCGCCCGTTCTTGTACCGATGTTTGGAAATGGTTGGGACGGCCGAAAGGTCTACCTGTGAGTGACATTTGGGCCCCACCGTACTATTTCGACCATTTCCGCTCATCCAGGCTTGTAACTAGGAGCGTAATTCACCGAGGTAGTTACATTCTCCATGGTGCATAATGCAATTACAAGTAATAAATGCATAATTGAAAAGGGCTCGTCACACTGATGGATTTAGACATATTATTTGTCGAATTCCAATTTACGAAATTAAATTTATAAATTTATTAAGAAAAGAGCATTTATGGTATTTCAAATAATTTCGAAATTTTATCTACCCAAAATTTAGTTTGTATGGCATATTATTAATCCTTGCATTTTTTTTATCGCATTTGATATATAAAACATTGTATTTTGAATTCACCAAGAGAAAGTTATGCATTTCTTCATTTTAAATATTTTCTGCTATCTGAAGCTTTTTTCTAAGAAAGGAAATCAGGTCACAAGGAAATGGCCTATATTGACCGAGGCAGGATTTTAACTTTGGTCTATCTAGTGGTGGTACAACGTTCAAACCAGAGGTTTTTTGGTTTTGTTTTTGGAACAGTTTTGGTCGTGTAGCTTTTTTACTCGCATACACAAATAGAGTAAGCCAGGTCCAGGTTGGGTATGAGGTTGCTGGGCACGGTGCGTTGATTCAGTTTTAGCGCTTAGACTTATGAGACTTCCAAAGTTCAAAATAAATGAAAGAAAACAAAAGGGACTTAATCCGACTGTCTAGGATTTTGAACCTACGATATACTAACTACAATCGCATTGAGATGGCCACTACAGTACACTTGGATTTGTAATTTAAAAGGAGATCGCATGTTTAACTTGTATAAACATAGCGAGTCGTGCAGGAAGTAAAACGGAAAAAGGCTCCGGTTTATCCAGTAGTGGTCTGCACGTCTGATGAAGAGAAACCAAGTCATCCAGGTTTGATCGGCTTGTTGTAAAAAAAACGAGATATTTAAAGACATCAAGGACGCATGTATGTCTTCTGACAAAACTGAACTTGGCTGAGGACTGATGCAGCGTTTCTTCAGAGATACAGATGTGAACTCTTGGTGGACGAGACCCACGGCAAAACATGGAGAGGCGGCTATGGTGCAAGAAAAACAGGGTGGAGTGAAGGAACGGATAGAGGGTCTCACCGGGAGTTCGTGGACGTCGTCGGAGTAGTTGGAGATGCGGCGGAGGCCGCGAATTCCAGCGGCAAAAGTGGCGGGCGTCGAGGAAGAAGAACTCGATTCCTTGCGGCTCCGAATGTTCCAGGAAGCACGGCTCGACAAGGAGGAAGAGGACATCGAGGCGCACCTTCTGGTGCCATCAGATCGACTTGGGGATGCCCATGGCGACGGGGCGTCGTGGTGTACGTGCCCATCTCTCTCTCCTTTGGGAAACCAACATAGAAGAAAGGGAGGAGGGTAGAAACTAAGTGGCAGCGGAGAGAGGAGATGGAGGCACTAGGTTTCTTGGAGGGCTTGATCTGGAGGGGATTAAAAGGAGGGAGGAAAGCATTGGAGCGGTGGTTCAAAAGCAGAGGAGGTCACGCGTCTCTTGATCAGGAAGATGACAGGAGAAAGAAAGGAGCGTGTCCTATGTGGGTTTGATGGGCTGCTCTTCTCTCTTATTTCTTTTAGCATTTTTTTTATTCAATTGAGTTGTTTTCTTTGCAAACTAATTTGATTCCTTTAAAAACTTTGTAGGGTTTCTAAAACATATGATTTGTACCCAAATAAATACAGACAAAGGGAACTAGAAGAATATCAAGGGAGATTTCCATAGAGATTCCATTTGAGAATTATACAAGATTATGAGAAATAGATGGCAAAGCAAAATAGATGCGGGGTTTAATCCAAAACATTTGTATTTTGAAAATAGTGGTGCCTCCATTAAACAAAAGGAACCCTTTATATACAAACCAAAATAGAGGAAAGGAGATAGGATAAAACAAAACACAAATGGTGCTAGCAAGCAATAACAAGACAAGATATACTAATTGAACAAGAACAAATACAATGCAAAAAAATTATATGAACCATGCAAGGTGGTATAATTTTCATGATGATGCATATGATGCCATGACGATGCAATAAAAGAAAAGAACAAGCAATTTCTAATTGGGGATTTTTCCGGGGTTCTACATTTCTGAACTTGGAAGACACTCCAGAAGGCGAGAAGCCTATCGGTCGTGTTTGGATCTATAGAGAAACAGACATGAATGTTTCACATCTTTGAAATGGTCGACATATCGTTAAAAGAGTTTTTACGATTATGTTCAATGAGTTGACTATGACAAGATTTGTTCTTTCATAGCGATATTTAGTCTGGACAGATTAGTGTAGCAACCACTACATATATCAATTTTTGTATGTGATAGTTGTATAAACAAAACAACATTCTTCTAATAGAATGGTTACCTAGGACGTGTACATGACATGATCCGAAGGATTTTGTTAATTCAAAGAATGCTAAAAAGATATGCAAACTTCAATGGATGAAATAAGCATCGCATAGTTGGAATCTTCACCATGATGAAATTGTTAAAAGGTTTAATTTCATTGAAGATGATGAATATACTTGCATTTGCAAGAAATTAAGTGAGACCGCTGAGAAATATTTCTAATACATTGTGTACAAGACATATTGTTAATTAGAAATAATGTATTTTTTATTGACACTAGTTAAGATTTTCATTAAAATTAGAATTTAGATGAAAGACTTAAGCAAAACCCGAATATTTGGCATCAATGTTTATATGGATATATTGACACGCTAATATAGTTGTGCCAAATGTACATAGATGAGATATTCAATGAATTCAATATGGAAATGACATGAAAGGGTCTTGCCGTATGGAAAAGGCTGAATCAAGATTCAAGTGTATTAACACTTGGTGGTTAAAACAAGATTCAAGTATTTTGACACTTGGTGAGTAAAATCACATTAATGTTTTGATCAATCATACCGTGATTTGTACATACCCAGATATGTCATATGCTTTAAATGTTATGAGCATATACTAGGATGACTCATAAGATGGTCATTGGATGATAGTAAAGAACTAAGAATATGTTATGTATGTTGATGTGACAGATACTTCATTATAAAGTGTTACATTGGTACTAGACAGATAGTTCATTAATCATTATAAAGTGTTATATCGGAACTAGACAAATAGTTTATTATAAAGTGTTACATTGGTACTAGTTTTGTCACAAGATACAAATTATAATTATCTCAATTTGGGCTATAGGTTAAGGTGGCACAATGTTATGGAAGAAAGTTCCATGATGGATTTGGATGAGTTCCAAAGTTTAAAGACATTGTGACGGATACTATAACAAAGGCTGAGTATATGACTACTCTAGTAGCAGCAAAGGAGGAAATTTGTGTCTAGAAGTTTATTAATCAAACTAGGTGTAGTTCCAAACGGGAGAATAATATATAAGAAGATCTATTGTATGACAATAATATCAATATTTTTTAACCCCAAGGAACTAAGGTCTCACCAAAAGACAAAATTTGTACAATGCCATCTCATTTGAGAATGAGTGATGTGTAGAGACGCAAAGACATCCAAAGACACACGGATGTGAAAACATTAGATATGGAGATTATGTCCACAAGCAATGCGTATGAACAACACCAGAGTGCCATAGGTGTTAAAAAATGCACAAGTACCAAACTAGATTATTGACTATAGTGCAAGTGGGAGACTGAAGGCGATATGCCCGAGAGGCAATAATAAAATGGTTATTATCTTATTTTATGTTTATGATAAATGTTTATTTCTCATACTATAATTGTGTTAAACGGAAACGTTAATACATGTGTGTTTAATAAAGAAAGAAAATGGTTTCTAATAATGCCTCTCATTACACTAGCTTGTTGATAAACAAATGATCAAGATTTTCTAATCATGAACATTGGATGTTGTTAATAACAAGGTCATGTCATTGGAGAATGATGTGATGAACATTCACCCATGGTAGGTTTAGCAATACAACCATGTCTTCGTAAGTTTATATCGCTATCTCACTCGAAGCAACACTAATCCTTAGACCATGAGATCACGTCAATCACTTACACTGGAAGATTCTTTGATTCCATCAAACGTCACACTATATCAGGGTGATTATAAAGATGTCGTTCGGTACTTGGGAAGTGTTAGTTGAGTCTCATGGATCAAGAGTGGGATTTGTTCATCCCGGTGATGGAGTACTCTAGGCCCTCTCGGCGATATCACATTGATAACAGCTTGCAAGCAAGTGATTTGATCACATGGAATGTTATATCACGAAACGAGTAAAAGAGTACTTGTTAGTAACAAGATCGAACTAGGTATGGATGATACCAAATAATCGGATCTCAGACAGGTAAAATATCGCGAGACAAAAGGAATTGGTTACTAAGAGTAAAGGTTCACATGATCACTACTTCATCGTTGAGTAGGGGGTATTTATGGATCTCCAGATACCGCTGATGATTATTGATCGGAGAGAGTCTCGATCATGTCCACTTAGTTCATGAACCTTAGGGTGACACGCTTAAGGCTCATCGACGCATTTGAGTGGATACGGAACGCAGAATAAAATACTGGACAACGTAGAAATTGTTTTGATAAAACTGCCAGAATAGTTTCGGTGTATCAAAACATTGCAAGGAGATAAAATGTTAATGTGTTAATTAACTAAAGATAAAGGAAGTGATCATTAAATTAGGTGGCATTAAACCAAGTGAATTAACGTGCTTTAATGGAAAGACCTTTGATTTCTTGGGTGGAATTTTAATGGGAGAAAGTGGAGATGAATAATTGTGAGTGGAGTGTCCACCCACATCAATAAGGGAAGAGGGGGCACCCTCTTGGCCACCGGCCATGGGAAGGGGATGCCCCCTCCCCCTATAAAAGGAGGTGGTGGTGACCCCTCTCTCACACTCATTCCATTCCTTCTCATATGCCCTTTGGTTGGCATCTTCTCCCTCTTCCTAGTTGTTCCACTATTCGCGTGTATGGTGCTTAGACGAAGCCCTTCTCAATCCCCTCTCCACCACCACCACCACCATGTCGTAGTGCTGCTGGAATTCCTGTGGATCCGCTACTTCCGCTTCCCAACTGGACCAACGGACGGAGGTCGTCGTCACACTGAACGTGTGACCGATTACGGAAGTGCTGACCGTTTGTGGTGTTGGTCGTCCTCGACCGTCAAGGAGGAACTTGTACATTCTATGTCAACCACGTTCGTTTGCGGGAACATTATCCCGCTTTCGGTCTTCGAGGGTGAGTCCTTCTGAAACCGTTACAAGTATCACCTAGATATGATCTTGGAAGTTGCAACCGTAGGAATTTTATTTGTTTTGTATGCAACAAACCCCTTCAATAATCACTATTTTTTCTTGAGTATATCGATACACAAGTGTGGTTGAGAGTGATGTCTCAACTACTAAAGTATTATTGATATTCTTGTGTTCTCCTTAAGTCAAACTATAAATTTGGATAATACTTTCCAACAAAGATTTCAGCCATCCCCTATACTTGTGGGCATCAATGGACGAGAGCTAAAATACCATGACCTTGTATCTTTATTTTGTGATGATGGAAAATTTCAAAAAAAATCACTATTCATATGTTTAACTAAGTGTCTCTAACTCCTCCATATTGCATCCTTTTGGCTTCTTTCTTCAGGCTTTATTCTTTTGATCTCCTTTGAATCTAAACACAAATCAAAGTCAAGTAAAACTAATAAAATCCTACTAAATATACTAGTTGTGCAAAGCTCACTTGAAAATAGATAGAAATAATAATCATGCATAATTGGCATAGTAATAGCTAGATGGAGAATGAGATGAGTGAATAATTATACAAAAGCTACGCTTAAAGGTGCTGCAAAAATGCACTCATCACTCGTACGAAGCACATTGAGGTAGATTATCATCGAGAGAGAGTTTCTCAAAAGTTTCTTCAGATCAAGTTTGTTTCTTCTAAGGATCAACTTGCGAATATCTTCACCAAACCCCTACCCTTGCCAGCATTCCACGCTTGTCATCACAATGTTTACCTTGTTGACTTGGTTAAAATTGACGGAGGGTGTTAGTCTATATTAGTTGGTAGTATAGCCTATCTCTCTCTCTCTCTCATGTACATATATTGTACTTGTATTTTGTATATCATCCATATATAACATTTCTAGGCCACCACTGGTTCGATGTGTTTAGCATCCCTCAAACCAAAAGTTGGACATCACCGCAATCCACTGTTGATCCTCAATTGCCGCGTTCCCAAGACAATGGATTTCTCGAGACCAGACAAGTCCCGCCATCCACTTGACGTCTCCTTTAGGCCTCAAGGGTGGATGGTGCTTCGACAAAGGGGTTCTAGTTGGAATTCTGGCTCTCGGCGTCGGACAGGACGTGGCTTTGTAGCTTAGTTTAGGACCAGTTTTTTTCGTGTAGTTGTGTTGTTGGTGGGGGCAATTTTTGGACTACCCTTGATGTGGAGTTCGTACTGCGCTCATTGTTCGCAACGAGTTGTAGTCATCTTGTACAAAAAAAATCAGCCTTCTATAGATATATGGTACGCCTCAGTGTACTCTCGAAAACAAAAATGTGAACTGTTTTATGTGGTCTTCCTTGACCAGGGTTGTAAGTTAAATTGGTTTACCCAGCAAAACTTTGTTACCGTAGCCAAATTTAAATATAATGCGGGGGAAATGATGTGCCTTTACTAAAAAATAAAAACTTATTTGACCATAATTAGTGGGTAATCCGCAGAACGGCGCCATGAGCTGTAAGAGAACAAAATTGATAATGGTAGACGCAACACCTGGCTCCTACTGCTTATGAAAGGGAATATCGCTGGCAATATTTTTGGTGTAGAGATACTCAGGAAAAGCAGTCAGTGGATGGAAGAAAAACGCAGAACAGAAAGCATGTTCAAGCTCGCTAAAATAAGATCGTACTTTACTTTAATAAAAGTGACAAGAGAAGTTGCTGTCATAATGCTCAAGGGGTGCCTATCGTATATACTCTCAATACTGGGTGCCTATGTTTTTGTAGTTGGAAACGTCATCATATCCATACTATACCAAGACTGAACTTTACTTACTGACGTGGCCCCAACATAGGCCTCGTCAAACCCAACATCATCCTCATCTTAGTCCTCGTTGTCCGACACCTCATCCATGGCAGTGTCAATGATAGCAGCCGATGCTGCATCGTCCAAGCTCTCAACGCTGTCCAGCACCTCTAACAATTCAGCTTCCAGGCTATCCATGCTCTCATCATCATCCAGCGCTTCTACCAATTCGGCTGCCAGGCTCTCAACGCCATCATCCAGCACGTCTAACATGTCAGTTGCCAGGACATCGATGTTCTCAACGTCATCATCCAGCACCTCTACTGTGTCAGCTGCCAGGCTATCAACGTTGTCGTCCAAGGTGGCGTCTAGACCAGGCTCCGGCTCTTCACTGGAAGAGGAACTAGTGCCAGGGCCATCTTGCTGGTGATGAGGACGAGGCATGTCTTCAACATTTAGAAGGTACATCCGGTCTCGGCAAATTTGATCAAAATATACTCTTCCGAAACCACCATCTGCATAGCCTGGGCCATTGGCATTCATGAAAACAAGGTAAGGTCTATCAGTAGTACTCTCAAGACCATAGCCAACAAAAACAACCGCGTGTCCAGATGTTGGCTCTGGCTGCACAATCCCTGGTTGCTCATGTTGATAGAACTGGTAAATCTCATGGGCTCCAAGGGTTTCCAAGGTAGGGCCAACAGGCATTCCTCCCATTAAACATTGTCCCCTCAGTATGTATTTGGCAACCTGCGGAAACATCAGCCATCGAAGTTTCCGGTACCCTCTGAGATGGATCAATCTCTCACCCTCCCAATCATCTGATGTCGCAAGCACCCCATCCGCCTCAAAGAGATCCAATGCATTATCCTCTCTATAAGCAATAATGTGATCATGCAACTCTTTATCATCAGCTAGTGTCATGCCGATACGTTCTTCATATGCTTCAACGTAGTAATGCTTATTGAATCTGATGTTATTGCTCCTCTGTTGATTCTCGGCCAGGTTTCTGTTGACATCAGTCTCTGCTGCTCCTAATGCAGCCTCAAAGACACATGTTGGGTCCATTCCTTGGTCTCTCAGTTCTGGAATTATGTTCCGTCCTGCGATTGGAATCCTTACCAAGGAGAACTCCAAATTGCCATTAGGCAATTGCTCCAATCTCCATTGGTCCCCTTCCAGAGCTGGCCTCCTCCTGTCAACCATCCTGCATTTTTATTGTAAAATACCGGTTAGTTACTAGCAGCCACACACTGCAGAAGTTTCAATGCAAGTCATGAATACTGGGTCATATTGTGCAAATCCACAAAGTAGTTATTTTCAAAAAAAATGTACCAAATGTAATACACCAGCACTGAATGAGAAAAATATATCACTGTAGCACTGAATAATACTTATTGTGTCCAATCACAGTGACAAGTGCATGCAGTGGTACTGATGTGAAATTCTGGTTGTGCCTGTCAACATTAAAACAAGATCATTCGCATATGCTTCTGAAAGAAAACTTCCCATAAGCCAGTGCTTGCTCTCTCTGCAAGGTACAGCATGTATAATCCCAGCCCCATGGCCCCATGTCGCCTAATTGAGCCATTAGCTTATTTAGCTGCAGTTCATGATTGCAGTTGAGTGTTTGCACCCAGACATGATTCACGGATTCTAAGACGAAACCTATTTTTCCTACTGCATTGAACACACGACTTCTGTCATGTTGTCTATACTAAATAAGAATAGTACTATTTCAGTCCTGACTTCAAATATTTGGGGCTTTATCGTGTGTTTCATGCGTTCTGAAATTGCAGTTCATCTGCCTGAACATGAGAAGTACAGGCAATTCTTCAATGCGAGAAGGGTACAAATTTGTTGTGCATTCCACTCACTGACCCATACATGCGACCATATTCTACTGCCTAGTACCTACAAAGGCCTGCAACCAAATCGCCTGGTCTTCTGCCGTGGACCTGCAGGTAAGTGTCCCTGCCAGCAGTCAGAAGTCCTGTATTGATCTGCTCTTCAACTGGTTGGAGCATCAATTATATAACGTCTAACTCCTCAAGTCAGCTAATTAATCGTTGCAGTATTTGGTCTTCTAGTAAATGCCCATAGCATGATTTCATACGAGCAATTTATTTAGTGCCTAATATCTGATTACTGGCTGAATCGTAGGATTACTTTGTCTAATGGAAACCAGCTGATAGATGGACAAGTCATAGGTGTTAATGACAAGATTAAGTACCAGTGCCATGTAGATGATTCAAATGTGGTAGAAAGAAGGTGCTACCTGCTATCGTGTGACTGATTTCTTTGATACTAACATCATGGATTTTTGGTATAGCTGCTGGTAGAAGGTGAATAAAGGAGCCTGGAATTATTTTGATGGTATCTGAATTTGTACAGCAAATTAAAGGACTAGAATAGTCAGTTAGCTACTTGCTCCTTTTGGTTACAGTTCACAGGTGATTTGAACGACAATGACAGGACCTGTAGGTAGTTGAGTGATTAAAGATAAAAAGGATGGGCCTGAAGCTACTGTACTACGTAGTAAATAGAATTTCAGCTACTTTAGTATCAATTGAGGTTTCTACCACTATTACAAAGCTAATATGGTATATAAGTAGGTGACTGAAGTATTTATTTGTCATGTGGGGGCATACGACAAATGAAAAATCTGCAGCTATGGAGAGTTTGAATTAGTTTGAATTTGTATTATGGAAACGGAAAGTTTTTGAAACAGTTATGTCCGTGGTTGACTAGATGCAATCTGTTCTTCCTTGGCCAGCGCACGCCGGACACAGACAAGATCTGGATGGCCTTGAACCGGAAGAGGTCCCGTGATCTGGGGCTGAGGAGAAGCCGGAGCATGCCATTAGAGGAGGCCACCCATGGCCGCCATGTCGTTCTTCTCCTTCATCTCAAACCTGTTGCAATGGACGGCAGCTCGGACATATTTGCTAGTCTACTATCATAACACAATTATAGCTAAATAAATTGTTGAAATGGCACACCACAACAGATACTAACCAAAAGTTAATGGAACGAGATTGCACAAGTTATAATTGAGGCATAATGTAACACACTTGTGCGTTATAATAATTTATTGCCGAAGATACCAATATCCGTTGCCCACAAGTTATATAACTCAAGAACTAACTAATTGAAGTAAGCGCACATCATGAATAACCCTCCCGAGGCCCGCCGGCTCTGCCGCACGCCCCAACTTCCGCTGCAGAATTCTCTACTTCTCTGAAGGTAAAGCATTTCACTCCGTTCGAATTGGTGGACAACCAGAAATTAAGGTGAACTCTCAAGGTAAAGCATTCACTCATGAGCACGTGGTGATGCAACAGAAAATCTGCAAGGGAGTACCAGGACTTGGAACAGACCTGGAACCCACCTCAACAAGATGTGATCAAGGTAAACAAGGTGGATGGGGGTTTATCATTCCTGATGCGAGGGAGATGCATGTTTATCAGGAGCTGGAAGAATCGATCATGCCCAAGATGCTCTTCACACTGAAGTGGAAGCTTGCATTCAAGCCATGACAATGGCGCAGCAGTGGGGAATGATAAGATCATGGTGGAGTTGGATAACGAGATGCTGATTGGTGCAGTCCAAACTGCAGATTATGACTTAGCGGTCCATGATTTGGTTGTACGCGATTTACTGGCACCATATGAATGGAAAGCTCTATTTCCATAGAAAAAACGAATTAATCGAAGTTGGCGCACTTCAGGAGAACGCTCGCGCCCCCTTCCTCACGCTCACGCCGCCCGCCCCAAAGTCGGCCGCAGGAACTCCCTCGGGACCCCAACCGACGAAAACGCTTCACGCCGTGCGTACTAGGCAAAACCGGCGCACCCGCATTTCCCCGACGCTCCCCTCTCGCTTAGCAGCGGCAACGCGCCACGCCACCGGTGCGGAAGACCTAAACCTAGGAGGAGGAGGAGGAGGAGGAGGAGGAGGAGGAGGAGGAGGGGAGTAGGTGCGCTCACCTTGAGAGGAGGGGACGACTGGGGCGGCGCCGAAGGTGACGGACGGCGGGGGCGAGGGTGAGGGGGGGGCCTTTGCCCGCAGCGGCGACGGCGACCGGCGGCGAGGGCCACGACCTCGGCGACGGAGAGGGTTTTACAGGGGTTAAGCCCAAATGCCCTCTAATTTCCGCCAAGTGTGCGTTGTGCCGGGTTTTTTTTCTGCGAATTGCGGTGTGGACTGGGTAGTTGACTCGCGTAGGCACACAGCACACGGGAAATTTTTACCTTTTTACCCTAATTTATCTGGATAGTTTACGCGGCGGCGTGCGGCTGCTACACTGCGAGCTCCACTCGTTCAACCCAGGGGTCACACAGGGGTCATTTTGGTCTATAGGCGCGGGGTCTAGTCTGTCAGTGAGCAAATTATCGATGGCGGGTGCTGTGCGTCCCCGGTTTTTCTGCCCCATATTCGCTACTCCCTCCGTCTTAAAATAGATGTCTTAAATTTTTCAAAATTTAAATGAATCTATATATTAAATAGTGTATTCATATAAATTTTGACAAATCTGAGACATTTATTTTGGAACTGAGGGAGTACATAATATTCTATTTTGCTACATTGGAGTAAAGAAATGGTTCGTTCAAAAATAGAATAAAAACTATTCTCGCCAAACACTTTGATGGACCTAGATTTATCTAGATTGTACATCCGAATCTAGATAAATTTGGATCCATTAATTTAGATCTGAAGGAGTACTAATACTCTCTCTGTTTAGAAATATAAGATGTTTTAGATTTGTGAAAGAAACGTATCTAGACACCCTTTTAGTGTGTAGATTCAAATAAATCTACACACTAAAAGGTGTCTAGATATATTAACTTCAATGAATCTACACACTAAAAGGTGTCTAAACATTTAATTCACAAATCTAAAACATCTTATATTTCTAAAGGAAATGAGTACTAATATAGCAAACCCGGTTTCGCCGGAGACTTTCGCCAGGAGATCTCGCTAGAAAGCTCGTACAAAAAAGGTTGTGCTATCGTAGCAAAGCCATAAATAATTGTAGCAAAAAAATGGTTACTATAGCAAATGTGACTTCGCCAAGTCCTCGTTGGAGATTATAGCAAAACAATTGAACTTTTGTAGCAAAAAATTATTGCAAAATCCAAATCCGTACGTTAGCACCGTCAGAGGTCTCGTAGCATCATCGTCAGCCGCATGTAGCAAAACCAACTCCCGCTTATAGCATCGCCATTGGATGCATGTAGCAAAACCCGATGTACAATCCTTGAGGTGCCGCCTATAGGAATTTAGGGTTTGGGAGCTAAGCGGTCTACCCTATATTCCTCTGTCTTATCGGTGTTGTCGCTCGTAATGCATATTGAGGCTAGAGGGTGAGACTTTTATATAGCCTCCAAGTTTCAGATATTTCTATCTATTTCTAGTTAGGATTCGTGACTTGTTAAACTAACAACGATCATCAATAGTCAATTACCGATCCTAATAATGTTAATCAATCAGATCCCAAGCACGCATGTCTGAGTCATATGTGAGTTTGAACTCAAATTCAAACTCTTAGGCTTTAATAATCCATAGAGTCAATCCTATAGACAACCTAGCATTTCATGCTATACTGTTACTAGGTATAATTCCAGTGTATTCTTATACACTATGTTACAGTATAGCCATACCGGCTTATATTGTCTTAAGTACAATTCCACATCAATTATTCCCTATTATTTTCATCAATATTTTCACATCGAGATTTTGATTCCAGGAGTGTAACAATGTAGTGCACATATAAAATATTGCAAGCCACAAATTCCTACATCTCCCACTTGGCCGAAAATACTTTTATCCAACAAAGTGAATTCCCATGCTATTAACATGGTCAAAAGATAATTCCTTTCCTCGATACATTGGCATTGCATATATACCTTGTGACCTTTGTAGTCA
This sequence comes from Avena sativa, assembly GCA_916181665.1. Taxonomy (NCBI): domain Eukaryota; kingdom Viridiplantae; phylum Streptophyta; class Magnoliopsida; order Poales; family Poaceae; genus Avena; species Avena sativa. The sequence continues at coordinate 434,461,370 of OV702284.1, forward strand.
TATTATCACAAAGTAATATGTTATGATGTTCCTTCTACGACCATAATTCCTTTAGCTACATGCCTTCCTTAATTTGATGCTTCAAGCGCATCAAAGTATTCATCTTTCATAAAGAAATAAACTTTAAATCTTGTTTCCTTTCAGCACCATAAGGCCCTACAAAAACATAACATAAAAATAGGTTACCTTTCATGGAGATCCTCTTTCCAAAAATGAGAGAACGGGACAGTAGCCAGTGGTTGGGTCGCAGTGGCGCCCCCTAGCGACCGGAGTTTGATTCCTGTCAGGGACGAATTTTCCAAAATTCTCACGCCAAGTCCCGCTTCTACTATATCATTACTGTAGGGGTTCGTAGCATGGAAAACAAAAAATTTCTATCGCATACAAACAAACAAGCCAAGATCTATCTACTAGATTGCAGCAACGAGTCGATGGAATAACTCACCCTTGAAGATTCCAAAGCGGTTAACGAGAGCAGATTCTCGTGGGTGATGTAGTCGTACTCTTTCCGATCTCAAGATCGCGTAGACGATCCTTCCAGCGTCGCGTTCCCGCAGCGCTCCCGCAGTCGGTCACACGTTCGGTACTCGACGAAGACCTTCCTCTCCCTTGTTCCAGCAGGCAGCGGAGGTTGTAGCACTCTCCTCGCGATTCCGGCAGCACAACGGCGTGGTACCGGAAGTAGAGGGGAAATCCCGCAGGGCTTCGCCTTAAGCCGGTGCGAGTATGGTGGAGCTTATGAGAGAGGCTATTAGTGGTCTAGTAATTAGACACACCAATTAGAAGACTCTAAACTAATTAGAAGGCTCTAAACCGAAATAGCTCTAAACCGGGGTTTAGGTCTAGGGTTTAGTTTAGAGGATAGGAACTATTGTATATAGAGGAGGAGGCCCTGCCCCTCCTCTTATAGGTGGGAGGGCCGGCGGCCAAGGGGAGGGAGTGGAGTCCCTCCCCAACTCGGCCTTGGGTGGGGCGCCGGCTTGGGGAGGAGGAATCCCTCCCCAACTCGGCCTCCTCTTTTCCTCCTCTTTCCACTTTCCAAAATTGGCAGTTTGACTTTTCAAACTTGCTATTTGACTTTCCAAATTAGGATTTGAATTAATCCCTTATTTAGAACAGCGATGACACTAAGTACATGATGCAATCATTACAACATGCAATGACACATTCATGTACCCCTTCCCCCTCCGGAGTGCCGGACATTCCGGGACCTTCTAGAATGTTCCCGATGAAAACACCGGAACCATTCCCCAACTCCGAAACGGGACTTTCCTTATATGAATCTTATTCTCCGGACCATTCCGGATCTCCTCGTGATATCCCGGATCCCATCCGAGACTCCGAACAACATTCGGTCTCTTTCTCATAATACCATAACTACTCAAACAACGTCGAATCCTTAAGTGTGTCTCCCTACGGTTCGTGAATTATGCGGACATGATCGAGACACTTCTCCGAACAATAACCAATAGAGGAATCTGGAAATTCATATGGCTCCCACATATTTCTACGATTACTTTGCGATCGAATGAACCACTTACATACGATACCAATTTCCCTTTGTCTCACGATATGTTACTTATCCGAGGTTATGATCGTCGGTATCTCTGCATACCTAGTTCAACCTCGTTACTGATAAGTACTCTTTTCTCGTTCCCGTGATATGTGATCCCTTGTGACCCAGTCACATGCTTGCAAGCTAATTGGATGACATTTCACCGAGAGGGCCCAGAGAATATCTATCCGTCATATGGATGGACAAATCCCACTCTTGATCCATGTGTTTCAACCAATACTTTCCGAATACTCAATACCACCTTTATAGCCACCCTGTTACGGTGTGGTGTTTGATGACATCAAAGCATCCATCCAGTAAAGGTGATATGCATGATCTCATGGTCGAAGGAATTAGGTTACTATGTATCAGAAAGCATATAGCAATTGAACTATTGAAATGACTTGATCTTTATGCTACGCTTTATCTATAGGAGTATGTCCACCATATCATTCTCCTAACGATATGATCTTGTTGTTAATAACATCTCAATGTTCATGATAGGGAAACCACAATCATCTATTAACCAACAAGCTAGTGAAGTATAGAGGCTATACTAGGGACTTCAATTTAAGTTTACAATTCACACAAGTATTAATGTTTCCTTGTTAATACTATTATAGCATGAATATAAACATTTATCATAAACACAAAGATATAATAATAACTATATTTATTATTGCCTCTAGGGCATATCTCCAACAGTCTCCCACTTGCACTAGAGTCATCTAATCTAGATTACATGGTAATATACCGAACACCCATGGCAGTTTGGTGTTGGTCATGTTTTGCCCTCGGGAGAGGTTTAGTCAACGGATCCGCCACATTCAGATCTGTGTGTACTTTGCAAATCTTTATATCCCCATCTTGGATATGTTCTCGAATAGTGTGAAAACGCAGCTTGATATGCTTCAGCTTCTTGTGTGACCTTGGTTCTTGCGCATTGGCTATGGCGCCCATGTTATCACAGTAGATAGACATTGGGTCCAGCGCACTAGGAACCACACCCAGCTCTGTAATGAACTCTTTCATCCATATCGCTTCTTGTGAAGCCTCCGAAGCAGCCATGTATTCCGATTCAGTTGAAGATCTCGCCACAACGCTTTGCTTTGCACTCCTCCAGCTAACTGCTGCACCATTCAAAATAAATACGTATCCAGATTGTGATTTAGAATCATCCGGATCGGTGTTCCAACTAGCATCGGTGTAACCATTAACAACGAGCTGTTCATCACCTCCATAAGAAAGAACCATATCCTTAGTTCTTCTCAAGTACTTAAGGATGTTTTTGACCGCTGTCCAATGATCCACTCCTGGATCACTTTGATATCTGCTAGTTAAACTAACAGCATATGCAATGTCGGGTCTAGTACATAGCATGGCATACATTAGAGATCCTATGGCTGAGGCATAGGGAGTCTTACTCATCCTTTCTCTATCTTCTGCCGATGTCGGACTTTGAGTTTTACTCAAGGTCGTATTGGGCAACATGGGCAAGAACCCTTTCTTGCTTTCTTCCATTCCAAACCTCTTTAGAACTTTGTCCAAATATGTACCTTGTGACAATGATATTTGGCGTTTCAATCTATCTCTATAAATCTTTATGCCTAATATGTAAGCTGCTTCGCCAAGATCCTTCATTGAAAAACTATTATTCAAATATTCTTTGACACTATTAAGAAGGTCTACATCATTCCCAATCAACAATATGTCATCCACATATAGTATTAAGAACGCTACAGAGCTCCCACTCACTTTCTTGTAAATACAAGCTTCTCCATAAGTTTGTATAAAACCAAAACTTTTGATTACCTTATCAAAACGTTGATTCCAACTTCGGGATGCTTGCTTCAATCCATAGATGGACCGTTGAAGTTTGCATACCTTGTTAGCATCTTTAGGATCGACAAAACCTTTGGGTTGCATCATATACAACTCTTCATCAATGTCTCCATTGAGGAATGCTGTTTTGACATCCATCTGCCATATCTCATAATCATAATATGCAGCGATTGCTAACATAATCCTCACAGACTTTAGCTTTGCTACTGGTGAGAAAGTCTCATCGTAGTCAACTCCTTGAATTTGTCGAAACCCTTTTGCGACAAGTCGAGCTTTATAGACAGTAACATTACCATCAGCATCTGTTTTCTTCTTGGAAATCCATTTATTCTCGACGGCTTTCCGGCCATCCGGTAAGTCCACCAAAGTCCATACTTGGTTTTCGTACATGGATCCAATCTCGGATTTCATGGCTTCTTGCCATTTATTGGAATCTGGGCTCATCATCGCTTCCTCATATGTCTCGGGGTCATCGGTGTTGTCCACCACCATGACATTCATAACGGAATCATACCAATCTGGAGTGGTACGAGTTCTCGTTGACCTCCGAGGTTCTGTAGTAACTTCAACCGAAGTTTCATGATCACCATCATTAGCTTCCTCTCTTATTGGTGCAGGCACCACAGGAACTTCTTCCGGTGCTGCGCTACTCGCAATTTTGAGAGAAGGTTCGACAACCTCGTCGAGTTCTACTTTCCTTCCAGTCACTTCTTTCGAGAGAAATTCCTTCTCTAGAAAGGATCCATTCTTGGCAACGAAGATTTTGCCTTCGGATCTATGATAGAAGGTATACCCAATAGTTTCCTTCGGGTATCCTATGAAGACGCATTTTTCCGCTTTGGGTTCAAGCTTGTCCGGCTGTAACTTCTTTACATAGGCTTCGCATCCCCAAACTTTAAGGAACGACAATTTAGGTTTCTTCCCAAACCATAATTCATACGGTGTCGTTTCAACGGATTTAGACGGTGCCCTATTTAAAGTGAATGCGGTTGTTTCTAATGCATAACCCCAAAATGATAGCGGTAAATCTGTAAGTGACATCATAGAACGAACCATATCTAAGAGAGTTCGATTACGACGTTCAGACACACCATTACGCTGTGGTGTTCCCGGCGGTGTCAATTGTGAAAGTATCCCACATTTCTTCAAATGCTCGCCAAACTCGTAACTTAGATATTCACCTCCACGATCAGAACGTAGAAATTTAATCTTCTTGTTACGTTGATTCTCTACCTCACTTTGAAACTCCTTAAACTTCTCGAAAGTTTCGGACTTATGTTTCATGAAATAGATATACCCATATCTACTCAAGTCATCTGTGAAGGTAAGAACATAACGATAACCACTGCGCGATGCTACACTCATTGGACCACACACATCGGTATGTATGATTTCCAATAAGTCCGTAGCTCGCTCCATCATACCAGAAAATGGAGTCTTAGTCATTTTACCCATCAGACATGCTTCGCATCTTTCAAGTGATTCAAAATCAAGTGATTCAAGAAGTCCATCGGAATGGAGTTTCTTCATACGCTTCACTCCAATGTGACCAAGACGACAGTGCCACATATAGGTCAAGTTATCGCTCGATTTCAAACGTTTAGCCTCAATGTTATTAATATGTGTATTTCCACTATCGAGATTCAACAAGAATAGACCATCTATCAAAGGTGCATGTGCATAAAACATATTACTCATATAAATCGAACAACCATTATTCTCGGATTTAAACAAGTAACCGTCTCGCAATAAACAAGATCCCGATATAATGTTCATGCTCAACGCAGGCACCAAATAACAATTATTTACGTATAAAACTAATCCCGATGGTAGATGAAGAGGTAGCGTGCCGACCGCGATCACATCAACCTTTGATCCGTTTCCCACGCGCATCGTCACCTCGTTCTTCGCTAGCTTCCGTTTATTCTGCAGCTCCTGTTTCGAGTTACAAATATGAGCAACCGAACCAGTATCAAATACCCAGGCACTACTACGAATACTAGTGAGATACACATCAATAACATGTATATCAGATATACCTTTCTTCTTGATGTTGCCGTTCTTCAAATCCGCCAAGTACTTTGGGCAATTCCGCTTCCAGTGACCTTCTCCCTTGCAGTAAAAGCACTCAGTATCAGGCTTGGGTCCAGCCTTGGTCCTCTTCGTCGGCATGGTAACTTTCTTACCACCCTTCTTGAAGTGTCCCTTCTGCTTAGACTTGCCTTTCTTGAATTTGGTGGTCTTATTGACCATCAACACTTGGTGCTCTTTCTTGATCTCCACTTCTGCAGATTTTAACATAGCAAATAGTTCTGGCAACTCTTTGTTCATGTTCTGCATGTTGTAGTTCATCACAAAGTTCTTGTAACTTGGTGGTAGTGATTGGAGGATGCGGTAAACCCCCAAAGTATTAGGAATCACTATACCCAAGCTTTGAAGTTTATTCGCGTGCCCAGACATTTTAAGCACATGCTCACTGACGGAGCTGCCCTCTTCCATCTTGCAGTTAAAGAACTTTTCAGAAGCTTCATAACTTTCAATTGCCGCATGAGTCTCAAAAATTAATTTGAGATCCTCGACAATATCATATGGGTCTGACTCTTCAAACCTTTTCTGAAGCTCCGATTCTAAACCATACAAGATAGCACACTGAACTATGGAGTACTGATTCTTCCGAGCAAGGTAAACATTCTTTACTTCATCGGTAGCATCAGCTGCAGGTGGGTCACCTAGCGGTGCATCCAGCACATAGGTCAAATTACCAGCTGTGAGGACAATCCTCAAATTGCGGAACCAATCCGCGAAGTTGCTTCCATTGTTTTTCAACTTTTCTTTATCTAGGAACGCATTAAAATTGATGGTAGGGGCTGCCATTGATCTACAACATATTTGCAATAGTTTAGACTAAGTTTATGACAAATTGAGTTCAAATTAATTAATGAAATTAAACTAGGTGAACTCCCACTCAAAACAACATCCCTCACATTGTTTTAGTGATCACACGAACCAAATCCACTACATCAACACCGATCATCACGAGAGCCGATATAGTTTCAATGGCGAACAATCATCATGTTCATCATATCTACTATATGATTCATGCTTTACCTTTCGGCGATCCGTGTTCCTGAGGCCATGTCTGTACATGCTAGGCTCGTCAAGATCAAACCTTAGCTACCGCATAAGCAAATCTGGCTTGCTTACGTTGTATTCACCCGCGGAATCAAAGACACCCGATCATCACGTGGTGCTTCGAAGCAGCAAGCTTTGGCAACGGTGCATACTAAGGGTGAACACTTTAGAACTTGAAATTTATGTGCATGAGGGATCATCTTATAATGCTACCGTCGTCTACTAAGCAATACAAGATGCATAAAGGATTAACATCACATGCAATTCATAATATGTGATATGATATGGCCTTTCTTCTTTGTGCTTCCGATCTCCATCTTCAAGCACGAACATGATCTCCATCATCACCGGCATAGCATCAAGGTCAATGATGCTTCTTCATGGTTGTCGTCCACCAGCTTCAACTATTACAACTATTTTGAATAGACACGCAGGTCTTAACAGAAATTAAAGACAACCATATGGCTCCTGCCGGTTGCCAACTTACAATAAGGAACATTGCATACATCAAATATAATCACAATCATGGCCATATCACATCACTGCACACCCCTGCAAAACAAAGTTAGACGCTTCTACTTTCTTTGCATATTTTACGTGGTTTGGGGCTTTCCATAAGTGTCGTTCTAACCTACGAACAAGAACCACAACATTGATACTAGCATTGTTGATTACCCGTTGTAAATTGGATCTTTACTATGCTAGGAGAAACAGGCACCCGCAAAGCCACTTATGCAATACAAGTTGCATGTCAAGCGTGGAGCAAGTCTCATGAACGATGTCATGTAAGGTTAGCCCGGGCCGCTTCATCCCAACATACCGCAAGATGCAAAGTACACAAAAAGCAATCTACAATAAAAGCATCAACGCCCACAATGACCATTGTGTTCTACTCGTGCAACAGATCTACATATAGACACGGCTCTGATACCACTGTAGGGGTTCGTAGCATGGAAAACAAAAAATTTCTATCGCATACAAACAAACAAGCCAAGATCTATCTACTAGATTGCAGCAACGAGTCGATGGAATAACTCACCCTTGAAGATTCCAAAGCGGTTAACGAGAGCAGATTCTCGTGGGTGATGTAGTCGTACTCTTTCCGATCTCAAGATCGCGTAGACGATCCTTCCAGCGTCGCGTTCCCGCAGCGCTCCCGCAGTCGGTCACACGTTCGGTACTCGACGAAGACCTTCCTCTCCCTTGTTCCAGCAGGCAGCGGAGGTTGTAGCACTCTCCTCGCGATTCCGGCAGCACAACGGCGTGGTACCGGAAGTAGAGGGGAAATCCCGCAGGGCTTCGCCTTAAGCCGGTGCGAGTATGGTGGAGCTTATGAGAGAGGCTATTAGTGGTCTAGTAATTAGACACACCAATTAGAAGACTCTAAACTAATTAGAAGGCTCTAAACCGAAATAGCTCTAAACCGGGGTTTAGGTCTAGGGTTTAGTTTAGAGGATAGGAACTATTGTATATAGAGGAGGAGGCCCTGCCCCTCCTCTTATAGGTGGGAGGGCCGGCGGCCAAGGGGAGGGAGTGGAGTCCCTCCCCAACTCGGCCTTGGGTGGGGCGCCGGCTTGGGGAGGAGGAATCCCTCCCCAACTCGGCCTCCTCTTTTCCTCCTCTTTCCACTTTCCAAAATTGGCAGTTTGACTTTTCAAACTTGCTATTTGACTTTCCAAATTAGGATTTGAATTAATCCCTTATTTAGAACAGCGATGACACTAAGTACATGATGCAATCATTACAACATGCAATGACACATTCATGTACCCCTTCCCCCTCCGGAGTGCCGGACATTCCGGGACCTTCTAGAATGTTCCCGATGAAAACACCGGAACCATTCCCCAACTCCGAAACGGGACTTTCCTTATATGAATCTTATTCTCCGGACCATTCCGGATCTCCTCGTGATATCCCGGATCCCATCCGAGACTCCGAACAACATTCGGTCTCTTTCTCATAATACCATAACTACTCAAACAACGTCGAATCCTTAAGTGTGTCTCCCTACGGTTCGTGAATTATGCGGACATGATCGAGACACTTCTCCGAACAATAACCAATAGAGGAATCTGGAAATTCATATGGCTCCCACATATTTCTACGATTACTTTGCGATCGAATGAACCACTTACATACGATACCAATTTCCCTTTGTCTCACGATATGTTACTTATCCGAGGTTATGATCGTCGGTATCTCTGCATACCTAGTTCAACCTCGTTACTGATAAGTACTCTTTTCTCGTTCCCGTGATATGTGATCCCTTGTGACCCAGTCACATGCTTGCAAGCTAATTGGATGACATTTCACCGAGAGGGCCCAGAGAATATCTATCCGTCATATGGATGGACAAATCCCACTCTTGATCCATGTGTTTCAACCAATACTTTCCGAATACTCAATACCACCTTTATAGCCACCCTGTTACGGTGTGGTGTTTGATGACATCAAAGCATCCATCCAGTAAAGGTGATATGCATGATCTCATGGTCGAAGGAATTAGGTTACTATGTATCAGAAAGCATATAGCAATTGAACTATTGAAATGACTTGATCTTTATGCTACGCTTTATCTATAGGAGTATGTCCACCATATCATTCTCCTAACGATATGATCTTGTTGTTAATAACATCTCAATGTTCATGATAGGGAAACCACAATCATCTATTAACCAACAAGCTAGTGAAGTATAGAGGCTATACTAGGGACTTCAATTTAAGTTTACAATTCACACAAGTATTAATGTTTCCTTGTTAATACTATTATAGCATGAATATAAACATTTATCATAAACACAAAGATATAATAATAACTATATTTATTATTGCCTCTAGGGCATATCTCCAACAATTACCACCAAGGGCTAGTCCCGGTCGGTTTTCATTTTTTTTCCAAAAATGACATCAATATATCCAAGCGTGCAGCTGAAAGTTGTGACCGTCAAAATATAGTGAATAATTCTGGATTCCTTGAAATTACGCTATAAGCATTTCCTATGATTCCAACAATATTTCCAGGATTCGCCTTACCCTTGCTAACAATTATAGCAAGTTTCGGTCACCATCTAATCAAAATAGCAATAGTTCAAGTGGCATGGTTAAGATCAGGTCGCACGAATAATGTCCCAAAATAATTATTGGATGAAAGTTATTCTTCCTTTTTCCTCAAGAGTCTTAACAAAATTCCTCAGAGTATAATTCCCTGTTATCAAAGGTACTTGACAGGTTTGCAGCTTCCATAGAAAACATTTCAAAATATTCTCTATGTATTTCCACTCCCAACACATATGAAGCGTTGAAGATACCTTTCATATGAAAGTTAGAGGTTAACCAAGCTTTCACTTCCATCAATGTGATATTTATAAACAATAATAACATTGTTAGCACATATAGTAATAATGAAAACAATTCACACTAACCATTGCATATGATAATCTTCCATGATTAAACAAACCATATGACCTCATATACCATTTGTTGTAAAGCTTATGCCTAGAACATTAATTTATCTATTTTGTTAGCAAACCCTATCTTTGTTGCCGCTTTATCTAAATTCGAGAGAAGCAATAATCCCCATAGGAGAAAGAGTTTCCACAAAGTATAAATATTTCCTTTGTGTAAATAATTTAACAACAAGCCTGGAATTATAATTTCCATTAAGCATGTTGCATTAAACTTACTTATAAATAAATCCATTTACAATCTATAGGCATGCGGTTGTTTGTTAAAATAAAAGTTCCCATACTTTTATTGTTCCTCATTGAGTTTATTCCTTCCCGCAATGCTTCCGCCCATAGTATAAATTAATAAAAAAATAAGTCATTTGTTTGAGCTTTGGCGTTCCTCTAAAATATAGAGTGATCTTCCACAAGAAAAGACAACAAAAATAAGGATATGATGGTTCATAATGATTCCTCCCACTTTTCCTAAGCATGTTAGTGTTGGGAGTTTAACTTGTGTTTTCATTTTGAGATAATAGAATTCCTCCCGAGATTCTAGTGTGGTATTATTCCAATTATTCCAACCTTGACATGGATATTGTATTCCTACTTTCCACCGGGGTTTCTTTGTCAGACCAATTTAATATCATTTGATCCCACTAGATTCCCCAATGTTAAAATAGGTGCGCTTTGTAGTAATATATATATATATATCATATCATCTCAATACCTGTCAAAATATAAAATAGAAATTTTCCTTCCAGTCCATAAAACAATTGACTATGAGAGATAATGAATTGTTGAACAAATAGTAGTATGTAAGTTGTTCCAAATTATTAAGCGAAGAACCAAGTGTTATCTTCCTCCATCCAACCATGGAGTATATGCCATAATACAACAATTAATAATTTCATGCTCTTTATATAAGTTTTAATGAATATTCATGAAGTGTAGTTCCCCCACCAATCAATTCTCAAACCTTTAAATCCTTTGATGAACTGAATTTCCACTTCAGTATGTGATGTTCATAATACAACAAAAAGTTCCTCTTTTTTTGAATATTTACTGTAGGGGAGCCCCCCACTGTCCTTTATTTAAAATAAACTAGGAAGTCTTATGTACAAGCTACCAGCCTAAAACAAAAGGAAAGAAAAAAAGAGATAAAACTATACAAAATTACAACAAAGCATCAATCCAGGAGTTAAGATCTGTAATGGTCTTCTTTCTGACTCTGTATTTTAGGAGTGAAACATCACAGATAAATCCTGATTTCCAAGAGCTGAAGGAAGGTCTTATTCCTTCGAAAAATTTATCATTTCTCTGCTTCCAGATATTCCAACAGGCTAGGGTAGCAATCTCTATGAAGCATGGGCCTTTGAATTTCTGTTTTGCATGTTTCAAAATTTCTGGTCCAGATCCTGTACCCCAGACAACCTGAAGATATGCCCATATTCTCATACTGAAGTTACATTCAAAAAATAAATGTGACCAGTCTTCTAAGGTATGGCAAGGGCAAAGAACACAATTATGATTATCAGAAACATTCCAATGCCTTCTGAGCACCTTGTCTAACCCCACGCTTACAGATGAAATTTCTGCCAGGTACTCCATTCAGTAATATATCTGAAGATCCAGATGCTAATATTTCTTTAACCCGGCCAATGTATATATCATCAAAACCCTTGCATTTCAAAATTCTAATTATTGCATCATGTTCAATTGTGTCAAAGCCTTTTCAAAATCCAATTTTATTACCACAGTCTGTTTCTTTAAGGCATGACATTGATGCAAATATTCAAAAGTCCAACCCAAACAATCTTGTATTTTTCTGCATTTAATGAATCCATACTGGTTCTCATGAATGCACCTTTTTATTTGCTTCTGTAACCTGTTTGCAGGCAATTTTGTCAAGAATTTGAGACAGGTGTTTGTGAGAGAAATAGGCCTGAAATCATTGATAGACTCAGGAGAGTTCTCCTTAGGGACTAGAGTAATGAAAGAACCATTAATGCTTGCAAGAGGAGTTAGACCCTTATGGAAATCATGACATAACTTAGTGAAATCATCTTTAATTATGTGCCAGCACTTTTTCACAAACATCCCATTAAAACCATCAGGCCCTGGAGCTTTATCAGTCTTCATATATTTAACAACATCTTCAATTTCATCTATACTGAACTCCTCAGAGAGGCAGTCCAGGTTATCCACTTTTGGAACAAAGTCAGATATATCTGTCCTGCATTCAGTAGGGAAAGAAACCCCCATTCTGTTTTTATAGCAACTCCATAATGCCTCTGCCTTTTCTTTATGTTGGACCAAAATATTTCCATCCTCATCTTTAATTTGATTGATGACATTGTTCCTATATCTTTCTATGGCTTTAGCATGAAAGTATTTTGTATTTTCCCCTCCAAGCTTGACCCATCTAATTGTGCATCTGTTTTTCCAGTAAATAGACTAAGTGTTGAGCAGCTTTTTGAGATGTAACTTAACAATATTTCTAAAGTTAAACTCTGATGTGCTTAGGGGCCTCTTATCCTCAATATCATCCAGCTCAAAAATACATTTGTTACACTTATCAATCAGGATCTTAATGTGTGATAGTCGTTTCCCCATCTCTTCAAAGCATATCTTAGATTTTTTAAATTTTGCAGTAATGATATTAGCAATGGGTCCCTGCCTAACAGGTTGCTTCTAGGCTTGTTCCACTACTTGAAAGAAACCAGGCTGCTCAATCCAAATATTCTCAAACCTAAAAAAAAATTCCCTTGGAATTGTGGTAGAGATACTAACCACACAAGGTACATGGTCAGAAGTTGATTTTGATAAAGGATTGACCAGAGTGTTGGGGAATTTCAAGGTTCAGCCAGGAGTTGTAAAAAACCAATCCAATTGTTCTAGTAAAGGATTCTCTTGCATATTTGACCAAGTGAAATTCCTTCCCTTCAAAGGCAGTTCTAACAAACCAAGATGGCTAATGATGCTGTTGAACAGGAAGATGTCATTGAGATCAGCCCCATCCTTATTTCTAGTATCCAGTGATCTAATGAAATTAAAATCCCCCAATAATAACCATTCTTCATCATTTGGGATATTTAGATCATATAACCACTGTACAAATAAATCCCTCTTCAAACCTCTACAAGGTCCATAAACATTTACAAGTGTCCAGTTATCTGAGTTATGGGTTGAGGAAAACTTGATTCTTATTGTTGAGTTTGTGGTTAAGCCACCAGAGGCACCATCAAATGGGGCAAAAACAAACTGGTCAAACCGTCTTGGACAAAAAGTTTTGATAAAATAATGGTCAAAATCTTCACATTTTGTCTCTTGAAGAAACAACTGAGCAATGACTTTCATTAATTTTGTTATACACAACCAATCTTTTATCTTTATCATTTAAACCTTTGACATTCCAACACAGGACCAACCAATCATGATTTAAAGTAGAGAAACTATCCATTGGAAAACACTGTGTGAGAACATCCATCTGGCATGCACAACAAACCAGAAACAAAAACAAGGCACCAACTTTAGGCAATAATTGTAGACTGACATAGATAGTGACTCATCATGAAAACCAGACAACTGATAGTGCCAACAAACAATAGAAGACCACATGACCACCAATAGTTCATTACAAGGAGACATAAAGATATGACAAACTACAAGCACAGACCCTAGACCACGCTGGTAAAAGCTAGCATCACCCTTCATTAGGGACATTCTTGGCCTTGTTGGAGGAAGGATCAGCCATAAGCTTGTCCCGGGAAAGTTCTTCTGGTGGAATCTCTAAGTCCTTACCTGTCCTTTGGAGGACAGGAATTGGTATGAAAAATTCTACTGGTTCCTGTAATGGCTTGGCAGACCTTGCCTTCTTTTTTGGCCTTGGTGTTTCAGCTGTAATGCAAACTTTGAAACCTGCATCCCTATTAGCAGTTCTTGCACTCCTCCTAACTGGATAACCTTGAATCTGAGCATCATCCCTTCCCACAAAAAGAGGCTTAGCATGCACAGGCTTTTTAGACTTTGCAGCACTTCTTGTTACTCTAGTTGAGAGCTCTGTGTAAAGCTTTTCTGGTCCTCTTGGGAACACTGAGTGAGGAGGCTTTAAAGGCCATAGGGACAACATGCTGATCCTTGGTGTTTGCTGAAGTACAATTTCTATTGATTGATCTGACTTTTATATTCATCCTGTGTTTGTCCTTCTCATGATCCCAGGTGATAGAGAACTCACATTGGCTATTGAAAGCAGTAGGCCAATTTATTTTTTCCAAAACTGAATTGGAAGTCTGAATAACTGACAAGCAAGAAGGAGGAACCTGCTTATAGAAGTGAGGGATCATAAAGTGTAGCAATTTATCCATCTGCATACTTGGTGGGATCACAGGACCATATGAAAATGGCAGAAGCATGCTTTCCACAGGGGCAACCCTAACATGATTAATTATCAGTTGATTGTGTGCCATCACATTGTCATTGTTAAAAGACCCCCCTGAATCATCAGATGCATCAATGATAATGGAGTCATCAATTTGCTCCACCTCTTGTTCCTGCTGTGCTGCATTACCCTGGTCCGGATGTTGCACCTCATCCTGCATGTCATCTGGCATATTTTGGTTTTCAGGATGAAAGTTTCCACCTTGGTAATGTGGCCCTTGCTCATGATTTTGATCCCAACCAATTTCAGGATACTGTGGTCCAACAAATTTGTTAAAATTCATATGCATCTGACCAGGCATGGGATGTGGATTACCATCAAAAGGCATTGGATCCTCATCATTGGGCAGAGCATCAACAAATTGTGTTGTCAGGATATAACAGACTGCAGTCCATCCTTCCCTCACTCCACCAACTGAAGCATAATTCCCAAACACAACATCTCTGGGAACCTTTGTAATGATGGGTAAGAGGCATACACCATTGTTCTTTCAAGGACATTGGGGTCCTGATGCCAATGCAGAAATTTACCAAAAGTGCCAATTGCATTAGCAATGTCATAATCGTTTTTGTAGTCTAAAGGCGAACCAAGAAACATTAACCATCCAGTACTGAACCCCACTTAAGCCCTATGATTTTGCCTATCATCATGCGCTAAAAACGCACAAAAGTGCCATTCTGAAGCTGGAACGAAGGATGATCAATCAGAGTTGATCTGGCTGCCTGACTGCGAAGGACAAAGAGACCAACTCCAAACAGACACAGTTGTACTTCCTCAACGGCCCTATGCAACTGATGAACAATAAAATCCCTGACCTGCTGTCTCTAGAAGGCTTCATGTTGCTACGGCGGTGGTGGCATAAGCTCAGCAATGCAGATATGGTCATGACGGTCGGGCGACACCACCGAGGGCGTGTAGTATGTCCTCGGTAGTCTTGTTGGACCACCGTCGATGATCTGATGCCCTTCAGGTATCCACCTTGTCAGATCCAGCAGAAAGTTTGCCATTGTTGTCGGGAGGATCTTCGGCAGAGGATTTGGGGTAGGGTTTGTTTGCAAAGGCAAAGTGTTAGAGACGATGCACGAAGGGGGCATAGAGGATATCGAAGCCGAAGAGTCTAGGCACTGTTCAACCTTGTATGTAATAGACTCCTTGTCCAAACCGCTAGGTGATTTTTTTCTTTTGAACCCAGCATTTACCAACTTGACTCTTGGAATTCAGACAATCCTTCTTTATGTGCCCATAACGAAAGCAAGCCCGACACCGAATATCATTGACACATTGATAGGTGCTATGGCCCATAGAGAGACATCTGCCACAATTGAGAACTTTATATACCATGTCATCAATCATTTTTTCAAAAGCTACATCCTCATCCAAAACATTATTATTGGGATTGGTAACGGAGGAAGGATCAAATATGCTTTTTGATGATTCACCCAGTTCCACAGAAGAAATAGTACCAAAGTTTATTTTTGACATAGATTCCTGTAAAGCAGCAGGTAGAATAACACCAGATTTTTTTCGAATTTGTGGACAATCATATCCAGCCTCCATATAACAAAGAGCCTCTACTTTACTAGAAGGGTATTCATAACCTTCACAAGCATCATAGCGTTCCACTGTAGCAAAAGAAAGTCTTATTTTCATCTGATAATTATGAAGTCCAAATGTTGACTTTCAGATACTTGGAGCAGCCGACTTATTCTTTAGTGGATTTAAAGCCCGATCAGTTCGCTTCTTATTAGGACTAATCAATGTCCATTCTTCATTGCATTCATTTTGCCAATCATTTAATTCCCTACGCCACAAAGGACCTCCATTGCTCCATAAATGAAAGAAGCATTTAAACTAATGGCAAGATAACGAGCGTAATGCATAGATCATGAAACCAACAAATTTTGAAGCCACAGAAAATCTGAAAACCCTATCAGAAAGTTGAGACTGCAAGCTCCTTGCTGAGGCCACCAATACAAGATTCCAAAGCCAGACTGACAGAATATTCATCCAATTTAAACTTTGAACGGCCAAAAGATACCACCATCAGAAAGTGGTTAGACTTGCCCAAGGGATGAACTGTTGATCCAAACTTGATCTTCACATCATTTCTGAAATCATAACCTAAAGAGAAATCCAGATTCATAGAAATATGCTCCATGGGCTTATGCATAGAAGACTCAGTGCTTCTAGTAATAGGCTCAGAAAGACAAGAAAGGACCGAAATAATGTGATCTGAGATCTTAACAGTAGATCCTCATTTCTCCATCTACCAAGAATTCCCCCCTAAGGGAGAGCCCTTGGCATTCATGAGAACAAGCCAATCATGAGGTTTCCAGAGATGTAACTCACCATCATACGCCTTCAGACGTCCACCATCAAGATCCTTCGTCGTGGTGTAGGAGATTTTCCATTGCCATGTTGGGGGGGTCATCAGGGATTGTTTGAACCAAAGAAACTATAGAGATGTAAAGGAGAATGGGCTGGATCTGGTGATCGGAGTGGATGGGTGAGATCACCAGAGATCAGGGAGATCGCCGATGAGGAGGGTTTTAGGGTTTAGGTCGTGGGGTGGTCGCCATTGACCTAAAAGACTACTCAGTTCTTGCTTTCTTATGGTTGGCTCCAAAAGCCATTTAAAGCCATTTTAGCTCTAAAAGACTACTCAGTTCTTGCTTTCTTATAAAAAGTTCCTCGTGTAGGAGTATCCAGAAATACCATACAAATGAGGGTAAAATACCATAATCTTCCCACTAAAATTTTAGAATTATAGAACTAAAGCCATTTAATTATATTCCTTGATATGTGGCCAAGTCACAAGTGAGATATAATAAATGATTGAACTTCTCTGAGAGTGCATAAAAACTACCGCTAATGTCACATTGGTAATAAAATCCATATATGATAGTCTTCCCACTTACAAATTATAGTTCCAGAATTAACAAGCCTATCCAATTATATATACTATGACCAAGTCATAAATACCATCGATAATAAATCCCGAGCATGTGTCCCTGTTACTACCTTCGTTCCGGTTTATAAGACAAATACGTAGTTCGAGAAAATAGTTTGACCATAAATTTGGTCAATAAAATACAAACTATATTTAATAAAAATTATATCATTAGATTCATATTTAAAATACGCTTTCGATGGTACAATTTTTATGACATATGATTTATATATTGTTGACCAAATTTACGGTCAAACTATTTTCTCGAAAGACATATTAGCCCTATAATCCAGAATGGAGGGAGTATTAGTATTCCTCCACATGGAGTTTTGTTCACCCAATAAACAATTCGGTCATCAACTTCCAGTGAATCAAGAGAAGTGAGACCATTGTATTAGAATCATAATGCACTAATTTCCATTGAGCAATATTTTCACTCTTCCTTTTCCAAATAGTATGTCATAATTAATAAAATCTCAACTATAAACAAAATTCCTTCTCATTGTAGGTGTGTATAATCTCCTACAAAAGTAATAACACTTCTCCTCCACCAGAGAGTATGAAAAATATAATTTCCAATTCAAAAATATTAAGGATTTACCACCTACATATATAACTTTCCTTTTGGAATTGTTCAAGCATCAATAAATTCAACACATGATAGCAGGATAGTAACTTGCTTGATGGAATCTCCTCCGTCATTACATCGAAGAATTCCGGTAAAATATTAAGTACTCCAATATATTCCAGAATACACCCGTTAGTGCCAGTGTATTGCAATGATAAAGGTCGATCACGTAGCAATTGAGAAAAAAAATCAAATAGACAAAATAAAATCCATATGGCCGAGAGTTTAATTCCAATTTCTCGGAGTGTGTTCCAATTTCCTCCTTAATCAAATGATGCCCCCCCAAAAAAAATCTTCATTATCCCTTTCTAGGCTACGCATAATTTTTCGCGTAATCTGTTCGCTCTCATATTCTCAAGAAAAATATTGTCTCTTTCGATGGTCAACGCGCAGAAATTTGTTTCCTGAGAAGCAACGATGGTGCACCTTTGTCCTCGAGCCACGTGGCTGAGTAAGTTATTGGTCTTCTGCTGGTGTCTTTCCTCGATTGTGCGAGTGAATTGAAACAATAGCACTGCCAAGAGGTCCTCAGTCTTTTTGCGAGTTAAAAAAGCAAGAGAGATGGAGAGCTGGCTTCCCGTGAAGTGATTTTTGTTCCTGCTACTGCTTGTCATTAGTAGGAGTTCTGTACTCAATCGTGCGCCTTCCTCCTCGTCTTTCTCCGAGGGATGCAACAGGCAGTTCTGGCAGATAGAGCTTCCCGGCTGCCGAGTGGGTAGACGCGATTAGGATCTCAGCAGCCACGAAAAGTTTGCAGCGGATTCCGGCAGCGTGTCCGCCATGACAAAAATTGCGTTCCTCTCCGGAGTTGCGGGTAGGAGAGGGAATCCCTTCTACTCCGGAGAGCAACCTACGCACTAAAAAAAAGTTTAGGAATAGCTGGACGGAGTAGGAATCTATATATATTTTGAAACGGAGGGAGTAACTGTCAATTCCTTACAAAAATCACTGAATTTTCCGTAGCAATTTCCAGACAAAAAGGAACAAGGAGAATCTTAAAATCTCTTTGTTCACTTATCTGTCAGTTAAGTATCCAATAGCTAGACGAAATCGTTTAGGGATCAATCTGGATGAGCTGGTTCATCCACTCATCTAGCTTCCGATCCAAGGCCTGTCCCGACGAGATTATTTTCCAAGCTCGCGATGGAGCCGACGATGGGCAGCGAGTTTAGGGTTTAGGGAAGCCTCTTGTTCTGATTGGAGTGGAAGGAAATCTCCATCAACTGTGTGCCTGCCCGCGCGACGTAGCACAGCACATGGAGGAATCAATTGGAGGCCTATGGATCTGATGGAGAGCTGCGCACGCAGCGATGTTGAGCAGCGACAACTGAGTTGACAGTGGTTCACAGGAGAATTTTTTTTTGGTTTACGAAGAGAATTCCGAGCGGGACAAGGGTGGCGACCTTGACGGTGGAGATTCGAGCAGCAACTGATCCGCGCGGCGACATGATCGGATTAGGTTTTCGGTGACCGCCTCGTGATCATGGCTCTGATACCAAAGTAGGAATTTAGGGTTCTGGAGCTAAGCGACCCTCAGTGGAGTCGCCGGAACTGGACGCTCTAGGGGAAATCGAACACCACCTATTTCCACGCCATTGCCAATGGTAGGAGGAGGAAGTGCTCGATACCCTGCCTCTGGGAGGGGACTCTATTTTGGAGACCCCAAGGGAGATCTCCTCCCATATTTATGACTTCTACAAGCATTGTTCTCGGCCCTGCCCTGATCTGGCTTTCGCTGGTCCCGGACTTCTAGTCGGAAGGGGCGCAGGTATCTTCCACGGAGAATGCGGAGCTCACACTCCCGTTCCTCCCGGAGGAGGTAGCTACGGTGTTGAAGGCCATGAAGACCAACTCGACACTAGGGCCGGACGGTCTCCTGGTTATTTTCTTCCAGACCTTCTGGGAGCAGTTACAACCGGTCATCATGCAGATGTTCCAGAAATTTTACACTGGGACTCTTGTGATGTCCCGCCTAAACTTTGGGGTGATCACCCCGATCCCCAAAATAGTAGGGACCACGGATATCTGCTAGTTTAGACCGATCACTGTGATCAATGTCATTCAACACATCTTTGCTAAAGTATGTGCATCCATGCTCGCACCAGTCATGGAGCGTTTGACTCATCCTCTCCAGTTTGCCTTTCTTAAGGGTCGCCCGATCCATGATGGTGTCCTTGCTCTTCATGAGATCATTCATGAAGTCAAGATACACCATCAGAAGGGCGTGTTCCTTAAGTTAGACTTTTAGAAGGCCTACGACCGCCTGGGCTGGGCCTTCCTTAGGTTGGTTCTGGAGAGGAAAGGCCTTGATGACAGAATGATAGGCTGGATTATGCAATTTGTGATGTCTGGAAACACCACGATCAATGTCAACGGTGAGATCGGTGCCTAATTTAGCCTGTCCTGCAGAGTGAGGCAGGGATCCCATATCCCCCCTCTTTAACTCGACGGTGGATGCCCTTGCAGAGGTTATCAGGTGTGGTTGGGCACCTTATTCCTAGAGGGGGATTTCCCACCTCCAATATGCGGATGATACCATGATTATGGTTCAGGGCTCAGAGCTAGACATCATCAACCTAAAATTCTTGCTGCTCTGCTTCGAATCTATGTCAGGCCTAAAGATCAACTTCTACAAGAGCGAGATAATGGTCCTAGGGTACTCAGATGAGGACAGACAACGCATAGCTAACAACCTCAACTGTAGGCTGTCTGATTTCCCTATCACCTACCTAGGGATGCCCATCCGGGAGACTTGCGTGTTGATTGAGGATCTTGCACCCATGGTCACGAGGGTTCGGTCGAAAGCTGAACCCTGGAGGGCTATACTCACGTCTAAGGGGAGCAAGACGGTCCTGGTCAACTCATGCCTGTCCAGCCTACCCATGTACTAGATGGAACTATACCTGCTCCTGGAAGGTACCCACGCGAACTTTGCTAAAGAGTAGCCTGAGCCACTGAACAATCTAAATAATCTAGATAATCGCCACTGAACAAACTTTTCTTTGATTCTCAGCTGTATTGCCTGAGTCGAGGGCACCACACCATTGAAGACGACATCATTCTGGTGTCGTCAAATGCACCAGAAAACTAGGATGATCGCTGTCTATAGGTCTCGCCGCCCCACAGCAGGGCAAGGCCAAGATGTCCACAGGTGCAACAGGTCGGTATCCACAGTTGGCAGCCAAGCCAATCTATCCCACCTCGCAGGAGCACCCACACCCAAATCTGCCGGGAAACCACACAAGAGAGGAGCGGATGTTGGTTCGTTTCCTGCTCCTGATCACAAAGCGGATATGCAGCGGGACGAGGGAGGCGGCGTCTTTGCAGCCGGTCCGCAGTCCAGCACCTATTCTTGGTCACCAACTATGCAAAGAATTTGCAGGAGTATGGAGCCCTCGATCTCCAAACCTGATCAGCGCCGAGTGCCATTGTCTGCCCTCCAAAGAAAGCCCTATAGGGAGAATTAGCCGAATAGATTCCATTGTTAGACCAGTGCCAAACATAGACATTGTCTTGTTCTGGATTCAGGAGTACTCCATCTAGCGTGTTTCAGAGTAGGAAGAACTCTGCTAGCGCCTCCTCATCCAAGTCCAGGCCACAGTCTGGCAACCACGCTCCATCGAGCCCTTGCTTGACCGTCCTCATGTTGGCCGTGCGAGTCGACACTCGAGTCACCAGGTTAGGAGCCAGGTCGGCCACTTAAACCCCCATTTAGCCAGTGATCAACCCATAATTGTTGACTAATTGAAGGTATAAGATTGTTATGCATAAGCTCAAGTTACTGTCACCCACAAAAGGTATTTCAACAACTGATGTGAGGGAAAGGTACACATACCATTTTTCCTAGGTCTAACCATGCAGAAACAGGTAAGCAACATTTCTTGTTTTCCTTGTTGCACACATTGGACTTCCGCAAAGAAAAGATTGTCGCTGTTGCCACAGTTGAAATCACCTCCTACAAGCTTCTCACGGAATCATTGGTAGTGCACATCTTTGAGTTCATATGCAAGAAGATCCTACAGTTAGAAACATGGGTCGGATCAAGAATTCTTACATGGATAAAACAATAAGACATAAGGAAATCATGGTAGCATGAGAGAGAAAGAGAGCGAACCCCAACAAGATTGTGATCCTCGTTATGCTTGTCCACCAAAGCTTGTACTACTAGTTGGTTCATTTGATTACCGGTTTGCTAAGTCACAAGCGATTTTGAATGCTTCTTCCTTCTGCCATCAGGCCAGTAAAGAGCTTTTTCTATAGACATCTCAACTGAAGGAACCCTACCTTGATTCATTAACCTAATTTAGATCAGAACATAGTATATGGTTACTAGCTTGTATTCTCTCAGAGTGGAGACCAGAAAATTATACTAAGGACTATATAAATGTTACCAGTAGGGCCACGATGCACTAACTGGCATAGAAGGTTCCTGAAACATGCTAGTGATGAACAAAAACAGAACAAATACATGCCGATCTCGGTCCGTAACTCTTAGAAAAGACTATCTCTTCTTTGATTTCAAATTCCACACTGTTTTGATCAGTGAATAGAACTTAAGTTTTATGGCTATCATCATTAACGGAAACAGAGTAATGTAGGGCGATATAAGAGCTAGTCAACTATACAAATTAACATTTAAATTTAAAAGCTGTACTTCGTTAGTTTCAGGTATTTTATGATTTATGTACACTTTCAACAGCTTTTTCACAAATATAGTTGCAGACTAACTTGACATAATACCGAAAGAAGAATATACAAATTATTGTACACTGGTGTTTTAAATCAACTTGACAGATTATCCAGTTCACTGTAGAAATTGACATTCAAATACAGAATATGAAAAAATTGCACTTTTTTAGTTTCAGATACGTTCATGATTTATGCATAATTTCAACATATCACAAAATATTTTCATGATTTATCCACAATCTACTTAAGGGTCATTTGTTCTTAGTTTCCCTATTCATGTGCTTATCTGTCGTGGCCTACAAGGCTACATCTAAGAAGCATGTGGCTAGCTAAGTAATACTCACTTGCAGGTGTGCACACAGAACAAGGGGAAAGAAATGATGAAAATCGATCTAGAACAGAGTTGAGGAATTTTACAGTGTTTGGTCCCGGCGTTCGTGCAAATAGCGATCAATAGCACACTCTGCTTCCTCTAAGCTCTGAAATGGCCCACCGGCAGGAGGATAGGTGTGGGAAGATCTCCCGAGGTCAACCCTTATGATATGAATCCCTGGTCATGCCTTACTCGTCCCCAAATGTATGACCCTGATGCTGGGGAGGCCATAACAGTGTCCTGATCCGACTGCCGGGAGGAAGTGGCGGTGCTGTGACAGATCCCTCTTGATATGTCCACGATGAACTAGAACTGGAAACTGGAATTGGAGAGAATTTAGGTAGTAGCAGCCTCAATTAATCCAGATACGCATATGGTTTTGGGGATACAAATTTAGAGACGCTACTCTACCTAATCCTACACCATATCGGTGATAATATTCAGCATAGTTCGATATTACAAGTGACAGGGCTACACAGCCTGGAAACAGTTTACCATCAGCGTGTTGAAGCAGCTAACAGCGTGAGACGGAGTGTAGCAGGTAGCCGTTAGTTGCGTCGATCTTGAGCATCGAATGTTGATGTTGTGGCATGCTATCAACCCTCCATCTCTTCTTCAGCTGGACACCACACCTCGTTCAGTTCAGCATCAGTTTCAGTTATCGGTGCCTGCACTTGGTCATCGTCGGGTTCCTGACAACTGCCTTCCCCTGAAGAGGATCCTTGTCCCAAAGGATCTGTAGGAGGGAACCATGAGTGAATGGTAGACGTACAGAACTCTGGAAAGGTTGATTTAATGAAGCCAGTGTCTTCCCAACTCACCTCTTCAGGGGACATGTTTAGCCATTGCACTAGCCATTGTGTGACTAAATTGGGATGCCTTGGTACAGCTCTGGTGTCCAATACCATTACTGGAGCAACCTGAATTTTACCTGAAGCAGTAATCAGAGGCAAGTGTGGAGTAGGTATTGCTGTAGGTACTACTTCCTCCGTTTGGAAATATAAGATGTTTTAGGTTTGTGAATGAGATGTATCTAGACACATTTTAGTGTCTAGATTCATTTGAACCTATACACTAAAAGGTGTCTAGATACATCTCCTTCACAAACCTAAAACATCTTATATTTCTAAATGGAGGGAGTAGATGCTTTTTCAGTTGACTGTGGAACACACTATGGATTTTTGTTCCTTCAGGAAAAAGAAGCTTGTAAGCCACTGCACCTATGTGAGCCAACACTCTGTAAGGGCCGCAAAATGTAGTTGCAAGTTTGAGACCATGTTTCACATCAAATGCTTCCATGTGATGAGGTTGCAGCTTGACATATACCATGTCCCACTGCACTGTCTTTCAGTGCGCTTCAAATCTGCATATTTTTTCATGCGTGCCTGAGCTTGTAAAAGATTTGTCTTTAGTTGCTGGAGCATCTGTTCTTTTTGTTCCAGGAATGATGTAGCATCAGGTTCCAATGGTCCAGCAATGGAGATCTCACTAATCAAGGGAGCAGGAAAACCATACAAGGCATGGAATAGAGTAAATTTTGTTGCAGTGTGGAATGAAGAGTTAGACCACCACTCTACCAAAGAAAGCCAGGAACTCCATTTTATGGGTTGAGCAAATGTCATACTCCAGAGATAGGATTCTAGACACTGATTAACACGCTCACCGTCATACTAGGGGTGATATGCAGTGCTCATTCTCAGATTCACATCCATGGTTTTGAAAATTTGCTGCCAAAACTTGCTACTCAAAATTCTATCATGGTCCGTCACTATGGACTTGGTCATGCCATGTACTCCCTCCGTTTCAAAATATAAGATGTTTTAGGTTTGTGAAAAAAAATGAATCTAGACTTATTTTAGTGTTTAGATTCATTCCAAAGTTGAATGAACCTACATACTAAAACAAGTCTAGATACATTTGCTTTACAAAGCTAAAACATCTTATATTTTGAAACGGAGGGAGTAGTTTTAAACATGATCAATTAATGCTTGTACCACTGAATTCACTGTATACGGATGAGCTAGTGGTACAAAATGGGCATACTTGGTCAAGCGATCGACGACCACTAATATTACCTCTTTGCCATTGGATTTAGGTAGTCCCTCCACAAAATCCATAGAGATATGTTACCATGCCATATCTGGTACTGGAAGTGGAACCAACATACCTAGGTATTGCAGTGTTCAGACTTAGACCTTTGGCAGGTTGGGCAAATTTGGATAAAAGCTTCCACTTCTTTCTTCATATTAGGCTAGTAGAAAATCCTTTTAATCCGCTGGTAGCTAGCTCGTATTCCAGAATGTCCTCCCATTGGAGATGAGTGGAATGCGTCTAACAGTTTATTTTTCAGTGCAATGTCATTACCAACAGTGATTCTGCCTTTGTACCTCAAGATGCCAGCAGTAAAAGTATATTTGGCAGGAGGATTAGTACCAGCTGTCAGATGAGCAATGATGTTTTAGCAGTGTGTATCTTGTGTATAAGACTACTCAATGTCATCAGACCAAGGAGAAACAGTAGCGAGTGCAATTAAATTATCCTTCCTTGAGAGTGCATCCGCCACTCTATTATCTTGGCCCTTTTTATATTCAATAGTGTAGTCAAATTCCATGAGTTTTAGAAGGAGTTTTTGATGGATGCCAGTAGTTACTCTTTGTTCCGCCATGAACTTCAGACTTTGATGGTTTGTCTTGATGACAATAGATGTTCCCAACAAATAATGACGCCACTTTTTGAGAGATTCCAAGATTGCAATAGATTCTTTCTCATATAAGTTGATAAAGCTGAATCCCTGACTCCCAAATCTTTACAAAAAAAGGCAATTGGTTTCTGTTGTTGCATTAGTTACAACACCTATACCATTGCCTGATGCATCACATTCCAGCACAAAAGGAAGAGAAGAGTCTGACAGCGATAGAACAGGAGCATAAATCATAGTTTATTTCAGTTGAGAAAAGGCAGCTGTGTTTTAAGCACTCCAAGAAAAAGAATCCTTCTTCAACAGATTGTACAAAGGCCTGCAAATCTCTCCATAACCTTTGATGAACCTTCTATAGTACCCCGTGAGTTCCCAAAAAACTTCTTAGCTGGGTAACTGAAGTGGGTATCTGCCACTGAGCAATTGCTGCTACTTTACCTGGATCTGTAGCTACTCCTTGCTGAGAAATAACATGGCCTAAATATTCCACTTTATCTGTTCCAAAAGGTACATTTGCTTTCCTTGAGGAACAAATTGTTTATCTTGAGCAATTCGGATACAATAATAATGCGATGCTTGTATTCTTCTTTGATATGCTGTATATGAATATGTCATCGAAAAATAATAGAATAAATTTCCTGAGGTACTCCTTGAAAAAAGTGTTCATTAAACCTTGAAATGTGTTCGGAGCATTAGTGGGTCCAAAGGGCATCACTAAAACTCAGTGTCCACAATAGGTAGTGAAAGTTGTCTTGTGTACATCTGATTGTTTCATTCTCCGTTGATGATAGCCTGATCTGAGGTCTAACCTGGTGAGAATTGTATCCCCATTTAGTTCATCCAAAAGGTCTTCGATAACGGGAATTGGGAACTTGTTTTTGATTGTCATGGCATTTAATTTTCTGTAATCTACACAGACTCTCCAGGAACCGTCCTTCCTGACCAAAATGGCCAGAGAAGCATATGACACAACTGAATTTTCCCCTTCTCCAGAAGTTATTTAATTTGTTGTTCCATCTCATTTTTCTGCAAATGGGGAACTCTGTAAGGTCTAGCAGCTGGAGGTACAACATTGTCCTTCAGGGGAATTATGTGGTCACAGGGCCTGCTAGGTGGCAATTCAGTTGGTGCGTGAAATAAATCTTGGTACTAACTTAACACTGGCAACTGGCAAAGAGTGGTTCAGGTACAACTTGTATAGTACTAGAGTGTTCAGATACTTGCATCTATAGCATATAACCAGTAATTCGTTTGGAAAGCAATTTTTCAACTGTTTCTGCATCAATGAGTTGGGAGTTGGAAAGTGAACAGGCACCAGGTAAAGTCACTAAGTTTTTGTTCATTGTTATGACTTTAATGCATTTGCCTCCCCAGTCAAATGTGACAGGACTGTGTTTTTGCATCCAATCACAGCCCAAAACTAGATCATATATCCTTTCAGATCTAACAGAGTAAAAGAGTTGGAAAATTAAAATCAATTGATAGCAAACTCCCAATCTGGAATATGTCCCCCAGACTGCAAAGCTCCCCACCCCTGCAACTTTGACAGTAGTGACTGGATTGTTGATGGTCTTGAGAGCAAAATGTACATCAATAAAAGTGTTAGTGCTTCCAAGTCCACCAATGCCACCCCTCTTTTGCCTTCGAGACAAACAACCACAGTGATTGTATTAGCTGATTTAGTTCCAGTGACAGCTCGAACAGAGATAAGCATTAGCTGTTGATCAGTTTGTTGTTCAGTATTCGCCTGTTCCTGTTGCATCTGGTGTAGCTGCTCTTGCTGCAATTGTTCATCAGAAATTTCCTCAGATTCTTGCTTGGGAATTTACTTCCTGTGCTTCACTATAGTAAGCACATGTACAGAAGGAGCTTGTGGACATTTATGCCCAGGTTGCCAAGGGCCATTGCCTCTCCAGCACACTCCCGGATTCCTTGCTGGAGGAGGAATGTAGACTGGTTTATCAGGTTGCTTTTGTTGTGCTCCTTGTCTGAAAGTATAAGGACCGGTTTTTCTCATAACAGCAGCCAGGCCACTCTCATAATCCATGGCCATCCAATATGCATCTGACAGTGTTTTGGGTCTCAGGTTACACTTGATTTCTGGCCTGAGTACGTTGACAAAGCTTAGTTTAGATACACACGAATCTAGACAAATCCAAGTGACTTGTTTAGGGACCGAGGGAGTAGTAATGTTCCTGCAAATAAGGATGCTCTTCTCGAATTAAGGTCATGATTTCCTCAAATCTGACAGTATTGTCTGATAGTATGAAACCTTGCACAAATCTGTCACAGATTGTTCTGCAAAAATGTTCCCAAGACACTTCACTTTCAGCTAATACTTTGGTGTTATGCAGCCAATTATCCGCTCTTCCAGTAATATAAGTTTGAGCTAAATCCATCTTGCATTCATCAGGAACTTGTGATAACTCAAAATACTTTGTGACTTGCCGTATCCAGCCAAGTGGATTATCACCAGAGAAACAAGGGAAATCAATTTTAGAACCCTTTTCTATACTTTCATGAATTGAGCAGCTCTGTCAGACTTATACTGCACTTGTTTTTCATTTGGATTGGACAACACTAGAGCATTGGATACATGACCTTTTTCTACAGATTTATTCAAAGGTGTAGTATCCAAAACCACTGTCTCTACGGTCGAACCAGTAACTTGCAAAGCAGCTAATTCATTCAAACGAGACTGAATATCCTTTGCCTTCTCATACTGTTTCAGCAAAATTTCCTGTTCACGAACCATGTAGTTTGCACTAGGTGTAACAGGCTCAGGAGTGGGCGGGCAGGTAATTTTATCGTCCAATCGCTTCAGGTATTCAAACATCTCACTCTGGAATCGTTCTTCACCAACAGACCTTCCATATTATCCATCTTATTTTCCAGGACATGAACCCTCTCAAGCCATGTATGAACTGCATCGATTTGACTCGGTATTATCTCCTGACTTTGACCAATGTTGCATACCTCCTCCCAGAGCCATCCGAGCACGTCTTCAAGGTCCTGATGCTTGGTGCAGGTCACCGTGACTCAATCAACATGGCTCGAACAATGGAGCAGTGGGATTTACGAGAGATCTCAACCACCACCGATTGGATCTGATTCGCCTCCTGTCTGGATCAATGGCTCTGATACCAGCTGACAGATCCCTCTCGATCTGTCCACGATGAACTAGAACTGGAAATTGGAATTGGGCAGAATTTAGATAGTAGCAGCCTCAATTACTTCCAGATACGCATATATTTTTTGGGATACAATTGCTAGAGACGCTACTCTAGCTAATCCTACACCATATCAGTGATAATATTCAGCATAGTTCGATATTACAAGTGAGAGGGCTATATAGCCTAGATACAGTTTAGCATCAGCGTGCTCAAGCACCTAACGGCACGACGGAGTGTAGCAGGTAGCCGTTAGTTGCGTTGATCTTGAGCGTCGAATGTTGATTCAGTTCAGCATCAGTTTCAGTTATCGGTGCCTGCACTTGGTCATGTCAGGTTCCTGACATGCTGCCGGACGATTTCTCCTCCAATGTGGTGGCGTTGAGCGACTCCTTCAGGGACGACACATCTGCAGTTTCCTGCAGCCTTTGCGATGCAGATGGTGTAGACCGCCGAGGCACAGGCTCCACCACATACCTGAACTGGAATATGCTATCGCTGGAGAAGCAATCAAAGAATTATTGATCGATCAGTGAAGTGATAAATCGATTTTAGAGCTATCCCGAAATAGAAGATTGTTGTCATACGTACGTTGAAGGCGGCAGCGAATCAAGGGGTCTCTTCCGGCGATGCCAGGAGAGGTAGATGTCGGTGTAGCGTGCTCGAACTGCGTCTTCGAGATCTCGGAAGTCTCGGAACGGCCCACCCGTCTCGGGAAGATGCCTGAGGACGTAGTTCCCGTCCCTGTTGACACGGACGTGGATCGTGATCGGGTGGAAGCCGCCTGAGGGACTGCGCCGGGGAAGGGATTCCGGAGGAACATGCTTGGGCGCCATGGGAGCGGTCGGCTTAATCGGGACGGCGGGTGGGGATTAGGGTTTGGCGATTTCCTCTCCTTGTTTCGCTTTGGGGAGGAGATGGAGGTGAAAAAAGATATGGAAAGATATACACAGAAAGCGGGCTCGCGGTTGGGTGGATGGAAATGGGCCGACCCGACCATAGCCTTGGACTTGGGCACTTCGCCCTGTTGGCCTCCAGGCCAACTGAGGGCTACAGGTCGATCCATTTTGAATGATTTTAAAGAATTACTAAGAAAAATACCCGTGCGTTGCATCGGGAGAAAAAAAATACGTTAAAATTATTTTTATTGAATTCTTTCTAGGTTCTGGAGAATTTCACTAATTGAGTCAGGGACAAAGATAAAATTCTTAGGTGGAAATTCGTCGGAGTACCTAAAAAAATCAGAATAAACCTTCTTCTACAGATATGGTGCTTATTGGCTTAACTTAATTTCCAATTCTCTAATTATATTGAATCATGTTTTAGATCCATAGATTGCTAATGAAACTTAAATATTCTAATTTGGAAAATCTAATCACAATTCAAGAAAAACAGTTAGAGAAAAGAAAGAGACATGTAGGTTAGAAAAAAAAAAGCTAACACCTATCGTGGTTGAGAGATACAAAGCCTCTTTAATATTCATTTGAAAGAAAATACATGCTTAGGGCTAAGCGCACTTCACCTACTGATCGATCTGTAGCACTCCCGTCGGTCTCCTAGCTTGCTGCAGTCCTACCCGAGCTACTCCCTCTGTCCCAAATTACTCTGCGTTTTAGGTTTAGTCAAAGTCAAACTTCATAAACTTTGACTATAAATATAAGAAAAAATATTAATATCTAAAATATATAATAAATATAGTTAGACTCGCCATAAAACATATTTTTATATTATATATAATTGATACTATAAATATTATTATTCTGTTGAAGATGTTTAGTTAAATTTTAACATGTTTGACTTTGACCAAACCTAAAACACAAAGAAAATTGGAACTGAGGGAGTATTGTCCTCGGGGCTCGGCCGCTCAGAGAGCTTGTAGCTCCGTCACGGAAAGAACATGGCTCTCGGAGGACCGGTACCGATAACGCAACACAATTTGCTCTCTTTTTTCCTTCAAAGTTCTAAACACATGAATCGTTTCATTCACGCAAGTACCCGGCCCAACATTTCTCCCGCGCTTGATTTCCGAGGCAGCTTTGCTGATATTCCAATAGACTTATGAACGTATATAAACTGGTAAAAATTTGTGCAAAGGAACGAGGTGGGACTATTTATACATGAATCGATAGGTGGTGATCTGATGCTATCGTTTTACACACATGTTGATGAATATGTTACTGCAAGTGCAAGAGCCGGTTGCTGTATCTGGAATTATGTTCAGTGTATTCCTTTGAGCTGTTCCTCGGTGATCATAAAAGGAAGCATCCGTTATGCCCTGATTTGCCTGAAGTGGCCAGTCCAAGTTTAAATTCCCCAGAGTGCTTTGTTTGCACCTCTGATTTCATCCACAGCCTTGATATCCGTACGTTACGTTGCTCCCTATGAATATCATCTTTCGAAAGCAAGAGGTTTGAAATAACGGTTAAGCAGGCACAAGATCAGCTACACCCAAACTTGCAAAGATAATCATGGTTTATTTACAATAAGCAGGTGTAAGATCAGCGACACCCAAACTTGCAACGATATAGACTGACCGAACATAGTACTCCCTCCGTCTCGAAATAGATGTACAAAATTTGTCTAAATTCTCATGTATCTAGACACATTTTAGTGTATAGATACATTCAAATTTAGACAACTCTCTTGACATCTATATTTCAAGACGGAGGGAGTAGTTATACTAGCATATTACAGGTATGTTTATTCTCAAGTGAAACTGTCTTGATCACATAAGTGTCTTAGCAAACAGGAAAGAGCAAAGCTAGTTTTTTTTTTCCAGAAAAAGAGCAAGCTAGTTGGGTCATGATCTGGAGTTAGGCCATGATGCCCCCCTCTTAGTCTTCTTCCAGCAAAACATCATCCGGATGCATAGCCAAGATCGTCTTCACATTTGGATCATCACTGCCCTGCACAAACCAATACACAGGAGCAACAGTTCATGACCAGTCAAGTAACCAGCATCATGTTATATTTCTTAGAAACAGTGAACCATAACGCCAAGATAAGCCATTACCGTAAACAAACGTCTCAGCTCCTTCTTCTTGGCTTCCACCTGTAAAAGAGGGTGCATTTCATACATGTGGTTAGCGACTTAGACACAAAAGTTATAAGGATCGACGGGAAATAAATTACTATATCCTACGTCGTCATCAGAGTCGCTCCACTCTGCATGCCATCCGCATGGCGAGACCACATCGAACTGGCCACCAAAGTATTCATCGGCACCATTGGGGTGCTTCATGTTGACACATCCATTGTTGGTACAAGCATAGCAGAGACCTTCATCAACAAAAAAAATAAAGTTAACTGCTGAGTAATTAACTAACCAAAAAGACCTACAACATCCAATCCACCTCTAAAAAAGCACAGAAATACTTAGCTAAGTCTTTGGGAAGAGATGTCAGCTTAAGCTGGTTTATCTCATGTACCATACATGAGGGGACACGATTATTGAGTCCTGGTAGGGCCCCAAGCAAGATTTTAGTAAATAACTAAAATCGACAGATTGGTCAAATTGCAAGCTTGAAATGACACTTCCTCTTTTCCACAGAAAAACAGCATGAAATGGTCAACAATTTTCACAAGAACCAAGACACAAAGCTTTGATATTCACGGCTCCTCCATGGCCATAACAGAACTCACGCGTAAGCTAAATATTTGAGACTGTTGAATCTGATGATCAAGGAAAAAATAAATCCTGGGTAAGAGTGGAATTCAAATACCCATACCCTAAAGAAGTGGAAACGCATCAACTATATACTGCATTCATGTTTATATTGTTAAAAGGTTGGGAACACCGGTGTTTGAGTTTCTTATGGTTCATATAACCGTGGTGAGAAGGATAAGACGTAGACACAAAATTAATTCCTATTGAAGTAACAGGGAGTATTATCTACAGATCATTGACTCAGCTGACTGATGAATACCAAGCTCATAAGGTGTTTGATGTAACCTTGAATATATTTTCAGCCAAAAGAAAACCAGTTAATATGGTTCTCATCCCTTCTGATGTGAATATTATCTCTCAAGTGCATGAAAAATGCATTATTTCAGATACGATTTCTCATATTTTGGGGAAGGTGCCAGTAAACCCCCAAAAGAAGGAAAACAACAATGAAAAATTCCAGAATATATTACCAAAATGGTGTTGTGTAGCCAGAGGGCGTGGCTGATAGGGAATGGGTAGACATAGGTTGAGAAGAAAGAATAACCAGGGATAGAATAGATTGATTTTTTTGCTTGTCTCAACCCTAGACACATGACATCCTTATATAGTGGATGCTTGGACCCTTCACT
This sequence comes from Avena sativa, assembly GCA_916181665.1. Lineage (NCBI taxonomy): Eukaryota > Viridiplantae > Streptophyta > Magnoliopsida > Poales > Poaceae > Avena > Avena sativa. Next base: position 434,494,587 of record OV702284.1, read on the forward strand.
TCACCTAATACGATTGAACTTATTAGACCTTTCCTTATACAAGTCGGCTCTTTCCTAATCCTATACTTTCCTAAGAGACTCTTGCTGTCTCCTGACACAATATGACCATCCTAGTCTTCTTGCCGTTCAGCCGGCCGCATCCATCTTACTAGCGTCCACAACAATTGGTCAATAAAAATAAACAACAAATGGATCAATACATTTTGTTCAAAATCGCTTGTGATTGAGCAAACCAGTGTAATGCCTGATCTAGGGGTCTTGTCTTTCTGATTGTCTTATCCTCTATCGATTTAGGTGTTCCCATAAAATGTATTTCAGCAACACTTAATCAAAGTGAAGAGTACATCATACCATTTTTGGTAGATCTAACCATGCAGAAACAGTTGACCAACATTTCTTCTTGTTGTTCCTGTCGCACGCATTTGACTTCCGCAAAGAATAGATTGTCGTCGTTGACACAGTTGGTATCACCTGTTACTTTGCTCATAGTGAAATTGAGATGATAGAACCAAGTACTTTTCTCACAAAATTGTTGGTACTGCACAACATCTTTGAGTTCATATGGAAGTTCCTATAATAAGAAAAATGGGTCAGATCAAGAATTCTTACGTGGATTAAAGAATAAAGACATAGGGCAATCATGGTAGCAGGAGAGAGAAAGAGAGTGAACCCTAAAAAGTTTGCGATCGTCATTATGCTTGTCCACCAAAGCTTGTACTAATCGGCGCACTTTATTACCAGTTTGCTCACTCACAAGCGATTTTGAACGCTTCTTCCTTCTGCCATCAGGCCAGTAAAGAGCTTGTTCTATAGCCATCTCAACTGAAGGAACCGCACCTTGATTCACTAACCTAATTTAGATTGGAGCATAGAATATGGTTAGCAGCTTGTATTCTCTCAGAGTGGAGAATACGAAGTTATACTCAGGACTATATAAATGTTAAGTAGGGATACAATGAACTAGTTTGCATAGAAGGTTGCTGGAACATGGTAGTAGTCAACAAAAACAGAATAAAACCAGACTGTTTACATGCCTGTTCTCGGTCCTCTTAGACAAAAACTATCCCTTTGATTTCAGATTGCACACTATTTTGATCAGTGAATAGAGCTTAACTTTCTGGATATCAACATAAACGGAAACAGAGCCATGTAGGGCTAAGTGTTAATCAACTGTACATGAAAAGTGGCACTTTGTTAATTTCAGGTATTTTAACGATTCATGCATAATTTCAACAGCTTTCTCACAAAATATGATTTCAAAGATGGTCCACTAACTTGACGGAGCACCGAAAGAGGAATATACAAATTATTGTAGACTAGTGTTTTTAAAATAAACTTGACAGATTATCAACAATCTAACTTAAGGGTCATTCTGTTCTTAGTTTCCCTATTCATGTGCTTATCTGTTGTGGCCTACAAGGCTACTTCAAAGAAGCATGTGGCTAGTTAAGTAATACTCACTTGCAGGTGTGCACACAGAACAAGGGGAAAGAAGTGATGGAAATCTATCTACAACAGAGTTGAGGAATTTTACAGTGTTGGGTCCCGGCGTTCGTGCAAATAGCGATCAATAGCACGCTCTGCTTCCCCTAAGCTCTGAAATGGCCCACCGGCAGGAGGATAGGTGTGGAAAGATCTCCCAAGATCGACCCTTATGTAATATATGAATCCCCAGTCATGCCTTACTCGTGCCCAAATATGTGACCCTGATGTTGGGGAAGCCATAACAGTGTCGTCCAATGTGGTGGCGTTGAGCGACTCCTTCAGGGACGACACATCTGCAGTTTCCTGCAGCCTTTGCGATGCAGATGGTGTAGACCGCCGAGGCACAGGCTCCACCACATACCTGAACTGGAATATGCTATCGCTGGAGAAGCAATCAAAGAATTATTGATCGATCAGTGAAGTGATAAATCGATTTTAGAGCTATCCCGAAATAGAAGATTGTTGTCATACGTACGTTGAAGGCGGCAGCGAATCAAGGGGTCTCTTCCGGCGATGCCAGGAGAGGTAGATGTCGGTGTAGCGTGCTCGAACTGCGTCTTCGAGATCTCGGAAGTCTCGGAACGGCCCACCCGTCTCGGGAAGATGCCTGAGGACGTAGTTCCCGTCCCTGTTGACACGGACGTGGATCGTGATCGGGTGGAAGCCGCCTGAGGGACTGCGCCGGGGAAGGGATTCCGGAGGAACATGCTTGGGCGCCATGGGAGCGGTCGGCTTAATCGGGACGGCGGGTGGGGATTAGGGTTTGGCGATTTCCTCTCCTTGTTTCGCTTTGGGGAGGAGATGGAGGTGAAAAAAGATATGGAAAGATATACACAGAAAGCGGGCTCGCGGTTGGGTGGATGGAAATGGGCCGACCCGACCATAGCCTTGGACTTGGGCACTTCGCCCTGTTGGCCTCCAGGCCAACTGAGGGCTACAGGTCGATCCATTTTGAATGATTTTAAAGAATTACTAAGAAAAATACCCGTGCGTTGCATCGGGAGAAAAAAAATACGTTAAAATTATTTTTATTGAATTCTTTCTAGGTTCTGGAGAATTTCACTAATTGAGTCAGGGACAAAGATAAAATTCTTAGGTGGAAATTCGTCGGAGTACCTAAAAAAATCAGAATAAACCTTCTTCTACAGATATGGTGCTTATTGGCTTAACTTAATTTCCAATTCTCTAATTATATTGAATCATGTTTTAGATCCATAGATTGCTAATGAAACTTAAATATTCTAATTTGGAAAATCTAATCACAATTCAAGAAAAACAGTTAGAGAAAAGAAAGAGACATGTAGGTTAGAAAAAAAAAAGCTAACACCTATCGTGGTTGAGAGATACAAAGCCTCTTTAATATTCATTTGAAAGAAAATACATGCTTAGGGCTAAGCGCACTTCACCTACTGATCGATCTGTAGCACTCCCGTCGGTCTCCTAGCTTGCTGCAGTCCTACCCGAGCTACTCCCTCTGTCCCAAATTACTCTGCGTTTTAGGTTTAGTCAAAGTCAAACTTCATAAACTTTGACTATAAATATAAGAAAAAATATTAATATCTAAAATATATAATAAATATAGTTAGACTCGCCATAAAACATATTTTTATATTATATACAATTGATACTATAAATATTATTATTCTGTTGAAGATGTTTAGTTAAATTTTAACATGTTTGACTTTGACCAAACCTAAAACACAAAGAAAATTGGAACTGAGGGAGTATTGTCCTCGGGGCTCGGCCGCTCAGAGAGCTTGTAGCTCCGTCACGGAAAGAACATGGCTCTCGGAGGACCGGTACCGATAACGCAACACAATTTGCTCTCTTTTTTCCTTCAAAGTTCTAAACACATGAATCGTTTCATTCACGCAAGTACCCGGCCCAACATTTCTCCCGCGCTTGATTTCCGAGGCAGCTTTGCTGATATTCCAATAGACTTATGAACGTATATAAACTGGTAAAAATTTGTGCAAAGGAACGAGGTGGGACTATTTATACATGAATCGATAGGTGGTGATCTGATGCTATCGTTTTACACACATGTTGATGAATATGTTACTGCAAGTGCAAGAGCCGGTTGCTGTATCTGGAATTATGTTCAGTGTATTCCTTTGAGCTGTTCCTCGGTGATCATAAAAGGAAGCATCCGTTATGCCCTGATTTGCCTGAAGTGGCCAGTCCAAGTTTAAATTCCCCAGAGTGCTTTGTTTGCACCTCTGATTTCATCCACAGCCTTGATATCCGTACGTTACGTTGCTCCCTATGAATATCATCTTTCGAAAGCAAGAGGTTTGAAATAACGGTTAAGCAGGCACAAGATCAGCTACACCCAAACTTGCAAAGATAATCATGGTTTATTTACAATAAGCAGGTGTAAGATCAGCGACACCCAAACTTGCAACGATATAGACTGACCGAACATAGTACTCCCTCCGTCTCGAAATAGATGTACAAAATTTGTCTAAATTCTCATGTATCTAGACACATTTTAGTGTATAGATACATTCAAATTTAGACAACTCTCTTGACATCTATATTTCAAGACGGAGGGAGTAGTTATACTAGCATATTACAGGTATGTTTATTCTCAAGTGAAACTGTCTTGATCACATAAGTGTCTTAGCAAACAGGAAAGAGCAAAGCTAGTTTTTTTTTTCCAGAAAAAGAGCAAGCTAGTTGGGTCATGATCTGGAGTTAGGCCATGATGCCCCCCTCTTAGTCTTCTTCCAGCAAAACATCATCCGGATGCATAGCCAAGATCGTCTTCACATTTGGATCATCACTGCCCTGCACAAACCAATACACAGGAGCAACAGTTCATGACCAGTCAAGTAACCAGCATCATGTTATATTTCTTAGAAACAGTGAACCATAACGCCAAGATAAGCCATTACCGTAAACAAACGTCTCAGCTCCTTCTTCTTGGCTTCCACCTGTAAAAGAGGGTGCATTTCATACATGTGGTTAGCGACTTAGACACAAAAGTTATAAGGATCGACGGGAAATAAATTACTATATCCTACGTCGTCATCAGAGTCGCTCCACTCTGCATGCCATCCGCATGGCGAGACCACATCGAACTGGCCACCAAAGTATTCATCGGCACCATTGGGGTGCTTCATGTTGACACATCCATTGTTGGTACAAGCATAGCAGAGACCTTCATCAACAAAAAAAATAAAGTTAACTGCTGAGTAATTAACTAACCAAAAAGACCTACAACATCCAATCCACCTCTAAAAAAGCACAGAAATACTTAGCTAAGTCTTTGGGAAGAGATGTCAGCTTAAGCTGGTTTATCTCATGTACCATACATGAGGGGACACGATTATTGAGTCCTGGTAGGGCCCCAAGCAAGATTTTAGTAAATAACTAAAATCGACAGATTGGTCAAATTGCAAGCTTGAAATGACACTTCCTCTTTTCCACAGAAAAACAGCATGAAATGGTCAACAATTTTCACAAGAACCAAGACACAAAGCTTTGATATTCACGGCTCCTCCATGGCCATAACAGAACTCACGCGTAAGCTAAATATTTGAGACTGTTGAATCTGATGATCAAGGAAAAAATAAATCCTGGGTAAGAGTGGAATTCAAATACCCATACCCTAAAGAAGTGGAAACGCATCAACTATATACTGCATTCATGTTTATATTGTTAAAAGGTTGGGAACACCGGTGTTTGAGTTTCTTATGGTTCATATAACCGTGGTGAGAAGGATAAGACGTAGACACAAAATTAATTCCTATTGAAGTAACAGGGAGTATTATCTACAGATCATTGACTCAGCTGACTGATGAATACCAAGCTCATAAGGTGTTTGATGTAACCTTGAATATATTTTCAGCCAAAAGAAAACCAGTTAATATGGTTCTCATCCCTTCTGATGTGAATATTATCTCTCAAGTGCATGAAAAATGCATTATTTCAGATACGATTTCTCATATTTTGGGGAAGGTGCCAGTAAACCCCCAAAAGAAGGAAAACAACAATGAAAAATTCCAGAATATATTACCAAAATGGTGTTGTGTAGCCAGAGGGCGTGGCTGATAGGGAATGGGTAGACATAGGTTGAGAAGAAAGAATAACCAGGGATAGAATAGATTGATTTTTTTGCTTGTCTCAACCCTAGACACATGACATCCTTATATAGTGGATGCTTGGACCCTTCACTTCACCTAATACGATTGAACTTATTAGACCTTTCCTTATACAAGTCGGCTCTTTCCTAATCCTATACTTTCCTAAGAGACTCTTGCTGTCTCCTGACACAATATGACCATCCTAGTCTTCTTGCCGTTCAGCCGGCCGCATCCATCTTACTAGCGTCCACAACAATTGGTCAATAAAAATAAACAACAAATGGATCAATACATTTTGTTCAAAATCGCTTGTGATTGAGCAAACCAGTGTAATGCCTGATCTAGGGGTCTTGTCTTTCTGATTGTCTTATCCTCTATCGATTTAGGTGTTCCCATAAAATGTATTTCAGCAACACTTAATCAAAGTGAAGAGTACATCATACCATTTTTGGTAGATCTAACCATGCAGAAACAGTTGACCAACATTTCTTCTTGTTGTTCCTGTCGCACGCATTTGACTTCCGCAAAGAATAGATTGTCGTCGTTGACACAGTTGGTATCACCTGTTACTTTGCTCATAGTGAAATTGAGATGATAGAACCAAGTACTTTTCTCACAAAATTGTTGGTACTGCACAACATCTTTGAGTTCATATGGAAGTTCCTATAATAAGAAAAATGGGTCAGATCAAGAATTCTTACGTGGATTAAAGAATAAAGACATAGGGCAATCATGGTAGCAGGAGAGAGAAAGAGAGTGAACCCTAAAAAGTTTGCGATCGTCATTATGCTTGTCCACCAAAGCTTGTACTAATCGGCGCACTTTATTACCAGTTTGCTCACTCACAAGCGATTTTGAACGCTTCTTCCTTCTGCCATCAGGCCAGTAAAGAGCTTGTTCTATAGCCATCTCAACTGAAGGAACCGCACCTTGATTCACTAACCTAATTTAGATTGGAGCATAGAATATGGTTAGCAGCTTGTATTCTCTCAGAGTGGAGAATACGAAGTTATACTCAGGACTATATAAATGTTAAGTAGGGATACAATGAACTAGTTTGCATAGAAGGTTGCTGGAACATGGTAGTAGTCAACAAAAACAGAATAAAACCAGACTGTTTACATGCCTGTTCTCGGTCCTCTTAGACAAAAACTATCCCTTTGATTTCAGATTGCACACTATTTTGATCAGTGAATAGAGCTTAACTTTCTGGATATCAACATAAACGGAAACAGAGCCATGTAGGGCTAAGTGTTAATCAACTGTACATGAAAAGTGGCACTTTGTTAATTTCAGGTATTTTAACGATTCATGCATAATTTCAACAGCTTTCTCACAAAATATGATTTCAAAGATGGTCCACTAACTTGACGGAGCACCGAAAGAGGAATATACAAATTATTGTAGACTAGTGTTTTTAAAATAAACTTGACAGATTATCAACAATCTAACTTAAGGGTCATTCTGTTCTTAGTTTCCCTATTCATGTGCTTATCTGTTGTGGCCTACAAGGCTACTTCAAAGAAGCATGTGGCTAGTTAAGTAATACTCACTTGCAGGTGTGCACACAGAACAAGGGGAAAGAAGTGATGGAAATCTATCTACAACAGAGTTGAGGAATTTTACAGTGTTGGGTCCCGGCGTTCGTGCAAATAGCGATCAATAGCACGCTCTGCTTCCCCTAAGCTCTGAAATGGCCCACCGGCAGGAGGATAGGTGTGGAAAGATCTCCCAAGATCGACCCTTATGTAATATATGAATCCCCAGTCATGCCTTACTCGTGCCCAAATATGTGACCCTGATGTTGGGGAAGCCATAACAGTGTCGTCCAATGTGGTGGCGTTGAGCGACTCCTTCAGGGACGACACATCTGCAGTTTCCTGCAGCCTTTGCGATGCAGATGGTGTAGACCGCCGAGGCACAGGCTCCACCACATACCTGAACTGGAATATGCTATCGCTGGAGAAGCAATCAAAGAATTATTGATCGATCAGTGAAGTGATAAATCGATTTTAGAGCTATCCCGAAATAGAAGATTGTTGTCATACGTACGTTGAAGGCGGCAGCGAATCAAGGGGTCTCTTCCGGCGATGCCAGGAGAGGTAGATGTCGGTGTAGCGTGCTCGAACTGCGTCTTCGAGATCTCGGAAGTCTCGGAACGGCCCACCCGTCTCGGGAAGATGCCTGAGGACGTAGTTCCCGTCCCTGTTGACACGGACGTGGATCGTGATCGGGTGGAAGCCGCCTGAGGGACTGCGCCGGGGAAGGGATTCCGGAGGAACATGCTTGGGCGCCATGGGAGCGGTCGGCTTAATCGGGACGGCGGGTGGGGATTAGGGTTTGGCGATTTCCTCTCCTTGTTTCGCTTTGGGGAGGAGATGGAGGTGAAAAAAGATATGGAAAGATATACACAGAAAGCGGGCTCGCGGTTGGGTGGATGGAAATGGGCCGACCCGACCATAGCCTTGGACTTGGGCACTTCGCCCTGTTGGCCTCCAGGCCAACTGAGGGCTACAGGTCGATTCATTTTGAATGATTTTAAAGAATTACTAAGAAAAATACCCGTGCGTTGCATCGGGAGAAAAAAAATACGTTAAAATTATTTTTATTGAATTCTTTCTAGGTTCTGGAGAATTTCACTAATTGAGTCAGGGACAAAGATAAAATTCTTAGGTGGAAATTCGTCGGAGTACCTAAAAAAATCAGAATAAACCTTCTTCTACAGATATGGTGCTTATTGGCTTAACTTAATTTCCAATTCTCTAATTATATTGAATCATGTTTTAGATCCATAGATTGCTAATGAAACTTAAATATTCTAATTTGGAAAATCTAATCACAATTCAAGAAAAACAGTTAGAGAAAAGAAAGAGACATGTAGGTTAGAAAAAAAAAAGCTAACACCTATCGTGGTTGAGAGATACAAAGCCTCTTTAATATTCATTTGAAAGAAAATACATGCTTAGGGCTAAGCGCACTTCACCTACTGATCGATCTGTAGCACTCTCGTCGGTCTCCTAGCTTGCTGCAGTCCTACCCGAGCTACTCCCTCTGTCCCAAATTACTCTGCGTTTTAGGTTTAGTCAAAGTCAAACTTCATAAACTTTGACTATAAATATAAGAAAAAATATTAATATCTAAAATATATAATAAATATAGTTAGACTCGCCATAAAACATATTTTTATATTATATACAATTGATACTATAAATATTATTATTCTGTTGAAGATGTTTAGTTAAATTTTAACATGTTTGACTTTGACCAAACCTAAAACACAAAGAAAATTGGAACTGAGGGAGTATTGTCCTCGGGGCTCGGCCGCTCAGAGAGCTTGTAGCTCCGTCACGGAAAGAACATGACTCTCGAAGGACCGGTACCGATAACGCAACACAATTTGCTCTCTTTTTTCCTTCAAAGTTCTAAACACATGAATCGTTTCATTCACGCAAGTACCCGGCCCAACATTTCTCCTGCGCTTGATTTCTGAGGCAGCTTTGTTGATATTCCAATAGACTTATGAACGTATATAAACTGGTAAAAATTTGTGCAAAGGAACGAGGTGGGACTATTTGTACATGAATCGATAGGAAAAATAAATGTAGCCAATCAATTAATCGTTGGGATAGGTAGATAATCGATCTGGTGACACTCAGCGGTCAGCGCACGCAACCATTGAGAAAATCAGCCCTTAAGTATCGTGTTTTAGCAGGCTCTCTACCGACGGCCCATCTAGTGGACTCAAAAGCTCCGAGCCCACCTCTTATGTCAACCTTTTGATGATGACTAGTTGAATGCCCGTGCTTTGCAACGGTTTCTCGATATTTTTTCTCTCCGAACCTGTAAAAACAATGTACATGGAATATTTCTTTGACATGAAGTACGTGAACAAGTCATCCGAGGAAAGAAACATGAAGTTTAGGTTATCCAATATACATGGCATACTCTCTATTCTATCAGTTCAATCTGAAGTGACGCACTTCTATCATATTTTCTTTGTTATTTGGTGTTTGTGTTACTACAATGAAGGAACTACCAGTATAGGAAAAACGTACATCTTTTGGTTCCAGAACTATTAGACGGATGATATTACTTATACCGAATAAATATTTTTTGCTTCACTTTATACTGAATAACTTGAAAATCACTCTTAAAAGCTTTGAAAAAAATGCATAGTAGTTACCTATCATAGGCTGGAAATAATAACCGTCTAAACAAACACCCGAGAAATTGGATATTTTTAATAAACTGAGATAGCATAGAAAATGTATACACTATGACTTGATGTTACAGGAACATGGCAGCATGCCGACGACCTCTTTTATGCCAATGACCAATTGTCAGGGCACTTAGCTTAAAATGGCTACAAGCCCAACGTGCAAATAACAAACTCCCGACAAATAAAGCCTGGGTAATGCTGAGCAGTCGAAGCCGCTATGCATATAGCTTATTACTGCACGTGGGATAGTACATGTAACTTTCGTATCAGGCGAATTGTTGTGGCTTCCCCAGCATACTAATGTCTTATTTTCCTGTGTGGAGTAAGAAAAAGATCAGATGACAAATAAAAGCATTGTTGGTGCTAAAAACAATAGATACCATCGATCACAACAATGAACGTTTGCACATGTATTGTAAGAATGTGTTGAAATACGGAACATGGGTGTGATTTGAACTAAAAACTATGTCACTTTGAGAACTATTGTTGTAAGAGTACAATACAGTTAAGTGTGGCCCAAGCACTGGTTATATCAACTAAATGTGATATGGAAGAAAAGGAGCATTTTCTATTACACTTGCCCTCCCCACTGAAAAGGATTCCTGGCAAGGGTAAAATGGAAGCATTTGAAGGTCTTGTAGTACTGATATGACAAATGAATAATAAATTATCCCGTGACCCTATTTAAATTGGGTTTTGCATATGATAAAAGAAATAGAAAGTGTACTAAAAAAGGTAACACATTTTTGCCTAGTTCATAATTTAGACCTTTACTAAATAAAGAATGTCTTTATCCAATTATCCTCCTACTAATTTTTTTCAAGTGATATTTCCTCATTATGAAATGTCAAACTGTATGTTCGCTAAATAAACGAAATAGAAAAGAAATTTCAAAATTTAGGTACATTATGAGCAAGGCTGGCAACTAAATACGTAGAAGGCATCAACTATTTTGTATTCTTCAAACCATAACCTGTGTTACTATTCTCTTGTTACAAAAATATACGACTGCACATAACCGAACAAGGATGATAGTTTATTTTCTTCTATCAGGCCCCTACATAAGAAATCAGTAGACATGAACTTCACATCACATAAATTCCTTCTACAAAATTTGGAAGGAAATAGATAATAGCATCAACGCAAGTTTTTGGATCCGATTTCAACACCCATGGACACCAAATCAGGAAAGAAAATATCAAAAATAGGAAGCAAATATCTCTACCTTCATTTTAACCTGATTTGTCCTCAATATCCACTCCAGAAATCTCTATCAGTATTTTTTGTTTGTCTAGTAGATGAGAAATTTTACACTGGATTTATGGTTTTAAAGGCGTTGCCTAGGCGTCCAAACGCTCCTCCACCTTGCAAAATTGGCCACTTTATGCGCCTAGGCATGCAAAACGCCCGTCTAGGAATCGCCTAGGCGTCAGAGCGCCCCTATGTCACCATAAGATGTCTTAACGCCTTAAAAACAAAGACTGGATTAAATGACACGTTCAGATAAATTCAGTTTCATCATCAACGTTTCTTGTTTTTTAGATGTATCTTCAGAGTTCAGACAACAACAAAATGATCTGATTTATGGCTAGATATACGGGTGTACACGCTATCCATTCCAGAAGCTATATGAAAGATTTATGGCTATCTATACGGGTGCACACGCTATCCCCTCTGCTTTGGCCTAGTGTGCCTATGAATATGTACTAAGCAATCTTTCATTTAGGAATATGCTAGTACCATCGAATCATCAATCACTTGAAAATGAACTTAACTGAATAAAATTGTTTTGTTAATTCTGAATGAAACTATACCACGTCTCTACACAGATGTTATGTCTAGTCAAGAATAGCAACAACAATATCAAATACATAGGTCCTGGGTCTCTTCGTAACATATGTATATCCAGCTTTTTGTACAACATTTGGAATCCAAGATTAGAGAACATAGTTGAATGCTCGTGTGTTGCCACTACCCACTCAAGTTCTTTTTTACCTCATATATAAACAAAATACACTTGAATTACACATGAAGTCGTTTTCAGGTATCTTTGCCGGTGCTCTTTCTGTTAAGGTTGTGTTGCCAGGGCTCGACAAACTTAGACTAATCAAGTATAATTATGGAAATATTGTTTTGCTCTATTCCTCTATGGTTGTTTCTTTTAAAGCAGCAGTGAGGCTCCCATTACTCTCTGCTTGCAATCCCTCATGTACATATTCTATGCAAGAACACAATGTGTATCTTCCTCCAACCTTCTCCTCTCTCCATGTCGTTTTTTTGTCTTTCTGTTACCCTCCCCCAAGTATGACAATTTAATTTCAATGTAGTTCTTGGTTCATGCATCACCCCAATATGGATAGTGAAATAGGGGTAAGCAAGCATGGAAATTTAGTCGTGCTTTACTATGCAACAAGAAGAGATTTTCTATACCCAACTATTGAAGCGAGAATATGACAGCCGATATAAGAAGAGAATTTTTGCATCCATTAAAACTGAAAATTGAGGTTATAAAAGATGCATAAAACACGTATTTACCTACTTACGTGATATTTTTATAGATCTTGTTCTATAGTCCACCGGTTGGACAAGATGCTATACCATCATGATTAATTTGAATCCATTCATGCATGCCTACAACTTTTTGTTCAAAACAAGAAACACACCGTGTGGTCACATATACACCAACACAATTAACCACCTACATGTATTCAAAAATAAACAAAACATTGTTTTTCTGAAACATGACGATGGTTATTGGTTCCTAACAACACCTACACCCTTGGCAAAATAGTGTGCAGTATGATATAAGAAGGTCCTAAGAAAGAAGGGAGGCATAATTTGTTAGCTAGATAGGAATCATATTCGAGGAATGCAGGGAACTTGATTCGAGTTCTGGCCCAACTACATCTTTTCTGAAACATGACGATTGAAATGGTGACACGATCATAGCAAACCAGCAAGAGTTAGAAGATTATATTGCTACTATGCTGCTGCTCAATATCATTCCATAGTCGCCCAAGTGTTCCCTATGCAATCCTACATAAAACAGCCGTACAACATGATCTTGTTACAGGGAACAAAAGCGCAATCTCACCTAATTGTGTATGCGGGTGGAACTTGCTTTATATGTGAAAACCTATGAAATTAAAACAAAACTGTAGTCTCACCTAACACTACAAATTAGCTGTGTTTTCACCGTCTACATTTTCAATGTTCAGTTTCATACGCCGAAATGAGTTTATATTGTTTATTCAAACATAGTTGGGGATGTTGCATCACAAAGCAGCTATTCATATGGACTAAGGGATATGCTAATATTTCTATTACATGTAGACATGTCCAAAGAAACATTGATTCTCAAGCCTATCCATGATGTTGAAAACTTGATAAACTACGATAAAATATGTAACCTTTAAGAATCGAAAACTCAAACACAACTTCTTATTCATACATATGTGTACGGTGACAACATAAAGATGCTACATAATTGTAAGATATGCTCATAGTAGAAAGAAACAACACATGTAGCATGTTTTTATCTAGTAGTTAGTGTATTATTTATTTTACATTCACATACACTTACAGGTTAATATTAGGTTATCAAAGTATATGATGCTAAAATAAGCAGAGGTAAACAAAGGTTTGCCATACCATATTCTTAGAATTTGTGAGGGAGGTATCATACGAATTGCACTATTAATTAGTTGCTCATTTAGGATGAAGAGCTAGTTACAAGTAAACTTGCCATATGTTGCTAGAAAATATTTTGGCTAAAGTGGATCCAAGCTAGAACAAATAGAGTTTTTTCCCTAAAATCACATGTACTATATCTTCAAAGTAGATTTTTTCATGATCTAGTTTGCTCTGAATTGCCTACCACTGTATCATGTACGCCAATTTTACAAACTTGGATCATATATTCTCACACTAAAGCTTGTAGTATGTAAGATGCGTATAACAAGTAACAACAGACTTGATGTTCCTAAAGTATCTTACCTTTCTTCCATCACTGATGACTATTTTTTTAAGGAAGTGTCCGCAGCTTCTTAGCAGCAGAACCTAGAAAAAGAAAATCAGGAACCTGAAAACGTAGAATAGGAGAGAACTCGTTTGTAAGAAGTAGGGAAATTAGACCAATCTCATATTGCAATAGAAAACATAGTTAACTAAGATATAAACTAATTGGTTCATACCGCCACTTCAAGAACCATGCACTTCCACACACTAAGGAGCTGCATCCACCGCGTCACCAAATCGACCAACTTCGCAAGCGAGATGCTGAGAGCGAAGGGGAAGGCGGCGAGCTAGGGTGCGGAAGAATGATCCGGCGGCTGCTGTTCTGGTCAATAGGCTCTAGGCGCCAGACTCGAGGGAGGAGAACGATCAAGCATGTGAGGCAATGGAGACGTGCGGCAACCGGCAATAGGAGTACATGGACGCATGGAGGGCTCGTGTCTTTTTGTTTTGGTTGAGAAGGTAACTACCATGATCTCCACTGTGACCTCCACGATCGGACTTGCTAACCTGTCAAGAACAATTGGCTTGCTCTCTGAATCCTCTAAAAACACACTCAAACGTCAGGATATTGCCAACGGAAATCATCAAAAGGAGAAACATTGCTTGATATAAGGAGTCCACAGTTAATCCTCGAGAAATCACCTTGCTCGACCTGGAACTCGCGCTCAACGGCGTGGCGGACCAAAAGATGACATCCGTCGATTTCTTCTGCGGCACGAGGACTCGGGGCAGGGTGGTTGTTCTCCCAGTGGCAGACCTGCCTAGAGGCAAGTGACGACGATGGACTTGAAGGAGGTAAACGAACTCCCCGATCCGCTAAACAGTGGTTCCCATTTGATTGATTGGATCATGGTGGTGGTTGCCATTGCAGGCGCTAACCACGACACGACGGGGGACAGGGGATCCGGCGCGGCTAGTTCTGTCCACGCGACTGGTGCTGGGCGATGGAGAGGGTTGGTGGTGTAGATCGACGGGGATTGGGGTCGGCGGCGCAGCAGTAGGATAGGCAGGCGGCGCATGACTGAAGGCTATGGTCGTGGATTGTGGAGAGGTTTCCTTTTCCTCTCGTTCGTGGGGATGGAACCAGGTTTTCTACCGGTTTGTTTTTCGTGCGGGATGGGAGCAGACTCGGCCATCCGGTTTTCAGCGTTAGCGACAAGTTTTTCGGGCGGGAGGGCGGAAAGCCGACGTACCACCATCTTGTCGCTTTTGCCTTTAAGAAGTAGTAGAGATGATTCTTCGGGTCAGGTGACGTGACTTACAGGTGGCATAGTGGATAATTGTTTGCAGCTTTAGGGTTAAAAGTGTTTTAAAAAGTGTTGGACCGGGAGAAACACTTCGTGCTTTATTATATACTAGAAAACGTGCCCGTGTGTTGCACCGAAGTGAAAAAAAATTACAGTAAAAAGATGCACAATTAGGATGCAAACACAAGAACATGCTCAATCATCCGCTGTGACATAGGTGATGGCAAGGCCTGCTTTGCCAACGGATTACTAACTCTCGTCATCGTCTTAGAAGATTCTTGGTCTGCTTGATGGTGGTGAGGTCCTCTTTTAATCATCGAAACGGATTACCGACTCTCATCGTCTTTTTAGATGATTCTCGGTTTGCTTGATGGTGAAGACGCATGGAGCTTGCTCAATCATCCGCTTTTATCCATGCAGGCAAGCCCAACAATGTCCCTCCCGTTGCCCATCATCATCAGCACATAGAGATTTCCTGATCAAACCGTCAACATTATTTCTGATTGATTCCCGAGCAGCTAGCTGATATTCAAAGAAACATCTGAAAATATATAAACCGGTGAAACACAGTGTAGGGTAACTGAGGTGGGACTATTGCAAAAAAAAAGTATCTCGTCTCTTTTCTATGTCTTATGATTGTCCGTGCTATTATGCCTGGTCTAAAGCCAGCTAATCTGGCTTATACGGGAGCGGGAGGTGGGAGGTTCAGAGAATTATTGATTGGAAACGAAGAATTAGCGGGGAGGGAAACGACCGTCATGGCCACCATCCGGCCGGCAGCATCCCGTATCGCCATAGATTGCATGCATACGTAAAGAGATCATCAGTACGATCGGCAGGTCCTGATACCTGAAACATATGTATACTGCACGCGTCGTGGGCCTGCAATATTTGAAGATTGCATCATGCACCTGATCAATCGATGCAAAAGAAACTGAGCCGGTTTGCATATAGTGTCGCCCTCGCCCACACAAGAAAAATCGGTCTGTATACCTGAAACATAAAACATATGTATACTACACGCGTCGTGGGCCTGCAATATTTGAAGGTTGCACCTGATCAATCCGATGCACAAAGAAACTGAGCCGGTTCCGGTTTGCATACAGTGTCGCCCTTGCCCACGCAAGAAAAAACGGTCTGTGGCGATTGAAAAAAATTTAAACGGTTATTTGACTTACAAATGGCACAGTGGGTAATATTGGCTAAATTGGGAGGGTAAAACGGTTCAAAAAAGTATTGGACCGGGAGAAACACTTCGTGCTTTATTATTAGGTATATATATAGGTATATATAGATATATAGGTATAGGTATATATATAGATATAGAAGGACGTGTTCGGTAAGGGCATCTTCACTGGCCGACACATATAATCGTTCCAAATGGTCCGTGTGTGTCCGTTTGGGTCGGGCCACGGTTGATATAGGTAGGGTCCGGTCTGTCTGGCCAGCCGTGCTCAGCGGCGCGATCCATTTGTCCGTGCTTGGCCAGCGCTGGTCATGG
Organism: Avena sativa; assembly: GCA_916181665.1. Taxonomy (NCBI): domain Eukaryota; kingdom Viridiplantae; phylum Streptophyta; class Magnoliopsida; order Poales; family Poaceae; genus Avena; species Avena sativa. Next base: position 434,511,144 of record OV702284.1, read on the forward strand.
ATTCATATGTTTGCTAATATTTTCATATAATTAATTTTTTAGAATACAAATAAACTAGACTAGGTAATCAAATTGAAATAGTGCTTACATATAGATAGTTCAGTCTCGTATGGTCCGATGAAAAACAACTAAACCTCAATTAAATTACACAAAATAAATAGAGGATTAAATATTGAGATTTTCCGCAATAGCCTGTATATGTTGAACCAAATCCAGCCGAAGTCGTTTATGGGTTTGCCTATGACGCAAATTTTCATGCACTCGCATGAAATCTTCCCAAGACGCTAGACCTGGTTCTGGCTCAACCAACTGACCCTGAGAGTCCCAGCCTTGGTCCAAGGTGCGGTCATCACGCTCGTCCTTGACGATCATGTTATGCATGATGACACAAGCAGTCATCACATCCCACATCATCTTTGTGATCCAGGTTCTAGAAGGATACCGAACAATAGCCCACCTTGATTGAAGCACACTAAATGCTCGCTCCACATCCTTCCTAGCGGCCTCTTGCTGTTTCGCAAACCTCTTGCACTTCTCATCTCCAGGGTTGTGCATTGTATTCACAAAGGTGGCCCGGGAGGGGTAGATACCGTCAGCAAGATAGTTACCCATATCATATGGATTGCAATTATTCTAATAAGAAATCTGTGGGGCATTGCCTTCTGCCAGCCTAGCAAACATCGGAGACCGCTGCAGCACATTGATATCATTGTTCGATCCAGCCATGCCAAAAAAGGAGTGCCAAATCCAGAGATTATGTGATGTAACGACCTCGAGTATGACGGTGCATCCCTCTACATGCCCTTTGAACTGCCCTTGCCAACCAAAGGGACAGTTATTCCACTTCCAATGCATGTAGTCGATGCTACCAAGCATACCAAGAAACCCCCTTCTATCGTTGATGGACAAAAGTCGGACAGTGTCTTCGGTGTTTGGCTCTCTCAGGTAAACTTTGCCAAACACCGCAATAACCGTTCTGCAAAATCGATACATAGCCTCATGGCATGTGGACTCGCTCATGTGCATGTAGTCGTCGAGGAGGTCACCGGGGACTTCATATGCAAGCTGTCGAATGGCAGCAGAACATTTTTGGTAAGAGGAGAAGTCAATCTTACCGGTGCAATCGTACTTGGCCTCGAAGTAGTTATCATACTCTGTCGCCCTATTGAGAATTTGCAAGAATAGGTCCCTCGACATCCAATAGTGGCGACGGAATGCCTTTTCTTTAAAGACTGGATTAGTTGGATGGAAGTAGTCCTTGTAAAGACGTATGTGGCCATCTTCTCGGTCGCGCTCCTGGTTGGCTTGGCACCGCTTGGACGAGCCACCTCTGCGCGGTGGCAGGAGGTAGTGGTCGTGCACCAACTGTGCAGCCGCTAGCACAATCTCGGTCTCACTGTCGAACTCTTCCTCGGAGGATGACTCCATAAAATTCTTGTAGAAGAACTCTGTTGCCCTTTGGTTGTTGCCCATCTGCAAAGTATGTGGCCGTCAATGTAGGGGTTCGTAGCATGGAAAACAAAAAATTCTACCGCATGCACACAAACAAGCCAAGATCTATCTACTAGATTGTAGCAACGAGTCGATAGAAGCACTCACCCTCGAATATTCCAAAGCGGTTAACGAGAGCAGATTCTCGTGGGTGATGTAGTCGTACACTTGCCGATCTCAAGATCGCGTAGACGATCCCTCCGGCGCTGCGTTCTGGAAGCGCTTCCTGTAGGGTTCGCAGCATAGAAAACAAAAATTTTCCTACGATGTGAACTATATACCAAGATCTATCTACTAGATACAAACAACGGGCGGATGTATATCCGTAGAGAACATACCCTTGAAGACCGACAAAGCTTAACGAGTTCAACTCGTGGTTGATGTAGACGATCTCTTTCCGATCTCAAGATCGAGAGGAAGTCCTAGCGCCGCAAATCAGCAGCGCATCCGTGCTCGCACACACGTTCGAGGCACCGAGCAACCTCCGCCTCCTCGCTCCAGCGATGCAGCGGAAGCACAACTCTTTCTTGCCGAATAGCCACCGGGAACATGTATCTCGCTAGTCCGAGACCATGGGGGATAAATTCTAGAGGGGGAGAGAGATCCTTCACGAGGAGGTGTGAGAGACAAGTGAGGAGGGGGGCTCCTTTTATAGGAGGAGGGGGGGAACCCCAAGGGGGTGGCCGGCGCATGGGGGCTGCCCCCTTGCCCTCCCCTCTTCATGTGGGTGGACACTCCACTCACAAATCTCCTTTAAATTCCCTCCACTCAAAAGTCCACTCAAATTCCCATTAAATTTCTACCAAATTTAATGCAAACTCTCATTAAATAAAACTCTTTTATTTTATTCAGAATTTTGTCAATTACTTTAATGACAAACATTCACAAATAACCCCTTGCTAGAATTCTATTTCACATGCATAACCACTTTATGCAATTTCACCCGAAAACCTGTTTCGGTATCTAGTGAAATAAATTCCTGCGCTTGTTCATTCTTTCGGCATGAAACATTTGCTCCAATTGGATGTCGGTGTCTCTTAAGTGTGTCACCCTACGGTTCGTGAATAATGCGGACATGATCGAGACCCCTCTCGGATCAATAATCAGAAGCGGGATCTGGAGACCCATACTGACTCCCACACATTCAACGATGACTTTCTTGTGATCGTCGGAACCTTTTACGCTAGTATCTTAATCCCTTTGTTTCACGATATATTACATGTCCGAGATTCGATCATCGGTATCTCCATACCTAGTTTGATCTCGTTACCGACATGCACTCTTTTCTCGTTCCTGTGATATAACATTCTAGTGATCAAATCACTTCCTTGCAAGCTAATCAATGTGATATCACCGAGAGGGCCCAGAGTATATCTATCCGTCATCGGGATGAACAAATTCCACTCTCGATCCATGAGCCTCAACATAACACTTTATTAGTTCTGAATCCATCTTTATAATCACCCTGTTACGGTGTGACGTTTGATGTTATCAAGAAACTCTTCCGGTGTTAGTGATTGACATGATCTCATGGTCTAAGGATTAGGATCACTTCGTAAGTTGTTATAGCAATATAAACTCAATGACTTTGATCGTAATGCTATACTTCGGATGAATGTTCATCACACCATTACACTAATGTTGTGATCCCGTTATTAACAACATCCAATGTCCATGATCAGGAAACCTTGATCATCTTGTTAATCAACGAGCTAGTTTATGAGAGAGGCATAACTAGGAACTTTCTGTTTGTTTATTAAACACACATGTATTAACGTTTCCGTATTAATACAATTATAGCATGCAAAATAAACATCTATCATCTACTTGGAATACACATAATAAACACTTTATTATTGCCTCTCAGGGCATATTCCCTTCAGTCTCCCACTTGCACTAGAGACAATAATCTAGTTACATAGTGATAAATCTAACACCCATTGAGTTCTGGTGTTGATCATGTTTTGCTCTAGGGAGAGTTTTAGTCAACGGATCTGCTACATTGAGATCCGTATGTACTTTACAAATCTTTATATCTCCATCCTTGACATGCTCGCGGATGGAGTGAAACCGGCGCTTAATATGTTTGGAATGCTTGTGAGACCTTGGCTCTTTGGCATTGGCAATGGCACCATTGTTGTCACAATAGATCACTATTGGGTCCAACGCGTTTGCCACCACTCCTAGTTCGGATATGAACTCCTTCATCCAAACTGCTTCCTGAGCCGCTTCTGAAGCAGCAACATATTCGGCCTCCGTTGTTGATCCCGCTACCACAGGTTGTTTGGAGCTCCTCCAACTAACCGCTCCGCCATTCATGAGAAATACGTATCCGGATTGAGACTTAGAGTCATCCGGATCGGTGTCAAAGCTAGCGTCGACATAACACTTAGCGACGAGCTCTTCTTCACCTCCGTATACAAGAAACATATCCTTAGTTCTTCGTAAGTACTTAAGGATATTCTTGACCGCTATCCAGTGTTCCGAACCTGGATCCGATTGGTACCTACTAGTCAAACTAATAGCATGTGCCACATCCGGTCTTGTACATAGCATGGCGTACATTATAGAGCCTATGGCTGAAGCATAGGGGACTTTGTCCATTATCTCTCTTTCTTCCGCCGAAGCCGGACTTTGAGTCTTACTCAATGTCTTGCCTTGCAACATAGGTAAGAACCCCTTCTTACTTCCGTCCATTTTAAATTTCTTTAAAATCTTATCAAGGTATGTACTTTGCGATAGCCCTATTAGGCGCCTAGATCTATCTCTATAGATCTTTATGCCTAATATGTATGACGCTTCACCTAGGTCCTTCATTGAAAATTTGCTGTTTAGATAACTTTTAACACTGTTTAAAAGATCTATATCATTTCCGATCAATAATATGTCATCCACATATAATATCAGAAATGCCACATTGCTCCCACTCACTTTCTTGTAAATACAAGCTTCTCCATAAGTTTGGACAAATCCAAACTCTTTGATCACCTCATCAAAGCGGAGATTCCAACTTCGTGATGCTTGCTTCAATCCATAGATGGATCGCTGAAGCTTGCACACCTTGTTAGCATCCTTAGGATCGACAGAACCCTTTGGTTGTATCATATACAACTCTTCTTCAATATTACCATTGAGAAACGCGGTTTTGACATCCATCTGCCATATCTCATAATCGAAATATGCAGCAATTGCTAACATAATCCTAACTGACTTTAGCATCGCTACGGGAGAGAAAGTCTCATCGTAGTCAACTCCTTGAATTTGTCGAAACCCCTTTGCGACAAGTCGAGCTTTATAGACGGTCACACTACCATCAGCATCAGTTTTCCTTTTGAAAATCCATTTGTTCTCCACGGCCTTTCGGTCGTGAGGTAGTTCCACCAAGTTCCAAACTTGATTTTCATACATGGATTCCATCTCGGATTTCATGGCTTCTAACCATTTGTTGGAATCCGGGCTCATCATCGCTTCTTCATACGTCACAGGGTCATCATTTTCATCAACCATGAAATTCATGACAGGATTTCCATACAGCTCGGGAGCTGCACGCGTCCTGTTTGACCTGCGAGGTTCGGTAGTACTCTCTTTCGGAGTTTCATGATCATTATCATTAGTTCCCTCTTCAACAGGTGGAGCCAACTCCGGAACAACTTCCGGCGCTGCGCTACTCGCCATACTTTGAAGAGAAGGTTCCACAACCTCTTCGAGTTCTACCTTTCGACTACTCACACCTTTCGCGAGAAACTCTTTCTCTAGAAAGGATCCATTCTTGGCAACAAAAACCTTGCCCTCGGATCTGTGATAGAAGGAATACCCAATAGTTTCTTTAGGGTATCCTATGAAGACGCATTTTTCCGCTTTGGGTTCGAGTTTATCCGGTTGAAGTTTCTTCACATAAACATCGCATCCCCAAACTTTAAGAAATGACAGCTTAGGTTTGTTTCCAAACCACAATTCATACGGTGTCATTTCAACGGATTTAGATGGTGCCTGATTTAAAGTGAATGCAGCAGTTTCTAGTGCATAACCCCAAAATGACAACGGCAAGTCCGTCAGAGACATCATAGATCGAACCATATCTAATAAAGTACGATTACGACGTTCCGACACTCCATTTCGCTGTGGTGTTCCGGCAGGTGTGAGTTGTGAAACAATTCCACACTCTTTCATGTGAGTGCTAAACTCGTAACTTAGATACTCACCTCCACGGTCGGACCGTAGAAATTTGATCTTTCTATTACGATGATTTTCCACTTCATTCTGAAATTCCTTGAACTTTTCAAAGGTTTCAGACTTGTGTTTCATCAAGTAGATATAACCGTATCTACTCAAATCATCCGTGAAAGTAACAAAATAACGATATCCACCTCGCGCCGACACACTCATTGGACCACATACATCAGAATGTATGGTTTCCAATAAATTTGTCGCCCGTTCCATTGAACCGGAAAACGGCGTTCTAGTCATCTTGCCCATAAGGCATGGCTCACATGTATCAAATGATTCATAATCAAGTGATTCCAAAAGTCCATCCGAATGGAGCTTCTTCATGCGTTTAACGCCAATATGACCTAGACGGCAGTGCCACATATATGCGGATATATCATCATTAAGTTTAATCCTTTTAGCATCAACATTATGAATATGTGTAACATTATCATCGAGATCTAATAGAAATAAACCATTCATCATCGGTGCATGACCATAAAAGATTTCATTCATATAAATGGAACAACCATTGTTCTCGGATTTAAATGAATAACCACTTCGCATCAAACATGATCCAGATACAATGTTCATGCTCAGTGCAGGCACCAGATAACATTTATTTAAGTTTATAACTAATCCCGACGGCAAGTGGAGAGGCAGCGTTCCAACGGCGATCACATCAACGCTTGATCCATTGCCGACACGCATCTTGACCTCACCCCTTGCTAGCGGTCGCTTGTTCCGCAGCCCCTGATTCGAGTTACAAATATTAGCAACTGAACCGGTATCAAATACCCAGGTGCTACTGCGAGCACTAGTCAAGTACACATCAATAACATGTATATCATATATACCTTTGTTTGCCTTGCCGGCCTTCTTGTCTGCCAGATACTTGGGGCAGTTGCGCTTCCAGTGGCCAGTCCCCTTACAATAGTAGCACTCGGTATCAGACTTAGGTCCAACTCGGGGTTTCTTTTCAGGCACGGCAACAGGCTTGCCGCCCTTACTACCCTTCCGTTTTCCCTTCTTGTCTTTCTTGAAACCAGTGTTCCTATTGATCATCAACACTTGATGTTCCTTTTTGATCTCCACTTCTGCAGTTTTAAGCATTGACAGAAGCTCGGGGAGAGACTTCTTCATGCCTTGCATATTATAGTTCATCACGAAGCTCTTATAGCTAGGTGGCAGAGACTGCAGAACACGATGGATGCCTAAGTCAATGGGAATCGATATTCCCAAGGACACAAGCTTATCGGCGTAACCCGACATCTTGAGTACATGCTCACTAACGGAGTTGTGCTCTTCCATCATGCAGCTAAAGAACTTTTCTGAAGCGTTGTAGCTCTCTACAGCAGCATGTGTGTCGAAAATCATTTTCAACTCACCCATTGTATCAAATGCATTGCCGTTTTCGAAACGCTTTCGAAGTTCCGGCTCTAGCCCATACAATATGCCGCAATGAACTAAGTTGTGGTCCTCCTGACGAGTCTGATAGACATTCTTCTCCTCGTCAGGGGCATCATCAAAAGGTGGGGGGCCTAACGGCGCTTCTAGCACATATTGCTTTTGTGCAGCAAAGAGGAGAATCCTCAAATTCATGGCCCATTCGGTAAAGTTGCTACCGTTCGTTGCTAGTTTCTCTTTCTCCATGAACACATTGAAATTAAAAGCAGGTGGTGCCATCTACAACAGAATTTGTAAAGTTTAGACTAAGTGTATGATAGATTGAGTTCAACTAATCTTTATTACGAATGAACTCCCACTCAAAAACGACATCCCTCGTGCCTTTTTGGTGATTACATGAACCAAATCCACTACACCAAGTCCGATCATCACGTGAGTCGGTATAGCTTCAAAGGCGAGCATCAAATGGGCATCATATCAACTATATGACTCATGCTTAACCTTTCGGTCTGTGTTCCGAGGCCATGTCTGTACATGCTAGGCTCGCCAAGTTAGAACCTTAGTATTCGCATGTGTAACTGTTTTACACCCGAAATATGGTCGTGGATCCAAGAACACCCGATCATCACGTGATGTCTTGGAGCGACGAAAACATAATCGGTGCATACTAAAGGAAGAACACATTCTTATCTTGATATTTAAATGAGGGATCATCTTATTATGCTAACAAAGCGCTAAACAAGCAATATAAGATGCTATCAAACATCATATGTTTATTAGTGAAATTATATGGTTCCCGCAGATGATCTCTATCATGTGCATCGTGGTATGATCATTATCATACCTATATGTGTAAATCCAAGGTCTATGGATTTTACACGCTATGTGTGTTGTAAGAGTATCATCTCATACTTCTACTTACAACACTACCATATCATAACACTAGCCCAGCAACAATCTAAACTAGACGCCTCTAATTTATCCATTGCAAGTTTTACGTGGCTTAGGGCTTTCGAGATAGAACCGTTCTTACCTACGAACATGAACCACAACGAGGATAATCAAATTGTTGACAACTCGCTTGCAAAATAGATATTGACTATAGTAGGAGAGACAGACACCCGCTAGCCACTTATGCAAACTAGTTGCATGTCAAGCGTGGAACAGGTCTCATGTGCGAGGACATGTAAAGTTTGTCCGGGCCGCTTCATCCCACTATGCCACCAATATCCAAAATTACAACAAAGGAGCAACAACATGATCATCATCGCCCACATACTCATATGTGTACTACCCGTGTAAAGTATCTACGCATAGATCCGGCTCTGATACCATTGTAGGGTTCGCAGCATAGAAAACAAAAATTTTCCTACGATGTGAACTATATACCAAGATCTATCTACTAGATACAAACAACGGGCGGATGTATATCCGTAGAGAACATACCCTTGAAGACCGACAAAGCTTAACGAGTTCAACTTGTGGTTGATGTAGACGATCTCTTGCCGATCTCAAGATCGAGAGGAAGTCCTAGCGCCGCAAATCAGCAGCGCATCCGTGCTCGCACACACGTTCGAGGCACCGAGCAACCTCCGCCTCCTCGCTCCAGCGATGCAGCGGAAGCACAACTCTTTCTTGCCGAATAGCCACCGAGAACATGTATCTCGCTAGTCCGAGACCATGGGGGATAAATTCTAGAGGGGGAGAGAGATCCTTCACGAGGAGGTGTGAGAGACAAGTGAGGAGGGGGGCTCCTTTTATAGGAGGAGGGGGGGAACCCCAAGGGGGTGGCCGGCGCATGGGGGCTGCCCCCTTGCCCTCCCCTCTTCATGTGGGTGGACACTCCACTCACAAATCTCCTTTAAATTCCCTCCACTCAAAAGTCCACTCAAATTCCCATTAAATTTCTACCAAATTTAATGCAAACTCTCATTAAATAAAACTCTTTTATTTTATTCAGAATTTTGTCAATTACTTTAATGACAAACATTCACAAATAACCCCTTGCTAGAATTCTATTTCACATGCATAACCACTTTATGCAATTTCACCCGAAAACCTGTTTCGGTATCTAGTGAAATAAATTCCTGCGCTTGTTCATTCTTTCGGCATGAAACATTTGCTCCAATTGGATGTCGGTGTCTCTTAAGTGTGTCACCCTACGGTTCGTGAATAATGCGGACATGATCGAGACCCCTCTCGGATCAATAATCAGAAGCGGGATCTGGAGACCCATACTGACTCCCACACATTCAACGATGACTTTCTTGTGATCGTCGGAACCTTTTACGCTAGTATCTTAATCCCTTTGTTTCACGATATATTACATGTCCGAGATTCGATCATCGGTATCTCCATACCTAGTTTGATCTCGTTACCGACATGCACTCTTTTCTCGTTCCTGTGATATAACATTCTAGTGATCAAATCACTTCCTTGCAAGCTAATCAATGTGATATCACCGAGAGGGCCCAGAGTATATCTATCCATCATCGGGATGAACAAATTCCACTCTCGATCCATGGGCCTCAACATAACACTTTATTAGTTCTGAATCCATCTTTATAATCACCCTGTTACGGTGTGACGTTTGATGTTATCAAGAAACTCTTCCGGTGTTAGTGATTGACATGATCTCATGGTCTAAGGATTAGGATCACTTCGTAAGATGTTATAGCAATATAAACTCAATGACTTTGATCGTAATGCTATACTTCGGATGAATGTTCATCACACCATTACACTAATGTTGTGACCTCGTTATTAACAACATCCAATGTCCATGATCAGGAAACCTTGATCATCTTGTTAATCAACGAGCTAGTTTATAAGAGAGGCATAACTAGGAACTTTCTGTTTGTTTATTAAACACACATGTATTAACGTTTCCGTATTAATACAATTATAGCATGCAAAATAAACATTTATCATAAACAAGGAATATGATAATAACCACTTTATTATTGCCTCTCGGGCATATTCCCTTCAGTCTCCCACTTGCACTAGAGACAATAATCTAGTTTGAAAACTCTGCGTATTGAACACCTATGGCTTTCCGGTGTTCCATATACGCAATTGCAAGTGGTTAACATAATCTACGGATCTGACGCTTCAGGTCCGTGTGTATTTGCATGTCTTTGCGTCTTCACGCATCACTCATTCTCCAATGAGATGGCATTGTATAAATTTGGTCTTTCGGTGAGACCTTTAGTTCCTTGGGGTTAAAACACGTCGATACTATTGTCATACAATATATCTTTAGTGTTAGCCCGTTGCGAACCACACCTTAGTTTGATAACAAACTACTTGACACAAATTCCCTCCTTTGCTGCTACTATAGCAGTCATATACTTAGCCTTTTGTTGTAGTATTCGTCACAATGTCTTAACTTTGGAACTCTTCCAAATCCATCATGGAAACTTTCTTTCCATTTCATTGTGCCACCCATAGTTTAAATTGAGATAAACTTAATTTGTATATTGTGACAAAACTAGTATCAATGTAACGTCTTACAATGAACTATTTGTAATTGTTTGTCACCTCTACACAAATATATTCTTAGTTCTTCCAAAAGATCATAAGAATATCCTCACTATCGTCCAATGATCATTTTATGATTCATTCTGGTATATGCTCATAACACTTAGAGCATAGGACATATCTGGATGTGTACATATCATGGTATGATTGATCAAGACATTCTTGTGATTTTACTCATCAAGTGTCAAAGCACTTGAATCTTGTTTCACTTATCAAGTGTCGATACACTTGAATCTTGATTCAATTCCTTTCCATGCGACAAGAACCGTTTCTTGTTGATTCTATATTGAACTCCTTCAATATCTCATATATGTACGTTTGGCACAACCATATTGGCGTTACAGTCTATCCACTATAGACATTCACGCTAAATATTCGGGTTTTGCCTAAGTCTTTCATCAAAATGAAATTCTTAACCTTTGTCAATAAAATATACATCATTTCTAATCAACAAGATGTCCTCCACATAATGTATTAGAAATATGTCTTAGCGCTCCCACTTAATTTCTTGCAAATGCAAGCATCTTCATCGTCTCCTGATGAAAACTCTTTTTCATCACGGTGAAGATTCCAACTCCGCGATGCTTACTTCAACCATTGAAGTTTGCATGCCCTTTTTAGCATCCTTTGAATTAACAAAACCCTTTGGATGGTGTCATGTACACGTCCTAGGTAACCATTCTATTAGAAGAACTTTGTTTTGTTTATTCATCTACCATATACCAAATTATATGTAGTGGTTGCTACTTTAATCCGTCCAGACTAAATATCGCTATGAAAGATCAAATCTTGTCATAGTCAACTCCTTGAACATTGTCGTAAAATATTTTACGACATGTCGACTATTTCATAGATGTGAAACATTCATGTCTGTTTCTTTATAGATCCAAATACGACCGATAGGTTTTTACACCTTTCCGGAGGGTCTTCCAAGTTCAAAACTTGATTTCTCGTGTATGGAACTATCACGGATTTTATGGCTTCAAGCCATTTGACGGAGTCAGGGCCCATCATCTCTTCTTTGCATATAGCCGGTTCATCATTGTCAAACAATAATGATTTACTCTCAAATCTTAGTATTTGATTGTTTATTCGACCGACTTGGTTCAATAGGAACTTAGATCTCTGTGACCGCAACATTTGAGGCACATAATCCATGAGCATTCTGGCTGCCTCCGGAACATTTTCCGGCGCTGCGCAACTCAGCATATTTAGTTAAGGTTCGTTAACCTTATCAAAGTTCTATTGTCCTCCCACTTAACTTTTACGAAAAAATTCCTTTTTCAAGAAACTTCATGTTTCAAGCGACAAACCCTTTTGTCCTTGGTGTTATGGAGGAATAACCAATTGTTATTCGAAATAACCTACAAAGACATGCTCATCCGACTTTGGTTGTAAACATCTTACTTATGTTTAGCATACCAAAATTTAAGAAATGACAACTTGGGTTTTACCCCAAACCATAACTTCCATGGTGTCATTTCACCGGATCAAGATGGAGCTCTTTTCAGTGTAAAAGCGGTAGTCTCTAAAGCTTTAATCTTTTAAAACATAATGGCAGTTTTATAAATAACACCTTTGATCCAACCATGTCAAACAAGGTTTCCTTACAAATCTCAAACACTCCATATTCCTATGGTGTTTCGGGAGATGTAAATCTAGGTGTTTTGATAAACTTGTAACTCAAATAAATCCCTTTTATGATTAAATCATAATTCATTTATTTTTCTTGTTACACTTGTAACTCAAATAAATCCCTTATGATAAAATCATAAACCATTTATTTTCTTGTTAGAATGATTTTCACTTCATCTTGAAAGTCTTTGAAACATTTTCAAATATTTCATACTTCATCTCATTAAGTGAACATTCACTCAAATTTTCCGGAGAAAGTATATGAAGTTGAAACCCATCGCTTACGACTATAAATAATGGACTACATACATCGATATGTATAAATTCCAATATTTTAGTCGTTCGTTCTTCTTTGGCCTTTGAACGAAGTTTTTAATTATCCCGAGGAAAGTCTCACAAGCGTCACTTGATCAAATCAAAAACTCCAAAAATCCATGAAAATGGAGATTCTTCATGTTTTCTTTCCAATATAATTTAAACGGCGATGTCACTTCGTAAGTGATCTTTCAATCATTTGTCTTGCGACATTTTAGCATTAGGTTTTATGGATGTGATTTCTCCAACTAGATTTGTAAATCATCCATCTTATATGGAATACGGTAATTATTTGAACAACCTTTGTTCTTATAATACCTGATTCAAATAACAATTATTAAAACAAATCTTGAAGTCAAGCTTTGATGTCAACGAGAAATACAAACAACGGTTTGTTTGTTTTCGATGAACATCATCACATATTCTCTTGCTAGTTACTTAGGCCATTGTGGTTCATGAATTGCGTCGTTCCGTATGAAATTTCATACCAACCAATTCGGTATCCAATACCCAAGAACCACATTGTTTAACAAGCAAAGAATACAACCATAACATGTATATCATCCATATACCTAAATTGGATATTTCCAATCTTTTCTTTTCTGCCAAATATATTTTATAGATTCTCTTTCAGCATTTCCTTTTCCTTTTAAAAGAATCTATCAACATCAAAAGTGGCGCCATATACATGACACATAGTCCAAAGCATGTATATTCAAATAATAATACCTTTGGACTTGCACTTTGAAGTAGATCACCATCATCAAAATGATCGGTATTCTTTCAAAATCCATTCTTTAGTAATCTTTTAGTGTAGTAAACACTTTACATACATCTTCTATTCATCCTTATCATGACGACTTTCATGATCAAGCCAATTTAGCTTATAAAGGAGAATCGTGAGTATAACATTGCTTTCCAAAACCCTTTTGGATGATTAGGATGTCTAGCATCTCCAACCTTCGTAAATTCTCATTCAATATGAGAACATATATTATACTCTATCATATTGCAACCAAAACATTGTTTCAGATATCGTTATATCTGCCACACATGATGGTTTCTGAAACAATTCTTTCAGCTCCTAGATAAACTTGATATTAAAACAATCAAGAATCGTGGAGGCAAATCATGATACTTAAGATACTAACACTGGAATTTTAACTCTCGATTTAATACCAATTATTAAATTTCACGGAGTAAATAGAGTTTGCTGAAAGTTTGCAATAGGACTTTAAACTTTGATTGACACTCAACACAATACGATACCAGTTCGTAAAGTAAATATCCAGAATTCTATAGTTCTATTATCTCAATTACAACTATGCATAAGGTGGTGAACGAATGCCAATGACTACAACAAATTATGCAAATTCACTTTGATTTAATTTATGATAAATTGAGTTCTACTAATCCAAATTAGAAATGAACTCCCACTCAAAAACGACATCCCTCGTGTCTTTTTGGTGATTACATGAACCAAATCCACTACACCAAGTCCGATCATCACGTGAGTCGGCGTAGCTTCAAAGGCGAGCATCCATATGGTCATCATATCAAAACATATGACTCATGCTTAACCTTTCGGTCCGTGTTCCGAGGCCATGTCTGTACATGCTAGGCTCGCCAAGTAAGAACCTTAGTATTCGCGTGTGTAACTGTCTTACACCCGAGATATGCTCGTGGATTCAAGTACACCCGATCATCACGTGATGTCTTGAAGCGACGAAACATTGCCGGTGCATACTTAAGGAAGAACACATTTTTATCTTGATATCTAAATGAGGGATCATCTTATTATGCTAATAAAACGCCAAACAAGCAATATAAGATGCAATCAAACATCACATGTTTATAAGTGAAATGATATGGTTCCCGCATATGATCTCCATCATGTGCACCATAATATGATCTCTATCATACCTTTATGTGTAAGGCCAAGGTCTATGGAACTTACACGCTATGTGTGTTGTAAGAGTATCATCTCATACTTCTACTTACAACATCACCATATCATAACACTAGCCCAGCAACAATCTAAACTAGACGCCTCTAATTTATCCATTGCAAGTTTTACGTGGCTTAGGGCTTTCGAAGATAGAACCGTTCTTACCTACGAACATGAACCACAACGAGGATAACCAAATTGTTGACAACTCGTTGCAAATTAGATATTGACTATAGTAGGAGAGACAGACACCCGCTAGCCACTTATGCAAAACTAGTTGCATGTCAAGCGTGGAACAGGTCTCATGTGCGAGGACATGTAAAGTTTGTCCGGGCCGCTTCATCCCACTATGCCACCAATATCCAAAGTACAACTAAGAAGCAATAAAATGATCATCATCGCCCACATACTCATATGTGTACTACCCGTGCAAAGCATCTACGCATAGATCCGGCTCTGATACCACTGTAGGGTTCGCAGCATAGAAAACAAAAATTTTCCTACGATGGGAACAACTATGTACCAAGATCTATCTACTAGATACAAACAACGGGCGGATGTATATCCGTAGAGAACATACCCTTGAAGACCGACAAAGCTTAATGAGTCCAAACTCGTGGTTGATGTAGACGATCTCTTGCCGATCTCAAGATCGAGAGGAAGTCCTAGCGCCACAAAACAGCAGCGCATCCGTGCTCGCACACACGTTCGAGGCACCGAGCAACCTCCGCCTCCTCGCTCCAGCGATGCAGCGGAAGCACAACTCTTTCTTGCCGAAAAGCCACCGGGAACATGTATCTCGCTAGTCCGAGACCATGGGGGATAAATTCTAGAGGGGGAGAGAGATCCTTCACGAGGAGGTGTGAGTGAGAAGTGAGAGGAGGGGCTCCTTATATAGGGGAGGGGGGGCAGCCCAAGGGGGCATGGCCGCCGGCCATGGAGGGTGCCCCCACCTCTCCCTCATTCATGTGGGTGGACACTCCACTCACAAAAAGCCCTTTAAATTTCCTCCACTCAAAAGTCCACTCAAATTCCCATTAAATTTCCACCAAATTTAATGCAAACTCTCATTAAATAAAACTCTTTTATTTTATTCAGAATTTTGTCAATTACTTTAATGACAAACATTCACAAATAACCCCTTGCTAGAATTCTATTTCACATGCAGAAACACTTTCTGCAATTTCACCCGAAAATCCGTTTCGGTATCTAGTGAAATAAATTCATGCGCTTGTTATTCTTTTCGGCATGAAACTTTTGCTCCAAATGGATGTTGGTGTCTCTTAAGTGTGTCACCCTACAGTTCGCGAATAATGCGGACATGATCGAGACCCCTCTCGGATCAATAATCAGAAGCGGGATCTGGAGACCCATACTGACTCCCACACATTCAACGATGACTTTCTTGTGATCGTCGGAACCTTTTACGCTAGTATCTTAATCCCTTTGTTTCACGATATATTACATGTCCGAGATTCGATCATCGGTATCTCCATACCTAGTTTGATCTCGTTACCGACATGCACTCTTTTCTCGTTCCTGTGATATAACATTCTAGTGATCAAATCACTTGCTTGCAAGCTAATCAATGTGATATCACCGAGAGGGCCCAGAGTATATCTATCCGTCATCGGGATGAACAAATTCCACTCTCGATCCATGGGCCTCAACATAACACTTTATTAGTTCTGAATCCATCTTTATAATCACCCTGTTACGGTGTGACGTTTGATGTTATCAAGAAACTCTTCCGGTGTTAGTGATTGACATGATCTCATGGTCTAAGGATTAGGATCACTTCGTAAGATGTTATAGCAATATAAACTCAATGACTTTGATCGTAATGCTATACTTCGGATGAATGTTCATCACACCATTACACTAATGTTGTGACCTCGTTATTAACAACATCCAATGTCCATGATCAGGAAACCTTGATCATCTTGTTAATCAACGAGCTAGTTTATAAGAGAGGCATAACTAGGAACTTTCTGTTTGTTTATTAAACACACATGTATTAACGTTTCCGTATTAATACAATTATAGCATGCAAAATAAACATTTATCATAAACAAGGAATACGATAATAACCACTTTATTATTGCCTCTCGCGCATATTCCCTTCAGTTGTATCCCAAGGTCTCCGACATGGATTCGACGCAACCGAAGATCGCCTGCCCAGAGCGCCAAGACCGCCCCACGGATTCCGAAGCCGTTCCTAGAACCCGAAGACCGGTCCCGCCGAACGCCAAGATCTTCAGACGGGTCCGAGGACATCGAGACCCCGGTGCGACAAGTGCTCCTCCCCGGATGCCAAGCTCGTCGAGGACCCGGAACGTCGAGTGCTCCTTTACGGATCCGAAGCCGCCAAGATCGCCGTGGAACGACAAGCACTTCACCCCGGACGCCAAGTCCGACCCGACCTGCGGACCCGACAAGATCTTCGTGACGATAAGAACGACACCGACCCGGAAGAATCCGATGCGCCCCGACACCGAACCAAGTCCTCCTTCCCGGACGCCGTTTCCGCCGAGAACGAATTCGCCGAACCCTGAACCCTGAGACCGAACCCCGAACCCCGGAAAAACACCAAGCTCGCCGAACCCTAATGTGTGACCCCTTCCTCGAGCCCTATTTTATAAATGTAATATCAAATTATTGCATATTAAGTTGTCATTCTCGCATGCATATTTGTGTGGTTTGGGGGCCTTATGCCGATTCACCTTATAATTAAATATGGGGCCATATGCGGGCAAATCTAGTCTTATATTGGACCCATTTAAATTTGTGTAGCGAACCGGTGATATATTTTGCCATGTTAAGACAACATTTAATTTGCGGGGTAGATAAATAACTTGAACCGTTTAAATAATTGTCGGGACCCCGGTTCCGCTTAATATGGCCTAATTGCATTGCACCCTTGCCATGTCATACATCATTCATGCATCATGCCCGATCTTTTGCTGTAGTATTAAATATTGCATCCGGTGTTTATTCTAGTGTTTTGCTTCTTCGCGGATAAGGCCGTTGAGTTGATGCGAGTGTCGACCCGATCTTCGGATGAACCTTCGGCAATGTTTTCAGGCGAGCATCCCTTCCCCTTCTACCTATTTGGCATTTATAGTCTTTATTCCCTCCTGTTGATCTTCTGCTATCTGTGTTGCGTTGCTCTAGTTTTCGTACCCGTGATATCCCTTGCAGCCATATATTGCCTTGGACACCTCCTATTACCTGTTGTTTGGTAGCTAGTTGGACCTGCGCGTCGTAGTCGCTTTCTCAAGTGCCGTTGCGTGTCGTCAAGTACCACAGTTGTTGGAGTATGGCCGCATGTTGGATGTTGGAGATGATCATGGCTTTACTTATCGTTCACTTTAATTACTGTTTAACAACTAAAATTGAAGTAAGTAAGCAGAGGCACAGGTGGGCAATAGATGTTATTTGGTTGTTAACCGTCCACTTGTGTGTTGGAGATATGCCCTAGAGGCAATAATAAATGTAGTTATTATTATATCTTTGTGTTTATGATAAATGTTTATATTCATGCTATAATAGTATTAACAAGGATGCTTTGATGACATCAAACACCACACCATAACTAGGTGGCTATAAAGGTGGCATTGAGTGTTCGGAAAGTATGGGTTGAGGCACATGGATCAAGAGTGGGATTTGTCCATCCATATGACGGATAGATATACTTTGGGCCCTCTCGGTGGAATGTCATCCAATTAGCTTGCAAGCATGTGACTGGCTCACAAGGGATCACATACCACGGGAACGAGAAAAGAGTACTTATTAGTAACAAGGTTGAACTAGGTATGCAGCGATACCTGTTGGAGATATGCCCTAGAGGCAATAATAAATGTAGTTATTATTATATCTTTGTGTTTATGATAAATGTTTATATTCATGCTATAATGGTATTAACAAGGAAACATTAATACTTGTGTGAATTGTAAACTTAAATTGAAGTCCCTAGTATAGCCTCTATACTTCACTAGCTTGTTGGTTAATAGATGATTGTGGTTTCCCTATCATGAACATTGAGATGTTGTTAACAACAAGATCATATCGTTAGGAGAATGATATGATGGACATACTCCTATAGATAAGCATAGCATAAAGATCAAGTCATTTCAATAGTTCAATTGCTATATGCTTTCTGATACATAGTAACCTAATTCCTTCGACCATGAGATCATGCATATCACCTTTACCGGATGAATGCTTTGATGTCATCAAACACCACACCGTAACAGGGTGGCTATAAAGGTGGCATTGAGTGTTCGGAAAGTATTGGTTGAAACACATGGATCAAGAGTGGGATTTGTCCATCCATATGACGGATAGATATTCTCTGGGCCCTCTCGGTGAAATGTCATCCAATTAGCTTGCAAGCATGTGACTGGGTCACAAGGGATCACATATCACGGGAACGAGAAAAGAGTACTTATCAGTAACGAGGTTGAACTAGGTATGCAGAGATACTGACGATCATAACCTCGGATAAGTAACATATCGTGAGACAAAGGGAAATTGGTATCGTATGTAAATGGTTCATTCGATCGCAAAGTAATCGTAGAAATATGTGGGAACCATATGAATTTCCAGATTCCTCTATTGGTTATTGTTCGGAGAAGTGTCTCGATCATGTCCGCATAATTCACGAACCGTAGGGAGACACACTTAAGGATTCGACGTTGTTTGAGTAGTTATGGTATTATGAGAAAGAGACCGAATGTTGTTCGGAGTCTCGGATGGGATCCGGGATATCACGAGGTGATCCGGAATGGTCCGGAGAATAAGATTCATATAAGGAAAGTCCCGTTTCGGAGTTGGGGAATGGTTCCGGTGTTTTCATCGGGAACATTCTAGAAGGTCCCGGAATGTCCGGCACTCCGGAGGGGGAAGGGGTACATGAATGTGTCATTACATGTTGGAATGATTGCATCATGTACTTAGTGTTCTCGCTGTCCGAAATAAAGGGTTAATTCAAATCCTAATTGAAAAAGTCAAACTGCCAGTTTTCGGTCAAACTGCCAGTTTTCGGAAAGAGGAGAAAGAGGAGGAGGTGGAGGCCGAGTTGGGGAGGGATTCCTCCCCTTGGCCGGCGCCTCCCAAGGCCGACTTGGGGAGGGACTCCCCTCCCCTTGGCCGGCCCTCCCACCTATAAAAGGAGGGGCAGGGCCTCCTCCTCTAGACACAAGTTTCCTACCCTCTAAACCTAAACCCTAGATCTAAACCCCGGTTTAGAGCTATTTTGGTTTAGAGCCTTCTAATTGGTTTAGAGCCCTCTAATTGGTGTGTCTAATTACTAGACCACTAATAGCCTCTCTCATAAGCTCCACCATACTCGCACCGGCTTAAGGCGAAGCCCTGCGGGATCTCCCCTCCACCTCCGGTACCACGCCGTTGTGCTGCCGGAATCGCGAGGAGAGTGCTACAACCTCCGCTGCCTGCTGGAACAAGGGAGAGGAAGGTCTTCGTCGAGTACCGAACGTGTGACCGACTACGGGAGCGCTGCTGGAACGTGGCGCCGGAAGGATCGTCTACGCGATCTTGAGATCGGAAAGAGTACGACTACATCACCCACGAGAATCTGCTCTCGTTAAACACTTTGGAATCTTCGAGGGTGAGTTATTCCATCGACTCGTTGCTGCAATCTAGTAGATAGATCTTGGCTTGTTTGTTTGTATGCGATAGAAATTTTTTGTTTTCCATGCTACGAACCCCTACAGTGGTATCAGAGCCGTGTCTATATGTAGATCTGTTGCACGAGTAGAACACAATGGTCATTGTGGGCGTTGATGCTTTTATTGTAGATTGCTTTGCGTGTACTTTGCATCTTGCGGTATGTTGGGATGAAGCGGCCCGGGCTAACCTTACATGACATCGTTCATGAGACTTGCTCCACGCTTGACATGCAACTCGTATTGCATAAGTGGCTTTGCGGGTGCCTGTTTCTCCTAGCATAGTAAAGATCCAATTTACAACGGGTAATCAACAATGCTAGTATCAATGTTGTGGTTCTTGTTCGTAGGTTAGAACGACACTTATTGAAAGCCCCAAACCACGTAAAATATGCAAAGAAAGTAGAAGCGTCTAACTTTGTTTTGCAGGGGTGTGCAGTGATGTGATATGGCCATGATTGTGATTATATTTGATGTATGCAATGTTCCTTATTGTAAGTTGGCAACCGGCAGGAGCCATATGGTTGTCTTTAAATTCTGTTAAGACCTGCGTGTCTATTCAAAATAGTTGTAATAGTTGAAGCTGGTGGACGACAACCATGAAGAAGCGTCATTGACCTTGATGCTATGCCGGTGATGATGGAGATCATGTTCGTGCTTGAAGATGGAGATCGGAAGCACAAAGAAGAAAGGCCATATCATATCACATATTATGAATTGCATGTGATGTTAATCCTTTATGCATCTTGTATTGCTTAGTAGACAACGGTAGCATTATAAGATGATCCCTCATGCACATAAATTTCAAGTTCTAAAGTGTTCACCCTTAGTATGCACCGTTGCCAAAGCTTGTTGCTTCGAAGCACCACGTGATGATCGGGTGTCTTTGATTCCGCGGGTGAATACAACGTAAGCAAGCCAGATTTGCTTATGCGGTAGCTAAGGTTTGATCTTGACGAGCCTAGCATGTACAGACATGGCCTCAGGAACACGGATCGCCGAAAGGTAAAGCATGAATCATATAGTAGATGTGATGAACATGATGATTGTTCGCCATTAAAACTATATCAGCTCTCGTGATGATCGGTGTTGATGTAGTGGATTTGGTTCGTGTGATCACTAAAACAATGTGAGGGATGTTGTTTTGAGTGGGAGTTCACCTAGTTTAATTTCATTAATTAATTTGAACTCAATTTGTCATAAACTTAGTCTAAACTATTGCAAATATGTTGTAGATCAATGGCAGCCCCTACCATCAATTTTAATGCGTTCCTAGAGAAAGAAAAGTTGAAAAACAATGGAAGCAACTTCGCGGATTGGTTCCGCAATTTGAGGATTGTCCTCACAGCTGGTAATTTGACCTATGTGCTGGATGCACCGCTGGGTGACCCACCTGCAGCTGATGCTACCGATGAAGTAAAGAATGTTTACCTCGCTCGGAAGAATCAGTACTCCATAGTTCAGTGTGCTATCTTGTATGGTTTAGAATCGGAGCTTCAGAAAAGGTTTGAAGAGTCAGACCCATATGATATTGTCGAGGATCTCAAATTAATCTTTGAGACTCATGCGGCAATTGAAAGTTATGAAGCTTCTGAAAAGTTCTTTAACTGCAAGATGGAAGAGGGTAGCTCCGTCAGTGAGCATGTGCTTAAAATGTCTGGGCACGCGAATAAACTTCAAAGCTTGGGTATAGTGATTCCTAATACTTTGGGGGTTTACCGCATCCTCCAATCACTACCACCAAGTTACAAGAACTTTGTGATGAACTACAACATGCAGAACATGAACAAAGAGTTGCCAGAACTATTTGCTATGTTAAAATCTGCAGAAGTGGAGATTAAGAAAGAGCACCAAGTGTTGATGGTCAATAAGACCACCAAATTCAAGAAAGGCAAGTCTGAGCAGAAGGGACACTTCAAGAAGGGTGGTAAGAAAGTTACCATGCCGACGAAGAAGACCAAGGCTAGACCCAAGCCTGATACTGAGTGCTTTTACTGCAAGGGAGAAGGTCACTGGAAGCGGAATTGCCCAAAGTACTTGGCGGATTTGAAGAACGGCAACATCAAGAAGAAAGGTATATATGATATACATGTTATTGATGTGTATCTCACTAGTATTCGTAGTAGTGCCTGGGTATTTGATACTGGTTCGGTTGCTCATATTTGCAACTCGAAATAGGAGCTGCAGAATAAACGGAAGCTAGCGAAGAACGAGGTGACGATGCGCGTAGGAAACGGATCAAAGGTTGATGTGATCGCGGTCGGCACGCTACCTCTTAATCTACCATCGGGATTAGTTTTATACTTAAATAATTGTTATTTGGTGCCTGCGTTGAGCATGAACATTATATCGGGATCTTGTTTATTGCGAGACGGTTACTTGTTTAAATCCGAGAATAATGGTTGTTCGATTTATATGAGTAATATGTTTTATGCACATGCACCTTTGATAGATGGTCTATTCTTGTTGAATCTCGATAGTAGAAATACACATATTAATAACATTGAAGCTAAACGATTGAAATCAAGCGATAACTCGACCTATATGTGGCACTGTCGTCTTGGTCACATTGGAGTGAAGCGTATGAAGAAACTCCATTCCGATGGACTTCTTGAATCACTTGATTTTGAATCACTTGAAAGATGCGAAGCATGTCTGATGGGTAAAATGACTAAAGACTCCATTTTCTGGTATGATGGAGCGAGCTACAGACTTATTGGAAATCATACATACCGATGTGTGTGGTCCAATGAGTGTAGCATCGCGCAGTGGTTATCGTTATGTTCTTACCTTCACAGATGACTTGAGTAGATATGGATATATCTATTTCATGAAACATAAGTCCGAAACTTTCGAGAAGTTTAAGGAGTTTCAAAGTGAGGTAGAGAATCAACGTAACAAGAAGATTAAATTTCTACGTTCTGATCGTGGAGGTGAATATCTAAGTTACGAGTTTGGCGAGCATTTGAAGAAATGTGGAATACTTTCGCAGTTGACACCGCCGGGAACACCACAGCGTAATGGTGTGTCTGAACGTCGTAATCGAACTCTCTTAGATATGGTTCGTTCTATGATGTCACTTACAGATTTACCGCTATCATTTTGGGGTTATGCATTAGAAACAGCCGCATTCACTTTAAATAGGGCACCGTCTAAATCCGTTGAAACGACACCGTATGAATTATGGTTTGGGAAGAAACCTAAATTGTCGTTCCTTAAAGTTTGGGGGTGCGAAGCCTATGTAAAGAAGTTACAGCCGGACAAGCTTGAACCCAAAGCGGAAAAATGCGTCTTCATAGGATACCCAAAGGAAACTATTGGGTATACCTTCTATCATAGATCCGAAGGCAAAATCATCGTTGCTAAGAATGGATCCTTTCTAGAGAAGGAATTTCTCTCGAAAGAAGTGACTGGAAGGAAAGTAGAACTCGACGAGGTTGTCGAACCTTCTCTCGAAATTGCGAGCAGCGCAGCACCGGAAGAAGTTCCTGTGGTGCCTACACCAATAAGAGAGGAAGCTAATGATGGTGATCATGAAACTTCGGTTGAAGTTACTACAGAGCCTCGGAGGTCAACGAGAACTCGTACCACTCCAGATTGGTATGATTCTATTATGAATGTCATGTTGGTGGACAACACCGATGACCCCGAGACATATGAGGAAGCGATGATGAGCCCAGATTCCAATAAATGGCAAGAAGCCATGAAATCCGAGATTGGATCCATGTACGAAAACCAAGTATGGACTTTGGTGGACTTACCGGATGGCCGAAAGGCTGTCGAGAACAAATGGATTTTCAAGAAGAAAACAGATGCTGATGGTAATGTTACTGTCTATAAAGCTCGACTTGTCGCAAAAGGGTTTCGACAAATTCAAGGAGTTGACTACGATGAGACTTTCTCACCAGTAGCGAAGCTAAAGTCTGTGAGGATTATGTTAGCAATCGCTGCATATTATGATTATGAGATATGGCAGATGGATGTCAAAACAGCATTCCTCAATGGAGACATTGATGAAGAGTTGTATATGATGCAACCCAAAGGTTTTGTCGATCCTAAAGATGCTAACAAGGTATGCAAACTTCAACGGTCCATCTATGGATTGAAGCAAGCATCCCGAAGTTGGAATCAACGTTTTGATAAAGTAATCAAAAGTTTTGGTTTTATACAAACTTATGGAGAAGCTTGTATTTACAAGAAAGTGAGTGGGAGCTCTGTAGCATTCTTAATACTGTATGTGGATGACATATTGTTGATTGGGAATGATGTAGACCTTCTTAATAGTGTCAAAGAATATTTGAATAATAGTTTTTCAATGAAGGATCTTGGCGAAGCAGCTTACATATTAGGCATTAAGATTTATAGAGATAGATCGAAACGCCAAATATCATTGTCACAAAGTACATATTTGGACAAAGTTCTAAAGAGGTTTGGAATGGAAGAAAGCAAGAAAGGGTTCTTTCCCATGTTGCCCAATACGACCTTGAGTAAAACTCAAAGTCCGACATCAGCAGAAGATAGAGAAAAGATGAGTAAGACTCCCTATGCCTCAGCCATAGGATCTCTAATGTATGCCATGCTATGTACTAGACCCGACATTGCATATGCTGTTAGTTTAACTAGCAGATATCAAAGTGATCCAGGAGTGGATCATTGGACAGCGGTCAAAAACATCCTTAAGTACTTGAGAAGAACTAAGGATATGGTTCTTTCTTATGGAGGTGATGAACAACTCGTTGTTAATGGTTACACCGATGCTAGTTGGAACACTGATCCGGATGATTCTAAATCACAATCCGGATACGTATTTATTTTGAATGGTGCAGCAGTTAGCTGGAGGAGTGCAAAGCAAAGCGTTGTGGCGAGATCTTCAACTGAATCGGAATACATGGCTGCTTCGGAGGCTTCACAAGAAGCGATATGGATGAAAGAGTTCATTACAGAGCTGGGTGTGGTTCCTAGTGCGCTGGACCCAATGTCTATCTACTGTGATAACATGGGCGCCATAGCCAATGCGCAAGAACCAAGGTCACACAAGAAGCTGAAGCACATCAAGCTACGTTTTCACGCTATTCGAGAACATATCCAGGATGGGGATATAAAGATTTGCAAAGTACACACAGATCTGAATGTGGCGGATCCGTTGACTAAACCTCTCCCGAGGGCAAAACATGACCAACACCAAACTGCCATGGGTGTTCGGTATATTACCATGTAATCTAGATTAGATGACTCTAGTGCAAGTGGGAGACTGTTGGAGATATGCCCTAGAGGCAATAATAAATGTAGTTATTATTATATCTTTGTGTTTATGATAAATGTTTATATTCATGCTATAATAGTATTAACAAGGAAACATTAATACTTGTGTGAATTGTAAACTTAAATTGAAGTCCCTAGTATAGCCTCTATACTTCACTAGCTTGTTGGTTAATAGATGATTGTGGTTTCCCTATCATGAACATTGAGATGTTGTTAACAACAAGATCATATCGTTAGGAGAATGATATGATGGACATACTCCTATAGATAAGCATAGCATAAAGATCAAGTCATTTCAATAGTTCAATTGCTATATGCTTTCTGATACATAGTAACCTAATTCCTTCGACCATGAGATCATGCATATCACCTTTACCGGATGAATGCTTTGATGTCATCAAACACCACACCGTAACAGGGTGGCTATAAAGGTGGCATTGAGTGTTCGGAAAGTATTGGTTGAAACACATGGATCAAGAGTGGGATTTGTCCATCCATATGACGGATAGATATTCTCTGGGCCCTCTCGGTGAAATGTCATCCAATTAGCTTGCAAGCATGTGACTGGGTCACAAGGGATCACATATCACGGGAACGAGAAAAGAGTACTTATCAGTAACGAGGTTGAACTAGGTATGCAGAGATACTGACGATCATAACCTCGGATAAGTAACATATCGTGAGACAAAGGGAAATTGGTATCGTATGTAAATGGTTCATTCGATCGCAAAGTAATCGTAGAAATATGTGGGAACCATATGAATTTCCAGATTCCTCTATTGGTTATTGTTCGGAGAAGTGTCTCGATCATGTCCGCATAATTCACGAACCGTAGGGAGACACACTTAAGGATTCGACGTTGTTTGAGTAGTTATGGTATTATGAGAAAGAGACCGAATGTTGTTCGGAGTCTCGGATGGGATCCGGGATATCACGAGGTGATCCGGAATGGTCCGGAGAATAAGATTCATATAAGGAAAGTCCCGTTTCGGAGTTGGGGAATGGTTCAGGTGTTTTCATCGGGAACATTCTAGAAGGTCCCGGAATGTCCGGCACTCCGGAGGGGGAAGGGGTACATGAATGTGTCATTACATGTTGGAATGATTGCATCATGTACTTAGTGTTCTCGCTGTCCGAAATAAAGGGTTAATTCAAATCCTAATTGAAAAAGTCAAACTGCCAGTTTTCGGTCAAACTGCCAGTTTTCGGAAAGAGGAGAAAGAGGAGGAGGTGGAGGCCGAGTTGGGGAGGGATTCCTCCCCTTGGCCGGCGCCTCCCAAGGCCGACTTGGGGAGGGACTCCCCTCCCCTTGGCCGGCCCTCCCACCTATAAAAGGAGGGGCAGGGCCTCCTCCTCTAGACACAAGTTTCCTACCCTCTAAACCTAAACCCTAGATCTAAACCCCGGTTTAGAGCTATTTTGGTTTAGAGCCTTCTAATTGGTTTAGAGCCCTCTAATTGGTGTGTCTAATTACTAGACCACTAATAGCCTCTCTCATAAGCTCCACCATACTCGCACCGGCTTAAGGCGAAGCCCTGCGGGATCTCCCCTCCACCTCCGGTACCACGCCGTTGTGCTGCCGGAATCGCGAGGAGAGTGCTACAACCTCCGCTGCCTGCTGGAACAAGGGAGAGGAAGGTCTTCGTCGAGTACCGAACGTGTGACCGACTACGGGAGCGCTGCTGGAACGTGGCGCCGGAAGGATCGTCTACGCGATCTTGAGATCGGAAAGAGTACGACTACATCACCCACGAGAATCTGCTCTCGTTAAACACTTTGGAATCTTCGAGGGTGAGTTATTCCATCGACTCGTTGCTGCAATCTAGTAGATAGATCTTGGCTTGTTTGTTTGTATGCGATAGAAAAATTTTGTTTTCCATGCTACGAACCCCTACATTGTGTCCCGTAGGACCCCGAGTACTTGATACCTGTTCCTTGAATATTCGCGCTATCCACATCCGGGAGGATTATGGGACCCCCCTGAGCCAGAGCTTGATTCATTCTTATTTCTTGGGGCCACAAACTAGTTTGAGGTTTTATTTACTATCCTGTACTTATGCCATGCTACTGCTTTATTACGATTGTGCGAGGAGCACACTGTACTGTTTAGGATCGGGACACGTTTTCGCGGTGTCGACAAGCCCAGTTTTGGGTTCCCAGTCGTTCACAGCCGTCCACCCAAACCTCGGGTCTGTCTCGGAGTCAGCTAACTCCGTTGCGGGTGTACTCCAAGGGGTGGCCCCCTGAAATATTTCTGAATCCTGTGATTGCTTTGTCGTGAAGGCCTCGTTGGGTTTTGATTTGGTTTTTCCGAGGTTGATCGAGTGTGTGTTGCTATTTGTGCACCCCTGCAGGGTAAAACTTTCTGAAAGCCGTGTCCGCGGTTATGGACGACTTGGAGCACAGTATCTCGATCATAGACAACTATAACTAAAGTAGTGCTATAAATTTGACTTTATAATGACTAGTAATCAACTTCACTATAATGGAATGGCTAAATAAAACTGCCAACAATTGCTTGTTTGAGTTGTCGCTTGCGACCATTGTATTTGACTAGTAAGTATTGCAACTAAAACGGAATGGCTAAATAAAAGTACCAACAACTGCTGGGTTTTGGGTTATCTCATGCTAAATTGTATTTGACTAGTAAGTGTTGCAACTACAACGGAAAGATTAACTAACACGGCCCACTGCTTCATTTATTAGGATGACTATCTATACCTGACTAGTAATTGCTGCAACGATAACTGAATAAATAAAACTGCCAACTGTGTGAGTTCCTCGGTTGACTTCCTCGTTTGGTCTCGAGGGGGAAATACCAGGATGGGTTTGTTTGATGTTAGAATCAGGTTGGATCCGAATAGGTCTTTCTTACCCCTCTCTGATTGCCGACAGTATAACGAGTCTCTATAGGATGTTTAGTGCATGCTGCCGCTGCCGCTTCAGTCCACCATACATATGTAGGCGAGGACCGCCGAATTCTAGTCTCGCCGTGTACTGGCCTCAGTACTGACCGCTCTCTCTTTGTCCTTTGCCCTTTGTCGGCACCCCTTTTGTCTAAGCAGGTTTTGAGATCGACGTCGTTAGCAGGGTTACCCTTCCGACTTGGCCTGGGCAGGGTTATGGACGCCATTGGTTATTCTTCAGGGCTCTTAGCCCCATTTGCATCTTGTCCGTACTCGGACGCCGTATTGTTTTCAAGGTGATTTGGATCTTTGAATTGTATATCTGTATTCTTGACTCTTTGAGTCGCTGTTATATATATCTGTTCTGTGGGTCCCATCGAGGACTGTTGTGTAATGTTATTACTTCGTTTTCCACCCGCACGAAAGTGCCTGGTGGGCACCTTTGAATCGTTTCTATGCGGGTTTGGCGGGAATCGCTGAAACTTGCATAGGGTCGATTCTGAGGGTGTTACAATATGCCAACACCAAGTGACCTTGGATATGATCCAATCATTCCACATACCCATGACACATTCATGGACCATTCTCCTTCCGGACCGGTGAACCTTCTAGACCCTTCTAGAACATCTCCGATGAAATCATCGGAAACTTTCCCGAACTCCGAAATAGGACTTTCCTTATATGAATCTTATTCTCCGGACCATTCCGGATCTCCTCGTGATATCCCGGATCCCATCTGAGATTCCGAACAACATTCGGTATCCCTACTATTATTCCATATCTACTAAACAACATCGAATCCTTAAGTGTGTCTCCCTACGGTTCGTGAATTACACGGACATGACCGAGACACTTCTCCGATCAATAACCAATAGAGGAATCTGGAAATTCATATGGCTCCCACATATTTAAACGATTACTTTGCGATCGAATGAACCACTTACATACGATACCAATTTCCCTTTGTCTCACGATAGTTTACTTATCCAAGGTTTTGATCGTCGGTATTGTAGGGGTTCGTAGCATGGAAAACAAAATTTTCTATCGCATACAAACAAACAAGCCAAGATCTATCTACTAGATTGTAGCAACGAGTCGATGGAATAACTCACCCTCGAAGATTCCAAAGTGTTTAACGAGAGCAGATTCTCGTGGGTGATGTAGTCGTACTCTTTCCGATCTCAAGATCGCGTAGACGATCCTTCCGGCGCCACGTTCCAGCAGCGCTCCCGTAGTCGGTCACACGTTCGGTACTCGACGAAGACCTTCCTCTCCCTTGTTCCAGCAGGCAGCGGAGGTTGTAGCACTCTCCTCGCGATTCCGGCAGCACAACGGCGTGGTACCGGAGGTGGAGGGGAGATCCCGCAGGGCTTCGCCTTAAGCCGGTGCGAGTATGGTGGAGCTTATGAGAGAGGCTATTAGTGGTCTAGTAATTAGACACACCAATTAGAGGGCTCTAAACCAATTAGAAGGCTCTAAACCAAAATAGCTCTAAACCGGGGTTTAGATCTAGGGTTTAGGTTTAGAGGGTAGGAAACTTGTGTCTAGAGGAGGAGGCCCTGCCCCTCCTTTTATAGGTGGGAGGGCCGGCCAAGGGGAGGGGAGTCCCTCCCCAAGTCGGCCTTGGGAGGCGCCGGCCAAGGGGAGGAATCCCTCCCCAACTCGGCCTCCACCTCCTCCTCTTTCTCCTCTTTCCGAAAACTGGCAGTTTGACCGAAAACTGGCAGTTTGACTTTTCCAATTAGGATTTGAATTAACCCTTTATTTCGGACAGCGAGAACACTAAGTACATGATGCAATCATTCCAACATGTAATGACACATTCATGTACCCCTTCCCCCTCCGGAGTGCCGGACATTCCGGGACCTTCTAGAATGTTCCCGATGAAAACACCGGAACCATTCCCCAACTCCGAAACGGGACTTTCCTTATATGAATCTTATTCTCCGGACCATTCCGGATCACCTCGTGATATCCCGGATCCCATCCGAGACTCCGAAAAACATTCGGTCTCTTTCTCATAATACCATAACTACTCAAACAACGTCGAATCCTTAAGTGTGTCTCCCTACGGTTCGTGAATTATGCGGACATGATCGAGACACTTCTCCGAACAATAACCAATAGAGGAATCTGGAAATTCATATGGTTCCCACATATTTCTACGATTACTTTGCGATCGAATGAACCATTTACATACGATACCAATTTCCCTTTGTCTCACGATATGTTACTTATCCGAGGTTATGATCGTCAGTATCTCTGCATACCTAGTTCAACCTCGTTACTGATAAGTACTCTTTTCTCGTTCCCGTGATATGTGATCCCTTGTGACCCAGTCACATGCTTGCAAGCTAATTGGATGACATTTCACCGAGAGGGCCCAGAGAATATCTATCCGTCATATGGATGGACAAATCCCACTCTTGATCCATGTGTTTCAACCAATACTTTCTGAACACTCAATGCCACCTTTATAGCCACCCTGTTACGGTGTGGTGTTTGATGACATCAAAGCATTCATCCGGTAAAGGTGATATGCATGATCTCATGGTCGAAGGAATTAGGTTACTATGTATCAGAAAGCATATAGCAATTGAACTATTGAAATGACTTGATCTTTATGCTATGCTTATCTATAGGAGTATGTCCATCATATCATTCTCCTAACGATATGATCTTGTTGTTAACAACATCTCAATGTTCATGATAGGGAAACCACAATCATCTATTAACCAACAAGCTAGTGAAGTATAGAGGCTATACTAGGGACTTCAATTTAAGTTTACAATTCACACAAGTATTAATGTTTCCTTGTTAATACCATTATAGCATGAATATAAACATTTATCATAAACACAAAGTATAATAATAACTACATTTATTATTGCCTCTAGGGCATATCTCCAACAGTCTCCCACTTGCACTAGAGTCATCTAATCTAGATTACATGGTAATATACCGAACACCCATGGCAGTTTGGTGTTGGTCATGTTTTGCCCTCGGGAGAGGTTTAGTCAACGGATCCGCCACATTCAGATCTGTGTGTACTTTGCAAATCTTTATATCCCCATCCTGGATATGTTCTCGAATAGCGTGAAAACGTAGCTTGATGTGCTTCAGCTTATTGTGTGACCTTGGTTCTTGCGCATTGGCTATGGCGCCCATGTTATCACAGTAGATAGACATTGGGTCCAGCGCACTAGGAACCACACCCAGCTCTGTAATGAACTCTTTCATCCATATCGCTTCTTGTGAAGCCTCCGAAGCAGCCATGTATTCCGATTCAGTTGAAGATCTCGCCACAACGCTTTGCTTTGCACTCCTCCAGCTAACTGCTGCACCATTCAAAATAAATACGTATCCGGATTGTGATTTAGAATC
The DNA here is from genome assembly GCA_916181665.1 of Avena sativa. Taxonomy (NCBI): domain Eukaryota; kingdom Viridiplantae; phylum Streptophyta; class Magnoliopsida; order Poales; family Poaceae; genus Avena; species Avena sativa. Next base: position 434,542,925 of record OV702284.1, read on the forward strand.
ATCCGGATCAGTGTTCCAACTAGCATCGGTGTAACCATTAACAACGAGCTGTTCATCACCTCCATAAGAAAGAACCATATCCTTAGTTCTTCTCAAGTACTTAAGGATGTTTTTGACCGCTGTCCAATGATCCACTCCTGGATCACTTTGATATCTGCTAGTTAAACTAACAGCATATGCAATGTCGGGTCTAGTACATAGCATGGCATACATTAGAGATCCTATGGCTGAGGCATAGGGAGTCTTACTCATCTTTTCTCTATCTTCTGCTGATGTCGGACTTTGAGTTTTACTCAAGGTCGTATTGGGCAACATGGGCAAGAACCCTTTCTTGCTTTCTTCCATTCCAAACCTCTTTAGAACTTTGTCCAAATATGTACTTTGTGACAATGATATTTGGCGTTTCGATCTATCTCTATAAATCTTAATGCCTAATATGTAAGCTGCTTCGCCAAGATCCTTCATTGAAAAACTATTATTCAAATATTCTTTGACACTATTAAGAAGGTCTACATCATTCCCAATCAACAATATGTCATCCACATACAGTATTAAGAATGCTACAGAGCTCCCACTCACTTTCTTGTAAATACAAGCTTCTCCATAAGTTTGTATAAAACCAAAACTTTTGATTACTTTATCAAAACGTTGATTCCAACTTCGGGATGCTTGCTTCAATCCATAGATGGACCGTTGAAGTTTGCATACCTTGTTAGCATCTTTAGGATCGACAAAACCTTTGGGTTGCATCATATACAACTCTTCATCAATGTCTCCATTGAGGAATGCTGTTTTGACATCCATCTGCCATATCTCATAATCATAATATGCAGCGATTGCTAACATAATCCTCACAGACTTTAGCTTCGCTACTGGTGAGAAAGTCTCATCGTAGTCAACTCCTTGAATTTGTCGAAACCCTTTTGCGACAAGTCGAGCTTTATAGACAGTAACATTACCATCAGCATCTGTTTTCTTCTTGAAAATCCATTTGTTCTCGACAGCCTTTCGGCCATCCGGTAAGTCCACCAAAGTCCATACTTGGTTTTCGTACATGGATCCAATCTCGGATTTCATGGCTTCTTGCCATTTATTGGAATCTGGGCTCATCATCGCTTCCTCATATGTCTCGGGGTCATCGGTGTTGTCCACCAACATGACATTCATAACAGAATCATACCAATCTGGAGTGGTACGAGTTCTCGTTGACCTCCGAGGCTCTGTAGTAACTTCAACCGAAGTTTCATGATCACCATCATTAGCTTCCTCTCTTATTGGTGTAGGCACCACAGGAACTTCTTCCGGTGCTGCGCTACTCGCAATTTCGAGAGAAGGTTCGACAACCTCGTCGAGTTCTACTTTCCTTCCAGTCACTTATTTCGAGAGAAATTCCTTCTCTAGAAAGGATCCATTCTTAGCAACGAAGATTTTGCCTTCGGATCTATGATAGAAGGTATACCCAATAGTTTCCTTTGGGTATCCTATGAAGACGCATTTTTCCGCTTTGGGTTCAAGCTTGTCCGGCTGTAACTTCTTTACATAGGCTTCGCACCCCCAAACTTTAAGGAACGACAATTTAGGTTTCTTCCCAAACCATAATTCATACGGTGTCGTTTCAACGGATTTAGACGGTGCCCTATTTAAAGTGAATGCGGCTGTTTCTAATGCATAACCCCAAAATGATAGCGGTAAATCTGTAAGTGACATCATAGAACGAACCATATCTAAGAGAGTTCGATTACGACGTTCAGACACACCATTACGCTGTGGTGTTCCCGGCGGTGTCAACTGCGAAAGTATTCCACATTTCTTCAAATGCTCGCCAAACTCGTAACTTAGATATTCACCTCCACGATCAGAACGTAGAAATTTAATCTTCTTGTTACGTTGATTCTCTACCTCACTTTGAAACTCCTTAAACTTCTCGAAAGTTTCGGACTTATGTTTCATGAAATAGATATACCCATATCTACTCAAGTCATCTGTGAAGGTAAGAACATAACGATAACCACTGCGCGATGCTACACTCATTGGACCACACACATCGGTATGTATGATTTCCAATAAGTCTGTAGCTCGCTCCATCATACCAGAAAATGGAGTCTTAGTCATTTTACCCATCAGACATGCTTCGCATCTTTCAAGTGATTCAAAATCAAGTGATTCAAGAAGTCCATCGGAATGGAGTTTCTTCATACACTTCACTCCAATGTGACCAAGACGACAGTGCCACATATAGGTCGAGTTATCGCTTGATTTCAATCGTTTAGCTTCAATGTTATTAATATGTGTATTTCTACTATCGAGATTCAACAAGAATAGACCATCTATCAAAGGTGCATGTGCATAAAACATATTACTCATATAAATCGAACAACCATTATTCTCGGATTTAAACAAGTAACCGTCTCGCAATAAACAAGATCCCGATATAATGTTCATGCTCAACGCAGGCACCAAATAACAATTATTTAAGTATAAAACTAATCCCGATGGTAGATTAAGAGGTAGCGTGCCGACCGCGATCACATCAACCTTTGATCCGTTTCCTACGCGCATCGTCACCTCGTTCTTCGCTAGCTTCCGTTTATTCTGCAGCTCCTGTTTCGAGTTGCAAATATGAGCAACCGAACCAGTATCAAATACCCAGGCACTACTACGAATACTAGTGAGATACACATCAATAACATGTATATCATATATACCTTTCTTCTTGATGTTGCCGTTCTTCAAATCCGCCAAGTACTTTGGGCAATTCCGCTTCCAGTGACCTTCTCCCTTGCAGTAAAAGCACTCAGTATCAGGCTTGGGTCTAGCCTTGGTCTTCTTCGTCGGCATGGTAACTTTCTTACCACCCTTCTTGAAGTGTCCCTTCTGCTCAGACTTGCCTTTCTTGAATTTGGTGGTCTTATTGACCATCAACACTTGGTGCTCTTTCTTAATCTCCACTTCTGCAGATTTTAACATAGCAAATAGTTCTGGCAACTCTTTGTTCATGTTCTGCATGTTGTAGTTCATCACAAAGTTCTTGTAACTTGGTGGTAGTGATTGGAGGATGCGGTAAACCCCCAAAGTATTAGGAATCACTATACCCAAGCTTTGAAGTTTATTCGCGTGCCCAGACATTTTAAGCACATGCTCACTGACGGAGCTACCCTCTTCCATCTTGCAGTTAAAGAACTTTTCAGAAGCTTCATAACTTTCAATTGCCGCATGAGTCTCAAAGATTAATTTGAGATCCTCGACAATATCATATGGGTCTGACTCTTCAAACCTTTTCTGAAGCTCCGATTCTAAACCATACAAGATAGCACACTGAACTATGGAGTACTGATTCTTCCGAGCGAGGTAAACATTCTTTACTTCATCGGTAGCATCAGCTGCAGGTGGGTCACCCAGCGGTGCATCCAGCACATAGGTCAAATTACCAGCTGTGAGGACAATCCTCAAATTGCGGAACCAATCCGCGAAGTTGCTTCCATTGTTTTTCAACTTTTCTTTCTCTAGGAACGCATTAAAATTGATGGTAGGGGCTGCCATTGATCTACAACATATTTGCAATAGTTTAGACTAAGTTTATGACAAATTGAGTTCAAATTAATTAATGAAATTAAACTAGGTGAACTCCCACTCAAAACAACATCCCTCACATTGTTTTAGTGATCACACGAACCAAATCCACTACATCAACACCGATCATCACGAGAGCTGATATAGTTTTAATGGCGAACAATCATCATGTTCATCACATCTACTATATGATTCATGCTTTACCTTTCGGCGATCCGTGTTCCTGAGGCCATGTCTGTACATGCTAGGCTCGTCAAGATCAAACCTTAGCTACCGCATAAGCAAATCTGGCTTGCTTACGTTGTATTCACCCGCGGAATCAAAGACACCCGATCATCACGTGGTGCTTCGAAGCAACAAGCTTTGGCAACGGTGCATACTAAGGGTGAACACTTTAGAACTTGAAATTTATGTGCATGAGGGATCATCTTATAATGCTACCGTTGTCTACTAAGCAATACAAGATGCATAAAGGATTAACATCACATGCAATTCATAATATGTGATATGATATGGCCTTTCTTCTTTGTGCTTCCGATCTCCATCTTCAAGCACGAACATGATCTCCATCATCACCGGCATAGCATCAAGGTCAATGACGCTTCTTCATGGTTGTCGTCCACCAGCTTCAACTATTACAACTATTTTGAATAGACACGCAGGTCTTAACAGAATTTAAAGACAACCATATGGCTCCTGCCGGTTGCCAACTTACAATAAGGAACATTGCATACATCAAATATAATCACAATCATGGCCATATCACATCACTGCACACCCCTGCAAAACAAAGTTAGACGCTTCTACTTTCTTTGCATATTTTACGTGGTTTGGGGCTTTCAATAAGTGTCGTTCTAACCTACGAACAAGAACCACAACATTGATACTAGCATTGTTGATTACCCGTTGTAAATTGGATCTTTACTATGCTAGGAGAAACAGGCACCCGCAAAGCCACTTATGCAATACGAGTTGCATGTCAAGCGTGGAGCAAGTCTCATGAACGATGTCATGTAAGGTTAGCCCGGGCCGCTTCATCCCAACATACCGCAAGATGCAAAGTACACGCAAAGCAATCTACAATAAAAGCATCAACGCCCACAATGACCATTGTGTTCTACTCGTGCAACAGATCTACATATAGACACGGCTCTGATACCACTGTAGGGGTTCGTAGCATGGAAAACAAAATTTTCTATCGCATACAAACAAACAAGCCAAGATCTATCTACTAGATTGTAGCAACGAGTCGATGGAATAACTCACCCTCGAAGATTCCAAAGTGTTTAACGAGAGCAGATTCTCGTGGGTGATGTAGTCGTCCTCTTTCCGATCTCAAGATCGCGTAGACGATCCTTCCGGCGCCACGTTCCAGCAGCGCTCCCGTAGTCGGTCACACGTTCGGTACTCGACGAAGACCTTCCTCTCCCTTGTTCCAGCAGGCAGCGGAGGTTGTAGCACTCTCCTCACGATTCCGGCAACACAACGGCGTGGTACCGGAGGTGGAGGGGAGATCCCGCAGGGCTTCGCCTTAAGCCGGTGCGAGTATGGTGGAGCTTATGAGAGAGGCTATTAGTGGTCTAGTAATTAGACACACCAATTAGAGGGCTCTAAACCAATTAGAAGGCTCTAAACCAAAATAGCTCTAAACCGGGGTTTAGATCTAGGGTTTAGGTTTAGAGGGTAGGAAACTTGTGTCTAGAGGAGGAGGCCCTGCCCCTCCTTTTATAGGTGGGAGGGCCGGCCAAGGGGAGGGGAGTCCCTCCCCAAGTCGGCCTTGGGAGGCGCCGGCCAAGGGGAGGAATCCCTCCCCAACTCGGCCTCCACCTCCTCCTCTTTCTCCTCTTTCCGAAAACTGGCAGTTTGACCGAAAACTGGCAGTTTGACTTTTCCAATTAGGATTTGAATTAACCCTTTATTTCGGACAGAGAGAACACTAAGTACATGATGCAATCATTCCAACATGTAATGACACATTCATGTACCCCTTCCCCCTCCGGAGTGCCGGACATTCCGGGACCTTCTAGAATGTTCCCGATGAAAACACCGGAACCATTCCCCAACTCCGAAACGGGACTTTCCTTATATGAATCTTATTCTCCGGACCATTCCGGATCACCTCGTGATATCCCGGATCCCATCCGAGACTCCGAACAACATTCGGTCTCTTTCTCATAATACCATAACTACTCAAACAACGTCGAATCCTTAAGTGTGTCTCCCTACGGTTCGTGAATTATGCGGACATGATCGAGACACTTCTCCGAACAATAACCAATAGAGGAATCTGGAAATTCATATGGTTCCCACATATTTCTACGATTACTTTGCGATCGAATGAACCATTTACATACGATACCAATTTCCCTTTGTCTCACGATATGTTACTTATCCGAGGTTATGATCGTCAGTATCTCTGCATACCTAGTTCAACCTCGTTACTGATAAGTACTCTTTTCTCGTTCCCGTGATATGTGATCCCTTGTGACCCAGTCACATGCTTGCAAGCTAATTGGATGACATTTCACCGAGAGGGCCCAGAGAATATCTATCCGTCATATGGATGGACAAATCCCACTCTTGATCCATGTGTTTCAACCAATACTTTCCGAACACTCAATGCCACCTTTATAGCCACCCTGTTACGGTGTGGTGTTTGATGACATCAAAGCATTCATCCGGTAAAGGTGATATGCATGATCTCATGGTCGAAGGAATTAGGTTACTATGTATCAGAAAGCATATAGCAATTGAACTATTGAAATGACTTGATCTTTATGCTATGCTTATCTATAGGAGTATGTCCATCATATCATTCTCCTAACGATATGATCTTGTTGTTAACAACATCTCAATGTTCATGATAGGGAAACCACAATCATCTATTAACCAACAAGCTAGTGAAGTATAGAGGCTATACTAGGGACTTCAATTTAAGTTTACAATTCACACAAGTATTAATGTTTCCTTGTTAATACCATTATAGCATGAATATAAACATTTATCATAAACACAAAGATATAATAATAACTACATTTATTATTGCCTCTAGGGCATATCTCCAACAGGTATCGCTGCATACCTAGTTCAACCTTGTTACTAATAAGTACTCTTTTCTCGTTCCCGTGGTATGTGATCCCTTGTGAGCCAGTCACATGCTTGCAAGCTAATTGGATGACATTCCACCGAGAGGGCCCAAAGTATATCTATCCGTCATATGGATGGACAAATCCCACTCTTGATCCATGTGCCTCAACCCATACTTTCCGAACACTCAATGCCACCTTTATAGCCACCTAGTTATGGTGTGGTGTTTGATGTCATCAAAGCATCCTTCCGGTGATGGCAATTATCATGATCTCATGGTCGAAGGAATTAGGTTACTATGTATCAGAAAGCTTATAGCAAACAAACTATTAAAATGACTTGATCTTTATGCTACGCTTATCTATAGGAGTATGTCCACCATACCATTCTCCTAATGATATGATCTTGTTATTAACAACATCTCAATGTTCATGATCGAGAAACCATGATCATCTATTAATCAACAAGCTAGTATTATAAAGAGGCTTTACCAAGGACTCTAATTTAGTTTACAATTCACACAAGTATTAATGTTTCCGGTTAATACTATTATAGCATGAATGTAAACATTTATCATAAACACAAAGATATAATAATAATTGCTTTTATTATTGCCTCTAGGGCATATCTCCAACAGTCTCCCACTTGCACTAGAGTCAACTAATCTAGATTACATGGTAATATACCGAACACCCATGGCGGTTTGGTGCTGGTCATGTTTTGCCCTCGGGAGAGGTTTAGTCAACGGATCCGCCACATTCAGATCTGTGTGTACTTTGCAAATCTTTATGTCACCATCTTGGACATGTTCTCGAATAGCATGAAAACGTAGCTTTATGTGCTTTAGCTTATTGTGTGACCTTGGTTCTTGCGCATTGGCTATGGCGCCCATGTTATCACAGTAGATAGACATTGGGTCCAGCGCACTTGGAACCACACCGAGCTCTGTAATGAACTCCTTCATCCATATCGCCTCTTGTGAAGCCTCCGAAGCATCTATGTATTCCGATTCAGTTGAAGATCTCGCCACAACGCTTTGCTTTGCACTCGTCCAGCTAACTGATGCACCATTCAAAGTAAATACGTAACCAAATTGAGATTTAGAATCATCCGGATCGGTGTTACAACTAGCATCGGTGTAATCATTAACAACGAGCTGTTCATCACCTCCATAAGAAAGAACCATATCCTTAGTTCTTCTCAAGTACTTAAGGATGTTTTTGACCGCTGTCCAATGATCCACTCCTGGATCACTTTGATATCTGCTAGTCAAACTAACAGCATATGCAATGTCGGGTCTAGTACATAGCATGGCATACATTAGAGATCCTATGGCTGAGGCATAGGGAGTCTTACTCATCCTTTCTCCATCTTCTGTCGTTGCTGGACTTTGAGTTTTACTCAAGGTCGTATTGGGCAACATGGGCAAGAAACCTTTCTTGCTATCTTCCATTCCAAACCTCTTTAGAACTTTGTCCAAATATGTGCTTTGTGACAATGATATTAGGCATCTCGATCTATCTCTATAAATCTTTATGCCTAATATGTAAGCTGCTTCGCCAAGATCTTTCATTGAAAAACTATTATTCAAATAATATTTGACACTATTAAGAAGGTCTACATCATTCCCAATCAACAATATGTCATCTACATATAGTATTAAGAATGCTACAGAGCTCCCACTCACTTTCTTGTAAATACAAGCTTCTCCATAAGTTTGTATAAAACCAAAACTTTTGATTGCCTTATCTGAAAGAACATGTTGGGCCCCCATGTGTGGTTTTGGTAATTAATGACAATCTTTATGGACTAATGTGTGTATTAAGTTGTACTTGTAGGAATTGTCCTTTGGCATCGCTTGGAGCATGTGTTGGCTTCAAGGTCGATGAAATGCAAAGAAGATATGTTGTGCAAGCTCAATTTGCGAGGTCGATGATGAGGAATTAAGAAAGGCGTTCCATCTTGAGAAGGGCAAGACCGTATACATCGAGCTCAAGTGGAATGCTCAAGGCAAAGGTATAATCTTGATAGGTTTTCCCTTTTGCCGGTCTCACGTTGTGTGTGTGAGACCGAGTTTAGGATAGATAACCGTACTATCAAGAGGGGCTCTCGTATGAGTAACTCGATCACATCGTTGGGAGAGAGCTCAAACCTTTGCATACTTGCATCATCATATTTGGTTGCTATTTGGTCTTATCCATGTGAGGATTTAGAGCTTGTGGTAATCTCCATAACAAGCTCTTGTTCATCAAAATCGGATCTCTCTTTTATATATTGTTGCGATTTTAATTTATGGTGGTTTTTCGGTGTCTCACCAAGTGAGGTATCTCACATTATATTACTTGATACATTCTCACTTGGTGATAACCAATATTTATTGGAAAGCCCTTGTTGTCCTCTATCCAACGCAATTGGAATCGGGTCAATCGGAGTCACCAATCAAAAGTTATGTGCGTTTGAATATTTGCCAATTCAATTCTCTAAAAGAAAAGAAAAAGATTTTTCTAGGCCGTCCGGTACTACCGGGCCCAGTACCGGACGCGCCTGTTCCAGCCCACTCATCTTCAGTCTGGCCCGGTACCATTTTCCGGTCCTACCGGATCGGCCGGCCCAGTTTATTTGGCCCAGATATTTTTCAGATCCAGATCTAGATCCTGCGTAGCCCTGTCCGTCTTTGCGCGTTGACCCGTTTGCTGGCCCCGCGCACCTCGCTCGCCCCACTGCGCGCTGTGCCTGGCCCACGCGCCCGCGCCGCTGATTCCGCACTGGCTCTCGCCCGCTATCCCCGCTTGGCCCCACCCCGCGTAGGCCGCGTTGACCGCGCGCTGCCGCCCTGCCTCACGCGCGCGCCAGCATCTGCTGCCGCTGCGCCGAGCTGCTGCGTTGCTGCTGCTTTGAGCCAGCTGCTAGCTGCTGTTGCGCGCATGCATGCTGCTGCTGGGGCCCGCACTGGCAGCTGCGCTCCTCGATGGCTTGCTGCACGCGCATCGCTGCCTGCCCCATGCGCCGCACAGCTGCTTTTCCCAATCGCGTTGTCCCGATTCGATTTGCTCATTTCGCTTCGGTTGGACCAGTGCGGTACTACCGGTAAAATCCAGTAGTACCGGACCGTTCCGAAGAAATGCCCAAACGGCTAGTTTTTCTGGGCCTCTATTTATTCTTTTTTTCCATTTTCAGTTTAGACTGCTCCTCTCTTATCTATTAGACTAAACTTTGTCCACACTTGCTCTAGATCTGGAAGCTTGTCTAATCTTTTTCCTCCGATGATTCTTGCCCATATTTGAGTGGAAGAGAGAGGAGATCTAGACCCACGTTTTGACCTAACCGATTCATCTCTTTGTGAGTGCATCTTTGGAGATCTAGATTTTGGGGGATTTTGTGTCTCTCTTTGATTCCTCCTCTCTTGTTCCCCAATAGCTTTAGTAGCTTTGTTGGAACTTGAGAGTGAGGGATTTGAGCATCTTTGTGGTGTTCTTGCCATTTGCATTTGGTGCATCGGTTTGAGTTCTCCTCGGAGGATTTGGTTTGAGTTGCTCATTGGAGCTTGTCCCTCTTGGGTTCTTGGAACCCTAGACGGTTTGTGACCTTGGTGGCATTGTGGCCTTTTGTGGCGTTTGTTGGGAGCCTCCAATTAAGTTGTGGATAAGTGCCCCAACCTTGTGAGAGGTTCCGGTTGCCACTGACAAGTGCACCGATAGTGGAAGCGTGGATCGATCCCGTTGGGGTGAGATTCACCGGAGAATAAGGGAGGCCTTTTGTGGCGTTGGTGGTTTGATACCACCCCCTCTCCAAACGAGACGTACTCCATGTTGGGAGGAACTCGGTAAAATATCGGTGTCCCCGCGTGCCTCGGTTATCTCTATACCCGAGCTCTTTACTTATGCACTTTACATTGTGATAGCCTCCGTGCTTGAAGTAATATATATCTTGCTATCACTTTGTTGCTTGTATTGCTTAGCATAAGTTGTTGGTGCACATAGGTGAACCTTAGTTGTTCTAGGTTGTGCTTAACAAAGTAAAAACTAGTTTTATTCCGCCTTTGTTGAGCCACTCTAGGAAAAGTTTTAATCGCCTATTCACCCCCCTCTAGGCGACATCTGTATCCTTTCATTATCAAAATGTTGATTCCAACTTCGGGATGCTTGCTTCAATCCATATATGGACCGTTGAAGTTTGCATTGAAGGGTTTCGCGGCATACTAAATCAAAATTTTCTACGGATGCGAACAGAGGGAAAGCCAAGATCTAATCTAGGAGATGCAATCAACGAGAGAGATTGGATTAGACTTCATACCCTTGGAGATTCGCACAGCGGAACGTTCGTCGGAACGTGGGTGATGTAGTCGTACTCGCTTCTCCTCCTCGCGATCCGATCCGATCTAGCACCACAAGTGGCGGTGCCTCCGTGAGATGCACACGTGCAGCACCTCGACGTCTCCTCCTTCCTCGGACCAGCAAGTATGGTGGAGAGATAGATTGGATCTACAACACGACGGCGTGGTGTATATGGTGGAGAATTTCTGCAGCAGGGCTTCGCCTACAAACAGTCGGGAGAGAGAGAGGAAAGCTAGCAAGGCAACCAGGGTTTGGAGGCAAGGTGTAGGAGGGAGGGGGCGCACCAGCCCTCTATTTATAGAGGGGGGGGCAGCCCTTGCCCCTCCTCCAAGACTTGGGCCGGCGGCCAAGGGAGGGAGGAGTGGGGGGTGCGGACTCTCCCCCTTCTAGAAATTCTATCCCTTGTTTAAACGATTTAAACCCTATAGAATCGGCTGGGCCCTATGGGTCCTTGTGCCCCTGGCCCAATGCGGCCAGGACACTCCCTCATAGGCCCATGCCCCCTCCCGGAAGGTGGGGCCACGTTGGTCCCCTTCCGGAAGGTTCTAGAAGCTTCCGGTACAATACCGATTAACCCGGAACAATTCCGAACTCCAAAAACTGCATTGCCTTATATGAATCTTATTCTCCGGACCATTCCGGAACCTCTCATGATATCCCGGATCCCATCCGAGACTCCGAACAAAAATTCATAAACCAATTATCCAATCTATCCTAGCGTCGAGACACGTTAAGTGTGTGACCCTGCGGGTTCGAGAATATGCAGACATGATCTTCTATCAATAATCAACAGCGGGGTCTGGGCACCCATATTGACTCCCACACATTCATCGATGATCATATCGAATGAACCACGATGCCAGGATTCAAACAATCCCATATATTCCCTTTGTCTCGCGATATTTTACTTGCCCGAGATTCGATCGTCGGTACCGTCATACCTAGTTCAATCTCGTTCACAGCAAGTACTTTACTCGTTCCGTAATCCGATATCACTTTGTGATTAACTCCTTAACCACATGCTTGCAAGCGGTGTTGATATCGATTACCGAGTGGGCCCGAAGTATATCTCTCCGACTTGGGAGGGACAAATTCCATCTCGATACATACAACCCAACAGATACTTTCTGATCACCTGAGAGACACCTTTATGATCACCCTCTCATAGGATGACGTTTGATGACCTCAAAGCTTTCTTCCGATACCAGGGAGTTGTATTATCTCATGGTCCAAGGAATACAATATTTGACATAGGAAAAGCTTCGCAAAGATGAACACGATGATACGATCTAATTGCTTCGCTTAGTTTGGGTCTGTCCATCATATCATTCTCTAATGTTATGATCTCATTATCAATTGACAACTCATGTCTATGGTTAGGAAACCTTAACCATCATTGATCAATGAGCTAGTCCTTAGAGGCGTACCAGGGACACGGTGTTGTTCACAAACCACACAAGTATTAATGTTTCCGCTTAATACAATTCTAGCATGGAATATAAACTTTATCATGAACAAGAATTATAATAATAACATCTTTATTATTGCCTCTAGGGCATAATTCCAACTGTCTCCCACTTGCACTAGAGTCAATAATCTAGTTTACATTTGGCAACAATCTCACACCCATGGCACTGAGGTGCTGATCATGTTTTACACGTGGAAGAGGTTTAGTCAATGGATCTGCGACATTCAGATCTGTATGTACTTTGCTAATCTTCAGATCTCCATCTGCAATATAATCTCGGATTATATGAAACTTGCGGTTGATATGCTTGGTCTTTGGATGATATCTTGGTTCCTTAGCGAGTGCTATGGCGCCAGTGTTGTCACACAATATCTCCAGTGGGTCCAATGCACTTGGAACCACGCCAAGCTCAGTGATGAAGTTTCTGATCCAAACTCCTTCACTTGACGCTTCTGCAGCAGCCATGTATTCCGCTTCTACTGTAGATCCCGCGATCACGCTTTGCTTGCAGCTTCTCCAGCTCACAGCTCCTCCATTCAAAATATAAACGTATCCTGTCTGAGATTTAGAATCATCCTTGTTGGTGTCAAAACTAGCATCGACGTAACCTTTTACGACAAGCTGTTCATCACCCCCATAGACTAAGAACATTTCTTTAGTTCTATTTAGGTACTTTAGGATGTTCTTCACGGCTGTCCAGTGTTCCACTCTTGGATCACTTTGATATCTGCTCGTCAAACTAAGAGCATTGGACACATCCGGTCTAGTACACAGCATGGCATACATGATGGAACCTATGGCCGAGGCATAAGGCACTTTGCTCATAGCTTCCCTATCATTTACCGTAGCTGGACACTGAGCCTTGCTCAATATCTTACCTGACAACATAGGCACTGAACCTTTCTTTGCCTTATCCATTCTGAACCTTTTCAGAACTTTGTCTAGGTATGTACTCTGGCTTAAAGCTATCAGGCGTCTTTGTCTATCTCTATAGATTTTGATGCCCAATATATAAGCAGCTTCACCTAGGTCTTTCATTGAAAAACACTTGTTCAAATAACTCTTCACATCGTTAAGCATGTTGATGTCATTTCCAATAATCAATATGTCATCCACATATAGTACCAGAAACGTCACCGAGCTCCCACTCACTTTCTTGTAGATACAAGCTTCGTAGCAACTTGGAACAAATCCAAAACTCTTGATCACTTGATCAAAACGAAGGTTCCAACTCCGAGATGCTTGCTTTAGTCCATAAATGGAACGCTGAAGTTTGCATACTTTACTAGCATCCTTAGGATCGACAAAACCTTCGGGTTGCATCATATACAACTCTTCATCAATGTTGCCATTGAGGAAAGCAGTCTTGACATCCATCTGCCATATTTCATAATCATGAAACGCAGCAATTGCTAATAAAATCCGAATGGACTTAAACATCGCTACGGGAGAGAAAGTCTCATCGTAGTCAACACCTTGAACTTGTCGAAAACCTTTTGCGACAAGCCGTGCTTTATAGACGGTAACATTACCATCCGCGTCCGTTTTCTTCTTGAAGATCCATTTGCACTCAACGGCCTTTCGGTCGCTAGGAGGGTCCACCAAAGTCCATACTTGGTTTTCGCTCATGGATCCCAATTCGGATTTCATGGCTTCCAGCCATTTCTCAGAGTCTGGGCTCATCATCGCTTCCTCATAGTTCGTAGGTTCACTGTCTTCTACCACCAAGACAGTCAAGACAGGGTTGCCGTACCACTCAGGAGGGGCACGCGACCTTGTCGACCTGCGACGTTCAGTAGCAGCATCGTCCGAAGCTTCATGATCCTTGTCATTAGCTTCCTCTATTGTTGGTGCAGGCGGCACTGGAACAATTTCAGGTGCTGCGCTACTCTCCAATTCAAGAGAAGGTTCAATAACCTCGTCTAGCTCTACTTTCCTCCCACTCACTTCTTTCGAGAGAAACTCCTTCTCAAGAAAGGAACCATTCTTTGCGACAAACACTTTGCCTTCGGTTCTGTGATAGAAGGTATACCCAATAGTTTCCTTAGGGTATCCTATGAAGATGCATTTCTCCGCTTTGGGTTCGAGCTTGTCCGGCATCAACTTCTTGACGTAAGCTTCGCATCCCCAAACTTTAAGAAACGACAACTTAGGTTTAGCACCAAACCACAGTTCATACGGTGTCGTCTCAACGGATTTAGATGGAGCCCTATTTAAAGTGAATGCAGCGGTTTCTAATGCATAACCCCAAAATGATAACGGCAAATCAGTAAGAGACATCATTGATCGTACCATATCTAATAGGGTTCGATTCCGGCGTTCAGACACACCATTGCGCTGTGGTGTTCCGGGTGGCGTGAGTTGTGAAACGATTCCACTTGCTTTAAGATGCGTGAGAAAATCATAACTCAAATATTCACCTCCACGATCGGATCGTAGAAACTTGATCTTTCTGTTACGATGGTTCTCCACTTCATTCTGAAATTCCTTGAACTTTTCAAATGTTTCAGATTTATGTTTCATTAAATAGATATACCCATATCTACTTAAGTCATCGGTAAAAGTGAGGAAATAGCGATATCCACCGCGCGTCGAAACACTCATCGGTCCGCATACATCGGTATGTATGATTTCCAAAGAGTCCGTTGCTCGCTCCATCATACCGGAGAACGGGGTTTTGATCATCTTGCCCATGAGGCATGGTTCGCATGTGTCAAATGATTCAAAATCAAGAGACTCCAAAAGTCCATCAGAATGGAGTTTCTTCATGCGCTTTACACCAATATGACCTAAACGACAGTGCCACAAATAAGTAGTATTATCACTATCTACTTTGCATCTCTTAGCCTCAATGTTATGGATGTGTGTTTCATCCCTTTCGAGATTTAGAAGAAATAAACCATTTACAAGAGGTGCATGACCATAAAAGATGTTACTCATATAAATAGAACAACCATTATTCTCCGATTTAAATGAATAACCGTCTTGCAATAAACACGATCCAGAAATAATGTTCATGCTCAACGCAGGCACATAATAACACTTATTAAGGTTTAAAACTAATCCCGAAGGTAAAACTAAGGAGAGCGTGCCGACGGCCATCACATCAACTCTTGATCCATTGCCAACGCGCATCGTCACCTCATCCCTCGCAAGCCGCCGTCTATTCCGTAGCTCCTGTTTCGAGTTACAAATATTAGCAACTGAACCGGTATCAAATACCCAGGCACTACAACGAGGGCTAGTAAGGAAAACATCAATAACATGTATATCAAATATACCTTTGATGGTGCCAGCCTTCTTGTCCGCTAAGTACTTCGGACAGTTGCGCTTCCAGTGACCCTTGTCCTTGCAATAGAAGCACTCAGTGTCCGGCTTGGGACCAGACCTGAGCTTCTTCTCAGCAGGGGCATTGTGCTTGCCGCCGCCCTTCTTGAAGGGATTCTTTGCTCCCTTACCTTTCTTAAAGGAGGGTTTGTTGACCATCAACACATGATTATCCTTCTTGATGTCCACTTCCGCAGCCTTCAGCTTTGCGAAGAGCTCGGTGATCGTATCAGTGGAACCAATCTGATTATGAGTCACTACAAAACTTTTGTAGCTGGGAGGGAGCGATTGCAGAACCCTGTCAATCTTGAGCTCCTCTGGAATCGTGCATTCCAGTTGCTCAAGGCGTTGAGTTTAGCCCGACATCTTTATGGTGTGCTCACTAACGGAACTCCCTTCCTCCATCTTGCAGTTAAAGAACTTCTCAGAGATCTCATATCTCTCAGAACGGGCCTGAGTCTGAAACATGGTTTTCAGCTCCTCGAGAATCTCGAAGGGCCCGGGATACTCTTCAAAACGATTTTGAAGCTCCGGTTCCATAGCAAACAACATGGTGCTCTTAATCACACCATAATCATCTTTGCGTGACTGATAGACAGCTTTCTCATCAGCCGGCGCAGTTGCAGCAGGGGGTCACCTAACGCTTTCCCAAGGACATAGTCCTTTGGTCCGCTAGACAGAATGATTCTTAGATTGCGGAACCAATTGGTGAAGTTAGACCCATTGTTTCTAAGCTTTTCCTTCTCAGCAAAAACGTTGAAGTTGAAGTTGGACTTGGCCATGTGATCTACAGTATTGGCAAGTACAATTTAGACTATGTTCATGATAAATAGTTCAACTTAATCAAATTACTAGATGAACTCCCACTAAATTCAACATCCCTCAAGTTGTTTAGTGAACATGATCCAAATTCACCACACCTAATCCGATCATCACGAGAAGAGATGTGGTTTCAATGGTGGACAACAAAGTGTCGATCATATCATTCATATGACTCATGCTTAACCTTTCGGTTCTTGTGTTCCGAGGCCATGTCTGTACATGCTAGGCTCGTCAAGCTAGACCCAAGTATTTCTGCGTGTGCAAAACTGGCTTGCACCTGTTGTATGTGAGCGTAGAGTCTATAGCACCCGATCATCACGTGATGCTTGGACACGACGAACTTTCGCAACGGTGCATACTTGGGGAGAACACAGTTTTTTTTATCTTGATCTTTAAGTGAGGAATCATCTTATAATGCTACCGTCGCGATCTAAGCATAATAAGATACATAAAGGGATAAACATCACATGCATATAACTTTATGTGACATGGTATAGCCAATCCTCGCGCAATGATCTCCATCTTGTGCGTTCCGGCATGATCTCCATCACTCCACCATGATTGCCTCCACCACGAATAGCAACTACAACTATTGCTAACTACTTAGCGATAAAGTAAAGCTATTACATGGCGTATAAGAAGTTGACTCGCAGGTCATACACAATTATAAAGACAACCATATGGCTCCTGCCGGTTGTGTACTCATCGACATGCAAGTCGTGAAACATTACAAAACATGATCATCGCATACAATATACACATCACATCTTGGGCCATACCATATCACAGAAAACACTCCCTGCAAAAACAAGTTAGACGCCTCTACTTTGTTGTTGCATGTTTTACGTGGCTTATGGGAGTAGATGCTAAGAACGATTCTTACCTACGGAAAGCCACAACGGTGATATTATGGTTGCCAAACTCCGGTGTTAATCCCATGACAACTATAGTGAGAGAAACTGACATCCACCAGCCGCATGTGTGGAACAAGCCACACGTCAAGTGCGGAGCCGGTCTCGCGAACGACGTCGCGTAAGGTTGGCCTGGACCGTTTCAATCTCACTATCCCGCGTCATAAGAAGAACACAAACAAGAGGCTTGCAACAGAAAACATCAACGCCCGCAACAACCATGTTGCGTTCTACTCGTGAAACACATCTACGCATAGATCTAGCTCTGATACCACTGAAGGGTTTCGCGGCATAGTAAATCAAAATTTTCTACGGATGCGAACAGAGGGAAAGCCAAGATCTAATCTAGGAGATGCAATCAACGAGAGAGATTGGATTAGATCTTCATACCCTTGAAGATTCGCACAGCGGAACGTTCGTCGGAACGTGGGTGATGTAGTCGTACTCGCTTCTCCTCCTCGCGATCCGATCCGATCTAGCACCACAAGTGGCGGTGCCTCCGTGAGATGCACACGTGCAGCACCTCGACGTCTCCTCCTTCCTCGGACCAGCAATTATGGTGGAGAGATAGATTGGATCTACAACACGACGGCGTGGTGTATATGGTGGAGAATTTCTGCAGCAGGGCTTCGCCTACAAACAGTCGGGAGGGAGAGAGGAAAGCTAGCAAGGCAACCAGGGTTTGGAGGCAAGGTGTAGGGGGGAGGGGGCGCACCAGCCCTCTATTTATAGAGGGGGGGGCGGCCAGCCCTTGCCCCTCCTCCAAGCCGGACTCTCCCCCTTCTAGAAATTCTATCCCTTGTTTAAACGATTTAAACCCTATAGAATCGGCTGGGCCCTATGGGGCCTTGTGCCCCTGGCCCAATGCGGCCAGGACACTCCCTCATAGGCCCATGCCCCCTTCCGGAAGGTGGGGCCACGTTGGTCCCCTTCCGGAAGGTTCTAGAAGCTTCCGGTACAATACCGATTAACCTGGAACAATTCCGAACTCCAAAAACTGCATTGCCTTATATGAATCTTATTCTCCGGACCATTCCGGAACCTCTCGTGATATCCCGGATCCCATCCGAGACTCCGAACAAAAATTCATAAACCAATTATCCAATCTATCCTAGCGTCGAGACACGTTAAGTGTGTGACCCTGCGGGTTCGAGAATATGCAGACATGATCTTCTATCAATAATCAACAGCGGGGTCTGGGCACCCATATTGACTCCCACACATTCATCGATGATCATATCGGATGAACCACGATGCCAGGATTCAAACAATCCCATATATATTCTCTTCGTCTCGCGATATTTTACTTGCCCGAGATTCGATCGTCGGTACCGTCATACCTAGTTCAATCTCGTTCACAGCAAGTACTTTACTCGTTCCGTAATCCGATATCACTTTGTGATTAACTCCTTAACCACATGCTTGCAAGCGGTGTTGATATCGATTACCGAGTGGGCCCGAAGTATATCTCTCTGACTTGGGAGGGACAAATTCCATCTCGATACATACAACCCAACAGATACTTTCCGATCACCTGAGAGACACCTTTATGATCACCCTCTCATAGGATGACGTTTGATGACCTCAAAGCTTTCTTCCGATACCAGGGAGTTGTATTATATCATGGTCCAAGGAATACAATATTTGACATAGGAAAAGCTTCGCAAAGATGAACACGATGATACGATCTAATTGCTTCGCTTAGTTTGGGTCTGTCCATCATATCATTCTCTAATGTTATGATCTCATTATCAATTGACAACTCATGTCTATGGTTAGGAAACCTTAACCATCATTGATCAATGAGCTAGTCCTTAGAGGCGTACCAGGGACACGGTGTTGTTCACAAACCACACAAGTATTAATGTTTCCGCTTAATACAATTCTAGCATGGAATATAAACTTTATCATGAACAAGAATTATAATAATAACATCTTTATTATTGCCTCTAGGGCATAATTCCAACATGCATACCTTGTTATCATCTTTAGGATCGACAAAACCTTTGGGTTGCATCATATACAACTCTTCATCAATGTCTCCATTGAGGAACGTCGTTTTGACATCCATCTGCCATATCTCATAATCATAATATGCAGCGATTGCTAACATAATCCTCACAGATTTTAGCTTCGCTACTGGTGAAAAAGTCTCATCGTAGTCAACACCTTGAATTTGTCGAAACCCTTTTGCGACAAGTCGAGCTTTATAGACAGTAATATTACCATCAGCATATGTTTTCTTCTTGAAAATCCATTTGTTCTCGACAGCCTTCCGGCCATCCGGTAAGTCCACCAAAGTCCATACTTGGTTTTCGTACATGGATCCAATCTCGGATTTCATGGCCTCTTGCCATTTATTGGAATCTGGGCTCATCATCGCTTCCTCATATGTCGCGGGGTCATCAGTGTTGTCCACCAACATGACACTCATAACGGGATCATACCAATCAGGAGTGGTACGAGTTCTCGTTGACCTGCGAGGTTCTGTAGTAACTTCAACCAAAGTTTCATGATCAATATCATTAGCTTCCTCTGTTATTGGTGCTGCGCTACTCGCAAGTTCGAGAGAAGGTTCAACAACCTCGTCGAGTTCTACTTTCCTTCCAGTCACTTCTTTCGAGAGAAACTCCTTCTCTAGAAAGGATCCATTCTTGGCAACGAAGATTTTTCCCTCGGATCTATGATAGAAGGTATACCCAATAGTTTCCTTCGGGTATCCTATGAAGACGCATTTTTCCGCTTTGGGTTCAAGCTTGTCCGGCTGTAACTTCTTTACATAATCTTCGCAACCCCAAATTTTAAGGAACGACAATTTAGGTTTCTTCCCAAACCATTATTCATACGGTGTCGTTTCAACGGATTTAGATGGTGCCCTATTTCAAGTGAATGCGGCTGTTTCTAATGCATAACCCCAAAACGATAGCGGTAAATCTGTAAGTGACATCATAGAACGAACCATATCTAAGAGAGTTCGATTACGACGTTCAGACACACCATTACACTGTGGTGTTCCCGACGGTGTCAATTGTGAAAGTATTCCGCATTTCTTTAAATGCTAGCCAAACTCGTAACTTAGATATTCACCTCCATGATCAGAAAGTAGAAATTTAATATTCTTGTTACGTTGATTCTCCACCTCACTTTGAAATTCCTTAAACTTCTCGAAAGTTTCAGACTTATGTTTCATGAAATAGATATACCCATATCTACTGAATTCATCTGTGAAGGTAAGAACATAACGATAACCACCGCGCGATGCTACACTCATTAGGCCACACACATCGGTATGTATGATTTATAATAAGTCCGTATCTCTCTCCATCATACCAGAAAATGGAGTCTTAGTCATTTTACCCATCAGACATGCTTCTCATCTTTCAAGTGATTCGAAATCAAGTGATTCAAGAAGTCCATCGGAATGGAGTTTCTTCATACGCTTCACTCCAATGTGACCAAGACGACAGTGCCACATATAGGTCGAGTTATCGCTCAATTTCAAACGTTTAGCTTCAATGTTATTAATGTGTGTATTTCCACAATCGAGATTCAAAAGGAATAGACCATCTATCAAAGGTGCATGTGCATAAAACATATTACTCATATAAATCGAACAACCATTATTATCGGATTTAAACAAGTAACCGTCTCGCAATAAACATGATCCAGATATAATGTTCATGCTCAACGCAGGCACCAAATAACAATTATTTAAGTATAAAACTAATCCCGATGGTAGATGAAGAGGTAGCATGTTGACCGCGATCACATCAACCTTTGGTCCATTTCCAACGCGCATCGTCACCTCGTTCTTCGCTAGCTTCCGTTTATTCTGCAGTACCTATTTCGATTTACAAATATGAGCAACAGAACCAATATCAAATACCCAGGCACTACTACGAGTACTAGTGAGATACACATCAATAACATGTATATCGGATATACCTTTCTTTTTGATGTTACCGTTCTTCAAATCCGCCAAGTACTTTGGGCAATTCCGCTTCCAGTGACCTTCTCCCTTGCAGTAAAAGCACTCAGTATCAGGCTTAGGCCCAGCCTTGGTCTTCTTCGCCGCACGACAACTTTCTTACCGCCCTTCTTGAAGTTTCCCTTTTTCTTAGACTTGCCTTGCTTCTTAAATTTGGTGGTCTTATTGACCAACAACACTTTGTGCTCTTTCTTGATCTCCACTTCTGCAGATTTCAACATGGAGAAGAGTTCTGGCAACGTCTTGTCCATGTTTTGCATATTGTAGTTCACCACAAAGTTCTTGTAACTTGGTGGCAGTGATTGGAGGACATGGTGAATCCCCAAATAATTAGGAATCACTATACCCAACCTTTGGATTTTATTTGCGTGCCCAGACATCTTAAGCACGTGCTCACTGACGGAGCTGCCCTCTTCCATCTTGCAGTTAAAGAACTTTCCAGAAGCCTCATAACTCTCAACTGCCGCATGAGCCTCAAATATCATTTTGAGTTCACGGACAATATCATGTGGGTCATGGTTCTCAAATCTTTTCTGAAGCTCCAATTCCAAACAATACAAGATAGCACACTGAAATGTGGAGTACTGATTCTTCCGAGCGAGGTAAACATTCTTTACTTCATCGGTAGCAGTAGCTGCAGGCGGGTCACCCAGGGGTGCATCCAACACATAGGTCAAATTACCAGCATTGAGGACAATCCTCAAATTGCGGAACCAATCCGCGAAGTTGCTTCCATTGTTTTTCAACTTTTCTTTCTCTAGGAACGCATTAAAATTGATGGTAGGGGCCGCCATTGATCTACAACATATTTGCAATATTTTAGACTAAGTTTATGACAAATTGAGTTCTAATTAATAGTTAAATTAATCTAGGTGAACTCCCACTCAAAACAATATTCCTCAAATTGTTTTAGTGATCACACGAACCAAATCCACCACATCAAAACCGATCATCACGAGAGTTGATGTAGCTTCAATGGCGAACAATCAACATGTTCATCATATCTACTATATGACTCATGCTTTACCTTTCGGTGATCTGTGTTCCGAGACCATGTCTGTACATGCTAGGCTTGTCAAGATCAAACCTTAGCTTCCGCATGAGAAAATCTGGCTTGCTCACGTTGTATACACTCGCAGAATCTAACACTCCCGATCATCACGTGGTGCTTCAAAACAACGAGCTTTAGCAACGGTGCTTACTAAGGATGAACACTTTAAAACTTGAAATTGTGTGCTTGAGGGATCATCTTATAATGCTACCATCGCAAACTAAGCAATACAAGATGCATAAAGGATTAACATCACATGCAATTCATAATATGTGATATGATATGGCCTTTCTTCTTGTGCTTCCGATCTCCATCTTCAAGCACGAACATGATCTCCATCATCACCGGTATGGCGTCAAGGTCAGTGGCGCCGTTTCATGGTTGTCGTCCACCGGTTTCAACTATTACAACTACTTTGAATAGACACGCATGCCTTAACGGAATTTAAATGACAACCATATGGCTCCTGCCGGTTGCCAACTTACAATAAGAAACATTGCATACATCATATATAATCACAATCATGGCCATATCACATCACAGCACACCCCTGCAAAACAAAGTTAGACACCTCTAATTTTCTTTGCATATTTTACGTGGTTTGGGGCTTTCAATAAGTGTCATTCTAACTTACAAACAAGAACCACAACGTTGATGCTTGAACTATCAAGTGCCCGTTGTAAATTGAATCTATACTATGATGGGAGAGACAGACACCCGCAAAGCCACTTATGCAATACAAGTTGCATGTTGAGCGTGGAGCAAGTCTCATGAACGATGTCATGTAAGGTTAGCCCGGGCCGCTTCATCCCATCATACCGCTAGATGCAAAGTACACACAAAGCAATTGATAATAAAAGCACCACCGCCCACAATGACCATTGTGTTCTACTCGTGCAACAGATCTACATATAGACACGGCTCTAATACCACTATAGGGGTTCGTAGCATGGAAAACAAAAAAATTCTACCGCATGCATACAAACAAGCCAAGATCTATCTACTAGATTGTAGCAACGAGTCGATAGAAGCACTCACCCTCGAAGATTCCAAAGCGGTTAATGATAACAGATTCTCGTGGGTGATGTAGTCGTACACTTGCCGATCTCAAGATCGCGTGGACGATCCTTCCGGCGCTGCGTTCCGGCAGCGCTTCCGCAGTCGGTCACACGTTCGGTACTCGATGAAGACCTTCCTCTCCCTTGTTCCAGCAGGCATCAGAGGTTGTAGTTCTCCCTTCGTGATTCCGGCAGCACGACGGCGTGGTGTCGGAAGTAGAGGGAAGATCCCGCAGGGCTTCGCCTAAGCCGGATGCGAGTTATGGTGGAATAGGGTTTCCCGGAAATCTAGGGTTTAGAAATCCGGGAGGAGGAGGAGGTGTCGGCGGCGGCTAGGGCGGTGGCGATGGACCGGCGGCGGCGCGGTGAGGTGGCGCGGCGGCGACGCGCGACGACGGCGGGTAGGCGGCGGCAGGCTCGGGTGGAGAGGGCTTGGAACTTGTGTGTTGTGTTGGGGCAGCCCTCCCCCTCTATTTATGAGAGGGGAGGCAGCCTTGGGAGGGGTGGGTTTGAATCCAAACCCAAACCCAAGTTGGATTGAGAGAAGGACTTGTTTCTTCTCCCACTAGGAAACCATTGTTCCAGTTTGACTTTTCAAACTTCCCGTTTGACTTTCAATTTAGAGCTTTATTTCTCTCTTGCATATGCCAACACCAAGTGACCTTGGATATGATCCAATCATTCCACATACCCATGACACATTCATGGACCATTCTCCTTCCGGAACGGTGAACCTTCTAGACCCTTCTGGAACCTCTCTGATGAAATCATTGGAAACTTTCCCGAACTCCGAAATGGGACTTTCCTTATATGAATCTTATTCTCCGGACCATTCTGAATCTCCTCGTGATATCCCGGATCCCATCCGAGACTCCGAACAACATTCAGTATCCCTACTATTATTCCATATCTACTAAACAACATCGAATCCTTAAGTGTGTCTCCCTACGGTTCGTGAATTACGCGGACATGACCGAGACACTTCTCCGATCAATAACCAATAGAGGAATCTGGAAATTCATATGGCTCCCACATATTTCAACGATTACTTTGCGATCGAATGAACCACTTACATACGATACCAATTTCCCTTTGTCTCACGATAGTTTACTTATCCAAGGTTTTGATCGTCGGTATCTTTGCATACCTAGTTCAACCTTGTTATTGATAAGTACTCTTTTCTCGTTCCCGTGGTATGTGATCCCTTGTGAGCCAGTCACATGCTTGCAAGCTAATTGGATGACATTCCACCGAGAGGGACTAGAGTATATCTATCCGTCATATGGATGGACAAATCCCACTCTTGATCCATGTGCCTCAACCCATACTTTTCGAACACTCAATGCCACCTTTATAGCCACCTAGTTACGGTGTGGTGTTTGATGTCATCAAAGCATCCTTTCGGTGATGGCAATTAGCATGATCTCATGGTCGAAGGAATTAGGTTACTATGTATCAGAAAGCTTATAGCAAATGAACTATTAAAATGACTTGATCTTTATGCTACGCTTATCTATAGGAGTATGTCCACCATACCATTCTCCTAATGATATGATCTTGTTATTAACAACATCTCAATGTTCATGATCGAGAAACCACGATCATCTATTAATCAACAAGCTAGTATTATAAAGAGGCTTTACCAGGGACTCTAATTTAGTTTACAATTCACACAAGTATTAATGTTTCCGGTTAATACTATTATAGCATGAATGTAAACATTTATCATAAACACAAAGATATAATAATAACTGCTTTTATTATTGCCTCTAGGGCATATCTCCAACAGTCAATGGCGATGGCAACTCCCGAAGCGGGCTGGGCAAAACCCAGAAAGGAACTGCGAACGTACCTCGGGCAATTGATCGAGCAGGTTGTGCGCCACGCAGAGGGTGTCGCGCGCCTAGTCCAATGGCGGAGACCGACGGCGGCGAGATTGCCTATGGTGAGGCCAGACAACTTCGGCAACGCGCGTGACCTGCGGTGGCGCTCGATATTGCGGGGGCGTCGACAGCAGCGAGCGATGGCGGCGGCAAATACTACGCCTGCTCGAGACCGAGGGATATGGAGTGCGCGAGGGTTTGGGGGAGGAGAGAGTCTGTTGTGCCACTGGCGGGAGGGCCCAGGCGAATTATTGGGAGGACACCCCGCGTTGTCCGTGCAGTCCGGGCCAACGCAACCAAGCCCCAGATTAGATGCATCGATGGGTCGGGTCGGACAGTTTCGGACACGGCAGGCCGTTTGGGTCGGTCCGGTGGAGATGCCCTAACTCACTACCTGACTTCTAGCTTCCAAAAAATCTACAGCGGAGCAACACCGAACACCGCAAGACAGATCCAAGAAGGCAGGCCATTTTAGAGCATCTCTAGCAGACATCAGGAAATTGCGAACCAGAAAACACGTTCCCAGGTCGCATTTGGCATGTTTTTTCAGGCCGCGAGCGATAAGGCGGAATAGACCCCTCAAATCGAACCAGAAAAGAGAATATTCTCTTTTTACAGTTTCACGCACATGGTTTCTTCCAGGGCAAAAACGACACGAAACCGTAAAACAAAACCACAAATGATAGAATTTAAACAAATTCGACCGTTGAACCGCGGCAATCATCAAGTTTTAAGCAAATTTAACAAAGTATCTCGCTACCACGTCGCAGAACATCATCCAAAATATGAATCATCACCATAACCCACGATGATCATCAAGCATCAAAGCCAAGAGAAGCATCACCACCACCACCACTTGCCTAAGCACCACCATGGCCACCATCACTTGCCGGAGCACCATGTCCACCACCATCCCTAGCCCGAGCATTGCCTCTTGCCAGCGTCGCTGACCTCCTTCTCTCCAAGATGTCCAGCCTTGCTTGATCATGCCACGCCAAGGTGAGCTCGTCCATGTTGCTCAGGTCCATGGTCATGATGGTGTTTTCTTTGGCATAGAGCTTTGCCATGGCCTTGGTTTCCTCGGTTTCCGCCTTCCTCTCCTCCAAGGCTATCTTGCGCAAACCATCTTGCCGGTGTGCTTCCCACCTTGCTTGCTTCTCAATTTTTTTATTCTCGGCCAAAGAAACTTTTGCTTCCAAATTCTTGGCCACCATTTTATCATTTGAGATCACCATGAGATCAATCTTCTATCTCAAGCTTGAATTCTCGGCTAGCTTCTTAAGTTTCTCCTTTGCCATCTTGTTGCCATCGGGCTTGTTCTTGTTCCTTCCTCCCGGTGGAAGTTCATCATCCTCCTCATCATCCAATTGGATGAGTGAGCCTCTTTTGGGTGGTGCTTCTTGCTCCCTCAACTTCCATTTCTCACTTCTTTGGAGCAAATGACAACAATGCTCGAGGTTGAATGCCTTGCCCTTCAAAGCCTCCATCTCCAAGAACCTCTCTTTTGCAATTTTCTCCTACAAAATGCAAACAAACAATGAGTTGCAAAAAATGCTAGCACTTGGTGGTGCAAACAAACAATTGGACACTTAGCACTCACATAGTCACCCTCAACCGAACCACTTGGTGGTGCTCCTCGAACTTGCTCCAAGCATACACTATAGCGAGCACAAGTGTTTTTTCTGTGATCCCAACGGCCTTGGAGTGATCAATAAGTTCGCGCAATCATCCTTGGAAGGGAAGGCAAGAATTGGTAGGACTTCTCCTCGATCCTCTGCCAATAACGCTTCCTTGTTTGGTAGGTGTCTGTCATGGCATCGAGAGAGACAGTCTCCCAAGCCTTGATCAAAGTCACGTCTTCAACTTGCGTGAAATTCTTCGCTTGGGTCCGGGTAGGCACTTGCGATCCATCGACCTCCTCCACCTCCACCTCCTCGTCTTCACCTACACCGTCGACACCACCATCCGCCTCGTTGTAAATTTGTGACCCATCCAACTCATCTCCATAGCCGTCGAGCGAAGCCGTGTCGATGTCCACCGCATTGTTATTCAACAAATCAACGTAGGAGGTCGGAACCTCATGCAAATCGTTGTGTATAAAGTGCCAATTCGAATCAATTGTATACGCAATTGGCAGCGGCTGCGGTGGAAGGGGGAGGGGAATTGTTCATACCTAGGTCGGCTAGCCGAGGACGTTTTGGCGGATTTCGTGGCGGTGGATGGTTTCCCAGGCCTGACTTTTGCTTCACTACTTCGTGCCTCGGCTTGCCTGGCGTCGACTTCGACTTGGAGGCGGTGACACTCACTGGAGCGTGGGGAGCAGCGGGACCGGCGGGAGAGGCTGGATCGCCCATGCTGCCATCCTGGATGAGGACGGAGCCCTTCTGCTTCCGCTTTGTCGCAGCAGTAGCTTTCGCGGACGCCCCGGCTGGGGCACCGGCAACAGGGACAGAGACGACAGTGGTGGTTGTCAGATCTGGTAGACCCGTCGGAGGGGTCGCCTGCGCCGGTGCAACCTCGCCGGAGCTCAGCAGCGGTTGCTGGACGTCCATGGCGGCCTTTCGTGGCAGCTCGACGTAGGTGGGAGTGGCGGGGATGGGAGATCGAGCGTGGCGGTGGAAGGAATGGTGCGGCTGAAACTTCCCTCCCGCTAACGAAAATGGAGGTATGATTCGCGTCCAGGTCGGGCTTGAAAACTGGGGTTTCTCGGTTCCGCGCGGGTGTTTTCTCGGGGCCCTAATTTTTTTTTCGGTTTGGTCAATTTTAAGGCGTCTGTTCTGGCCACATTTCTCATGAGAAACCGAAAAATGACGGTTATTTTCTCGGTTCGGTCCTTTTATGAGTGTCTGCTAGAGATGCTCTTAAGCGTGTTTGGTTACTCGGTCC
This sequence comes from Avena sativa, assembly GCA_916181665.1. Taxonomy (NCBI): domain Eukaryota; kingdom Viridiplantae; phylum Streptophyta; class Magnoliopsida; order Poales; family Poaceae; genus Avena; species Avena sativa. Next base: position 434,571,310 of record OV702284.1, read on the forward strand.
TCCGTATCTCGTTTTTACCTTTTGACCCATTGGATGCTGTACGGGGAGAGATTTGACTTGTGACAACTTTAGGCTCTTATTTGGATCCTCATTCTCGTTTTCCTCCAAAACGACACCTCGTTTGGTTCATGGCTGCACACAATCTGCATTGAGTGTTATCCCTCTAATTTAACATACTTTATCTTAATCCTCTCTAATCTACCTAACTATGTCTCCATTAGAGATAAGTTGTACATAAAAAAGATGCCCCTCGATGTTATGAATCTAGCCCGGTGAATAATTTATAATTTTGTTGAGTGTTTGAAATGTTATACCGTTTTCCCTTTTAGAGCTTTTTTGAATGAATTTTATCAAATTCGTCACACGTAGTTGATCATTTGAAATTTCTTTTGGAAGGAAGATTCAGTTCATTATTTCACACGACTTTTATGTTATAATTTTCTGGTTTGATATTATTATACGAGTAGATCTACGTATACGTACGTATAATAGAATAGTTTAGATACACGTAGCTATGAAGTCAAAACGAAAATCTCATAACACGGAAGTTGTATGATTCTGCGAGGCAAAACTACACCCCAAAGGAAATTTCAAACAGTCGTCCGTGTACAAAGAATTTAGAAAAATTCATTCACAAAACGTATAAACATGAACACAAAATAGACTCATAAAAGATCAATAAACTAGGAAACGATCATCGGATGTATTCACGACGTCGATTCATATTTTTTTTATGTATAACTTTTCATGAATCGATGCATAGTTTTGTAGATCCAAGCGGATTAAGTTAAGCAACCACGACCTGCTCCCCTGCGTAGCCTAGCCCCACCTCTCTCGCAACATCAACGCCACCTGAACCGCGTCCTCCTCCTCGATCTTTCTGCCCGGACCCACCCACTCCCTCTCGCGATTCCCCACCCCGACCCCGCGCTTCGCCTCTCACCCCCGCTCGCTCGCAACCCCCGCAAGCGTGAGCCGCCTCCTTCCTGGCCACGGCGCCGCCCCTCTCTGGTCGCCTTCCTCGCCAACCGATGCCGCCAGGAACCCCGCTCGCGCGCCCCTATTCCCCTGCGGTGTTGCCCCACAAGCTCTCGTCGTCCAGAGCTCTCCCATTCCGCCACCACGACCATCTGCAACCGGGCGCGACCCCGTCGCCGTCAGCCACCATGGGACTTCCCCGTTGGCGACGTTCTACACCACCGGCACCCTCCTCGAAGCCTCCTCAAGCACACCCGGAAGCACCACTCTGGCCCCGCGACTGCCACGTGCGCCACCTCCTCCTGGACTGCGCCCTCGCCTTAGCTTCCTCACGGCGTCCCCCTTCTCCGCCGGGCCCCCCCTCCACTACAAGCTCGTCGAGTCCATCGCCTCGCGTGCGTCTACCGGCGTTACCGTGGGCGCTCCTCATCTCGCCAGGTCCTTGTGCCTGTTTTGTCTTGCCGTTGACCGTCTTGGTTCCTCCCCTTTGGTTGCAGTACACTGATGTTCTAGTTATCCTCTATCGAAAGTGCCTCTACCGTCGGGTGTACCTGCGTTTTGTTGTTTCTCTGCAAGACCGCCGACCATCCAAGCTCCCCACGGTGGACCATTTTGTTGCCAAGAACTTCTGACGTCATCTTCCTTTGGAACCGGTAACCCCGACAAGAACCACGTCATGGAACATCGAGTCCTTCCTAGACTCCGAAGACCGCTGAGTTCGCCATCATGGAATGCCAAGTTCATCGATAAGGATCCAATGACCGAAGAGCGCCTCACGGAACCAATCGGATTGCCACCACGACCTCGAAGAATCTCCGAACACAGACGACAAGATCGCCGGCGTGTCCGAGACCCTGAAGACCCCAAAGACCGAACATGAACCCCGTCAAACCCCCGAACCAAGATCTTCGGACCAATGTGTGACCCTTTTTTCCAAGCCCTATTTTATAAATTGATATCTATATGAATTGTGGCATATCGAATTATATATGCTTGCATACATATTTCATGGGTCTGTGTTGTATAGTCAACTCATCTAATAATAAAATATAGAGACCATATGCAGGCTTTTCTAATCTTATAGTGGCTCCATTTAAATTTGTGTGGCAAACCGATTACATATTGTTAATACAACATTTAAATTGTGGGGTATCTAAACAACATGAACCACCAAACTAATTGTCGGGACCCGATTCCGCTTAATTGCCTAATTACATCGCATCTTTTCCATGCCATGCATCATACATGCATCATGCCCGATCTTTTGGCGTAGTATTAAATAGTGCATCCGGTGTTTTTTTTAGTGATTTGCTTCTTCATGGGTTAAGCCGATAAGTTGATACGAGTGTCGATCCGATCTTCGGATGAACCTTCGACAGTGTTTCCTAGGCGAGCATTCTCCTCCTTTCTATCTATTTACATTTCTATCTTTACTTCCTCCCATTGATCTATTGCTATCCCTGTTGCGATGCTTTAGTTTTTGTACCCCTGTTATATTACTTGAAGCCCCTATATTTCCTTAGACACCTCTTATTGCATGTTGTTTGGGTAGACAGTTGGCATTGAGAGTCGTAGTCGCTTGCTTAGGTGCTGCTTCGCATCGTCGAGTACCACTGATGTTGGGGGTTGGCATATTCTTAATGGTGAAGATGATCATGGATTTAGTTAGAGTTTAATACTTAATATTGAAAGTAGATAACTAATGCTGAGGCACAAAGAGGGTAATAGTTGAGATCTGGTTATTATCCCGCCCCTCTATGTCCACCTAGGACCTGAGTTCTTGACACCTGTTCCGAGACTCAGCGCGCTAACCACATGTGGGGTGTATGTGCACCCCTATCATCTTAGTACTTGATTTCAAAGTACTGTTCTACGGGTCACAAAGTAGTTTGAGCTTTATAAGTTGCTATTGTACTTATGCCATGTATGAGATATTTATTACATGTTGCTCGATGACAGTTTATTACTGTTGCGTAGGTATGGCACTCTGGCACGAGAATATATTGTCTATGGCCTCTGCTCGCGTGACAAGTCCATGTAACCTCAGGGTCCATACGAGGAGGATTAGCTATACCTCGTATGGGTAGCCCCCATGTACTTGCTTTGGGTCTGGGAAAACATTTTGTCCTAAGCCCCGTGGACATACCAATGGGTGTATGTTAATTGATCTGGCAACAAGGGTCGAAGTGCGTGTGAAAACTTTGGTGTACCCCTGCTGAGTTAAATCTTTTCGAAAAGCCGTTTCCGCGGTTATGGACGACTTGGAGCACAGTATCTCGATCATAGACAACTATAACTAAAGTTTACTGTTATAAATTTGACTTGTATATGATATGACTAGTAAGTTGGATAACCACCATGGAAAGAAGAATAAAATTGCCAATCGTGTGAGTTTCCTAGACATGACTTCCTCGTTTGATCTCGAGGGGGAAATACCAGGAAGGGTATGTTTGGTGGTAGTATCAAGATGGTTTCGAATAGGTCTTTCTTATCTCTCTCTGATAGCCGACGGTTGTATTGAGTCTCTATAGGTTGTTTAGTGCATGCTTCGCTGCCGCTTCAGCCCACCATACCTATGTAGGCGACGACCGCCGAATTCTAAGTCTTGCCGTGTACTGGCCCCAGTACTGACCGCTCTCTTTTTTCCTTTGCCCTTTGTCGGGCCCCTTTTGTTTAGCAGGTTTGATATCGATGTCGTTAGCAGGGTTACCCTTCCGGCTTGGCATGGACAGGGTTATGGACGCCATTGGTTCACGGCTCTTATCCCCATTTGCTTCTTATCCGTACTCAGATGTTGTATCATTTTTAAGGTGATTTGGATCTTTGTATTGTATATATGTATTCTTGACTCATGGAGTCATTGTTGTATATATCTGTGTTGTGGGTTCCATCATGGACTATTGTGTAATGATAATACTTCGTTTTCCACCGGCATGCAAGTGCCTGGTGGGCATCTTTGAATCGTTTCTGTGTGGGTTCGGCGGAAGTCGCTAAAACTTGCATAGGGCCGATTCGAGGGTGTTACACTTATGATGGCAAACAATGTTGCTTCATGAAGTTTTCACATTCTCTGCACGAAAAATCCATTTTCCATTTTCCCGGTGCCGAAAATGGCTTATTTTTATGAAGCAGCCACCAAGGATGTGATGTGAAAATACATCACCCCAATTTTAAAAATACTAGAGAGCATTTACTTTCCAAATCACCAATTGGCTTCAGATAGAACCTCTCGGCGCAACCCTCGCTATATAAAGAAGTTTCCGCCGGTACAGCTGGAGGGGGCCCAAATTTAATCTGGAGCTATGATACCTTCGATCCGGATTACGGATGTATTATAGCTTCTTTTTCCCTAGTATACCTAGGTTTATCAAATCCTCGGGAAGCAGAAAGCAAAGTAAAGTTACTTTAACGTACCTTCGGGAGTTTTGGAATTCTTTTTGTGTTTTCATTGGACCAAGAGTTTGCGATCTTTTGTTGTTGTTGATGATGGAGAGAGAGGGCCTAGGGCTTTCGGTTTCACCTGTAGTTGTGAAAAATATCTGATGGAAATAAAAGATAATAATAAAGTATGCATGTAATTGTTAGAGCAAGATAATTATATGTGGGCAGTGCGTCCATAATTGATATTGCCTCAGCAACCGCTTATAGCAATAACCTACTAGTCTCATCCAAAGAAGAAAGAGAACTAATGATATGCATAGTGACGTCACTGTTAATCCCAAGTAAATCCCTCACATACAGTCGTACTACCCTTTCTGTCACTGGGTTCCCATCTGCAGATTAGTCATTACTCACACTCCCTATACCTGGATCAATCCTCGGGGTCTTGGGTACCTGACAAGTCCTTAGATTGAGGCAGGATAGGGTACAATAATCATCATATCATACAAACTAATACATGATCCCATCTATGATAAATAACATGCACATGCTTGATGACCCACAAGTATAGGGAATCGCAACAATCTTCGAGGGTAGTATTACCCAATTTATTGATTTGACATAAGGGGAGCCAAAGAATACTTATAAGCCTTAACAATTGAGTTGTCAATTCAGCTACACCTGGAAATAGTCTTGCTCACAGTAGATTATCAGTAGCAACACCTTTATAGTAGCAATAGCAAAGTAACAATAGCAGTAAAACAAGAGCAATAGTAACAGTAGTAGCAAACAGTAGGATATAAGTGCGGTAGGCATAGGGATGGATGGACGAGCGTTGCATGGACAAGTCTAAACATGTACTTCAAGATCTAGGGCAATTACAGATAAATAAGATAAAGCATCCAAGTACTAAACAATCATAGGAATGTGCTCCATATATAGTCATACATGCTCGCAGTGAGAACTTGCACAACATCTTTTGTCCTGCCAGCCCGTTGCAGCGGGGCCTCAAGGGAATCTACTGGCAATTAAGGCACTCCTTTTAATAGAGCACTAGAGCAAAGCATTAACACTCTATGTACAGATGTGATCCTCACATCACAGCCATCTCTTCAGGTTGTCCCAATTTCTTTCACTTTGGGGCCTTTGGATCTGGACAATGATATGTGTACACAACTTGCAGATAAGATCACAAACAATACTATCATCATGAATCAATAATAAGTTCAGATCTAAGATCATGGCACTCGGGCCCTAGTGACAAGCATTAAGCACAACAAGTTGCAATAAAGTGAAATAGCACTAATAGAGATACTAGGCAACATGCCCTAACAATCTTATTCGATTACATGATAGAACTCATCCAATCCCTACCATCCCCATAGACTACAACAGGGGATTACTCACTCATGGACGAGGGAAACATGGATCGTTGATGGAGAGGCGTCGGTGATGATGATGGCGATGATCCTCTCCAAACTCCCCGTCCCGGAAGGGTGTCAGAATGGAGTTTCTGGTTCCGAATCGTGGTTTCTGGTGGTGGCGGCGCAGCGGAACTCTTTCTGGAAAAACGTCGAACCCCCTGAGTTTTTAGGTCATAAGGCAACTTATAGGCGAAGAGGGAGGCCGAGGGGGTGCCTGAGGCGGCCACACCCCCTCCAGGCGTGGCCAGGCCCAACCCGCACGGCTGGGGTGTGTGGTCCCCTCAGAGCCCTACTCCGTCTCGTCTTTTGGCTCCATGAGTCTTCTGGTGAAATAGGATTTTTGGCATATTTTCCGAAATTATTCCTGATAGTTGATTTTCTGCACAAAAACTAGACACCAAGGTAATTCTGCTGAAAACAGCGTTAGTCCGTGTTAGTTGTATCCAAATCACACAAGTTTAGAGGAGAAATAATAGCAAAAGTGTTCGGGAAAGTGGATACGTTTTGGACGTATCAACTCCCCCAAGCTTAGCTTATTTCTTGTCCTCAAGCAATTCAGTTGAAAACTGAGTGCAATAAAAGACTTTCACGAACACATTTGCTTCATATGATGTAAATATTCTCAGCACATGAGTAGACACTTAGACAATTTATAATAAGGAGTATGCAACTAAGTCTACTTAATAGTCATTGCAAGCTATGAAGAGATTCCAACTCAATAATAATAAGTAGCATGAAACATAAACATATGCAACATTGCAATGCTCATAAGAAGGTATGATAGAGTGGTATCTCGCCTGCCTTTGTTTGTAGAGCACAACATAAATGCCAAGGCACCTCTGAAGTTCAAGTGAAGAATAGAAGTAAATATATCAGAGATACAAGCATCAAAGTCATGACATAATTAACCAAGTTTTGATACAAGCACATTACACTAAGAATGACTACTATGCTCTCAAGAAGGTGCTCATAGAATAAGTGGTGACTCAACAAGGAAGTGAAAAGGTTTTGAAAAGTTTGAAAGGCTTCCAAATACTGAAAGTATGGTACTCATTAGCTTTGAGCTCTCATTGCCCCTATCATAGGCATCTTTAGATGGTTAAGGTGAAACTGGGGTACAATATGAGTTGTATACTTGACAGACCATAAACTATAAATCTCATGTCCCTTGAGTACGAGGGCCGCTCCTCATGCTACTCAACTTTAGTTACCGGTAAGTTCTTGTCATAGTAAATACATGCGTATCATAAAGAACCGCCAATGTGGTACCCTTGCACATGATACAGGAGCTATCCCATAATCAAAATGACAAGGCAAGTAGACAGTGAGCATCTCATCAATCTTCTTATTTGCCATGGGAAAATGGCGCCTTTTTCTCCCTTTCCTCTTTTCATACGTCTCCCTTTTTTCTGAATCTCTATCTCTTTTTTTATAAGAAGAATGATTCATATATTGCTCACTATGGTTATGCTGCAAGTTTCCACCATGATTAGGCATGGCTTAGGCTAGCGGCCCAGGCATTTCTCTAACACATATACATAACTCCATGGACTTACAAGCTCCCCTTTTATTTCACACCGACGACATCCGTAAACAAAACAACATGATATCGACTGGGTATAATATTTACATGTGTTGAAAGCATTCCCCGTGACAACATGGTTCTGCTAACTCCTAGCCTATAATTTGCAAGCATATAACTTTCATGTACATTCACAATGGTTCAGGTTTATTAAGTGCTAGAAATAAAGTGTGCCATCAAGTTCGTGAGAGCTTTACTAACTAACTTTTTCATAACAAGCAAACATTTTATTTGGAAGAAAATGAGGCATAATGAATATGCACGGAATAGAAAATGATGCTAGTAGATAGGTATGGTGGACACTTTTAACAATATTGGTTTTGGGAGTTGGAAGCACGAGTAGAGCTCATACTCAGTGCAAGTGAAATCTAGCAATAGAGAGAGAGCGACAAACGAGAGAGCAATAACTGTCATAATCATGCTTGCAACAAAACAGGACTAATTATGGCATGAAAGTGATACAATAACTCTGAGGCAAAATAAATCATCGAGGCTTAATTGACTATTATTCAGTCATATGCATGCGTGAGCATGTGCCAAGTCGATTCACATGAAACATTCAAAGGAGGATACCACAGTATCATAACAAGTTATGAATAGAACAATGCAAGCAAACATTTATATGACATGCTACAAACTATTAGCAAGCTAGAGCTAATCATAAGAAAGCAAGAACTACTAAGCATCCATAAATAACATACACCTTACATGAACAGACTAAGCATGCCCATAATCATGAGTATATGTACAAAAATGAAAACAAATAGAGTTCGTTACTAGCCTCTTACCACTCCTCAAGTTGTCTTAATCTTCATTATTGTGCTTCACTTGTGTGGCTTGAATAATAACATGAAACCAAATCCACTGAGGACTGCTGAACCCTGCAAAGAACTTCACAAAACCAAAGAAGAAGAACAAATATTTTTGGTGTTTTCGATTTTTAAAACAAGGACACAAAGCAAAAACTTTTTGGATTTTTTCTTAAGGAAAACCAAAGTTAAAAAGCAAAGAAACAAACCAAGAGAAACAACTAAAATATTTTTGGTCTTTTTGTGTTTTAGGAAAGCAGAAACAAAAACTAAAAGAAAACGAAACATGGATATACAAAGTACCGATGAAACATGATATATAGATGAGTGTGATGTCTGTATACCTCCCCCAAGCTTAGGATTTTGGCCTAAGTGGGGCTCAATCCCATGGTGACCACGAAGGTGCACCTCCGTAATGCGATGAAGAGGCCCCTTCGTCATGGTATGAGCTCAAGGACGCCCCTGTGTAGTGCACGGAGTGGTCATAAGAAGGCGTGTCCCCTGGTATTATCCGTGGAAACCATGAATGTGTAGCTGCTCGTCCATCTCCTCCTTGGAGCGTGACCAAGGTCCCTGGCAAATACTAAATAAAGTGGTTTGTGGCAAAGGAATTTCTCTCTCTTCCCCGCCAGTAAACATCATCCTGTAAACCAAACTCTCAAGAGTAGAGCTAGCAGTGACAAAGTGATGCGCTTTCATGGCAGCAAGATCAAGCCTCTGAGGAACCAAAATTGTATCATTTGGATCAACAGATAGTTCTAAAGCAGCAACTACACGTGCAACAATAATACCCCCATAAATGGGTCCTCTAGCAGCTAAGCGACGAGCAATGAGAGAACCAAGATTATACCTCGTTTCATTGTTGAGTGCAACAGCTAGAAAGGCCAAATGATAGTTGGAAATATTGCTAGTGTTCTTCCTACCAAGAATACTAGTGGCAAGATAATAAGCAAAATATCTAATAGTCGGGAGTTGAATATTTCTTATCTTTCCACGCTGGGCTCTGCGGTCATCATCATTAGTCACCCCGCGGTAGAGCTCCAACAAATCAGTAGGTTGAGCTAGAATCTTCTTCACCGTCCCAGCCATGCCAATACCCAAAATTTCTTCAATGTCATGGTGAAGGGCCTGTTATAGATTTTGAATGACACCTCTGACCTGAAAGGATTATTAGTAAAAGAGAAACTCTCCACAAAAGTTTTGGTGAGCATAGCGTATTGCTCACTCTCATCCTGCATATAACTAGTTAGACCAACCCTCCGAACCAAGGTTAGGAAATCATTGAGTGTCCCTGCAGCCTGCAAAAAGGTAAAACAAGGGAAGGTAGAAGGGTGCGCATCCCCCTCATCTCCCTCATTGCCAAAACGTGGTGTAATGAGATCCTCATTGTATGATGCCTAGCTCGGGAGGATGATCTTGAAGGCCTTGTCCTCCTAGGAGCATCACTCTCAAATACTTCTCAAAATGTGTGGTTGTCCATCACCTTTTTTCTAAAAAAATTAGACAAGCATTAAACCAAGTAATTTCCAAGTTGATAAATGATGAGGAACTACTATAGGAACTTGCTAGAGGGCTAAACATGCATAAAAATGAAATCTCTAAGCATAGAACAAGCACGCAAACTCACACAACCTGACACCTATAGTAGCAAAATACTCAAGATACAATCTACCAATCAAAAATCTAATTGGACAAGCGGAGGAGGCACATACCAAGGAGTAATCCCTCCAAAAATCAGCAGCAAAGATGGGCTGAGCAAGGAGATAAAAAATCGAGAGCAAGAACAACAGGAACTCGAGCTTGAGAAAGTTCTCCGGTGTTTTTCGGGAGAGAGAAAGACGTGGCTGGAAGGAGGCATCTTGGAGGGCCACACCTAGGCCAGGCGCCACCTGGGGCTGGCCGCGCCACCAGGGGGTGTGCTGGCCTGGTGGGTCCCCCTGGGCCACTCTAGGTGTCCTTCTGCCCCTTTTTCGAGGAAAAAATTAATATGAATTTTCTGGAATTTTTTGGGAAACTTTATTTTGGCCAATTTTCAGGTTATGAAAATTGACTTTCTCGCAGAAACAGATTTTTTTTAGAAGAAGTAAAAAGCAAACCAAAACCAAAACTACAGAAGTTCTAAGACACTCTAACAAGCAAACAACTAGCAAAACTAAAGCTAACAAGAGAAAAAACAAAGACTAGGAAGGAGAAAAATAAAAGTGAGCAAGTATAACCATTGTGAAAGCATTGTTTTGTTCATTAAAATCCCTTTGTTAACAAGATTAATCAAGTCTTGTTACCAAAACAATCTTATATGAAACAAAACTTTGCATTTCACAAAATGATTATGTTATCTCAAACTTGATAGCAATAGTCCCAATCATAATAGTTTCAAAACTTTCTTGTGGAATGGGACAATATATTTCTCCAACTTTGATGCTCTCAATATTTTCAATGGAATTCAGGCAATAGCTCTTATCAATCTTCTTGGGGAAATAGATAGTATGCTATTTGTCATTAATATTAAAAGTTACTTTTCCTTAGTTACAATTGATGACAACACTTGCAGTATTAAGAAAAGGTCTCCCAAGAATAATAGACATATTATCATCTTCAGGCATCTCAAGCACAACAAAATCAGTTAAAACCAAGTAATTATGAGCTACTTGAACAGGAACATCCTTACATATACCAACAGGAATAGTAGTTGACTTATCAACCATTTGCAAAGATATATCAGTTGGTATCAATTTTTCTAGCTGGAGTCTCTTGTAGAGAGAAAAAAGGCATAACACTAACTCTAGCTCCCAAATCACATAAAGCAGTTCTAACATAATTATTCTTAATAGAGCAAGGAATAGTTGGTATACCTAGATCACCAAGTTTCTTTGGAACCTTCCCATTGAAGGAATAATTAGCAAGCAAAGTATAAATTTCCTCATTTGGAATCTTCCTTTTATTAGAGACAATATCCTTCATATACTTTGAATAAGGAGGCAACTTAATAGCATCAGTCAAAGGAATTTGCAAAAATAAGAGTTTCATCCATTCACAAAACTTGTTATAGTGTTCTTCCTCCTTTGACTTGTGTTTCTTATTGAGAAAAGCCATAGGTTTCTACGCCCATGGTTCTCTTTCACTACCATGTTTATTAGCAATAAAATCTTCCTTACTGTACCTAGTGTTCTTAGTGTGCTTCTAAGGTTCTTCCTCAACTTCCTCCTTATCAGGAGTATCATTTTTATCACCACTTTTAGTTTCAGCATCAGAGACAGATATACTATTAGGGTCTACAGCAGGTTCAGGTGGTTCCTCAACTATTTTGTGTTTCTTTTTCTTTCTCTTATGAGGACTACCACTACTTTCAGCTTATTGAGAATCCTTCTCAATTCTTTGAGGGTTTGCTTCAGGATATAAAGGATCTTGAGTGGCTATACAATATCTTTCAACTCATTAATAGCTCTAGAGTTTTCCAATAAATGATTCTAAACCTGTTTATTAAAATTACCTTGTTTAACAATAAAAATGTCAAGTTCCTCTAAGCATTGATCAAGAGGTTTACCGTAGGGAATATCACCTTCATCAAAGTGTTGGAGAGAGTATACCTCAATAGTGGATGAGTGGGGAATTGGCTTACATAATTCTTCTATAGGAGGTAGATTCTTCACATCTTCAACTTCAATACCTTTCTCCTTAAGACATTTCTTAGCTTCTTTCATCACTTCATCATTTAATGCAATCACTCCCCTCTTCTTTGCTGTTGGTGTTGGAATTGGTTCAGGCACAATTGGTTCAGGTGTAATTAGATCAGTTGAAGTCCAATCATCATAATTCTTGCTTATTTTAGCCATTAATTCTCCAACATATGTAGGAGTTCTTTTCCTGAAAACACAATCAACAAAACTATCTAGGTATGTCCTAGAATCATCAGTTAGTCCATTATAATAAATATCAAGAAGCTCATTTTTAGACCATGAGATCATGTCAATCACTAACACCGGAAGAGTTTCTTGATAACATCAAACGTCACACCGTAACAGGGTGATTATAAAGATGGATTTAGAACTAATAAAGTGTTATGTTGAGGCTCATGGATCGAGAGTGGAATTTGTTCATCCCGATGACGGATAGATATACTCTGGGCCCTCTCGGTGATATCACATTAATTAGCTTGCAAGCAAGTGATTTGATCACTAGAATGTTATATCACAGGAACGAGAAAAGAGTGCATGTCGGTAACGAGATCAAACTAGGTATGGAGATACCGATGATCGAATCTCGGACATGTAATATATCGTGAAACAAAGGGATTAAGATACTAGCGTAAAAGGTTTCGACGATCACAAGAAAGTCATCGTTGAATGTGTGGGAGTCAGTATGGGTCTCCAGATCCCGCTTCTGATTATTGATCCGAGAGGGGTCTCGATCATGTCCGCATTATTCATGAACCGTAGGGTGACACACTTAAGAGACACCAACATCAAATTGGAGCAAATGTTTCATGCCGAAAGAATGAACAAGCGCAGGAATTTATTTCACTAGATACCGAAACAGGTTTTCGGGTGAAATTGCATAAAGTGGTTATGCATGTGAAATAGAATTCTAGCAAGGGGTTATTTGTGAATGTTTGTCATTAAAGTAATTGACAAAATTCTGAATAAAATAAAAGAGTTTTATTTAATGAGAGTTTTCATTAAATTTGGTGGAAATTTAATGGGAATTTGAGTGGACTTTTGAGTGGAGGGAATTAAAAGGAGATTTGTGAGTGGAGTGTCCACCCACATGAAGAGGTGAGGGCAAGGGGGCAGCCCCCATGCGCCGGCCACCCCCTTGGGGTTCCCCCCCTCCTCCTATAAAAGGAGCCCCCCTCCTCACTTGTCTCTCACACCTCCTCGTGAAGGATCTCTCTCCCCCTCTAGAATTTATTCCCCATGGTCTCGGACTAGCGAGATACATGTTCCCGGTGGCTATTCGGCAAGAAAGAGTTGTGCTTCCGCTGCATCGCTGGAGCGAGGAGGCAGAGGTTGCTCGGTGCCTCGAACGTGTGTGCGAGCACGGATGCGCTGCTGATTTGCGACGCTAGGACTTCCTCTCGATCTTGAGATCGGCAAGAGATCGTCTACATCAACCACGAGTTGAACTCATTAAGCTTTGTCGGTCTTCAAGGGTATGTTCTCTACGGATATACATCCACCCGTTGTTTGTATCTAGTAGATAGATCTTGGTATATAGTTCACATCGTAGGCAATTTTTTGTTTTCTATGCTGCGAACCCTACACGATAAATAGGAGTGTCGATCCCAACGAGGAGAAGAAGGTGTTGACTAGTGGTATGGAGCAGGAAATCTCTGTAAATACTTAGCAAACGGATTTTTAGAGGTTTTCTGATAAAGCAACAAAACAAAGTGCAAGTAATAAAGACAACAAACAAACGCAACAAGTGTCTCAATCCTTTCTTAGGAAAGGACAAGCCGGTGGGAATACTTATAAGGACCAAACGTTCTCGAGGACACATGGGAATTCTGTCAAGTGCTTTCGCTTCAAATAGCTGAGTAACCTTCTTTGGTGTTGTAAGTGTTGTGTGGGTGAACATGTGCTAATGTATCGACCTTACTTGGACTAACATACTTGTGATTAAACCCCCTACAAGCATCTGCAACTACAGGAAAGCAATTAAGATATAAATCTAACCACAACCTTAAACTCTAAGATCCTACACTCCCTTGTGCAAAGGTGTCCTAACGGGGGTTCAGGTTTCTGTCACTCCGGCAACCCCGCGATTAGTAGCCAAATACACAATGCATTCCCCTAGGCCCATAAATGGTGAAGTATCATGTAGTCGACGTTCACATGACATCACTAGAAGAATAGCACCACAACTTAAATACTAAACCATTGAATAATATCTCAACACAAATCCACTACTAACAACATGACTTCTCCCATGTCCTCAAGAACTAAACGAACTACTCACAAGACATCATATGGGTCAATATCAAAGCTTATATGGTGATGGATAACAATCTCAACATCAACAATAATCCAATGGTTCCACTCACAAGCATCAACTACAATAGTAATCAACACCGGGAAAGTTTCCCCTAAGTGCAAGTATTCAACACAATTGTTACAGCGGGATGGAGTGCTGATGATGGTGCTGGTGGAGATGATGGTGTGGATGATGATGATCCCGATGAAGTCTAGCTTGATGATGGTGTTGATGGCGACGATCTCCCCTCTCCGAGAAGGAATTTCCCCGACATAAATCTATCTGCCAGAGAGCTCTTTCTCTCTCGGTGTTTTCTGCCCCGTAGAGGCAACGCAAATCTTTCTGTGGTCACCCCCTGGTATTAGGGTTCCAAGAGGAAGATATATGCGAGAGGGCGGAGTCGGAGGCCGGCCAGGTGGGCCACACCTGCTGTCGTGGTGGTGGCACGACAGATGCCATGGGTAGGCTTAAGTTGGGGGCAAAATGGGTGCTTGTGGTCACCGGGGAGGGAGTGCACGGTCGAGCCATGCACGAAGAACAAGAAGAACTCTCCACACTTGACAATTTGATTGATACCCCAAAGATTACAAGTGCTCCTTGAGCTGTATTGGCTTGAGTACGCAACACCTGTTCTCTACTTGGTCCAACCTCCCTCTACTTCTGTTATGCCCTCCCTTATATAGGCAGTGCTAGCATGATAATACCCTTTTGGGTTCTAGGGTTTACTGTTTGGATCTTGGTCCCTACAATATGGGCCGGGTTATGGGCTTGCCTTAAGCCCATAGGCCCGGTCCATAAAGCTTGAAAGCTAACGGTCTTTTGGTACATTGCTTCTTGTTCTTTTTGGCGTCACGCAGTTACTTTGTACGTCAGCGCTTGCTTTGGGCGTCACCCGGCTCCTATTGTGTCATCCCGGCGTCGCCCTTCTCTTTTGACCATGCTTTACCATGGTCCTTCCCGAACCTTACTCGGAAAGGTGCCACACGTCCTTCTTGACTCGGCTCATTGGTACCTGCAAGGGTTACAACTTTGTCCTATACGGGCCGAGATAGTTTGTATCTCGGCTTTCATGCTTACCTTACCTGACCGTTCTTACCCGACCTGGTTCATTTTTTACTCGGAGCCAACCCAGTTGCGCTATGTTTCCCCTCTCGTGACACTACCGGGGGTTATCCCCCTGACATTAGTCCCCGAAGCTGGTGAGGTCTAGTAGTTCAAGTTGTTAGGCGTCTCCAGGTTCCTTTTGTGTGAATGGAACTTAGTTTTTGTCTTTTATCTACCTCAGTTTTGCATCTTGCCGGGTTAGTCTGACAATTTCGGGTCAATTGTTTGACTTCTTGGCTCATTCTTGCCTCGAGCAGAGTTATTTTGGCCAATTCCGGGTCATTTTCGGCGCACTTCACTCACTGACAACTAGTAATCATGATTACTTCCCTCAATATTTGTTCCAAGTTTTGGCGGCACAGTGACAGCTGCGCAGTTATTCCCCGTCACTGTGGCAGTCCCATCGGTCTGCGCCTCTTGTCCTTCCAGCCGTGACGTGGCACCAAACTTTTCGTGTATCTTTGGCTACGTGGCGCTCGCTGACTGGCTCTCCCGGCCTGGTACACGGCCACACGCTGGCCGCACGGCACAGTTAGATCCCACGACGGGGTTTTTTACTGCCCTTAAGTAGGGGTTGGGGGTTTCCACTTCCCCCACGCCCGTTCAGTTTCCTTAGCCTTTCTTCTTCCTCGCGCCTGCAAGATTGAACTGCCTCCTTTGTGGTTCCTTCTCCCTCTTGCTTTAGTGCTGCGATTGCCCCTGCCCTCTTTTGATTTCAGCACGGGTCCTCGCTGCTCCAAGCCTCTCCTTTCCGTGGAGGAGACAGACTCCGACGATCCCATGGACGATCGTGATGGCGCTGATGGTGCTGAGGAACAGGAGGTTCCCTCCAGTGAGCGCGGTGGTTGGGAAGGCTCTGAGGTCTCCACCAAAGAGGTGGAGTGGCTCCGCTCCACCATACGCATTCCACTGCAAATGGATTGCCGTCTCCCCACCGGTGAGATTTCTCCCATACCTCAAGCTGGCGCGCGGGTGGTTTTTCTTTCCCACTTTAAACGCGGTTTTGCTCTTCCTGTGAGAACCTTCTTTTCCTCGTTTATTTCTACCTTCCATCTGCAGACCCACCATCTTCCTGCCAATGCAATTGGCTCTCTTTCTTGTTTCATATCTGCTTGTGAGGCCTATCTTGGAATTTGGCCCACAGTTCCTTTGTGGGCCAAGTATTTTGGCTTTAAAGTTCAGGTTGTTCCCTAGCCTGGTGCTCCTCGATCCGAGAAGAGGTCGACCCGGTGTGGTGCTGCTAGCATCACCCCCAGGAGAGATTCTATCTTTCCTCGGGTTACCGACATTGACTCCTGCAAGAAGTGGCATAGAACCTTTTCCTATGTCAAAAACAGCGGGTCCACTGACAACATCCAGCTTCCCCCTTTCTCGGACGAGGTCCCCAACAAGAAGTTCTAGCAACTTGACCCACGCGACCAAGACGTTGCGGTTAACGAGGCTAACACTATCCTGGAAAGGTTGCTGTCGCCGGATGAGAACTTTCATCTTGCCGACTTTGACCTCATGTGCACCTTCATCTCACGCCGGGTAAGCCCCATCCAAGCCAGGAGCCACAAGATGTGCTTCATGAGCGGGTCCCATGATCCCACTCGGCATTCCACCAAGGAACTCACCCATGACTCCATTGCCCGCCGAGTAATCTCAATCTTCAAATTGAACTTGGCGGATGATTGGGCTTGGAGTTGCCCACCGTTTAGCCGGGCCAGGCCTGTCCCCTGGGTAAGTTTTCCAAATTACTTTCTCGCCGAGTTGGCTTTAGCTCTTTTGCCACTCTTTAGCTTAGTTTTTAGTCTCTCATTCTATTTGTCTTTCGCAGAATCTCCTTCACCAGGTTGATGACAGTACTGTCCCTCCTGCTGGTTATAACGGGGATCTCTCTGACTCGGATGAGTTCGAGTATGACCTGGAGTGCTTCATGCCCATCCCGCACACTGCGGCTGCTTCAGCTTCGGGTAAGAGTCAATCTCGCAATCCCTTACAAGATTGGTCTGATGATGATGAGGATGATGATTGTACGCTTTTGGAGGTACATGCCTTGTGAGCTTAATCTCTTTGCTTATCCGAGTAAGACCGTTATTTACTTATGCAGCTGGCCAGGTACATGACGTTCCTCCTCTCGCCGTGGGCAAAGTCGGCAAAATTCCTTTTGCTAAGCCGAAGCGACACAGAACCTCCTCCAGCACTCAGCCGGCCAAGAAGAACAATCCCACTCCAGCAGCTCCTGCTGCCTCTGCTGCTTCCAGCCTGAGTGAGACTCGCCAAGCTGCTAGGCGCCGAGTCACGCACCGAGTCATCCAAGACCTGGTCGTCACTGGGTAAGCTTGTTTTTACTTTGCCTTCTCTGTTCTTTTATTTCTTATCCTAGATGTTTTCTTACATATGTCCTGTTGTTTTTAGTGTTGCACCTTTGACGGTGAATCAGGCTGCTTCTAGCATTGCCTCGCCGCTTAGGCCTGCACCTCCTCCAACTGACTCGGCGGTGCCGAGTCCCGTCTAGGTCAAGACTCGCACTATTGAGGCTCACGCTTCTCAGTGTCAGTCAGACCTGGTGGATCACTCGGCTAGCGCCCCTGTCGCTGGCCAGGAGAAACTTCCTGATCTTGGTGCTCACAAGTCTGGCACCGAGAAACCCTCTGCCCCCAGTTCCTCTGGCATCATCCCTCAAGCTGATGTGAATGAACAACTTCCTGATCTTGGAGCCAGCAAAACCGCTGAGCCCAGTCAGGGGGCTCCACGTCCTTCTTCAAATCCTTCTGCTCGCTCTCCAGTTCTGTCAAAAGGCCAGACCCAGCCCAAGGCTTCTGGTTCTACTCGCCCCTCTTCTGGAAAATCCACCTCTTCCAAGCAAGCAACTCTAGTTTGCGCTGCGGGTTCTGCTCCTCAGATTCGGCCTCCTACGTCGGCGACCGTGTTCGCTTCAACGGGTAAGGGGGACGAATCCGCGACTGCCGGGTCAGGTGATGGCTCCAAGGCTGTTACCCTCCATACCTCTGCCACTGCAACCCGTGCCACTGTGGGAACCGCCCTGAAAACGGGTCGAGTTCTCACTCGGACGCTCAGTGGGCAGAGCCTTGGTTCGGCAGAGCCTTACGCCGTGGCATGGAATACAGCAGGCGAGCAAGAGGTTATCACTCGTGTCGGGAAGAAGCTGAAGCTGGGCCCCAAGGTCGTCTTCGACATAACCCAGCAGGCCATTACTCTGATGGCTCGCGCCGACGAAATAAATGAGGTGACATAACTTACTCTTTTGTACTGTTGAGTATTTCCTTTATACATATCACCTAGTCCCCGAGGTTACAGTTGAGTAAGAGACTTACTCGGCTGTAAGATCTTCAATTATTTGATTTATTTATGACAAACTCACGTTAGAGCTTCAATCCCTAGAACTCGAGGTTACTGCCGAGTAAGGAACTTACTCGGCTATAAGCTCTTTGATTTCTTTATGACAAACTCATGTCAAAGCTTCAATCCCTAGCCCTTAAGGTTACTGCCGAGTAAGGAACTTACTCGGCTGTAAGCTCTTAAGCTCTTCTTTATTCAGACAGTCGCCTGTCTTGACTCTTCCTTATTGTCTAACTTCTTTGATTAGCTTACGCACAACGAGCGCACCAAGGTGCACCAAGCTCTCGTCCTGGCGCATCACAAGCTCGAACTTGCGTATGAGAAGTTGCAGACTGACACCTACGGCCAAGGTAATATCTTTGCTCTTCCTCTTTCTTATTTGATGTAATTTTCCTTGGTTCATCTTCTCATTTTTCCTATTGCTCTTGTTCCACAGCCACTGCTCAGGATACCATCAACGATCTTCACTCGCAAATCAGCGAGGCCGAGAGTAAATTTCCTGCCTTCTAAGCCAATAGTTGAAGTTTTTCTGTTGGTACTGACAAATTTTTGTTCTCAATAAGCAGAGAAGCACCAAGCCGAACTCCAGAAGGAGCGCGATGAGGTGACTCGGCTAAAGAAACTGATGGTCGAGACGGAGGAGAAGCACTTGGTCGAGGTGAAAGGGCTGAAGGAGGAGCTTGCCGAGAAGAACGAGCAGCAGGCTGCCAACACCGAGAAGACTAAGAGGCTGCTCGACGAGGCCGAGTCATTGGTCGAGTTGAAAAATATGAACCTCGACGCCCTTCAAGCCAAGACCAAGACTTGGCATAGCAAGCTCGCTGTCATCAACTTCTTTCTCGGTAGTGAGTTCTTACTCTTTACGCATTGTCCAAGTCCTGCTAGATCTCTTCCATTTGCCCTTGCTATTCGCTAACTTCCTCTTTTTGCTTGCAGAAAACTTTCTTGAGGCCAACATGTTTGCCATCCGAGCCATGAAGAAGGTGAGGGCCGAAGCTGGTGCTGCTGCTGACGGCGATGTGTCCATGGAGGAGCTCCTTGCAGCGGTGTCTGAACGGGTCAAGACCCTCAGATCTTGCGGTGTGGATTTGCTCAAGTCAACTATCCATGTGTTTCGCATGCTATGGCCGGATGAAGACCCACCCGAACTAATCGAGCCGCTAGCCGAGAGACCGCTCCTTACTGAAGACCGGCTGGATCAATGGCGTGAGTCGGTCGGCCGGGCTGCAGCAGACAAGGCTCTCTCTTTCGTGCTTTCATGGTACGAGGACATCAACCTCGACGTTCTTGCTCGTATAAGGGGAGATGGCAAATGGCTGAATGACCCGGAGCTGATCAAGAAGCGCCAGGAGCGAGCTTATGCCATGATCGAGTACACCATGGTGCACGCTTGGTGTGAAGGTCCTAGATTTCTCGACCTTGGCGACCCGCTTGTCAAAGTTGCTGATGAAGAGGGTGGCGACAGCGAGGCAACCGAGTCAGATGATCCAGATGACCCGGCTATAGATGCCCCTCACCCGACCGATGCCCCATGCACTCCTGGCTCCGAGAATGCTCCTCCGAGTTCTTCTGCTCCTTAGGCCAACAAATACTTGAACTTTTATTAGATCCCCGGTATTGTTGGGGAGATGACCTCGGGTAGGGTAAAGACGGGGAAAGATGAAAGGAAGTTGCCCGTCTTGTTTCCAAGTTATTGTTTGAGTCGGCCGAATCCTGTAGAGGTCGGCCAAGACAGGGAAGGGCAGGACCATTATGACAAAGGCAAGGCATTACCCGGCCGGGATGTTACGTAAGTCGGCCGGGTTAGTCCGAGTAATATTGATGCAGGTGAAGGACAAGCCGAGCTACGCGAGGTAAGGCCGAATGATACGAAGCTTGCAGGAGAAGGAGAAACCCAAGGTCAAACTCTAGCTGCAGGCTAGAAGGAATCTGAGCGGAGCCAAGCACCAGAGACAAAGGCGCAGAGCGTCAGAGGGGCAGAAGGAGGTCACGGAGGCGACAGTCCTGAAGCCCGAGGCACGCAGAGGGGCCCTCTGGAGCCTTGCCGTCGTTAGAAGGGCGACATGGAAAGGAGGGCGCCGAACTACTATTTTGGGACAAGCACATTCCTCGAATATGCTTGCCCCGTCAGCCCTAAAGGCACCCAAAGCTCTCCTTTATAAGGGGAGGCTTGGACCCTGAGGAAGGGATCGGCTCATTTAGGTACCGTTAGGCTGGTAAAGTTCTTATTCTCTCCCTGTATACGGCTCAAGGAGCACTTGTAGCCCAAGAAAGGAGAAATAAAGATATTTGCCTTAGTCTCTCGTGTGTAGAATCAACTGCATCTTCCCTCCCCAGATCCCACTAGCATCCATTGGCCCCATACTTTAGCCTACCCATGGCATCTGCCGTGTCACCACCACGACAGTTGGCGCCCACCGTGGGGCTCGCAGCGGTGCTAGCTGGAGTCATGATCCGGACGGGAAACTTCATCAACAATGGCGAGCGCGTTGTTTCTGGCTTGGTCCGGAGATTTGATCTCTGTGACTACGTCAGTGACAATGCAGGCATCTTCAGGGGAAAAACTCCCCCGTGAAACGGTGTCTTCATCAACTTGGGAAGGCACCAGGTCTACGTCGGCATCGACATCTCCGGCATTTATCCTCATCAGGTTGTTGTTGCAGGAGAGCCACCCCTTAGCGCTGCGAGCCGTCCGCGTGGAGCGCATCCGGTGAGCAGCGTCGAGGTGATGGTCGTAGCCGGAGTGCAGGCGGGAGTAGCGGGTGCCGGATCAACCAGAGACCCTGCCACAGGCGTGCAGGTCACGCCCAGGCAGACGACACCACCACCCACCGAGGTAATCCCTCCAGTGACCAACCAAGCCGAAGTACAGGACACTACCCCAAAGGCACCAAGAGTAAGAGGGCCACCTCTAGAAAGACCAGAAAACATTCTTCAGGCAACCATAGAAAACCTGACTACACCTGTAGCGCCGATACATGATCCGGCTAATGCTCAGGCAGAGTTAGAAGAAACCAGGCAAAAGTTGCTGGTAGAGGCAAAAAAGGTGTCGGCCTTGCGGGAGTCCTTAAACAGGACCCTGCGAGAATATGCCAAAGCTAATAAGCTTGACGTCGCTCCCGAACGGGTTGACGAGTTGAGATTAAGAGGGAAGAACCTCATAGATGATATCAACAAGGAGCATGATGCTCATAAGGTAGAATCAGTTGATTTGGGCTTGCCGAGGTACATCACCCCGGCAAAGAACCTGAGAGCGGCAAATGCCGCAGCATTAGAGTTAGAGGGATTGACCGGCGAAGCCCGGCATAAACAGCAAGAAAGAGTGAATGAGCTGGTGCGCATCGCAAACCAGCAAAACGAAGAAATGCTCAGAGCAGACCGGCAAGACCAGGGGCCTCGCGAATGGTTCACTCAGCTGGAGCAACACCTGCCTTGTCTGTGGCAGCAGCATCCTCACCAGGAAACAATGCACGAAAAGACAGAGCGGTAACTTCAGGAAAGAGAAACAAGCAAATCGTTCCGTATGATCCGGCGATAGCCGGGAAAGCAAACGAGAATAGAGGCAATGGAAGCCGAGGTAACAGTGGTGAGAGGAATCCCGACCGTGCTGAGAAAGATGGCGGAAGCCGAGGCAATGGAGACCTCGGCAGAAGAGAACTCGGAAGAGGCAATCACGAGAACAATATCCCGGTTGAAGTAAGGAGAGAACCGCCGCTCAACCCGCAGCCAAGACATGAACCTCGACAGGAAAGAGAAGAAAGACCAGCTCGCCACAATCAAGTAAATGAAAGGTACAATGATGGTTATTCCGAGATGGAGTATGCGATCCATGGTGGAAATAACCACTATGGAATGCAAGACAGAGTTCTGTACAGAGATTTGCCATCGAATGATGCCAGAGTAAAGCTAGACCGGCTATACCGATCCGAGTTGCTGGAAGAACAGGGTCCACCGGGTCCGACATGCTTCGGACCACGGATCATGGGCGAACCACCTATGCCAAACTTTCAGCTGGCAAGAGGCACAAAGACATGTAATGGGAGCACCAAACCACAAGACTGGTTGATTGATTATGCCACTGTTGTGAAAATAGCAGGTGGGAACTTACGATGGGCAGTACGGTATGTCCCACAAATGTTGGAAGGACCAGCCAGAGTATGGCTGAATAATCTACCCGCAGGTAGCATCAACTGCTGGTTGTATTTTGAAGAAATGTTCGTTAGCAACTTTACCAGTACGTACAAGAGGCCAAACAGACCGCAACAGTTAGCCTTGTGCAAGCAAAGGCCGAATGAAACGGACAGAGAGTTTTTAACTCGGTGGTGTAACCTGAGAAACTCGTGTGAAGGAGTTATAGAATCACAAGCAATACCTTGGTTCGCTCAAGGATGCCGTTATGCCAGCGACTGCAAAGAGATATGCCAACCACATTGGCAAAAACCATCAGGATAGTGGACTCCTATGCATTGGGAGATCCGACGCAACCAGAATTAATGTCGGCAGATCATCGGGAGCAACAAGACCAATATGCAAGAGATTTGGCCGGGTCATCCAGGCGCAATGACTTTAGAGGAAGAAGAAGAGAAGAAAGGCCGGATTATAGATATAATTCGGCCCAAGTGGCAGCGGTAGCGCAAGATCAGCCGAGTCACGGAACGACTCAACGACAAAAGAATGGTCCTCAGCAGTGGACACCAAGGAATGAAGGAAAAAGACAGTGGACACCAGAACAAAAGAAGCAATGGCAGGAGAGGTCGAAGTACACGTTCGAATCTATGTTAGATCAGCCGTGTAAATTTCACACGTCAAACCCAGCCAGGCCGGCCAACCATACGACCCGCCAATGTGCATGGATGAAAAATGCAATGGGAAACCCTGCAGGCATTCAGGCAGCGCCTCTCCAGGCACATCAGCAGCATCAGCCGCAGTTGACTGGAGCAAATGCACAGCAACTGATGTTACCGCCTCCTCCCCCGAGGTATGATAACTCGGACCGAAGAGATGTGGTACATCAAGTGATGAACCAAGGCCAGGATGGAAGAACGAATCCAGGAAATAATGGACGCAATGATTACAGAGAACATCATCAGTCGTATTGCGTATTCACGACGGAACAGCAAGACAAGCAGAGTGTGCAGCGCCGGCATATGGAAGTAAATGCGGTTATGCCGGCAGTACCAAGATATATGCCTTGGTCAGATCAAGAAGTAACTTGGAGCATAAAGGATCACCCCAAGATAATGCCGAGTCCGGGATCGTATGCACTCGTGTTGGATCCAACATTTGTTGGACCAAGCATTAATGTGAAATTTTCAAAGGTTCTCATTGACAATGGGAGCAGTATCAACATCATGTACAAAGATACCATGCATAAACTCGGAATATCGCGGAACATGCTGCAATCCACAAGGACCACTTTCCATGGGATAGTACCAGGGCTTTCATGCGAACCCATTGGTAAGGTTCGAGTGGATGTGTTATTCGGCACAAGAGATAACTGCAGAGCAGAAAACTTAGAGTTTGAAGTGGTGGATCTAGAGAGTTGTTATCATGCTTTACTCGGACGGCCAGCATTGGCCAAATTCATGGGCAGCTGTCATGTAAGTTATCTGAAAATGAAGCTACCCGGACCACAAGGAGTGATAACAGTAGCAGGGGATTACATGAAGTCAATGGAATGTGCTTCAGTCGGGTCAAATTTGGCCGAGTCATTGGTTATAGCAAGAGAAAAAAGAAGGATTCAGGAGGTAGTAGCCCTCGCTCAGTCGGCACAGCTGAATATGCCAGCGTTAGCCAATCCACATGGAAGTGTCTCCTTTCAGCCGACTAAAGAAACAAAGAAATTTCAGATAGATGAGCAATTCCCAGAGCGTACTGTTGCTATTGGTGCAGGCCTAGATGCTAAATAGGAAAGCGAGCTCACCAACTTCCTCCGTGAGAATCGGGATATCTTTGCATGGTCAACTCAGGATCTGCAAGGTGTTCCGAGGGAGTTGGCTGAGCACTCTCTGAATGTAAGGCCAGGAGCAAGGCCGGTGAAGCAACCTCTCCGCCGCTTCGCCGAAGACAGGAGAAAAATAATAGGGGATGAAATAGCTCGGCTCCTTGCTGCCGGGTTCATCATGGAGGTACTGTATCTGGATTGGTTGTCAAACCCGGTGCTAGTAGAAAAGAAGAAGGATGATCCGAATGTAGCCATTGTATGGCGAATGTGTATCAATTACATGAACCTGAACAAGGCGTGTCCAAAAGATCCTTTTCCCTTACCTAGAATAGACCAAGTCATTGATTCGACCGCTGGTTGTGAACTATTGTCATTTGTAGACGCGTATTCTGGTTTTCACCAAATACCGTTAAATCCGGCCGATCAAATAAAGACTGCGTTTATTACCCCGTACGGGGCTTATTGCTATCGCACAATGCCATTCGGCCTGCGCAACACAGGAGCAACGTATCAAAGATGCATGCAAAAATGTCTACATGACCAGATAGGAAAAAATGTAGAAGTATATGTGGATGATGTGGTTATCAAAACCAAAGAAAGCAAAACACTACTGGATGATATACGGCAGACTTTCGCGAACCTGAGGAGGTTCCGAATGAAGCTTAACCCGGAAAAATGCACATTTGGCGTGCCAGCAGGAAAATTACTCGGTTTTCTCGTATCTAGCCGAGGTATAGAGGCCAACCCAACCAAGATAAAGGCAGTGGAAAGGATGGAGTTGCCAAGGTGTCTAAATGACGTACAAAAGTTCACGGGTTGTTTAGCCTCGCTCAGCCGGTTTGTATGTCGGCTGGGAGAGAAGGTATTACCACTCTATCAACTAATGAAGAAATAAGATAAGTTCATTTGGACTCCACAAGCAGATAATGCATTTCAGGAATTGAAAAGGATGTTGGTCACAGCGCCCATCTTAGCTTCTCCATTATCAAAAGAGCCTATGTTACTCTACATAGAGGCCACCAACAGAGTAGTGAGTGCTGTAATCGTCGTAGAACGAGTCGAAAATGATAAGTCAGTACAGAGGCCGGTGTATTACCTGAGCGAGGTGTTGTCCGCTTCAAAGCAAAATTACCCACATTATCAGAAGATGGCTTATGGAGTGTACATGTCGGCAAAGAAACTTAAACATTACTTCGAAGAGCACCCCATCAAAGTGATTTGTGAAGCACCCATAGCCGACATATTGAGTAACAAAGATGCAAGTGGCCGGATAGCAAAATGGGCAATTGAATTGTCACCTTATGCTCTACAATTCGATAGGAGAGATGCAATCAAATCTCAAGCTGTGGCCGACTTCTTCGTATATTGGGTCGAGGTGCAATATGAGCCACCATTGCCAGACCCGAATTATTGGACGATGCACTTTGACGGTTCCAAACTAAGAAATGGTTTGGGGGCAGGAATAGTGTTAACCTCGCCCAAAAGAGATCAGCTGAAATATGTGTTGCAAATACATTTTGCCGCGTCAAACAACGTAGCCGAATATGAAGCACTGGTCCATGGATTGAAGGTGGCAAAAGAGATTGGCATACGCCGAATCTTATGCTATGGAGACTCAGATCTAGTAGTACAGCAAGTCTCAGGAAATTGGGATGCATTGGATGATAATATGGCTTTGTATAGATTTCACGTGCAAAAAATCAGTGGATACTTTGAAGGATGTGAATTTCATCATATACCTCGGGCAGAAAACGATGCCGCAGACACGTTGTCAAAGCTAGGATCAACTAGGCAGTCAATTCCCCCAGGTATCGCCTTAGAGCACCTAAGGAAACCATCGATAACACCATCACCAGAGTCCGAATCCATCTTTATTCCGGCAAAGTCAGGAGAAGATAATGTGCCGATGGAAATTGACCAGCAATATAACCCGGAATTCCCAAAGAGAAAGACAGCTGATGTAAGCATGATTATGGAGAAAGCCGAGGTAGTTATGTCGGCAGAAAACATGGAAATAGACAGTGAGACCACACAGGAGAAAATCACACCTGTATGGGCGCAACCCATATTCTCTTTCCTTAGAGACGTGACTTTGCCGAATAATGAGGTGTTAGCAAGACAGACAGCAAGAAGAGCTAAAGCTTATACGATCATAAATAATGAGCTATACAAAAGAAGCGTCACAAGTGTATTGCAAAGATGTGTGAGTTCGGCAGAAGGCCAGGAGATCCTCCTAGATATACATCAAGGAGAATGTGGACATCATGCCTCATCTCGAGCCTTAGTGGCCAAAGCATTCAGACATGGATTTTATTGGCCAACGACGTTGAAAGAAGCCAAAGAGCTGGTTGAAAAATGCAATGGTTGTCAGAGATATGCAACCAAGATACACATGCCATCATCCGAGTTAAAAACGATACCCATTACTTGGCCATTTTCTGTGTGGTGCTTAGATATGGTGGGACCATTTAAGCCAGCCCGAGGTGGGATGACCCACATATTGGTCATGGTGGACAAGTTCACAAAATGGATTGAAGTGAAACCAATAAAAAAATGCGATGGGCCCACAGCAGTGAAATTCCTCAAAGAAATTATCTTAAGATATGGATACCCACACAGTGTTATTACAGACAACGGCACAAACTTTGCAGAAGGAGCTTTCGCTAGATTTTGCCAAGAAAAGCACATAAGATTAGATGTTGCCTCTGTGGCTCACCCAGCATCCAATGGGCAAGTGGAAAGGTCTAATGGATTAGTACTGTCCGGAATAAAACCACGACTCGTCGAACCGCTGCAAAGGTCGGCAGGATGTTGGATTGAGGAACTACCAGCAGTACTATGGAGCCTCAGGACTACTCCAAACAGATCAACATGTTATACACCATTCTTTCTGGTATATGGGGCAGAAGTCGTGCTTCCAGCCGACATAATACATGACTCGCCAAGAGTTACCCAATATACAACTTCAGAAGTAAATGAAGTAGCTCGGCAAGATACTGTTGATCTGCTAGAAGAAGCCAGAGAGCTGGCGCTATCAAGATCAGCTATTTATCAACAGAACTTGCGACGATATCACAGCAAGAAGGTGAATCCAAGAGTGTTCAAAGAAGGAGATTTAGTTCTTCGACTGGTGCAACGCACGGCCGGCATGCACAAGCTGTCGCCTCCATGGGAAGGACCATTCGTCGTGAGCAAAGCATTGCACAATGATGCCTATTACCTAATCGATGCTCAATCCCCAGGAAAGAACAGAGCAGACAAAGCCGGCGAAGAAACGAAAAGGCCGTGGAACGTAGCTTTACTTCGTCCATTTTACTCTTAGCAGTCATCAGTGACACATTGTAAAGTAGTATCTCAGGATCAAGCACCAATTATGTTTTTGAACCTCGGCATCCAAAGCAGTGACTCGGGGACTGCCATATGTTATTTCAATTTTATGTATTAAACCTCGGCACCTCGAGCAGTGGCTCGGGGATTGCACTAGATTGCTTTTAAGATTGGATTATGTATTAAAACCTGGCACCCTGAGCAATGACTCGGGGACTGCCCCAGATTTATTTCTAAGCTTAATTCACATACTAAACCTCGGCACCGTGAGCAGTGACTCGGGGTTTGTTACATGTTCTTTCTAGATTTGGGTGATTTATTAAACCTCGGCACCTTGAGTAGCGACTCGGCGACCGTCTTATATTATTTCTGAAATTTGGTTTATATACTAGACTTCGGCGCCATAGGCAGTGACTCGGGGACTGCCCTATATTGTTTCAACGTAGTGGTTATCCTTTGACACAAGGGGAGTATCAAACTTCGGCACCCAAAGTAAGAATAGCTCAATCTCGTATGATATTCGAAGTCCACACCCAGATTCATAGTCTAAACCACGGGAGCACAAAGGCAAATATATATATATCCCAAACTCAAGAAATTGCAGGCCGCCAAAGCAAGGATTCGGACGAACAAGACCACTTAAACAAAGTGATAACAATTACAACCATATATGTATCAGCGGCACACGGCAAAAGAAATTCATACCATACAAAAGACGGACAAATATTCCACGTACATCATACGCCCGGCATACTAGGGGTAAGAAATGACTTAGAGGTTTTTAGCGGGAGAGGCAATAACTTGGTCAGGGGCTGGGCACTCCGAGATAGGTGGAACCTTGGCCAAGGTTGCCTCGCCCTCCACAGACCCAGGAGCGACTTCGGAGGAAGCCCGAGGCTGCTGAGGGGCGTCAGTTTGCACAGTAGAATGCCCAGTACCTTTGGAGGAGGATCGCGCGTCGCCGTTACCATCTGAGCTCGAACTAGAATCACCAGAAGTAGCCGAGTCACCTTCATCTTCTCCTTGATCAGCTGAGTTGTTATCCGACGCATCCTCAACTACGACCTCGTCTTTTGGGTTAGGAAGGAAACTCGGACCTTCGTTCCAGGTATGCACGTCGGCATACTCAACAAGATGGAAGGCACGAGCTTGCCGAAGAGCGAAAAAGGTTGGATCCTCAACCCAACGGGAACCAGTGCGCAAATTTCTCAAGATATCAAGAGAAATATCTTCATACCATGACATGATAACAGTGAGAGCCATATCAGCACCAGCTCGTCCGGCTGATTCCCTCCAAAGACTTAGCTGCCTCTCAGATGCCATTAATCTTTCCACCACCAATTGGACCTCATCAATATTAGGAGTCCCAGAAGTATTCGGCCAGAGAACATGGCAGGCTCGGATAGCTGCCTGCACCAAATCCCTGCCCATGATCTTCATCGGACCATCTGCAGCGCCGACAGCAACAAGGAAATCTTCCATCGAGTACTCCGAGTCCACGTCAATAGGAACACCTCGGCGCACACGAGCACTAAGAACCGCTTTAGAGCTCACGGGCTTGGCTTCTGCAAAGTGATCTGCGCAAAACACGACTGCGTCATTCGACAGTAGGAAAAGGAAAAAAGATAACCCAGCCGCGGTAAGAAGCTTACGATGAATATAATTCAGCATTATCTGAAGGTCTTTAGCCCAGTCAATTTTGCTCTTCTCAAAGCGAGTGATCTCCTCGCTCATTCCCCGTGTCTTCAGTTCGGCAGCCTCGAGGAGCTCTTTATTTTTCTGCAGTTGCAGAGCTAGCCGTTTTTCTCCTCGGAGAACTCCTGATCGACCTTTTCTAATGCGGACTTCTGAGAGAGCTTAAGGGCCTCCACCTCGGCGCGCAAGCGAACTATCTCATCATCTTTTTCTTTTAGCTGCGCCGAATGAGCAGCGCTTTGTTCTAAAAAATGCAGCATCACATCAGGCATGGGCGTGCAATCTTGGTGAGATGCTGCAAGGGTTTGTAACTCGGCTTTACCTAAGCCAAAAGAGTTAAAAGAAACTCAGTGCACATTCCAAAGGGGAGTATGTAAAGTAAAAGAGTAACTAACCTTCCAGGGCCTTAACCTTCTTCTCAAGACGGATGTTAAGATTATTGATGTTCCCTGTTTACCAACAAAGTGAGCCAACGTCTCGCATACAAAAAATAAAAGCTTTGGAGATAACGCAAGAGTTTATCGACTTACCGGCTTTCTTTACCACAGGAATAACCTTCTCGTACTTTTCTTCCAACTTCCTATGCGCAAAAAGCAGCCTTTGGAACTCGGCAGTCCGCCGATCATGCGCGACCTAAGCAATAAAGAAAATGGTAAATGAATATTCGAAGCTACGATAGATCCGGGTTAACAGATCCGAGTCAAGCAAAACTTAACCGGTATCTAGGTGGCTGGATATTCGAAGCTACGACAAATCCGAGTCAAGCAAAAATTTACCCGGATCTAGGTGGCTGGATATTCGAAGCTACGACAGATCCGAGTCAAGCGAAACTTAACCCGGATCTAGGTGGCTGGATATTCGAAGCTACGACAGATCCGAGTCAAGCGAAACTTAACCCGGATCTAGGTGGCTGGATATTCGAAGCTACGACAGATCCGAGCCAAGCAAAACTTAACCCGGATCTAGGTGGCTGGATATTCGAAGCTACGACAGATCCGAGCCAAAACTTAACCCAGATCTAGGCGGCTGGATATTCGAAGTTAAAACAGATCCGAGTCAAGCAAAAATTAACTCAGAACTAGGTGACTGGATCATCAAAATTCAGATAAAGACAAATCAAGCTGAATTCAAGGCAGATCTAGCTGATAGAGGTTCGAATCCTAAGATAAAATTCAACTGAATAAAGAATCATAAAACTTCCAAACGAATAACAAGTCATTCGCTTGCAAGCTTTGGGGACTAGAATATATATAATAGCATCTGGAGAATTAATCAAAACTCCGTAAACAGCAATTACCTCATTCATCTTATTACTATCAAGAACGATCTTGGCGGCTTGATGCAGGCGGCTGCTAATGTCGGAAAGCTGAAACGGCTGACTGCCTGGATTACCCTCGAACTGATCGGCAGCATTCCAGTTATTGGCATATTCCACCAGCGAGCCGAGGCTGTTCCCACTCGCCGTACGAGTTAGGACTTTACCTCGGACGTGTTGTGTAACCACCGCTGCCACAGGGCTTTTATGAAGAGCAAGCTGGGTACTGGCGGCCGGAGTAATGGAGGCTTTGGCGGAGGCAGTTCCTTTGCGCATCACATCGGCGATACTTGGCTGAGAAGAGCCGGCAAGAACTTTCTGGGAGGAGGAAGCCTTAGTGGCGACGGCTTTTCTTGTCTTAAGAGAGGCATCAGTAGGAGCTGATACCTCGACAATGGGAACGTCGTCTTTAGGAGCCGGAGGAGTCACGGTCGCAGAAGGCGCCGAGATATGGACGCCCTCGACCGGGGAAAGAGTCACTGTGGAAACCGCGGCGGCAGAAAGAGGCTCAGTAGAGACATCAGGGTTCACAGAAAAGGCAGCAGGCTCGGAAGAAATATCTGTGGGCCGAGTGGAGTCATCGTCAACGAGAGGAATCTCAGGTGCGTCGTGGCGAGGTGGCGTCCGATTCAGAGCTGGAGGAGATGCAACACGAACAGGACTGGGAATCCTGGTATCTTCAGTAGGCGGAGGAGACGGCTGCCGAGTCATACGATTCGTCATGCTGGGACCGCCGGGCGTAAAAGAAAGTGGAGCACTGCGAAAATAAAAAAGGTCAGGTTAAAAAGCATAAAGAGAAAAACAAGAAATACGAGCAAAAGAAACTTACCTTGCGACTCCAGGCATGCTCTTGCGCCTGGGAGGATTCGGAGCGGATTTCTTCATTCGTTTCTTGGGGGCCGCCTCTGAGGCACCAGCGGGAGCCCCACGTTTCCCCGAGGTAACAGGGGGCCAGGAAGCAATAGGTTCAGCGTCGTGAACCTGACCGGCCGGATTAGCTGGGAAAGTAGAAGCCGGAAATGCATAAGAAATTGAAATTTCGGCAACTACCTCTAGAATTTGGACCTCGTCCGAATCACCTTCCTTCTCGTGGGCCGAGGTCTTTCCACGAGCACGAGCCGGAGCGAGATCCGACTTGGGGACGAACTCTTCTGAGTCCGGCTCCCCACTCTCCGGGGTATTCCGGTCCGCAGGCCACGGGAGTGACAAAACCTCGGCGTCCTCATCCTTCTGCTCCGCAAACCTCTGTAAGACAAGAAAGAGGAGGATTAGCAAAGACAGTTACGAAAACAATTGGAAAGCAAAGCATTAGTGATTAAGCTTACTTCGGGAGGGGGATGCTCGCGGGTGAACGGATTCAATCCCCAAGCCCAGTCCTCAGGCATCTCCGTCTTAAAGATAGCTCGGACACGCTTAAAGATGAGATAGTTGTCCAGCTCCACGGTCGAGACTCGGTTGGGGTCAAGAGGACCGCTCATATAGCAGAGTTTGTGCGTGCGTTTCTGGAATGGGCAAATTCGGCTACTGACGAAGGTAGCCATTAGATCCTCGCCGCGTAACCCGGCGCGGATCAGTTCCTTAAGTCGAATCTCAAAAGCCTCGGCCAAAGCGTGATTCTTCCTCGGATTATAAGTCCAGTTCTCCTTGGAAGGTGTGCCAATGGAGAAGGCAGGGAGCGGAACCTTATCCTCTTTTCCCGTGTTCTTGACATAGAAGAAGGACTTGTGCCACTTCTTGCACGACTCTAGCCCCGTGACACGAGTAAATACGGACTTCCTCCGAGGTGTAATGGAAGCTGCTCCACATTGGGTAAGCAGCTTCTCGGAAGGGTGCAGAGACTTGTCTGGGACAACGTTAGAACGAATCTGGAAAAACTTCGACCAGACATGCACAGACGGCCATAGGCCGAAATATCCCTCCGAGTCAGAGATAAAGGCAGAGAGAGAAGCGATGGCATTGGCAGGAAGATGATGCGGCTGAAGGCCGAAGTAATCAAGAAACTCCCTAGCAAAGTTGCTGAGAGGGAGACCAAAGCCGCGCGCGAAATGCGACATGAAAACTACATACTCGCCCTCCCTAAGGTCGGGAGAGGACTCGTTGCCAGGTAAGCGACAAGCTACCTCGGCGGGGATCCTCCGAGTCCGGATAAGCCACTTGATCTCGCGGCGAGTAACGGAGGAGCCCTGCCACGAGCCTCGCTCGGGCCCAGAGCCAGCATCATCATCCTCTATCAGGGCACCGCTGACGGAGCTAGACATTGGCTCACCGGAAAAATCCGCGGAGGAAGAATTAGTGGCGGAGGAAAATTTAGAACTACAAGGCCCCGTCGTGATTCTATCCAAAAAACGGCGGCGGAGCAGAGACAGAACTGCCGCGCAATAACAGGAGATGAGTTGAGATCTCTAGAGGAAAAGCCAGGCGATGGGACCGGAGAAACTCACCGGCCATGGCGCCAAAGCGGGCGAGCAGCAATAACGACGACGGAGCGGTGCGGCCGGATTCGTGCTACCAAGAACGCAGACGAGCGCATGGCGGCGGAAGCACGAGCGGGCGCAAGGGCGAGAGGAAGAAGAAGGGCACGGGCGAGCGAAAAGGGGAAAGTGAATCCCCCAGCGCCGCGCCCCTCTTTATAACCACGTTACCTACAAGGTAGTGGGATCGTGCGTGAGGCAGTTGATCGTGTAGATCGTGTATGTAGCACCAACGCACGATGATGAGGGGAACCGCACCAGCGGCCACACAGTGGGAAAGAAAGCCACGATCCCCGATGGAAATGGCACGCGAGGCGTCGCAGAGCCGACGCGACAGGCGCAGCAGTAGCTGTAGACTGACAATAAATACTATAGAGGAACAAAAAACTAGAAATACAATGATGAGTAAGACACGTAGGACGAGGCGTACGCGAGAAGATAGGATGATACCGCGAGCAAATTAACTCGGAAACAAGGCAAAAGAAATCTCTTGAAACTGATACGGCCCGGCCGAAGTTATTGGCAGGGCCATACCAGCTTCGGGGACTAATGTTGGGGAGATGACCTCGGGTAGGGTAAAGACGGGGAAAGATGAAAGGAAGTTGCCCGTCTTGTTTCCAAGTTATTGTTTGAGTCGGCCGAATCCTGTAGAGGTCGGCCAAGACAGGGAAGGGCAGGACCATTATGACAAAGGCAAGGCATTACCCGGCCGGGATGTTACGTAAGTCGGCCGGGTTAGTCCGAGTAATCTTGATGCAGGTGAAGGACAAGCCGAGCTACGCGAGGTAAGGCCGAATGATACGAAGCTTGCAGGAGAAGGAGAAACCCAAGGTCAAACTCTAGCTGCAGGCTAGAAGGAATCTAAGCGGAGCCAAGCACCAGAGACAAAGGCGCAGAGCGTCAGAGGGGCAGAAGGAGGTCACGGAGGCGACAGTCCTGAAGCCCGAGGCACGCAGAGGGGCCCTCTGGAGCCTTGCTGTCGTTAGAAGGGCGACAGGGAAAGGAGGGCGCCGAACTACTATTTTGGGACAAGCATATTCCTCGAATATGCTTGCCCCGTCAGCCCTAAAGGCACCCAAGGCTCTCCTTTATAAGGGGAGGCTTGGACCCTGAGGAAGGGATTGGCTCATTTAGGTACCGTTAGGCTGGTAAAGTTCTTCTTCTCTCCCTGTATACGGCTCAAGGAGCACTTGTAGCCCAAGAAAGGAGAAATAAAGATCTTTGCCTTAGTCTCTCGTGTGTAGAATCAACTGCATCTTCCCTCCCCAGATCCCACTAGCATCCATTGGCCCCATACTTTAGCCTACCCATGGCATCTGCCGTGTCACCACCACGACATGTATGCCGGGTACAGATGTAATATACATTGCACTCTAAGTTTGATTATGTGTCTTTTGATAGGATTTATATGTTTGTGTTATGCTCTTAGTGCGAATCATTCAAGGGCAAGTCCCCGAGTTTCATTTTGACATGTCACCTTTCCTTGCCTCTGTCCCTTGTCTACCTTTTTCGGTGTTCGACATTAGGATCTCAAAGTACAAATGATATAGTTAGCGGGTATGAAACTTGGATAGCTTGGCCGAGACTACTCGACATGTAGTATAACAAGACCTGCAGAGAGTTAGGCAAAAACTAAAGCCGACTCGCGTTTCTCCCTCTTATTTATCCAGCGTTCGTGTTTACTCGTCTTAGATATTTTTCTCTTGCTTGCCATGAAGCCGTGTTTTTGGACAACAACATAGTCGAAGAGTTGATTTCTTCCGAATAAACACTACTCGTTCCGAGATAAATTTCGGGTATCACGCCAGCCGACGTAGAATAATTGAAATGGAAAGCCTAAAGGGTAGTCCCTAAGTCAGTTTTTTGAATCATACCATTTTATTATTAGCACATAGCCGGCAAACACGTCCGACATATGATAGTTCGAGTGATACATGCACTGCTTCTCCTAAGTATAGAAGAGACGAAGCAGTGCCACATTCCATGGCCTTTTAGTTTCATCTCCTGACCTGTCCGCCTTGTTCTTTTGTGCTTCACGAGCGTCTATGAGATAGTAGGAATCATTGTGCAATGCTTTGCTCATAATGAATGGACCTTCCCATGGAGGTGATAATTTATGCATTCCAGCTGTGCGCTGCACCAGCCGTAGCACCATATCTCCTTCTCGAAAAACACGAGGTTGCACTTTCCGGCTATGGTAGCGTCGGAGATTTTGTTGATATATAGCAGATCTGGAGAATGCCAGTTCCCTTGCTTCTTCGAGTAAATCTACTCCATCTTCTCGGGCCTCTTTTACCTCGGCTACCGAGTATTGCCTTATCCTTGGCGAGTCATATTCTATGTCGGCAGGCAAAACTGCTTCAGCCCCATATACAAGGAAAAATGGCGTATAACCAGTTGATCGATTCGGAGTCGTTCTTAAGCTCCACAGTACTGAGGGTAGTTCCTCTATCCAACAACCAGGTGATCTCTGAAGTGGTTCCATTAAGCGGGGTTTTATTCCAGATAGAACTAAGCCATTAGCCCGTTCAACTTGTCCATTTGATTCTGGATGGGCGACTGACGCTACGTCAAGTCTTATTCGGTGTTTCCCACAGAAGCGAGCAAAAGCTCCTTCGACAAAGTTTGTGCCATTGTCCATGATCACACTGTGTGGGTAACCATATCTGAGGATTATATCCCTTAGGAATGTAACAGTTGTTTTACCGTCCAATTTCTTGATTGGCTTCACCTCTATCCACTTGGTGAACTTATCGATCATGACCAAGATATGAGTCATGCCTCCCCTTGCTGGTTTGAATGGTCCTACCATATCCAGGCACCATACTGCAAAAGGCCAAGTGATTGGTATAGTCTTCAATTCAGACGCTGGTAAATGTGACTTGGATGCATAGTGTTGACAACCACTGCATTTTCTGACTAACTCTTGCGCCTGTGCCAAGGCGCTTGGCCAGTAGAATCCATGTCGGAATGCCTTGGCTACCAATTCTCTTGATGATGCATGGTGCCCGCACTCTCCTTGATGGATATCCAACAAGATCTCCTGGCCTTGCTCTGAGCTGATGCAACGCTGCAGTACACTTGTCACACTTCGCTTGTAGAGTTCCTTGTTGATTATGGTGTATGATTTTTCTCTTCGTGTCGTTTGCCTTACCAGTGTTTCATCACTCGGCAAGGTTCCATCTTTCAAAAAACTGAATATTGGTTGTGCCCACGTTGGTATTAGTGGTTCCGGGTCTGCTTCAACATCAATGTCCATTGGTTCCGCCGACATATGCTCTGCCGACATAACCTGAGGAGTCCCCGAGTGTGATTTGGCTACCCTTGAGGTGAACGGATCAGTCCCCGAGTGACTCGAACCTACCCCTGGGTCGATATCCATTGGCACTACCTCTGATTCCTGACTCGCCGGGATGACCCTGATTGATTTGGACTCTGGTGACGGCTTGATCGATGGCTTCCTGAGATGCTCCAATGCTACCCCTGGTGGTATTGCTTGTCTAGATGATCCTAGCTTGGATAACACGTCTGCTGCCTCATTTTGTGCTCTAGGAATGTGATGAAATTCACAATCGTCAAAGTATCCCGAAATTTGCTGCGCGTGGAAGCGATATAATGCCATGTTTGCGTCCAGTGCGTCCCAATGTCCAGACACTTGCTGAATCACCAAATATGAATCACCAAAACACGTGATCCTTTTGACACCAATTTCCTTGGCTACCTTAATGCCATGACCAAGTGCTTCATACTTGGCAACGTTGTTAGAAGCAGCAAAATGAATCTGCAAGACATACCTCAGCTGATCCCTCTTTGGAGATGTGAGCACTATCCCGGTGCCCAGACCCATTCTCGTCTTGGACCCGTCAAAATGCATTTTCCAGTAATTTGGATCTGGCAGTGGTGGCTCGTACTGCATCTCCATCCATTCTACAAAGAAATCTGCAACGGCTTGAGATTTTATTGCATCCCACCTATCATATTGTAGAGTGTATGGTGCTAGTTCACTGGCCCATTTGGCTACTCGGCCGCTGGCATCTTTGCTGCCCAATATATCCGAGATATGTGCCTCGCATATTACCCGGATTGGGTGTTCTTGAAAATAATGTTTCAGCTTTTTTGCTGCCATATATACCCCATATGTCATCTTCTGATAATGCGGGTAATTCTGTTTCGAGACAGAGAGCACTTCGCTCAAGTAATATACTGGCCTTTGGACTGATTTGCCCCCTTCTTCATGTTCAACCACTATTACTGCACTTACAACTCTGTTGGTTGTGGTGACATAGAGCAGCATTGGCTCCTTGGATAGTGGTGACGCTAATATTGGTGTCGTTGCCAACATTTTCTTTAATTCATGGAAAGAGCTATTAGCTTGCTGTGTCCATGTGAATTTGTCTGATTTCTTCATCAGCTGATATAGTGGTAGGGCTTTTTCGCCTAGCCAACTAACAAACCTGCTCAATGAAGCCAGGCATCCAGTAAAATTATGGACATCATTGAGGGTTTTTGGCAATTCCATTCTTTCGATGGCCCTGATCTTTGTCGGGTTAGCTTCAATTCCTCGGCTGGATACAAGGAATCCGAGTAACTTTCCAGCCAGGACACAAAATGTACATTTTTCCTGGTTAAGTTTCATCCAGAATCTTCTCAAGTTTGCGAATGTTTGACGCAAGTCCTCAATTAGAGTATGACTTTGTTTGTTTTTATTACCACGTCATCGACGTATACTTGAACATTTTTGTCCAATTGATCTTGCAAGCATTTTTGCATGCATCTTTGATATGTTGCGCCTGCATTTCTCAATCCGAATGGCGTGGTGCGATAGCAATAAGCCCCGTACGGGGTGATAAAAGCTGTCTTTATTTGATAATTTGGATTCAATGGAATCTGATGGAATCCTGAATATGCATCCACAAATGACAACAACTCACACCCAGCAGTAGAATCTATGACTTGATCGATCCGAGGCACAGGAAATGGATCTTTCGGACACGCCTTATTGAGGTTCGTGTAATCAATACACATGCGCCATACCACTGCCATGTTCGGGTCATCTTTCTTCTTCTCGACCAGGACTGGATTTGACAACCAGTCCGGGTGCAGCACTTCCATGATGAATCCAGCATCTAAAAGTCTTGCAATCTCGGCCGCTATTACTTTCCTCCTATCTTCGGCGAAGTGATGGAGGGGTTGCTTCACCGACCTTGCATCTGGTCTTACATGAAGAGAGTGCTCAGCCAGCTCCCTCGGAACTCCTTGCAGATCTTGATTGGACCATGCAAAGATGTCCCGATTCTCACGGAGGAAGCTGGTGAGCTTGCTTTCCTATTTATTTGTAAGGCCAGCCTCAATGGTTACTGTACGCTCTGGGAAAGTTTCATCCACCTGCACCTTCTTGGTTTCCTTGGTAGCTTGAAATGACACATTGCCATGCGGGTTGGTGAGTGCCGGCATGGACATTTGTGCTGCTTTGGCCAATGCTGCCACCTCCAACATCTGACTTTTCTCTTGTGCTATGACGAGTGACTCGGCCAGTGAAGATCCGGCTGAGGCACAAGCAATAGATCTTTTGTAATCTCCTTCAACTGTGATCACCCCACATGGGCCTGGCAGTTTCATCTTCAAGTAAGCGATGTGAGGAGTAGCAATGAACTTTTCCATAGCCGGCCTGCCGAGTAAGGCATGATATGAGCTGACCAAATCTACTACCTCGAACTCTATGGCTTCAGTGCGACAATTTTATCTGTTGCCGAATAAGACGTCGACCCAGATCTTGCCAATTGGCTCACAGGACAATCCCGACACAATCCCGTGGAAAGTGGTCTTAGTCGGCTCTAGCATGTTCATGGTAATGCCTAACTTGAGAATAGTATCCTTGTACATGATTTTGATGCTACTTCCATCATCGATTAACACCTTTGAAAATTTCACGTTGATATCTGGGCCCATGAACGTTGGATCCAGAACCAGAGCGTATCCTCCTGGGGTTGGCATGATTTTGGGGTGATCCTTTATACTCCAAGTTATCTCTTTCTCAGACCAATGCATGTACTTGGGAATTGTCGGCATCGTGGCATTCACTTCCATCATTCGTTGCTGCTGGCTCTTCTTGTCATTTGGCTCTGTGACAAAGACAACATAGCTCTGGTGATGTTCCCCGTACTCATTTCTGGTTCCGTGGCCGACATGGGCATCGTCACCTCTTGGATTGTGCACTTGGCGCACAGCTTCTCTTCTTTCTTGATTCTGATACCTCGGCTGCATGTTTTCATATCTGTTATCTGCTCCTACTGCTTGAGCATTTCCTCCTGTAAGTGGAGGAGGGGGAGGTGGTGGAAGCTGCTTATTTGGAGAGTCCACTCTGTCTCCTTTCTGAAACCAAGTGCATTTCCTTGTTGAGTGATTTGTCGGCTTACTCGGACTTGGCGTGTGAAACTTACACGGCTGATCCAGCATCATCTCATAGGTGTATTTTTGTCGGTCTTGATATTGTTTCCTCTGATCGTATGGCCTTTTGCCGTCATTCTTTGGCACCCATTGTTGTTGACCATTTGTCCTTTGACGTTGAATGCTTCCAGCATCTGGATGATCCTGACTCACTGCTGCAACCTGAGCCGAACCATACCTGTAATCCAGCCTCTCGTCTCTTCTCTTGCTTCTGTATTCGGATCTCTCCTGGCGCCTTTGCGATCCGGCAACGTCATAGATCTGAGTCTCAGTCATCCCGTCTGCCGACATGAGCAGCGGCTGAGTCGGGTCTCCTAACGCGTACGAGTCGGCGATTATTATCGTCTCTGCTAGGCTTGCCGGCATATCTCTTTGTAACCTTTGCCACATCACACTCTCATGTCTACATCCTTGTGCAAACCATGCGATTGCTTGTGACTCTATTACCCCTTCACAAGAGTTACGCATCGTACACCACCTTGTGAGGAACTCCCTGTCTGTCTCATTCGGTCTTTGCTTGCACATTGCTAGTTGTTGTGGGCGATTCGGCCTCTTGTAAGTGCTCGTGAAATTGCTCACGAAGGCGTCGTGAAAATCAATCCAACTGTTGATGCTTCCGGGTGGCAAATTTTTCAACCATACCCGAGCTGGTCCTTCCAGCATCTGCGATACGTAACGTACTGCCCATCTCAAGTTTCCCTGCGCGATCTTCACAGCGGTTCCATAATCTATGAGCCAATCCTCTGGCTTTGTGCTTTCGTCATATGTTTTTGTCCCTCTGGCCAGCTGGAAATTTGGCACCGGTGGCTCCTTCATGATCCTTGGGCCAAAACATGGTGGACCCTGCGTACCTTGTGATTCAATTATCTCTGCCATTTTTATGCGGTCAAGGTTCAGCCTAGCATCATCCGGCTGAAGGTTCCTACCTCCGTATCTCGCTCCCATTGCTTGATATGCATGATCTAGCAACTCATACCCGTCATTTACCATAGCCGAGTAACCATCATTATACTTACTCGCGTTCGGGTCAGCTAGTTGTTGAACTGCTTTTCCCGCGCTCTGATGTCTTCTTTCCGGCTGAGCTGGTGCGTTATTCGGAGCTGGATTTCCTCCTCCTGCCGAGTGAGTTGCGCGCCGAGTATGAGGCGCAAAGTTTTGCCCTCCGTTGTCATTTCTCTGTCCAATTTTTTCCTGGTTTTCATTTTCTCGAGGATTATTTCTTTTTGCCCCTTGCGCATGCGCCGGGTTTCCTTAAACTACTGCCGGATCATAGGCGACCATCTGCTTGTTTCTTCTAGAATCCATACTTTTTTCTTTTCTCGGCCTGGGTGCCGCTCCGGGTGAGGATGCCGTGTGCCCAGCCGATCTTGCCGAAACATGAGTCGCCGAGTGAACCAGCTATGATCTCCCTTCTATACCCGGATTCACTACAAGAAATGTGTTAACTTGTGACCTTCTCATAATGACAGGGAATAAAATCGTTATAGATCTATGACGATTTCGCACAAGATAGTCAGATGATGTCTAGAGAGGTTAAAACCTTATAGAATTATGACGTTTTGTGTTGAAATCGTCGTAATTTCATCATGTTAATCGTCAGAACCTACACGGTACAACTTAAAGCCTTATTTATACCCATTATGACCAATTTAAATCATCATATTGTTTAAAATATGGTACGTTGAATTAAATATTTGGCCACATCAGCATTTATGCATACATGGCATGTCTATGTATCCGTTTTTTTACGTGTCGTATCTTATGTGACAATAATATAAAAAAAAGAAGGGTCACGCGCTTGGGGTCGAACCTGCGACCTCTGTACAGCACAACACCTAACCGCTAGGCCAGCAGTTCGATCTTGTAGTTCAAGTATAACTCCTCTTTATAAGTATAAATCTTTTAGGACTACCTGCCTCTTTTAGAAAAGATCAAAAAAAAAGGCTCGCGCCAGGGGGTCGAACCCGCGTCCTCTCGCAATCCTTGGCTGAAGGCGACCAACAGGCCAACTGTCCTTTGTTGTTTTGTAATAGCGCGTTCCTTGTATAAATGGTTTCCTCGTATATTGGGCCTTGGCAACAGAAATCAATTAGGTCAAGCCCGCGAAGTATGTAATGTTTTTTGGGCCGGTTTTACTTCCCGCGGTAGACCAAATCCAGGCCAGCTCGGCTGGTCCGGCTATGTTTTTTCTTTCATTTTTTCTTTTTCTATTTTCTTAATTCTTTTGTATCTCTTTCATATGAAGTCCAAATGAATTGATTTTTGTCTCTCTCTTTTTATAAAATTCAGTAGATTATCTTAGATTGTTAATTAGGAATACTTTTATAATTTAACAAAAGTGCATTTACTAATTCCACATTAGTCCAAAGTAGAGACACAAGAAAAATTATGAGTCAAAACGGCAGGCATTAAGATTCTTAGCTCGGGGCTGAGCTTCGCTAAACTTGCATTGGATCTCTAAAGAAATAGCATAT
This sequence comes from Avena sativa, assembly GCA_916181665.1. NCBI lineage: Eukaryota > Viridiplantae > Streptophyta > Magnoliopsida > Poales > Poaceae > Avena > Avena sativa. The sequence goes on from OV702284.1 coordinate 434,613,576, forward strand.
TGTGAGTCTAAAAATCATTTTTTTGAAAAATCATGAGCATCGTATCATGTACCTATAGTTCAAACCGGACCCACTTCCTACCGATTCAGCAGGAATTTGTCTTTTTCGCCAAGGGTGAACGAAAAGGTTTGAGATATCCCGGTTGGTAAATTGTCCATGTAAGGTGTTCTAATATTTTTACAAAATGTGTTGGTGCCATTCTAAAACTGTCATTTAGTGGTTGCTTCACAAAATGACCCGTTTTTTAAGCTCGGAAAATGGAAAATGGATTTTCCATGCGTCAAAAAGGAAAACTTTCTCCTGAAACATTGTTCGCTATCCCATGATACATGTGTGTGCACAATATGGGCACATTATCACAAACTATGCCACGATTCTGGCCATAACATTGGTCGTTTGGTCCGAAAGCCATGAAACCTCACACATGATAGGTCATTTCTGAGAAGGTTTTTTTGAGACACTTGCAATATACCAAGGTTGGTATTTTTCCTTGCAACTATGTCATATAAGAAGACACCATGCGAAGGATTTGCATTGATCGGACCGTTTTTGAATTTTTTATGCCCGTTTCAAACTCTGGTCAAAACGACGGGCACAGGGGTTCTTAGCTAGGGGCTGAGCCTCGCTAAAAATTGTATTAGATCTCTAAAGAAATAGCATATTATGAGTCTAAAAATTATTTTTGCCAAAAATCATGAGTATCGAATCATGTACCTGTAGTTCAAACCGGACCCACTTCCTACCGATTCAGCAGGAATTTGTCTTTTTCGCCAGGAGTGAACGGAAAGGTTTGAGATATCCTGGTTGGGACATTGTCCATGTAAGGTGTTCTAATATTTTTATAAAATGTGGTGGTACCACTCTAAAACTGTCATTTAGTGGTTGCTTCACAAAATGACCCGTTTTTTGAGCTCAGAAAATGGAAAATGGATTTTCCGTGCGTCAAAAAGGAAAACTTTCTCCTGCAACATTGTTCGCCATCCCATGATACATGTGTGTGCACAATATGGGCACATTATCACAAACTATGCCACGATTCTGGCCATAACATTGGTCATTTGGTCCGAAAGCCATGAAACCCCAGACATGATAGGTCATTTCTGAGAAGGTTTTTTTGAGACACTTGCAATATACCAAGGTTGGTATTTTCTTTGCAACTATGTCATATAAGAAGACACCATGCGAAGGATTTGCATTGATCGGACCGTTTTTGAATTTTTTATGCCCGTTTCAAACTATGGTCAAAACGGCGGGCACGGAGGTTCTTAGCTAGGGACTGAGCCTCGCTAAAATTGCATTGGATCTCTGAAGAAATAGCATATTGTGAGTCTAAAAATGATTTTTGCCAAAAATCATGAGCATCGGATCATGTACGTGTAGTTCAAACCGGACCCACTTCCTACCGATTCAGCAGGAATTTGTCTTTTTCGCCAGGGGTGAACGGAAAGGTTTGAGATACCCCGGTTCGAACATTGTCCATGTAAGGTGTTCTAATATTTTTACAAAATGTGGTGGTACCATTCTAAAACTGTCATTTAGTGGTTGCTTCACAAAATGACCCGTTTTTTTAGCTCGGAAAATGGATTTTCCGTGCGTCGAAAAGGAAAACTTTCTCCTGCAACATTTTTCACCATTTCCATGATACATGTGTGTGCACAATATGGGCACATTATCACAAACTATGCCGCGATTCTGGCCATAACATTGGTCGTTTGGTCCGAAAGCCATGAAACCTCACACATGATAGGTCATTTCTGAGAAGGTTTTTTTGAGACACTTGCAATATACCAAGGTTGGTATTTTTTCTTGCAACTATGTAATATAAGAAGACACCATGCGAAGGATTTGCATTGATCGGACCGTTTTTGAATTTTTTATGCCTGTTTCAAACTCTGGTCAAAACGGCGGGCACGGAGGTTCTTAGCTAGGGGCTGAGCCTCACTAAAATTGCATTGGATCTCTGAAGAAATAGCATATTGTGAGTCTAAAAATGATTTTTTCCAAAAATCATGAGCATCAGATCATGTACCTGTAGTTCAAACCGGACCCACTTCCTACCGATTCAACAGGAATTTGTCTTTTTCTCCAGGGGTGAACGGAAAGGTTTGAGATACCCTGGTTCGGACATTGTCCATGTAAGGTGGTCTAATATTTTTACAAAATGTGGTGGTACCATTCTAAAACTATCATTTAGTGGTTGCTTCACAAAATGACCCGTTTTTTAGCTCGGAAAATGGAAAATGGATTTTCCGTGCGTTGAAAAGGAAAACTTTCTCCTGCAACATTGTTCGCCATCCCATGATACATGTGTGTGCACAATATGGGTATATTATCACAAACTATGCCGCGATTCTGGCCATAACATTGGTCGTTTGGTCCGAAAGCTATGAAACCTCAGACATGATAGGTCATTTCTGAGAAGGTTTTTTTTGGGACACTTGCAATATACCAAGGTTGGTATTTTTCCTTGAAACTATGTCATATAAGAAGACACCATGCGAAGTATTTGCATTGATCGGACCGTTTTTGCATTTTGATGCCCGTTCCAAACTATGGTCAAAACGGCGGGCACGGAGGTTCTTAGCTAGGGGCTGAGCCTCGCTAAAATTGCATTGGATCTCTGAAGAAATAGCATATAGTGAGTCTAAAAATGATTTTTGCCAAAAATCATGAGCATCGGATCATGTACCTGTAGTTCAAACCGTACCCACTTCCTACCGATTCAGCAGGAATTTGTCTTTTTTGCCAGGGGTGAACGGAAAGGTTTGAGATATCCCGGTTGGGACATTATCCATTTAAGGTGGTATAATGTTTTTACAAAATGGGATCGTAGTATTTTGAAACTTTCATTTGGTGGTTGCTTCACAAAATGCCCCGGTTTTTTGCGCTCGGAAAATGAAAAGTGGTTTTTTTGTGCGACAAAAAGAAAACTTCCTCCTGCAAAATTGTTTGCCATCCCAAGATGCACATGCGTGCACAATATGGGAATATTATCACACACTATGCCGCGATTCTAGCCATAACATCCGTTTTGGCACTTGGAATATCGAAAATAGAGTGGTACCATTTAAGCCATTCAGAAGGGATAATTCTCCTACCCACGGATCACCCCAACAAGCAGATCTCAACCGTCAATATATCCACCATCCAATGGACAAAATTTCTCCTGCCTCCCCTTGACTTCCTCCAAAATTGAAATTGAAATGTCTAGAACACCCATAAATACAGTCTTGCATCGCAAAAATATCCAGGGGTATTTTTGAGAAGTTGACGATGCCACCCAGAGAACCCAACCCCAATCCGCTCATGTCCACAGAATCCCTAATCGCCACCCTCCCGCCTCCGCTCCCCAAACCCTAATCGCCACCCTCTCACCTTCTCCTCGCAGCGCCGCCACCACCATCTCGCATTCGGCGCCCCTCCCCGAAACCTAATCTCCACCCTCTCGCGTTTGCCCTGCAACGCTGCAACCACCGTCTCGCCTTTGCCCTGCAGCGCCGCCACCAGCATCTCGCCTCTGCCCCCACAAGATCTCTTCCCCTCCCTTAGAGCCGGATTTCCTCCTCCCACGAATCCGCAGCGCCACCGCTCATCTCTCTGCACCAAGCCTCGGGTTCCATAGAACGCAGATGACCTCGAGCGGCGGCGGCCATCTCCTCCTCCCCTGCTTGTACGAGGAGCGGCGGCCGTCCTCCCTGGAAGAGCACCCCACGGACGATCTTCTGGGAACCCTAGCGTCGGTATTTCTGGCCGGCATCAAGGACGACGATGTGACGCTTCCCCAGGCTCACCGCTATCCCTCCCTGCCTCTTCGTCGACCTGATCATCGCACGCTCCGCCCTAGATCTTCCAGAGAGGTATGGTCTCCTCTAACCAGCAAACTACCCAGATCGAATCCACCTTCACTTGCTGATGCTGTACTGGCTCGGCGGATCCCGTTCGAGATGTTATTGCACGAGTGGATCCCTTTCGAGAACAGGTTCTTCCTCGAACTGACGGCCGTCGCCGGTGTTCAGGACGCTGGCCGCACCAATACAAAGAGGATGTGGAGGTTGTGCTCATCGACCCGGACAAGCTCCGAGCTCCCAGCGCGTCTAACCCAGGGTGCGTTAGGGCCAATCCCTTCCAGAAGGTCACGCTCACGAGCCCCTCTAAATCAAAATAGGTATCACTCTCTCCCGTCTCTCACTGGATTGTATTGATGGGTCAGTGATGGTACTGCGATTTGAAGTTTGGTCCTTGTTTACTTCTGTAGTATCCATGGTAGCGACCCAGATGGAGATCATCCAGATCCTGGCCAGTTTCATGCTACAAGCCATGTTGGAGAAGCTGCAGCTTCCATGCCGTACTTGTCATGCTTTTGATGAAGGCCAGTTTTTTAGCAAACTTATGTTATACTCTTTTACATAGTTTTTCCAGTGTTCATTCCGATCTCAGTAGCTGTCAAGATGCCTAACAAACTCCTTATGTTTAGCTCCCTATGTTTGAATATTGTTATAGATCTCTTTATTCATGTGTAGTTGTGACACAATGTTGCTTAATAGACAATAAGTAGAAGATGTGATGATTGCCATGGTATCATATTTTGTTGAATTGTGTCTGTATACAAGTTCATGTTTTCTTTGAGAGCTAATTTTGTGTATTCACTTGTACCGAGCGTTTCTGTTGATATGGTCGTCTTGTAGCTGTAGGACCTTTGATCATGTTGTGTACATTTGGTTGATTGATCTTTACACTTGAATTGGGTAAATGATACTAAAATGACTTAAATACTATAGCAGCACTAGTGGCCTGTATGATTACTCTTATCAGGATAATTTGAAAATCCAATTTCATTATCCTATACGGACCACACATGTGTATCTCCTCTACTTGCACAATATTAACATGTGTGAAAAATATAGTTGATGCTTATAACTTCCTACTTCAAGATGGTTCTAGTAACAAATCTGTAGTTAGGTACATGCCTTTGGTAGCATTTTTGCATGCAAGCTAGTTATTTCTTTGTTTGGTTAGGATATGTGGAATACAAGTTCTTCCCTGTTTCACATAGTTTTGATCTGATCCACCACTTTCATATCAACAAAGGACAATGAAATATTGCACTTGAATACAATAGTATATCGTTTATGATGTTGACTTTCACACCTAGGAATTCTAGATTGTTGTGAGGTAGTACTTGCCATCTTAATAAGTTTGTTGCTAAAGTAGTTCCAGTTTTGAATGTACTAGCACATTTACCATGAATAATGTTCTGATCTATAGATTGATCTTGTGTGCTGAACCGTGTCGTATTGTACTACTGCAGTTTTGGTCCCGAACCTTATTTTGTACTTGTCATGAACTCATGTTTATTTGATTATGTTGTTCTTTACTATAAGCTAAATGGCTATTGGATGATCTACGCTTGTTGTTGGTCGTCTGATATGGGGTTTTTGTTTGTGGTTGGTGTAGGTCAAGCTGTAGCAGAACACACTTGAGCTATAGAAATATAATGTAAGATCAAGGAGAACCAGGAGAAGATCAATCTCAACAAGCAGCTGCCCTACCTCATTGGCATCAAGGTTTGTGCCTTGCTAGACCTGTACCAGTGTTTCAAATGTGTGTGAAATATCATTTATCAATATATTATGCATTGTAATGAGATAATCAAAGAAAAGATGTAAGGATGAAATATTTCTATTAGTGCTTTTTAATATTTGTAGGCCATTTACAAATGTGATTTCTTGCCCTCCTGCGATTTATCATATCACTGATCATTTGCCAGTTCCTGGTTGTTGTAGATCGCCCGTGGGCACCTTGGTGAGTTGCTGGGTTAGCAGTGACACCCCAGGTGGAGTGGAGGAAGCCAGTGAGGTGCTGGCTAGCTCGCGTGGAGGTGTTGGGCGCTGCGAGGGATCATTGGCGACCTCGAGGTGTTGGGCAGTGGGCATGTTGATTGTATGCATCAATTTTTTGTTTTGATGTAATGTACGAGGACTGATTGTTTGATCATTTGAATTTATGGTCTATTTATTTGAAAATTTGGTTAGTTCATTTTGAAATACGGTCTATATCATTTTGCAATGAAAATTGGTTCATTATTTATCCAGCTATTTCTGGGCTTCAAACGTTGCTTGCATATAGCCTAAATGAATATAATCTAAATCATGTTGGGCATTAAAAAGGCCAGCCCAATGACTAATTGTGGAACAAAGAATCTGATTGTAAATGGTAAAAGGCTGATGGAAGGCCTAAAATAATTGGACTTGGAATGCCAAGGCCCAAAGAACTGGATTATAAATAGGCCAAGGCCCAAAATAAAATTTACTATAAAATTCCTGAACCAAGAAAAAAAGACCATAGTTATTGGGCTCAGCCCAAATAAGCGACCGCATTGGACTGGGCTGAATTTGCACTACGACGATCTTATTTCGTCACAATTTTGCCACGTCGGATTGGCCACGTAGGATCTGACCTGGCTTGGCAGATGCCCCGTGACGATATTGGATCGTCATAACAGTTATGACGATCCAATATCGTCATAGACAGTTATGACGATTTCACAAAAAACGTCGTTGTATGTAATTACTGACGCTTAGTTTTTGAAGATATGTTTTTCGTCATAAGATCGTCACATATTGTAGACAATGATGATTCGGTGACGAAAATAGAGTCATGTATCAGCAGATTCCTTGTAGTGATTTGCTCTGTAATATGCCTCATTCAGCATGCTGGCTACTTTTACTAACTCATTGACTCGTTCTTGCTGTCTTTTCTTTGCTTCCCCCTCCAAGTGGGGTAATTCTGCCATTGCTGCTTCTGCTGCTCGCAGATTAGCTACTGCTGTGTTGTACGTTGGATGCATGGCCGTCTCATTGCTGTTCTCTGGTGTTATCTTTGATGTCGCATCTTCCAGTTCTTCATTGAGGTTCCTTCCTCTCAATCTTATTGCATCAAGCTGGGTCTTTGCGCCCTTGACTCGATTTGTCGAGTTAAGCTCTCGGATAGTGATATCCACATCCTGCTGTAATTGTGCTAGCTCCTTTGATTTCTCCAGGACTTTTATCCTGGCTTCTTCCAACTCGGCTTGCACACGCGAAGGGTCAGTTGCTTGTGCCACTGGCTCTACCAACTTGTCTATCGCTTCCTGCAGCTCCTTAGCTCTTTTGCTCCTAGCTATGTTCTCTGGTTTCTCCAGCGGCGCCTTTGCTGTTCTTGCAGCCCTTGGCGTTTCCTCATGCCTCCTTCTATGTTTTCATTTACCACTAGAACTACTGGGGGAGCTACGGGGTTTGTGGCAGTCATCATTACCTCCATGGAGACGAGTTGGAGAGGTTTCCCAGCGACTGGTGCCGTTGGGGGATCCGGCGCTAGGACGACGTGCTCAGGATATGCGTGCTCCACGCGCACCGCGACGTAGACCTGGTGCTCGCCGAATTTGATGAAGCGACCGCCCCTAGGGAACGGCTTGGTCCCGAAGCAGCCCGCGTTGTCGCTGACAAAGTTGAGCGCTCCAAACCTCTGGATGAGGCCGGAGTAGACGCGCTCGCCGGTCTTGGCGATAATGTTTCCCGTCCGGATGAAGACTCCATCAAGCACCTGCTTCTGCCCCACGGTGGGCGCCAACTGTCGTGGTGGTGGCACGGCAGATGCCATGGTAGGCTTAAGTTGGGGGCCGAATGGGTGCTTGTGGTCACCGGGGAGGGAGTGCACGGTCGAGCCATGCACGAAGAACAAGAAGAACTCTCCACACTTGACAATTTGATTGATACCCCAAAGATTACAAGTGCTCCTTGAGCTGTATTGGCTTGAGTACGCAGCACCTGTTCAATACTTGGTCCAACCTCCCTCTACTTCTGCTATGCCCTCCCTTATATAGGCAGTGCTAGCTAGCTAATACCCCTTTGGGTTCTAGGGTTTACTGTTTGGATCTTGCTCCCTACAATATGGGTCAGGTTATGGGCTTGCCTTAAGCTCATAGGCCCGGTCCATAAATGTTGACAGCTAACGGTCTTCTAGTACACTGCTTCTTGTTCTTTTTGGCGTCACGCAGTTACTTTGTACATCAGCGCTTGCTTTGGGCGTCACCCATCTCCTTTTGTGTCATCCCGGCGTCGCCCTTCTCTTTTGACCATGCTTTACCATGGTCCTTCCCGAACCTTACTCGGAAAGGTGCCACGCGTCGTTCTTGACTCGGCTCGTTGGTACCTGCAAGGGTTACAACTTTGTCCTATACGGGCCGAGATAGTTTGTATATCGGCTTTCATGCTTATCTTACCCGGCCGTTCTTACCCGGCCTGGTTCATTTTTTACTCGGAGCCAACCCAGTTGCGCTATGTTTCCCCTCTCGTGACACTACCGGGGTTATCCCCCCGACACCTGCCCTAGGCACGGCCTAGGGGGACCCACGCCTAGGGGGTGTGGGCCCCCTGTGGCCTAGCTACGCCTCCCCTTTTGGCTTCCTTCGTCTTCTGGGAAAATATAATTTTACAATATTTTTCTAGTATTTTTCTGATCTTCGCGAAATTGCATCAAAACACCTCTTTTTCCATCAGAACCCTGACTCCGGCAGTCCATCCTCCAAGAATCATCCAACATGCAAAAACAGAGGAAAAGACATAAGTAATACCTCATAATAAGACATATATCAATAAATAGAGGAAAATTATGATATAGAAAGGTGATGCAAATTGGACGTATCAACTCCCCCAAGCTTAGCCTTCGCTTGTCCCCAAGCAAAAACTAAGCTCATTAAACATGTCCACAGGTTTATGGAGTGAAGTGTCAATAAAAGAATACGGACAAGAAGCATCACACTTAACATTACACAACTCATAGAAGAAAGCAACTCACCATTATATAACTAAGCTTGCAACAAGTACAGGAGTCACAATAGAGATGCATAAAGATAAATCATAATTGGGATCGACAAACTTTGTTCTTGGTCAGAGAACAGTTGGCAAACGGTTTTGCTCAAAAAGGTTTTCACAATGAAGGCTTTCAAAGTAATACTCAATAGATAAGAGTTTTGTGCAAATAAGGAAGATAAAGAATATGATTGAATAAATCATCATATGAATGCTTGAAACACAACAACTCAAATGCTTGCTGGAGATAGGGAGGAAGTAGGTTTACTGACTCAACTTGGAAAATAGGAGAAAGGTCCCTTCATAGAGGGAAGCAGGGATTTCAAGTCATAAAGAGCTTCCAAAAGATTATGGTACTTCTAGCTTTGAGCCCTCATTGCCCCTATCATAGGCGTCTTGAGATGATTAAGGTTAAAGTCAACAAGGATGGAGTATATGCTTGACGAAATATAAGTTGGCAATCTCATGTGCCTTGAGTACGAGGGCCGCTCCTCATGCTACTCAACTTTAGTTACCGGTAAGTTCTTGTCATTGTAAGTACATGTGTAACATAAAGAACCGCCAATGGGGTACCCCTTGCACATGATACAGGAGCTATCCCATAATCAAAATGACAAGGCAAGCAGACAGTGAGTATCTCAGCGATCTTTTTATTTACTATTTGCATAGACTTTTATTGAGGATGATTCACAGATTTCTCACTATGGTGATGCTGCAAGTTTCCACCATGATTAGGCATGGCTTAAGCTAGCGGCCCAGGCGTTTCTCTAACACACATAAATCACTCCATGGACTTACAAGTTTCCTCTTTATTTCACACTGTCGACATCCGTAAGCAAAAGAGCATGATATCAACTAGATATGTATCCAAAAGTGTTGAAAGCGTTCCCCGTGACAGCACGGTTCTGCTAATCCCAACATATAGATGCGAGCATATACAACTTCGATGATACAATGGTTCAAGTCTATTAGGGGAAAGAAAATAAGGTGTGCCATCAGGTTCGTGAGATCTTTACTAACTAGTTTTCTCATAACAAAATAATTTTTAATTCAAAAGATAGATGAAGCTTGAGAATTTGCTTGGAATAGCAAAAATGCTAATAGGTAGATATGGTGGACACAAATGGCACAGGTTTGGGTTCAAAGGGATTGGATGCATGAGAAGAAAGCCTTCTCAAAACAGGTTTTTGGCTAGCAAGGCTGGGTAGCAAGCAAAAGAGTTGAAAGAAACAAGCAAACATACCAGTGATAAAGACAAACATGCAATCTTCCTTGAAGACACAAAAGATCTTAAATAAAGAATACTAAGCTTATAAGCCTATCAAGAAAGAAAACAAAATGGTATAAAATACATGTAAGCATTTTCTCTTTTCCTTTCAAACCTCAAAAAGTGTTGCTACTGACCAGAGCTCGGTTTGCCAAAACCAATTTAGATTTACTTGATGCACCCAAAGTGATGCCAATACTAATCAACAAGATCAATCATATAACAGAGATTGCAACTACAATAAGAAGTGCAAAAAGTAAAAGATGAAACTTCTCATTAATATTCCATAAAGGCACTCACACCAAGGGATACATAGATAATCAACTAAAGGAGAGATACTTCCACATGCAAGCCAACCTATAAGATAACTTCTCTACCAAAGATATGAATCTACTAAAAAGGTAAAAGATAAAAGATAATGATGGTGATACCGCGACACTCCCCCAATCTTGGAATAAGCCAAGGGGATGCCAAACCTGATGACGAATTACTCCTTTGGTGGTGGTCCCTTGTTTAGGGTAAGAAAACTCTCTAGCATCTTACGAAGCCTGTTGTTCTCCTCTTGAAGTTTATCCACCTTCATCCTCAAAGCACGGTACTTATCACAAAACTCATCAGTGGTTCGAAGGGCTTCCACTGCCTCAGGGCAGGATCTAAAGTCTGGAATGGAGGCTATAATCCCCTGCATGTTACGAGAAAATGCACGTCCAGTGTTAATCGCTCCTACAAAAGTAGGTTTCCTTGCCCTTGACCCTGTGGCGGTTTGTTCCTCCATCTTAACTTCCTCCTCGACGCTCCAATCCATGTATTCATACCTCGCAGTGATCCTTTCTTCTTCCACAGGTTTCTTGCCTTTGTCGTTGGCAAAGACCATGGTGCTCTACTTTGAGAAGATTTCCTGACAGAAATAGATCGAAATGAAAACACGATGAGAACATGATGCACGAACCTCGGGGGATCCGGGGGGTTATATATTACGAAGTTTCAATGCATAAGCAAGGTACTGGTACGAAAACAAGCCAGTTGGGGCCCGTGCCTGGGGGGGTTTGCCACCCCGGCCTTCGTTTCCTCCTCTGTTTCGTTTCGTAGTCCTCCCTATGTAATAAAAACACCAAAAATATAAAATGATTAGGCTTTCACGAACCTTCTATTTTCACCACTTTTACCTATTCAAAGACAAACTCTGCAGATTCCTTTTCTCCTTCTCCTAGAAATTCCTTTTCTCACAAGGCAATACACAAACCTCAATGGAAACATTAGTGTAAGCAAAAACAATAAACCTTTAGGTACACACTTCAACTAAAAACAATCAAAACAAAAGCCACTACCAGAGACAAATGCAAAAGATGGCAGAAATCGTCAAAACAGACCAGCAGGTAAATATTGATTTTTGCGAAAACCTTTTGTTGCTCAAATAAAAAAGTGCAAAACTAATGAAATATGGTTAACAACTTGGATAACAAGCACATAAAAATACAGCTCCATCCGAAGTACTGAGCTCCCTCACGAATTTTTACAATACAGCACAAAAATCTGTCCCAGGACAACCACCTTTCACAACTCCTCTACTTCTCAAAAGTAGTTGAACTTGACACAAAAACCAAAACAAAAAGGATATGGAGTGTTTATTACTGAGGTAATAACTTCCAAGACTCGACAAAACTATTGGGTTATCTCCCAACAAGTACTTTTCTTTATTGCCTTTAAGTTAGGCTTGAAAATTTCAAATATGCTCACCCAGGAGATAAATATTTGAAGTGAAAGAGAGCATCAAGAAGCAAATAACCAACACATTTGAGTCTAACCCACTTCCTATGCATGGGGTTATCATGAGAAAAGAAATTGTTGAAACAAAAAACCACTAGCATAGGAAGACAAAACAAATGCAAATTCAAAGCTTTCAATATAAAGCGGGGAAACTTAACATTATTGAGATGCATAAAACCATGTTTCCCTCTCTCATAATAAATTTCAGTAGCACTTTGAATAAAGTTGACAATATAACTGTCATAGGAAACAGCTTTATCATTAGAATGAGCATACTTACAATCACCAAAAAGAGGTCCAAGGTTATAAACCAGATCAATAGAATCAAGTTGTTCCATCCTGAAATCTTTATTAGGCAAGCTATTTTCACAAGGAGCTTTAGCAAATTTGGAAAAGTTAAACTCATAAGAATCTCCATCAAACTTAGTTAAAACTTTCGCCTTCTTACAATCTATAATATCTCCACAAGTGTTCAAGAAAGGTCTACCAAAAATGATAGGACGGGTTTTGCTAGCTGCTGAATTAAGCACTAGAAAATCAACAGGATATTTAATCTTACCACAAAGAACCTCCACATCTCTTACAATACCAATAGGGCAAATGGTTTCCTTATTAGCAAGGTGAATAACCACATCAATATCGTCAAGCTCACAAGGACCAATTTCATGCATAATTTCCCTGTAAAGCTCATAAGGAATGGCACTAGAACTAGCACCAATATCACATAAACCATAATAGCAATGTGTAGGGTTCGCAGCATAGAAAACAAAAAATTTCCTACGATGGGAACAACTATGTACCAAGATCTATCTACTAGATACAAACAACGGGTGGATGTACATCCGTAGAGAACATACCCTTGAAGACCGACAAAGCTTAACGAGTCCAAACTCGTGGTTGATGTAGACGATCTCTTGCCGATCTCAAGATCGAGAGGAAGTCCTAGCGCCGCAAAATAGCAGCGCATCCGTGCTCGCACACACGTTCGAGGCACCGAGCAACCTCCGCCTCCTCGCTCCAGCGATGCAGCGGAAGCACAACTCTTTCTTGCCGAATAGCCACCGGGAACATGTATCTCGCTAGTCTGAGACCATGGGGGATAAATTCTAGAGGGGGAGAGAGATCCTTCACGAGGAGGTGTGCGTGAGAGAGAGGGAGGGGGCTCCTTTTATAGGGAGAGGGGGGCACCCAAGGGGCCATGCGCCCAGCCATGGGGCTGCCCCCACCTCTTCCACATTCATGTGGGTGGATACTCCACTCACTCAAATGCCTTTCAATTCCCTCCACTCAAAAACCCACTCAAATTCCCATTAAATTTCCACCAAATTTAATGCAAACTCTCATTAAATAAAACTCCTTTTATTTATTCAGAATTTTGTCAATTACTTTAATGACAAACATTAACATATAACCCCTTGCTAGTATTTCATTTCACATGCAGAAACACTTTCTGTAATTTCACCCGAAAACCCGTTTCGGTATCTAGTGAAAAAAATTCCTGCGCTTTCTTTTCGGCATGAAACTTTTGCTCCAAATGGATGTTGGTGTCTCTTAAGTGTGTCACCCTACGGTTCGTGAATAATGCGGACATGATCGAGACACCTCTCGGATCAATAATCAGAAGCGGGATCTGGATACCCATACTGACTCCCACACATTCAACGATGACTTTCGTGTGATCGTGGGAACCTTTTACGCTAGTATCTTAATCCTTTTGTTTCGCGATATATTACATGTCCGAGATTCGATCATCGGTATCTTCATACCTAGTTTGATCTTGTTACTGACATGCACTCTTTTCTTGTTCCCGTGATATAACATTCTAGTGATCAAATCACTTGCTTGCAAGCTAATCAATGTGATATCACCGAGAGGGCCCAGAGCATATCTATCCGTCATCGGGATGAACAAATTCCACTCTTGATCCATGGGCCTCAACATAACACTTTAGTAGTTCTGAACCCATCTTTATAATCACCCTGTTACGGTGTGACGTTTGATGTTATCAAGAAACTCTTCCGGTGTTAGTGATTGACATGATCTCATGGTCTAAGGATTAGGATCACTTCGTAAGTTGTTATAGCAATATAAACTCAATGACTTTGATCGTAATGCTATACTTCGGATGAATGTTCATCACACCATTACACTAATGTTGTGACCTCGTTATTAACAACATCCAAAGTCCATGATCAGGAAACCTATGATCATCTTGTTAATCAACGAGCTAGTTTATAAGAGAGGCATAACTAGGAACTTCCCTTTTTTTTGTTTATTAGACACACATGTATTAACGTTTCCGTATTAATGCAATTATAGCATTTAAAATAAACATTTATCATAAATAAGGAATACGATAATAACCACTTTATTATTGCCTCTCGGGCATATTCCCTTCACAATGATCACCAATTTTAACAGAAAGCACATGAACACTAGCTTTTCTAGCTTTACTAGGATGAGAGATAATATGTGAAGCGTCTTCACAGAATCCCTTCAGTCTCCCACTTGCACTAGAGACAATAATCTAGTTTAGAAACTTTGCGTATTGAACACCTATGGCTTTCTGGTGTTCCATATACGCAATTGCAAGTGGTTAACATAATCTATGGATCTGACGCTTCAGGTTCGTGTGTATTTACATGTCTTTGCGTCTCCGCGCATCACTCATTCTCCAATGAGATGGCATTGTATAAATTTGGTCTTTTGGTGAGACCTTTAGTTCCTTGGGGTTAAAACATGTCGATACTATTGTCGTACAATATATCTTTAGTGTTAGCCCGTTGCGAACCACACCTTAGTTTGATAACAAACTACTTGACACAAATTCCCTCCTTTGCTGCTACTATAGCAGTCATATACTTAGCCTTTTGTTGTAGTATTCGTCACAATGTCTTAACTATGGATTTCATCCAAATCCATCATGGAATCTCCTTTCCATTACATTGTGCCACCCATAGTTTAAATTGAGATAAATTTAATTTGTATCTTGTGACAAAACTAGTATCAATGTAACACTTTACAATGAACTATTTATAATTGTTTGTCACCTCTACACAAAAATATCATAAGAATATCCTCACTATCGTCCAATGATCATTTTATGATTCATTATGGTATATGCTCATAACACTTAGAGCATAGGACATATCCGGATGTGTACATATCATGGTATGATTGATCAAAACATCCTTGTGATTTCACTCATCAAGTGTCAAAGCACTTGAATATTATTTCACTTATCAAGTGTCAATACACTTGAATCTTGATTCAATTCCTTTACATGCGACAAGAACTGTTTCTTGTCGTTTCTATATTGAACTCCTTCAATATCTCATATATGTACGTTTGGCACAACCATATTGGCGTCACAGTCTATCCACTATAGACATTCACGCTAAATATTCGGCCATTAATGCGGTACGTGAGCTGGGTTCAGAACGTCGTGAGACAGTTCGGTCCATATCCGGTGTGGGCGTTAGAGCATTGAGAGGACCTTTCCCTAGTACGAGAGGACCGGGATTTTGCCTAAGTATTTCATCGAAATGAAATTCTTAACCTTTGTCAATAAAAGATACATCATTTCTAATCAACAAGATGTCATCCACATAATGTATTAGAAATATGTCTCAGCGCTCCCACTTAATTTCTTGCAAATGCAAGAATCTTCATCGTCTCCTGATGAAAAACTCATTTTTCATCATGATGAAGATTCCAACTCCGCGATGCTTACTTCAACCATTGAAGTTTGCATGCCTTTTTAGCATCCTTTGAATTTAACAAAACCCTTTGGACCGTGTCTTGTACACGTCCTAGGTAATCATTCTATTAGAAGAATTTTGTTTTGTTTATTCATCTACCATATACCAAATTATATGTAGTGGTTGCTACTTTAATCCATCTAGAGTAAATATCGCTATGAAAGATCCAATCTTGTCATAGTCAACTCCTTTGAACATTGTCATAAAATAATTTATGACATGTCGACTATTTCATAGATGTGAAACATCCATGTCTGTTTATTTATAGATCCAAATACGACCGATAGGTTTTTACACCTTTCCAGGGGGTCTTCCAAGTTCAAAACTTGATTTCTCGTGTATGGAGCTATCACGGATTTTATGGCTTCAAGCCATTTGACGGATTCAGGGCCCATCATCGCTTCTTTGTAGTCGGTTCATCATTGTCAAACAATAATGATTTACTCTCAAATCTCAATCATTTGATTGTTTATCCGACCTTCTTGGTTCAATAGGAACTTTAGACCTCCGTGACCGCAACCTTTGAGGCACATAAGCTATGAGCATTATGGCAGCCTCCGGAACCATTTCCGGCGCTGTGCAACTCAGCACATTTAGCTAAGGTTCGTTAACCTTATCAAAGTTCTATTGTCCTCCCACTTAACATTTATGAAAAAATCCTTCTTCAAGAAACTTCATGTTTCAAGCGACAAACCCTTTTGTCCTTGGTGTTATGGAGGAATAACCAATTGTTATTCGAAATAACCTACAAAGATATGCTCATCCGACTTCGGTTGTAAACATCTTACTTATGTTTAGCATACCAAAATTTAAGAAATGACAACTTGGGTTTTACCCCAAACCATAACTTCCATGGTGTCATTTCAACGGATCAAGATGGAGCTCTTTTTAGTGTAAAAGCGGAAGTCTCTAAATCTTTAATCTTTTAAAACATAATGGCAGTTTTATCAATAACACCTTTGATCCAACCATGTCAAACAAGGTTTCATTACAAATCTCAAACACTCCATATTCCTATGGTGTTTCGGGAGATGTAAATCTAGGTGTTTTTCTAAACTTGTAACTCAAATAAATCCCTTTTATGATAAAATCATAATTCATTTATTTTTCTTGTTACACTTGTAACTCAAATAAATCCCATATGATAAAATCATAAACCATTTATTTTCTTGCTACAATGATTTTCCACTTCATCTTGAAAGTCTTTGAACATTTTCAAATATTTCATACTTCTTTCTCATTAAGTGAACATTCACTCAAATTTCCGGATAAAGCATATGAAGATGAAATCCATCGCTTACGACTATACATAATGGTCTACATACATCGATATGTATAAATTCCAATATTTTTATCGTTCGTTCTTCTTTGGCCTTTGAACGAAGTTTTAATTATCCCGAGGAAAGTCTCACAAGCGTCACTTGATCAAATCAAAGACTCCAAAAATCCATGAATATGGAGATTCTTCATGTTTTCTTTCCAATATAATTTAAACGGCGATGTCACTTCGTAAGTGATCTTCCAATCATTTGTCTTGCGACATTTTAGCATTAAGCTTTATGGATGTGATTTATCCAACTAGATTTGTAAATCATCCATCTTATATGGAATACGGTAATTATTTGAACAACCTTTGTTCTCATAATACCTAATTTAAATAAAAATTATTAAAACAAATCTTGAAGTCAAGCTTTGATGTCAACTAGAAATACAAACAACGGTTTGTTTGTTTTCGATGAACATCATCACATATTCTCTTGCTAGTTACTTAGGCCATTGTGGTTCATGAATTGCATCTTTTTGTATGAAATTTCATACCAACCAATTCGGTATCCAATACCCAAGAACCACATTGTTTAACAAGCAAAGAATACAACCATAACATGTATATCATCCATATACCTAAATTGGATATTTCCAATCTTTTCTTTTCTGCCAAATATATTTTATTAGATTCCTTTTCAGCATTTCCTTTTCCTTTTTAAAAGAATCTATCAACATAAAAAGTGGCGCCATATACATGACACATAGTCCAAAGCGTGTATATTCAAATAATAATACCTTTGGACTTGCACTTTGAAGTAGATCACCATCATCAAAATGATCGGTATTCTTTCAAAATCCATTCTTTAGTAATCTTTTAGTATAGTAAACACTTTACATACATCTTCTATTCATCCTTATCATGACGACTTTCATGATCAAGCTACTGTAGCTTATAAAGGTGAATCGTGAGTATAACATTACTTTCCAAAACCCTTTTGGATGATTAGGATGTCTAGCATCTCCAACCTTTGTAAATTCTCATCCAATATGAGAACATATATTATACTCTATCATATTGCAACCAAAAAATTATTTCAGATATCGTTATATCTGCCACACGTGATGGTTTCTGAAACAATTCTTTCAGCTCCTAGATAAACTTGATATTAAAACAATCAAGAATCATGGAGGCAAACATGATACTTAAGATACTAACACTGGAATTGTTACTCTCGATTTAATACCAATTATTAAATTTCACGGAGTAAATAGAGTTTGCTGAAAGTTTGCAATAGGACTTGAAACTTTAGATTGACACTCAACACAATACGATACCAGTTCGTAAAGTATATATCCAGAATTCTATAGTTCTATTATCTCAATTACAACTATGCATAAGGTGGTGAACGAATGCCAATGACTACAACAAATTATGCAAATTCACTTTGATTTAATTTTATGATAAATTGAGTTCTACTAATCCAAATTAGAAATGAAATCCCACTCAAAAACGACATCCCTCGTGTCTTTTTGGTGATTACATGAACCAAATCCACTACACCAAGTCCGATCATCACGTGAGTCGGTGTAGCTTCAAAGGCAAGCATCCATATGGTCATCATATCAAAAACATATGACTCATGCTTAACCTTTCGGTCCGTGTTCCGAGGCCATGTCTGTACATGCTACGCTCGCCAAGTAAGAACCTTAGTATTCGCGTGTGTAATTGTCTTACACCCGAGATATGCTCGTGGATTCAAGTACACCCGATCATCACGTGATGTCTTGAAGCGACGAAACATTGTCGGTGCATACTTAAGGAAGAACACATTTTTATCTTGATATCTAAATGAGGGATCATCTTATTATGCTAATAAAACGCCAAACAAGCAATATAAGATGCAATCAAACATCACATGTTTGTAAGTGAAATGATATGGTTCCCGCATATGATCTCCATCATGTGCACCGTGGTATGATCACTATCATACCTTTATATGTAAGGCCAAGGTCTATGGAACTTACACGTTATGTGCGTTGTAAGAGTATAATCTCATACTTCTACTTACAACATTACCATATCATAACACTAACCCAGCAACACTCTAAACTAGACGCCTCTAATTTATCCATTGCAAGTTTTACGTGGCTTAGGGCTTTCGAAGATAGAACCGTTCTTACCTACGAACATGAACCACAACGAGGATAACCAAATTGTTGACAACTCGTTGCAAATTAGATATTGACTATAGTAGGAGAGACATACACCCGCTAGCCACTTATGCAAAACTAGTTGCATGTCAAGCGTGGAACAGGTCTCATGTGCGAGGACATGTAAAGTTTGTCCGGGCCGCTTCATCCCACTATTCCACCAATATCCAAAGTACAACTAAGAAGCAATAAAATGATCATCATCACCCACATACTCATATGTGTACTACCCGTGCAAAGCATCTATGCATATATCCGGCTCTGATACCACTGTAGGGTTCGCAGCATAGAAAACAAAAAATTTCCTACGATGGGAGCAACTATGTACCAAGATCTATCTACTAGATACAAACAACGGGCGGATGTACATCCGTAGAGAACATACCCTTGAAGACCGACAAAGCTTAACGAGTCCAAACTCGTGGTTGATGTAGACGATCTCTTGCCGATCTCAAGATCGAGAGGAAGTCCTAGCGCCGCAAAACAGCAGCGCATCCATGCTCGCACACACGTTCAAGGCACCGAGCAACCTCCGCCTCCTCGCTCCAGCGATGCAGCGAAAGCACAACTCTTTCTTGCCGAATAGCCACCAGGAACATGTATCTCGCTAGTCCGAGACCATGGGGGATAAATTCTAGAGGGGGAGAGAGATCCTTCACGAGGAGGTGTGAGTGAGAGAGAGGGAGGGGCTCCTTTTATAGGGAGAGGGGGGCACCCAAGGGGCCATGCGCCCAGCCATGGGGCTGCCCCCACCTCTTCCACATTCATGTGGGTGGACACTCCACTCACTCAAATGCCTTTCAATTCCCTCCACTCAAAAACCCACTCAAATTCCCATTAAATTTCCACCAAAATTTAATGCAAACTCTCATTAAATAAAACTCCTTTTATTTATTCAGAATTTTGTCAATTACTTTAATGACAAACATTCACATATAACCCCTTGCTAGTATTTCATTTCACATGCAGAAACACTTTCTGCAATTTCACCCGAAAACCCGTTTCGGTATCTAGTGAAATAAATTCCTGCGCTTGTTATTCTTTTCGGCATGAAACTTTTGCTCCAAATGGATGTCGGTGTCTCTTAAGTGTGTCACCCTACGGTTCGTGAATAATGAGGGCATGATCGAGACCCCTCTCGGATCAATAATCAGAAGCGGGATCTGGAGACCCATACTGACTCCCACACATTCAACGATGACTTTCTTGTGATCGTCGGAACCTTTTATGCTAGTATCTTAATCCTTTTGTTTCGTGATATATTACATGTCCAAGATTCGATCATCGGTATCTCCATACCTAGTTTGATATCGTTACTGACATGCACTCTTTTCTCGTTCCCGTGATATAACATTCTAGTGATCAAATCACTTGCTTGCAAGCTAATCAATGTGATATCACTGAGAGGGCCCAGAGCATATCTATCCGTCATCGGGATGAACAAATTCCACTCTTGATCCATGGGCATCAACATAACACTTTAGTAGTTCTGAACCCATCTTTATAATCACCTTGTTACGGTGTGACGTTTGATGTTATCAAGAAACTCTTCCGGTGTTAGTGATTGACATGATTTCATGGTCTAAGGATTAGGATCACTTCGTAAGTTGTTATAGCAATATAAACTCAATGAATTTGATCGTAATGCTATACTTCGGATGAATGTTCATCACACCATTACACTAATGTTGTGACCTCGTTATTAACAACATCCAATGTCCATGATCAGGAAACCTATGATCATCTTGTTAATCAACGAGCTAGTTTATAAGAGAGGCATAACTAGGAACTTCCTTTTTTGTTTATTAAACACACATGTATTAACGTTTCCGTATTAATGCAATTATAGCATGTAAAATAAACATTTATCATAAATAAGGAATACGATAATAACCACTTTATTATTGCCTCTCGGGCATATTCCCTTCACAATGATCACCAATTTTAACAGAAAGCACATGAACACTAGCTTTTCTAGCTTTTCTAGCTTTACTAGGATGAGAGATATTATGTGAAGCGTCTTCACAGAAGACAATGTGCTCATCCTCTATATTTCTAGTGACAGGGTCTTTCACAATAGCTACCACAGGTTCAATATTTATTTGCTCAACGGGTTCCATAGTCTTCTTAGTACCTTTGTTATTCGCACTAATCATTATATAATACTCCTTTACCTTAGCTGGGAAAGGTATTTTCTCAACATAAGGTTCAGGCACAATATGATTAGTAGTACAGACTTCGGTGCTTCTAACAGGAACATGACTAAAAACATCTTTATAAGGTGCATGGTACTTATTCCACTTCTTTTTGGGAATTTCTATGTAAGAGGCAAAGGCCTTAAAACAATTGGCAATACTTTGGGAATCAAGACCAAACTCATTACTAATATCATGGAAGTCATTAGTTCCCATAAAATATTTTATGCATTCATAATCATAATTTATACCTGACTTTCTTCATTTGTCATTCTCCCAAGCTTTAGTGTTTTCCTGAATACGGTCTAGGAGATCCCATTTAGCTTCTTTCTTCATACGTGTGAATGATCTAGCACAAGAAGCATCTAGTATATCTTTATCATGAAGAGAAAGCCTAGCATAAAAGTTATTGATAATAATATTGTTAGGGAGTTCATGAATAGGACATTTAAGCATTAGTAACTTCAATCTCCCCCAAGCTTGAGTTGTGCTCTCTCCATCACGAGGCCAAAATTTATATATCAGATTTCTATCCTTATGAATCTCACTGGGAGGATAGAATTTAGAATAAAAGAGAGATGTTATTTCCTCCCATTCCATGGATTGTCCATTCTTCGGTAGCTTATACCATTCTTCAGATCTCCCTTTCAAGGATATGGAGAGTAACTTCTTCTTCACCTATTCAGTTGTGATACCTGCACACTTAAACAACCCGCATAATTCATGGATAAAAGGCAAATGGTCACCAGGGTGGACAGTTCCATCCCCTAAATAATAATTATCCATAACACGATCAACAATACTTGTAGGTATCTTAAAAGGATCTATCTCAACAGGTGGTGGCTCATCTACTACCCTAACAGTGGTAGTAGTTTTCCCAAACAGAAAACCAAGTGGGTTATCCATATTGGAAACAAAGTAACAAATAGAAATAAAAACCAATACTCATAGTAGAACTTTCCTTTACCAGTTCCACTCTTCAATAGCACTTCACTCCCCGGCAACGGTGCCATAAAATAGTCTTGATGACCCACAAGTATAGGGGGTGTATCGCAGTACTTTCGATAAATAGGAGTGTCGATCCCAACGAGGAGCAGAAGGTGTTGACTAGTGGTATGGAGCAGGAAATCTCTATAAATACTTAGCAAGCGGATTTTTAGGGGTTTTCGATAAAGCAACAAAACAAAGTGCAAGTAATAAAGACAACGAACAAACGCAGCAAGTGGCCCAATCCTTTCTTAGCAAAGGACAAGCCTTTGGGAATACTTATAAGGACCAAACGTTCTCGAGGACACATGGGAATTCTGTCAAGTGCTTTCGCTTCAAATAGCCGAGTACCCTTCTTTGGTGGTGTAAGTGTTGTGTGGGTGAACCTGTGCTAATGTACCGACCTTACTTGGACTAATACATACTTGTGATTAAACCCCCTACAAGCATCTGCAACTATAGGAAAGCAATTAAGATATAAACCTAACCACAGCCTTAAACTCTGAGATCCTACACTCCCTTGTGCAATGGTGTCCTAACGGGGGTTCAGGTTTCTGTCACTCCTGCAACCTCGCTATTAGTATCCAAATACACAATGCATTCCCCTAGGCCCATAAATGGTGAAGTATCATGTAGTCGACGTTCACATGACACCACTAGAAGAATAGCACCACAACTTAAATACTAAACCATTGAATAATATCTCAACACAAATCCACTACTAACAAAATGACTTCTCCCATGTCCTCAAGAACTAAACGAACTACTCACAAGACATCATATGTGTCAAGATCAAAGATGATATGGTGATGGATAACAATCTGAACATAAACAATATTCAATGGTTCCACTCACAAGCATCAACTACAATAGTAATAAACACCGGGAAAGGTTCCCCTAAGAACTATGCCAGTATTCAACACAATTGTTATAGCAGGATGGAGTGGTGATGATGGTGCTAGTGGACATGATGTGTGGATGATGATGATGATGATGATGATCCCTATGAAGTCTAGCTTGATGATGGTGTTGATGGCAACGATCTCCCCTTTCCGGGAAGGAATTTCCCGGGCAGAAATCTGTCTGTCAGAGAGCTCTTTCTCTATCGGTGTTTTTCGCCCCGCAGAGGCGGCGGAAATCTTTCTATGGTTGCCCCCCTGGTATTAGGGTTCCAAGAGGAAGATATAGGCGATAGGGCGGAGTCGGAGGCCGGTCAGGTGGGCCACACCTGCCCTAGGCGCAACCTAGGGGGGACCCGCGCCTAGGGGGTGTGGGCCCCCTGTGGCCAGCTACGCCTCCCCCTTCTGGATTCCTTCGTCTTCTGGGAAAATATAATTTTCCAATATTTTTCTCGTATTTTTCTGATCTTCGCGAAATTGCATCAAAACACCTCTTTTTCCATCAGAACCCTGACTCCGGCAGTCCATCCTCCAAGAATCATCCAACATGCAAAAACAGAGGAAACGACATAAGTAATACCTCATAATAAGGCATATATCAATGAATAGAGGCAAATTATGATATAGAAAGGTGATGCAAATTGGACGTATCAGCGTGTTCCCCATCAAGCTAGCATTTTTGCCGCCACTATTGGGTGTGTTCTCCTTCGCGCTGGCATTATTGCCGGACCTCTGTGGCGTGTTCCTCTTCAAGCTAGCATTTTTCCGCTACTATTGGGTGTGGTATCCTCTGTGCGAGCCACCTTAGCCTTTTTGCTGCTGCTGCTGGGTGTGTTCACCACCGGTCTGGCCCTCTTATCTTTTTTGCTGCTACTGTTCAGTGTTGCATTAAGATCGGATCTCAGGGGTGTACTCTGCGGCGTGGTGCCTTTTTTCATGCAACTCTTGGGTGTCCTCTCCTCTGGCGTGGTCTGCTTGGTGATGCCCTTCTTTGGGGTGCTCTTTCTGGAGATGCTCTTCCTGCTCCTCTTTATGTTGCTCCTCTGTAAGTCTCTCCTTTGTTCGAAGCCACTATCACTCGAACCATGTCGAGCGAGGTCCTCCATCGGGTCAATCATGTTTTCTACAAGTTTTTATTTATCATTTCCAACCTCAAATTCCTATCCAACCGTTATTAGGCGCGCGAACAGGTACACTTCCCATCTAGTTCGACTCATCCTACTTATCGGTATGGCTAAATCACTATCAACTTTTAATCCTATAATCTTTTTGTTGTTGTAAGCAAAAAAATGCCAAATGTGCTTCCTGGGAGGACCCCACTCCACCTTCTCATGTAATGTTGCTATCAATTAAGATATCTATACCACTTCAGGATCATATGTGCCAACGAATACATCAATGTCATCGATGATTTTTTCCGTGCCATCATCTAATTTTGCAGTGTACTTAAAGTGTACCTTGCCATCACCAGTTTCCTCAGGACCGAGACCATCGAGAGGTTCGATGACAGTATCAGAGTCCAGACCATGGGCTTGTTCCTCAACAACTGGTCTTCGATTAGCCTCGACGGCGGCAGCAGCAGCACGCTGAACTTCACCATGGGTTCGAGGAGGACCAGCGTCCAAGACAACAGTTCTGGAAACAGCAGCAGGGATTGGGTCAGTAGCAGGCTGAGCAACAACACCAGCAGTTCTGGCAACAGGGGGGCGGCTTACCGAAGCCTTAGTTTGCACAACAGAAGCAGGGATTGGTTCAGTAGCAGGTTGAGCAACAACACCAGCAGATTCCACAACAGCGGGGCGGCCTCCCGAAGCGTTAGTTTGCACAACAGCAGTAGGGATTGGGTCAGTAGCAGGCTGAGCAACAACACAAGCAGTTCTGGCAACAGCGGGGCGGCCTCCCGAAGCCTTAGTTTGCACAACAACAGCAAGGATTGGTTCAGTAGCAGGCTAAGCAACAACACCAGCAGATTTCACAACAACGAGGCGGCCTCCCGAAGTCTTAGTTTGCACAACAGAAGCAGGGATTGGTTTAGTAGCAGGCTGAGCAACAACACCAGCCGATTCCACAACAGTGGGGCGGCCTCTCGAAGCCTTAGTTTGCACAACAGCAACATGGATTGGGTTAGTAGTAGGTTGAGCAACAACACCAGTAGTTCTGGCAACAACGGGGCACCCTCCCGAAGCCTTAGTGTGCACAACAGCAGCAGGGATTGGTTCAGTAGCAGGTTGAGCAACAACACCAGCAGATTCCACAACAGGGGGCGGCCTCCCGAAGCCTTAGTTTGCACAACACCTGCAGTTCTGGCAACGGAAGCATGACCTGCATCCACAACAGGGTCTTGCACAACAGCAAAACGGGCACTCCTTCGAGGAGGTTGCACTGCAGAAGCATGGCACAGAAGAAGAACCACATTTTGCTTAACATCAATGGGGCTTCGAGTCAGACCACCCTGATCTTGAATAGCAGGGCCACTAGGAGTGGAAGCAGCTTCCACATCCACTATTCTACATTCCAGGAGAAACATTTGAATGTGCGGACACCGTTTCAGCAACCCGGCCATCTAACTGTCATGCTTTATAGTAACCTTTATGCGTTGTTCATCCATGAAGCTGAACCGTGCAGTCTGCGTTGGCCCCATTTCAATATGTTTACACAGAGCAGCAACCATACCAGGGATAGTGCAAATCTGCGTCAGTGCTTCTTTAATCACGACATAAGTACCACAATTCCACTTGGCCTTCACATTTGGTATTTGCGGTTCATATCCATTGACGCGTATCGAAACCACGTAAGGGGCCTCTAGGGGGTCCTAGTTGACAGAAATTTGGAAAAAAAAAGAACTTGTCTATCAGCGTTCGGCCAGTAAATAATTCTAGGTTCGATCTATCTCTTTCAGGTCAATAGACAGATTGCAGTTATAGTTAGTGCGAAAAGTAAATAGAAGAGTAGCTCACCCGCATGTATCCAACACTTCTTTCAGGGTACGATGATCTGCCATCCTCCGTGCTGCTTAGCTCGTCCGGCGGCGGGGGCGGGCTAGATCCTCGTAACAATGGGCACATCATGCGGAATTAGAGCTCGAGACCAACGAGTGGGCGCATGTAACATCCCAGGATTAGTACCTCAAAATAGACAGGAGATATGTTTGTGCAATGCATTCATGCATCAGAAAATCCGGGAAATTTTCGCGGAAAACTAAAGAAGCTATAGAGGGATCGAGATCTCTCTTGTTCTGATCGAAATGTCAGGACAGGTGTGATGGATTTTGACATGATCTCTATTGTACTTTTGTGTTTTAGGGGAAGACAATTCAAATTTGAATAGTTAATTGATAGATTTGAATTCTAAAAGAATTTGAAATGGAATAATAATTGGAAATTAAATTGTAATAGGAAATAAGAGGTGAACTCTTATTTATGAATAAGATGTAATCTTTATTCAAATAGAAAAGATAATTAAAATTTAAATAAAATGAAATGAATAAATGAGTAATGTAATATGATATTACAATAATGAAATAGTAAACAAGAATTGATAAAGAACGGTCTTATTTACATCATACATTATTATATTATCTTCACAATTATGAACAAAAGGGAAAATAAGATAATGAAATAGAGAAGAATCATTTTATTACAATAATACAAACATTAAACTATTTTTATCAAGTTTTAAAAAAATGAAGAATTATAATAAATAATATAATAATAGAAGGAATATTACAAGTAATTAGAAAATAGATAATACAAGGTTACATTGTTCTTTACAATAATAAAATACAAGAATATTACAAAAAGTAAATAAAATTACATTTTGAACAAAGAAAACACTTCCTAAATCTACTCCTGGTCCTTTATATGTATCTTTTCTTCTATTTCTTCTGTCCCTGCAAAACAACACAATAGATAACAAAACAAAGAAAAATAAAAGAATTAAAATAAAGAGGAAGAGACAAACAAAATAAAAAGGATAAGAGGGGGTTAATGATACTCTCAGTTGTAGCAGTGTGGTGCACTACTTAGAAACATCATTGAGTTTTTATCAAGGGGCCAAATAGAATTTGTTCTTATCATAAAAAAAGAATGGGCCACAGAGCACCATCATAGGCCTTATGGGGAAAGTTTCACCAAAGCTAGATAAAAGGCAAATGGTAAAGAATCATGAAAATATCTAGTTTCACTTGATCTCATCTCCAAGGAGGAGTCACAGACATGGAAACTTGAACCAGAGAGGGGCCACTGGACAGCAGCTAACACGACACATGCAAGTGTTGTGTTGTCAACACAGCAAGGACTGGATCAGGTAGCTAAAAGCAGCAGCCAACCGTAGCACCACCAAGCACCTCACTAGTTTCACCACATCTGCACATACACACTGCAACTTCTCAACAACAGAGCTTAGCCATAGTACCACCTCAAGAACGCACACAATAAACAACACCAGCACTTGCTAGAGTTCTAGCAGATCAAACCACAACTCACCAACACAATCCATCAAGAAACCATCCAAGATGGTCACCTAATGGATGGGTTGAATTGATGGAAAGCAAGAGCAGCAGCACCAGGAGGTGCATGCTAAGATCAAGGGCAGCAGCAGCACCAGGAGGTGCAGGACAGCACCAAAGTGGAAAAGATCAAGCATCCTGATATGAGGCTAGATGATCAAGAAGCAACAGCAGGCCAAGATCTCCAGCGGGCCATAGATCACTCACCAACAGCAGGTAAAAATCATTAGAGTTTCCCACTAGATCATACAACATATGTTCATATATCTTGCATACAGATCTGGGGATTCAAGGAAAATAATACACATCAACCAGTTCCATCTACCCTTCCATTAGATGTTTATCTAGGAGGATTGGATGGAGAGTTTTCTTTCAGGCTTGCATAGATATGCTATGCAAAGCTCATCATAGAGAATGAAAGCCACCAAAATAAATAAATATTTGTTCTTATTCCTATCAAGGCCTCGGTCTTTGCATCACAGGCAAGGGACTAATCCATCTTAAATTCCATCATTAAACCATCAGGCAAACAATCTTAATAAGCCAAGACAATAACATAAATAACATATCATGCTATCTGGAATTTTAGTGTGCACACTCCATAAGGAGGCACCACACTAGGATTTCTAGAATGGCAGAAGCCATCTAGAATATTGTCAACAGAAATATAGAAGTATGATACTTTTACTTTACCTCTCAGCAAGGTTAATTAAGTTCTTCATATCATCTTCCTAGCTAATCAAGCTAGGAATTCTTGCAAGCAATCAGAGCATGATTTAATCATTTTCCTAGATAATCTGCTCTAGGAATCATTTAGTTAGGTATCAAGCATTTAAGTAAATAAAGAGAATCTACTTTGCATATTCCAATTCATATTTGTCCAAGATCATGCCTTGCATGATATAACATCATCAATTCATTCTCTAGTTTTATACTAGACAAGCATGTACCACAGCTGCTAGGCTACAGGGCACATTCCCAGAGGGTAGCACCTCTGTACCTAGCAGATTCAGAATGTCTTAAGTACAAACTCAAGTCCATATTAAATAAATCACAATCTCATTTATTAAAGAATTCAAATCATTTCTCTAGCTTTAATTGCTAGAAATCATGTTCACTATAGTCTGTCATGTTGACAGTATAAGTAAAACAAGTAAAATATACCTGCAAAGCACACCACATGAATTCATATCAACTTTCTTGAAATCATCTTCCTAGCTTAGTTACCTAGGAATCATCTTTAAGATAATTACTTCTAAGTTGACAGTCAACACGTAGCTCAAGAATCTCAAGTGCAAAGTACATCGCAAGAGCAAGCATTAGTCACATTATACTGCATAGTATTAGCACAAAGACAGCAGCAAAGCCATTATCAACTATCTCTCATTACTCAAAGAGGAATGAATTTACTGAACTCACTAGGGAGCACATCACTATGCACCTTCCATCAAGGAGGCACCACAGTAACCTGACTACCAGCAGAAGCCAACCAAGAATCATGTACCAACCTACTGACATATTGATAGAATTCGAGGACAAGCAAATTAGGCTGTTGATTACAGCCACACACAGATAAGTAAATATCAAGCCAAGTCAGAGTACTGGTATCGGCTCTAGAGCATAGATATGTTCTGGTATAGAAGTTAAACATGGACAACCTCCACCCCATCAAGCCATATATTCATACAATATCTAGAATAGAGTAACAGCCCTAACTAAGGTTGGCCACCGAAAACAAAAGCAACATCAGAGAGAGATCAATTTGAGCAAGGAAGAAACCAGGGAGTCGGATGGGTACCTGACGCCCATGGCGCAACCACCACAACATGGCGAGGCAGGGCCCGCGCTACTGCAGTGGCACGCGCAAAGGTATGACTTCACCGTTACCACTCCACACCGGCACCAGGAACCTTGTCATAGGGAGGTCACCACCATCCGAACACAATGGTGAACCAGAGCTTAAACCCTAACCCTAGTGAAGGAAGTAGAGTGGCCAAGGAAAGAAGTGGCGAATCAATCCAAGAAAGGTAGGGAGAAAGCCCACGACGGCGAAGCTCCGATGACCAATATCAACAACCACGACGTCGTGCACCGATGTAAGGTTCCCAACCTTTAATAAGATAGAGTCCCCTATGATTGCAATGCTAGTCCCTGGATCAATTGCTAGCATCCACAGTTAAGATGTAATATCAAGAAACAAAGGTCATAATACAAGTTTATAACCAGGAATAAAATAATTTATTACATCTTTCATAGCTCATTTGGCTATTACAATACATTGCAGCAGAATATCTATAAGCATGGGGTCCTTCATCTTCAAAGTGCCACAGGCAGACATGTTGGTTGTAGACTTTGTAATCCTAATCAACACACTTCACTAAATCAATCAAACCTGCAACATAACAAGTTACAGCCACAAGGGTCAATACATTTGAATTGTATTGGCAAGTGATACTATGGTAGTATAGTGGAGTCTAACATCTATATGCTTTTGGCTAAGTGGAGTTGAGGCTTGCATTGCTCAAAATAGATTTTTCCTTATCATTTGAAAACACTAAGTTTTTGCTTGACAAAAATCACCCAAGGCATCTACCAATCAAAGATTGAAGATCCTTTAACCCTTGTTCAACCACAAGTTTTTAACTTAGAAATTTGGATGATGAGATTCTTGATAGCTTCCATGTCTTGATGCTCAAATTGTCCTTTACCAGGGACATGGCTAAGTACTTAGATTTTACACTCTACAGAGGTGGTGCACTTTCCCCACAAGACTTGGTTTCACCAAGACAAGATCTTTCAGAAGCCTTTCCTTAGACCAAATGGACGCGTTCCAACCTATCATCCCACTACAACCAACTGTCCAAATGGCTAAGTTCTAGCAACTTATGTGATCCAGGCAGAGCCCATATTGCCAAGTGGCTGCACTAGAAGCTTCTCAACACTTGGCCTCTAAAATCTCTTTGTTCCTGGGTGGCTTACCACAAGTGAGATACACAAGGTAAACCATAGCCATGGGCCTTGTGTAACCACTCAACCAAAACCACCAATCAAGTCCCTTTCCACCCAGGTGATTCACTGACTTAGTTGTTTTATTAAGCAAAACACAAGTCCTCGGACTTAGAAATTTTTCCATAGTGTGAATATATATTCCACCCTTGTTTTCTACTAGCTAAGCTAAGCATGATAGTAGTAGGGATCTTAACTTAGGAAACTTCTACTAAGGTTTCATCTACTAGGATTTCCCATAGCAAGGTTTATACTTAGCAAAATTCCATGCAAGTCTTACTTAGAAAATATCACTAATGCATAGTGAAAATAATGGGACAAAAGTATGAAGCATCACTTGCCTTTTTGGTAGAGGGTATAAGTTCACTCCTTGTCCTTGCAACAATCACACTCTTCAAGTCACTACAATTCAATCAAGCAAGGCACAATCTCAATCTACCAATCAAGCAAAACATCACATAAAATGATAAAGTCAAAGTAATGCATGCAAACATGCCAAGCTTTGTTTTATTTGAAAGAGTGGTTCCTAATGGGTTGTAAACATTTGGAAAAACCTATTGGTCATTTTATAAAGTGGCAAGGTCATTTGCAAAAGGTTTCACTTTATAAACCATTTTCTAAACTAAGTCATTATTTCATGTGATTGAAATTGCCTTTAGCAAAGTAATAATTTTATAGGGTTTACCAAATACATTTTCAAGTCACAAAACTTGGTGTTTGGGTTCAGAGAGTCTATTCCAAAACATTACTCAAAGGATTTTCTTCCAAAACTATTTTTAACAATTAAACCATAATTTTATTTGGCTAGAAATGGTTTAAATTAAAGATTCATTCTTTTGTTTTACCAAGTACATTTTTGAAACCACAAAGTGATTCCTATGGTCAGTAGGTTCAAAATACACCATTTTCCAAAGATTTTATCCCCAAAATCTTTTTAGAATAGTTTTCACATCCTAAACAAGCATACATATGTTTCTGCAAAAAAACAAACATTTTACCAGAGGCTTTTTACTAAAAAAAATGGCATGGTTGGCTAGGGCTTGTTTTTCTGAATCCATTGATATAAAATTTGCAAATTTTGGACATGTGGAACTAAAGTTATGCAATTTACAAAATTGGAAAGCTAATATATCAAATTTTGTTTAAATCAAATAGACTGGGACACGCGTCCTATTCCTATTCGCCGGAAACGTTTCGCGTGGATCAAGAGACGCAGGCCATTGGATTTAAGTCATATCGCACGGCGCGCAGGTGCTACTTACCCCTTCGTCTAGCTTCTATCCTAGCCGCTGGATCCTAATCGCACGGCACCTAGCACACTTGCCAGAGACGGGCGGCGCTGGCGGCGGCTAGTGGTGGCGGAGCGGTCAGACGGCGGCGGAGTCGACGCTACAGGAAGCGAGGGAGGAAGGGGAGATGCTCACCGTGTTCGCAATGTCGTGGGGAAGCTCAAGGCGGTTTTTGTTGCTGAAGGGGCGCACTGTGGTGTCGTGGATTCCTCGCCGGAGTGGAGCTGCGCCTCGGGCTTGTCTGTTCGTCGACGGGGACGAGTCTACGGTTCACTCCAGCCCAAACAAACAACGCTGTTAGGTTCGCGAGAGAAGGGCGAATACGGGAGTACCAGCCAGAGGGAATGGGGCGGTCTGGCTTACCAGGAAGACTTCACCGGAACGGAAACAGACGGTGGTGGCGTTTGGAGTCGTCGTTGTCGAGGCTCAGGGGCGCGAGCGAGCGAGCTGGCGACACGGGAAGGTGCGCCTGGGTCTGGGGAGTGTGTGAGCTCGGTCGAGGAGGCAGGGGGCGACGGCGGCTGGCCGGAATTGCTTGCGGAACTCGCCGGAGACAGCGGCAGTGCAACGCAAAATGGGAGCAGCCTGGTGGCTCTCGAGGCGTGGTGTTTGGGGGGAAAGGAAGAGGAGAGACGGGCGTTTAAGCGAGTGTGGTCAGGGGGCGTTGATCACGCGGCATTGAAGCGAATTGACGACGCGAATCAATCGGCAGTAACGGGAGGAAGAACAGGTCGCGTGGGGAAGAAGCTGACGTGGTCGTGGGGCCGTCTTGTCAGCGATAGAGGGGAAAGGGGAGTGGAGTCCAGTTGGCATTCGCTGTGCGGGTTAAATCGTGAGTGAAAGAAAACGCTTCGGGGGAGAGAGGGAAATGGGCTGCTGGGCTAGGTGGGCTTAGCTGGGCTGGGTCGTCTCTTTCATTTTTTTTTTTGTTCAGATACTTTTTCCTTTTTCCATTTAGTTTTCTGTTTATAAATTCAAACAACAATTCAAACACTCAAATCAATTCAAACTTCCACCAAACTTGTATTGAGTTTTAGTTCTGTTTAATCAACACAAATCCAAAGTCCAAAAATAAAATAATATTTTTATTCTTTTTAGGATCTATTTAATAATTAAATAAAATAGACCTTAATTATTAATTCAAATAGGTTTTGATTTATTTAATAAAATCTCCATTTGAAATCTAAATATTAACAAAACCAAATCAGTAGGTTTTATTTGAAAATATAAACTACTTGGAAGACTTGTTTTAAATCATTTAACAAGTTTTTGATGTTTAATTAAAATGGTAAAACCTTTATTTTTAATAAATTTGGATATTAATAAATCCTCATTATTTTATTTAAATAAACCTTTACTCTTTTAATCAAAGCAAAACATTTTATTTCAAAAGCTTGGCCAAGGTTTAATTTGGCTCTATAAAATAATCCTTATTTATATTTCTACCTTTTCACTTGAAAACTAAATCTTTTATTAAAAGATCCAAAATAGTAATTCCAAATATCCAAATTTTCTTTATTAATTGTTTATCTTTTAAAATCCCTTTAGGATTTGTTTGATCAAATAGGTTTGAAGGTTTCCAATTGGAATCAAAAAGTTTCTTCTCACCCTGAAAATCAACAAAGTTTTATTTTATTCATTTATTTTTCACATTACAAGATTTGGAAAATCTTGGGATGTGACAACCGATAGAATCGGGTGAGCGGCGGCGGCGTCGAGCAGAACCAAGAGGGTAACGAGAGTGCAAGTGTGGTTGGGGCGTGCGTGGGATGAGGGAGTGGGCCGGGGCCAAGATGACTAAATTGGCCAGGTCAAACCATGTGCCCAACCAAATAGCCCAGGTTAAGGGCCAAGCAAGGTCCAAATGGGCCAGGTCGAACCATGTACCCAACCAAATAGCCCAGGTTAAGTAGAATAAGAAATAAAAATAAATAAATTACCAAAATGCCCTTTTGACATTTAAAGCTCTAGAGAATTATAGAAAAATCATAGAAATTCATTTAATATATTAAAATCATTATAAAAATAAGATCCACCTAATAAAAATATAACTTTATTTGTTTAAAATAAATATAAAGCAAATAAATATTAACACCATTAAATCCTAAGTTAAATTTCATACAATAAGGAAAATCCTAAAAAATGAATAAAACTCATTTTTGTGTATAAAAATAAATCTACTATTTTATAAAAATACTAGCCTAATTTTTAATATATATAAAATATTTGAAGTAAGTATTCAAAAACATTTAATCCTTTATGGAATTTTATAAACATAAGAATAATACCTAAAAAATAAAAAACATTTTAAGGTCTTGAATAAATAAATTACACTAGAAAAATATTAAATATATTATTAGAAAAGTTTTTAATATTATAAAATAATAAATCCTTATCTATTACCAATTTTGTAAATTCTTTAAAAACAATTCTTAAGTAAGAAATAATCACAATTTTTATAAAACCTTGAGCAATTAGTATCTAAGTACTAATTCTCAAAAACATAACTTGAATTCATAATCAAGCTTAAGTATAAATTTTAACTTTAAAATATTCTTTTAAAAATCTTAAAATTCAAATTAAAAACCCTTTTAAATAAACATTGTGTATCACTCATATATAATATGGTGAATAATCATTATATATTAATCATTCTTAACATAACTTCAAATTCTAACAAATTACTAAGATCATCTAATTATGCTTCCATTAAATAAATACATAATATTTTCATAATAGCAAAACAAATTCAATCTAGTCATTCACTTAAATATAATGTGAATAATTCCACACCTTAATCATATTTATCATAAATCCAAAACTTAAGTAAGAATAATTAAAAAAATTACACCTTAAGTTTATTTACCATTTTAAAGTTAACTTTAGTCTCAAAGCTTATAAACATCTTGTCTAATAAACTACTTATGCTTTTATAGTTAACTTTGGTCTATTTCAATTAAGACATAAAGCATCTCAAGTCCAATTTAATCGATCAAACCCCAAAAGACATTGATCACATTCTATTAACAATAAAGATTGTTTAAACCTTAGAAAAGAAATCTTTTCTTTAAATGTTATTCTTTCTGCCACTTCAAACAACAACTATGTAATAGTTCCTTCAACTATTAACAACTCAACCCAAGGACTATTATCATAGACATCAGATTAAAATTAATCATAATCACATTATTTAATACTTTACTTGTATATTTAGGATTATTGACACTTAAGTTCTTTATAAATGTCATTACTTGTAAAGTAAAACTTGAAGATAAATCAAATCTTAAAAGAATCACCTAAACTCACTTCACTCAAAGTATTGGGGACCTACTTTAGGAGTTTTACAAAATGCATAGCATTACTAATGCATAATTGCATATTGTTTCTTTAAACATTAGTCCTTACCGGACCAATGATGTTGATTTCAGATATTGGATCTTATATTGTCTCGAAGACCGCGAGTGCATAATCTTGCAATCACAAAAGTCAAGTTCACACTTGCTCATGTCCTTTGATTATTTTCTGTAAAGTATTTTGCAAATCCAGTGTTGTCATCACCTGCATTTCAAAAATGTCAGAAAACACTATTTTCATAATGAAATGATTATAGGTTATTTACCATGAGGTAATAACCTTCTATGGAAGTTCCGTTGGTAAAGGAACATAATATCTAGGACTTAACAACCAATGTCGCCAGTGATTCTTGCGCCGTATATTACGCGTAACCATGAGATTTGGAATGGGACGGAGAAGTCAGCTGGATCGGCTCTCTTTTGCATGCCAACGGATGACCGGGCCATTGTTGCAACTCCTCTTGTAGAGGGTTAGCAGGTTATGGGTGGGATCCCTCAACGTCCCACGGCTTCTGGTATCTATGAGGGTTGTACACCTTAGGCTGCTATTGGAACAAGTTTTATCCTAGGCCTGATATGCAATCCGTCGGGTATGCGGGGTCACGAATATGGACAATGATTGGCTTGAATCTTATGTTGGGCCTCAAACCAAGGAAGTTTGAACGGGGACATACTCCCAGCCGTGTTCCGGGAAGGAGCTACGAACGCGGCAGAAAAGGAACTCCACGAAAGTTCTGGTAAACCTGTGAAGGCTGACGGACATAGCTTTTCAGAATAAAAGCAACCTTTGTGGAAATGTTTACGAAAACCTGCATTGCCTACGACCTATGGTCTGTGGCTATAGATATAGTGCATTAAACACTCCTTTTTAGTGAACTTGATGAGTACGCTCGTACTCAACGTATCTTCTTAACCCTTGCTAGATTCTGAAGCCAATACAGACGACGTATACATCAACTTATGCTCTAGGAATCATGATCAAAAGCTAAAGATCTTCAACGAAGTCAAGAAAGTCAACATATACATCTACTCAAGTGAAGACAAAGTTGCTGATTAGCTAGGAATATAATATCTAGCCATAGAACCAACTTCTGTAGAGTATTGCAATAGTAGCAATGCAAGCCCCAATAGTTCAGATGCTAGTCTACTAGTATGTTGGTTATGAGTTGATTATTTCTGATTCTTCTTGGTAAGAAGTTTCTTTCTCTCTGTTTAACCTAGAGTGTTCTCTGGATCTTATATAAAGAGTCGAGTTGTAACCTATAGTCATGTCTTGGACCTGCTGTGTTTCTGTTGTACCACTCTGAGGGATGTAACACTATTGAACGGTGTTTCATTGGTGTTATGTCAACGGCTATAGTGTACTACATCATGCAGTGGTATGCTCGGTCATCGCAGCTGGTATCAGAGCATATGCTTTGATCTTAGGATTAAAACCCTTTTAGGAAGATCTGTAGGTTGTATAGTGACTATAGGAGCCATCTTATCTAAACCAAATGTTCTTATGACTTGTGATGAGTATCCACTTGAGGATAATATTGTTACACTTAAGTTGGATGCTTTGGTCATCTTTCTTAAAAGTCGTTATCCATATTTTCTCGGTATAGTGTTGATCCCAAGATGGTAGAACACCATTAATATGTCTTAAGTAAGTTAAAATAGTAGCGTAGATTATGACTAAGTTTAGGATATCATATGGAGTAGTTTAAATGGTGTAGCCTAACCATATAATTCAAGTAAGACTCAAAGGTCTTATTGTTAGTTGACAGCAATAGGAAATATAATGAAGACCATTAGAGCATGTATAGTT
This sequence comes from Avena sativa, assembly GCA_916181665.1. Taxonomy (NCBI): domain Eukaryota; kingdom Viridiplantae; phylum Streptophyta; class Magnoliopsida; order Poales; family Poaceae; genus Avena; species Avena sativa. The sequence continues at coordinate 434,650,743 of OV702284.1, forward strand.
GTAATGGGCAGTAAATCATGTGGGATTCACTTGAGAATTCTACGTGAAGAAGTGAAACTTCGTTAAGAATCAATAATAACAATGTAAGAAGTAAAGTCATCATGATTAGAATATCCGTTGAATCATGATAAAGAGGTAAATATCACAAGATCATGGTGAGATTAGCTCCGAAACCATTATGAGAGTGTAAATATGACAAGTAATTAATAAATTACCTTCACGTAAAGTAAGAAAATAGCATGGTAGAATTATGGTAGAAGTCATAGGTGTCATAATTCCTGATAAAATTTAGTTAGGTGTTGAATAGAAACTTATTAGTCTTTTGGAGAGATCATGTGAGGTTAGTTTACTAATAAAGAAAGGTTGGTTATAGTTAAGCATTCCAAAAGTGAGACAAAAAGTAAGTCAAAACCAAATTGAGACCACTTTGCTTAAAATTATCCTATTATAGTTAAGAAATTTGGGTAAATGTCGAGACATAGAATAATTGGAACCCTAAGTGCTAAGTATCACGATGTAAACCTATATGAGGAGGTGTCATATACTACACAACTAAGCCTGAATTCTGGAGATATTATACTCAATTACTATATTATGGGCTTAGAATACTATGTGTTATATGTACCACATTTGAATTCATTGGTTTTTCTTGGATCTTCTTGATTGACTAGGTCTATACATGAAGTTTAACTTGGTGTGCAAATGCATGTTGCAACATCCAGTTACTACTTGATGTTATAGACCTAGATAGAAAAAGGAAATTCGCGTAAGGGAGTGACGAGTTCCAAAGACCAAGATGAAGACTTACATGATGAGTGAAGCAAAATATAAGGTGTATCAACACAAATTGAAGGTTGGATCAAGTTCAGATCACTAATAAACATTAATAAGAAGATAGACTAGTGTAGAAAATGTATGGAGCAACCAGAAGTGATGAACTTAAGTTCACCCAAAGTAGGTAATGTTGCTAAGAAGTTAATGTAGTAATTGTACTAAGATCATGGAAGTATCATGAATAGGTGCAAAGAAGAATTTTTGGAACAAAATGGTATTCAAGCTCTGACAATTCAGAGAGAATGCCAGTGGTATGTCGGAAACCATAGGGTAATTCATACACCCTAGGATGGTTCGCAGCTGGTATCTTGTCCGCAGCTGGTATTCGCTTGACTTAGTTAACCAGATCATCTTAGTATTGCATAAAGAGCATAAAACTTGGCCTAAGTCAAGTAAGACATAAATGAGTATATAAATTAAAGCGACCGTTTTTTCTGAGACGCCTCGCGAAAGCAGGTCTATCAGAGACAGAAAGTCCAAGCAGAAAGTAAGACAAATAATGTTGGAAGATTTAATACGGAGATCCACAATTGTGTGGGTATACCGTAAGCTCTTTCATAAGACCTTAAACAGGTAGAGTATAAGCTGAACAGAAACCAACATTCTAATTATAAATCCAATGACTACTATATAGACAGTTTAAAGACCATTAGTAAACCCTAAGGGGGAGAGTAAACAGTAATAGGAAGTATTGCTATCTGAATCCCTAAGTAAAGGTTGGAGAAGAAGTACTAACTTATGACAACATTAAGCCTTATTTTCATAAGGTAAAAGAAGTCATCATTATCAAAGTACTTTCGGAAGTATGTCTGGATGAAAGACAAAAGTTACTTCAAGATAGTAGTGATCAGACCTTAAGTTAATTGGAAGTTAAAGAAGTACTTAAGGCAATAACAAAATATTATCTAAAGCTTGATAAGATAAAATCTTAAAGAAGATAGAATAGATTCATTCCAATAGACTCATTCTAATAAAAACAACTCTTAAATGATCCTGAAGAGGGAATAGAGCACATCCAATTGGACATGTGTAGAGGAACAAGAAATTCCGATGGGTATGGACTAAATGTGTTCAACACCAATCTTCAGAAAGAATACCAGTATAAACCATACCATGACAAACCAAAAAATTTAGTCTTTTGGATACAACTATTGTGTTATAACAATTAAAACCCTGTTTTAGGGAGACTTCCTAGACCTTACACAGTATAGTAAGGAAGTTTGACAATCAAGAAAAGGGGGTTGGATTAGAATACCTCATCAAGGAAATGAACTAAAGAATAGACCCAATTTATAATAGTAAAAGGAACTTTGAAGTATTGGAGACAACAAGTTGAGATTGTCAAGCATGATAAAGATTCAAGGAAAAGATCTGGATATGAAATACTACAATTATTCCCATTTGAGGTTACCATGGAGTTGAAAAATGTTGTAATCAATACAATTCAATTCCTCATTCTGAAACGCAAGAGAGTGCGAACTTCGAGGATGAAGTTTATTTTTAAGGGGGAGAGTCTGTAACATCCCAGGATTAGTACCTCAAAATAGACAGGACATATGTTTGTGCATTGCATTCATGCATAAGAAAATCCGGAAAAATTTCGCGCAAAACTAAAGAAGCTATAGAGGGATCGAGATCTCTCTTATTCTGATGGAAACGTTAGGACATGTGTGATGGATGTAGACAAGATCTCTATTGTACTTTTGTGTTTTAGGGGAAGACAAATCAAATTTGAATAGTTATAAAAGAATTTGAAATGGAATAATAATTGGAAATTAAATTGTAATAGGAAATAAGAGGTGAACTCTTATTTATGAATAAGATATAATCTTTATTCAAATAGAAAAGATAATTGAAATTTAAATAAAATGAAATGAATAAATGAGTAATGTAATATGATATTACAATAATGAAATAATAAACAAGAATTGATAAAGAACGGTCTTATTTACATCACACATTATTATATTATCTTTACAATTATGAACAAAAGGGATAATAAGATAATGAAATAGAGAAGAATCATTTTATTACAATAATACAAACATTAAACTATTTTTATCAAGTTTAAAAAAAATGAAGAATTACAATAAATAATATAATAATAGAAGGAATATTACAAGTAATTAGAAAATAGATAATACAAGGTTACATTGTTCTTTACAATAATAAAATACAAGAATATTACAAAAAGTAAATAAAATTACATTTTGAACAAAGGAAACACTTCCTAAATCTACTCCTGGTCCTTTATATGTATCTTTTCTTCTATTTCTTCTGTCCCTGCAAAACAACACAATAGATAACAAAACAAAGAAAAATAAAAGAATTAAAATAAAGAGGAAGAGACAAACAAAATAAAAAGGATAAGAGGGGGTTAATGATACTCTTAGTTGTAGCAGTGTGGTGCACTACTTAGACACATCATTGAGTTTTTATCAAGGGGCCAAATAGAATTTGTTCTTATCATAAAAAAAGAATGGGCCACAGAGCACCATCATAGGCCTTATGGGGCAAGTTTCACCAAAGCTAGATAAAAGGCAAATGGTAAAGCATCATGAGAATATCTAGTTTTACTTGATCTCATCTCCAAGGAGGAGTCACAGACATGGAAACTTGAACCAGAGAGGGGCCACTGGACAGCAGCTAACACAACACATGCAAGTGTTGTGTTGTCAACACAGCAAGGACTGGATCAGGTAGCTAAAAGCAGCAGCCAACCGTAGCACCACCAAGCACCTCACTAGTTTCACCACATCTGCACATACACACTGCAACTTCTCAACAACAGAGCTTAGCCATAGTACCACCTCAAGAACGCACACAATAAACAACACCAGCACTTGCTAGAGTTCTAGCAGATCAAACCACAACTCACCAACACAATCCATCAAGAAACCATCCAAGATGGTCACCTAATGGATGGGTTGAATTGATGGAAAGCAAGAGCAGCAGCACTAGGAGGTGCATGCTAAGATCAAGGGCAGCAGCAGCACCAGGAGGTGCAGGACAGCACCAAAGTGGAAAAGATCAAGCATCCTGATATGCGGCTAGATGATCAAGAAGCAACAGCAGACCAAGATCTCCAGCGGGCCATAGATCACTCACCAACAGAAGGTAAAAATCATTAGAGTTTCCCACTAGATCATACAACATATGTTCTTATATCTTGCATACAGATCTGGGAATTCAAGGAAAATAATACACATCAACCAGTTCCATCTACCCTTCCATTAGATGTTTATCTAGGAGGATTGGATGGAGAGTTTTCTTTCAGGCTTGCATAGAGATGCTATGCAAAGCTCATCATAGAGAATGAAAGCCACCAAAATAAATAAATATTTGTTCTTATTCCTATCAAGGCCTCGGTCTTTGCATCACAGGCAAGGGACTAATCCATCTTAAATTCCAGCATTAAACCATCAGGTAAACTATCTTAATAAGCCAAGACAATAACATAAATAACATATCATGCTATCTGGAATTTTAGTGTGCACACTCCATAAGGAGGCACCACACTAGGATTTCTAGAATGGCAGAAGCCATCTAGAATATTGTCAACAGAAATATAGAAGTATGATACTTCTACTTTACATCTCAGCAAGGTTAATTAAGTTCTTCATATCATCTTCCTAGCTAATCAAGATAGGAATTCTTGCAAGCAATTTGAGCATGATTTAAATCATTTTCCTAGATAATCTGCTCTAGGAATCATTTAGTTAGGTATCAAAAATTTAAGTAGATAAAAAGAATCTACTTTGCATATTCCAATTCATATTTGTCCAAGATCATGCCTTGCATGATATAACATCATCAATTCATTCTCTAGTTTTATACAAGACAAGCATGTAGCACAGCTGCTAGGAAACAGGTCACATTCCCAGAGGGTAGCACCTCTGTACCTAGCAGATTCAGAATGTCTTAAGTACAAACTCAAGTCCAGATTAAATAAATCACAATCTCATTTATTAAATAATTCAAATCATTTCTCTAGATTTAATTGCTAGAAATCATTTTCACTGTAGTCTGTCATGTTGACAGTATAAGTAAAACAAGTAAAATATACCTGCAAAGCACACCACATGAATTTAGATCAACTTTCTTGAAATCATATTCCTAGCTTAGTTACCTAGGAATCATCTTTAAGATAATTACTGCTAAGTTGACAGTCAACACGTAGCTCAAGAATCTCAAGTGCAAAGCACATCACAAGGGCAAGCATTAGTCATATTATACTGCACAGTATTAGCACAAAGACAGCAACAACGCCATTATCAACTATATCTCATTACTCAAAGAGGAATGAATTTACTGAACTCACTAGGGAGCACATCACTATGCACCTTCCATCAAGGAGGCACCACTATAACCTGAATACCAGCAGAAGCCAACCAACGTACTGTCATATTGTTGGGGTTTGTAGCATGGAAAACAAAAATTTCTACCGCATGCAAATAAACAAGCCAAGATCTATCTACTAGATTGTAGCAACGAGTCGACAGAGGAACTCACCCTCGAAGATTCCAAAGCGGTTAACGAGAGCAGATTCTCGTGGGTGATGTAGTCGTACACTTGCCGATCTCAAGATCGCGTAGACGATCCTTCCGGCGCTGCGTTCCGGCAGCGCTTCCGCAGTCGGTCACACGTTTGGTACTCGATGAAGACCTTCCTCTCCCTTGTTCCAGCAGGCAGCGGAGGTTGTAGAACTCTCCTCGCGATTCCGGCAGCACGACGGCGTGGTGTCGGAAGTAGAGGGGAGATCTCGCAGGGCTTCGCCTTAAGCCGGAGCGAGTATGGTGGACTATTAGAGAGGCCCTGGTGATCTAGGGTTTAGAGGGCACCAAGGGGAGGGCTTGGTCGGCGGCTAGGGTTTGGGGAAACCCTAACTCGCCGAGTTAGAGGAGTCCCTAGGCGACGGCGACTTGGAGGAGGCTGGCGGCTTGGGGCTAGGGTTTGAGGTGTGAGGGGTAGGGGCGCCCTACCCCTCCTTATATAGGTGGAGGGTGGCCGGTTGGGAGGAGGGAGTCCTCCCCCAACTCGGCCTCCTTGGCCGGCGGGTGGAGGGAGGAGACTTCCTCCCCAAGTAGGTTTCCTACTCTCCCTCCACCAAGCAAACTTGTCGTTTGACTTTTCAAATTGGCGTTTGACTTTCGAACTTGGATTTGATTTCCCTCTTTATTTTGCCCAGTCAAGTGACCTAGTACATGATGCAATCATTCCATATTGTCATGACACATTCATGTACCCTTCCCCTCCGGAGTGCCGGACCTTCCGGACCCTTCTAGAACATTCCTGGTGAAAACACCGGAATCATTCCTCAACTCTGAAACAGGACTTTCCTTATATGAATCTTATTCTCCGGACCATTCCGGATCTCCTCGTGATATCCCGGATCCCATCCGAGACTCTGAACAACATTAGATCTCTTACTCATCATTCCATAACTACTCAACAACATCGAATCCTTAAGTGTGTCTCCCTACGGTTCGTGAATTATGCAGACATGACCGAGACACTTCTCCGATCAATAACCAATAGAGGAATCTGGAAATTCATATGGCTCCCACCTATTTCTACGATTACTTTGCGATCGAATGAACCACTTACATACGATACCAATTTCCCTTTATCTCACGATAGTTTACTTATCCGAGGTTTTGATCGTCGGTATCTCTGCATACCTAGTTCAACCTCGTTACCGATAAGTATTATTTTCTCGTTCCCGTGGTATGTGATCCCTTGTGAGCCAGTCACATGCTTGCAAGATAATTGGATGACATTCCAACGAGAGGGCCCAGAGTATATCTATCTGTCATATGGATGGACAAATCCCACTCTTGATCCATGTGTCTCAACCCATACTTTCCGAACACTCAATGCCATCTTTATAGCCACCCAGTTACGGTGTGGTGTTTGATGTCATCAAAGCATCCTTCCGGTGATGGTGATTAGCATGATCCCATGGTCGAAGGAATTAGGTTACTATGTATCAGAAAGCTTATAGCAATTGAACTATTAAAATGACTTTGATCTTTATGCTACGCTTATCTATCGGAGTATGTCCATCATACCATTCTCCTAATGATATGATCTTGTTGTTAACAACATCTCAATGTTCATGATCAGGAAACCATGATCATCTATTAACCAACAAGCTAGTATTATAAAGAGGCTTTACTAGGGACTCTAATTTAGTTTACAAATCACACAAGTATTAATGTTTCCTGTTAATACTGTTATAGCATGAATGTAAACATTTATCATAAACACAAAGATATAATAATAACTACATTTATTATTATCTCTAGGGCATATCTCCAACAGTCTCCCACTTGCACTAGAGTCAACTAATCTAGATTACATGGTAATATACCGAACACCCATGGCAGTTTGGTGTTGGTCATGTTTTGCCCTCGGGAGAGGTTTAGTCAACGGATCCGCCACATTTAGATCTGTGTGTACTTTGCAAATCTTTATGTCACCATCTGGGACATGTTCTCGAATAGTGTGAAAACGTAGCTTGATGTGCTTCAGCTTCTTGTGTGACCTTGGTTCTTGCGCATTGGCTATGGCGCCCATGTTATCACAGTAGATAGACATTGGGTCCAGCGCACTTGGAACCACACCGAGCTCTGTAATGAACTCCTTCATCCATATCGCTTCTTGTGAAGCCTCCGAAGTAGTTATGTATTCCGATTCAGTTTCAGATCTCGCCACAGCGCTTTGCTTTGCACTCCTCCAGCTAACTGTTGCACCATTCAAAGTAAATACGTATCCAGATTGTGATTTAGAATCATCCGGATCGGTGTTCCAACTAGCATCGGTGTAATCATTAACAATGAGTTGTTCATCACCTCCATAAGAAAGAACCATATCCTTAGTTCTTCTCAAGTACTTAAGGATGTTTTTGACCGCTGTCCAATGATACACTCCTGGATCACTTTGATATCTGCTAGTCAAACTAACAGCATATGCAATGTCGGGTCTAGTACATAGCATGGCATACATTAGAGATCCTATGGCTGAGGCATAGGGAGTCTTACTCATCCTTTCTCTATCTTCTGTCGTTGCTGGACTTTGAGTTTTACTTGAGGTCGTATTGGGCAACATGGGCAAGAACCCTTTCTTGCTATCTTCCATTCCAAACCTCTTTAGAACTTTGTCCAAATATGTACTTTGTGACAATGATATTAGGCGTCTCGATCTATCTCTATAAATCTTTATGCCTAATATGTAAGCTGCTTCGCCAAGATCTTTCATTGAAAAACTATTATTCAAATAATCCTTGACACTATTAAGAAGGTCTACATCATTCCCAATCAACAATATGTCATCTACATATAGTATTAAGAATGCTACAGAGCTCCCACTCACTTTCTTGTAAATACAAGCTTCTCCATAAGTTCGTATAAAACCAAAACTTTTGATTACCTTATCAAAACGTTGATTCCAACTTCGGGATGCTTGCTTCAATCCATATATGGACCGCTGTAGTTTGCATACCTTGTTAGCATCTTTAGGATCGACAAAACCTTTGGGTTGCATCATATACAGCTCTTCATCAATGTTTCCATTAAGGAACGCTGTTTTGACATCCATCTTCCATATCTCATAATCATAATATGCAGCGATTGCTAACATAATCCTCACAAACTTTAGCTTTGCTACTAGTGAGAAAGTCTCATCGTAGTCAACTCCTTGAATTTGTCGAAACCCTTTTGCGACAAGTCGAGCTTTATAGACAGTAACATTACCATCAGCATCTGTTTTCTTCTTGAAAATCCATTTGTTCTCGACAGCCTTTCGGCCATCCGGTAAGTCCACCAAAGTCCATACTTGGTTTTCGTACATGGATCCAATCTCGGATTTCATGGCTTCTTGCCATTTATTGGAATCTGGGCTCATCATCGCTTCCTCATATGTCTCGGGGTCATCGGTGTTGTCCACCAACATGACATTCATAACAGAATCATACCAATCTGGAGTGGTACGAGTTCTCGTTGACCTCCGAGGCTCTGTAGTAACTTCAACCGAAGTTTCATGATCACCATCATTAGCTTCCTCTCTTATTGGTGTAGGCACCACAGGAACTGCTTCCGGTGCTGCGCTACTCGCAAGTTCGAGAGAAGGTTCGACAACCTCGTCGAGTTCTACTTTCCTTCTAGTCACTTCTTTTGAGAGAAATTCCTTCTCTAAAAAGGATCCATTCTTAGCAATGAAGATTTTGCCCTCGGATCTATGATAGAAGGTATACCCAATAGTTTCCTTCAGGTATCCTATGAAGACGCATTTTTCCGCTTTGGGTTCAATCTTGTCCGGCTGTAACTTCTTTACATAGGCTTCGCAACCCCAAACTTTAAGGAACGACAATTTAGGTTTCTTCCCAAACCATAATTCATACGGTGTCATTTCAACGGATTTAGATGGTGCCCTATTTAAAGTGAATGCGGCTGTTTCTAATGCATAACCCCAAAATGATAGCGGTAAATCTGTAAGTGACATCATAGAACGAACCAGATCTAAGAGAGTTCGATTACGACGTTCGGACACACCATTACGCTGTGGTGTTCCCGGAGGTGTCAATTGTGAAAGTATTCTGCATTTCTTTAAATGCTCGCTGTCACATCCCAAGATTTTCCAAAACTTGTAATGTGAAAAATAAAATAAACAAAATAAATTTTTGTTGAAAATCAGGGTGAAAAGAAACTTTTGTTTCTAAAAGGAAACTTAAAACCCCATCTTGAACAAACTTTGGTAAAAGTTTGAATCCAACAAAAATCCAAATCAAGGGAAATGCATTCCTCAATGAATGTATCTGGAAATTTAAACACTTGGAAAAATAAATCCAAACCCTAAACCCTAATGGAATAAAATCACTTCCGAGTTATCTCCAAATCCATGGATTTGATCCATATAAAAATTGATCAACAAACATTCACAAATGATCAAGAAAGACAAATCGAAATAATATAAGACCATAGAAATTGGTTTCACTTAAGTTGGAACCATGGATAAAATCTTATGAATTTAACAAGATAAGAAATTGAATTCCCAAAACTAATAAAGAACCTATCTAGAAACCCATACCAATTGGTGAACAAGTAATCCTAAAAGATATTTAAAGGATAAACAAATCACAAATAAGGTTTCACAAATTGGAATTCCCAAGTTTGGATCTCTAAGTAAAAAGATATGGATTTTATAAGATGAAGAAAGAAATATTAAATAAATAATATTTAAAGATCAAACCAAATCTTGGCCAAATCTTTAAACAAGTGGAATGAATTATAATCCAAATCCAAATAAAATAAAAGGATAAAGATTTTCCAAAATAAAATAAATGGCATAAACCAAATCCTATTGGAATTAAAATAAATACCCAATCTTAAATGATTAATGAATCATATTAAAAACCTTTCCAAATAATTCAAGATGAATTATTTGACACCAAAATAATCAAATAAAATCCTACTAAAAAGATTTGGGTGGTTTTGGAAAATCAAATGGTGTTTATAAATATTAATAAATCTTATATGATTTAAAACTAAGCCTATTTTGAATACATAAAAGACCCAAAAAGAATAAAGTTTTTATTCAAAATTTGACTTTTGGTTGTGCTACTAACCAGTATTTAAACCTACCCAAAAGTTGACAAAGGTTTGAATTCAAATGAATGTTTGAATTGGCCAAACAAAACCAAATCAGAATAAAAGAAAAGGAAAAAGAGAAAAACAAACAGAACAAAAAAAAGAGAACAAGCCAGCCCAGCCGGCCAGCCCAACTAAGCCCAGCAGCCCATTCCCTCTCTCCCCCGAAGCGTTTTATTTCACTCACGAATTAACCCGCACAGCGAATGACAACCGGACCCCACCCCACACTCCCTCACTCGCTGACTAACCAGGCCCACGGCCACGTCGTCATCGTCCTCACCCGCCGCTGACCGCGCCCCCTCTCGCCGGCCGTTGCTGCCAAATCAAAGCCAGCGTAATACGCAGTAACGCCGCGATTAGTCAGCCCTGCGACCACACACGTTAAAGCGTCTCCCCCTCCTCTCTCCTTCCCCTCTGTCGCCCCACCTTAGCACGCCCCCAGGCCGCCCTAATTCCTCTCCGAACCTCACTGTCACCGACGGCTTTCCCTGCCGATTCCGGCGACCCCACGCCAACCCTTGCCTCCTCGAGCACACGGACGTGACCTCCAGGCCCTGGCGCATCTCCCTGCCTCCTCAGTTCACTCGCGCGTGCCCCATATCATCGGCAACTACCTCGACTGAACGCGCCACCGTCTGCCATTCACTCCGGCGACCTCTCCCTGTAAGTTCTGACCGCACCCCTCCCCCTCGTTGACACTCATGTAATCAGCGTTCACCTGCGCGTCTAACAAACCCTTCACCTTGCCTTTCCGAGCCTTGTAACCTCGTCCCCGTCGACGACAGAGCGTGCCTGAGGTGAAGCGCAACTACGACGAGGAATCCTGGTCGACTCTGTGCGCCCCTTCAGCAACGACAGCCGCCTTGAGCTTCCCCACGACGCCGCGAACACTGTGAGCACCTCCCCAGCCTCTCTCGCTTCCTGCATCTCCAGCACCACCACCATCTGGCCGCTCCGCCGCCAGTCGCCGCCGCCAGCGCCGCCAACATTTGGTCAAACATGCAGCAGCCGTCTGATCCAGATCCGAGGCACGCGATAGTTTCACTTAAAGCGAAAGGGTATGCAATCTGATCCGTGTGATTCAGTTAGATCCAACGCCTCACAGCACGCGATCCACGCGAATCGTTTTCGTCGAATAGAAATAAGACACGTGGCCAGACTCTGATTTTAAAAACAGATTTGAATCTATTAGATATGTGATTTTGTCAAATCCATAACTTTCAAACCACACGTCCAAATTTTGCAAACTTTATATCAATGGATTCAGAAAAACAAGCCCTAGCCAACCATGCCATTTGTTTAGTAAAAAGCTTCTGTTAAAATGTTTGTTTTTGCAGAAACTTATGTATGCTTGTTTAGGTTATAAAATTGATCTAAAATGATTTTGAGGATAAAATCTTTTGCAAATGGTTTGTTTTGAACCTACTGACCATAGGAATCACTTGGTGGTTTCAAAAATGTATTTGGTATTGCAAAAGAATGATTCTTTGATTTTAAACCAATTCTAGTCAAATAAAAAAATATGGTTTATTTATTAAAAATGGTTTTGGAAGGAAACCTTTGGGAAATGTTTTGTTTTAAACTCTTGACCCTAAACACAAGGTTTTATGGTTTGAAAACATATTTTGTGAATCCTATATATTAATGCCTTATTAAAAACATTTCTACACCACATAAAATGATACCTTGTTTTAAAAATGGTTTATGAAGTGAAACCTTTTGCAAATAACTTTGCCACTTTATAAAATGACCATTAGGTGTTTTCAAATGTTTATGAACCATTATAAACCACATTTGCAAATAAAACAATCTCTTGCATGCTTGCATGCATTATTTTTGTTTTATTATTTTATGTGATGATTTGCTTGAATGGTAGATTGAAATATTGTTTGCTTGATTGAATTGTAGTGACTTGAAGTGTGTGAACATTGCAAAGATCAAGAAGTGAACCTATAGTCTACCAAAAAGGCAAGTGATGCTTCATACTTTTGTCCCATTATTTTCACTATGCATTAGTGATATTTCTAAGTAAGACTTGCATGGAATTTTGCTAAGTATAAACCATGCTATGGGAAAACCTAGTAGATGAAACCTTAGTAGAACTTTCCTAAGTTAAGATTCCTACTACTATCATGCTTAGCTTAGCTAATAGAAAACAAGGGTGGAATATATATTCATACTATGGAAAAACTTCTAAGTCTGAGGACTTGTGTTTTGTTTAATAAAACAACTAAGTGAATGAATCACCTGGGTGGAATGGAAGGAATGGTTTATGTTGAGTGGTTACACAAGGCCAGGGGACTGGTGAACCTTGTGTATCTCACTTGCGGATGGCCACCTAGGAACAAAGAGATTTGAGATGTCAAATGTTGAGAGGCTTCAAGTGCAGCCACTTGGCAATATGGGCTCTGCCTGGATCATATAGGTTGCAAGAACTTAGCCAAATGGACAGTTGGTGGTAGGGGTTTGATAGGTTGGAGCGCGTCCAGTTTGGTCTAAGGGAAGGCTTCTGAAAGATCTTGTCTTGGGAAACCAAGTCTTGTGGGGAAAGTGCACCACCTCTGCAGAGTGTAAAATCTAAGTACTTAGCCATGTCCCTGGTAAAGGACAATTTGAGCATCAAGACATGGAAGCTATCAAGAATCTCATCATCCAAATTTCTAAGTTAAAAACTTGTGGTTGAACAAGGGTTAAAGGATCTTCAATCTTTGATTGGTAGATGCCTTGGGTGATTTTTGCCAAGCAAAAACTTAGTGTTTTCAAATGATAAGGAAAAATCTATTTTTGAGCAATGCAAGCCTCAACTCCACTTTGCCAAATGCATATAGATGATAGACTCCACTATACTACCATAGTATCACTTGCCAATACAATTCAAATGTATTGACCCTTGTGGCTGTAACTTGTTATGTTGCAGGTTTGTTTGATATTAGTGAAGTTAAATGATTAGGATTACAAAGTCTACAACCAACATGTCTGCATGTGGCACTTTGAAGATGAAGGACCCCATGCTATTGTTATATTCTGCTGCATTGTAATGAGATAGCCAAATGAGCTATGTAAGATGTAATAAATTATTTTATTCCTGGTTATAAAGTTGTATTATGACCTTTGTTTCTTGATATTACATCTTAACTGTGGATGCTAGCTATTGATCCAGGGACTAGCATTGTAATCACAGGGATCTCTACCTTATTAAAGGTTGGGAACCTTACACTCGCGAAACTCGTAACTTAGATATTCTCCTCCACGATCAGAACATAGAAATTTAACCTTCTTGTTACGTTGATTCTCTACCTCACTTTGAAATTCCTTAAACTTCTCGAAAGTTTCGGATTTATGTTTCATGAAATAGATATATCCATATCTACTCAAGTCATCCGTGAAGGTAAGAACATAACGATAACCACCACGCGATGCTACACTCATTGGTCTACACACATCGGTATGTATGATTTCCAATAAGTCTGTAAATCGCTTCATCATCCCAGAAAATGGAGTCTTATTCATTTTACCCATCAGACATGCTTCGCATCTTTCAAGTGATTCGAAATCAAGTGATTCAAGAAGTCCATCAGAATGGAGTTTCTTCATACGCTTCACTCTAATATGACCAAGACGACAGTGCTAGATATAGGTCGAGTTATCGCTCAATTTCAAACGTTTAGCTTCAATGTTATTAATATGTGTATTTCCACTATCGAGATTCAATAAGAATAGACCATCTATCAAAGTTGCATGTGCATAAAACATATTACTCATATAAATCGAACAACCATTATTCTCAGACTTAAACAAGTAACCGTCTCGCAATAAACATGATCCAGATATAATGTTCATGCTAAACGCAGGCACCAAATAACAATTATTTAAGTATAAAACTAATCCCGATGGTAGATGAAGAGGTAGCGTGCCAACCGCGATCACATCAACCTTTTATCCATTTCCAACGCGCATCGTCACCTCGTTCTTCGCTAGCTTCCTTTTATTCTGCAGCACCTGTTTCGAGTTACAAATATGAGCAACCAAACCAGTATCAAATACTCAGGCACTACTACGGTACTAGTGAGATACACATCAATAACATATATATCGGATATACCTTTCTTCTTGATGTTTCCGTTCTTCAAATCCGCCAAGTACTTTGGGCAATTCTGCTTCCAGTGACCTTCTCCCTTGTAGTAAAAACACTCAGTATCAGGCTTAGGCCCAGCCTTGGTCTTCTTTGTCGGCGCGGCAACTTTCTTACCGCCCTTCTTGAAGTTTCCCTTTTGCTTGGACTTGCCTTTCTTGAATTTGGTGGTCTTATTGACCAACAACACTTGGTGCTCTTTCTTGATCTCCACTTCTGCAGATTTCAACATGGAGAAGAGTTCTGGCAATGTCTTGTTCATGTTTTGCATATTGTAGTTCATCACAAATTTCTTGTAACTTGGTGGTAGTGATTGGAGGACACGGTAAATCCCCAAAGAATTAGGAATCACTATACCCAAACCTTGGAGTTTGTTTGTGTGCCTAGACATCTTAAGCACATGCTCACTGACGGAGCTGCCCTCTTCCATCTTGCAGTTAAAGAACTTTTCAGAAGCCTCATAACTCTCAACTGCCACGTGAGCCTCAAATATCATTTTGAGTTCACGGACAATATCATGTGGGTCATGGTTCTCAAACCTTTTCTGAAGCTCCGATTCCAAACCATACAAGATAGCACACTGAACTGTGGAGTACTGATTCTTCCGAGTGAGGTAAACATTCTTTACTTCATCGGTAGCAGTAGCTGCAGGCGGGTCACCCAGCGGTGCATCCAGCACATAGGTCAAATTACCAACATTGAGGACAATCCTCAAATTGCGAAACCAATCCGCGAAGTTGCTTCCATTGTTTTTCAACTTTTCTTTCTCTAGGAACGCATTAAAATTGATGGTAGGGGCCGCCATGAAGGGATACGGGTAGGCTACACTAGCACAAATCAAAAAAATTCTACCACGTATACCAGGATTACTGTTGTCATAGATCACGGGATTACCACTAGACGCGCAGTTGCGGAATTGATGAAGCGCTTCGAGGCAGTGCAGACGTTCCACGTCTCCTCCTTCTCCTCGTCCCACGAGCAGCTCCCCTTGCGCGGCTCGTCCAAACGCTACAGATGCAGCGCCTCCGAGGTATCCACACGTACAGGGTGGAAGCGTCAGACGTCGGACTGCTAGGTCCACGCGTGCAACACAGGCATGAGGAGTGGCGGCTGGGAATGATCTCAGGTCTAACCCTGGTCAGCTCGCCCCACCCTCTCTTATATAGGCGTCTCTAGTGGGCTTCTACATTAGCAGCCCATTAGTAGCCTAGCCTGGTCTAATTCGGATCCAATCCTCATTAGGCTTCCAGCCCCTTAAGTGTGTGACCCTATAGGTTCATATGCGCATAGACATGACACGAATACACTTATTCTGTCAATAGTTGGTAGCGGCCTCTAGCAAGACGTGCCAACTCCTAAACGCATACAAAGATCATATCGGATGAACCATCACAAGGTTTAGTACATGTCTTTCCCTTTGCCTCACGATATTTGGTCTAGCTCCAAGCTGACCTCCCTTTCTCGATACCGTGATTCGGAATCCCTTTACTAGGTTAACTCTTAACCATAGGTAGCACGGCCATGCATTTCTGGATCCGATCACTCGAGGGGCCCAGAGATATCGCAAATCCCATCTTGATTGACCATGCCTTGCAGCATGCTTCAGGACAAACCCGAAAACTACCTTTATAACTACCCTGTTATGGTGCAGCGTTTGATAGCCCCAAAGTAGGTCGATCCACGTCTCAAGTACATGCGACAATCTCAGGTCTAAGGACAAAACGTACACGATGTGTAGAGAGAGAACTACAACTAATTGCCAGTCTCAGGTTGGGTCAGTCCAACCCCATGTTCATAACATGTGTCCACATCATTGGTTTGACATCTCCATGTCTATGACTTGCGAAACATAGTCATCAACCAATCGATGTGCTAGTCTAATATTCATGTGTGTCCTCACATGAACTCCGACTAGGGACAACTCTTAAATAACCATACAAGTAAAGAGTTTCACAAACAATTCACATAATTTCCAATCAATACAAGTTGCCTGATATGGATATTCAAGGAACATTACAATAACTCATGGATACATATGAAATATAATCATCTCTATGATTGCCTCTAGGGCATATTTCCTTCAGTCTCCCACTTGCACTAGAGTCAATCTAAAATGTATTTAATACCAATTGCTCTTGTGTGCGCTTCATGTGCGGGCTGCGGGAGAGGCTTAGTCAAGGGATCACCAACATTTGAGTCTGTATGTATTTTGCATATCATGACACTACCATCCTCAACGAACTCTCGAATCTGATGGTAACGCATGCGAATATGTTTGTTCTTCTGGTGAT
The DNA here is from genome assembly GCA_916181665.1 of Avena sativa. Taxonomy (NCBI): domain Eukaryota; kingdom Viridiplantae; phylum Streptophyta; class Magnoliopsida; order Poales; family Poaceae; genus Avena; species Avena sativa. Next base: position 434,667,650 of record OV702284.1, read on the forward strand.
GTCTAGGTTCCTTGGCTTGTGCAATAGCACCATTGTTGTCACAATAAACATCCAAGGGATTGGACGCGCCCTGAACCACACCGAGAGCGATTAGGAAATTCCTAATCCAAACAGCTTCCTTTACGGCCTCCGAGGCAGCAATATATTCAGCTTCTTTTGAAGAGGAAGCCACCGTATCTTGCTTGGAACTTTTCCAGCTCATAGCACCACCATTCATGACAAACACATAACCTGATTGCGATTTCGAATCATCTGAGTCGATAAGGTAACTCGCATCTGTGTAACCCTTTACACTGAGTTCATCCTCACCTCCATAAACTAGGAACACATCCTTAGTCCTTTTTAAGTACTTAAGGGTGTTCTTTACCGCTATCCAATGACCTTCACCTGGATCATCCTGGTATCTGCTCGTAACACTTAGAGCATAGGAAACATCTGGGCGAGTACAAATCATTGCATACATGATGGATCCAATAGCCGAAGCATATGGAACCCTACTCATGCGCTCACGCTCATCAGTAGTCGAAGGACACTGAGTCTTGCTGAGTTTTATGCCATGAGACATGGGCAAGAACCCCTTCTTAGCCTCTTCCATGCTGAACCGTTTCAACACTTTGTCAATGTATGTACTCTGGCTTAATCCAATTAGCCTCCTTGATCTATCTCTATAGATCTTGATGCCCAGAATATATGCCTCTTCTCCCAAGTCCTTCATCGAAAAACTATTTTTCAATGAGGTCTTAACAGACTCGAGCATAGGAATGTCATTTCCAATCAGCAATATGTCATCTACATATAAGATTAGAAATACCAGCGCTCTCCCACTTTACTTCTTGTAAACACAAGGTTCTTGTTCATTTTTGATGAAGCCAAACTCCTTTACAACTTCATCAAATCGAATATTCCAACTCCAAGATGCTTGCTTCAGCCCATAAATGGACTTCAGAAGTTTGCATACCTTTCCAGCATTGTTTGGATCGACAAAACCTTCGGGCTGCATCATATACACGTCCTCAGTTAGGATTCCATTTAGGAAAGCCGTCTTGACATCCATCTGCCATATTTCATAGTCGAAATGTGCAGCAATGGCTAGAATTATCCGTATAGATTTAAGCATCGCTACGGGCGAGAAAGTCTCGTCGTAGTCAACTCCTTGAACTTGTCGAAAACCTTTTGCAACAAGTCGAGCTTTATGGATGTGAACATTTCCATCCATATCAATCTTCTTCTTATAGATCCATTTGCACTCGATGGCTTTAAAACCATCAGGCAGGTCAACCAAGTTCCAAACTTGATTGTCTCCCATGGACTCTATCTCGGATCTCATGGCAATCAGCCATTTCTCAGAGTCTGGGTCCACCATCGCTTCTGCATAGGTCGCAGGCTCATCATTGTCTAACAATAATAATTCCCGCGCTTCGTGGAGCCTCGCCGACCTTCGTGGTTGTGGTGCTTCTGTTGCCACAGGTTCCTCAACTTGTTCTGCTACAATAGCATCACTCGTAGAAGCATCCCCAATTGGCTCTTCTTGAACTTCTTCAAGTCGCACCGACCTTCCACTTGTTCCCTTTGTGAGAAACTCTTTCTCTAGGAAAACACCGCTACGAGTGACAAACACTTTACCCTCCTCTCGGTTGTAGAAGTAACACCCTAAAGTTTCCCTCGGATATCCCACGAAAATGCACTTATCCGATTTGGGTGTTAGCTTGTCTGACTGAAGTCGCTTGACAAATGCATCACAACCCCAAATCTTTAGAAAAGACAAACTGGGATTCTTTCCAGTCCACATCTCATATGGTGTCTTAACTACGGATTTAGATGGTACCCTATTAAGTGTGAAAGCTGCCGTTTCTAGAGCGTAACCCCAAAATGACAATGGTAAATCCGACTGGCTCATCATAGATCGAACCATGTCCAACAAAGTTCGATTACGCCGTTCGGAGACCCTGTTCCTTTGAGGTTTTCCGGGCGGCATAAGTTGTGGAACAATTCCGCAACTCTTAAGATGATCGCTAAACTCGTGACTCAAATATTCACCTCCACGATCAGATCGCAAGGCCTTTATTTTCTTGCCATGTTGATTCTCTACTTCACTCTGAAACTCTTTGAACTTTTCAATAGTTTCAGACTTATGCCTCATCAAGTAGACATAACCATATCTGCTGAAATCATGAGTGGAAGTAATGAAGTAGTGATATCCTCCTCTGGCTGTCGTGCTCATTGGCCCACATACATCAGTATGTATGAGTTCCAACAAGTTTGTCGCTCTCTCGGGTAAACCCAAAAAAGGTGACTTGGTCATCTTTCCAAGTAAACAAGCCTGACATGTCTTGTATGATTCAAAATCAAACAAAGTTAGAAGACCATCACCATGGAGCTTCTTCATGCGCTATTCAATTATATGCCCCAAACGACAATGCCATAAATAGGTAGGACTCAAATCATTAGGCCGAAGCCTCTTAGCACTAACATTGTAAATAGATGCATCATCAAGATTTAAAATAAATAACCCATTCACAATGGGAGCATTATCCATAAACATATCATTATTAGAGATTACACAACCATTGTTTATACTCGCAAATGAATATCCATCCTTCATCAAACATGAAGGTGATAAAATGTTTCGACCCATACTTGTAATGTAATAACAATTATTCAACTCCATAATAAATCCTGACGGAAGGTGAAGTTGCATGATGCCGACGAACAATGCAGCAACCCTTGCTTTATTTCCGACGCGAAAATCCACTTCGCCTTTCTGCACTTCTCTAGTCCTTATTATCCCCTGCATCGAATTGCAAATATGAGCAACCGATCCGGTATCAAATACCCAAGAGTTAACATAGGAATTAGCGAGAAGAATGTCCACAACATTTACAACAAGTGTACCTGAGTTGGAAGTACTCTTACTTCCACTCTTCTTCAAAGAAGCCTGGTACTTGCTGCAGTTTCTCTTCCAGTGGCCATGTTCATGACAAAAGAAGCACTCAGTGTCTTCTACAGGTCCAGCCTTTTGCTTGGGTGCAGACTTAGGGATCGTATCCTTAGCCTTGCCCTTCTTCTTCCAAGAAGTACCCTTTTTATTGAAGCTAGGCTTGTTCTGCACAGCCATCACATGGCTATGCCCTGCACACTTCTTCATGTCACTTTCTACTGTTTTAAGCATCCCACATAATTCATTAAGGCCCTTCTCCACCCCATGCATATGGTAGTTCGAAATGAACTGCCCATAGCTGGATGGAAGAGACGCCAAAATGAAGTCAGTGGCCAACTCTTGGCCTAGTGGAAAACCAAGATTTTCCAAAGTCTGACTGTAACCAACCATTTTGATCACATGGGGGCCAACAGCTGCTCCCTCTGCTAGCTTGCATTCGACAAAGGACTTGGCAACATTGTACCTCTCAGTCCTTGCCTGATCTTGGAACATGTCCTTAAGCGCAATGATCATATCGTAGGCATCCTGATCCTCAAACTTCTTTTGGAGTTCAGGTTCCATGCATGCAAGCATAAGGCAGCTAACCTCAAGAGAATCATCACATGCTCTCTTGTAGGCGTTCTTTAGGGCAGCAGATGCATTATCAGTAGGTTCATCGGGGATTGGGGTATCCAAAACCGTTTCCTTTTTATCGGACCTGAGAACAATTCTCAGGTTACGGACCTAGTCCAAATAGTTTGTTCCATTAAGTTTATCTTTGTCAAGAATCGAACGCAAAGAGAAAGGTGATGTAGTGTTCGGTGCCATTGATCTACAACAGAAAACATGCAAAATACTAAGCCATGTAACCATGAAAGAGTAAAACATATTAAACAATTTAATAGCATATACTCCCACTTAAATCAATATCCCTCTATTGATACTAAGTGATTCAAGATCCACAATTAACAAGTCGACTAGTGAGCTTTAGCATCACTGCTAGAAGACAAGGTAAATCGGTAAGCAACACTTGCTAATCATATCACATATGACTCTTGTTGTTGGGTGACATCTCTATGTCAAAACTAGGCGCCCAACCTTTATGCCCCAAGGTCCTTAACTGTTAAGATGACCTTGTCAAGTTCACCAACCCTTATGCGTGTAGGTATCCGATACAAACCCATCCAGCCAAGGAAAACCGCGACACCCTAATTTCATAGGCCCACCAACGATTGTACAGGGCATAGGATGGTGCAAGGTTTGGTTGGGAGGGCATGGTTTAAATTAAACTTTGTGAGGGATCGTTCTACTTCTATCATCTAAGCATGCATAGTAGTAAAACGCATAAGAATAACATTCACATAGATGTGACACAGTATGGCCCATTTTCTCATGGTGATCTCCATCGCCATAGAACCTGTCCACCATGATGATCTCCATCTTCATGTTCCATGTGAGCCATCCTCCAAGTGATGAGTCCTCCAAGAACTAATACAAGCTATTACTCCTAACAGCTAGTAATCAAAATTATATAGTATTGGGATCATCACAAGTTGGCACGTAGGCCTTTACAATAATTGACAACACACATGGCTCCAGCCGTGTTGCCCTACTCACGACACGCAGGTCATGATAAATTTCATACATGCATCACATACACATATGGGCCATACTGATCACATACATCCTGCAAAAACAAGTTATGCATAGAATCGCATTCTACCGGATCATGTGACATTGCAGCACCTAGTTACCTTAACGAGATACAAAAGGGGCTACGATTAAGGGGGGTCTAGGGGGTCTCCCCCTGCGGGGTTCAAACAAGAACTACGTGGTTTGGGGCTTTCAATAAATGTCAATCTAACTTACGAACAAGAACCACAACATTGATGTTTGAACTATCAAGTGCCAGTTGTAAATTGGATCTATACTATAATGGGAGAGACAGACACCCGCAAAGCCACTTATGCAATACAAGTTGCATGTTAAGCGTGGAAGAAGTCTCATGAACGATGTCATGTAAGGTTAGCCCAGGCCGCTTCATCCCGTCATACCGCAAGATGCAAAATACACAAAAAGCAATTGATAATAAAAGCACCACCGCCCACAATGACCATTGTGTTCTACTCGTGCAACAGATCTACATATAGACATGGCTCTGATACCACTGTAGGGGTTCGTAGCATGGAAAACAAAAAAATTCTACCGCATGCAAACAAACAAGTCAAGATCTATCTACTAGATTGTAGCAACGAGTCGATAGAGGAACTCACCCTCGAAGATTCCAAAGCGGTTAACGAGAGCAGATTCTCGTGGGTGATGTAGTCGTACACTTGCCGATCTCAAGATCGCGTAGACGATCCTTCCGGCGTTGCGTTCCGGCAGCGCTTCCGCAGTCGGTCACACGTTCGGTACTCAATGAAGACCTTCCTCTCCCTTGTTCCAGCAGGAAGCGGAGGTTGTAGCACTCTCCTCGTGATTCCGGCAGCACGACGGCGTGGTGTCGAAAGTAGAGGGGAGATCTCGTAGGGCTTCGCCTTAAGCCGGAGCGAGTATGGTGGACTATGAGAGAGGCCCTGGTGATCTAGGGTTTAGAGGGCACCAAGGGGAGGGCTTGGTCGGCGGCTAGGGTTTGGGGAAACCCTAACTCGCCGAGTTAGAGGAGTCCCTAGGCGGCGGCGACTTGGAGGAGGTCGGCGGCTTGGGGATAGGGTTTGAGGTGTGAGGGGTAGGGGGCGCCCTACCCCTCCTTATATAGGTGGAGGGTGGCCGGTTGGGAGGACGGAGTCCTCCCCCAACTCGGCCTCCTTGGCCGGCGGGTGGAGGGAGGGGACTTCCTCCCCAAGTAGGTTTCCTACTCTCCCTCCACCAAGCAAACTTGTCGTTTGACTTTTCAAATTGGCTTTTGACTTTCAAATGTTGGAGCCCTAGAGGCAATAATAAATATAGTTATTATTATATCTTTGTGTTTATGATAAATGTTTACATTCATGCTATAATAGTATTAACAAGGAAACATTAATACTTGTGTGATTTGTAAACTAAAATATAGTCCCTAGTAAAGCCTCTTTATAATACTAGCTTGTTGGTTAATAAATTATTCTGGTTTCCCTATCATGAACATTGAGATGTTATTAACAACAAGATCATATCGTTAGGAGAATGATATGGTGGACATATTCCTATAGATAAGCGTAGCATAAAGATCAAGTCATTTTAATAGTTCAATTGCTATATGCTTTCTGATACATAGTAACCTAATTCCTTCGACCATGCGATCATGCATATCACCTTCACCGGAAGGATGCTTTGATGACATCAAACACCACACCGTAACTGGGTGGCTATAAAGGTGGCATTGAGTGTTCAGAAAGTATTGGTTGAGACACATGGATCAAGAGTGGGATTTGTCCATCCATATGACGGATAGATATACTCTGGGCCCTCTCGGTGGAATATCATCCAATTAGCTTGCAAGCATGTGACTGGCTCACAAGGGATCACATATCACGGGAACGAGAAAAGAGTACTTATCAGTAACGAGGTTGAACTAGGTATGCAGAGATACCGATGATCATAACCTCGGATAAGTAAACTATTGTGAGACAAAGGGAAATTGGTATCGTATGTAAGTGGTTCATTCGATCGCAAAGTAATCATAGAAATATGTGGGAGCCATATGAATTTCCAGATTCCTCTATTGGTTATTGTTCGGAGAAGTGTCTCGATCATGTCCGCGTAATTCACGAACCGTAGGGAGACACACATAAGGATTCGATGTTGTTTGAGTAGTTATGGAATGATGAGTAAGAGACCGAATGTTGTTCGGAGTCTCGGATGGGATCCGGGATATCACGAGGAGATCCGGAATAGTCCGGAGAATAAGATTCATATAAGGAAAGTCCTGTTTTGGGGTTGGAGAATGGTTCCGGGGTTTTCATCGGGAATGTTCTAGAAGGTTCCGGAATGTCCGGCACTCCGGAGGGGAAGGGTACATGAATGTGTCATAACAAGTTGGAATTATTGCATCATGTACTAGGTGTCATCGCTGAACAAAATAAAGGGTTTAATCAAATCCTAATTTGAAAAGTCAAACGGCTATTTTGTGAGGTGGAGGGGAAGTAGGAAACCTACTTGGGGAGGAGTTCCCTCCCTCCACCGCCGGCCCACTTGGGATCCGAGTTGGGGAGGGACTCCCCTCCCCTGGCGCGCCCCCTCCACCTATATAAGGAGGGGCAGGGCTGCCCCTCCAAGGACACAACACCTCCACCCAAAACCCTAGCTCCTAGCCGCCGGCGCTGCCACCTCCTGCTGCCGCCGCCGCCTAGGCAAAACCTAGCCACCGGCCTTGCTCCTCCTTGGTGCGTCTAAACCCTAGATCGCCGAGGCTCTCTCTCATAGTCCACCATACTCGCTCCGGCTTAAGGCGAAGCCCTGCGAGATCTCCCCTCTACTTCCGGTACCACGCCGTTGTGCTGCCGGAATCGCGAGGAGAGTGCTACAACCTCCGCTGCCTGCTGGAACAAGGGAGAGGAAGGTCTTGTCGAGTACCGAACGTGTGACAGACTGCGGAAGCGCTGCCGGAACGCAGCGCCGGAAGGATCGTCTACGCGATCTTGAGATTGGGAAGAGTACGACTACATCACCCACGAGAATCCGCTCTCGTTAAACACTTTGGAATCTTCGAGGGTGAGTTATTCCATCGACTCGTTGCTACAATCTAGTAGATAGATCTTGGCTTGTTTGTTTGTATGCGGTAGGAAATTTTTGTTTTCCATGCTACGAAACCCTACATCAAACTAGGATTTGATTTCCCTCTTTATTTTGCCTAGTCAAGTGACCTAGTACATGATGCAATCATTCCATATTGTCATGACATTCATGTACCCTTCCCCTAGAGAGTGTCGGACCTTCCGGACCCTTCTAGAACATTCCTGGTGAAAACACCGGAATCATTCTTCAACTCCAAAACAGGACTTTCCTTATATGAATCTTATTCTCCGGACCATTCCGGATCTCCTCGTGATATCCTGGATCCCATCTGAGACTCCGAACAACATTCGGTCTCTTACTCATCATTCCATAACTACTCAACAACATCGAATCCTTAAGTGTGTCTCCCTACGGTTCGTGAATTATGCAGACATGACCGAGACACTTCTCCGATCAATAACCAATAGAGGAATCTAGAAATTCATATGGCTCCCACATATTTCTACGATTACTTTGCGATCGAATGAACCACTTACATACGATACCAATTTCCCTTTGTCTCATGATAGTTTACTTATCTGAGGTTTTGATCGTCGGTATCTCTGCATACCTAGTTCAACCTTGTTACCGATAAGTACTCTTTTCTCGTTCCTATGGTATGTGATCCCTTGTGAGCCAGTCACATGCTTGCAAGCTAATTGGATGACATTCCACCGAGAGGGCCCAGAGTATATCTATCCGTCATATGGATGGACAAATCCCACTCTTGATCCATGTGTCTCAACCCATACTTTCCGAACACTCCATGCCATCTTTATAGATGGTGATTAGCATGATCTCATGGTCGAAGGAATTAGGTTACTATGTATCAGAAAGCTTATAGCAATTGAACTATTAAAATGACTTTGATCTTTATGATATGCTTATCTACAGGAGTATGTCCATCGTACCATTCTCCTAATGATATGATCTTGTTGTTAACAACATCTCAATGTTCATGATCAGGAAACCATGATCATCTATTAACCAACAAGTTAGTATTATAAAGAGGCTTTACTATGGACTCTAATTTAGTTTACAAATCACACAAGTATTAATGTTTCCTGTTAATACTGTTATAGCATAAATGTAAACATTTATCATAAACACAAAGATATAATAATAACTACATTTATTATTGCCTCTAGGGCATATCTCCAACACATATTGGCATAATTCAAGGATGAAAGTACAAAGTAAGTCGCCTAGAGGGGGGTGAATAAGCTTTTAAAATTATTACGGCTTAGGCTCAAGTAAATGCGGAATAAAACTAACGTTTAATTTATTGAGCACAAAACCTAGCCACTAAGTTCACCTAGGTGCACCAACAACCTATGATAAGCAATACAGGCAACAAGGTGATAGCAAGGTATAAATACTTCAAGCACGATGGCTATCACAATGTAAAGTGCATAAGTAAAGGGCTCGGTTGAGAGATAACCGATGGACGCGGAGACGAAGATTTGTTTCCCGAAGTTCACTTCCAAAGAAGCTACATCTCTATTGGAGAGGTGCGATGGAGCAATGCTCTCCGAACGCCACAAATGGCTCACCTCGAGGTGTGGTGGATCGATGCTCACCCAACGCCACACAAGGCCTCACCCTAGATGTGGAAGCACGCAACTCACCGACGCCACAAAAGGCTCACCCTATTCTCCCGAGTGCACACCACAAAAGGCGGGCACTCGCTCCACTATGGAACGCTTGAGGGCGGTCACCGAACCTATACAAGATTGTGTCTAACTCCACAACTCAATTGGAGGCTCCCAACAACAAAGCCACAACAGGCTACAATGCCACAAAAGACCAACAACGCCACAAAAGGCTACAAGACCACAAAAGGTTAACAACCCAACCACACAACCGTCTAGGGTTCCAAGGAACCCAAGAGAAACAAGCTCACAAGCTTGAACTCGCCGAATCTCCAAGGAGAACTCAAACCTATGCACCAAATGCAAGGGCAAGTCCTTCTCTCCCAAATTCCAACAAAGCTACAAAAGCTATTGGGGGGAATAAGGGAGGAAGAACACAAGAGGAGAATACAAAACTCTCCAAGATCTAGATCCCAATGATTCCTTCACAAAGAAGGGATTTGGCCTGGGGGGATTGTAGATCTAAATCTCCTCTCTCAAATCCATCAAAAAGATGCAAGAATCATAGGAAGGGAAAGGGAGAGGAAAATATTCTTCAAGGTTAGCAATGGAGGAGAGAGAGAAAGCCAAGAACCAAGAAGAAAAAACTGGTACCCACGAAGGGGAAGAGGAGCCCCTTTTAAAGGGCTCCCAGATCTGCCCGTTATGGGCATTCGCGACTCCTGGCCGGAACTTCCGGTGGGAGGCCGGAAGTTCCGATGGCACATAGCCAACAGTCAAAAACTGCGGAGCGAAAAACTAAAAAAGCAAATCTTGGTCGGAACTTCCGCCGGTTCACCGAAACTTCCGGTGGGAGCGAAACTTTCGGTGGAAGTTCCGACAGAAGTTCCATCAAATAGGCACAACGAAAACAGAAGGTTACTGAACATGAGCGGAACAAGAGCCGGAAATTCAACCGGAACTTTCGGCCTGAGCGGAACTTCCGGTCCCTGGCCGGAACTTCCGGTGGAAATTCCGACTGAAGTTCCGTCAAATAGCACATCCAAAACAGAAGGTTACTGAGCATGACCAGAAGAAGACCCGGAACTTCCATCGGAACTTTCGGCGGCAAAAATGCCCTAGCGGAACTTCTGATGGCAAGCCAGAACTTCTGGTCAGGGAAATTCCAGAAACTAGAAAACCAGAAACGCAATAACTTTTGCATCCGAACTCCAAACGTGATGAAACCAATTTTGTTGGAAAGATAATGACGAATAGAATCCAACAATATTGGGTATCACCTTGGGAGAAAATACCATGAATATATATATGTGAAGTATCCCCCAAGGTGTGGAGCCGGAAAACTCGCAATAAGATATGCAAGTGAAATCCTTAAATTATAAACTAGAGCTTGTTATGATGATGACCACAAGCTCTAGATCCTCTCATGGACAAGAACCAATTAACAGCCAAGAAAGATGAGTCTATGAATGCAAAGGTTTGAGTTCTCTCCGAACGATGCAAACGAGACACCCGCTTGAGAGCCCCTCTTGATAGTACGGCTATCTATCCTAAACCTGGTCTCCCAACTAACAATACGAAACCGGCAAAAGAAAAGCCCTATCAAGAACATACCTTTGCCTTGAGCATCCCACTTGAACTTGATGTAGACCGTCTTGTTATTCTATAGTGGGAACACCTTTCTTGGATGCTCTTGCTTGATGAAGATGAAGACTTGCAAATTTCTCCCCCATACTCCATGGGGAAACCTCTTCTTTGAACTTGTCTTCATCATTCCATGAGCACGAGGATGGCAAGCTTCAAGCATGAGATCTTCTAGAGATGGCGCATCTTGAGCTCGCCCTTCTTCATCCCTACTTGAGGTTGATCCATCTTGATGCAACTCTTTGCACATGCCTTGATCTACCTTCAAGATCATTTCTTCATGATTCCAATGGGCACAAAGCCCTTGGACATTTCTTCATCTTCCAACCTTGAGACCAACACATGGCCCAAGCGTTGCCAATGGACAAACCTACAAGTGAAACTCAATTTACGCATTAGTCCATAAAGATTGTCATTAATTACCAAAACCACACATGGGGGCAGATGCCCTTTCAAAGGACAAGCAAATTAGGTTGCTGAATACAACCACACACAGATAAGTAAAGAGAAAGCCAAGTCAGAGTACTGGTATCGGCTCTAGAGCATAGAGATGTTCTGGTATGGAAGTTAAACATGGCCAACCTCCACCCCCATCAAGCCATAGATTCATACAATATCTAGAATAGAGTAACAGCCCTAACTAAGGCTGGCCATCGAAAACAAAAGAAACATCAGAGAGAGATCAATTTGAGCAAGGAAGAAACCAGGGAGTCGGATGGGTACCTGACGCCCATGGCGCAACCACCACAGCGTGGCGAGGCAGGGCCCGCACTACTGCAGTGGCGCGCGCAAAGGGATGACTTCACCGTTACCACTCCACATTGGCACCAAGAACCTTGTCATAGGGAGGTCACCGGCGTCGGAACACAATGGTAAACCAGAGCTCAAACCCTAACCCTATTGAAGGAAGTAGAGCGGCCAAGGAAAGAAGCGGCGAATCAATCCAAGGAAGGTAGGGAGAAAGCCCACGGCGGTGAAGCTCCGGTAACCAACATCAACAACCACGACGTCGTGCACCGACGGATCAGGTGAGCGGTGGTGGCGTCGAGCAGAACCAAGAGGGGAACGAGAATGCAAGTGTGGTTGGGGCGTGCGTGGGATGAGGGAGTGGGTCGGGGCCAAGATGACCCCGAGCCAGGTCCAAATGGGCCAGGTCGACCCATGTGCCCAACCAAATGGCCTAGGTTAAGTAGAATAAGAAATAAAATAAAATAAAACAAATAAATTACCAAAATGCCCTTTTGACATTTAAAGCTCTAGAGAATTATAGAAAAATCATAGAAATTCATCTAATATATTAAAATCATCATAAAAATAAGATCCACCTAATAAAAAATATAACTTTATTTTTTGAAAATAAATATAAAACAAATAAATATTAACACCATTAAAACCTAAGTGAAATTTCATAAAATAAGGAAAAATCCTAAAAATGAATAAAAATCATTTTTGTGTATAAAATTAAATCTACTATTTTATAAAAATACTAGCCTAATTTTGTAATATATAAAAAAAATTTAAGTAAGTATTTAAAAACATTTAATCCTTTTTGGAATTTTATAAACATAAGAATAATACCTAAAAAATATATAAAAAAATCATTTTAAGGTCTTGAATAAATAAATTACACTAGAAAAATATTAAATATATTATTAGAAAAGTTTTTAATATTTTAAAATAATAAATCCTTATGTATTACCTATTTTGTAAATTCTTTAAAAACAATTCTTAAGTAAGAAATAATCACAATTTTTATAAAACCTTGAGCAATTAGTACCTAAGTACTAATTCTCAAAACCATAACTTGAATTCATAATCAAGCTTAAGTATAAATTTTAACTTTAAAATATTTTAAAAAAACTTAAAATTCAAATTAAAAACCCTTTTAAATAAACATTGTGTATCACTCATATATAATATGGTGAATAATCATTATATCTTAATCATTCTTAACATAACTTCAAATTCTAAAAAAAGAAATTACTAAGATCATCTAATTATGCTTCCATTAAATAAATACATATTATTTTCATAATAGCAAAACAAATTCAATCTAATCATTCACTTAAATATAAAGTGAATAATTCCACACTTTAATCATATTTATCATAAATACAAAACTTAAGTAAGAATAATTAAAACAAATTACACCTTAAGTTTAGTTACCGTTTTAAATTTAACTTTAGTCTCAAAGCTTATAAACATCATGTATAATAAACTAATTATGCTTTTATAGTTAACTTTGGTCTATTTCAATTAAGACATAAAGCATCTCAAGTCCAAACTAATCGATCAAACCCCAAAAGACATTGATCACATTCTATTAACAATAAATATTGTTTAAAACCTTAGAAAAGAGATCTTTTCTTCAAATGTTATTCTTTCTGCCACTTCAAACAACAACTATGTAATAGTTCCTTCAACTATTAACAACTCAACCCAAGGACTATTATCATAGACATCAGATTAAAATTAATCATAATCACATTACTTAATACTTTACTTGTATATTTAGGATTGTTGACACTTAAGTTCTTTACAAATGCCATTACTTGTAAAGTAAAACTTGAAGATAAATCAACTCTTAAAAGAATCACCTGAACTCACTTCACTCAAAGTATTGGGGACCTACTTTAGGAGTTTTACAAAATGCATAGCATTACTTATGCATAATTGCATATTGTTTCTTTAAACATTAGTCATTACCGGACCAATGATGTTGATTTCAGATATTGGATCTTATATTGTCTCGAAGATCGTGAGTGCATAATCTTGCAATAAAAAAAGTCAAGTTCACACTTGCTCATGTCCTTTGATTATTTTCTGTAAAGTATTTTGCAAATCCAGTGTTGTCATCACCTGCATTTCAAAAATGTCAGAAAACACTATTTTCATAATGAAATGATTATAGGTTATTTACCATGAGGTAATAACCTTCTATGGAAGTTCCGGTGGTAAAGGAACATAATATCTTGGACTTAACCACCAATGTTGCCAGTGATTCTTGCGTCATATATTACGCGTTAACCATGAGATTTGGAATGGGATGGAGAAGTCAGCTGGATCAGCTCCCTTTTACATGCCAACGGATGACCGGGCTGTTGTTGCAACTCCTCTTGTAGAGGGTTAGCAGGTTATGGGTGGGATCCCTCAATCCCACAACTTCTGGTATCTATGAGGGTTGTACACCTTAGGTTGCTATTGGAAACAAGTTTTATCCTAGGCTTGATGTGCAATCCATCGGGTATGCGGGGTCGTGGAGAAGGACAGTGATTGGCTTGGATCTTAGGTTGGGCCTCAAACCAAGGAAGTTTGAACGGGGACATACTCACGGCCATGCAACAAAGCTTAAGATCTCTAATGGGTAAAGTGATGCACCTCTACAGAGTGTAAGAACTATAACTTGTTACTCCCTGTTCAGGGAAGGAGCTACGAAAACGGCAGGAAAGGAACTCCATGAAAGTTCTGGTAAACCTGTGAAGGCTGACGGACATAGTTTTTCAGAATAAAAGCAACCTTTGAAGAAATGTTTACGAAAACCTGCATTGCCTACGACCTATGGTCTATGGCTGTAGATATAGTGCATTAAACACTCCTTTTTAGTACGCTCATACTCAACGTATCTTCTTAATCCTTGCTAGATTTTGAAGCCAATACAGACAACGTCTACATCAACTTATGCTCCAGGAATCATGATCAAAAGCTAAAGCTCTTCAATGAAGTCAAGAAAGTCAACATATACATCTACTCAAGTGAAGACAAAGTTGCTGATTAGCTAGGAATATAATATCTAGCCATACAACCTACTTTTGTAGAGTATTGCAATAGCAGCATTGCAAGCCCCAATAGTTCAGATGCTAGTCTACTAGTATGTTGGTTATGAGTTGATTATTTCTGATTCTTCTTGGTAAGAAGTTTATTTCTCTCTATTTAACCTAGAGTGTTCTCTGGATCTTATGTAAAGAGTCGAGTTGTAACCTATAGTCATGTCTTGGACTTGTTGTGTTTCTGTTGTACCACTCTGAGGGATGTAATACTAGCGAACGGTGTTTCATTGGTGTTATGTCAACGACTATAGTGTACTACATCATGCAGTGGTATGCTGGGTCACCGCAGCGCAGCAACTTGGCGTCGGAAGGCAAATGTCCCAAGGGATCATTCTGGGTGGAGGGTCGATTTCTCCGCCGTCGGTGCTAGGGTTCATGCGAAGGAGTGAGTGAATTTGTGAATTTTGTCAATGCTGCGTGGGTCTAGTTCCTCATTTTGCCTACGTGGTTGCCGACTTGGCGTTCGCATCACGGACAGAGTAGTGACATGGAGGTCCCGAACGTCTCCTTCACGGGGCAGTTGACGGAAATTTTGTATTTGGCAGGGGTGGGACGAATTCGGCTTGAAATGGGCCTTTTGAGTGATTGGCAGCCCAAGTTTGCGAAACCCAGCGATTACACGGAACTTGGACCCCGCGTTGCACTCGCACAGGAATTTGGACCCCGCGAGTTGAAGTCCCCGTCATCATGTCCATCCTCGACGATCATGTTTTGCATGATCACACAAACAGTCATCATGTCCCACCTCCTCTAGGTGCTCTAGGTTCTAACGAGATATCGAATAATAAGCCATCTTGACTAAAACACACCAAATGCTCGCTCCACATCCTTTCTAGCGGCCTCTTACTCTTTCACAAACCTCTTGCATTTCTCATCTTCAGGATCGCGGATTGTCTTCACAAAGGTGGTCCAGGGGAATAGATACCGTCACCTAGACGGTAACCCATATCATAATGATTAGCACTGATCTCGTAGGAAACATGTGGGGCTTCTGCCATCCTAGCGAACACCAGAGACCGATGTAGCACATTGATATCATTATTTGATTCAGCCAAGCCAAAAAAAAGAGTGCCAAAACTAGAGATCCCGCCTCGCCCAGCGATACAACTCATTTGTCTGCGATGGCATGTGCTGGCCAGAATTTTCATATGTTTGCATATTTTGGCACAAAGTATCTAGACAAATGTATATTTTGACAAGAAAATAAACTAGATTAGGTAATCTAATTAAAATAGTGCTTACATATGACTAGTTCACACTCACATGGTTCGATAAAAAATAACCAAACATCATACAAATTACAAGAAACAAATAAGGATTAACCGTTTTGGTTTCCCGCACGAGCCTATATGCTCAACCAAATCTAGTTGAAGCCGATCATGGGTGTTTTTGTCACGCATATTTTCATGCACTTGCATGAAATCTTCCCAAGACGCTAGACCTGGCTCTGGCTCAACCAACTAACCCTAAAAGTCCCAGCATTGGTCCAAGATGCCATCATCACGCCCGTCCTCGACGATCATGTTGTGCATGATTACACAAGCAGTCATCACATCCCACATTCTCTCGGTGCTCCAGGTTCTAGTAGGGTATCGAACAATAGCCCACCTTGACTGAAGCACACCAAATGCTCGCTCCACATCCTTTCTAGCGGCCTCTTGCTCTTTCGTAAACCTCTTGCATTTCTCATCACCAGGGTTGTGGATTGTCTTCACAAAGGTTTCCAGGAGGGATAGATACCGTCAGCTAGATAGTAACCCATATCAATAATGATTGCCACTGATATCATAGGAAACCTATGGGGATTCCGCCAGCCTAGCAAACACCAGAGACCGCTACAACACATTGATATCATTATTTGATCCAGCCATGCCAAAAAAAAGAGTGTCAAATCCAGAGATCCTGTGATGCAATAGCCTCTAGTATGACAATGCACCCCTCTGCATGCCCTTTGAACTGCCCTTGCCAGCCAAAGGGATAGTTCTTCCACTGCCAATGCATATAGTCGATGCTGCCAAGCATCCTAGGAAACCCCCTTCTCTCGTTGATGGACAAAAGGCCGGCAGTGTCTTGGGTGTTTGGCTCTCTCAAGTAAACTTGCCAAACACCGCAATAAGTGCACTCCAAAACCGGTACATTGCCTCATGGCATGTGGACTCGCTTATGCACATGTAGTCATCGAGGAGATCACCAGGCACTCCATATGCAAGTTGACGAATGGCAGCAGAACATTTTTGGTAAGAGGAGAAGCCAATCTTACCAGTACAATCATACTTGGCCTCGAAGTAGTCATTGTACTTTCTCACCCCATTCAAAATGTACAAGAACAAGTTCCCGGACATCTGATAGCGGTGACGAAATGCCTTCTCTTTGAATAACGGATTAGTTGGATGGAAGTAGTCCTTGTAAAGGAATATGTGACCTTCTTCTCAATCGCGCTCATGGTTGGCTTTGCGCCACTTGGCCGAGCCACCTCTGCGTGCCGGCAGGAGGTACTGGTCGTGCACCATCTATGCAGCTCCCAGCAAAATTTTGGTCTCACCATCGGACTCCTCCTAGGACAATGACTTGATGAAATTCTTGTAAAAGAACTCAATTTACCTTTGACTGCTACCCATCTGCAAAGTATATGGCCGTCAATGGAGATGCCAACTTCCACAGCGGGCCAGATAACCTAGAGAGGACTAGAGAACGCATTTCAACCACGGTCAAGCAAACGACTGAGAAGGTTGTGCGCCACGCAGAGGCTGTCGCGTGTCCAGTCGAGGTCAGGCAACGGGATTGCCTGTGGCGTGTCCAGACAACTCCGGCAACTTGTGTGTCCTGCGATGCTCCTTAATATCGTGGGGCATCGATGACAGCGGGCAGTGGCGGTGGCAACGGTTGCGCATGTTCTGGAAACGGGATATGGAGGGCGAGGGTTTGAGAGAGGTGAGTGTCTTTTGTGCCATTGGCGAGAGGGCCCGGGCGAACTAGTGAGGACGCGCGACTGGCAAGAGGGCCCGGGCAAACTAGTGGAAGGACACGTGACTGGCGAGAGGGCCCTGTCGAACTAGTGGGAGGAAGCGCGACTAGCGAGATGGTCCAGGCGAACTAGTGGGAGGATGCGTGAGGACAACCACGCTGTCCGGGTCAACCCAAGCGAGATCAAAATTTAGTGCATGAATGGATCGGTCCACAGTGTCAGTCCGCTCGGACGAGTTCGGACATGTAAGTTGGGTCGCCTGGTTGAGATGACGTTAGGGCATCTCCACGGGCCGACCCAAATGGTCTGCGCATGTCCGAAACTGTCCGCACGGACGCGTGGGGCGTGCGTGCCACCCCAGCGGGCCGACCCATCCGGCGAAACGTCTCCGGCCCGACCCATCCATGCATTGCGTTGGCCCGGACAGCGCGGACAGCGCGGGGTGTCCTCCCAATAATTCGCTTGGGCCCTCCCGCCAGTGGCACAACAGACGATCTCCTCCCCCAAACCCTCGCGCACTCCATATCCCTCGGTCTCGAGCAGGCGTAGTCTTTGCCGCCGCCACCGCTCGCTGGCGCCGACGCCCCCACGATATCGAGCGCCACCGCAGGCCACGCGTTGCCAGAGTTGTCTGGCCGCGCCACAGGAAATCTCGCCGCCCTCGGTCTCCACCATTGGACTGGGCGCGTGACACCCTCTACGTGGCGCACAACCTGCTCGATCAATTTCCTGAGGTACGTTCGCCGGTCCTTTCTAGGTTTTGTCGAGCCCGCTTCGGGAGTTGCCATCGCCATTGACATCGCATACTTTGCATATGGGCAGCAGCCAAAGGGCAATGGAGTTTTTCTACAAGAATTTTGTGGAGTCATCCTCCGAAGAGGAGTCCGACGGTGAGACCGAGATTGTGCTGGCGGCTGCACAGATGGTGCACGACCACTACCTCATGTCGCCGCGCAGAGGTGGCTCGTCCAAGCGGTGCCAAGCCAACCAGGAGCGCGACCGAGAAGATGGCCACATACGTCTTTGTTGGAGATATGCCCTAGAGGCAATAATAAATGTAGTTATTATTATATCTTTGTGTTTATGATAAATGTTTACATTCATGCTATAATAGTATTAACAAGGAAACATTGATACTTGTGTGATTTGTAAACTTAATTTGAAGTCCCTAGTATAGCCTCTATACTTCACTAGCTTGTTGGTTGATAAATGATTGAGGTTTCCCTATCATGAACATTGAGATGTTATCAACAACAAGATCATATCGTTAGGAGAATGATATGGTGGACATACTCCTATAGATAAGCGTAGCATAAAGATCAAGTCATTTCAATAGTTCAATTGCTATATGCTTTCTGATACATAGTAACCTAATTCCTTCGACCATGAGATCATGCATATCACCTTTACCGGATGGATGCTTTGATGACATCAAACACCACACCGTAACTGGGTGGCTATAAAGGTGGCATTGAGTGTTCGGAAAGTATTGGTTGAAACACATGGATCAAGAGTGGGATTTGTCCATCCATATGACGGATAGATATACTCTGGGCCCTCTCGGTGGAATGTCATCCAATTAGCTTGCAAGCATGTGACTGGATCACAAGGGATCACATATCACGGGAACGAGAAAAGAGTACTTATCGGTAACGAGGTTGAACTAGGTATGCAGAGATACCGACGATCATAACCTCGGATAAGTAAACTATCGTGAGACAAAGGGAAATTGGTATCGTATGTAAGTGGTTCATTCGATCGCAAAGTAATCGTTGAAATATGTGGGAGCCATATGAATTTCCAGATTCCTCTATTGGTTATTGTTCGGAGAAGTGTCTCGATCATGTCCGCATAATTCACGAACCGTAGGGAGACACACTTAAGGATTCGACGTTGTTTGAGTAGTTATGGTATTATGAGAAAGAGACCGAATGTTGTTCGGAGTCTCGGATGGGATCCGGGATATCACGAGGTGATCCGGAATGGTCCGGAGAATAAGATTCATATAAGGAAAGTCCCGTTTCGGAGTTCGGGAATGATTCCGGTGTTTTCATCGGGAATGTTCTAGAAGGTTCCGGAATGTCCGGCACTCCGGAGGGGAAGGGGTACATGAATGTGTCATTGCATATTGGAATGATTGCATCATGTACTTAGTGTTCTCTCTGTTCCAAATAAAGGATTAAATTGAATCCTTAATTGAAAAGTCAAATAGCAAGTTTGAAAAGTCAAACGGCTAAAACAGGAAAGAGAGGGAAAGAGGAAAGAGGGAGACCCTCCTCCAACCGGCGGCCCACCTCCAAGCCGAGTTGGGGAGGGACTCCTCTCCCTCCCCCTTGGCACGCCGGCCCCTCCACCTATAAAAGGAGGGGCAGGGCCCCCTCCTCTAGACACACAAGTTCCTATCCTCTAAATCTAAACCCTAGCCCTAGACCCCGGTTTAGAGCTGCTTTGGTTTAGAGCTTCTAATTGCACTAGCCTTCGGATTAGAGACTTCTAATTGGTGTGTCTAAACCCTAGACCACTAAAGCTCTCTCATACTCCACCATACTCGCTCCGGCTTAAGGCGAAGCCCTGCGGGATCTCCCCTCTACTTCCGGTACCACGCCGTTGTGCTGCCGGAATCGCGAGGAGAGTGCTACAACCTCCGCTGCCTGCTGGAACAAGGGAGAGGAAGGTCTTCGTCGAGTACCGAACGTGTGACCGACTGCGGGAGCGCTGCCGGAACGCAGCGCCGGAAGGATCGTCTACAGGATCTTGAGATCGGGAAGAGTACGACTACATCACCCACGAGAATCCGCTCTCGTTAAACACTTTGGAATCTTCGAGGGTAAGTTATTCCATCGACTCGTTGCTACAATCTAGTAGATAGATATTGGCTTGTTTGTTTGTATGCGATAGAAATTTTTTGTTTTCCATGCTACGAATCCCTACAGTGGTATCAGAGCCGTGTCTATATGTAGATATGTTGCACGAGTAGAACACAATGGTCATTGTGGGCGTTGATGCTTTTATTGTCGATTGCTTCTTGTGTACTTTGCATCTTGCGGTATGTTGGGATGAAGCGGCCCGGGCTAACCTTACATGACATCGTTCATGAGACTTGCTCCACGCTTGACATGCAACTTGTATTGCATAAGTGGCTTTGCGGGTGCCTGTTTCTCCTAGCATAGTTAAGATCCAATTTACAACGGGTGATCAACAATGCTAGTATCAATGTTGTGGTTCTTGTTCGTAAGTTAGAACGACACTTATTGAAAGCCCCAAACCACGTAAAATATGCAAAGAAAGTAGAGGCGTCTAACTTTGTTTTGCAGGGGTGTGCAGTTATGTGATATGGCCATGATTGTGATTATATTTGATGTATGCAATGTTCCTTATTGTAAGTTGGCAACCGGCAGGAGCCATATGGTTGTCTTTAATTTATGTTAAGACCCGCGTGTCTATTCAAAGTAGTTGTAATAGTTGAAGCTGGTGGACGACAACCATGGAGAAGCGTCATTGACCTTGATGCAATGCCGGTGATGACGGAGATCATGTTCGTGCTTGAAGATGGAGATCGGAAGCACAAAGAAGAATGGCCATATCATATCACATATTATTGAATTGCATGTGATGTTAATCCTTTATGCATCTTGTATTGCTTAGTAGACGACGGTAGCATTATAAGATGATCCCTCATGCACATCAATTTCAAGTCATAAAGTGTTCACCCTTAGTTAGCACCGTTGCTAAAGCTTGTTGTTTCGAAGCACCACGTGATGATCGGGTGTGTTAGATTCTGCAAGTGTATACAACGTGAGCAAGCCAGATTTGCTCATGCGGAAACTAAGGTTTGATCTTGACGAGCCTAGCATGTACAGACATGGTCTCGGAACACGGATCACCGAAAGGTAAAGCATGAATCATATAGTAGATATGATGAACATGATGATTGTTCGCCATTGAAACTATATCAACTCTCATGATGATCGGTGTTGATGTAGTGGATTTGGTTCGTGTGATCACTAAAACAATGTGAGGGATATTGTTTTGAGTGGGAGTTCACCTAGTTTAATTTCATTATTAATTTGAACTCAATTTGTCATAAACTTAGTCTAAACTATTGCAAATATGTTGTAGATCAATGGCAGCCCCTACCATCAATTTTAATGCGTTCCTAGAGAAAGAAAAGTTGAAAAACAATGGAAGCAACTTCGCGGATTGGTTCCGCAATTTGAGGATTGTCCTCACAGCTGGTAATTTGACCTATGTGCTGGATGCACCGCTGGGTGACCCACCTGCAGCTGATGCTCCCGATGAAGTAAAGAATGTTTACCTCGCTCGGAAGAATCAGTACTCCATAGTTCAGTGTGCTATCTTGTATGGTTTGGAATCGGAGCTTCAGAAAAGGTTTGAAGAATCAGACCCATATGATATTGTCGAGGATCTCAAATTGATTTTTGAGACTCATGCGGCAATTGAAAGCTATGAGGCTTCTGAAAAGTTCTTTAACTGCAAGATGGAAGAAGGCAGCTCCGTCAGTGAGCATGTGCTTAAGATGTCTGGGCACGCAAACAAACTTCAAAGCTTGGGTATAGTGATTCCTAATGCTTTGGGGATTTAGCATGTCCTACAATCACTACCACCAAGTTACAAGAACTTTGTGATGAACTACAACATGCAGAACATGAACAAGATGTTGCCAGAACTCTTTGCCATGTTGAAATCTGCAGAAGTGGAGATAAAGAAAGAGCACCAAGTGTTGTTGGTCAATAAGACCACCAAATTCAAGAAAGGCAAGTCTAAGCAAAAGGGACACTTCAAGAAAGGTGGTAAGAAAGTTATCACGCCGGCGAAGAAGACCAAGGTTGGACCCAAGCCTGATACTGAGTGCTTTTACTGCAAGGGAGAAGGTCACTGGAAGCGGAATTGCCCAAAGTACTTGGCGGATCTGAAGAACGGCAACATCAAGAAGAAAGGTATATCTGATATACATGTTATTGATGTGTATCTCACTAGTACTCGTAGTAGTGCCTGGGTATTTGATACTGGTTCGGTTGCTCATATTTGCAACTCGAAATAGGTGCTGTAGAATAAACGGAAGCTAGCGAAGAACGAGGTGACGATGCGCGTGGGAAACGGATCAAAGGTTGATGTGATCGTGGTCGGCACGCTACCCCTTCATCTACCATCGGGATTAGTTTTATACTTAAATAATTGTTATTTAGTGCCTGTGTTGAGCATGAACATTATATCGGGATCTTGTTTATTGCGAGACGGTTACTTGTTTAAGTCTGAGAATAATGGTTGTTCGATTTATATGAGTAATATGTTTTATGCACATGCACCTTTGATAGATGGTCTATTCTTATTGAATCTCGATAGTGGAAATACACATATCAACAACATTGAGGCTAAACGTTTGAAATCAAGCGATAATTCGACCTATATGTGGCACTGTCGTCTTGGTCACATTGGAGTGAAACGTATGAAGAAACTCCATTCCGATGGACTTCTTGAATCACTTGATTTTGAATCACTTGAAAGATGCGAATCATGTCTGATGGGAAAAATGACTAAGACTCCATTTTCTGGTATGATGGAGCGAGCTACGGACTTATTGGAAATCATACATACCGATGTGTGTGGTCCAATGAGTGTAGCATCGCGCGGTGGTTATCGTTATGTTCTTACCTTCACGGATGACTTGAGTAGATATGGGTATATCTATTTCATGAAACATAAGTCCGAAACTTTCGAGAAGTTTAAGGATTTTCAAAGTGAGGTAGAGAATCAACGTAACAAGAAGATTAAATTTCTACGTTCTGATCGTGGAGGTGAATATCTAAGTTACGAGTTTGGCGAGCATTTGAAGAAATGCGGAATACTTTCACAGTTGACACCGCCGGGAACACCACAGCGTAATGGTGTGTCCGAACGTCGTAATCGAACTCTCTTAGATATGGTTCGTTCTATGATGTCACTTACAGATTTACCGCTATCATTTTGGGGTTATGCATTAGAAACAGCCGCATTCACTTTAAATAGGGCACCGTCTAAGTCCGTTGAAACGACACCGTATGAATTATGGTTTGGGAAGAAACCTAGATTGTCGTTCCTTAAAGTTTGGGGGTGCGAAGCCTATGTAAAGAAGTTACAGCCGGACAAGCTTGAACCCAAAGCGGAAAAATGCGTCTTCATAGGATACCCGAAGGAAACTATTGGGTATACCTTCTATCATAGATCCGATGGCAAAATCTTCGTTGCCAAGAATGGATCCTTTCTAGAGAAGGAATTTCTCTCGAAAGAAGTGACTGGAAGGAAAGTAGAACTCGACGAGGTTGTCGAACCTTCTCTCGAAATTGCGAGTAGCGCAGCACCGGAAGAAGTTCCTGTGGTGCCTGCACCAAATAGAGAGGAAGCTAATGATGGTGATCATGAAACTTCGGTTGAAGTTGCTACAGAACCTCGGAGGTCAACGAGAACTCGTACCACTCCAGATTGGTATGATCCCGTTATGAGTGTCATGTTGGTGGACAACACCGATGACCCCGAGACATATGAGGAAGCAATGATGAGCCTAGATTCCAATAAATGGCAAGAAGCCATGAAATCCGAGATTGGATCCATGTACGAAAACCAAGTATGGACTTTGGTGGACTTACCGGATGGCCGGAAGGCTGTCGAGAACAAATGGATTTTCAAGAAGAAAACAGATGCTGATGGTAATGTTACTGTCTATAAAGCTCGACTTGTCGCAAAAGGGTTTCGACAAATTCAAGGAGTTGACTACGATGAGACTTTCTCACCGGTAGCGAAGCTAAAGTCTGTGAGGATTATGTTAGCAATCGCTGCATATTATGATTATGAGATATGGCAGATGGATGTCAAAACAGCATTCCTCAATGGAGATATTTATGAAGAGTTGTATATGATGCAACCCAAAGGTTTTGTCGATCCTAAAGATGCTAACAAGGTATGCAAACTTCAACGGTCCATCTATGGATTGAAGCAAGCATCCCGAAGTTGGAATCAACGTTTTGATAAGGTGATCAAAAGTTTTGGTTTTATACAAACTTATGGAGAAGCTTGTATTTACAAGAAAGTGAGTGGGATCTCTGTAGCATTCTTAATACTATATGTGGATGACATATTGTTGATTGGGAATGATGTAGACCTTCTTAATAGTGTCAAGGAATATTTGAATAATAGTTTTTCAATGAAGGATCTTGGCGAAGCAGCTTACATATTAGGCATAAAGATTTATAGAGATAGATCGAAACGCCAAATATCATTGTCACAGAGTACATATTTGGACAAAGTTCTAAAGAGGTTTGGAATGGAAGATAGCAAGAAAGGGTTCTTGCCCATGTTGCCCAATACGACCTTGAGTAAAACTCAAAGTCCGACATCGGCAGAAGATAGAGAAAGGATGAGTAAGACTCCCTATGCCTCAGCCATAGGATCTCTAATGTATGCCATGCTATGTACTAGACCCGACATTGCATATGCTGTTAGTTTAACTAGCAGATATCAAAGTGATCCAGGAGTGGATCATTGGACAGCGGTCAAAAACATCCTTAAGTACTTGAGAAGAACTAAGGATATGGTTCTTTCTTATGGAGGTGATGAACAGCTCGTTGTTAATGGTTACACCGATGCTAGTTGGAACACCGATCCGGATGATTCTAAATCACAATCTAGATACGTATTTATTTTGAATGGTGCAGCAGTTAGCTGTAGGAGTGCAAAGCAAAGCGTTGTGGCGAGATCTTCAACTGAATCGGAATACATGGCTGCTTCGGAGGCTTCACAAGAAGCGATATGGATGAAAGAGTTCATTACAGAGCTGAGTGTGGTTCCTAGTGCGCTGGACCCAATGTCTATCTACTGTGATAACATGGGCGCCATAGCCAATGCGCAAGAACCAAGGTCACACAAGAAGCTGAAGCACATCAAGCTACGTTTTTCACGCTATTCGAGAACATATCCAAGATGGGGATATAAAGATTTGCAAAGTACACACAGATCTGAATGTGGCGGATCCGTTGACTAAACCTCTCCCGAGGGCAAAATATGACCAACACCAAACTGCCATGGGTGTTCGGTATATTACCATGTAATCTAGATTAGATGACTCTAGTGCAAGTGGGAGACTGTTGGAGATATGCCCTAGAGGCAATAATAAATGTAGTTATTATTATATCTTTGTGTTTATGATAAATGTTTACATTCATGCTATAATAGTATTAACAAGGAAACATTGATACTTGTGTGATTTGTAAACTTAATTTGAAGTCCCTAGTATAGCCTCTATACTTCACTATCTTGTTGGTTGATAAATGATTGAGGTTTCCCTATCATGAACATTGAGATGTTATCAACAACAAGATCATATCGTTAGGAGAATGATATGGTGGACATACTCCTATAGATAAGCGTAGCATAAAGATCAAGTCATTTCAATAGTTCAATTGCTATATGCTTTCTGATACATAGTTACCTAATTCCTTCGACCATGAGATCATGCATATCACCTTTACCGGATGGATGCTTTGATGACATCAAACACCACACCGTAACTGGGTGGCTATAAAGGTGGCATTGAGTGTTCGGAAAGTATTGGTTGAAACACATGGATCAAGAGTGGGATTTGTCCATCCATATGACGGATATATACTCTGGGCCCTCTCGGTGGAATGTCATCCAATTAGCTTGCAAGCATGTGACTGGATCACAAGGGATCACATATCACGGGAACGAGAAAAGAGTACTTATCGGTAATGAGGTTGAACTAGGTATGCAGAGATACCGACGATCATAACCTCGGATAAGTAAACTATCGTGAGACAAAGGGAAATTGGTATCGTATGTAAGTGGTTCATTCGATCGCAAAGTAATCGTAGAAATATGTGGGAGCCATATGAATTTCCAGATTCCTCTACTGGTTATTGTTCAGAGAAGTGTCTCGATCATGTCCGCATAATTCACGAACCGTAGGGAGACACACTTAAGGATTCGACGTTGTTTGAGTAGTTATGGTATTATGAGAAAGAGACCGAATGTTGTTCGGAGTCTCGGATGGGATCCGGGATATCACGAGGTGATCCAGAATGGTCCGGAGAATAAGATTCATATAAGGAAAGTCCCGTTTCGGAGTTCGGGAATGATTCCAGTGTTTTCATCGGGAATGTTCTAGAAGGTTCCAGAATGTCCGGCACTCCGGAGGGGAAGGGGTACATGAATGTGTCATTGCATATTGGAATGATTGCATCATGTACTTAGTGTTCTCGCTGTTCTAAATAAAGGATTAAATTGAATCCTTAATTGAAAAGTCAAATAGCAAGTTTGAAAAGTCAAACGGCTAAAACAGGAAAGAGAGGGAAAGAGGAAAGAGGGAGACCCTCCTCCAACCGGCGGCCCACCTCCAAGCCGAGTTGGGGAGGGACTCCTCTCCCTCCCCCTTGGCGCGCCGGCCCCTCCACCTATAAAAGGAGGGGCAGGGCCCCCTCCTCTAGACACACAAGTTCCTATCCTCTAAATCTAAACCCTAGCCCTAGACCCCGGTTTAGAGCTGCTTTGGATTAGAGCCTTCTAATTGGTGTGTCTAAACCCTAGACCACTAAAGCTCTCTCATACTCCACCATACTCGCTCCGGCTTAAGGCGAAGCCCTGCGGGATCTCCCCTCTACTTCCGGTACCACGCCGTTGTGCTGCCGGAATCGCGAGGAGAGTGCTACAACCTCCGCTGCCTGCTGGAACAAGGGAGAGGAAGGTCTTCGTCGAGTACCGAACGTGTGCCCGACTGCGGGAGCGCTGCCGGAACGCAGCGCCGGAAGGATCGTCTACACGATCTTGAGATCGGGAAGAGTACGACTACATCACCCACGAGAATCCGCTCTCGTTAAACACTTTGGAATCTTCGAGGGTAAGTTATTCCATCGACTCGTTGCTACAATCTAGTAGATAGATCTTGGCTTGTTTGTTTGTATGCGATAGAAATTTTTTGTTTTCCATGCTACGAATCCCTACAGTCTTTACAAGGACTACTTCCATCCAACTAATCTAGTCTTTAAAGAGAAGGCATTCCGTCGCTGCTATCGGATGTCGAGGAACCTGTTATTGCAAATTCTCAATGGGGTGATGGAGTACAATAACTGCTTCGAGGCCAAGTACGATTGCACCGGTAAGATTGGCTTCTCCTTTTACCAAAAATGTTCTGCTGTCATTCGGCAGCTTGCATATGGAGTCCCCGGTGACCTCCTCGACGACTACATGCGCATGAGCGAGTCCACATGCCATGATGCTATGTACCGGTTTTGCAGCGCGGTTATTGTGGTGTTTGGCAAAGTTTACCTGAGAGAGACAAACACCGAAGACACTGCCCGACTTTTGTCCATCAACAAGAGAAGGGGGTTTCCTGGTATGCTTGGCAGCATCGACTGCATGCATTAATAGTGGAAGAATTGTCCCTTTGGTTGACAAGGGCAGTTCAAAGGGCATGCAAAGGGGTGCACCGTCATACTAGAGGCCGTTGTATCACAGGATTTCTGGATTTGGCACTCCTTTTTGGCATGGCTGGATCAAACAATGATATCAATGTGTTGCAGCGGTCTCTGGTGTTTGCTAGGCTGGTAGAAGACAATGCCCCATAGATTTCTTATCAGATCAATGGCAATCCATATGATATGGGTTATTATCTTGCTGACGGTATCTACCCCTCCTAGGCCACCTTTGTGAAGACAATCCGCAACCCTGAAGATGAGAAGTGCAAGAGGTTTGCGAAAGAGCAAGAGGCCGCTAGGAAGGATATGGAGCGAGCATTTGGTGTCCTTCAGTCAAGGTGGGCTATTGTTCGGTACCCTTCTAGAACCTAGAGCACAGAGAGGATGTGGGGTGTGATGACTGCTTATGTCATCATGCATAACATGATCGTCGATGACGAGCGTGATGACCGCATCTTGGACCAAGGCTGGGACTTTCAGGGTCAGTTGGTTGAGCCAGAGCCAGGTCTAGTATTTTGGAAATATTTCATGCGAGTGCATAAAAATTTGCGTCAGAGGAACCCATGAACGACTTCAGCTGGATTTGGTTGAGCATATATGGGCTCGTGCGGGAAATCTTAATGTTAATATGTAATTTAATTGACGGTTTAGTTGTTTTTCATCAGACCATGCGAGACTAAACTATCTATATGTAAACACTATTTTAATTTGATTACCTAGTCTAGTTTATTTGCATCCTAAAAAATAATTATATGACAATATTAGCAAATATATGAATCCATGGTCAGCCCTGACCAAGCGCGGATAAATAGAATGCGCTGCTGGACGCGGCTGGCCGGACAGATCGAAACCCTACCCATAGCGACCGCGGTCCGACCTAAAC
Organism: Avena sativa; assembly: GCA_916181665.1. Classification (NCBI taxonomy): domain Eukaryota; kingdom Viridiplantae; phylum Streptophyta; class Magnoliopsida; order Poales; family Poaceae; genus Avena; species Avena sativa. The sequence continues at coordinate 434,696,714 of OV702284.1, forward strand.
AGATACAAACGGACCATTTAAGGTGAGCATATGTATCCACAGGTGAAGATGCCCTTATTAGTTAAAAAAGGACTTGCGTGCCCGGATGCCTCTCTGCTCCGCGCTAGTCGCGAGTGGAGGAGGAGGCGGAGTACGACGTGGACGAGTAAGAAGTGGTTCCTCCGCTTTCGAGCTCGAGGTGAGGGGAAGGGCGAGCGGTTTCTGCCGCCGGCGGCGCGAGATTCCGGCACGGACGGGCAGTACCAGCCCCACGGCCCACTGCTATGTGATCTAGATAAACTGGTGTCCCTTTCGGACCCAGCCAGCCCGTAACTTTTGTGCCATTATTTAAGCCCACGAGGCGGCCCAGTCTGATCCTTTCCGTCCCCGTCCCTGCTGATTTCCTTCTCTCCTCCGATCCCCCGTCTCCGGCAGAGTTCGACAGCTCCCCTGCCGCCGGCCGCCGCCCGCCGCCGATTTCTCGGGTGGACTCCACGCAAGCGCAGCTCCATGGCGGGCAAGAAGAAGGCGGCCGTGGCGTCCAAGCAGCGCAAGCCGAAGCAGCGAGACGCAGTAAGGCTTCGATCGATGCTTCTGTTATCACTTCCGATAACGGATCGATTTCCCGTGGCCCGGAAGATTCAGATTACCTTTTCTTTTCCTCTCTCTCAGCAGGCGAAGAAGGTCGGGAAGAAGGCTGACATGTCGGAGTTCAGGGCGCAGCTGGACTCCATCGGGTTGAAGATAGTCGAGGTCACCGCGGACGGAAACTGCTTCTTCAGGTTCAGCGCCGTCTCCTTGTCTTGGATTTTGATCAACTCTTTTTGTTTTGTTCTTCTTGGGATAAGAGGGGCGATTTAGTAGTAGTACTGCTGCTGCTGTATGTATTAGTATCCTGTCTTTTGAGTTACATGACTACTCATCGTAGTCTGCAGGGCAATGGGGGACCAGCTCGAGGGCGACGAGGAACAGCACATGAAGTACCGGGAGATGGTTGTGCAGTACATCGTGGTATGCGGCGCTACAACTCTTTTTGTGTAGCTAGTTGCCTGTAAAATTGTAATGCCAGTTAGGACTTTCAGACTTAGACAGGATGCTGAACTGCTGATAGTACATACAGGCCTCGGACTGCTAAACTTTTAAATCCTTATATGTGCAACTTGTAGCAACACCGCGAGGAGTTTGAGCCGTTCATCGAGGATGAGGTGCCGTTTGATGAATACTGTGCCTCTATGATGAAGGATGGGACCTGGGCTGGCAATATGGAATTGCAAGCGGCTTCTCTTGTCACGAGCAGGAACATATGCATTCACATGGTAATTTTCAGTGCAAGCCTTCCTTCTGATTTTTTTTTATTTATAGATAGCATAAATAATGTACTATAACCATGTATAGCCCCATGACTGTTCTTCGATAGACATTGTCTTGGGTTACATTTATTTATGTACTGTAACATTTTATTGACATTTGTATTGTTGCTGTTTGTTTTTATAGCTTAACTCACCACGATGGTACATAAACAACTTTTCTGGTCGTGAAGCTAGCAACATGGTTCATTTGTAAGTTAGAATATTCTGTGCTATGTAATTATTATGTTAGTGTTGATGATAGTAGACATGGTTCTCACGGACCTTCAAATTTGATGTCAATGCAGATCGTATCATCACGGTGAGCACTACAATAGTGTCAGGCTGACTGAAGATCCATGCCAAGGACCTGCAATGCCAGTCATTATCAAGGTTTTTAACTGTGCAAATTCCTAAACAGTTCAGCTCTGTTATGTCCTGGAAGGACAATTGAATACTGTTATTTGGGACAACTGACTATGCTGTTGCTTATAGTGGTCTATTTATGTTTTTGTCATCATCTTACAGACAGATGCCAATGTAGCCAGCACAAGCAATAGCGCTCAAACAAAGGCAAAAGACCTAAAGAAATCTTCGAACAGATCAACCTATGATGATATATCAGTTAAACGGGTCATGGCTGGAACTGGATGTTCTGATGCTGGTGTAGCTGAACATGTACGAGTTGTATGATTATCACCATTTTTACATTGTATTTGTGCACTTGCTTTAGGTTGATTGTTGATGCCATGAGTAAATGATCATGCAGGTTTTGGGCGAATTGGATGGTGACGTTGAAGCTGCTATTGAGTACATGATAGCTGAGCGATTCACAGTTGGTTCTGATAATGTGGACATAGATCCTTATATTGACTTTGCGTGTAATGGTAAGCCTTTGAACTGCCCTGAAGTGACTAAATATCTCTCTGTTTTGCCAACAGTTTATTTTGTGCATGTTTTTATTGTGCTTTGCATAGTAATGCCCCATTTGTGAATCTTGAGTACTTGTAGAACACCATACTGGAATTGGGGTGACTTCTAGTAAATGTTATCCCCATGCTTACTGTAGACTTTGCTGTATAGACCTGATGACATTTAGTGTGAAATTTGTACTATTTTGGAGACCACCTTAGCTCCGTTTTCAGAGTCTACTTATGTTTCATTGTTCTTGGCTTCTTCCCGAAATGTGAACTGGTCCGCTTTCTGTTGGAAGCATGTGTCTCATTCACAAAGGTGTTAATTTTGTATATGACTGCTACGCACTAGGTAGCAGTCAGAACCTAGTTAAATTTGGTGATATAGCATGTATATGTTCTGGGTCCTCACTCTGTAGAATCATTTTGAAGATAAAACTGTCAACAGATTTGTGGGAAAGCTCAAGCATCCATGGTTTCTTGGCAAAATAGGCTACTTTTCTGGTTTTTATGCATTTCTTATTTGGTTCTAGTGGAATTGTGTTAGTTAACTTCCATATAATTGGTAGCAGTAGCAGAGCTTGCTAGGAAAACCTGGGCGGGCCAGCAGGCTTAAAGAAGACAAAAATAGGTTGTTACTGAGCTAAATTTACCGGTACGTAGGAAGAAAATCTACTAAGCTGGGCGGGCCATAGCCCGGTTTTGTTCCAACTAAGCTCCGCCACTGATTGGTACTATATCTGTACTAAGAGATGTATGCGATAAGGCTGCGGTATCCAGTGTAGACTTCTTTTTGGGTACAAAATTGCTGGTTCTGAATATAAATAGGTGATATCAAGGACAAGATGATTTAGTATAGACTTTGATAGATATTTAGGGAATTTAACGTCAACAATTTTTTCTTTCTATCTGAATTATCGTCCCAGTTGAACTAAGATATTGTTTTCAAAGTTTTCATGAACAATTTTGTTTGATCTGATAGTGTGGTAATAAGTATGAAGTTCGGTATGCTATTTTCACTAGCATCCAAGTCTTCCATTGGGATGTTCTGAATTCTTGAAAAACCCTATTGAGGAACAGTTGGATGCCAACTCATTCATTTGCTGGATGCTCATAGGCTTTATATTTCGCAGGAGATGAGCTTAGCACATCCCAAAATGGGTACCAAATAAATGAGCACAAGGAAGACGAAAGCTGTTCAAGTAAAGATGAAACAGTTGAAAAATCCAAAAATTCACAGGCTAAGAAGGTAACTGTCATGTAGACACCTCTTGACTGATGTTCCCACTGTTAAAGTGTGTCACACTGTTCCACTATGCTGACATTACAAAGGCGAATGATAACGAGAATTATCCCTTGTCTTCTGCACAGGAAAAGCCCAAAACCAAGGAGTGCTCTTGTGGGTCTGCAAAGAAGCACAAGGCTTCTTGCAGTTTAGCCATGGCTGTAGCGTCAAAAGAACCTCCACGGTATGCCTTTTGAATGTTCCTGTTCCTCTCTTAATTAGTATTTTAGCATATTCTTTGCTACTCGTGAGCTTCTTTCCTGTTGCTTCCATCACAAACATTCTTCATAAAAGTTTTTCTGATTAAACAGTACCGCAAATGTCCTTGCACGCAGCACGTTATTCTGTGTTCTATACAATTTATGAAATTCAAACAGTTCTTCAATCAAAGCAAAAAAAAACTCTTAGAGTAGTGTGAATATTTGTCTGTCAGGCACTCTTTAGGGAGCACATTTTGGTTGCTACACATTTACATCGATCAAAGTAACAAAGTCTCTCACTTTCTTGGCACAGCGTGGAAGTGCGATAAAGTATAAGCTGATAATGCCTTTTCTTATGTGCTTTACGCCTACCAGGAATAAAGGTGGCCAAGGGAAGGGCCAGAAAGGGAAGAAGCAAAAGAAGAAAGAACAAGCTGAAGCAGCGCCCGTCAAGGAACGCAAAGCTACGGCGCCTCTGCTGGATCTAGGAGCTCTCTGCATATGAACACCTCCTCAACGGTGGTCACAATCTGGTGTGTAGCAACCCCAGGCGTACGTTTTGAGGAGAGATGCCTGGCTTGCCTCGCTTGAACTGCTCGGTTCGTGTGAATGCCATTGCCGACTGACGGTTAGCTCCTGTTATTGCTGCGCGACTGGGAGGGACGATGATGGCGGCAGATTGGCGGGTTTTCATGGGGTGTTATATACAGCAATGATTTCTGTTACTGAAACCTCACTTGTGATCAATGCTATATAATGAGTTACCGGAAACACGTGTGGTTTCACAGAATTTTGGTATGGTTGCAAATTTTCATATGGCATTGGTATGGCTCCCCTGCGGCCCTGTGACCTCGTTGACGCAATCCCTGAAAAAAAATCACGGAAAGCGTAATGGAATAACTGTGAAAATAGAGTCCTTTTGAGCTTTTTTTTACCTGCATTTTAGACATGTCTGCTGCTGCTGCTGGTACACAATACAAGGGCGTTTGCTTAGCGAGTGCCGAGAGAGGTTGCTTGGCCAGGAAGTGGAGAAGGCACATGGGGACTAGGAAAATGGAGATCAGTCGACGTGATCCCACCACTAACTCGAAGCCAAATGCTTCTTGTTCTCCTTGAGTGAGTACCGTACCGTCTGGGTTCTGAAATGATTCTGAGGAGTATTATCTCTTGCTGCGAATAAAATGATTATTGATAAACGCCGGCCTAATTAAGGACTTTGCTCTAGAATACTATTATCTTTGTTTTATAATATAAGATATTTTAGCTTTGTCAAAGGAGTGTATCTACATATTTTCTAGTGTATAGGTTTAAAAAAAAGTCTTGATACATTTTCTTACAAAATTAAAATATCTTACATTATGAAAGGAGAGAGTACTATACCCTATCTAATTAAAGTACGGTCCTCTTATCCTGCCGCTGAAGAGGGGTCCTTTCATGGATGGATGTTATCATGTTATAATTAAGGAGTGCACTTTGACGGCATGTATTTTTTCTTCTCTTTTCTCTTTTGATTGAGACGGCAAATAGACATATGGGAATTAAGTCCTACTACTACTGGCAGGGCGTCTAATTAAATTTTGCTTTTTCCAAAACTATAACGTTTTAAGACACATAAGAATTAATTGTTAATTAATGTGGCTGTATGCAGAGGCGTGAATTAATTAGGTTTTCTTCCAACTTCTCTGCATGCAACGGATCCACATGCAACGGCCCACGCATGCAATCAATTGCCCACTATCTCCTATCCTTCCTCTCCTCCTTGACCGGTGCATGCGTCTTAAGCCCTCGCTAATTGGCCGGGAAGGTTGCCAATAACATTAAATCCGTTTAATTAGGCACGGCTATTAATTCACCTGCTAATTCTGCAACGTACTCCATAATATTTTTCAGCCAATGTGGTAACGCCTAGATTCATGAGAATTTTGTAAGGCCCTGCAAACCGTAAAGGAGGAATTAGCACTGCACTTTATCCAAGAGGACAAGTAGAAAAGTGGCCGGTTTCACTTAAAAAATGCTCACATGTTCCCTTCCTATCCAATGGCCACGAGCATGGGCACGATCCGGTGTAGTAGGAGGTAGAGTTTGGATATAGTTAAGCTAACGCGGAACACGAGCGAAAAGTGCTTTTACTAGATCGTCTTTTTTGAAAAAATTGAAGACTGCATTTTTTTTAAAAAAAATCTACTATTTCCTCCGATCCATATTAATTAACTTAGATTTGTTAAAATTTGGAAATAAATACTAATAGTGTCTAGATTTATTTAAATTTAGACAAATGTAAGGTAATTAATATGGGCTAGAGGGAGTACTACTTTTTTGGTCGGTAATGAAAGGGACTCTTTTTTGAAAAACACAATAAACTTGTAACACACGTAAACTTACACTCACACATATAAACACATACACATCTAAGGGGAGGAGGGGTCTTTTTTGAAGTACTAACTCATCAAAAATAAAATGTTTCTTTTGAGCCTTTGGAAAAAGCAACGTCACGACCCACACAGCCAAAGCGAAGATGCATGAAAACATATCAGGTTTTGATCAACTAGTATTTCCTTCGATTCATATTACTTGTCATTAAAATAAATAAATCTAAACATATTTTAGTGCTAGATACATTCATTTTAACTATAAGTAATATGGATTGAAGGAAGCAGCTGTTATCCTATCTTTGAGGCGGGCGACGTTTGATTGTGCCGCACGCAGAGTGGTTGATCGTTACACGTACGGTCGGTCGGTGGTGCTATGCACAAACCATGTAACGCGGGTATGTACGTGCCAATCCCATGAGCACTAGTAGAAAAGGGTCTATAGTCTCGGGTTGCAAGGATCTTTAGTCCTAGTTTTACATCCGGAACTGCGAAATCGGGACTAAAATCCCTTATGCCGGTTTGCTACAACCCAGGACTAAAGGATGTCACATGGCCGTTTTTTCAGCGCGGGGAACTAAGGACCTTTAGTCCCGGGTCATAATAAGACTAGAGATTTTTTTTCAAATTTTCGTTTATTTATTTTTAAAATTTTGTTTTTAAACTTTTGAATTGTTTGACTCGTTAATCTTGTCACTTGAAACATTTTTAACACTAACTATACTTAATCTTAGGTCAAATTATATTTATGATCAAACTTTCTGGTCGGTCACTCATCCTAGCACTATTCCATCCCAGCACACTTAACTTCTATGTTTCATCAGGATGTTCTTGCGCGAAGTCCATTTATACCTTGTTGTCAACACTACCATATCAATCCTATTAGCCCATATCAATATGTGATACATTTTTATTTTTTGAAATTACAAACAAATATTTAAGTAAACAACAATAAATAAGTAATAATAATATTTTAATCTAATGAAAGTAAAAAAACTAAATAAATTAATATTTTATTCATTTTTTGTCATTTATTCATTTAATATGGCATAAATAATATCTTTAAATCTGTAAATTGAAATTCGACAAATAATATATTCATTATTAACAGAAAATATGAGGAATTAAAATATGGCATAAAAAATTGCTAAATAAATTAATTTTTTAAAATAACTTTTTTTCCTTTTCAAATTTTAAAAATATAAAAGAATCAGAAAAATGTGAGGAATCCATTATTTATAATTTTTAAAACCTAAAAATGTGAGGAATCCAAATAAGGCTGTTGAAATCAAACTCAAATTTTTTCCACACATTTTGATAGGTTGTATTTTTTTTTTGACATAGTACGCAAAAGTTATAACAATTCTACGTTGTCCGCGTTCGCACCCTTTAGTTTCGGGCCGTATCACGACCTAAGACTACATGGTGTTGTCCACGCCCGTACACATTTAGTCCCGATCCGTATCACGATCCAGGACTAAAGGTCCGAAATAATTCAGGACTAGAGTTTTCACCGAGACTGGTGCTCATATTAGCCCCGACCCTAATAAATCGAGACTAGTGTCATATCCTAGTTTGAACCGAAACCCTTTTTCCATCAGTGGAGGCCATGATTTATTTGGCCGGCACGAGAAGACATGCGCCGGAAAGGCCTTGTGTAGCTGCAGGATCTGCGCGCACAGGCGTGCTATAGCAGACAGTGTAGGATACCTAGCTGTGAACGCAAGGAATGCGTGCGCCACCGGGACTGGAGCCGCACAGAACAGCCGCAGAGGTGCGCACTGCACGCACTATGGCATGTCCATGAATCAGAGGCACTTTTCTTAGAGGCACTTTTTTAAACTGCCTCTAATTGTATCTATTTGAGGCACTTCAAAAAATAGTGCCTCAAAATATGAGTTTTTAGTGGTAGTTTTAAAAGTATCACTAATAGTTTATCCTTTTGAGGCACTATTGATAGTGCCTCTAATGTTTTGAAAAATAGAGGCATAGTCCAGTGCCTCCATGCTAAACTATCAGTGGCACTTTGACCTGTGCCTCAAAAAGACATAACTTTTAGAGGCATTTTCTATGATAATGCCACTAAAAGTATATCAATTGAGGCACAATTAAAAGTGCCTCAATTGGTTATTATTTAGAGGCACTAAAATATGCCTCTAATAAATAACCAATTGTGACACTATTTGTTGTGTATCCAATAGACAGTTTTTTGACGCACATATGATAATGCCTCTAATAGTTGGCCCTTCAAAGCATTTTAAATATCTTAAATGGATGATCGTTTAAGTCACTGTTGGCAAAATGCCACAACACCCACACCCGATCGTCGCCAAGCCCCTGGCCCACCATCCCGCTCCCCTCCCCCCCCCCCCCCCTCCCCCGCGCGTACGAACAACGCGAACCCCCACCCCGACATTTTTTTCTCCTGGCCCCATCCTGTGTTCGCTCCCGCAATCCCTGCTCGCCTCCAGTCCTTCTAAAACGAGATCCTCTGACGTACCATTTTACATCCTACGGCAATATGTCAAATACTCGATGTGAGTCAGCCCAAAGTCCAAAGCCCATTTTAACGAACGAGAGAAGGAAAGTTGTGCTTCGTCTCATGAAATAAACCCAACATTCGGTTTGTGTTAAAAACAATTGATATTCAGCTTAGGTAAAAAATTGATATTCAGCTCAATTTGGATGCATATGTACTGTTCAATTTGCACATGGACAAAATTTACTTGAACAATCGTTAACCACTCGTTTACGTTTATTTATACCATTCAAGCAAACACAGAAACATTTTTGTTTACACTTTGTTTAGTTCTACGTATATGCAAGTAGAAACTGGAGTCAGTACATCACCACGGGATCGAGCGATAGGCCAACGGCTGGAAGCTACGTCAACCGACCAGATGTCGGGCTGTCCGTCTAACTCCATGAACGCCCACAGCTAGGCAAAAGCTGTTGGCGTATCGTCTACTAGGCTAAGGGTCGTCGGCGCACTTTTTTTAGTTTTCTTAGACATATACAAAAGTCGTCGGTGTAGCACAGTCGCACCATCAACGACATCTATCACGTGCCTCGCACCGAGGGTCGAGATATGCCGACGGCCGACTCGCACCGTTGGCCTAGCTGGGAGACGACGACAGCTAGGCTACGCCGCGGCTAGAAAGGTATGCGGACATGACCTAACCAGACGGCTAGATGTAGGATGATGGTATTTCGAGATACGCCAACGGAAAAAGCCACTCTGGGTGGATTTCCTCCAGTGCAAACGCACGATGTGCAGCGGCGTCGCACCTTCCGGGGAGATTTCAATCCGGAGGTGGCCAACGACAATTTGCCAGAGAGTAGCACCATCGACGACGACGACTCACACTAGGAGGACGACTAGGAGAAGGACGAGGTGGAAGTTAATCAGGAGTAGGTGAAGGTCAAGCAGGAGGTGGTGGCGGCCTAGGCCATTGTCGCACATACCCCGTCGCCGCTGCCGCAGATGCCTCCACCACCACCACACCAGCTGGTGCTATCGCCGCCACCGCACCCAGAATGGTTTTGGCCACAACCGGAGTTTATCGATCTCGCCCACGAGGAGAACAACCAGTAGGCCATCACCGATGTGGTGGTAGTTTAAATTTAGATGCTTTTTGTTCACTTTTTTATTTGAAGCTATTATTATTTTTTTGGCATTTTATGGCTCCTGTGTAAATTATTTTGTATGAATGAAATTTTAAGAAAAATATTTCTCCTCCATTGGGCATACCCATGAAAACAGGAGGACAAATCGTTCCGAACACGCTTTAACTACTTCCTCCGATCTATATTAATTGATTTTGATTTATCAAAATTTAGATGAACCTATATACTAAATAGTATCTAGATTCATTTAAATCTAGACAAATTTGAGTTAATTAATATGGATCAAATAAAAACGGACATATTTCGTGTCCTATTTAGGACAGGATTGTTGGAGACGGTAGTTTTTTTTATGTGAGATGGAGCACAGTTTTTCTTTTCTATTCTTGAAGTGGGCTTTGGGCCGTGTGTGTTTTGAGAGAATTTGAGCTGCTGCCATCGGATGCAAACGGATGGACTATGAACACCAAAGTCCCTCTGCAGTTTTTCACGAATATGTCAGCTCGTTCAGTCCTTCCGCGAGCACCCGCCCCGCCGCCAGATGCATCGCCGGCCGGCCGCCCCGTCCCCTTCTGCCGCCACCCACCTCCTCGCCAGCTCGGCCCCGCCCTCCGCGAACCGGCCCCGTCGTCGTCCTTCCCCCAGCCCGCGTGGCTTCGCCCTGCACGAACCCCGCCGCCAGGAGCTCCGCGCCTCCCGAGCCCGCCGCCGCGAACGCCGCCGCCTCCCTGGGCTTCCTCTACCGCGAGCGCCCCTCGCCGCTCGCCCGCCACGGTCGCCTCCCCTTCTCGTCTGCAAGCTCCGGCCGCCACCACCTCTTCGCCCCCAGCTAACCCTACTCCTCTAGGGTTTGATCACCGGCGCTGGCCCCATGCTAGCGCTTCCAGGTGGTCACCCCGGCGTCGTCTCCGACTATCTCTTCGTCTCCCTTTACTATGACCCGGAGCCCTAGCTCCCCCACCATGTGGTTGGGGTGCTGCTACTGCTGCCTACTTGGGCTGGTCGTGGCCTCCCTTTCGACGGCAAGGTATTAGGTCCGGCTGGCCTCCTCTTCTTCGACCCGGTAGCCGCTTCTACGGCTATTGCTAAGGTATGCCTTCCTTTTTGTGACCAAACCTCGAGCTGATGAACTCTAGCTCTAGTTGTAGGGTTAGGGTTTGGTTTAGGATTTAGGATTGGATGTGTAATTTTTGTTACTGGTTGCTAGTCTAGGTTTTAGTGATGACCACCTGTAGCACTTGGCTCATCTATTGATACTGGTGATGTATTATAATGTTACATGTGTTTCTATTCCGTTTTTTCTAACTCTTACAACTAATGGATTAGTTGGAGTATTATCCTCTCAGTATGAAATAATGGAGACATGGTGAATAATGTAATGGAGACATACATCTCATCATCTAAATAAAAGAACAATAGCTTTCTCATGTTTATTTTAGTCTCACTAGTGACTTGTGTAATTTTGGATTTGTTCTTAGGGAGCACTGCCGTGGTAGTGAGAAGATAATGAAAGAGTCCTCAGCTGATATTGTTGAAGCCAAACAGAAGAAAAAGAAAAGCAAGAAGGTAATAATTCTATGTATAAATAAACATTTGGGTGTGCAATTTCATTTGTTTTTTCAAAAGATAATTTATCTCATGGGTGTGTGCCAAAAGAAAGCACTGATCAACATGCATAAATACTCTATGGGAGTATGTACTGGTTATGTTATCTGTATTCAGTGACTGGGAATATCGTCAACGGTCTAAATGGATACAGTATTTAACTCTGTTTCCTTTCAGATTTTAGCAAGGTTTTTAACGTCAGTACATGCACGGTGGCCAGCACAATAGATTATTTTGGCAGATATCCAATAGGCAGATAGGAATGTTCAACGACTATTAGATTCAGTCTAATACTGTTGACTAGAGTTTACACATGAATTTGGTTTTTCATGTTTGTTGCCTGCATGTGTATTTGTGTCAAGAGGATCAGAATTACCGTTGACTAGATTTAGGCCCCGGGCATGGAGGAGTAATTTTGATCCTCTTGATACAAACTTTTTATATTGGTTTTTCCTGTGCAGCGGGAAGCATAGAGGGAATCTCAATTTCATGCGTTCCTCTTGATACTAACTATTCATATTGGATTCAGCCATGTTGTAGGGGAGGGAATAAATATGTTGTGGGACGAGAGTATGCAGGGGACGGTGATTCTCCATCGGTCACGCATTCATTTTTCCTATGTCATTTTTCCTGTCAGTTTACAATGCAAGTGCTTGTTTTCTTCCAATGTGTGTCAATACTCTTGTCAATACTAGTAGTGCTTGCAGTATTATTCAAATTTTAGTATATGCTCATGTCAATTTTAGTACGATAGTTAGCGAGTCACCTCGAACTTTATTTCCTGGTGCATCATCTCTAATTTCTCCTCCCGAATTACTACTACTATGGATTGTCCTCTACATTATCTAATGGTTAATTTCCTTAGAATACATATGTGGAAAAGGAAAATAATTGATTTCATGATAGATGAATGCTGAGGAAGATTTACCTGATTGTCAGAATCATAACAAATAGCTTATGTGTTTTGCTTCTCTCTGTCTCTCTGCAGATTTTCCTTTTCAATTCATTTTAGTGATTGACCTATGTGTTTTCATAAAAAAATCTGTTATATGACGATCTCCTATCTCACCCAATTTCAGAGATTGAAGATGATAAATATGGGTTCTGTCTACAGCTAGCTACTTACTTTCGAAGAGACTTGTTTGGAAGGTAACTCCCCTTTACATACAACCCATTTATCTATTTTTTATATCTTAGTGGTAGTTGGATTCAAATTTAGGACTTCCTATGCGCCTTAAGCAAGCTAGCTGGTAGAAGATAAACTGTGTAACTTTTTGTGCAAATGCCACATTTGTATTGAACAACAGATCAATCGGGTAGAGCATGGTATATTGAGTTGGCTACAGTATACTTCCAGTATTTATTTCAAGTGAATTCTCAGTTGATCATGAACCAAGTCGAGTGGTATATCGAATTGGCTACGTTATGCCCTTTTGATCTTCAAGTTGAGGGGCCTTTTTTCTTCACAGCGTGGTAGTACTGTAAAGCAGCGCACTGTAAGGTGTCTTTCAGAATAGTAGTATCTAGAAAATACTCAAACATGTTGTTGAGCAGCTCTAAAAACTTGTTAATGTTATATACAGGTCAGTATATCATTCGAGTATCACGTGAATTCTAAAAGTGTTTGCTCAGTAGTAGTAACACGTCATCGTTGATGGATTCACTTGTTTCGGTTTTTGTGTTTATTCAAGTCATCAGTGTATCTGATATTCATAGCTTTACATGTTGATTAAACAGGTAGACAATTTTTTAAAGGAACCACAAATTGAAAGGGAGCTCATGTTTATAAAGCTACATCCATAAAAGTGCCTCGAGGTAGAAAGTTTGTATGTGCATTGCAGTGATGATATTTGGAGATTTTAATTTACATATTTAAATTGGACTAGATGTGAGGTTAGAGGTTTACTCTTTGCTTATTTCTCTACTTATACCTAACCAAATTTGGGATTAAAGAAGTCTCGAGAACCGGCAAGTTTATACTTATTTAGAAAATATTAGTAGCTTATTCTGCTTTTGCTTTTTACTAGATATAATGGTCCTTATTAATGTAATAGATAGTTTTGCGGCGTGAGTAAATGTGACAAATGGATCCCTTTTGGAGGTTCTCTGCAGAATGATATCCTGATCTTGATTAGCATATTGGTTCCCATTAGTCACCTAAAGTAACTATGTCCATATTTACTTCCATTCTTTCCATCTAAAACAACCTCTAATGAAATGTCTGAGTAAGGTGGTTGATGTTTTGTCTGCCTTCTGAGTAAGGTGGCCTGATCTATCATTGTAAATCCATATATGTTAGTCTTATTGAGATGCTTTTCTTCCCATTAGTTTAGCTTTGAATTTACTGGTCATTCTTATATACAGTATATTACTCGAAATTTGTTCATAGTATACTAGATAGTGACTTGTGAGCTAAGTTGTTTTATGTATGGGACCAGTGGTTTTGTAGGTACATATGATGTTCCCCACTTCATCAAGACATTGAAATATGATGTTCGAATTGTTTGAAATATAGTTTCAATTCAAGAAGTCAGTTTGAAATATAGTTGTTTCTCCAAGATACCTACTTACTGTATATGCAATGTTTGATATCCACACATTCATATTGAATGATGTTCTCAGCTTATCCTAATATTCCCAGCTTATCCTGTTTGGTACTCTTGCTCTTTTGCAGGGGTTGGGGTTTGTGCTACTGCAGCCGAATTCTGGAGGCTTTATCCCTGGGGTAGCTGAATCGGTTTCTGCAGTTTCGTGTGTCATGTAGCCAGTGGATGCTTCATCTCTAGATTTTCGGCGGCATTCCCTTCTGTTTGTAGCTGTCCTGGTATGTCCTATACCCCTTCCCTCACTTTTCCTCCATACCAACCCCTTATGCTAGCATCTAGCCTGGTTCAAATCCAGTTGAATTGGTGTTGATTGGGAGAACAGTCATCATGTTGGTTGGTTTGGATCATTTCAAAGGTCAAGGTCCAGATCATGTTATGTTGTTGTTTGGATAATTTCACGTGTTCATCATAGAAGACATTATTCTGTTTTTGTGATAGTTATAGAGTTCCTTGTTAGATTAGGTGTGTAATTGGAGATACACTATACTAGTGTCCTGGACATAGAGATGTAACTTTGGAACCTTTAGGTGTGTAACCTTGTTAGTGAATGTATTGACTTATCATCATAAATTTTACCCTTATGCTGTTGGCTAGATACAAGAAAATCTTTCAACAGACGAATCTGACCAAGACTGAACAGTAATTCTCTGTACACCTCATATAGTTGCTTCCCATGCCCTTCTTTTGCAGCCAGTGAATGGATTGACTTTTTTTTTAAAAGAACCCTTTCATCCCAGCAGCTAGTGAATGGATTGACATCAGTCGTCGGCTCAAGACCTGTCAAGTGTGCCCTCTAGGTTTGTGGCACTGTCGACTCCCACAATATCGTTGATACTTGATACTTGCTACTAGTATCTTTGTTACTTGATACTTGCTAGTATCTTTGTTACTTGATACTTCTTGATGTATTCTTCTGACGTTCCAATTTGCATTGCAGACAACAAGTGAGAGTTCCACAAGTTTGGTAACAAGCAAAGTGACTTCATCGTTTTTGTACTTCAATGCTAGTAGTGATAGATAGAGAGAATCCATTTGTAATTGCTCTCATTTAATTGTGATTCATTGGTGTCATAGTTGCTGGTTCATTTGATCATTGCGCCGTTGGGAATTTATTGTGATATTAATTGGTGTATTATTTGAATCCAAATTACTGTAATAAGATGGTGTGTTTGCAGTTCCTGAGATATGTCACTGTAATAATAACTACTGCCATTTTAACCTGAATATTATTGTGAGATGTGCCTTAAAAAGTCAACTATGAGTCATAGTGCCTCAAATGGTTGGTTTTTAGAGGCACTAGTCATAGTGCCTCAAATGGTTGGTTTTTAGAGGCACTGGTCATAGTGCCTCAAATGGTTGGGTTTTAGAGGCACTAGTGATAGTGCCTCAAAAAGTTGGGTTTTAGAGGCACTAGTCATAGTGCCTCAAAAAGTTGGGTTTTAGAGGCACTATTGATAGTGCCTCAAAAAGTTGGTTTTTAGAGGCACTAGTCATAGTGCCTCAATTGGCTAGGATTTAGAGGCATTAGTCATAGTGCCTCAATTAACTATGATTTAGAGACATTTTTTAAAACTGCCTTAAAAAACTTTTACCTACACGACCGTTCCCGGCGCTTTTTTTAGTGCCTCAAAAACTCAATTGTGACACTAATTTGACTATTGGAGGCACTTTAGAGTGCCTCTGAATACTGTACCTGCCATAGTGACGCCGGCGGAGCGGGAAAGCGAGATCATCAGGCAGCTAAATTAATTAACCTTGTAGTAGGTCGGTTCGGAGGGCAAACCCCAGGACCGCGCAAAGGGTAACGATAATTTTTCTTTTGTGACATGAAAGGGCCTATGATCTGCATGGTATTGGTATGGAGTCTGCAGAGCGCACCCCCCAATTCCCCCCATGGCGGTGCTGGGTGCGACGAGACAAAATTACATCGCGTGGCCGGTTAATGTTTTAGTCCAATCCGAACCTGCATGCATGGGGGATGCTACTTGATCATCGCATCTTTCCTACATAAGAGCATCCCTAGCAGGCGTCCTTTGCAGGCTGAAAATCTCGTATCGAGCCCGCGCGCTATCATGTTTGAGCGCTGTAAAATCGCGCGACCTTCGTCGGAAGCGCTAAAATGCAGCGCACGCTGTTTCGGCGAATTTTATGTCTTCGCCAGGCGCTGCAAAATACAGCGCGCGCTACAGGCGCAAATCAAAAACACAATTGCAACCAGAAGATCAAAATTGACCAAAAAATTCATGCATAAATGACTCTAAAAATCCTCCAACCACGTAAATGACATAGTTCAAGCACAAATGATATGGTTCAAATACAAATTTTAGACTTGTTGGGCATCTTCATCGGAGTCTTGGTTGGCGCCCGTCGAGGAGCTGGTGGAGGCGGAGCGGAGGTGGGAGGCGCTTGCGGGACCGCTGCAGCCTGCGCGCGACGAGCCGCGGTGCTCTTTCCCCTCGGTGGAGGCCCGATGGGCGGCAGCGCTGTGCCGTTGCTTGTTCGCGGCGGCACGAAGAGGGCGCGAGTGGCGGCCGACCCCAAGGTGATGCCACCGCTAGGGTTTGGCGCGGTCGCTGACGGGATTGTGCCGGCGCCGGCGGCGGGCGGGACGGAGTAGAGAGGGGCGGGAGGGGTGCCGGAGGAGCCTTCCATCGCCGTAGTTGCGCCGGAGGCCGCACGGAGGAGAAGGCGGAGGGGCGAGGTCACACGCGCTCGGGGATTTTCCGAGCGGTTGGTTCTTCTCGCGCGTCGTCGGCGATAGCACGCGCCGAAAATTTTACAGCAGGCGGTATTTTAGCACATTTGCTGGAGGAGATTTGCCGCACGCGCGTGATAAAAAACAGTTATTTTAACGCTGCGCTATTTTGATGACTTTGGTGAACATGCTCGAAGTATTTTTCTTTACCGTGTCAAGCATGTCGGTATAGTCGGGATGCACGTGCTGCTCGATCGTCCATGCATGTGCTACTAGGATTTTTTTTAGAGGAATCTGTAGGAGATGGCGTGTCCCGTTTCAACAGGAGGGAGGGATGTTCAAGTGGGCAAGGAAACGGTGGCCCGCCCTGCACGTTCCCGGCCGGACGTCCGTCCATGTCTCCCGGTCCCCGAGGAGCTAGTAGAGTGGGTGGGGTTTATCGAGGCGAGGCCGCAACTACCGGGCGGCGGTCACCCCGATCAGACCACCGTCCGTATGCACCGTTGCACGCACGCACGTCACCGCGAGATTCCAACTTCTTCCAACCATATTTATCGCGGACCAGAATCAGCCGCAGCGAAGCACCGTTCCCCCTCCTCGCCGCGAGAAAGAACGTTCACGGGCGCGCACGGGCACGTCACCGCGCGGTGACCCAAACTCCCAACCAACTTGGCCGGCCGGGGCAGCCAGCCGCACCGCGCATCTGCATATTCCTTTCCTGTTAAGCAAAAAAAAGTTCGCTGACGACGAAGGCTCGTCCCTCCTCGGTTCCCCTTATAGATCCCGTGGGGCCTGACCGCCTGAGCTGCCCCCTCCCTTGCCGACGTCCGCAGGCAGGCGGCCGCTCCTCGTTCTTGACGGCTTTTCTGTCGCCGGAGCAGCCTAGTTCAGCTCTCCTCTCGTACGCCACGCACGCACGGCATGACCGGTCCATGCGGCCGGGCGGGCGGGGACCCAGCTTCGACGCAGCATCCTGCTCTCGTCTGATGCTCACCTGCATTTTTGCTACTACTACCCCAAATACTCCAGTTTGATGATGCTCACCTCAACTTGGAAGAAAAAGAGATGGACTTCCACGTTGTATACTACCACCTTCAAGTGTCTATATATATGACTACGTACATATAAATGTTCTCTCATCTCTATTAATGGAATGGAGTAAATTTCATATTTTACCCTCTAGTTTGATTTTTTTGACAATAATTACCCCCATTTAACAGAAATTCTACCTGATTATCCCATTTAGAGAAATTTGTGCCACTTTTTACCATATTTAAACTAGTAATATACACTTTTTGTTAAGTGGGATTTGGTCGACGGTCGTCATGTCCACACCTCACACATTGTTCTGGACTACCTTTTCCCACAGCTATCAACCCCTCATATTCCTTGCTCCGGTAGTGCCAGCATCACATGCACCGCGGCTTTTCTGGCGGTGGCCTGGCATGTGTGCAAGGATCTCGAGTCGTTCGTTTTTTTAGCATTCTATAATTGCTCCTACTTCGATTTGCTAATACAGTACACGCGAAGAAGGAGCTAGCGAGTGCAATGCTAAATTAGTCCTCTCCCCTTCCTCCCCGTCTGTTCCTAGAGTCCCCCTCTTCTGAGCGCTGTCCGTGAGGGCCCGGGCCGATCCCGAGCTGTCTTCGCCGGCGGCGCCGGTCGGAGATGGCGGAGGAGAGGCACCGGTGTTGTAGGTAGGAATAGTTTTAGGGTTTTCGGCTGTATGTCGGTAGTTTGGAGTAGGGCGTCGGATTTCTTCGGCCAGATCCGACGCATCTGGTGGTGGTGCTGGCTCTCGCTGCTGCTTCGATGGTTGGAGCAGGGATTGAGCTCCGCTGCTGCAGAGATCTCCGTCAATAAGGTCGTCTCTTCCTTCACCCTTATCTGGTCCCCCGCTTCTCTGCGTCCTCTCTTGCTGGCCGGCCGTGGCGGCGAGGGGGAGGGAGGTTGCAGAGGTGGCGTGGCTAGTCTGGGTGTGAGGTGGGGGTCCTTCTCCGTCCTGGTGCTGCTTCTCGACGCCAGACGGTCGCAGTCTTCTCTCGCTGCTAGGTCACCAAGGTGGTGGTCTGTGGATTTGGAGTGGACGGTGAGCCTCCTGCCAAATAAGAGCAGTTTCATATATCAGATCTGAGGAGATGGTGGGTGGTGGTGGCTCCTGGCCGGCCGTGGAGCTCTGAGGGGAGGGCTCGGCTTCATCGAGCGGCGGCAATGGATCATGGCTAGTCGAAGACGCTTCTCGATGGATATTCTTCTCCTCCTAGGCGCTATGGTGGCGTGTAGAAGAAAGGGGTCTCCATGGAGTAGCGGCGGAAGCTGGCCTTGGAGAAGTGAAGCCACTTTCTGCTGCAGATCCAAATCGGAAGCTTGGTGCCAGCCGATTATCTTGGCCATGTTGAGGCCTTTGACCTCGCCGGCGTGCTCCGGCTTTTCTTCAACCTCCGTCGTGAGGCCCAGTAGTTGCAGAGTCGGGATGGGAGTAGGACTGATTGCTTTCTATTGCTTCTTTTTAGGATCCTTGTTGTAAAGTGTAAGGCCTTATTTTCATTTTCCTTTTCTCTAGGGGCCTGCATGAATATTTGTATCCCTACCATTTTGGTTTATTGAAAGGCTTCCAGCCCCTTCAGGGGCTCTCCTGTTAAAAAAAAGCGAGTGCAATGCTTGTACGTGTTAGTCAGGGCCGGCCCGTTGGGGGGACCGGAAGGGCAGCCGCCCCGGGCCCAAAAATTTGGGGAGTCCTCCCCAGATATGTGTTGCATATAAAGGCTATAATAGATCTTAGAAAAAGATAAAAAGTAACAGATTTGAGTTTTTTATTGGGCTAGATTAGGTCCTCTACTTTGCTAAACATACACATACGTTTCACATTTGGAGTACATCACGGCATCACGTAACTAACCTGCGATTAGATTAGCTATCCTTTTTGATCGTATCGTACGAAGGCACGCCACGCCCCGGTTCCTGCCTCGACCCCGACTGAACGCTACGCTACCAATCGTAGGAAGGCCTACACGCGGCAAGCAGCAAGCCGCCGCATGTCAGCCGATCGTCGCCTATCGCCTCGCCCCCTCGCCCTCTCTCTATCTGTGACATGTCTCTTGTCTCACTTGGTCGTTCAGCGTCTGCAGGTCCGAATTCTGAATTTATGATCTCAGTCTTTTGCAGTCTAACGTTGCCTCTAATTTTTGTTGTGTTCTTCTATATATTTTTAGTATGGTTAATTGGTTATGGCACCTTATTCGGTGTTAAGAAAAGTAAAAAGAGGAAGGAAGAGCAGAAGTTGATTGACTAACAGAGAGGATCCCTTCATAAATTTTTAAAGAGTAACACGAGCACTTTGAGGAATCCAGTTGAGTTAGCACTACTTCCTCCGTGTCGGTTTACAAGTCATTCATGTGTATGTAGGTTATCAATTTAACCTAAATAATATAAAAATTATATCATTGAAAAATACAAAGTCTAAAGTTTTTGACGATATACATTTTATAATATATACCTCATGCTAAGGTGCTCAATTTGGCGATATAGATGTACGCGCAAGACTTGTAAACCGAAACGGAGGTAGTAGTTCTTGTTGAGGAACATAGTAATATTGATCTAGAGGATGAGATCGGTACAGAAAAGAACGATGACATCAACGCGGGTAATAACAATGTAAGTGATTATAATATCGCATTTGATTCATCTCCTAAAAAATCTGCTAGTGTTGATGAGGAACCAATTAGTGTGGTTATTTATGATCCGGCATCGAGAAGAAGTTATTGGACGAGATTGATATTGATTTTATTATCACTGACTTCGCTTCTAGGACTACATGGAGAAATTCTGAAGGTGATATGTAAACATTGTCATTTTTATATGAATATTGCAAATGGATATACTTGAAGTATTTATTCTTCATCATTTCATTCTTGTATATAAAAAGAATTAGGAAGGGGCCCAAAATTTTAGTTTCGCCCTGGGCCCCTGAAATCTCAGGACCGGCCCTGGTGTTAGTACTAGTAGAAGAACTTCGTAGGAGAACGGCAAGTCGGCAAACGTGTAGATCGATGAGGAAGACAACAACGTATGGCATGGTTGTAGCTGCTAGATGGCGGAAACTTTCCTGCCGGTGTTAACACAAGCGAGATGGCGGCGCACGCATACTAGAATGAGCTTTTTTATTCGTCAATGGATGGACAGGAGCACCATGCATGTTAGCGTTGTGATGGTAGTGAAACTACTGATGGGGCGATGATATTGTTAAGGGATAGCGCCACGATGCCAGCGGGAGAGGAAATGAGGACTTCCTGGCGAAGAATAGTGCGGCGAGAGGGAGCATATGTGATATATAGCAGCTTAAAATTTTAAATGGGGCAAAAAGTGGCACAAGTTTAGCTAAATGGGGTAAACAAGAAGAATTTTTGTTAAATGGGGTAATTCTTGTCAAAAAAATTCAACATAGAGGATAATGTCCCTATTTTCAGATTTTGTGTGATCCATGAGTTGTACCCCTACTACTAAAATAAACTGAAATAATACAATAAAACGGCCGTATATACATCAACGATTCACGGGCTGGGGCTTCACCTCATCGGAGATAATACTCTCTATATACCTAACCAGATGTTGCAGATTTTCTAGATTCCCATGTTATCTAGACACTAGTACTATACACTAAAAAAATGTCCAAGTGTACGCAAACTCCTTCTCCCAAGCATTTTAGTACGTTAGGATTTAGGAATACATTTTCGTTGTCACGAGCCAAAACGACATTTACAGTGGGATCAGCCTTCTCCGTGGGGATCATGTCAAATTATACAGTTGGATTAGGGGACACGCGGTCGAAATGGAAGTGTTCAGTAGAGTATAATATGGTCAAATTTTTTTAAACGAGACAATTTTCATTTGGTAACTTATATTTGGATATTGAATTGGATGCATCAGTCAGACTATCGAAAAGTGTCATTCGATGGAGAAGGACTAACAACGGTATATTTTGTCGACGGCAGCAGGGCGAATCATTATTTTTCTCAAGAAGATAAAAACATGGACGTGAAATTTTTGTTTTGATGGTTGAGTTATGGGAATTAATGATCGATTGGTTTCTAGGCTAATTTAAGTTACTATACGATTTCTAGATTTATGCTCATTCTCCGATTGTCAGCATTCTTAGTGGGGATCATGTCAAATTATGCAGTTGGATACACACCCGTCGAAATGAAAGTGTTGAGTAGAGTACAGTATGGTCATTTTTTTTAAACGAGACAATTTTCATTTGGTAACATACATTTGGATATTGAATTGGATGCATCAGTCAGACTATCGAAAAGTACCATTCAATGGGGAAGGACTAACCATATATTTTGTCGACAACACGGCGAATCATTATTTTCTCAAAAAAGAAGAAAACATGGACGGTGAACTTTTTGTTTGATTGTTGAGTTATGGGAATTAATGATCGATTCGTTTCTAGGCTGATTTAAGGACTACTATGTGATTTCTAGATTTATGCTCATTCTCCGATTGTGATTTACACCGTAAATAATGTAATTAACAGCGATCGTGTATTGTGTTTATACATTTTTCGCATGAGTCGAAAAGAAATGACCTGTTATGATTACTATATTAGCACTAGAGACTGAAAGTGGAATGCTGATTTGCAGCATACCCAAGCACCGCTGCTAGTATTTTTTTTGAAAATTTTGAAAAGTGTGCCATTGAGTTTCAAGAAACCACAACTTTTTTTATGGATACAAGAACTGCCCTGGATATTCGTGCGGAGTTTCGGTAGATATTTCATTGTATTTTTCACTACGAAAAATCAAATCTGAAATTTGTGGCCGAACAAAATGTCCCATTTTTGTTAGGATTTGTCTTTTTGTGTATCCCTGAAATTTCTTTCGTATCTTCGAAATGGGCATATGTATGGTCGTATTTGTTTTTCTGATTTGTTACATGTTTTTCGATTTTTCTTATTTTGTTTGAAAAATAGGTGCTCGGGTGGTGCCGGACTTGAATCTTGTAGCTTTGCTTTGGTTCACAGTACGATTGGCGTGCCATCATCCAACAACGTTCACGTATCGTAGGACGTATTTTTTTGCTAGCAAAAAAGAAATACTGTATGAGTCCTTTGTTGCGATTCTCCTGTAGTCCTGTTCGTGTTGGAGCTGTCCAGTGGGAAGTTTGTACTGTAAGAATTTTGCAGCGCTCATGTAAATCTTTTTCTTTTCTTTTGCTAGAGGTAAAATAGATGACAGCCGTGTGGAGATCTCCCGCGTCCACGCTTGATCTCACGGCCTTGGTTGACCATGGTGACGTGTCTTAATAAATCACATTGACACCAAATAATAATCGTGCTCTAATGGCCGTGGATCAGAGTCCTTGCCCGATCCGACCAACATAATTTAGAGCAGACAGATCGTGCTTAGTCAGGATTAGTATACTTAGCTTAAACAAACGATTAGAATTTTAACCGACCAAGATTAAGAACCACAAAAAAAAAAAGATTAAGAACCACAAACCGCACCTGCCTTCCTACCAGACTCGAACCCATCCAGGACTCCTCCCCCAAAACCGACCGACGGCGTCTATAAAACCCGACCCGCACCCAAAGCCCAAACCAACCAACCCAACCCATCGGAAAAAAGAAGAAGAAAAAACTCGAAAAAGCTCTCGACCCCCTCTCGAGAGCGACGCCCGTCTCCTCCACGTCGCCGTTCCCCACCGCCGCCGCCATGGCGCGCGCCTTCTCCGCCCTGCTGCTCCTCGTCCTCCTCGCCGTCTCCGGCCTCGCCTCGGCCGCCCCGGACATGTCGATCATCGCCTACAACGAGGAGCACGGCACGCGCGGGCTGGAGCGCACCGAGGCGGAGGCCCGGGCCATCTACGACCGCTGGCTGGCCGAGAACCGCGGCGGCTCCAACCCCAACCCCAACTCGAACGCGCTCGTCGACCGCTTCCGCGTCTTCTGGGACAACCTACGCTTCGTCGACGCCCACAACGCGCGCGCCGCGGCGGGCCAGGAGGGGTTCCGGCTGGGGATGAACCGGTTCGCGGATCTCACCAACGCCGAGTTCCGGGCCGCCTTCCTCGGCGTCAAGGGCGCCGCAGAGAGGATGAACAGGGCGGGGCGGGTCGTGGGCGAGAGGTACCGCCACGACGGGGTCGAGGAGCTCCCCGAGGCCGTCGACTGGAGGGAGAAGGGCGCCGTCGCCCCCGTCAAGAACCAGGGCCAGTGCGGTGAGTAGTCTCTCCTCCTCCTTCCTCTATACCTAGATTGGATGCGATGCACCGTCCGGTTAACGGTAATCTCGGATCTAAGTGCCTACCGCCGTTCTCCCCGATCCCAAATCGATGTGGTGCAGCCTAAAAAAAAATCATGTAGGATTAGATAGTTTTACAGTTTAATCGCTTACGAAGGTGCTTGTTTTCTTCATACTACTACTTTGCTTACCAAGGAAGCAATGGCTGACTTGATGAGGAATTAATGGCTGGCGATTCGTTGGAGTTGCCTTGCGCTGGGTGGTTTCCTTATTTCCGGAACCGAAGCTTAGCTCAAAACCTATTTTTCTGAATTGTGGCCGCCTTTTTGGGGGTAATATTTTTTGTCTGTTCCTTGCAATTTAAATTGTTGTATTCGGTGCATCTGTCAGTCAAGTGCGGCTGACTGGTTGATCATCGTGACTTAATAAAACCATCGAAAACTACTTAGGGCATTAGCTAGATCTGGCAATGTTGCATTGTAGTAACTATTTTATTCTTTTAGCAACTATTTTAAGTCTTGTAGCACAACTGGCGGCTGTAGAGCTTGGTTTGTATGGTGATTATGGTGTTAGTTAGCCGCACAAGGTTGCTGTTCTAACTTCTAAGGCTCCTTGATATTTGACCATGAGGGAAAAAAACAGAGGATACAAACCAACATCTTGACAGGAAATTGATAATATTATTAAATTGTTTTGGGTTTGGTGCACCCTTTGTTTGCTACCTTTAGCACCTACAGATGATAAGTGAGCATGGCCCTAATTTGTGAAGTTAGTGTGCTTGTAATTGTGGTACTCTCTGGTGAGATAAGTTATTTTGATGTTAACTGAAGCACTATTTGACCCCTCCTTGTAATGGTCGTGTGCAGGAAGCTGCTGGGCTTTTTCCGCAATCAGCACAGTAGAAAGCATCAACCAGCTTGTCACTGGTGAGCTGGTCACATTATCTGAGCAGGAGCTTGTGGAGTGTGACACCAATGGGCAGAGCAGTGGCTGCAATGGGGGGCTTATGGATGACGCCTTTGAATTCATCATGAAGAACGGTGGCATCGATACTGAAGATGACTACCCTTACAAGGCCTTGGACGGCAGATGTGATATCAACAGGGTACTTGTTTACTTCCTTCATAGTCTCTGCATCCAGATGATTCTTGTTGCTGATGTTCCAATTTGTTTGTTTTCTCTGATCCTTGCAGCGTAACGCAAAGGTGGTGAGCATTGATGGCTTTGAAGATGTCCCTGAAAATGACGAGAAATCGCTGCAGAAGGCGGTTGCTCACCAGCCCGTGAGTGTTGCCATTGAAGCTGGTGGCCGGGAGTTTCAGCTGTATCATTCTGTAAGTGAACTTTCTGCAGCAAGTAGCTTACCTTTATCCAACGTTTAGGTCATTCTAGTGGTAACTGTTCCCTTTGATCAATATTACAGGGTGTCTTCAGTGGAAGGTGTGGCACACAGCTTGACCATGGTGTTGTTGCTGTTGGCTATGGCACTGAGAATGGCAAGGACTACTGGATCGTCCGCAACTCATGGGGCCCGAACTGGGGAGAGGCTGGGTACCTCCGCATGGAGCGCAACATCAACGTGACCACTGGGAAGTGCGGGATAGCCATGATGTCATCGTACCCCACCAAGAAGGGCGCTAACCCGCCCAAGCCATCTCCGACACCCCCCACACCACCGACACCGCCTCCCCCGGTCGCCCCTGACCACGTCTGCGACGAGACCCAGTCATGCCCGGCGGGGAGCACCTGCTGCTGTGCATTTGGCTTCAGGAACCACTGCCTGTTATGGGGCTGCTGCCCGGTCGAAGGCGCCACATGCTGCAAGGATCATGCCAGCTGCTGCCCATCGGACTACCCGGTCTGCAACATCAGGGCTGGAACTTGCTCAGTGGTAATCACTTCTCCTTTCTGTTTTTATTCTTTCTGCAGCATTGAGTATTCAGTTCATGTAAGGTAGACAGTTTTCAAAAGCCACGCCATATGCATGACAAAACTGACCGAGGGCTATATGCTGTCATGCTTTTGTTGACATACACAGTAGATATTATTAGGCTTTACTTCTGCATAAGGTGACCATAACAGATCTGACTGACCTGTTTTGTTTGGATTGAGCAGAGCAAGGACAGCCCGCTGACCGTGAAGGCCTTGAAGCGCACCCTCGCTAAGCGGATCACCGCATGAACTCGTCGAGACGGCGGTGAATAGAAGGATGCGGCTGCGTGGAGCTTTTCTGCCTCTGTGCACCCAGACCTTTGTTCAAAATTTGAACCAGACATGGCTTTTGTAGAGTTGGTTCTTAAAAGTTCAGTAGTACTGCTTGATTTATCCTAGTAGATGAAGTCATTGTACATATCTCGCTTCTATTTGTACTTTCCTATGTTCTCAAGAATATTCAGTCAAGCTAATTGGTGATTATCCGTGCTCTTCTGGATTGTTAACATGCATGCCGATGATAAATCTGTGGATGCAACCTGTGTGTTTCGAACCAGTTGATGTAGTTACAGACATTACGCTGTGTGTTTAGTTCAGAATGTTGTCTAACCTAACCCCGCTGTGTGTTTAGTTCAGAATGTTGTCTAACCCCGAGTCAAATGCATCTTAGTTCCTCAATCGAACAGTCAACTACGCCTATGCCCTAACTCCACCCAAAGGGCTTTGCTTGCACATTCTGCTGGTGGTAAATTGTCCAATTTCATCCAAAGCCTTCATCCATACATGGAGGCACGGTGTCGAAAGCGCCGTTTGAGACCGACCGAGAGGTGGCCTACAAGGGAATAAGCTCAGGGTTTACAGGGAGAGCCTTGGATGGTTACTGTTAGGATTTAATTAATAGGTTAATTAAAGGGATAATCCTCCCTCTTTCAATTCTCTGTCGGTTGGTTTGTCAACCGACACAACTCTTCCTCACACCCCTTCGAACGGATGTGACCCTTGTTGGTGTCCCTTCCCCTTGTATATAAGCTGTGAATCATCAATGGAACAATACAGTTGAATCATTTTGCTTGTCTCTCTCGTTTGTCTCTCGCTTCTACTTCTATCACGTTATCAGCATGGTCATCCATCTGAGCGTTTTTGACTCCTTCCTATCGAGAACTAAGAACAGAGAGTGTTGGCCTCCATCGCTGCAGGCATCGAAGGCCATTGATATTCAATATCGGAAGAATAGTACAGACATGAAAAGGCAGATCGAAACAAGGTGCGCCTTTCCCAATTTCGTTCATGTACACAACAAGTGCTACCAGGAATTAGTACCTTTGTCCTTTGAAACTGGATATGGCGGCGTTCGAAGCGTGCGCGTCTAGGAACGCGACATGCTCGCCTCCGTCGTCCTTGGCTAGGCTAGCCGACCCACCGCTCCACGCGGACGAACTGCTTGCGTCGCCATCGACCGTGCGTCGCCTGTCCGTGAACGAGATTGCTGCCGGACCGCCCGGCCGTGGACGCCGTTGCGCGCCTGGCCGTGGAAGTTGTCGCCGCCGTGCGGCCTGGCCATGGACGTGGTCACTGTTGTGCCGCCACTGTCCACGACCCCACCCCTTAACCGTCGCTGAGCCGCGCCTGTCGTCTCCGACCCCCATGGTCGTTGAGGTCGGCACTGGCGTGCCGCTCCTGATGCTATCGTCGGAGGCGCACCCCATAGACACGCCTCGCGTGCATGTGCGTGAGGGCGCCTCGCGTGCCCGGCTAGCATCCTTGCGGTGCGCCGACGCTAGTGGCCGGCGCGCTACTGACCCAACGTGGCGACGGCCGTGCCCGCAGCCTACCGGTGTGGACATAGACGATGAGGACATGGCCGCGCCGCTGCCATCTCCGACCCCCGCGGTCGTCAAGGTCATAGACGGTGACGCGGTCTTCGATGCCGTCACGCTGTCGTGCCCCCACATCGTCAACTCCGGTTGTCGAGGACGACGACATACCGCCAGGGTATCTGCCCGTGCGCGCGCACGGCTCGCCCGCCCACAGCACCCCTGCCGCACCTTCATCTTCGCCGCCTCTAGGCCGTCGGCCTCCCGCTGAGCCCGCCGTCTGGTGGCGGTGCCGGCCGGTCCGGCACCTGGAGCCCGGCCGCGTTTGGGTTCGCGAATGGCGTCTCCAACGACGTCGCCTCGGAGACCCGGCTCCATGGGGGATTTTCCGGCGAGGACGAGTGCCACGGGGGACCAGGGGGAGCGGGGATGCCCCGCGTGGTGGCTGCTGCTATTTCGATGGAGGAATTGGGGATCGATTTCGCTAGGATCGTATCCTTATCCTCTTGTACAAGCGGGTCTGCTCCTGATTGGGCTAAATGCTATGGCCCAATTGCATGCGGCTAGGCCATCAAGCGACTGATCTAGTTATAATAAGTTTTATCTCAAAAAAAAGTTATAATAAGTTACATATTAGCAGATTATATAGCCTTCTAACATTAGTTCTAGCAGTAGATTAAATTCTGTTGTAGACTCTGTTAACTTCAGTATAAACTTTTTATACTATATTTATGTTGAGTACATTGTATTCCAGAATATATATGAGATGTAATATATTTCCATGTTTTTTGACATGTTAACATAATTACATCCCTTATTTGCAATTGAGATTTATAATTTCTTGTATAAAAAATCGATTCATCTTAATTGAGCCATTTTTGGTTCAATACGAGTAAGAATTGATATGCAAAATTCTAAGTGACTTCTTCGAATTGATGTTTTGGGATCGGGGATAGTCCGTGGATCTACTGCATTGCATACTATATCCGCTACCATGATTACTTAACTAGTGATCTCCCATACATTTTATTAAGTCATGACATAAGGTACTAGAAACATGAGTATCTACTGATTTCATCAGATTATACTCTCTAGTGCTGAGAGATTGACCCTAAAATTTCTTTTCGGGGAGTATCTACGGTGTGTCAAACTTAACAATTTGAAGTTCACACTAGTGATTTTGAGCCCACTTCTTGAAGTCGTCATTAATTTTGTAAATTTCATACAACATAACCATGATGGTTTTTGGTTTACCATGCGTAAATTAATAATCTCTGGTTTAACCATGATGGTAATCGATGGCCGAAAAAGAGAGTTCGATTTACTCGACCTCGATGGCCACAACTACCCTACCTGCGACATGGACATCAAGATCACTCTTGCGTCCCATGGATTAGTATGTGCAATCCAAAATCCGGAGGACCCCCTTCCGGTTGGAGTCATGCCGCTGAGAGATAAGAAGAAATATTCACCCAGATCTTAAGTCTGAGTATTTGGAGGAGGAATCCCCATTTACTTTTTTTCACGCCCTCAAGCTATGAAACCCGACTGTGGGAAATGCATCGCAAATCAAATGTTTGTCAAAACTAAACTTAGCGACAAATATGGATGCTACACGCATCCCACTAACAAGTGCAAGACCCAAAACATCTGGTTGTTCTCTACCAGCAATCCAAGGACACAAAGTACCTCAAGGGAAAAGGTTTGAAACTAACTTCAACCTTCATCTGAATGGCACCAACGGAGCTGGTTGTTCGCAAGATGTTCCTCTCGAACCTAGCAACACCATGAATTTCTAGCCGTCAGAGGACTCTATGAGCATGGAGGACATGATCGTTGATTAAACCTCAAACGACGTGTTTGGAGACTTCAACTAGTCCCACTATCTCCTTAATGGTCAATTTTAGTCATGTTCATTTGTGATGTTGTAATAGAACATAACTATTGTTATCACAATATATTGTATCAGCACTCTGATATAAAATAAGATTGTATTCTATATATCTGAGGAAACTCTATATAGATTTCTACGGGATTCAATTCGATGGATGAGGAACATGTATTTGAAAAAGTACCCTCTCTATTGTTTGGAACGTACTACATGTACATCCCACCCGTAGCACATGTTGCATACAAAGCAATTCCATTGGTCACAAGTTGCATGAGCCCAAATTCCCTCGGTGACTTTGTGTGCACATTGTGCAACACAACGAAGCTAATTTTGAGGAATTTGCACCTCAAAATACAAGTTGGACCGCTTCAGTTCCTTGAACACATCCAGGAAGACATTTGTTATTCCCCGACCATTGTGTGGATCTTTTAAGGTATTCTTCATGGTTCTCAATTATGTATCTATACGATGCTCATACATGTGTTTTCTATCCACATGAAACCATGCATTTACCATGATAATGAGGGAAGTAATCAAGTTACAGGCCCATTATCGAGAAAGTAGAATTTGATAAATTCGCAAGGAAAATGTTGCAGAATTCTCCTCATGTGGCTTCAATGAATATTGCATGGCCATGCGGATTGAAGTTCAGCACGCTATCCCATACATCCACACTCATAATGTTTTGGTTGAATCCCTGAATAAGAGGATCAAACTCATTGCATGACTTTTGTCAATGAAATGCACTACCAACTTTACGTTGGAGTCATGCAGTTTTACACGCTGTTGACTGACTAGCTGCATATAGCAGTACTTCCCCTCTGCAATTGATACGTGGAAATCCTCCGAGCATTTTCCATCTGCGTAAGTTCGGATCCGATTCACGCATACCGATCTCACCACCGCAGCATACATCATTGGGCCCACATACTAAGGATCTATGTGGGGTACAGATCTCCATCGATCAACATGTACCTTGAACCCCTCATTAGGGATACATTCATAGCCCAGTATGCTAAAAAAAATTATATATTAAAGGATGGATTATTTCTAGGCATTAGGGGGAGACTTCATGTACCACATAGAATGCCAGGAAATCAATTGGGACTACATGTTCCACCTTATATCCACGTATTTAAGAATTTGGACTGTATGTCTGGAATTCAAATATTTGCAACCCATTGCAAATAACCTGCCATATTCATTTACTGATCTCAAAGGTGTTACAAAATCCTTTAGTCTGGATAGAAATGCGCCCGAAAGAGTGGAGGTACCAATAAAAACCACTCAACTCCCCGTACCTGAAAGAGGGGGAGTAGTATGGCCTCTAACCAGGATCTAGCTTTCTGCAAGCAACAAAGGAAATCGAGGAGATATCCTCTAAATCAGTAAATGCAAGTCAACCTTGCATTGATAAAACACCTTATGGGTAGTATACACCCATTGGAAGGGAAACCTTCACAACCCTAGCTTCAGTTTGCACACACTGGCTGGGACATCGGAACATCCGGACTCACGCGTATTGGGAAATCACGAAGAGTCATCATGGGTGCATGAGATTTCCTCCACCAATATCGATTCCGGAGAATCATATTACAAAAGCCTACAATTGTCGACAAACATTTCTCTTGTATGATTGCAAACATCCTTCAAATGATTCAGATCCAAAGACCATGGCCATGGAAGAGTGTAAACCACTCTCTCGGACTGAAACAAACAAAGGATGCAATCCAAAAAGAATTAGCCTCGCTCTTCCAAATGAATTCCCTATACATGGGATTCCATATGTTCGCTTCCAAAAACGGAATGAGAACAACAAGGTGGTGAGAACGCAAGGCTTGTAGCATAAGGTCGGGTTTTCGCAGAGATCCGAGACCTACTCTCCAGACATGATTGGAATCCTCAAAATTTTCCGATAATTATATCATTGGCAGTGCAAAATCATCTATCTATGTAGTTGATAGATGTAGTGACGACATTTCATGTGGATCACTAGATTTGGACATGTATGGTTCCCGATGGAATCTCTATCCGAATCGAAATATAAATGCAACATGCATTGTGTAAAATCAATAAGTCATTACATGGCTTATTGTTGTCGGTATATTCTGGTACAACCGACGTAGTGAGTTCCTTATACACAAGGATTACTCCTGCAATAATGATTACCCATGCGTGTTTGTCATGCACAAGGATTACTCCTGCAATGACAAAGCATGTGATCATCTAAATGACGGAATTTGAGATGAAGGATTTGGTTAAACCCAAACAATGCTTGATACTATAAGTCGAGCTACCTCACTCAAGTTTTATGGTACACCAAGTTGCCTATATTATAAATATTGGAGAAACCTAAAATGCACAAGTCATATCCATCTCCCATGTCGGTTATTCGATCTCTAGACATAGAGAAAGATTCACTCAAACCACATGATGATGTAGAAGGGATGTTGGGACTTGATGTTCCATATCCCGGTGCCATTGGACCCACCAACACAATTGGTTGGGAATCAAGAATATCTTTCGATATCTTCAAGGCACCACACATTATTTGACATGTTCTTGTAATTTCAGAGAAATCTAAACTCCAATATCATCAGAATACACTGATGTTGGCTACTTGAATGATCCTCATAATGTGTACCTACATGGTAGAAGTGTCACTCAATTGATGTCTTCGATATAGACTTCGGTGACAACACCTACCAATCATTCTGAAATACAAAGCCACATTGACATATGTAGCTTTACAGAATGATAAACCACATACATGAGTCATGTGGTATTGGTTCTCTTAAATCATCGACCATTATCTACACAGATAATGTTGCTTGTGTTGCATAGATGCAAATAGGATACATCGAGAGCAATATCACTGAGCATATTGCCTCTAAATTGTTTTAGCTCCATGAACTCCAGAAGATTCAGGAAATAAACGTCTTGCGAGTCAAGTCATGCGACAATAACATCGCTGATCTATTCACGAAGTCTCTACCAATTTTAACATTCCAGAAATGTTTTCATGGAATTGGTATTCAACGGCTTCAGGATTTGCAAGAATCAGGGGGAGTATCTCCCTAGACTACTCCTATTCAAAGCATCATATTACACTCTTTTCCCCTTTATGAGTTTACTATACAGGTTCTCATCAAGGTTTTTAATGAGGTAATATCAACACAAGATCATATGTCATACTTTCTGTTTTCCCCATCGGGTTTTTTAGGAAAGTATACACGACATATATATTGTCCTCAAAACTCTATGGGTTTTTCCCCTTTACAAGGTTTTTCTCATATGGAGTTAACATGGAGGCAATAATCATTATATGCTGTATCATTTTCTCCTTATTTTCCTACTGGGTTTGAAGGAGTTTTAACAGCATACCTAACCATTATATGTTGCACCATTTTCTCCTTATTTTCCCACTGGGTTTAAAGGAGTTTTAGCAACATATCATACACTACTCTCCTCACATTTTTCCCACAGGGTTTTTAGAGGAGATAATTCCAAAGATGATCGATCACAAAGACAAGGAAGGATTAGGGGGATTGTTAGGATTTAATTAATAGGTTAATTAAAGGGATAATCCTCCCTCTTTCAATTCTCTATGTCGGTTGGTTTGTCAACCGACACAACTCTTCCTCACACCCCTTCGAACAGATGTGACCCTTGTTGGTGTTCCTTCCCCTTGTATATAAGCTGTGAATCATCAATAAAACAATACAGTTGAATCATTTTGCTTGTCTCTCTCGTTTGTCTCTCGCTTCTACTTCTATCAGTTACTACTGAAGAATTTAGTAAATAGTTTAGCCTTCATTCAACCATTATCTAAAGCCTGCTGGTATCACTGTTGCTTGGTGAATAGAACTGAAGAACTTTCAGCTGAAGCTACTGTTATCGCCTATGAATATCATCTTTCAAAACCGTTCAAAACTGAGTTTCCGAGACACAATTCGCGGTTCATTTACAATAAGATAAGTACAGCCAAACTTGCAAAGATATCAGCTATCGAACAAAGCATTGGCAGCTTCCTGCAAGTAGAAGATCCGTTTCAACTGAAATTGTCTAATCTATCTTCTCGGTGTACACAAGAAAGAGCAAAGCTAGTAGGGTCTTGAACTTTGGTTGTGTCATGATACCCCTCTTAGTCTTCTTCCAGCAGAACATCATCCGGATGCATCCACAAGACCGTATTCACATTTGGATCATCACTTCCCTGCACAAACCGATACACAACGAGCAACGGTTTACGACCAATCAAGTAAACTGCATCATGTTAATATCAGTATAAACAGCAAACCATAACGCCAAAGATACGCCATTACCGTGAACATACGTCTCAGCTCCTTTTTCTTGGCTGCCACCTGTAAAATTCAAGAGGGTGCATTTCACACATGTGGTTAGCAACGAAGCATCAAGTGTTAAGAGGATCGATGGGAAATAAAATCATTGTATTCTACGTCGTCATCGGAGTCGCTCCACTCAGCGTGCCATCCGCATGGCAAGACCCTGCCCACATCCAAGTGGCCACCAATGTATTCATCGGCACCATTGGGGTGCTTCATGTTGGCACTTCCATTGTTGGTACAACCATAGCAGAGACCTTCATCATCGACAAAACAATAAAGTTAACTGCAGAGTTACTAACCAACCAAAAAGACCTACCACGTCCAATCCACCTCTATAGGAACATACAAGTACTTAGCTAGTCATTGTGAAGAGATGTCAGCAACACCTAAATCAAAGTGAAGGGTACGACATACCATTTCTGGTAGATCTAACCATGCAGAAACAGCTGACCAACATTTCTTCTTGTTTTTCCTGTCGCACGCATTTGACTTCAGCAAAGAACAGAGTGTCGTCGTTACCGCAGTTGGAATCGCCTGCTACTTTGGTCATAGTGAAATTGAGATGATGATAGAACCAAGTACGGTCCTCGCAAAATTGTCGGTAGTGCACAACGTCTTTGAGTTCATATGCAAGATCCTACAATAAGAAACATGGGTCAGATCAAGAATTGTTACATGGATAATAAAACCATAAGGCAGTAGGCCAGGCAAGGAGAGAAGAAGAGCGAGAACCCCAAGAAGATTGTGATCCTCATTATGCTTGTCCACCAAAGCTTGTACTAATCGGCGCACTTTACTTCCGGTTTGCTCAATGCATAGCGATTTTGAACGCTTCTTCCTTCTGCCATCAGGCCAATAAAGAGCTTGTTCTATAGCCATCTCAACTGAAGGAGCCCCACCTTGATTCACTAACCTAATTTAGATCAGAGCATAGTATATGGTTATTAGTAGCCTGTAATCTCTCAGAGTGGAGAATGCGAAGTTATACCAAGGGCTATATAAATGTTATCAGTAGGGCTACGATGAACTAGTTTGCATAGAAGGTGTTGCTGAAAAATGTTAATCTAGTAGTCAACAAAATAAGAACAAAACTTGGTTATTTTACATGCCTATCTTGTTCTGCAACTCTTAGAAAAAACTACGCCTTATCTGATTTCAGATTGCGCATTGTTTTGGTCAGTGCATAGAAATTAACTGTCTGGCTATCACCATTAACGGAAATAAGCCGTGTAGGGCTAAAGACTAGTCACCTGTACAGATTGAAGTTGAAATAAAAATATGAAAAGTGTTACAGTACTTTGTTAGTTTTCAACAACTTTCTAACAAATAGAGTTTGAAAGATGTTCCACTAACTTGATGTAGCACCGAAAGAGGAAACAGAGCTGCGTGGGGCTAAGGGTTAATCAACTGTACAAATTAACATTTAAATGAGAGATAAGAAAAGTGGTACTTTGTTAGTTTGAGGTATTTTTGTGATTTATGCATAATTTCAACAGCTTTCTCATAAAATATGTTTTCAAAGATGATCCACTAACAATTCAGGGCACCGAAAGAGGAATATATGTGTTTTTTTAAATCAACTTGACAGTTTATCCAGAATCAAAATTTAAGGGTCATTCTGTTCTAAGTTTTCCTATTGATGAGCTTATCTATTGTGGCCTACAAGGCTACATCAGAGAAGCATGTGGCTACTTAAGTAATACTACTCACTTGTAGGTGTGCACACAGGCAAGGGGAAAGAAGTGATGAAAATCTATCTAGAACAGAGTTGAGAATCTTTACAGTGTTGGGTCCCGTCGTTCGTGCAAATAGCGATCAATAGCACGCTCTGCTTCCTCCGAGCTCTGAAACGGCCCGCCCACGTGAGGATAGGTGTGGGAGGATCCCCCGAGGTCGACCCTGACGTAATATATGAATCCCCAGTCAGGCCGTACTCGTGCCCAAATGCGTGACGACCCTGACGGTGGCGAGGAGATAACAGTGTCCTGATCCGGCCGCCGAGAGGAGGAAGAAGAAGAGGAAGTGGCAGCGCTGCTGCCGGACGAATTCTCCTTCAGGGACGACATGCCTGCAGCTTCCGGCGGCCTTTGCGTCGGCGCAGATGGTACTGTAGGCTGCCGAGGCACACGCTCCTCCACCACATACCTGAACTGGAATATATCATCCCTGGGGGAGCGATCAAAGAATTATTGATCGATGATCAGGACAGACGTACTGTAGTAAATTTATTTTCTCGATCGATCAGTGGATTGATAAATCGATTTTAGCTAGAAGTAGTAGAAGATTGGAGTCATCCGTGCGTACGTCGAAGGAGGCGGCGGAGGAGGGGTCTCCTCCGGCGATGCCAGGAGAGGTAGATGCCGGCGTAGCGTGCACGTACCGCGTCCTGGAGATCTCGGAAGTCTCGGAACGGCCCACCGGTCTCGGGAAGATGGGTGAGGAGGTAGTTCCCGTCCCTGTTGACGCGGACGTGGATCGTGATCGGGTGGAAGCCGCCGCCGGAGGGTCTGCGCCGGGGGAGGGACTCCGGAGGAACACGCTTGGGCGCCATGCACGATCGGCAGCGGAGGAAAGTTTTTATTTTTGTTTCGGTTTTGCTATTAATCAGTCGCCTGATAATTCCTTCAAGTCTCAGTCGATAGCGATGGGGCTGACCTTCGGAACCTACATCAATTTTTGTTCGTGCGTTCAGCGTGGACCCTAAGTGGGCCGTGAACCGGGAGCAGTCCGGGTAGGCCATATATTCTAGGCCATTTCTTTTGTCTTGTGTATTTGACTAGCGTTGTGTCGGGTCTTTTCTTTTCTTTTCTTTCTTTCTTTCTTTCTTTCTTTCTTTCTTATGTAGTTGCACTTTTTTGAAAATGTTCTGTCTGATCTTTCCTAACCAAAATGTGTAACACGCCAATTTCTACATGAGTATTTTTTTTCTATATATGTTTTGAAATATGAGTTTTTTTCTCTTAAATATTTTGAAACATGCATGGACAAATGTTCTTTCCAAATATCACAACATGATCTATATGTATTTTTTTATAGGAATTGCACTTTTCTATTAAAAAGGTGCAACTCTAACCGATTTTCAATGTGAGTTGCACTTTTCTCGAGAAAGGTGCAATTAGCAATCGAGTAGTAATCGGATATCGGGTATCGATACAAGTTATATTTTTCTCATAAAATATGCAACTCCAACAGGTTTTTTATACGAGTTGCATATGTGCAACTCCAACCGGTTTGTGGTACAAGTTGCATTTTTCTCAAAAAAAAATGTAACTCTAATGGTTTTCGATTTGAGTTGCACTTTCGTCGAGGAACATACAGTTTGCAGGTAGTTTTCGAAACGAGTTGCACCTTTCCATAAAAAACATGCAAAAACACATGTAATTAGCAACCCTTCTGCAATATAAGTTACATGTTTTTCAAGAAATGTGCAACTATAACCGGTTTTTAAGATGAGTTGCACTTTTTTACAAGAAATGTGCAACTATATATAATCAGTTTTTAAGATGAGTTGTACTTTTCTCAAGAAATGTGCAACTCCAAGCGGTTAACCGGTTTTCGATATGAGTTGCACTTTTCTCAAGAAATGTGTAACTCCAACATTTTGTTTGTTTCGGGTCACTTTTCCTCATGAAATTTGGACTCTAGCCAAGTTTCGATACTCAGTTGCAGCTTACTCAAGAAATATGCAACCACCATATTTTTCTTGGTTTTTATATTTTTTCTTTGTTCTTTGGCTTGTAAAAAAACATTTTAAAGTTAAGTGAGTTGGTAAAGACGTTATTTTTTTCTCTATTTCTTATTAACCAGTGCAATCAAGAAGATACGATACATGTATTTAAGTTAGCAGCAACTAGCACTAATATTATTATTTTAGTAGGCCTTTAGAAACTAGAGCTCTGCATGCAAAAAATATTTCGGGCCCAAAAACACTCACTAAGTGCTAGGGATCCCAAAATAGTTCGATCTCACTTAACGATCAACCAGGGATGCTCTGCTATATGACACCGGACACAGTTACACCGTGGAAGAGCACCAACTCCGAATACCCCTGTGGAAGACCACCAACTCCGAATACCCCCCTAGGCTCAAGAGCGGCCACGCATAGTGGAAAGTACACCGTCTATAAGAAGCCGAACCAACATGATGCATGACACCGATGGAAAGAGAGAACAAGGAGGAACTCAAAGATGACGCAAGTCAATAGGGCATCCAAATTGCCTAGGAGAAAGCAATCACGACGACAAGATGGGTGTCATGCCCACACCTCCAAGGAGGTGAACGACATCCGTAGACATCGTCATCCCTGGTAATGACCGAAGCCTTGAAGTGTTTTCGTAGACACACCATCTTACACGTCAACATCCTACACAACTAAGACAGAGAAAGGCAACCTGTCCAATCTTGCTTCTAGCACCCCTGCAGAACACTAATGGTCGGCCGTCCTCGGAGAAGACACGATTGAGACGGAATGCATGAACATTCATCAAATATGGTATGAGAAGAGACCCACATACTCTACCTCGAACTCGATGTCGAATATGTGATCGATGTGATAGAACTCGAAATTTCCAGCTATCGATTAGTAAACTAAATAAACCAATTTCAACTGGATCATCCGACCCGAAATAGAAGAAGATTGATGGTGAAGCGAGAGGGCGAGGTGTCGGTTGTGGTACATACGGTCGAGACGGCGGAGGATCTAGGGGTGTGTGCCGGCGGTGCAAGTAGAGATAGATGGCGGTGTAGCGTGCACAGACTGCGTCTTTGAGTTCCGTCAGGGTTTGGAATGGCCCGCCCATGGATACCGACATGGACTGTGATCGGTAGGAAGCCGCCTGAGGGATTGTGTTGGGGGATGGACTCCGGAGGAAGCTTCTGTGGCGTCATGCACGAGGACGACTGGGTTGATCGTGGGAAGGAAGGAGGGGATTGATTAGGTTTTATCAGTTTCTTCTTTGATTTGAGATCTCCTTGGCTACAAAGTACCCGCAGGCATGAATTGCTTGTTTATTAAAAAACACAGACGTGAAACACATAGTACTATTCAACCCTTGGGACAAAAAGGGTATATGTGTTCCTTAAAGAACCAAATCAGTAATGTCAATGATCTTATTAGGACACTGCAATTTTTTATAAAAAACTAATCCAAGATATACAAATCGTAAGCTCTACTCGCCTCTAGCACATGTTTTCACTATATTTGTTACCCATATACGATCTAAAGATATCTACATAGATATTATGGATACCAATTTGGACATAAACCCATACATATATACACTATGGCGTAATGAATTTTTTTAACCCGACAAGCGATATAATTATTTTCTTGGATCTAAGGGAGATTCGTCTGAAACATGTTTTTTTAACAACATATGAAACAAAATCTAAGAACTAGCATGAACTTTCTTCCAAAATTTGATTAAATTTAACACAAGTGTAATAGCACGATGGACGCTGAGTCTTCTGACAATAAGTATAACATTGTATGATATAATTCAGTAGCATTGTTATGTGGTTACTTGTCCAAACAACGAGCCAAATAATATCAATTCAGACGTCATGTTGACAATACAAACAAATAAAAAAGTTCAATATAAATAAGTCTGAAGCACAGACAACACTCTCGCACCTCCCATCGCTCGCTCAGGAAACCCTAACGGAGGCGAACGTGGGCCGAGTCCACGTTACGCACGTTCGGGTCGGTTACAGTAGCCCACGACTCGGCTCGGCGAGATTCCCGCAACCCGCGGTGCGCGCGTGTCGTAACGAGACGAGCGGGCGGGCGAGCGTCGAAGGAGCGCCCGCGTGTATCTCTCTTATTGCCACTCACTTACAAAGTGGTGCAACACTCCACCTTATAAGGTGGTGCAACTCTCCTCCAACTTTCTATGTGGGACTAAACTTGAGCTCCCACTCCATTTTCATGTGAGCTGCCACAAACATGTGTCCAAACACATATACGCTGCCATAAATTTAGGCTTTGAGATTTAGGAAAAATCTGAAATGCACATGGGCCTAAAGGAATTGCTTATTATTTCTAACACATGAGACCATAAACTCTTGGATCATGTGAAGAACGGAATTTATTTAAATATATTTACTTGGTTAGCTTAATTATCGAATGATTGAGAATTAAGCGAGAGACTAGTCAAAACCTAAGTCATGGATTTTGCATACTCATGATTGCAACTAAGATTTTTTAATTACAAGTGAGATTCTAACTGTGATTTTCGGTGGCACAAGATTTGAACTAAGACTTTTCGATAGCAACACGACAATCGCCCTAAGCTTACGTGTAGAGAACTGAGTTTATTGGAATATTTACAAGATGAAGGTGATAACTAAGAAAACAATGTTTATTTACAAGAATTCCTCGATTGCT
This sequence comes from Avena sativa, assembly GCA_916181665.1. Classification (NCBI taxonomy): domain Eukaryota; kingdom Viridiplantae; phylum Streptophyta; class Magnoliopsida; order Poales; family Poaceae; genus Avena; species Avena sativa. The sequence continues at coordinate 434,736,952 of OV702284.1, forward strand.
GGCTAAATAGGAAAAAAAAAGACGTACGCTTATACAATAGAAAAAAAAATAGAAAAAATATACTGTAGAAGAGACAACTAAAACCCCTAGAAGGAAAATATTAAATCAACTAGCTCTGGAATTGACGTCTTCCGTCGCGTCGCCGGAGTCCTGGGCAGCGCCTCCACGGTCTCCGGGCTGCCCTTGCTCTTGCCGCAGGTGCGGCTCCCGGTGTTGCAGACAGGGTAGTCAGACGGACAGCAAGTGGCGCCGTCCCTGCAGCAGGTGGCGCCCTTGGCCGGGCAACATCCCCACGCCAGGCACACGTTCCTCACGCCATAGGTGCAGCAGCACGTGCTTCCCGCCGGGCAGGAGCTGTGGCGATCGCACTTCTCCGCCGGCGAAACGGGCGCCGGCGCCGGCTTCGGGTTGGGCCCGTTCTTGACAGGATACGACGCGAACATGGCGATGCCGCACTTGCCGACACTGCCCGTCGTGCTCACGTTCCGCTCCATCCGGATGTAGCCGCCCTCGCCCCAGCCAGGACCCCACGAGTTGCGCACGATCCAGTACTCCTTGCCGTCCGCCTCCGTGCCGTAGCCCACCGCTACGACGGCGTGGTCCAGCTCCGTGCCGCACCTTCCCGTGAAGACGCCGGACTCGTACAGCTGGAACTCGCGCCCGCCGGCCTCGATGGCGACGCTCACCGGCTGGTGCGCCACGGCCTTCTTCAGCGCCATCTCGTCCCCCACCGGCACGTCCTCGAACCCATCAATGGACACCACCTTGCGCCCCTTCTTGGCGAGGTCACACTTGCCCTCCCTTCCGGTGTACGGGTAGTCCTCCTCGGTGTCGATGCCGCCGTTCCGGGAGATGAACTCGAAGGCGTCGTCCATGATCCCGCCGTTGCAGCCGCTGTTCTGCCCGTTGCGGGCGCAGTCCACCAGCTCCTGCTCCGACAGCGTCACCAGCTCGCCCGTGACGATCTGGTTGATGCCTTCCACCGCGCAGACCGTCGAGAACGCCCAGCAGCTGCCGCACTGGCCCTGGTTCTTCACGGCCGCCACCGCGCCCTTCTCCCTCCAGTCCACCTTCTCCGGCAATGCCTCGGCGCCGTCGTACCGGTACCGCTCGCCGACGGGGTTCCGGCGGATGGTGCTCGCCTTGGCGCCGAGGTAGGCGGCGCGGAACTCGGCGTTGGTGAGGTCGGCGAAGCGGTTCATCCCGAGGCGGAAGCTCTCCTGCCCCGCCGCGGCGCGCGCGTTGTGGGCGTCCACGAAGTCGAGGTTGTCGCGGAACGCGCGGAACCGGCGGTCGTACTCGCCCAGCGCGTTGTAGGTGCGGCCGTTCCGCGCCAGCCACAGGTCGTACATCTGCCGCGCCTCCGCCTCCGTCCGCCGTGCCGGCCCGTGCTGCGTGGTGGACGCGTCGCCGAGGACGCGCGTGGCGGAGACCAACGGTGACCAGACGCCGAAGAGGAGGATGATGAGTAGCAAGGCCACCGCGACGGCCGCGCCGTGGCCTGCCATGGCCGTCGCGATCGCTCTGCTTCTCTGGCTCGGCTAGGTCGTGGTCGTCGTCGTCGGGGGTCGAGAGCTATCCGTCGCGGCGAGATCGAGCGCGCTGCACGTCGGGTTGCGTGGTTTCGCTTTGTGGGTTTGGGTGTCCTTGGAGGCTGGCGCGACTCGTGATTATATACTGGTCTGGTGCAACGTGGGCGCGTGGAGCAAGTAGTTTGGAGTTGCGATCGGGTCGTCGATCAGAGACGCACAATGACGGCTGCAGTGGGAGTCACAGTCCCAGCGAGATGCGATCGATCAAGATCCGGTTCCTATTTGTTTTGGAAAAAACGTTCCGGGAGCAGTAACAACGCTGAACGTGACATGTCATGTTTTCCTTTTTGCACGGAAAAGGCCTCCAAAGAGAAGCTGTATATATATTAAAGATAGAAGAAGAAAGAGATCGTAGATCTCAAAGATTTGGTAGTCTTTTTTTAGATTTTATTTTGCAATCCATGGAGCCAGTTTATGTATCTCTATCATGTACTATTTGCTACTTGAATATAACGTGGTATTGATTGTAAAAAAATGTGGATACAAATTTGCAGTGAGGCCCCTAACATCACCTGCCATATGAAACCAACAATTGGAAGATAAAGCCTCACAAATTTGCAGGAATGGCCCGCTAGGAGCAGGCACCACCATCGCCGTTGGGGTTCGCCTCCATCTACCGGGCATATTGTCGACACAAGGCCATCACAACTACCTATCATATCTACACCGACACCACCCATCTGACCGGCAACACCGGCGTAGAGAGCTTGGGGGCGGCCCGGCTACCCTTACAGGTGACTCAGAAGAGGAGGGGCGGAGAGCGGTGTGGAAGAAGAGGAACTGCTAGTAGCAGGAAGCCCGTGACATGCCATGTTAATCCCATGTAAAACAACTTCCCAGGCGATACATAGTATACCGAGGGAATACCTAACCGGGTAGGCCATAAGATAGATATGGCCCACTGAACCAGGGAACCTTGTGGCCTATTTACGGGGCCCTCCCTAATTGGCTTCCACAAATAAGATTGCGTCAGATACACAAAGAAGCTTAGCCGGCTTCTGTTAGGGCTCGACACCGAACCGACTCAGGGTAGATCTATAACCCTGAGTTGGCCTTGTATATAAGGCCGACATGGATCGCCTAGGGGCACGAACAATAGAGAAGTTAGAAAGACTTTCAAGATCTAGAGCTTACTAGCAATCTTAGTACCGCTACTCGAATCATCATTTCAACATAAAATAGTAGATCTTTACCTCTAGAGCCAGTGTTTGAACCTTTCAAGAGGGTAGCTCGGGCTACGTGCCCTCATTTTGGGTGTCAATTTGAGGAACAATGTTTTTTATGCATGAGCTTCACCATTCCTTCTTTCTTGCTTTTACTACCTCCGTTTTTTATCACAGCGAGAAGTGTTATATACATGTTTGTGATGCACAAAAACATGAACTAACAACTTGTTTGGCACAAACTTTTTATAGACATCAACATAAAAACCAAGTACATGCATCTCTTTCACTACCATGACATATGGGAAAATAACGATAATGGGACATTAAAAGTTACTACCTTCGGTTTAAAAATATAAGATATTTTTATAGGTTAAAATACTATATTCTCTCCATTCTAAAAAGGATGTCGCAACTTTTTCTAAATTCGAATGAATCTAGACATGTTTTAATGTATAGATACACACTACTAGAGAAAAGGCTATAGGAGACATGCTTATAGGAGGCACATTTAGACCATATGTGCCTCCTATAAAATAGGCGAGGCACACTCCTTCTCCATGCGCCTCTAGTATAAAAATAGACGAGGCGCATATGATAAGAATGTGCCTCTTATAATCCCTGTACGGACGAAATCAAGCAGCCCCAGATTATGCGAGGCGCATCCTAGCATATGCGCCTCCTATATATCAGATAGGCGAGGCGCATATGGGCAGAATGCGCCTCGCATAATATGTGTGAGCCCATGTGTTAGTAGGTGCTCGAATATGCGAGGCACATATGGTCATATGCGCCTTCTATATTTGATAATATGCGAGGCGCATATGGTCATATGTGCCTCAAGTAACTCCTGCGGGTCCGGGTGGAGGTAGGTGGCCGCATAGGCGAGACGCATATTGCTATATGCGCCTCCTATAGTTTGAATTATAGGAGGCACATATTGTGCAATATGCGCCTCCTATAACCTGGCACCACCTTTTTCCAGCTTTTTGCACATGGAGCCAACTACCACCCCACTCACTTGTCTCACTTCTTCCTCCTCCACCAAGACAAATCTGGTCGTCCCCCTCCTCCTCCCCACCTTATTTCCCCCATTGATTCACCATAGAAGGTCGCTCAACCTCCATTGGTTGACACTCATATGTAATGAAGGGTTTCGCGGCATAGTAAATCAAAATTTTCTACGGATGCGAACAGAGGGAAAGCCAAGATCTAATCTAGGAGATGCAAACAACGAGAGAGATTGGATTAGATCTTCATACCCTTGAAGATTCGCACAGCGGAACGTTCGTCGGAACGTGGGTGATGTAGTCGTACTCGCTTCTCCTCCTCGCGATCCGATCCGATCTAGCACCACAAGTGGCGGTGCCTCCGTGAGATGCACACGTGCAGCACCTCGACGTCTCCTCCTTCCTCGGTCCAGCAAGTATGGTGGAGAGACGGATTGGATCTACAACGCGACGGCGTGGTGTATATGGTGGAGAGTTTCTGCAGCAGGGCTTCGCCTACACGCAGTCGGGAGGGAGAGAGAGAGGAGGGCAGCAGGGCGACTAGCTTTGGAGGGGAAGGTGTGTGTGTGTGGGGGGGGGGGGTATGCGCACACAACCAGGAGAAACAAATGATGAAGATGTATCAAGAACAGAGTCGAGGAACTTTACAGCGTTGGGTCCCGTCGTTCGTGCAGATAGCGATCAATACCACGCTCTGCTTCCTCTAAGCTCTGGAACGGCCCGCCGGCATGAGGATAGGTGTGGAAGGATCCCTCGAGGTCGACCCTGACGTAATATATAAACCCCCAGCCAGGCCGTACCCGTGCCCAAATGCGTGACGACACTGACGGTGTCGAGGTCATAACAGTGTCCTCCTGATCCGGCCGCCGAGAGGAAGAAGAAGAAGAGGAAGTGGCGGTGCTGCTGCCGGACTGTTTCTCCTCCAATGTGGTGGCGTTGCGCGACTCCTTCAGGGTCGACACACCTGCAGATTCCGACTGCCTCTGCGTCGCCGCAGATGGTACTGTAGGCTGCCGCCGAGGCACACGCTCCTCCACCACGTACCTGAACTGGAATATATCATCCCTAGGGGAGCGATCAAAGAAATTATCTATCGATGATCAAGACAGACGTACATTAGTAAATTTATTTTCTCGATCGATCAGTGGATTAAAATAAATCGAATTTAGCTAGAAGTAGTAGAAGATTGGTGTGTCATCCGTGCGTACGTCGAATGCGGCGGCGGAAGGAGGGGTCTCCTCCGGCGATGCCAGGAGAGGTAGATGCCGGCGTAGCGTGCACGTACCGCGTCCTGGAGATCTCGGAAGTCTCGGAACGGTCCGCCCGTCTCGGGAAGATGGCTGAGGAGGTAGTTCCCGTCCCTGTTGATGCGGACGTGGATCGTGATAGGGTGGAAGCCGCCGCCGGAGGGTCTGCGCCGGGGGAGGGACTCCGGGGGAACACGCTTGGGCTTGGCCGCCATGCGCGATCGAGGGCGGAGGAAGGTTTAATTTTATTTTTGCGTGGGAGGAAGAAGGGGATTGATTGATGGGATTAGGGTTTTGGTGGTTTTCTCTTTGATATCTGCAGATCTCCTTGGCTTGGCTGGATAGTTGTTACCACATGCACTTTAATCAGCCATCGATCGAAAGGAAAGGAAAGAGCTGTGAACACTACCGACCATTACCGCGGACTATTTGAGTCCAACATGATTCATGCGTTGCAAGAAGAAACATCTCAAGATCCTGGCGTTGTGTGCACATCTGCTCAGTGATATCTTGATGTTAGCTCGCTGAATGAGATGGGCATCTCCTGTTTAGAGGAATCCCAAAATTCAGAGTATGAACTAGGGATGAACACTGCTATATGACACCGGACACAGTTACACCGTGGAAGAGCACAAACTCCAAATACACCCTAGGCTCAAGAGCGGCCGCGCATAGTGGAAAGTACACCGTCTATAAGAAGCCAAACCAACCTGATGCATGAAACCGATGGAAAGAGAGTCCGAGGAGGAACTCAAAGATGAGGCAAGTCAATAGGACATCCAAAGTGCCTAGGAGAAAGCAATCACGGCGACAAGATGGGTGTCATGCCCACACCTCCAAGGAGGTGAACGACATCCGTAGACGTTGTCATCGCGGCAATTAACGAAGCCTTGCGGTGCTTTCGCAAACACACCATCTTACACGTCAACATCCTACACAACTAAGACAGAGAAAGGCAATCCAATCTTGCTTCTAGCACCCCTGCAGAACACTAATGGCCAGCCGTCCCCAGAGAAGACACGATTGAGACGGAATGCATGAACATTCAACAAATCTGGCGTGAGAAGAGACTCACATACTCTCCCTCGAACTCGATGTCGAATATGTGACCGATGTGATAGAAATCGACATTTCCAACTGTCGATTAGTAAACTAAATAAACCGATTTCAACTGGATCATCTGGCCCGAAATAGAAGAAGATTGATGGTGAAGCGAGAGGGGGAAGTCTCGTTGTGGTACATACGGTCGAGACGGTGGCTGTAACATCCCAAAAATATTGAACTTGAATCATCAAACTCTAATCATCAAAATTAGGGTTAACAAAAACTTTTCTAAATAAAATTATGAAGGCATGCATGTGAGTATGCATTTCATTTGAAATTCTTTTGAACCACCTTGTTTGTATGTTTTCTTGCTTGTAAAATGTTTCTTAGGTGAAATAAACATCATCTAAAACATTTCCCACACTTTTCCCAAAGACAAATAAAGCAAAACAAATAAAATAAAGGAATGGTTATTTTGACCAATTTAACTCCCATGCCTACTTTGGCTATCTCAAACTTTTAGAACCTAACAGAAACTTTTCTGGATCTTTGCACCCCTTGAATGTACTCATAACAAAGTATCAAGTCCCACTTTGTGATCATCCAGAAACTTTCACATGCATAGTTTAAATGACAATTCAAAATTGAATCTTTACCATACGGGAAGATCCCACTTTTTCAAAAACCACTCAAACAAGCTCAACTTTCAAAACCCAAGCATATGCTGACATGGTTATACCCTACGGGTACGTAACTTCAGCATACCTGGTCCAGCCCAAGGAAGGCCCACGGCAGACATATGCTGGCCCATGAAGATTTTCGGGTGGCCAAGGCCCATGACGTCTTCGGATCCTTGGAGAGCAAGACTAGAGGAGATAGGAATAAAATAGAGGATAGCTCAATTGTGAGGGTTTCATGGTTTTAAAGGCGTCGCTAGGCAACGCCTAGGCGTCCAGGCGCCCCTCCTCCGCTTTGCAAAAACGGGCGCTTTAGGCGCCTAGGCGTCGCCTAGGCGTCAGAGCGCCCCCCTGTTGCCTTAAGACGCCTTAACGCCTTAAAAACCATGGAGGGTTTGGTGCACCCTTTGCCCTTTAGCACCTATACAGATGAGATAAGTGAGCATGGCCCTAATTTGTGAAATTAGTGTGCTTGTAATTGTGGTACTCTCTGGTGAGGTAAGTTATTTTGATGTTAAATGAAGCACTGTTTGACCCCTCCTTGTAATGGTCGTGTGCAGGAAGCTGCTGGGCTTTTTCCGCAATCAGCACAGTAGAAAGCATCAACCAGCTTGTCACTGGTGAGCTGGTCACATTATCCGAGCAGGAGCTTGTGGAGTGTGACACCAATGGGCAGAGCAGTGGCTGCAATGGGGGGCTTATGGATGACGCCTTTGAATTCATCATGAAGAATGGTGGCATCGATACTGAAGATGACTACCCTTACAAGGCCTTGGACGGCAGATGTGATATCAACAGGGTACTTGTTTGCTTCCTTCATAGTCTCTGCATCCAGATGATTCTTGTTGTTGATGTTCCAATTTGTTTGTTTTCTCTGATCCTTGCAGCGTAACGCAAAGGTGGTGAGCATTGATGGCTTTGAAGATGTCCCTAAAAATGACGAGAAATCGCTGCAGAAGGCGGTTGCTCACCAGCCCGTGAGTGTTGCCATTGAAGCTGGTGGCCGGGAGTTTCAGCTGTATCATTCTGTAAGTGAACTTTCTGCAGCAAGTAGCTTACCTTTATCCAACGTTTAGGTCATTCTAGTGGTAACTGTTCCCTTTGATCAATATTACAGGGTGTCTTCAGTGGAAGGTGTGGCACACAGCTTGATGTTGGAGATATGCCCTAGAGGCAATAATAAATGTAGTTATTATTATATCTTTGTGTTTATGATAAATGTTTATATTCATGCTATAATAGTATTAACAAGGAAACATTAATACTTGTGTGAATTGTAAACTTAAATTGAAGTCCCTAGTATAGCCTCTATACTTCACTAGCTTGTTGGTTAATAGATGATTGTGGTTTCCCTATCATGAACATTGAGATGTTGTTAACAACAAGATCATATCGTTAGGAGAATGATATGATGGACATACTCCTATAGATAAGCATAGCATAAAGATCAAGTCATTTCAATAGTTCAATTGCTATATGCTTTCTGATACATAGTAACCTAATTCCTTCGACCATGAGATCATGCATATCACCTTTACCGGATGAATGCTTTGATGTCATCAAACACCACACCGTAACAGGGTGGCTATAAAGGTGGCATTGAGTGTTCGGAAAGTATTGGTTGAAACACATGGATCAAGAGTGGGATTTGTCCATCCATATGACGGATAGATATTCTCTGGGCCCTCTCGGTGAAATGTCATCCAATTAGCTTGCAAGCATGTGACTGGGTCACAAGGGATCACATATCACGGGAACGAGAAAAGAGTACTTATCAGTAACGAGGTTGAACTAGGTATGCAGAGATACTGACGATCATAACCTCGGATAAGTAACATATCGTGAGACAAAGGGAAATTGGTATCGTATGTAAATGGTTCATTCGATCGCAAAGTAATCGTAGAAATATGTGGGAACCATATGAATTTCCAGATTCCTCTATTGGTTATTGTTCGGAGAAGTGTCTCGATCATGTCCGCATAATTCACGAACCGTAGGGAGACACACTTAAGGATTCGACGTTGTTTGAGTAGTTATGGTATTATGAGAAAGAGACCGAATGTTGTTCGGAGTCTCGGATGGGATCCGGGATATCACGAGGTGATCCGGAATGGTCCGGAGAATAAGATTCATATAAGGAAAGTCCCGTTTCGGAGTTGGGGAATGGTTCCGGTGTTTTCATCGGGAACATTCTAGAAGGTCCCGGAATGTCCGGCACTCCGGAGGGGGAAGGGGTACATGAATGTGTCATTACATGTTGGAATGATTGCATCATGTACTTAGTGTTCTCGCTGTCCGAAATAAAGGGTTAATTCAAATCCTAATTGAAAAGGTCAAACTGCCAGTTTTCGGTCAAACTGCCAGTTTTCGGAAAGAGGAGAAAGAGGAGGAGGTGGAGGCCGAGTTGGGGAGGGATTCCTCCCCTTGGCCGGCGCCTCCCAAGGCCGACTTGGGGAGGGACTCCCCTCCCCTTGGCCGGCCCTCCCACCTATAAAAGGAGGGGCAGGGCCTCCTCCTCTAGACACAAGTTTCCTACCCTCTAAACCTAAACCCTAGATCTAAACCCCGGTTTAGAGCTATTTTGGTTTAGAGCCTTCTAATTGGTTTAGAGCCCTATAATTGGTGTGTCTAATTACTAGACCACTAATAGCCTCTCTCATAAGCTCCACCATACTCGCACCGGCTTAAGGCGAAGCCCTGCGGGATCTCCCCTCCACCTCCGGTACCACGCCGTTGTGCTGCCGGAATCGCGAGGAGAGTGCTACAACCTCCGCTGCCTGCTGGAACAAGGGAGAGGAAGGTCTTCGTCGAGTACCGAACGTGTGACCGACTACGGGAGCGCTGCTGGAACGTGGCGCCGGAAGGATCGTCTACGCGATCTTGAGATCGGAAAGAGTACGACTACATCACCCACGAGAATCTGCTCTCGTTAAACACTTTGGAATCTTCGAGGGTGAGTTATTCCATCGACTCGTTGCTACAATCTAGTAGATAGATCTTGGCTTGTTTGTTTGTATGCAATAGAAAATTTTGTTTTCCATGCTACGAACCCCTACAGTGGTATCAGAGCCGTGTCTATATGTAGATCTGTTGCACGAGTAGAACACAATGGTCATTGTGGGCGTTGATGCTTTTATTGTAGATTGCTTTGCGTGTACTTTGCATCTTGCGGTATGTTGGGATGAAGCGGCCCGGGCTAACCTTACATGACATCGTTCATGAGACTTGCTCCACGCTTGACATGCAACTCGTATTGCATAAGTGGCTTTGCGGGTGCCTGTGTTGGAGATATGCCCTAGAGGCAATAATAAATGTAGTTATTATTATATCTTTGTGTTTATGATAAATGTTTATATTCATGCTATAATAGTATTAACAAGGAAACATTAATACTTGTGTGAATTGTAAACTTAAATTGAAGTCCCTAGTATAGCCTCTATACTTCACTAGCTTGTTGGTTAATAGATGATTGTGGTTTCCCTATCATGAACATTGAGATGTTGTTAACAACAAGATCATATCGTTAGGAGAATGATATGATGGACATACTCCTATAGATAAGCATAGCATAAAGATCAAGTCATTTCAATAGTTCAATTGCTATATGCTTTCTGATACATAGTAACCTAATTCCTTCGACCATGAGATCATGCATATCACCTTTACCGGATGAATGCTTTGATGTCATCAAACACCACACCGTAACAGGGTGGCTATAAAGGTGGCATTGAGTGTTCGGAAAGTATTGGTTGAAACACATGGATCAAGAGTGGGATTTGTCCATCCATATGACGGATAGATATTCTCTGGGCCCTCTCGGTGAAATGTCATCCAATTAGCTTGCAAGCATGTGACTGGGTCACAAGGGATCACATATCACGGGAACGAGAAAAGAGTACTTATCAGTAACGAGGTTGAACTAGGTATGCAGAGATACTGACGATCATAACCTCGGATAAGTAACATATCGTGAGACAAAGGGAAATTGGTATCGTATGTAAATGGTTCATTCGATCGCAAAGTAATCGTAGAAATATGTGGGAACCATATGAATTTCCAGATTCCTCTATTGGTTATTGTTCGGAGAAGTGTCTCGATCATGTCCGCATAATTCACGAACCGTAGGGAGACACACTTAAGGATTCGACGTTGTTTGAGTAGTTATGGTATTATGAGAAAGAGACCGAATGTTGTTCGGAGTCTCGGATGGGATCCGGGATATCACGAGGTGATCTGGAATGGTCCGGAGAATAAGATTCATATAAGGAAAGTCCCGTTTCGGAGTTGGGGAATGGTTCCGGTGTTTTCATCGGGAACATTCTAGAAGGTCCCGGAATGTCCGGCACTCCGGAGGGGGAAGGGGTACATGAATGTGTCATTACATGTTGGAATGATTGCATCATGTACTTAGTGTTCTCGCTGTCCGAAATAAAGGGTTAATTCAAATCCTAATTGAAAAAGTCAAACTGCCAGTTTTCGGTCAAACTGCCAGTTTTCGGAAAGAGGAGAAAGAGGAGGAGGTGGAGGCCGAGTTGGGGAGGGATTCCTCCCCTTGGCCGGCGCCTCCCAAGGCCGACTTGGGGAGGGACTCCCCTCCCCTTGGCCGGCCCTCCCACCTATAAAAGGAGGGGCAGGGCCTCCTCCTCTAGACACAAGTTTCCTACCCTCTAAACCTAAACCCTAGATCTAAACCCCGGTTTAGAGCTATTTTGGTTTAGAGCCTTCTAATTGGTTTAGAGCCCTCTAATTGGTGTGTCTAATTACTAGACCACTAATAGCCTCTCTCATAAGCTCCACCATACTCGCACCGGCTTAAGGCGAAGCCCTGCGGGATCTCCCCTCCACCTCCGGTACCACGCCGTTGTGCTGCCGGAATCGCGAGGAGAGTGCTACAACCTCCGCTGCCTGCTGGAACAAGGGAGAGGAAGGTCTTCGTCGAGTACCGAACGTGTGACCGACTACGGGAGCGCTGCTGGAACGTGGCGCCGGAAGGATCGTCTACGCGATCTTGAGATCGGAAAGAGTACGACTACATCACCCACGAGAATCTGCTCTCGTTAAACACTTTGGAATCTTCGAGGGTGAGTTATTCCATCGACTCGTTGCTACAATCTAGTAGATAGATCTTGGCTTGTTTGTTTGTATGCGATAGAAAATTTTGTTTTCCATGCTACGAACCCCTACAGTGGTATCAGAGCCGTGTCTATATGTAGATCTGTTGCACGAGTAGAACACAATGGTCATTGTGGGCGTTGATGCTTTTATTGTAGATTGCTTTGCGTGTACTTTGCATCTTGCGGTATGTTGGGATGAAGCGGCCCGGGCTAACCTTACATGACATCGTTCATGAGACTTGCTCCACGCTTGACATGCAACTCGTATTGCATAAGTGGCTTTGCGGGTGCCTGTTTCTCCTAGCATAGTAAAGATCCAATTTACAACGGGTAATCAACAATGCTAGTATCAATGTTGTGGTTCTTGTTCGTAGGTTAGAACGACACTTATTGAAAGCCCCAAACCACGTAAAATATGCAAAGAAAGTAGAAGCGTCTAACTTTGTTTTGCAGGGGTGTGCAGTGATGTGATATGGCCATGATTGTGATTATATTTGATGTATGCAATGTTCCTTATTGTAAGTTGGCAACCGGCAGGAGCCATATGGTTGTCTTTAAATTCTGTTAAGACCTGCGTGTCTATTCAAAATAGTTGTAATAGTTGAAGCTGGTGGACGACAACCATGAAGAAGCGTCATTGACCTTGATGCTATGCCGGTGATGATGGAGATCATGTTCGTGCTTGAAGATGGAGATCGGAAGCACAAAGAAGAAAGGCCATATCATATCACATATTATGAATTGCATGTGATGTTAATCCTTTATGCATCTTGTATTGCTTAGTAGACAACGGTAGCATTATAAGATGATCCCTCATGCACATAAATTTCAAGTTCTAAAGTGTTCACCCTTAGTATGCACCGTTGCCAAAGCTTGTTGCTTCGAAGCACCACGTGATGATCGGGTGTCTTTGATTCCGCGGGTGAATACAACGTAAGCAAGCCAGATTTGCTTATGCGGTAGCTAAGGTTTGATCTTGACGAGCCTAGCATGTACAGACATGGCCTCAGGAACACGGATCGCCGAAAGGTAAAGCATGAATCATATAGTAGATGTGATGAACATGATGATTGTTCGCCATTAAAACTATATCAGCTCTCGTGATGATCGGTGTTGATGTAGTGGATTTGGTTCGTGTGATCACTAAAACAATGTGAGGGATGTTGTTTTGAGTGGGAGTTCACCTAGTTTAATTCATTAATTAATTTGAACTCAATTTGTCATAAACTTAGTCTAAACTATTGCAAATATGTTGTAGATCAATGGCAGCCCCTACCATCAATTTTAATGCGTTCCTAGAGAAAGAAAAGTTGAAAAACAATGGAAGCAACTTCGCGGATTGGTTCCGCAATTTGAGGATTGTCCTCACAGCTGGTAATTTGACCTATGTGCTGGATGCACCGCTAGGTGACCCACCTGCAGCTGATGCTACCGATGAAGTAAAGAATGTTTACCTCGCTCGGAAGAATCAGTACTCCATAGTTCAGTGTGCTATCTTGTATGGTTTAGAATCGGAGCTTCAGAAAAGGTTTGAAGAGTCAGACCCATATGATATTGTCGAGGATCTCAAATTAATCTTTGAGACTCATGCGGCAATTGAAAGTTATGAAGCTTCTGAAAAGTTCTTTAACTGCAAGATGGAAGAGGGTAGCTCCGTCAGTGAGCATGTGCTTAAAATGTCTGGGCACGCGAATAAACTTCAAAGCTTGGGTATAGTGATTCCTAATACTTTGGGGGTTTACCGCATCCTCCAATCACTACCACCAAGTTACAAGAACTTTGTGATGAACTACAACATGCAGAACATGAACAAAGAGTTGCCAGAACTATTTGCTATGTTAAAATCTGCAGAAGTGGAGATTAAGAAAGAGCACCAAGTGTTGATGGTCAATAAGACCACCAAATTCAAGAAAGGCAAGTCTGAGCAGAAGGGACACTTCAAGAAGGGTGGTAAGAAAGTTACCATGCCGACGAAGAAGACCAAGGCTAGACCCAAGCCTGATACTGAGTGCTTTTACTGCAAGGGAGAAGGTCACTGGAAGCGGAATTGCCCAAAGTACTTGGCGGATTTGAAGAACGGCAACATCAAGAAGAAAGGTATATATGATATACATGTTATTGATGTGTATCTCACTAGTATTCGTAGTAGTGCCTGGGTATTTGATACTGGTTCGGTTGCTCATATTTGCAACTCGAAACAGGAGCTGCAGAATAAACGGAAGCTAGCGAAGAACGAGGTGACGATGCGCGTAGGAAACGGATCAAAGGTTGATGTGATCGCGGTCGGCACGCTACCTCTTAATCTACCATCGGGATTAGTTTTATACTTAAATAATTGTTATTTGGTGCCTGCGTTGAGCATGAACATTATATCGGGATCTTGTTTATTGCGAGACGGTTACTTGTTTAAATCCGAGAATAATGGTTGTTCGATTTATATGAGTAATATGTTTTATGCACATGCACCTTTGATAGATGGTCTATTCTTGTTGAATCTCGATAGTAGAAATACACATATTAATAACATTGAAGCTAAAACGATTGAAATCAAGCGATAACTCGACCTATATGTGGCACTGTCGTCTTGGTCACATTGGAGTGAAGCGTATGAAGAAACTCCATTCCGATGGACTTCTTGAATCACTTGATTTTGAATCACTTGAAAGATGCGAAGCATGTCTGATGGGTAAAATGACTAAGACTCCATTTTCTGGTATGATGGAGCGAGCTACAGACTTATTGGAAATCATACATACCGATGTGTGTGGTCCAATGAGTGTAGCATCGCGCAGTGGTTATCGTTATGTTCTTACCTTCACAGATGACTTGAGTAGATATGGGTATATCTATTTCATGAAACATAAGTCCGAAACTTTCGAGAAGTTTAAGGAGTTTCAAAGTGAGGTAGAGAATCAACGTAACAAGAAGATTAAATTTCTATGTTCTGATCGTGGAGGTGAATATCTAAGTTACGAGTTTGGCGAGCATTTAAAGAAGTGCGGAATACTTTCACAGTTGACACCGCCGGGAACACCACAGCGTAATGGTGTGTCTGAACGTCGTAATCGAACTCTCTTAGATATGGTTCGTTCTATGATGTCACTTACAGATTTACCGCTATCATTTTGGGGTTATGCATTAGAAACAGCCGCATTCACTTTAAATAGGGCACCGTCTAAATCCGTTGAAACGACACCGTATGAATTATGGTTTGGGAAGAAACCTAAATTGTCGTTCCTTAAAGTTTGGGGGTGCAAAGCCTATGTAAAGAAGTTACAGCCGGACAAGCTTGAACCCAAAGCGGAAAAATGCGTCTTCATAGGATACCCAAAGGAAACTATTGGGTATACCTTCTATCATAGATCCGAAGGCAAAATCTTCGTTGCTAAGAATGGATCCTTTCTAGAGAAGGAATTTCTCTCGAAAGAAGTGACTGGAAGGAAAGTAGAACTCGACGAGGTTGTCGAACCTTCTCTCGAAATTGCGAGTAGCGCAGCACCGGAAGAAGTTCCTGTGGTGCCTACACCAATAAGAGAGGAAGCTAATGATGGTGATCATGAAACTTCGGTTGAAGTTACTACAGAGCCTCGGAGGTCAACGAGAACTCGTACCACTCCAGATTGGTATGATTCTGTTATGAATGTCATGTTGGTGGACAACACCGATGACCCCGAGACATATGAGGAAGCGATGATGAGCCCAGATTCCAATAAATGGCAAGAAGCCATGAAATCCGAGATTGGATCCATGTACGAAAACCAAGTATGGACTTTGGTGGACTTACCGGATGGCCGAAAGGCTGTCGAGAACAAATGGATTTTCAAGAAGAAAACAGATGCTGATGGTAATGTTACTGTCTATAAAGCTCGACTTGTCGCAAAAGGGTTTCGACAAATTCAAGGAGTTGACTACGATGAGACTTTCTCACCAGTAGCGAAGCTAAAGTCTGTGAGGATTATGTTAGCAATCGCTGCATATTATGATTATGAGATATGGCAGATGGATGTCAAAACAGCATTCCTCAATGGAGACATTGATGAAGAGTTGTATATGATGCAACCCAAAGGTTTTGTCGATCCTAAAGATGCTAACAAGGTATGCAAACTTCAACGGTCCATCTATGGATTGAAGCAAGCATCCCGAAGTTGGAATCAACGTTTTGATAAAGTAATCAAAAGTTTTGGTTTTATACAAACTTATGGAGAAGCTTGTATTTACAAGAAAGTGAGTGGGAGCTCTGTAGCATTCTTAATACTGTATGTGGATGACATATTGTTGATTGGGAATGATGTAGACCTTCTTAATAGTGTCAAAGAATATTTGAATAATAGTTTTTCAATGAAGGATCTTGGCGAAGCAGCTTACATATTAGGCATTAAGATTTATAGAGATAGATCGAAACGCCAAATATCATTGTCACAAAGTACATATTTGGACAAAGTTCTAAAGAGGTTTGGAATGGAAGAAAGCAAGAAAGGGTTCTTGCCCATGTTGCCCAATACGACCTTGAGTAAAACTCAAAGTCCGACATCAGCAGAAGATAGAGAAAAGATGAGTAAGACTCCCTATGCCTCAGCCATAGGATCTCTAATGTATGCCATGCTATGTACTAGACCCGACATTGCATATGCTGTTAGTTTAACTAGCAGATATCAAAGTGATCCAGGAGTGGATCATTGGACAGCGGTCAAAAACATCCTTAAGTACTTGAGAAGAACTAAGGATATGGTTCTTTCTTATGGAGGTGATGAACAGCTCGTTGTTAATGGTTACACCGATGCTAGTTGGAACACTGATCCGGATGATTCTAAATCACAATCCGGATACGTATTTATTTTGAATGGTGCAGCAGTTAGCTGGAGGAGTGCAAAGCAAAGCGTTGTGGCGAGATCTTCAACTGAATCGGAATACATGGCTGCTTCGGAGGCTTCACAAGAAGCGATATGGATGAAAGAGTTCATTACAGAGCTGGGTGTGGTTCCTAGTGCGCTGGACCCAATGTCTATCTACTGTGATAACATGGGCGCCATAGCCAATGCGCAAGAACCAAGGTCACACAAGAAGCTGAAGCACATCAAGCTACGTTTTCACGCTATTCGAGAACATATCCAGGATGGGGATATAAAGATTTGCAAAGTACACACAGATCTGAATGTGGCGGATCCGTTGACTAAACCTCTCCCGAGGGCAAAACATGACCAACACCAAACTGCCATGGGTGTTCGGTATATTACCATGTAATCTAGATTAGATGACTCTAGTGCAAGTGGGAGACTGTTGGAGATATGCCCTAGAGGCAATAATAAATGTAGTTATTATTATATCTTTGTGTTTATGATAAATGTTTATATTCATGCTATAATAGTATTAACAAGGAAACATTAATACTTGTGTGAATTGTAAACTTAAATTGAAGTCCCTAGTATAGCCTCTATACTTCACTAGCTTGTTGGTTAATAGATGATTGTGGTTTCCCTATCATGAACATTGAGATGTTGTTAACAACAAGATCATATCGTTAGGAGAATGATATGATGGACATACTCCTATAGATAAGCATAGCATAAAGATCAAGTCATTTCAATAGTTCAATTGCTATATGCTTTCTGATACATAGTAACCTAATTCCTTCGACCATGAGATCATGCATATCACCTTTACCGGATGAATGCTTTGATGTCATCAAACACCACACCGTAACAGGGTGGCTATAAAGGTGGCATTGAGTGTTCGGAAAGTATTGGTTGAAACACATGGATCAAGAGTGGGATTTGTCCATCCATATGACGGATAGATATTCTCTGGGCCCTCTCGGTGAAATGTCATCCAATTAGCTTGCAAGCATGTGACTGGGTCACAAGGGATCACATATCACGGGAACGAGAAAAGAGTACTTATCAGTAACGAGGTTGAACTAGGTATGCAGAGATACTGACGATCATAACCTCGGATAAGTAACATATCGTGAGACAAAGGGAAATTGGTATCGTATGTAAATGGTTCATTCGATCGCAAAGTAATCGTAGAAATATGTGGGAACCATATGAATTTCCAGATTCCTCTATTGGTTATTGTTCGGAGAAGTGTCTCGATCATGTCCGCATAATTCACGAACCGTAGGGAGACACACTTAAGGATTCGACGTTGTTTGAGTAGTTATGGTATTATGAGAAAGAGACCGAATGTTGTTCGGAGTCTCGGATGGGATCCGGGATATCACGAGGTGATCCGGAATGGTCCGGAGAATAAGATTCATATAAGGAAAGTCCCGTTTCGGAGTTGGGGAATGGTTCCGGTGTTTTCATCGGGAACATTCTAGAAGGTCCCGGAATGTCCGGCACTCCGGAGGGGGAAGGGGTACATGAATGTGTCATTACATGTTGGAATGATTGCATCATGTACTTAGTGTTCTCGCTGTCCGAAATAAAGGGTTAATTCAAATCCTAATTGAAAAAGTCAAACTGCCAGTTTTCGGTCAAACTGCCAGTTTTCGGAAAGAGGAGAAAGAGGAGGAGGTGGAGGCCGAGTTGGGGAGGGATTCCTCCCCTTGGCCGGCGCCTCCCAAGGCCGACTTGGGGAGGGACTCCCCTCCCCTTGGCCGGCCCTCCCACCTATAAAAGGAGGGGCAGGGCCTCCTCCTCTAGACACAAGTTTCCTACCCTCTAAACCTAAACCCTAGATCTAAACCCCGGTTTAGAGCTATTTTGGTTTAGAGCCTTCTAATTGGTTTAGAGCCCTCTAATTGGTGTGTCTAATTACTAGACCACTAATAGCCTCTCTCATAAGCTCCACCATACTCGCACCGGCTTAAGGCGAAGCCCTGCGGGATCTCCCCTCCACCTCCGGTACCACGCCGTTGTGCTGCCGGAATCGCGAGGAGAGTGCTACAACCTCCGCTGCCTGCTGGAACAAGGGAGAGGAAGGTCTTCGTCGAGTACCGAACGTGTGACCGACTACGGGAGCGCTGCTGGAACGTGGCGCCGGAAGGATCGTCTACGCGATCTTGAGATCGGAAAGAGTACGACTACATCACCCACGAGAATCTGCTCTCGTTAAACACTTTGGAATCTTCGAGGGTGAGTTATTCCATCGACTCGTTGCTACAATCTAGTAGATAGATCTTGGCTTGTTTGTTTGTATGCGATAGAAAATTTTGTTTTCCATGCTACGAACCCCTACAGCCTGTTTCTCCTAGCATAGTAAAGATCCAATTTACAACGGGTAATCAACAATGCTAGTATCAATGTTGTGGTTCTTGTTCGTAGGTTAGAACGACACTTATTGAAAGCCCCAAACCACGTAAAATATGCAAAGAAAGTAGAAGCGTCTAACTTTGTTTTGCAGGGGTGTGCAGTGATGTGATATGGCCATGATTGTGATCATATTTGATGTATGCAATGTTCCTTATTGTAAGTTGGCAACCGGCAGGAGCCATATGGTTGTCTTTAAATTCTGTTAAGACCTGCGTGTCTATTCAAAATAGTTGTAATAGTTGAAGCTGGTGGACGACAACCATGAAGAAGCGTCATTGACCTTGATGCTATGCCGGTGATGATGGAGATCATGTTCGTGCTTGAAGATGGAGATCGGAAGCACAAAGAAGAAAGGCCATATCATATCACATATTATGAATTGCATGTGATGTTAATCCTTTATGCATTGTATTGCTTAGTAGACAACGGTAGCATTATAAGATGATCCCTCATGCACATAAATTTCAAGTTCTAAAGTGTTCACCCTTAGTATGCACCGTTGCCAAAGCTTGTTGCTTCGAAGCACCACGTGATGATCGGGTGTCTTTGATTCCGCGGGTGAATACAACGTAAGCAAGCCAGATTTGCTTATGCGGTAGCTAAGGTTTGATCTTGACGAGCCTAGCATGTACAGACATGGCCTCAGGAACACGGATCGCCGAAAGGTAAAGCATGAATCATATAGTAGATGTGATGAACATGATGATTGTTCGCCATTAAAACTATATCAGCTCTCGTGATGATCGGTGTTGATGTAGTGGATTTGGTTCGTGTGATCACTAAAACAATGTGAGGGATGTTGTTTTGAGTGGGAGTTCACCTAGTTTAATTTCATTAATTAATTTGAACTCAATTTGTCATAAACTTAGTCTAAACTATTGCAAATATGTTGTAGATCAATGGCAGCCCCTACCATCAATTTTAATGCGTTCCTAGAGAAAGAAAAGTTGAAAAACAATGGAAGCAACTTCGCGGATTGGTTCCGCAATTTGAGGATTGTCCTCACAGCTGGTAATTTGACCTATGTGCTGGATGCACCGCTGGGTGACCCACCTGCAGCTGATGCTACCGATGAAGTAAAGAATGTTTACCTCGCTCGGAAGAATCAGTACTCCATAGTTCAGTGTGCTATCTTGTATGGTTTAGAATCGGAGCTTCAGAAAAGGTTTGAAGAGTCAGACCCATATGATATTGTCGAGGATCTCAAATTAATCTTTGAGACTCATGCGGCAATTGAAAGTTATGAAGCTTCTGAAAAGTTCTTTAACTGCAAGATGGAAGAGGGTAGCTCCGTCAGTGAGCATGTGCTTAAAATGTCTGGGCACGCGAATAAACTTCAAAGCTTGGGTATAGTGATTCCTAATACTTTGGGGGTTTACCGCATCCTCCAATCACTACCACCAAGTTACAAGAACTTTGTGATGAACTACAACATGCAGAACATGAACAAAGAGTTGCCAGAACTATTTGCTATGTTAAAATCTGCAGAAGTGGAGATTAAGAAAGAGCACCAAGTGTTGATGGTCAATAAGACCACCAAATTCAAGAAAGGCAAGTCTGAGCAGAAGGGACACTTCAAGAAGGGTGGTAAGAAAGTTACCATGCCGACGAAGAAGACCAAGGCTAGACCCAAGCCTGATACTGAGTGCTTTTACTGCAAGGGAGAAGGTCACTGGAAGCGGAATTGCCCAAAGTACTTGGCGGATTTGAAGAACGGCAACATCAAGAAGAAAGGTATATATGATATACATGTTATTGATGTGTATCTCACTAGTATTCGTAGTAGTGCCTGGGTATTTGATACTGGTTCGGTTGCTCATATTTGCAACTCGAAACAGGAGCTGCAGAATAAACGGAAGCTAGCGAAGAACGAGGTGACGATGCGCGTAGGAAACGGATCAAAGGTTGATGTGATCGCGGTCGGCACGCTACCTCTTAATCTACCATCGGGATTAGTTTTATACTTAAATAATTGTTATTTGGTGCCTGCGTTGAGCATGAACATTATATCGGGATCTTGTTTATTGCGAGACGGTTACTTGTTTAAATCCGAGAATAATGGTTGTTCGATTTATATGAGTAATATGTTTTATGCACATGCACCTTTGATAGATGGTCTATTCTTGTTGAATCTCGATAGTAGAAATACACATATTAATAACATTGAAGCTAAACGATTGAAATCAAGCGATAACTCGACCTATAAGTGGCACTGTCGTCTTGGTCACATTGGAGTGAAGCGTATGAAGAAACTCCATTCCGATGGACTTCTTGAATCACTTGATTTTGAATCACTTGAAAGATGCGAAGCATGTCTGATGGGTAAAATGACTAAGACTCCATTTTCTGGTATGATGGAGCGAGCTACAGACTTATTGGAAATCATACATACCGATGTGTGTGGTCCAATGAGTGTAGCATCGCGCAGTGGTTATCGTTATGTTCTTACCTTCACAGATGACTTGAGTAGATATGGGTATATCTATTTCATGAAACATAAGTCCGAAACTTTCGAGAAGTTTAAGGAGTTTCAAAGTGAGGTAGAGAATCAACGTAACAAGAAGATTAAATTTCTACGTTCTGATCGTGGAGGTGAATATCTAAGTTACGAGTTTGGCGAGCATTTGAAGAAATGTGGAATACTTTCGCAGTTGACACCGCCGGGAACACCACAGCGTAATGGTGTGTCTGAACGTCGTAATCGAACTCTCTTAGATATGGTTCGTTCTATGATGTCACTTACAGATTTACCGCTATCATTTTGGGGTTATGCATTAGAAACAGCCGCATTCACTTTAAATAGGGCACCGTCTAAATCCGTTGAAACGACACCGTATGAATTATGGTTTGGGAAGAAACCTAAATTGTCGTTCCTTAAAGTTTGGGGGTGCGAAGCCTATGTAAAGAAGTTACAGCCGGACAAGCTTGAACCCAAAGCGGAAAAATGCGTCTTCATAGGATACCCAAAGGAAACTATTGGGTATACCTTCTATCATAGATCCGAAGGCAAAATCTTCGTTGCTAAGAATGGATCCTTTCTAGAGAAGGAATTTCTCTCGAAAGAAGTGACTGGAAGGAAAGTAGAACTCGACGAGGTTGTCGAACCTTCTCTCGAAATTGCGAGTAGCGCAGCACCGGAAGAAGTTCCTGTGGTGCCTACACCAATAAGAGAGGAAGCTAATGATGGTGATCATGAAACTTCGGTTGAAGTTACTACAGAGCCTCGGAGGTCAACGAGAACTCGTACCACTCCAGATTGGTATGATTCTGTTATGAATGTCATGTTGGTGGACAACACCGATGACCCCGAGACATATGAGGAAGCGATGATGAGCCCAGATTCCAATAAATGGCAAGAAGCCATGAAATCCGAGATTGGATCCATGTACGAAAACCAAGTATGGACTTTGGTGGACTTACCGGATGGCCGAAAGGCTGTCGAGAACAAATGGATTTTCAAGAAGAAAACAGATGCTGATGGTAATGTTACTGTCTATAAAGCTCGACTTGTCGCAAAAGGGTTTCGACAAATTCAAGGAGTTGACTACGATGAGACTTTCTCACCAGTAGCGAAGCTAAAGTCTGTGAGGATTATGTTAGCAATCGCTGCATATTATGATTATGAGATATGGCAGATGGATGTCAAAACAGCATTCCTCAATGGAGACATTGATGAAGAGTTGTATATGATGCAACCCAAAGGTTTTGTCGATCCTAAAGATGCTAACAAGGTATGCAAACTTCAATGGTCCATCTATGGATTGAAGCAAGCATCCCGAAGTTGGAATCAACGTTTTGATAAAGTAATCAAAAGTTTTGGTTTTATACAAACTTATGGAGAAGCTTGTATTTACAAGAAAGTGAGTGGGAGCTCTGTAGCATTCTTAATACTGTATGTGGATGACATATTGTTGATTGGGAATGATGTAGACCTTCTTAATAGTGTCAAAGAATATTTGAATAATAGTTTTTCAATGAAGGATCTTGGCGAAGCAGCTTACATATTAGGCATTAAGATTTATAGAGATAGATCGAAACGCCAAATATCATTGTCACAAAGTACATATTTGGACAAAGTTCTAAAGAGGTTTGGAATGGAAGAAAGCAAGAAAGGGTTCTTGCCCATGTTGCCCAATACGACCTTGAGTAAAACTCAAAGTCCGACATCAGCAGAAGATAGAGAAAAGATGAGTAAGACTCCCTATGCCTCAGCCATAGGATCTCTAATGTATGCCATGCTATGTACTAGACCCGACATTGCATATGCTGTTAGTTTAACTAGCAGATATCAAAGTGATCCAGGAGTGGATCATTGGACAGCGGTCAAAAACATCCTTAAGTACTTGAGAAGAACTAAGGATATGGTTCTTTCTTATGGAGGTGATGAACAGCTCGTTGTTAATGGTTACACCGATGCTAGTTGGAACACTGATCCGGATGATTCTAAATCACAATCCGGATACGTATTTATTTTGAATGGTGCAGCAGTTAGCTGGAGGAGTGCAAAGCAAAGCGTTGTGGCGAGATCTTCAACTGAATCGGAATACATGGCTGCTTCGGAGGCTTCACAAGAAGCGATATGGATGAAAGAGTTCATTACAGAGCTGGGTGTGGTTCCTAGTGCGCTGGACCCAATGTCTATCTACTGTGATAACATGGGCGCCATAGCCAATGCGCAAGAACCAAGGTCACACAAGAAGCTGAAGCACATCAAGCTACGTTTTCACGCTATTCGAGAACATATCCAGGATGGGGATATAAAGATTTGCAAAGTACACACAGATCTGAATGTGGCGGATCCGTTGACTAAACCTCTCCCGAGGGCAAAACATGACCAACACCAAACTGCCATGGGTGTTCGGTATATTACCATGTAATCTAGATTAGATGACTCTAGTGCAAGTGGGAGACTGTTGGAGATATGCCCTAGAGGCAATAATAAATGTAGTTATTATTATATCTTTGTGTTTATGATAAATGTTTATATTCATGCTATAATAGTATTAACAAGGAAACATTAATACTTGTGTGAATTGTAAACTTAAATTGAAGTCCCTAGTATAGCCTCTATACTTCACTAGCTTGTTGGTTAATAGATGATTGTGGTTTCCCTATCATGAACATTGAGATGTTGTTAACAACAAGATCATATCGTTAGGAGAATGATATGATGGACATACTCCTATAGATAAGCATAGCATAAAGATCAAGTCATTTCAATAGTTCAATTGCTATATGCTTTCTGATACATAGTAACCTAATTCCTTCGACCATGAGATCATGCATATCACCTTTACCGGATGAATGCTTTGATGTCATCAAACACCACACCGTAACAGGGTGGCTATAAAGGTGGCATTGAGTGTTCGGAAAGTATTGGTTGAAACACATGGATCAAGAGTGGGATTTGTCCATCCATATGACGGATAGATATTCTCTGGGCCCTCTCGGTGAAATGTCATCCAATTAGCTTGCAAGCATGTGACTGGGTCACAAGGGATCACATATCACGGGAACGAGAAAAGAGTACTTATCAGTAACGAGGTTGAACTAGGTATGCAGAGATACTGACGATCATAACCTCGGATAAGTAACATATCGTGAGACAAAGGGAAATTGGTATCGTATGTAAATGGTTCATTCGATCGCAAAGTAATCGTAGAAATATGTGGGAACCATATGAATTTCCAGATTCCTCTATTGGTTATTGTTCGGAGAAGTGTCTCGATCATGTCCGCATAATTCACGAACCGTAGGGAGACACACTTAAGGATTCGACGTTGTTTGAGTAGTTATGGTATTATGAGAAAGAGACCGAATGTTGTTCGGAGTCTCGGATGGGATCCGGGATATCACGAGGTGATCCGGAATGGTCCGGAGAATAAGATTCATATAAGGAAAGTCCCGTTTCGGAGTTGGGGAATGGTTCCGGTGTTTTCATCGGGAACATTCTAGAAGGTCCCGGAATGTCCGGCACTCCGGAGGGGGAAGGGGTACATGAATGTGTCATTACATGTTGGAATGATTGCATCATGTACTTAGTGTTCTCGCTGTCCGAAATAAAGGGTTAATTCAAATCCTAATTGAAAAAGTCAAACTGCCAGTTTTCGGTCAAACTGCCAGTTTTCGGAAAGAGGAGAAAGAGGAGGAGGTGGAGGCCGAGTTGGGGAGGGATTCCTCCCCTTGGCCGGCGCCTCCCAAGGCCGACTTGGGGAGGGACTCCCCTCCCCTTGGCCGGCCCTCCCACCTATAAAAGGAGGGGCAGGGCCTCCTCCTCTAGACACAAGTTTCCTACCCTCTAAACCTAAACCCTAGATCTAAACCCCGGTTTAGAGCTATTTTGGTTTAGAGCCTTCTAATTGGTTTAGAGCCCTCTAATTGGTGTGTCTAATTACTAGACCACTAATAGCCTCTCTCATAAGCTCCACCATACTCGCACCGGCTTAAGGCGAAGCCCTGCGGGATCTCCCCTCCACCTCCGGTACCACGCCGTTGTGCTGCCGGAATCGCGAGGAGAGTGCTACAACCTCCGCTGCCTGCTGGAACAAGGGAGAGGAAGGTCTTCGTCGAGTACCGAACGTGTGACCGACTACGGGAGCGCTGCTGGAACGTGGCGCCGGAAGGATCGTCTACGCGATCTTGAGATCGGAAAGAGTACGACTACATCACCCACGAGAATCTGCTCTCGTTAAACACTTTGGAATCTTCGAGGGTGAGTTATTCCATCGACTCGTTGCTACAATCTAGTAGATAGATCTTGGCTTGTTTGTTTGTATGCGATAGAAAATTTTGTTTTCCATGCTACGAACCCCTACAGCCTGTTTCTCCTAGCATAGTAAAGATCCAATTTACAACGGGTAATCAACAATGCTAGTATCAATGTTGTGGTTCTTGTTCGTAGGTTAGAACGACACTTATTGAAAGCCCCAAACCACGTAAAATATGCAAAGAAAGTAGAAGCGTCTAACTTTGTTTTGCAGGGGTGTGCAGTGATGTGATATGGCCATGATTGTGATCATATTTGATGTATGCAATGTTCCTTATTGTAAGTTGGCAACCGGCAGGAGCCATATGGTTGTCTTTAAATTCTGTTAAGACCTGCGTGTCTATTCAAAATAGTTGTAATAGTTGAAGCTGGTGGACGACAACCATGAAGAAGCGTCATTGACCTTGATGCTATGCCGGTGATGATGGAGATCATGTTCGTGCTTGAAGATGGAGATCGGAAGCACAAAGAAGAAAGGCCATATCATATCACATATTATGAATTGCATGTGATGTTAATCCTTTATGCATTGTATTGCTTAGTAGACAACGGTAGCATTATAAGATGATCCCTCATGCACATAAATTTCAAGTTCTAAAGTGTTCACCCTTAGTATGCACCGTTGCCAAAGCTTGTTGCTTCGAAGCACCACGTGATGATCGGGTGTCTTTGATTCCGCGGGTGAATACAACGTAAGCAAGCCAGATTTGCTTATGCGGTAGCTAAGGTTTGATCTTGACGAGCCTAGCATGTACAGACATGGCCTCAGGAACACGGATCGCCGAAAGGTAAAGCATGAATCATATAGTAGATGTGATGAACATGATGATTGTTCGCCATTAAAACTATATCAGCTCTCGTGATGATCGGTGTTGATGTAGTGGATTTGGTTCGTGTGATCACTAAAACAATGTGAGGGATGTTGTTTTGAGTGGGAGTTCACCTAGTTTAATTTCATTAATTAATTTGAACTCAATTTGTCATAAACTTAGTCTAAACTATTGCAAATATGTTGTAGATCAATGGCAGCCCCTACCATCAATTTTAATGCGTTCCTAGAGAAAGAAAAGTTGAAAAACAATGGAAGCAACTTCGCGGATTGGTTCCGCAATTTGAGGATTGTCCTCACAGCTGGTAATTTGACCTATGTGCTGGATGCACCGCTGGGTGACCCACCTGCAGCTGATGCTACCGATGAAGTAAAGAATGTTTACCTCGCTCGGAAGAATCAGTACTCCATAGTTCAGTGTGCTATCTTGTATGGTTTAGAATCGGAGCTTCAGAAAAGGTTTGAAGAGTCAGACCCATATGATATTGTCGAGGATCTCAAATTAATCTTTGAGACTCATGCGGCAATTGAAAGTTATGAAGCTTCTGAAAAGTTCTTTAACTGCAAGATGGAAGAGGGTAGCTCCGTCAGTGAGCATGTGCTTAAAATGTCTGGGCACGCGAATAAACTTCAAAGCTTGGGTATAGTGATTCCTAATACTTTGGGGGTTTACCGCATCCTCCAATCACTACCACCAAGTTACAAGAACTTTGTGATGAACTACAACATGCAGAACATGAACAAAGAGTTGCCAGAACTATTTGCTATGTTAAAATCTGCAGAAGTGGAGATTAAGAAAGCCACGCCATATGCATGACAAAACTGACCGAGGGCTATATGCTGTCATGCTTTTGTTGACATACACAGTAGATACTATTAGGCTTTACTTCTGCATAAGGTGACCATAACAGATCTGACTGACCTGTTTTGTTTGGATTGAGCAGAGCAAGGACAGCCCGCTGACCGTGAAGGCCTTGAAGCGCACCCTCGCTAAGCGGATCACCGCATGAACTCGTCGAGACGGCGGTGAATAGAAGGATGCGGCTGCGTGGAGCTTTTCTGCCTCTGTGCACCCAGACCTTTGTTCAAAATTTGAACCAGACATGGCTTTTGTAGAGTTGGTTCTTAAAAGTTCAGTAGTACTGCTTGATTTATCCTAGTAGATGAAGTCATTGTACATATCTCGCTTCTATTTGTACTTTCCTATTGTTCTCAAGAATATTCAGTCAAGCTAATTGGTGAATTATCTGTGCTTGTCTGAATTGTTAACATGCATGCTGAAGATGAATCTGTGGATGCAACCTGTGCGTTTCGAACCATTTGACGTAGTACCAACATTATGCTGTGCGTTTCTCCCTTCAAAAAAACATTATGCTGTGCGTTTCGTTCAGAATGTTGTAAGCATGCTGTTCTGAACTTCCTGGAGTGCCTCTGTCCTAACTCCACCCCAGAAGGGCTTTGCTTGCACATCTGCTGGTAAATTGTCTAATTTCATCCAAAAGCCTAAGTATACATGGATGGTTACTGTCATAGTATAGCTGCTGGCATCATTCATCCAAAGCCCAAAGTCCATACATGGATGGTTACTGTCATAGTGTCATATATGGTTACTAGCATAGTATAGCTGCTGGCATCATTGTGGCTTAGCCGCTGATGTAGAGCTTATGGCCTATGAACAACTGACTGACCGAGACACAAATCACAGTTTACAATAAGATAAGGCACAGCCAAAAATTGCAAAGATATCAGCTACCGAACAAAGCATTTGCAGGTCACTACAAGTAGAAGATCCGTTTCAACTGAATCTGTCCTTTTTATCTTCTCGGTGTCTTTTTTTTCCTTTTGAGGGGGTCTTCTCGGTGTCTTGGTAGACAGGAAAGAGCAAAGCCAGTTGGGTCATGATTCCCCCTCTTAGTCTTCTTCCAGCAAAACATCATCCGGATGCATCCACAAGACCGTATTCACATTTGGATCATCACTGCCCTGCACAAACCGACGATACACACGAGCAACGGTTTACGACCAATCAAGTAACCTGCATCATGTTAATATTAGTATAGACAGTGAACCGGAACGCCAAAGATACGCCATTACCGTGAACATACGTCTCAGCTCCTTCTTCTTCGCTTCCACCTGTAAATTAAAGAGGGCACATTTTACAGATGTGGTTAGCAAACGAAGCAGCAAAAGTGTTAAGAGGATATCACTGTATCCTACGTCGTCATCGGAGTCGCTCCACTCTACGTGCCATCCGCATTGTGTGCCCCTACCCACATCCAAGTGGCCACCAATGTATTCATCGGCACCGTTGGGGTGCTTCATGTTGGCACTTCCATTGTTGGTACAGCCATAGCAGAGACCTTCATCGACAAAGCAATAGAGTTAACTGCAGAGTTACTAACTAACCAAATAGACCTACCACATCCAATCCACCTCTATAGGAACATACAAGTACTTAGCTAGTCTTTGGGAAGAGATGTCAGCAACACCTAAATCAAAGTGAAGGGTACGAGATACCATTTCTGGTAGATCTAACCATGCAGAAACAGCTGACCAACATTTCTTCTTGTTTTTCCTGTCGCACGCATTTGACTTCAGCAAAGAACAGAGTGTCGTCGTTACCGCAGTTGGAATCGCCTGATACTTTGGTCATAGTGAAATTGAGATGATAGAACCAAGCACGGTTCTCACAAAATTGCCGGTAGTGCACAACGTCTTTGAGTTCATATGCAAGATCCTGTAATATGGAAACATGGGTCAGATCAAGAACTCTTATACATGGATAAAACCATAAGACGTAGGCCAGGAAAGGAGAGACAAAGAAAGAGAGCAAACCCCAAGAAGATTGTGATCCTCATTATGCTTGTCCACCAAAGCTTGTACTAGTCGGCGTACTTTACTACCGGTTTGCTCAATGCAAAGGGATTTTGAACGCTTCTTCCTTCTGCCATCAGGCCAATAAAGAGCTTGTTCTATAGCCATCTCAACTGAAGGAGCCCCACCTTGATTCACTAACCTAATTGAGATCAGAGCATAGTATATGGTTAGTATCCTGTATTCTCTAAGAGTGGAAACTGCGAAGTAATACCAAGGGCTATGACGAACTAGTTTGCATAGAAGGGTGCCCAAACATGCTGGTTGTCAACAAAAACAGCACAAAACTGCACTGTTTACAGTCTTATTATTCACGGCATGTGACTCTTTGAAAAAACTGTCCCTTCTTTGATATATGATTCCACACTGTTTTGATCGGTTAATAGAGCTAAACTATCTGGCTATCACCATTAGCTGAAACAGAGCTATGAAGAAGATTGTGATCCTCATTATGCTTGTCCACCAAAGCTTGTACTAGTCGGCGCACTTTACTACTGGTTTGCTCACTGCAAAGGGATTTTGAACGCTTCTTCCTTCTGCCATCAGGCCAATAAAGAGCTTGTTCTATAGCCATCTCAACTGAAGGAACCCCACCTTGATTCACTAACCTAATTTAGATCAGAGCATAGTATATGGTTATTAGTAGCCTGTAATCTCTCAGAGTGGAGAATGCGAAGTTATACCAAGGGCTATATAAATGTTATCAGTAGGGCTACGATGAACTAGTTTGCATAGAAGGTGTTGCTGAAAAATGTTAATCTAGTAGTCAACAAAATAAGAACAAAACTTGGTTATTTTACATGCCTATCTTGTTCTGCAACTCTTAGAAAAAACTACGCCTTATCTGATTTCAGATTGCGCACTGTTTTGGTCAGTGCATAGAACTTAACTGTCTGGCTATCACCATTAACCGAAATAAAGCCGTGTAGGGCTAAAGACTAGTCACCTGTACAGATTGAAATTGAAATAAAAATATGAAAAGTGTTACAGTACTTTGTTAGTTTTCAACAACTTTCTAACAAATACAGTTTGAAAGATGTTCCACTAACTTGATGTAGCACCGAAAGAGGAAACAGAGCTGCGTGGGGCTAAGGGTTAATCAACTGTACAAATTAACATTTAAATGAGAGATAAGAAAAGTGGTACTTTGTTAGTTTGAGGTATTTTTGTGATTTATGCATAATTTCAACAGCTTTCTCATAAAATATGTTTTCAAAGATGTTCCACTAACAATTCAGGGCACCGAAAGAGGAATATATGTGTTTTTTAAATCAACTTGACAGTTTATCCAGAATCAAAATTTAAGGGTCATTCTGTTCTTAGTTTTCCTATTGATGAGCTTATCTGTTGTGGCCTACAAGGCTACATCAGAGAAGCATGTGGCTAGTTAAGTAATACTCACTTGCAGGTGTGCACACAGGCCAAGGGGGAAAGAAGTGATGAAAATCTATCTAGAAGTCTAGAACAGATCGTCGAGGAACTTTACAGCGTTGGATCCCGGCGTTCATGCAAATAGCGATCCATGGCGCGCTCTGCTTCCTCCGAGCTCTGAAACGGCCCGCCCACGCGAGGATAGGTGTGGAAAGATCCCCCGAGGTCGACCCTGATGTAGTATATGAACCCCCAGTCAGGCCGTACTCGTGCCCAAATGCGTGACGACCCTGACGGTGTCGAGGCTGTAACAGTGTCCTGATCCGGCCGCGGAGAGGAAGAAGAAGAAGAAGAGGAAGTGGCAGCGCTGCTGCCGGACGAATTCTCCTCCAATGTCGTGGACGACACACCTGCAGCTTCCTGCTGCGGCCTCTGCGTCGGCGCAGATGGTGTAGGCACACGGTCCTCCACCACATACCTGAACTGGAATATATCATCCCTGGGGGAGCAATCAAAGAAACTGTTGATCGATGATCAGACGTACAGTGATAAATCGATTTTCTCGATCGATCAGTGGATTAATAAATCGATTTTAGCTAGAAGTAGTAGAAGATTGGCGTCATGATGGGTACGTACGTTGAAGGCGGCGGCGGAAGGAGGGGTCTCCTCCGGCGATGCCAGGAGAGGTAGATGCCGGCATAGCGTGCACGTACCGCGTCCTGGAGATCTCGGAAGTCTCGGAACGGCCCGCCCGTCTCGGGAAGATGGCTGAGGAGGTAGTTCCCGTCCCTGTTGACGCGGACGTGGATCGTGATCGGGTGGAAGCCGCCGCCTGAGGGTCTGCGCCGGGGGAGGGACTCCGGAGGAACACGTTTGGGCTTGGGCGCCATGCGCGATCCACGGCGGAGGAAGGTTTAATTTTATTTTTGTGTGGGAGGAAGAAGGGGATTGATTGATGGGATTAGGGTTTTGGTGGTTTCCTCTTTGATATCTGCAGATCTCCTTGGCTTGGCTGGATAGTTGTTACCACATGCACTTTAATCAGCCATCGATCGAAAGGAAAGGAAAGAGAAGAGCTGTGAATGCATGCGTTGCAAGGAGAAGAAGCATCTCAAGAGTCAAGATCCTGGCGTTGTGTGCACATCTGCTTTGTGATATCTTGCTGTTAGCTCACTGAATGAGATGGACATCTCATGTTAGAGGAATCCCAAAATTCAGAGTATGAACTAGGGATGAACACTGTTATACGACACCGGACACAGTTACACCGTGGAAGAACACGAACTCCGAATACCCCCGTGCAAGAGCACGAACTCCGAATACCCCCCCCCTAGGCTTAAGAGCGCCCGCGCATAGTGGAAAGTACACCATTTATATATATATAAGAAGCCGAACCAACCTGATGCATGACACCGACAGAAAGAGAGTCCGAGGAGGAACTCAAAGATGAGGCAAGTCAATAGGACATCCAAAGTGCCTAGGAGAAAGCAATCACGGCGACAAGATGGGTGTCATGGCCACACCTCCAAGGAGGTGAACGACATCCGTAGACGTTGTCATCGCGGCAATTAACGAAGCCTTGTGGTGCTTTCGCAAACACACCATCTTACACGTCAACATCCTACACAGCTAAGACAGAGAAAGGCAATCCAATCTTGCTTCTAGCACCCCTGCAGAACACTAATGGCCAGCCGTCCCCAGAGAAGACACGATTGAGACGGAATGCATGAACATTCAACAAATCTGGCGTGAGAAGAGACTCACATACTCTCCCTTGAACTCGATGTCGAATATGTGACCGATGTGATAGAAATCGACATTTCCAACTGTCGATTAGTAAACTAAATAAACCGATTTTCAACTGGATCATCTGGCCCGAAATAGAAGAAGATTGATGGTGAAGCGAGAGGGGGAAGTCTCGTTGTGGTACATACGGTCGAGACGGTGGCGGATCTAGGGGTGTGTGCCGGCGGTGCAAGTTGAGATAGATGGCGGTGTAGCGTGCACAGACTGCGTCTTTGAGTTCCGTCAGGGTTTGGAACGGCCCGCCCATGGATACCGACATGGACCGTGATCGGTAGGAAGCCGCCTGAGGGACTGCGCCAGGGGATGGACTCCAGAGGAAACTTCTGTGGCGTCATGCACGAGGACGGCTAGGTTGATCATGGGAAGGAAGGAGGGGATTGATTAGGTTTTATCAGTTTCTTCTTTGATCTGAGATCTCCTTGGCTACAAAGTACCCGCAGGCATGAATTGCTTGTTTATTAAAAATCACACATGCGCTGAAACACATAGTACTATTCAACCCTTGGGACAAAAAGGTTATATATGTTCCTTAAAGAACCAAATCAGTAATGTCAATGATCTTATTAGGACACTACAAATTTCTATAAAAAATGAACACAAGATATACAAATCGTAAGCTCTACTCGCATCTAGCACATGTTTTCACTATATTTGTTACCCATATATGATCTAAAGATATCTACATAGATATTATGGACGATACCAATTTAGACATAAACCAATACATATATGCACTATGGCGTAATGAAATTTTTTTAACCCGAGAAGCGATATAATTATTTTCTTGGATCTAAGGGAGATTCGTCTGAAAAGTGTTTTGTTAACAACATATGAAACAAAATCTAAGAACTAGCATGACCTTTCTTCCAAAATTTGATTAAATTTAACACAAGTGTAATAACAACGATGGACGCTGAGTCTTCTGACAATAATTATAACATTGTATATTATAATTCAAAAGTAGCATTGTTATGTGGTTACTTGTCCAAAGAACGAACCAAATAATCCAATTCAGACGTCATGTTGACAATACAAACAAATAAACAAGTTCAGTATAAATAAGTCTGAAGCACACACAACACTCTCCCACCTCCCATCGGCTTTCGAAGAAATTCTAACATCAACGACATAACTCTCTCCTTCTCACACCTGCTCCGCTATGAGACCTCGCTACTAAGTGATGAGAAAAATTTCTTCAGGGCATCCGTACTTGGCTAAGCCACACGTACACCCAGATTTTCTCTGGAACTCGACAGTTCCGTCTCGCATAGCGGCAACACGGCAATTCGTTCTCGCAGAATAGGTACAAAAATCTAAGAGGAGAAGAGACGAATATGGGACAATGCTCACCTCGGGAGGAGGGGACCATTGGGGCCGCCGCGACAAAGGATGACTAGGACAAGGGTGACCCTTTCGCGTGCAGCTGCGACGGCTACGAATAGGAGAAGAGATGAATATGGGACGATGCACACCATTAGTTAATGACATGGTGCTAGCCTATCAACAGCTCTAAGATATTGTTCCAATTTTAGGTTAAATTCTCTTTGATAAATTTTTACTTTGCACAATAAATCAACATGGGACCATAAACTCTTGGATCATGTGAAGAACAGAATTTATTTAAATAATTACTTGGTTTGCTTAATTATCGAACGATTGAGAATTAAGTTAGATACTAGTCAAAACCTAATTCATGGATTTTGCATCCTGATTGGCTGTAACTAAGATTTTTTTAATTACAAGTGAGATTGCAATTGTGATTTCCGGTGGCACAAGATTTGAACTAAGACTCAGGATTACGTGTGGAGAACTGACTTTATTGAAATATTTACAAGATCAAGGTGATAACTAAGAAAACAGTACTTATTTACAAGAATTCCATCTAGATTGCTGGCTAAATAGGAAAAAAAAGACGTACGCTTACAAATAGAAGAGACAACTAAAACCCCTAGAAGGAAAATATTAAACCAACTAGCTCTGGAATCGACGTCTTCTGTCGCGTCGCCGGAGTCCTGGGCAGCGCCTCCACGGTCTCCGGGCTGCCCTTGCTCTTGCCGCAGGTGCGGCTCCCGGTGTTGCAGACAGGGTAGTCAGACGGACAGCAAGTGGCGCCGTCCCTGCAGCAGGTGGCGCCCTTGGCCGGGCAACATCCCCACGCCAGGCACACGTTCCTCACGCCATAGGTGCAGCAGCATGTGCTTCCCGCCGGGCACGAGCTGTGGCGGTCGCACTTCTCCGCCGGCGAAACGGGCGCCGGCGCCGGCTTCGGGTTTGGCCCGTTCTTGACAGGGTAAGACGCGAACATGGCGATGCCGCACTTGCCAACACTGCCCGTCGTGCTCGCGTTCCGCTCCATCCGGATGTAGCCGCCTTCGCCCCAGCGAGGCCCCCACGAGTTGCGCACGATCCAGTACTCCTTGCCGTCCACCTCCGTGCCGTAGCCAACCGCGACAACGGCGTGGTCAAGCTCCGTGCCGCACCGCCCCGTGAAGACGCCGGACTCGTACAGCTGGAACTCGCGCCCGCCGGCCTCGATGGCGACGCTCACCGGCTGGTGCGCCACGGCCTTCTTCAGCGCCAGCTCGTCCTCCGCCGGCACGTCCTCGAACCCATCAATGGACACCACCTTGCGCCCCTTCTTGGCGAGGTCGCACTTGCCCTCCTTCCCAGTGTACGGGTAGTCCTCCTCGGTGTCGATGCCGCCGTTCAAGGCGATGAACTCGAAGGCGTCGTCCATGATCCCGCCGTTGCAGCCGCTGTTCTGCCCGTTGCGGGCGCAGTCCACCAGCTCCTGCTCCGACAGCGTCACCAGCTCGCCGGTCACGATCTGGTTGATGCCTTCCACCGCGCAGACCGTCGAGAACGCCCAGCAGCTCCCGCACTGGCCCTGGTTCTTCACGGCCGCCACCGCGCCCTTCTCCCTCCAGTCCACCTTCTCCGGCAATGCCTCGGCGCCGTCGTACCGGTACCTCTCGCCGACGGGGTTCCGGCGGATGTTGCTCGCCTTGGCTCCGAGGTAGGCGGCGCGGAACTCGGCGTTGGTGAGGTCGGCGAAGCGGTTCATCCCGAGGCGGAAGCTCTCCTGCCCCGCCGCGGCGCGCGCGTTGTGGGCGTCCACGAAGTCGAGGTTGTCCCGGAACGCGCGGAACCGGCGGTCGTACTCGCCCAGCGCGTTGTAGGAGCGGCCGTGCCGCGCCAGCCACAGGTCGTACATCTGCCGCGCCTCCGCCTCCGTCCGCCGTGCCGGCCCGTGCTGCGTGGTGGACGCGTCGCCGAGGACGCGCGTGGCGGAGACCAACGGTAACGAGACGCCGAAGAAGATGATGAGTAGCAAGGCCACTGCGACGGCCGCGCCGTGGCCTGCCATGGCCGTCGCGATCGCCCTGCTTCTCTAGGGCTCGGCTAGGTCGTCGTCGCCGTCCTTGTCGAGGGTCGAGAGCTATCCGTCGCGGCGAGATCGAGCGCGCTGCACGTTGGACGTAGGAGTTGCCTGGTTCCGCTCTGTGGTTTTGGGTGTCCTTGGAGGCTGGCGCGGCTCGTGATTATATACTGGTCTGCTGCAACGTGGGCGCGTGGAGTTGTGATCGGGTTGTGATTGGAGCAAGTAGTTTGGTGCAACCTGATTCGATTACAGATCCTACGGTCGGAGACGCACAATGACGGCTGCGGGGTCGGAGTCACAGTCCCAGCGAGATACGATCAAGATCCGTTTCCCATTTCTTTTTGGAAAAACGATCCGGTTCCGGGGGCAGTAATAATACTGAACGTGACATGCCATGTTTTTTTTCACTAGAAAGGCCTCAAAGTATATTAAAAAAGTACAAATTTACAGTGAGGCCGCTAACATCATCTTTTTAAGGAATTAACAGTAGGAAAGGCTCCTACTGCTTTTCTATTAATATGGGCCCCTTAAAACAAAGGGGAAGCCTAGGGTTACATATTACAGAATGGAGTAGAGGTTACAGGGAGTTACATATAGAGAGTATGAGAGGGTGGAGATCAGCTTTAGTCTTATGAACTATGAGCTCAAACTCTTGCTTAAATCTAGTCTTCCAAGATGAAACCAACAATTTGAAGATAAGACCTCATAATTTGCAGGAAGGACCGGCCGGGGGAGACGACTCCATCGGCATGACAAGAACACCGAGAACGACAACTTTATTGGCCGAGACGGTGGACCTTGTATTCTTTGCTAACTTCGACCAGAGGAGCGTCGTTGAGAAGATCAGGAACCCTAAATCACGTCGGATCTGACTACCAAAATCCAGGGTTCGCGTCCATCTACAGGGCATATAGCCCACTACCAGCACAAGGCCAGTACAACTACCTATCCTATCTACTCCGGCACCACCCCTCCGACCGGCAACACCAACGGAGAGAGCTCGGGGGCGACCTGACTTCCCTTACAGGTGAGTCAGAAGAGGAGGGGCGAGAGCGATGGGGGAGAAGAGGATTGATGGGGCGAGCAGAGCCCCATCTGCAACTGCTAGTAGCAGGAAGCCCGTGACATGCCATGTTAATTTCAGATAAAACAACTTACCACGTGAATACATAGTATGCCGAGGGAATACCTAACCAGGTAGGCCATAAGGTAGATATGGCCCATAGAATCATGGAACCTTATGGCCTATTTACGCCCCCTCCCTAATTGGCTTACACAAAGAAGATTGGCCCAGATACACCGGGAGTTCGTATATAAGACCGTGTGTGGTACCCGTTCTAAAAGGAAAAAAGCTTAGCTGGATCCTGTTAGGGCTCGACACTGATCGACTCGGGGTAGATCTGTAACCCTGAGTTTGGCCGTGTATATAAGGCCAGCATATTTCGCCGGGGGGAGGACAATAGATAAGTTAGAAAGACTTTCGAGATCTAGAGCTTACCAACAATCTTAGTACCGCTACTAGAATCATCAGTACAACATAAAGGAGTAGATCTTTACCTCAAAAGCGAGTGTTCGAACCGTTCAAGAGGGTAGCTCGGGCTATGTGCGCCCATTTTGGATGTCAATTTGAGGAATAATATTTTTTATACATGAGAGTTTTACCATTCATTCTTTTTTTTTGCTACCTCCGTTTATTATCACAGTGAGAACTGAGAAGTGTTATGTACATGTTTGTGATGCACAAAAACATAAACTAACTGATAGAATACATATACGTGTATTGCTAGAGATAGATTAAGACTCTACAACTTATACTCCAAGTCTCCACCTACCCCGTATACATTTATATATACTTTCCGTAAGGATCAAATTAACGACAACAAATATATTCCCTGTAAGAGATAGAGTGCACGTATACATATTCTACCACTAACAACATGTTTGGCATAAACTTTTTATAGACATCAGCTGAAAAAACCAAGTACATTATATCTCTTTCACTACCACGACATATGGGCAAAGACCGAGAATGGGACATTAAAAGGTACTACCTTCGTTAAAAAAATATAAGATGTTTTCATAGGTTAAAATAGCCTGTCAAAACGTCTTATATCATAGGATAGAGATAGTGTAATGCCCGGAAATATTAAAAAATTAGAAATTGATTGTTATTTTATTTTGTGCATCATCATAACAGCATCATGCATATTTTATCCGTAAAATTATTTTATCAACCATATTTTGTTTTACTAAATATCCATGTGGTTTTATTAAACCCGTCTCTCGTTCTTATTCTAAATTAAAACAAATAATATTTCTCGTGACAAAAGCTTTTCTTATTTTAATAAAAAATAGGCTAAAAGCCCGTCTAATGTTTTGGTCCAAAACTAGCTTCATCTAGTTTACTTTGGACTAGATAAATAGTACATTCTCCTCTTTTGCCTCCCAAACCTTAGCCCCGGATCTGCGCCAAATCTACATCTAAAATTCCCTACCTCTTCTACCAAACTTCCCTTTTTCTTTCGTGTTTCTAATGCTTTTTCCATTTGTGTCCAATTCCTTGACCATGCGCATGCACCTGTAGATCCCATCGCCACCGTCTCCTTCTCTGGATTCTTTGGCCACGGCACACACCCAGGAAACACACCACGCCACAAACCCACGCAACACACGCACCCACACAGAGACTCACACCCAACACGACCCGGCGACACACCCCGCACACAGCAACACCTACCGGTCCACGCACTGCACACACGCGAGGCCTCGCGACCGCAGCGAAGCCATCTGCCCTGCTCCTCTTTCCTGGACCCCGACGGTGCCGCCGCTTCTGACCACCCACGTGCACCACCGCCTCTCCGCTCGAGACCCACTGCAGTTCCCTGCCCCTCCGCCCGGACCGCCGCCTTCCGGCCCCTCAGCCGCACGCATCCTCGACAGGCTCCGTCTTCATCCGCCGGCCATCTCCCTCGCCTTCCTCTCCGGCCGCCGCTGTCAGGCTCGTCGCCACCGCCTCCTTCCTCGAGCGCTGCCGCAGTCACCCCTCATGGCGCCGCCGTGGTGCTCTACCCCGGCCTCTTCTTCCTCGAGCCGCCTCCTTCTTCCTCCCGGGACGGCATCCCCTGGCTCGCACGCCCCTGAGCTGTAGCGCACCGCCCTCTCTGGCCAGCGAGAACCTCGACCTCGTCTGCTGGCCGCCCTCCTCCTGCTCGGGATCAACGCCTACGGCCTTCCCCAACTCGACCTCACCCTCCCCTTCGCCAAGAACGTCCCTGCCTATTTTTCTGTCAACTGATGTCCCCACGCGTTCAAGGTGCTCGACATTATGCCCGTGTGTTTGGCTCAACAGGATGTAACGCGGGGATTTGTGATGGGTGCCAGTTCGTAAGTGGACATAAAGATGATGCTCAGGGAAGTCGGTACCCCAAGACCTTCATCCTAGAACCGAAGCCGGTGCCTCCAAGATCTTCAACATGGAACGCCGAGTTCTTCTTCATAGAACCTGAAGACACCGACCCCGGAACTCAAAGATCGATCCGTTCGAACCCAAGACCTTCGAACCCCAAATGTGCGACCTTATCCGAGACCCTATTTCATTAAAATATATAATATATATCTTGCTGCATATTAAATCATTCATGCTCGCATACATATTTACTTGTTTGGGGTATTTGTTCGAATCACCTAATAATTAAGTATGGAGGCTATATGTGGGATAATCTTATTTTATCTCGACTCCATTTGAAATTGTGTAGTTCATCGATACCATACTCCGCCTTGTTAACTCAACATTTAATATGCGGGGTAGTTAAATAACTTAAACTAATAATAATCGTCGGAATCTTGATTCCGCTTAATATTGTTAAGATAGACCGCATATTACCATGCCATGCATCATATCATAAACATGCCGGATCTTTTGCCTAGTATTAAATATTGCATCGGTTGCTCTTTCTAGTGTTTGCTTCTTCACCGGATAGGACGATGAGTCGATGTGAGATACAACAAGCCTCCGGCTATCTGACTTTGTTCCTCAGGCGAGCATCCTTCCCCTTCTACCTATTTTTCATTTATAGTCTTTACTCCCTTCCTTTGATCTAATGCTATCCTTATTGTCGATGCTATAGTACCGTCCCTTTATTTACCTGCTCCACTATATTGCCTTGGTTATCCTATTGCCTTGTTTGATTAGCTAGCTTTGTCTTTGCGAGTCGTAGGCATGCTTAGTATCGCTCTCATACAGGTGGAACATGATACTCGAATATGGTTGGTGATAAGATAATTAATATGATGTTGTTGGTTATGGTCTCACCTAATGATAAGGCCCCGACAGGGACCACCTTTGGGAACTGCTTGAGCCGACCTAGGACTCGTTCGTTCTACGATACCAGTTCTGAGTTGATCGCGCTAACCAAACGTGGGGGCCTCTGGGATCCCTCCTCAACTACCGGCGCTACTCGTATATCCAGAGGGTTACAAAATTGGTTTTCCATTTGGTGCATACGCATAATATGTCCTCGGACATGGGTGAGTTGATATGTCTTCGGACTTGATATTTTGGTGGACTGCCATGGCTTGCATTGCATAAAATCAGGATATTGTGCCGGAGGTGGGATGGAGCTCTACAAGTTATCTTCCGATCATCGCCCGGCCGTAGACTCAAACGCTGTGCCACCTGGAGAATAAGCTGTATCTCTTGTGTGGGTAAAACACAGTAGGTGATGCCTCTGGATATGCGCGTAGTTATGAGACAGTTCTTGTTGTGAGATTCGGAAGGCACGCGTGATATGTTGCCTGATGGGTTGAGCATGCGTTTGGATACAGTAGTGCACCCCTGCAGGGTAAATCTTTTCGAGAAGCCGTGTGTCCACGGTTATGGACGTCTCAGGAATACAGTGTCATGATCATAGACAACGCCACTAATGCTTTGCCTCTAATAATTTGACTAGTAATTAGCCTTATCAACTAAACACCTGCTTAACTAAAATTGCCACTGTGTGTGTTCCGCAAGGGGACTTTCTCGACTGGTCTTCGAGGGGGAATTCTTCGGATGGGTTATGTTTGGTGTTATATTATTATTACCGCATAGCGCCTTCTTATCTCGCTCTAATAGCCGAAGTTGTAGCGTGTCTCTATAAGTTAGATAGTGCAAGCTTTGCTGCCGCTGAGCCCACCATACCTATGTAGGCGAGGACCGCCGAATTCTAGTCTCGCCGTGTACTGGCCTCAGTACTGACCGCTCTCTTTCTATTTTCCTTTGCCCTTTGCCGGCACCTTTTGGCTTGACAGGTATGTGAATGACGACGTTAGCAAGGTTACCCTTCCGGCTTGGCCTGGACAGGGTTTATGGACACCGCTTGGTTATTCTTCAGGACACTTAGTCCCATTTGGATCTTGTCCGTACTCGGATACTATTTGGCTTTCTTTGTGGTTTGTATCATTTGTATTCTTGAATCATTGAGTCGATGTTGTATATATAAGTTCTTGTGGACTCTGTTGTAAACTGTTGTGATGGAACTACTTGTATTCAAATCCCACCCACACGAAAGTGTCTGGTGGATGTCTTTGAATCGCTTCTATGCGGGTTTTGGCGGGAAATGCTGAGATCTGCATAAACCCAATTCAGGGGCGTTACAGATAGTACTTGGGATTTAAGAAGTTTAACTTCAGTTGTGAACCATAATATCGACGATCGACACTTGTGGATTTTATACTCCCTCCGTCCAGAAATATTTAGATTTGTCTAAATTTTAATATATCTATATATTAAAATAAAATACGTCTAGTTACATTTAAATTTAGACAAACTCAAGTTAGATATATATGGAGGGAGAGAGCAGTACTACCTCTGTCCTAAGGCTTAAGGCCTATAACTTTTTTCAAAAGTCAAACTACCTAAAGTTTGATCATGTTTTTAGAGAAAATATTAATATTTACAATACGTAATCCATACCCTTTCATATAGCGCGTACTAGGTGTCCCCCGGATGATGGGGAGCTGCGCGCGCTACGTGTCACCAAAATCGCCCCAAATCCAGTTTTTGCTGCAAAACACCCCTTTTGCTACAAATATTACCGTTTTTGTTTTCGAAGAAAAAACTGTTCGTTTCAGAAATAGAATGTCTCGCCGAAGATCATGTAGCAAAAAAATTATGCTAATATAGCAAAACGGACTTCACCAGAGACATTGCCGGAAAAACTCTCGCCGAAGACCCCGCCAGAGACATCGTAGCAAAAACTTTGTGCAAATGTAGCAAAATAACAAAACGATGGTAGCAAAAAAAAATGCTAATGTAGCAAAAAAAAACGACTTCGCCGGAGACTTTTACCGGGAGGCCTCGCCGGAAAACATTGTAGCAAACGTTTTATATAATTATAGCAAAAATGCAGAACGTATGTAGCAAAACAATTATGCCATTGTAGCAAGAAACGCCACCTTATTGCTGCAATAAAAATCCCCTGCCGCCACGATGGTGGCCAACCCCTTTGCGACACCGTAGGGAGCAATATAGAGTGCCATAGGGAGCAACAACTATGTTCCATTGCAGCACCGCCATCTCGCCCCGCGGGGGCCGGTTACCATGTTTCTAAAAATTTAGTTAAACTTTACATGACTTAACTTTTCAAAAAAGTTATAGGCCTTATGTCTTAAGATGGATGTAGTATTTAGATAGGAGTATGTGTTTTTAGATATGACTGTTGACTACCGTCGTTGTTGGTTGACTTTGCTACTCCCTCTATTTCGGATTATAGGATTAATACCTACTTTAAAATTATTTTGTTAATCAAATTTATAATTAAATTATTTTTTCGAAATACATATTTACCTTATAAACCGGAACAAAGATACTTCCTCCGGCCCATATTAATTGACTTAAATTTGTCTAAATTTGAATGAATCTAGACAGTATTTAGTATATAGGTTTATTCTAATTTTAACAAATCAAAGTCAATTAATATGGACCGATGGACCGATGGAGTAGTAAATTTCTTTACGAATTGGCTCAAGCTCATAACCCAGCCTGGCAGGTGGGCCAGCTGCCAACACAGCGGCTCTATTCTCTAGATACACACTGGGGCCTGCACCGCATAGGACTTCTCCTCCTCCAACAGTCCAATGATCCAATCCACGCGGGCCCCGACAAATTTGCTTTGCCTCCCGCGGCGCCTCGTGTCCTCTAGTCTCCACTCATGGCGGCGCCGGTGGCTCGCCCGGGCGGCGCGCTCGCATTCCCTCTCTCCCCGGGCTCCCTGCTGCTCTCGCGCTCCCGCTCCGCGCCCGAGCTCGCCGCGGCCCCGACAGGGACGGGGCGGCGGAGGCGGTGGCTCGTCGCCGGCGTCCCGGCCGTGGCGGGGGCGCTCGCAGCCTCGGCCCAGACGCCGATGCTGCTGCGGGACGGAGGCGCCACGCTTCTCGTCACCGCCGGGGCCTACTCCCTCGTGCGCGCCTTCGACGCGCTCACGGAGCGGCGCCTCATCGAACAGGTCTCGTGCATTCGCATTTACCTCCCGCGTTGATTGTGTAGCGGAAAGAGATGCTGTACTTCTCCGTATGTGGGGTGCGATGTGCTTATAGCAAACTTAAATAAGTTCAACAACCACTAAGGAAGATCCAATGCGCTTACTGAACCTGATGTAGTTACAGGCCCAAATCGAGTTTGCTGCTGTTAACTGTCCACCGATGAAATTTCAAAGACTGGTTTCAGCCAGTATAGATTGAAAAACGTCTAATTATTTGATTGGTCAAACGTATATACACATTGGAATATGTTTTCCCCCAATACAACCAACGCTAGATTAAAAACGTGGCAGTATCATGTTGTTTATAGTTCTACCTCATTTTTGTTTCTGCCTGCTAACTTCTGGTACTTGTCACCATCAAAGGCAGAACTTGAGCAGAAAGATTGTCCATGTGCTATCCGGGGTTCTCTTCATGTCTTCATGGCCACTCTTCAGGTCCTCTCACCAAATGTTTCCACTCTTCAGATCCTCAAATCATCAGAGTAGAGATATTAAGATGGATATGCTCTGTTTGCAGCAATTCGGCCGAAGCACGGTTCTTCGCGGCAGTGGTTCCATTCCTGAACTGCGTAAGGCTTCTGACTTATGGACTCGGTTTCTACTCCGACGAAGCTCTAGTAAAGTCGGTGACCCGTGAAGGGAAACGAGAGTAATCCCAGTGTGCCAGCAATTGATACTTAGTTGTGATCTTTCCTTCTTCTTTTAGACATCGCCTCCGTGATACAGTCTATGGTTGCTGGCAGGGAATTGCTGAGAGGTCCTCTCTACTATGTCATCGTGCTGCTGATCATTGTTCTAGTCTTCTGGCGTGACTCCCCGAT
Source organism: Avena sativa (assembly GCA_916181665.1). Lineage (NCBI taxonomy): Eukaryota > Viridiplantae > Streptophyta > Magnoliopsida > Poales > Poaceae > Avena > Avena sativa. Next base: position 434,781,421 of record OV702284.1, read on the forward strand.
CGGGATTGTGTCCCTGTCGATGATGAGTGGCGGTGATGGTAAGATGGAAGTCTCTTATACCGGGCCTTACAGGTTCTGTAGCACCCCATTATACTTGATGACTTGTTTGTTTTCACTGAGCTTCTGCACCTGCTTGGATCTTGGGTTGGCAGGCTTTGCTGACATTATCGGAAGAAGGTTCGGCTCACTGAAACTGCCATTCAACAACAAGAAGAGCTGGGCCGGGAGCGTCGCGATGTTCATTTCTGGCTCCCTGCTATCCGTGCTGTAGGGTTCTTTTGATGCACTCCTGTTGTCTTGACAGATTTTCCGCGCTGCTTGTTCACATATTCCATCTGTTTCATTTTTGCAGGATGCTGTCCTACTTCTCGTGGCTTGGTTACATCCATGTCAGCTGGGATCAGGCGCTTGGTAAACTGGTTCTCGTTGCGTTGGCAGCTACAGTGGTGGAGTGTATTCCTGTAAACGATGTTGTGGATGACAATATCTCTGTCCCTTTGGCCACCATGTTGGTAGCCTTTATGTTGTTTGGTGACGCTGCAAATTGAAATATATGAACTAGATGTTTTAAGCTCCTCCTGTACCGGCACCAGAATTTTTCTCATCTCCTCTAACTTTTAAGTGCAAAATCCCTCAAAAATAACTTTTAAGTGTAAAATATGTACGAGGACAGCATGACTGGCTAAACATTTGTTTTTAACAAGTTATATACCATTACAAATCAATCCATATTCTGCTTTCTCTCTTCTGATTAATGTGGGGAATTCCCAATTCCTTTCCAACGGACAAATTCTTCATTGAACAAATTAACATGATACAACAACACATCCAGTACATTGTGGAAAATCATTCCTGAATAGTGCTAAGAGAGATCCATCAGCCTACTGTTACATTTGTAGCTACCAACAAATAAAATAGAGTCGCCTTGCAGTGAGCTAAGCCTTTTGTAGTGGAAGAAAGAAGGGAGGAGGTCATGTACAATGGCACCGAAGTGGGATCGATGCTCCTTCAGGCTTCCGCTTCTCCCGTGTGACCGCTTCTTGAATCATCGGCAGCTTCTGATGGATCTTCTTCCATATGTAGTTCACAGCACCATCTTCGGGTGCAGCCCCTGTGCTACTGTGATGACTATTTTCGTACTCAAAGATATGCTGGACTCGAGCCAGGTTTCGTCGGAATTCATCCTTCTGCTGCTTGGGTATATTCCTCAGGTAGTCTGTTAGCCATTTTGGTTTCATTGCGTTACTGACCGACACAAAGATGGAGAATTCTGTGTAGTCTATCATCCCTTCGAAAGGAAGCTCGATGTCATCACTAACGATGACAGGTATGCATAGACTGGCAACAGCGTCAAATAGGCGACATGAACTTGGTGTGTCACCAGCTGGATGCAAACAAAACTCCGATGCTCTCATCCCTTTTATTGATTGTTCACGTCCTGTGGCATTAGGAAAACCTTCTTCCATAACAACATCAGGCTCATTGACCATCAAGTCCCACAGTTTCTCACGCACCAAACCACCCTGAAAACAAATAAGCGGGTTAATCAGATACATGGTTAAATTAGTATTTTGCAAGCAGAATAAGTTAGGCTGAACTTAGCTACTTCACTCAGATACAAAATCATAGGGACAACTTAGTTTTACATCATAAACAAGTGTTGCAGTTGTCACTATCGATCTTTACAAAAGACATCAGCAAGACAAAACCTATGCTCTAGAGTTCTACTAATGTATACTGCACAAACAATGATCTTCATTGTTTAATAAAGCAAAATGCTTCAAATGATAGTTTCTGGTATAAATAGACAACAAAAAGAGCCAAACATCTATGCTTGAAAAAGCTAGCTCCCATATAACAGAGATAGAGGATATACTTTTAGTAGAATTAACCATTTACCATAGGTTTATTGATTTGGAATTCTAGTTTCAGGTATTACATAAGTGATAAACAACTTCAGGAGTTTCAATGCTGATAAAAAAACAATGCAACCTAGTCTCAAGAAGTAAATTACAAACAGTATGTTTCCATATTTTCACATTTTTTTATAAAATCAATCCAGGTGAATAGTTGTTTTTGTTTTTGACAGGGATCCAGGTGAATAGTCAGGTAGAACATGGACTCCAGATTGCGGATAAACCTTTCATAATATATCGCATATATCACGTGCTTGATATTATGATAAATAGTACAAACCCGATGCCTATGCTTGGCTCCCTTGAAGTACAGAAGAGTGGGGCGGTCCGTATTTTCTGACAAGTGCAAGGTAGGCAGCAAATGTGTGTAAGGTACAATGACATCTTTCAGCAACGATACTTGGGTGTGTTGTATCATATTGGAAGAGTTGCTGCCTGCAGATTTTGAATCCAATTTGTACCAGCTGCCAAAATCAACCACCAATAGAATTGCTGGAGCAATCTCCGCCCGGACATGCCACATTGCCATAGGGTCTGTCAAAGAATGCCTCAGTTTTTAACATGACCTGAGCAATCAAAAGAAAAATAAGCTGCTAGGAAAATCAATCTTCACCAAGACATAAACAATACACCAAACGATGGTTGTCACTTGATTACAAGTGCAGTATTTTGACTGCAACACTACGTGCTAATATGTGCATAAACATGTATGGTCCACAATTAGTTCCTTAGTTGGTGACATTTAAGGTAAGCCACTTCCTTAGAAGGGAAAACCAGCATGAAAACCAAGCAACTTAAACAGCTACATTGATCTGAATTCAAAGTGTGTAAAGTTTCTTTCTAATTCGGCATTTGATGAATTATAAGGATTATCAGGTGATAGTATTCAGGTATTTAGCACATGTGGTTCTAAAAAGTCAAAACACACTAAGGCGCTATAGTAAGCTTAATGTACAAAAATCAAACCACATAGCCACGAACTAGTAAAATCGACAATGATCATTTGGAGCTTTCATTTACTCACATTTGCAACGTTGATTGGAAAAACCTTTGAAATATCTATTTTCAGAAAATGTAGACGCAGAATAATCTGCTTCAACGCTTGCTAATCGACAGCAATAAATTGGGAAAAATTGCTTTGCTAGATTTAGATAACACCCTTCATCTCGAGAATTATTTTCTAGTATCAATGTCTAGCTGAAAATAGATTTATCCATGTCCTGTCAAGAATTGGTGCTTGGCTGTTGAGTGTGCACTAAGCAATGTTGACAAGAACAATCCGCTTAAGTAACTAGTCTGGGTAAATATACAAAATTGGTAAGCGGTTTACTGTTGAGTGCATGCCCATCAAATCGCACTTGGATCGACTCTAGCCAGAAATCCACAATCGCCCAGCCAAATTACCTGTGAGGACGAAGACGTGGTCGCGGCCGCCCGAGCGGCGCCACGCGGGGTGTGCGGTGACGCGGTCGACGACCTCCCGCTGGCGCCGGTAGTCGTCGTTCCCCTCTTTCCTGCGGAAGGCGCCCTTGGTGGCGCCCCACCCGAGCTCCATCTCGGCGGAGAGCGTGGCGAAGAAGGGCACGAAGACGACGTCGGCGTCCCTCCAGTCCGCGACGACCCCCACGGTGGATGCTGGAGCGGGGCGGAGGAGGGACTCGAGGAGCCAGTACTCGGCGCTGTACTGCCTGATGAGGGGGCTGGCGGGGTAGGGCGGGTGGCCGAGCGGCGGCGGGTGGTCCGGGTCGGAGGAGGCCGGGATGCGGGCGTCGGCGGCGGGGAGCGACCAGTAGAGGTCGAGGAGGCCGTGGTTGAGCGCGCGGGGAAGGTCGGCGACGTAGACGCTGAGGCGGCGGCGGTCGGGGTCGGGGTGGGGGCTGGAGGGGAGCAGCGGCGTGGAGGAGGGCCTGAGGAGGAGGAAAGAGACGGAGAGGAGGAGCAGGGCGGGGACGGCGAGGAGAGCTAGGCGCTTCATGGCCGCCCTCCGGATCTCGCCTGAGATGGGAGGAGGCGGCATCGGGGTTGGGGAAGCGAGAGTGATGCCGTCGAGAATGGTATACAGTTGGTCGATGTACACGTGGACGTGGGATGGGTCCGCCTGATGAGTGCGTGTGGTATACCTGAATCTGGAATTCGAATTCTCGTTCAGCATGTGTGAAATTCGACGAGATCTTTGAACAAGAAATTACCGTGCTCTCCTTGCAACGCACGATGTCGCTTCTTCGTGCCCTTTGCAATGTTATAAGACGCATATATTTGCACAAACTGATTTATTGTGACCTAAAGATTAGTTCACGCGAAGTGTGTATTGAGAGTAAATTGCAAGAAGCTACGATAATTAGGCCTAGGGCTTTAAAAAACTACGATTTTTTGGGGTTTGCTTTAAGAAATACAACTTTTGAGGCTAAAGATTTCAAAGAACAACAAATTTTGTATAATCGTTCAACTAGCTGGTTTGATAGCAATTCTAATAGGGCGGGCTCACCAAGGATCATGACATGTGGACGTGTTGCACTTGATGCATGTAAACTGATACTATTTAAATTATGTGCCGGTTAAGTGTGCCAGTCACACTTGTGAACTGCATATGAAAATTATTCTATCAAAGCTGGAACTATTCTATAACTTAAGACGCATGGTGGCATGCAAGCCTCCTCATCGCTTCTCCGCTCGCAGTTTTGTGGGCCATCGAATCATGAGTAACCAGCTAATCTACCTATCAATTTGGACCAATGAATTACTGCAAGATGAGTCTTTCAAGTTACACGCCAAAGAGGCCCACCCTGCTCTATCCCACGACCATAGGCTGTCAAAGGAAGACAATTACCTCTGTTCTCTAATATAGCTCTAGTTTAGTTTTAACGTTTTGGAAATACTATATTATTCGGTTGAGTGTAGTGCAACTTAGGAGATGATAAGGTGCATGTCGGTTTGAAATTAGCAAAGGACAACCAGCATAGATCTATGGAAAAATATTAAAAAGCTACACATCAATGAATGACTACCGTTCTACAGTACCAAGTTGTGCCAAAATGAATGGCAGGTGGCGAGGCGAAGCACGACTGCTCACCTAGTTTTTAAGTATTTTTTAATAGTTTAGTGTGATTTTGAGATGGAAAGCTGTAATTCTTAAGCGTGTTATATGCAACCTGATACCATTGGTTAACTTTGCTCAACCAAACACTATTAAGGAAAGTGTTTCCATTACCCAGCCAAACCAAACAAAACAGCCATTTCCCCATTCCGGTGCTATTGCCTCCCGGAATTTGATATCATTTATGTTTACATTACCCAAGTTGAACCAAACAGCTTCTAGGTGAAGACAGTTACATACTCTCTTCGTCTTAAAATAGTTGTCTTAGATTTTTCAAAATTTGAATGAATCTATATACTAAATAGTGTCTAAATTCGTCCAAATTTTAACAAATGTAAGACATGTAAGACGGAGGGAGTACTATATTAAGGCCTAAAATCACACTTAAACTGGATCCTACAAACATGCATCCTTTTTCAGTTTGGTCAGATAGGCATTTTAGCCGGTTAAAATATCCAAAAACAGGTCCGTTCGGAAGGATCGGCTGCTTTATTTATTTTCGATGTTCACAATCCCTCCACCTAACTATGTTACTCCCTCCGACCCATATTAGTTGACTTAAATTTATCTAGATTTCGATGAATCTAGACACTATTTAGTACTCCCTCCGTGTCAAAATTTGAATGAATCTAGACCCTATTTAGTATATAGATTCATCTAAATTTTAAAAAATCTGAGACAACTATTTTAGGACGGAGGGAGTATATAGAAAAATCTAAATTTTGACAAATCTAAGTCAAATAATATGGGTCAGAGGGAGTAACACTTTTCGAGTATGTTCGGTTCAGGCTTTGCATATAAGAATTTATCACTTCCCAATTTTTCGTGTATAGGATACGGAAAGATATTACATGGAACGAAATTTAGTGACACCGGAGATATTTTACTACTCCCTTGGATCCATATGAGTTGACTCAAGTTTTTTTAGATTCATATGTATCTAGTTAAGTGATACATCCGTATCTAGACAAAGTTGAGTCAACTAATATGGGTCGAAGGGAGTACTATTAGCCCTATTTCAGTTCAAACATGACTGTATATACGCATGTATTTATGTCATCTGATAATGTTCGTTTTATACATGTTAGGCACATTTAGGACTCGGTTTAAACTGCAGTTTAATCCCGCATATTTATCACCGGCCTGACACAATGCAAGATTAAATTAATGGTTGTCAGGCATATTTAGTAGGAATAGTTTGTTTAAATTCGTATAAAAGCTTGCATACGGAAAAGAACGCTTAGCTCGTGCTCCCCTGGCGCGATGAAGTGGGCGAACCTACCCTGACCCACCCCTTCCCACCACTCCTCCCCCTGCCGCCGCTGGCGTGAGCCGCCGGGCAAAGTCCGGGTGGTGCCGGCACCGACGGCCTCCCTTTCTCCGGCGTGAGGCGATCCCAGCAGGGCGGTGAGATCCTGGACGCGTGGCGCAGCTCGGCGGAGGTGAGGCCCGACGTGGCGGCGGCCAGCGAGCGACGTTGGGGGCGACTTCCTGCATTTGGAGGCGGCGGAGGGCGGTGCTTCTGGTGGTTGATGCGGCCCATGGCGACGGCAGGGGCTCGAAGCCTGTCCCTGCAGATCTCGGCAACGGCGGTTTGAGGCGGCAGCGGCACATCCTCTTCGAGTCGGTGATGCAGGGGTGGTCCGGAATGGTGGCCGGACGTACCAGGCGGAGCTGACCAGGACGGCGGCGGCTGCCATCGGCCCAGATCTAGGCCCATTCGGGTCTGATTAGGGTTGGGCGGGCCCTGCTATCCAGATGGTTTCAGGGGCTCCTAGTAGGCCTGGGAGCCCACCCCTCGGTCCTAGGTGCTGGATCTGGGCCGATGGGCTTAGATCCGGTGACCGCCTGGTAGCTCTCCGAGTTGCGGAGTTGACTTGAGGGGTTCGTCATTCCGATCTATCCAGGAACTGTTTGTCTGGACTACCCTTGCTCGCTTGTTCCGAAGGAGACGTCGTGATGGTATCTACCCTGCGGGTTGTGCGAGATCTCGGATGCCGTGGCGGTGGCTCCGGAAGGTGGACCTCACAGGCGTTTCAGCAAGCGACGTGGCGGTGGTGACGAGTGACGACCTTGCTCTTTGGTCATGAGGATGGCGAGGAGCTAGTGGCAGGAGATCCTGGTGTTCGCGTCGCTTCGGCAAAGGCGGCTCCTAGATCGTGTTTTGAAGGCCTGACTTGGGGATAGTGGACAATCTGTATACTGGATGTGGTTTCGAGGGTTTTTTCGGGCGAAAGCCCTGCGCCGTCGGCGGCGATGCCTGCAGGTGTCGTTACCCTATTGGGGGCGCAGGTGTGGGCACCTTCTCCACATATGAACTCTGGGCGAAAGCCTTTGGTCGTTTGATCTCGCCGCCGGCGGCACGTTGTGTCGTCTTGTTGGGGGCGGCGGCGTGGAGCTCCGATTTATCGGTCTTGTTTTGGTGTCCCTGATGGCAAGTCAGGGTTCTTCTTATACCTTTTTGTTTTTATCTTTGTTTTGCTGTGCAAGAGGATATCCTCATCACTTTTGTATCTGTTTGGCTAAGTGTGGCTTTATTTATAAAGCGAAACGAAAGGCTATTTCGAAAAATAAAAGCATATATACCGATGCATTCAGAGAGAGCATGATAAAGAAAGATTCATGGCCGCCATACTTTCATATTTTCGGGGGCTAAGTTGAATCCTGAATGTCAAGGTGCAGAAAAGAGAAGGTGTAATTTAGTCGCGGGTCTAACAGTTGCAGAGCAAGTGGCTGTCAGGAATATTTAGGGCTTGGGCTAAATTATTACTGAAGCCTGCATTCAGTGAACCTAGTTTTTCTAACGGTCCACCAGCCTGATACATGTCAGGCATATTTAGGGGTTGCTTTAAACTACAGTAGAAGCCTGCATCATTTCACTGCTATTAGTGCTATTTCACTCCAAACATGACTGTATATACATGTATTTCCGTCATCTTGTAATATTCGTCTGGTACATGTCAGGCACATTTAGGACTCTTTGGTTTAAACTGTAGTTTAATCCTGCATATTTATCACCGGCCCGACACAATGTGAGATTAAACAAATTAATGATTGTCAGGTATATTTAGTAGTTCGTTTAAATTAGTATAAAAGTATGCATACGGATGCAGTCAGAGAGAGAGCAGGACAAAGAAAGATGCATATGGCCGCCATACTTCCATATTTTCAGGGTCTGACTTGAATCCTGAATGCCAAGATGCAGAAGAGAGAAGTTGTAATTTAGTCCTGGGTCTAACCAGTTGCAATATTTACCGAGCAAGTGGCTGTCAGAAATATTTAAGGGTTGGTTCAAATTAGTACCGAAGCCTGCATTCAGTGCACCTAGTTTTGGTAACGTCCACCAGCTTGATGCATGTCAAACATATTCAGGGATTGCTTTAGACTAAAGTAGAAGCCTGCATGCCGCGATGTCAGAAGAGGCAATGTTTAATATCCATCGGTCTACCAGGCCGTAACCAATTTGTCATTTTTGCGGCCATGCAGCCTGCCGATTTGGGTTCAACTCGTGGGTATAAAATATAAATATGGTGACACGGAAGTTCGGGTTGCACGCAAGTCAACGAAAATTTGGTTACATGCTAAGTTGTTTCAATATTTATATGAGTTCCTATGATCGTCTTATCAGCACAGTTGAATTATATAAGTGGATTGCACTGACTTTTTCATCAGTTCGGACTTTTGTTTGCGTTGGCTAGTGCATGAAGCTTGACATGGTATCAGAGCCCAAGGTCTCGAGTTCGTCCACGTATAGGCCTCTTAAGTCATACGTGAGTTTCGCGCGCCGTCGCTCTTTTCCGGTTGCACGTGCTGACTTCTCCGCGTCACACGTGAGAGGGGGTGTTGAAGTGTATAAGTGGATTGCACTGTCCTTTTCATCAGTTCGAACTTTTGGTTGCGTTGGCTAGTGCATGAAGCTTGACAAGCACCAACCGTGAGGAAAGGCAACCCACATCATGGAACCCGAGGAACAAGTAGCAAGTACCCGGCAGGCGGCAGCCACGAGCACATCGTGCCACCTCAAGCTCCTACCACGACCGACTAAGAGTAAAGGCAATAGTAGAGCCAACTGCTGGCTATAAGTCATGTCCATGTCATTTAGAGTCAATTCAATAGTCAATATGTACAATAGCTAGAGGTAAAAATATATAATTTTTTAGTGTATGACCCGCTTTACAATCTCACATACTGTCTAGGAGCACGTGCTACAGCTGACTCTTAATTAAGAGCCCACTCCTCTTTTCTCTCATCTTCTCTCTCATCCAACTAAGCACAAATATACTATTTTAAGTCTTATAGCTTACTGACCGGTCCTTATTGTACTTGCTCTAATAGCATCTGACAAGTCCCAATGGTCCTACCATGAGCCGGTTCTAAGGGAGACCGCACGCCTCGGCCATCTCGCCAGCATGTGACATGGTTATACCCTACGGGTACCCGATGTTAGCATACCTGGTCCAGCCCGACGGAAGGCCCACTCGACGACCTACCAGGGTCCATGACGCCTATGACGGTTCAACTGCTATGAAGCCCATATGGACACGGACTCCCAAGCGCACAAGACAAGGAAAGCTCAAGACTAGAGTTTAAATACAACTTGTAACCTACTCGTATCGGTACCTGAGACCTAACCTCCCCATATATAAAGGCTAGGAGGGTCCAACGAGGAGGGTACGACCTAATCTCTCCACCCCCGATAGACTAGACCACAATAGATCTATGGATCTAGATCTCTCTCTCTCATACTTTCGCGTACACACCTCCACGCCAGATTGCATCTGCGCACCCCTGTAACCTTCGGTTCCGCCGTAATCAAGAGCAGACAAGCAGGAGTAGGGTTTTCCCTCCGAGGGCCTGAACCTGGGTAAACCTCGTGTCCCCCTGGTTGCTTGTCTGCTAATCATTTCACGATCTCCAGCATCCCCATCTTCTCCAAAACCCAAGTCCATAACAATGGGCATTGATGAGATTAAACATCGTCAATTGGCGCCGTCTGTGGGAATCGGGGACGCTGATTCTGCGGTCGTGACGGTCCCATCACCTACGATCTACAATTCATCGGCGTATGAGAAACAGATCCGCTTCAAAGCTTCAATTCTATCACAATCAACAAAGTCATCATCAGCCGAATCGTCTGCGCCGTTGTCTTTGGTTTCTGTTGATCCAATCCAGACTTGTACAACCGAGCTGCTACATCAGATCCGTCCGTGAGATCAGGAGTCATGGTGACGTTCCGTCTACCAATCAGGTCGTGTCTCGCCCGATTTAGCACAGGAGGTGCGAAAGAATCGGAACACTATTTCCTTGACAAGAGACTTGTCAGCGTTCTGTACGTACACCAGGAAAATCAAGCAAGTCACGTGGGCAGTTGTTGTGCTGTTCGCTATGAGACGATGCTCACTAGGGCTTTTTCCATGTCGTGGATCAAAGAAAAGAAGAGCGTAGACGCAATCAACCACATGACGGATGGAATTATAAGTCAAGATGCAGTTCACAAATCGGACAAACGTCAACATCGACTATTTCACCTAGCATCAGTTCAATGGCTCCAGCACATGACTATATGGCCACGCCAATTTTGCCGGTGACCCTCTATGACGTTGGCTCCGTCGACCTACCGCACTCTTCGACTACGTCAACCCTCTGCGATTTTCGGTTGCAGCAAACTGCCGCCGCCATCGGTTTCGGAGACCCGCTGCCGCGTTGACTCTGGTTTGCCGCATTGGCTCTCGGACGCCACCTCAACCACATCAAATCCACGCCCGGGGGCTGTGCCTCCTCAGCTAGGCGATCTTCCGATTCTTCGGATGCAGCAATTCGTCATCACCATGCGGCTCCGGCCCGCCGCTTCGACTACGTCCGCCGCGTGACTCGCTGCGACGTCAACTACATGTTTGCTGCAGTTTTCGACTTCGGCGATCCTCTACGATCTTCGGCTCCAACGACTCGGGGGCTCTCCGTTGCATCTTTCGGATGCGGCGACCCGACGTGATCTTCGATTGCGACAACTGGTCGCATCGGCTTCAGCGACCACGACTCGGGGGCTTCCTCGGCATCAGCGACCCGATGCAAATTTCGGCTACGGTGACTCGAGACATCCTTCGGATGCAACGACCCAGTGTGGTCTTCGATTGCGACGATCTTCAGATGCGGAACTCGCTGCCGCCATCGACCCCAGGAACTTGTCGCTGCTACGGCTGTGGTCCGCCGCGTCGATTACATCCGCCGCGTGACTCGCTACCGCGTCAACTTCACCACGACAACCAACAAAGCTAAGTTTTCCCTCTACTTAGAGCTGATTTCTTTTTTAACTCGCACTCGAAACATTCGGGGGTTGCGCCCTCTTCGAGTAACCTAATGTGCCATCGGCTCCAGGCACTCGAGCACCTCATACGCGACAGCCCGAGTAGCTGATTCTGCCTGATCGTCGAATCCTTGAACTCCGAGTGCCTCGGCAAGGTACTGAGACTAAGGGTAATCAGGCTAACAAAAATGCCTAGCATACAGTGCAAAAGTGTCGACTCGATCGGCACCAGAAACTTGCAATACAAGCCGAAAGGCAAATATTCCTTACAAGATACAAGTATTTCAAAATTATTCATGTTTTCTGCAGCTTACAAAGACGCCGACTGTGCCGAGCTATTCTATCGAGTCCTCCAACAGGAGTCGACAAAATAACTGGCTACGCCATAAACTCAAGACCCGAGTCGAGTCCCTCCTCAGATCGTTGCATCGCTTGATGCTACAAAGGCGCAGTGCTGGTCGCGCACCCGACAGAAGCAACGGTGTCGACTTCATCCGCAACGTCGAGTCCTTCCGGCTAAATGCCGCACGACTCCGCCACGTCAACTCCGACTGCATCATTGATTCTTGGCTCCTTGTGCATAAGACGCTGACTCGATGCACTTCCGGGTCAGTGGTTTCTCCTGGCATGAGTCTCCACTCGAGTCTGCGACTCGACTAGACATTCGAGGGCTACTCCTATCAGGAGCGCTGGTCGCGCACCCGATGTACTTCCGGGTCAGCGGTACGCCCACGAGATTTTTGGCTACAACTACATGATACAAGACTCGAGTCTCTGCCCGAGTCTACAACTCCGCCAGATACTCGGGGGCTACTCCAAACCTAAGCGCTGGTCGCGCACACAGAAGATCTTCGGCTACACAGCTAAGAGTACTCACTCGAATCTACGATTCGACTAACTACTCGGGGGGCTACTCCTATCAGGAGCGCTGTCCGCGCACCCGAAAAACAATCAAAGCACTACACCATTGAACTATTCTTCGAGTCATACGTCGAGTCTGGGACTCCACTACGGACTCGGGGGCTACTCCCATAGGGAGGATGGATTCAAGCATCCGAAAAATTGAAACGCTGAGTGATAAACATTCAGATGCCACGTCTGCGGCACAAAGATAAGACCTACAGATACCATCTAATGGTCTGCTAAGAACACGACCGTGTTCTGCTAGTAAAAATCCGTGCCAACAGGCACGATGAAAATCCCGATGGACGCGTTGGGTACATCATTCGAAATTTACTGGGATTCCACTCCTGTAAGTCCTCAATGGCCTGAGTCGAATTACGCCATCATATGTTCCGGGTTCGAGTCGAGGGACTCGAATCTGAAGAAGATCGTGTTGTTTTGTCCTAAGACAGTTAACTGACCCTGATCCGTCGGAAGAGTCAGGCACACGCATCAACAATCCCTACATACTCAAATCATTCTCTAGCAAACAGAGATAGCTACACCCAAAAGATTGAAGAGTCCTCAGTCGAATCTACTGACATGGTTATACCCTATGGGTACCCGATGTTAGCATACCTGGTCCAGCCCGACGGAAGGCCCACTCGACGACCTACCAGGGTCCATGACGCCTATGACGGTTCGGCTGCTATGAAGCCCATATGGACACGGACTCCCAAGCGCACAAGACAAGGAAAGCTCAAGACTAGAGTTTGAATACAACTTGTAACCTACTCGTATCGGTACCTGAGACTTAACCTCCCCATATATAAAGGCTAGGAGGGTCCAACGAGGAGGGTACGACCTAATCTCTCCACCCCCGATAGACTAGACCACAATAGATCTACAGATCTAGATCTCTCTCTCTCATACTTTCGCATACACACCTCCATGCCAGATTGCATCTGCGCACCCCTGTAACCTTCGGTTCCGCCGTAATCAAGAGCAGACAAGCAGGAGTAGGGTTTTCCCTCCGGGGGCCTAAACCTGGGTAAACCTCGTGTCCCCGTGTTGCTTGTTTGCTAACCGTTCCACGATCTCCAGCATCCCCATCTTCTCCAAAATCCAAGTCCATAACAATGGGCATTGACGAGTCGAAACCTCGTCAGCGTGCCCCTCACGGCGCAAGAGGCGCCCGACACACCCTACTACTAAGCGACACCTATAGCTCCTAAGGTCACCCACATGCATGGGGCTATGATGGTGCTATCCCGGACTGGCCTAGATACTCCCTCGAGGGAGAACACGAATCCCCGACTCGCTAGAGAAGATGATGCATCCATCCTAGGTCCAAGTAGGAAGATGCGATAGGAACAAGGTCCATAAAGGCCTTCCTACAAATTTGTACTAAGCTAGGGACTTAAAATGTAAAAGGGGTTGTAGGGTAGTAGAAATTGGCTAACCAAAATACAGGACCCTGGGGAAGATTTCCATATGACATTCCCAACTCCCATTATGCCCTAGGGATATTCCATCCCCTTCACAAACGAGAGAGGACTTCCCAAACTACCCATATAAAGTTTCCACCCAACACTATATAAAGAGCCCCCATCCACAAGGGTGAGGAATGGTTGGCTGCCCATTCACTCCCTCCACACCTAGAGAGAGAGAGAGAGGGGGGGGAGGAGGAAAGGAGAGCTCTCTCCCTACCCCATCGACCGCTTCCTATGACAAAGAGTCGGGTACTGGATCTGCGTGAAGGCATCCCTCCTACGGGTGCAGGAGCCTCACAACAGCATCCCTCGTGCGGGTACGAGGGGAAACTGGCCAAAAACCAATACTCATCACAAAACAAACTAAGTTGACTTGAGGCCATGCCCCCATGCGAGTCGTAACTAAGTTGACCTAACGCAAATCCGATACCCAGATGCCTCAACATGACACATCAGAGGAGAACATACGAAGTCGCCGCTCCAATATCCACGTCGGCCAGAGGGCTACACACCGCTTAGACGGTGACTAAAATCGAATAACACCGACCAAAAGAACAGAGCAAAGAATGACACGAGAGGTGAAGGGGCTTCTGCAATGCATCCAAGGTGAGGAGCAATCATAGAGAGCGCAGCCATCACCGGCATCAACCAAGGCCGGTGGAGGGTTTTCAGTTGGAGCTCACCAAATACAAAGTCACGTCCGCCTGTTCGCAATAGCCAAGGTTGTCCAACAGCTTGCCGATGAAAACCACCAACTTATTCCACTAGTCCCCTCCGGCTAGTGGAACATCCAAGGCGAGGCCCCATGAGGCAAACTACAGAAGAGCGCCGCCATCGCTTGATCCCATGTAGGATCTAGGGTTCCCCCCGGAGAAACCAGGGCAGACGAGTGAGAGCACCTCCATGATGACGCCTTCAAAAAGGATGCGACGGCAAAAGGCATCACCACCATCGGTCCCGGCTAGCTGCCAGGAGAAGGCTTTTGCCTGTTGATGAGTCGCAAACCACAAACCCCGTCTTTCGAGGACCGGCCAAACCACCATCGCCAACCCGCACACAGATCAACACCCGATGATCTAAAGCCACCAACATATCAAGGCGTTGGGGCCAATATTCACCTCTCGTAGAGTCACCTCCTAACTCGACACGATCATAGAGAACCGCCTTCCAGGGATGTCGTCCCAACATCCTGGTACCGCGTCAAGCGGAAGTCTGAAGAGCACCCTTCGTAGCCCAATCGTCGATCGCCATGTTCGTCGTCGAAGCCGGCAGAACTAGGCTGCCAGGACAGCATCCGTGGTGCCACCACTCCTAGGCTCCCCCTGGAACACATTAATATTATTTTTACTTTGTAAAGAATTATTTTGAAATATATGAACATATTTCTCAACTTTCTAAAAATCTGTTTCCCCAGATTTACTTTTCTAGTACTAACAATTTTCGTTATTTTCAGAATATATGAGTCACATTTTTATTTTCATCGAGCAGTTTGATGACATACGTGAACAATTTTCGTATACCATAGGATCATATTTTTATGTACAAGAACATTTATATAGAAGACTTTGGCATGACAATACAGTCACACACATCCACTTCGCTGCACACGCGGGCTCCGCCATGGAACATCCGGCGAACTACCTTTCCCTCTTCGTTGCAATCTTCATTCCTCTCCTCCTCCTCGTCTTGTTATGGAAACGTGGGGGCGGCGATGGCATACATCTGCTGCCGGGCCCGTGGAGGCTGCCGTTGATCGGCAGCCTTCACCACCTTGTCGGAAGCCCGCTCCCGCACCGTGTCATGGCCGACCTCGCGCGCCGGCTGGACGCTCCGCTGATGTACCTCAAGCTCGGCGAGCTCCACGTGGTGGTGGCCTCGTCTCCAGAGGCCGCCCGCGAGATGATGCGAACGCACGACATCGCATTCGCGACGCGACCATGGAGCCCCACCGTCGAGGCCATGGCTGCCGACGGGGAGGGCCTCGTCTACACGCGCTACGGCCCACTGTGGCGGCAGCTCCGCAAGATATGCATCGTGGAGCTTCTGAGCGCGCGCCGCGTGCAGTCGTTCCGCCATGTCCGGGAGGACGAGGTGGGCTGCCTGGTAACCGCGGTCGTGGAGGCGGCGGCGTCCGGCGAGGCCGTGAACGTCAGCGAGCGGATATCCAGGGCAATCACGGACTCGTCGATGAGGGCCATGCTCGGGGACAGGTTCAAGAGGACGGACGAGTTCCTGCAGACGATGGGGGTGACGATCAGGCTCCTCAACGGCTTCAACCTTGGTGACCTGTTCCTGTCGTCGTGGCTCGCGAGCTTCATCACTGGCACGGCGAGGTTGGCCGAGGAGAACCACCGCAAGATGTTCGAACTCATGGACTACGCCATCAAGCAACACCAGGAAGGGAGGGACAGCGCCGGCACCGGCGAGGACCTGGTGGACGTGCTATTGAGGATCCAGAAGGAGGGTGGCCTGGAGGTGCCTCTTACCATGGGAATTATCAAAGCAGTTATTCGTGTAAGTACTCTGTTTCAGAATATGCTTCTTGTTGCTTCTAGTACTTCTTATTATGGTCTGTTTCATAATACTTGTCCTTCACCGACTACTACTAGTTCACTAGATGTATGGGTTGTCTTTAACGGAACTAGGAGTAGTGATTTCGTGTTGTCAATGTTGAAATCTTTTTAACATTTACACTAGAAAAAAAATTCCAGTGTTCTGGCGCGACGAAATAAGAGCAACCTGATTATTTAACTCATGTCAAGAGGGAAACTTCCCCTAAGTTTAAATTGGCAAACTGCAGGATCTCTTCGGAGCCGGGAGCGATACGGCAACGACCACGCTCCAATGGGCCATGTCGGAACTCATGAGATACCCAAATGTGATGCGAAAAGCACAAGCCGAAGTACGCGAAAAACTCCAAGGAAAATCGAAGGTGACCGAGGATGACTTGGCCAATCTCAAGTACCTCAAACTCGTCATCAAGGAAACAATGAGGCTGCATCCACCCGTCGCGTTGATCCCTCGGGAGACCATGGAGCCTTGCAAAGTTCTCGGGTACAACATTCCCAAGGGCACCAAAGTATTGGTCAATGTGTGGGCCATCGGTAGACACCCTAAGCACTGGGAAAACCCTGAAGAATTCAAGCCGGAGAGGTTTGAGTCTGGCATGGTTGACTTCAGAGGCACAAACTTTGAGTACATACCTTTCGGTGCGGGAAGGAGGATCTGCCCCGGAATGTTGTTTGCGCAAGCAAACATGGAGATTGTGCTCGCTACACTGCTCTACCACTTCGATTGGGAGCTCCCATATGGTGTGGGGTCAAATGAGGTGGACATGAGTGAGGAGATGGGCCTCAATGTCAAGCGAAAGAAGGACCTGTACCTCCACGCCGTGGCCTATGAACCGCCGGTTTGATTCGGACTTGTATTGATCTGCAGGTAATGAATTCCCATGTAGTATTCCTCTCTATCTGCGTTTTTTTAGACCTATACATTTGGTATGTATTTTCCTCATTATGCAAGGGGTTTCTTGCTTATTTTCTTTCCAAGATGAAAATGTGCTCCATAAAATACATGCTGCATATTTCCAACGGTTATTTTAGGCCCTTGAGTTTTCAACCGCACGATGGAACTCGAGCTCTACGTCTCGATCTCCATCCCACTTATTATATGGGTTTCTTAGAGGGTGCCTTGTAGGTCCCTCGATCCTCTCGTGTACTTGGAATGCCTGCGATCTCACTACACAGAAGCCTCTATCATCCCGCTTGTTGCCGTCATGGAAAATCCATTACAAGACGGCCGAGAGCTAATACAACGCGTATATTCTCCGCGCCAGATGGAAAATTGCCAACGAATATTATATTACTAATATCATACATATGATACTAGTGTATAATACTATGTCTATAGTGTATGATATCATATGGTAGTACTATTATAGTAGCACTATATTTAATGATTTGTAGGATCTTAATGTAAAATTATGTATAAGATTTACATACATTAGGATATCTAGTTTTCCTTGCTATGATACTCTAACTCTCTTTCTTCATTAATTATTGTGTCCCATCAGATTTTTGTTAACATGGCTTGCATGATACTCTCATTAGGACTAGCCTCAAGCACTAAGAGTAATCCATCGCCGCTCAGCAAACTTGTCGGCCGAGCTTGCCATGGTAACCATACTAAGTAATACATACTCCCTCCGTTTCAGGGCTTAAGGCATCCTCGTTTTGCGTGTTTTTTCTTTGATCAAGAATTACTCTAAATATGTAAAGAGTTTTGGTATAAAACTAGTATCACTGGAAAATATTTTTCAATACGAATCCAACGGTACTAATTATGTACAATATAATTAAGATTTTATTGCTTAATTCTTTTGATCAAACTTTGCTTTAGAAAGCGTCTGTGCCTTAAGCCTTGAAACGGAGGTAGTAAGTTACAGTACTGTATGTGTTGGAGATCTATCTAGAATACTAGTCATTGCATGGTGTTGACCGGGCAACCAAATCCATGTACGCCACGCACCAACTATATTTCATTTTGCGAAAAATCAACCAATTTTCTTTTGCTTCCATACATGCTCCCTTCTCAATTCCTCACGGTTGGAAATATGCTCTAAAGTCAGTCATGTATGATGTAATTTCTAATATATTTATAAAGTTAAGTTGTTCTTGTATAAAATTTTGTATGTATAATTGATTATATGATTTGGTTGTAGAACTACGTATTTATATTATTCATACTAAGTTTTCCTTAGTTATTGAGGTTGTGATGGACACAGAATTTAGACTAATGTGCAAGTTTGTTTATGATTCACTTGCCATCATGGTGGTCCTAATCCGACTTACACTGGTTTGGCTAAAATGTTCAGCGAGGCGGACAGTTCTTAGACTTAAGGGGATCACAAGATCCCGAGTTGTGGATTAACTAACTTAGGGTCTTCCAAACGTTGCTCCGTAACTTGTCAGATATAAAAGTATATTTTGGGTTAAATGTGAATCAAGATAAGTGACCTGGATAATCAAGATAGGATTTGCCCCTAAAAAATGGAGAGATATCCTCCAGGCACTATCGAGTGATATGATTCGAAAGCATGGTTATGCATGACTCAATTAAGTGTTAACTGAGGATTCAAACTAAGTATTGGTACAATAAATCACATAGCACATGGTGAGAAAAGAATTAAGATATTAAATAGATGACAATAACTTGCTATAGCCTGACAAGGTATATTATGAGAAAAAGGAACTTGGACAAAGTCATATTGGAAAGATGCATCCTATGTCTTTGCTACAAACCACTGCAATCTATCGACATGAGTCTGGATTCTTATGGAAGTGAGTTGGATTCAGATTCATGACAGGATACTTGGAGGAGTAACTCTACTCGTGTCCAAGTTGTCATGAACCAACATGGTCACACACTTAAGGACATGATCCCATTTGGATTAGATCCATGTGGATGTTGGGAATATGGCTTTGATGGGCCTCAAGCCTTGAACCTACCTAAGAAGGCTATATAAGTGGTGTGACGTGGAAAGTTTCCTAGCCCTAGCCTCCGCCCTCTCCACTCCCAAATCGGGCAAGAAATGATCTAGCAGTCCTCGGTGCTCCTCCCATACATGTGTATATCATAGAGGCGTTGTAAGTATGATGCTCACAAAGGAGTTCGTGGTATTGAAGAGTTGTTCATGGGATCGGACTATACTATTCCGACACGCTACATCAAGTTCCACACCTGTGCATCTAGTGGTAATCCCTGTATCCTATCTCCTCGACTAGTTTTTGGGTGCACTGCGTCGAAAAGCTTATGTTTATCTCTATGTGGCCCAACCTCACGTCCAATAAAAATCACGTTGATGCGGCAGCAAGGTTCTTTTGTGGTTTGGAATGGTTCAATCACATGGCTCGACAACACGCCTCTTTCCTCGCAATATCCATACAACTACTATATCTAAATCTCACTAAATGTTGCCTTTTGAAGAGCCTTAACAAATGTCAAGTGAATCATTTGGTTACACTTAGTCCTAGGGTTGAAAACGAAACGGAAACGGACGGAAACATGCATTATCGTTTTTGTTTCCTCTTGTGTCGCCGGAATCGGAAACGACACGAAAAACTCCGTAAACACGAAATCGGAAATCATCGGAGATGGATATGAAAAGGATACGAAACGGATTCAATACTAAAACAGACATTTTTTGAAATATAATAGTGGCATAATATTATGATCTCTACACAAAAAGAAACATATAATAGATAAAGAATATCTCACAACTATCGACACGACAATTGAACAAAATTTAACACACATAATTCAACACTTCGATAAACACATAAGTTCACATAAATAGTTTTACATAAACGCTAAGAAACTCACTTGATTAGTATGTAGCCTGGACCAGTTGCATGTATTACACAGACCTTATATATATTCTATGGCTCGACAAGAGCAAGGGAAATAACTGATGCAAGGTACTATTCCGTATAGATGGTTATATTTCCGGAAAGTTTTCATATTTGTTTATCTGAAATTTCCTTACAGTTTCCATTTCCATCAGAAATGACTCCCTTATTTACTTTTTCTTTTCCATTTAGAATATTCCCTTTTCATTCCTTTTCCGCAAAATACCATTTACATTTCCTTTTTAGCTCTCTGTTTACTTTTTTCCGAAAACGAACAGAAAGTTTCCTTACCGTTTTCAACCCTACTTACTCCTACATTGATGGATATTGAGTTATGTGTAACGAGATACTATCTCTGCTGACCTGAAGGGATGCCCTCCTTCTTTTCAATCTTAGCCTTGACACAATAGATCTTATATGAATCCATGACATCAAGAGTGATTGTCTTGAAATCACGAATATCGACAAAGATTCGCACATGTATGAGTGGACAAGGTGAAGGGTGAGGGTAGAATCCTCTTGTTTGTTGTGATCCTTCATGGTGCAACTGCCCACCAACAATTCATCGCCAAACATGAATCTTTGTAGAGACATGAAGGGACTAGTTGATTGTGTTGAATTTTAACCTTGATGATATAGATCATATTTCAATCCATGACCTCAGGAGTGATAGTCATGACATCACAAATCTTGATGAGGATTTGCATATTTTGAACAACTGCATGAAGCATCAACATCTTAGACGAGAGACTTTAATTAAAGGACCCTGCTGAGCGTCCCCCGAGGATCCGAAGCCTCGATCCCCCCGGGTCTAGAACCGTCCAATTCGATGCTTCCTAACCGCTTGATCTGGATAGTCAGCGCATCCGTAACATCTCATAATATCCTTTGACTTTTTGCTTCAATGCGCTCACACAAGTATACCTAGCGCCGGTGAGAACCCATCTCGCCGGCAACAACGTTTCCACCTCTGTCTTGCAACATCAAAGGAAGCTCTGGAGCACGTCACCCAACTCTCACAGCAACATCGTCCGCCCAAAGGTAGCAACTCTGACCGCCCAAAGGTAGCAGAACCGGTTGCAGCATGTAACAGAGCTGGTCGCCACAGGTAGCATAACCGTCCGTCGTATGTAGCAGAACAAGTCGGCGTTGACCATGCTGGTAGCACCTCGGATGACCCTATGTAGCATCACTGGCGACCTTTGGTAGCAACACCGCTGGCCTTGGTTAGCACCCACGTCGTCCACTCGTAACATTGTCGGCCAGATTTTAGCATGACGTCGGTTTGTAGCAACGGCCGCTGCCACTTGTTGCAACCGCCATCGTCGCGTGTAGCAGTCGCAGTTGTCGCCTGTAGCAATGACCGCCAACGCATGTAGCAGCAGTCGTCACCCCCATCGTAACTGCCATCGCTGTGTGAAGCAAGCCCTCCCGCCCCTTGTAGCAAGCCCGGCGTCTGGTTGTAGCAACAACGAGTAGCCAATTTTAACATTGTTGTGCCTTGGTAGCAATGGAGCCACTGCTGACAGAAAAAACACACCTTGCCCTGGTAGAAAATCCGCTATGTGGTGTGAGGCGGCACTGGGAACCAGCAATGAGCACCAGTGGGAGCACCAGTGGCGGCGGATGGATCTAGTTGTTGCCGTCGTGATAAAAAGTTGAAGGGTAAGGGGAAAATTGAGGAGAGACGTGGGACAGGATGACTCCGGCGAGGTGGAGCTATGATTTTTGTTCTTGTTAGTTGGCAGGTCGATCAAAGTATTTGCGGTGGCAGCGAGCTCTATCTTCAGACTTTGGATAGCTTCACCCTCGCCTTGTCATTTGTGTGGTTGATCCTATATATGGTTGACATGTCTCTAAACTGGCGCAAGATGTACAACATAAAGTGTAAGGTGAAGTCGAGGAGAAGTCTCCTATTATGTTGGCGAAGGCTAACAAGCTCTCCATCATCTGAAACGTCCCCATGTGTCTCATGGCATATCACATTCGGTGCTGAAGTGGTACAACATGAGGCAGGTGGGGACGTCGCAGAGGATGGCGAGCTCGCTAGCCTTCTTCAGCAGAATGAGGATGCGCCTCCTCAGTGTGGCCTTGCTCTTTGTGTTCGCCCATGATCCAATGGATCTTCCCCTTCTCGCTCCTCTTACGAGCCATTGCTTCTGCTTTTTGGTGCGGAGAGAGAGAGGCCCTATTTATAGAAGAGAGATTTAACTTTTGAAGATCACGATATATATGCTCCAGTATACCGGGCAAATATTTGGAGATACGGACATTCATTTTTAGACAGAGAAAACACAAAAAGATTTCTTCACGTGTGTTTTTTACTCCAAAAATCTTTTAGAGATTCCAAAATGATAAAATAGATATACTAGGAAAATCTTTAGAGAATGTTAAGAATATTAATTTTTAGATAGAGAAGATCCAAAAAAAATTTCACCACATGTGTCTTTCATTACAAAATATTTTCCAACATGCACGCATGTATTTTGTGATAGGTATGGGAACAAAATTTTCCCCTCGCAACACATATTTATGAAGACAAAGAACACTTCACACATTTGGTGGGAAAGTAACTAATCTAAATAATTCATCCCTACACTAGGAATATGATCTTGAGTGCCGTCCATCACCGAACTTGTATCCAACAAGTAAATTTGTGGTTATCTGGTTCATCTTACTAAAAGCACACGCCAAAGATTCACCGCCGATTCTTCAATGGCGTATGTCAACTGCAACGAGAACCTGCTGCCAAGATCACCTTGGACGGAAAGACAGGAAACTAGAAACCTAGTGTAGTTTGTTATTGTCTCAGTTTTTTATTGTTTTCTTTTATGTAATCTTGCAAAGAGGAATTGGCATGGAAGTACACAATGTGTTTTTTGTCATCAACATGAGACAATTCGTCATTTATTCTTTCATTGCAAATTTGTTCGTTCTATATGGTCATTCATCCAAATAGCTTCTGGTTTATCTCCTCCATGTTTAGTAACCAATGTTTTTGGTAATTGGCTGCATGAAATTATTGATAAGTACAAAACTTTGTTTAGGGTGGGAGCGCTTGCCATTATATGGTCGTTGTGGCTTTGTAGAAATGACAAGATTTTTAATAACTTTGTGTCTTCTCCTTTACAGGTTATCTATCGAGCCACGGCTATCCTCCGATCATGGACTACTTTTCAACGCATGGAGTTCCGCGACTTATTTGTGGTGGGATTTACGCGATTGGAGGACACGGCGCGGGATATTTTCTTCCGACATGGATGGCCGCGTGATTTGAGGACTGATCTACCTTAGTTTGAATACAATTATTTTGATAGTGCTTTTTTCTAATGCTTGTCTTCCTTTTTATTCCCTTGTTTTTTTGTTCGTGTGGCTGTGTGCATCTTAGTTATGAAGAGGCCGGGTGTAAACATTAAACATATTATGTTAATAAAGGCGCCCATTTCCTAAAAAAAATTTCATCGCTTCCTGCTGTTGGACCTGAAATTTTTCCTTTTTTTA
Organism: Avena sativa; assembly: GCA_916181665.1. NCBI lineage: Eukaryota > Viridiplantae > Streptophyta > Magnoliopsida > Poales > Poaceae > Avena > Avena sativa. The sequence goes on from OV702284.1 coordinate 434,805,018, forward strand.
AAAAAAGTATATATTAATATCACAGGGATACCAATTACACCAAGCCTCTGCAACAACGCATGCCCTAGCAGCCCTACGGATACACACAGCCCAAAAAAATAAAAAAGAATTACAAAAAAGAAAAGTCCCGCTACATAGAACTAATCCTCAAAGTAACGACACTGACATCATCAGAACAACACCAGTAGTTCTCCACTTCAATAACAACGCCTTTAAGAAGGAAATAGTGCCCAAACGCCGTTGTTGTCCGATCAAAGATCATAGGTTTTCATCCTGAAAAAAGTCCTTGCTCATAAAACAATGCCTTCAACAAGGTCATTGCCAGGCACAACCAGTTAAGGCCAGACCTTGGATTTTCACCCTGCAAGATAAGACTGAGAACTCCCCTGCGTTGTCTTCCCGCACCAACAGTCGCTGCAACGAGTCCCAGATCACGCAGCCAGTTCTCCTTCGCCACAAGAACAAAAATCACCATCGCTACCCTCAAATTTCCGTTTTTCTGATATTCTCCGCATCTGACTTCACCATGGCTCTAAGAATGGCACTTGGTGGGAACAAACAATGGAGCTTCGCAACGCTCCCGCTGAAACCAAACGACCAGAAAAACAAGGTGCGCACGACCGAATATCTTTCAATCCAGCAATCTCCAGGCATGATACGCCCATGGGAGTTCGCCGGCGGAGCCTTCCAAAACCCGCCTCTACAGACTAGATCAACGAGGGCAGACATCAAGCAGATCTTCGTCTTCGTGCGAAAGAAACCAAAGGACCACCACCTTTATTAGATCTGACACAATGATCCCCACACTGCCGGCCGGTTTCTGGAGAACGGATCGAGCATGCAAATAGGGTTAGAGAGCCGATCTAGGTCTTCCAACGGAATCCCTTTGCCGGCACCTCCTCCACCAGATCGCCACCCGCCCTACTTCGGTAGAGGCCGCCGCCTCCAGATCCGAACTCCCACGAAGCCACCGCCGGCCGGAGCCACGTAGACGTCGATGGCGAGCGGGACCCGTCCAGCGCCAATGTTCTCCTCCCTACCGCCGCGTTGGGACCGGGAGGCCAGATCCCGCCGCCCCCATCACCGGCGCCGCGCACTTAGGCCGGCGGACCTACAGGGGCGACGAGGAGGGAGAAGGATGGAGGGGGAGGAGGTGGCGGCGGGGTTAGGGTTTGGTCCCCTCGATCGCCAGGAGGGGGATCCCTTGTCCACTTCCCATCTATGGTTTGTGTACTGAGAGGCACAGCTAGCAGCTCGGTTGGTTCGAGTCATGCATGATGAATTAATGTAAGGGGCTATGTGTATCCTGACACCCCATATGCAGATGGTAAGAATATAATATTTGTAGGCACCAAAAATTCTGTATGACGCCAGCTCAAGCCCCTTCGTTCGCATGAGGGCATCACCGTGAGCCACAGGATTGCAGCCTCGTAGAGGAATATATTGTACATATAACATTGTGTGCAAAGAAGTTCCCAAAAATTCTGAACCCAAGAAACAGAGAAGCAGACATCAGTAGTCCTCACCAGCAGTTTGCGCCTGATAATTACCTAAAAGAGAGTGTTTATATCCAACCAGAGGAAATTCCTCACCAGTGGATGGGATGAGATGGTCTGAGTTGTGTTCCCGTATCTCTCCTCGGGTCATTCTCTGCATGGTACTGGTATGCATGGTACTTGTATGGAAGATGAAACTCTTCTAGTTATCTCGTCCTAATAGCTAATTCTAAGCCGACTCTGCCATTTTGCAAGAGAAATTATGTATTATCACAACTATTAGTAGGTAAGTCTCAATAAATAAATAAAATTGCTACTAATTATTAAGAATTTTAACATGGTAAAATATAAAGTTCATGTATGCATTATACATGCGGTAAAAACGGACCGAACTATAGACCAGGGTGCTTGAGGTTGGACATGGGGTTCGACAAGTGCGCAAAGGTGGTGAAGAGCGAGTACCAGATTCAAGTTGGTGACTAGGTCTATCAGGATTAATGTCAAGTGATGGATAAGAGTCGGCCATGAGTAATCTGAGAAAGTGTTTTAAAAAGTCTAGAAAGTCAAAAGCTTAGAGATTACATGGCCATATATCCTATGATGTTCGATGCACATGGAAAAGTGCAGGTGACACGATCTAGAAGGTGGATGGGTGATGTAGCTGCATGGCATGTGGAAGACTACCCAAAAATGTGAATTTGGCTCAAGATAACACAAGAGCGAGGGTGACATTCCTTCCAAGTTGGAAGCACTTTCACGCAGATCAGCGGTCGGTGCATGATGGTGTCGAATGAGAAGGGACTACAATTGCAAGTAGAGTCACATGGAGTCTGTGAGTAGTAGCGGAGTTCATGGAAGGCAACCAAGTCCGGAGTATATGTAAGTTTGACGTCTGGACGAATTCAAGGTGGTAGAGAATTTTCTAAGGTAGAAGTTGTTGCGTTTGTGTCGAATATAGTATATAACAAGTTGTATTATGCATGGATAGTGTACAAGTAATGCTAACAAGTTGATTTGGAAACTTGTAGCCTAAGCCTGCTATATAATGTAGGGGTGTCACACAATATAACCTATGATGACTTGAATGCAGCAAGCGCGCAGGGGGAGCTGTCGGCATGTGCCGGTGCCCATGGCGACTGTTGTTGCAGGATCAATGGAGATGAGCACTCGTAATCATGCCCAGCGGAGTAGGCGAGTTGGCCAAACCGTGTTAACAATAAGGTTTGGAATTGCAACTACATGAATGGAGGAATTGGTGATGGAGACGTTGATGATGACGACGATGATGATGATGGTGGTGATGAAACTGCAGTGGTTGATAATGAAGATCGATGCCCAATTCTCCAAGATCTAGGCAACGATGGAGATGAATGTCTTCTATGAGTTCTCCCTCCAAATCCCTTCCAGGGTGAGGTTTTTATGTTCTTTGGATTATCTTTAGGTATAATCTCTGATCCGATTAGACAGTGTGAAAGTATTTGACGAGACGGATCTGTAGAGGTATGGTATAGTCATACGGTATGGTCACCCCAACTTACCGGTGATCATTAAACCTTCAGAACCCCTTGTTCCGTGTATTTTTCTCCTTGGATTTTCTCCCAGCCGCATTGATATTTGTAAGCAAGGCATTTATGGCTTTCAATCAGCATATTGTACCAAAAACTGATAGTTCTAATTGATTTGTCCATCAACCTACTTAAAATACTAAATTACTAATAGTACTAATGCAAAAGCACGAGGTAAAACATGATAGAAAACACACTCATCAGGCAACCATATCGAACTTTGCAATGCCCGAAGACAAACCAGTCGAGTCTTTAAAATTGTTACCCGACTGGTTCAGTGTAGCCGCCTCAACAAAGAATCATCGTCTGTGTCTGTTGGATCGGCATCCGCCTCCCCTGAACGCCGAGCCACCCTTTCCCATCCGTACTAAACTAGTCACACTGTGGTGGCTAAGAATACTCCACGGAAATACCTTGAAACAAGGTAGCGATGTGTCTGTTGCCGCGACCCGCTCCCGATGGAGTTTAGGTTTTCACCTGGAAGTCTTAGATCCACACACGTCGAACTGTATCATAAAATCTACAGCTATGCTAACAACAATAAGGAGAACGACTTCCTAAGGCGCATCAGACAAAGTCGGTGCAATGCATTCACCTGGAGATCGATTCAACCGTGAAGCGAGAGGAGCAACAAAAAGGGGAGCCTGGCCCTGATGCCGACCACTGAGATGTGCCGCATGCCGTGACGGTCGTGACACCTCATGCTAGCCACGATAACCATGCCGCCACCCAACGCAGCCATCGATCCGAGTTCACCATGTCGTCTAGGGTTCCCCATGTCGTCAGGATAAACAAGTACAATGTCTGACATGGTCCCGTACGTCTTCTCTTTTTTCATTCACGAGCAGTGAGGTGCGTCCATGGTCCATGTCATTAGAAAATAAGGTGGAATGTTACGTAAACATATACACTGCACGAAGAAGTGCGATGTTCAAATGGCTCTAAAGATCGAAAATTTGAGAAGGGCTACAAGTACAGTCTAACTCGAAGCAGTGACTGGAAGGTCCATGAGAGGAAGAAAACCGTCGTGAAAATTTCAAGAAAAAAACACGCACATACAATTGGAAACATCCTTAAATTATATATCTTGACCCGAAATTCGTGGAATGGTTCTGATCTCCCCCAACGTAATCTCTAACGTCCGTGGGCAATAACACGTCCGGAAAAGAAATTGCACGAAGCAGCAGGTCGGTAACACGGCGAGCCGCCTCTCTCGGTCATATAAATCTCCACGCCGATCAACCAACCCGCAAGCCTAGAAAAGGAACGATGGCGGCAGAGGATGATTGCTCTGGGTGTTGTCGCTCCTGCATGATCACCGCGGCCTTCTGCCTAATCCTCGCCGGGTTCCTCTGCATCGTCCTGGGGGACAGAGACCCGCTTTACTCCGCCGCCATCCGCTCCGTCTCCGGCCTCGACGAGGGCGACCTCGGTCGCCGCCCGGCCGATCTGAGCCCGCTCTTCAACGTCACCCTCCGCGTCACCACGCGGAGCATCTTCAGCAGCGGCTGCACCCATCCGGGCGCGGTCATGGAGGTGACCTACGCCGGCGTCAAGCTCACCACCACGGCGGTTCAGCCGTTCTGCGCCAGGCCCAGGAAGGCCAAGGATGTCGCCGTGGAGGCGTGGGGCATGGCGGTGCAGGTCCCCGGGTTCGCGCTGGACAGGCTCGCTGCAGACGCGCGACGGGGCCTCAGGGTGTTCGACGTCGACGTCACCATGCCTGGGAACCACCAGAGCCGTCACCATGGAAAGCTGGTCTCGTGCGTGGGCCTGCACGTCGGGGAGGATGATGGCGCCGCCTTGGGAGCTCCCTGTACCGTTTCTGACGTTGACACCGTCATGGCCGTGCCCAGCGGCAAGGACGGCGGCGGTACGAGTTAATGATCATCAGACCTGTGCCAAAAAAAATTCCATCTTTGTTTAGATCAGAATGGCTAGGAATGTTCTGTTATTTACACTGCCCCTGGCATAACAGGGAAACATTAGCTATATCTCGCCATTCCTTCATAGATGTAAAACTAGGGTTTTGAGAAAAATCAATCAATTTTTCTTTTCAAAAAGGATGTTGAAACCTATCCGCCTCTGCACCGAAATGTTGCATACACCCCTTAGAAAATCTAGTATCTACCAAAGAAATTATAAATATTGTGAAAAGTTGTAAAGTCATACTATTCATCAATAGTCCTACAGATCCGTCTATTTCCATTCTTTTCGAATCAACAAGGCGTCTCGCCATTATGTTGAACAAGGCTGACGAGCTCGCCGTCATGTGCGGCGTCTCTGCCTTCCTCATGGCATACCACATCCGGTGACGACATGGTACGACATAAGGCAGGTGGGAACATCGTACATGACGACGAGCTCGTCACCCTTCTTCAGCGGAATTAGGATGGTGCATCCTTAGCGTGGCCTTGCTCTTCGTGTTGCCCATGATCCACCGGATCTTCAACCTCCCCTTCGCGCTCCCAATACGAGCCATTGCTTTTGCTTCTTAGTGTGTGATGAGAGAAAGAGAGAGAGTAGGGCCCTATTTATAGGAGAGAGATGTTTGGATGGTCATAACTTGTGTACAAATATTTGATTTTTGAAGATCGGTGTATATATGCTCAAATATGGAGGGAAAATATTTAGAGATATGGATATTTATTTTTAGATATAGCAAACCCAAAAAGATTTCGTCATGTGTGTTTTTCAGTCCGAAAGTCTGTAGAGATCCCAAAATGATAGAGAAAATATGCCAGGCAAATCTTTAGAGAATGTTTAGAATATTATTTTTTCGATAGAGAAGATCCAAAAAGATTTTATCACTGGTGCCTATTTATAGGAGAGAGATGTTTGGATGGTCATAACTTCTGTACAAATATTTAATTTTTGAAGATCGGTGTATATATGCTCAAATATAGAGGAGAAATATTTAGAGATATGGATATTAATTTTTAGATAGAGCAAACCCAAAAAGATTTCGTCATGTGTGTTTTTTGAGGTATATACACATTTAGTCCCACATTTTGCATCACAAAAACGTTTTAGTCCCACATCTTGCAAAATGAGCAATACTAGTCCCACAACTTGTGTCCCGACAGCATTTTAGTCCAATTTAAACGAATGCTAGTAAGTTTGACTAAATTTATCCACAAATAACATTGATTTTTTTTAAATAACCCCTCTATATTTTTCTCTATCATTTATGTCCTTGGTACGGACTGACAGGTGGAGCACATATTAATTGGCCTATATACCAATAAAATAGAAAGGAAGAGAATTTGAACTCAGTACCTTTTGACAACAACACAACAGCACAAGCCACTACAGTCGTAGTAGATGCTATCTATTATTTATAAGGACGTAATTATTTTATATAATAAAAAGTACACACACTCGTAAAAATGTTCACGTCAACTGCTAGCATAATCGTATCATCCGTACCAAAACATCTCGTTATCTGCATGTTGGCCTGGTCCAGAGTATCTACCGTATAGTTTAGTCGTTAACCTATTATCTATCTCCAGCGTTCTTGTACCTGGGAAGATAATTCCCTTGTTTTATTTTGGTTCTCTTGAGAAACAATGTAGGTGTGTCTGATCATCGATAAAGCTAACAGGGGACAGAGTCCCACTGTTTCCCTAAAAAAGCTCTAGTGTTTAGAATAAGCTTGAGTTTTTTCTTATTCGCAAAAAAGAAAAGGAATAAACTTGAGTTATAACTATAGCTCAAAACACAAATTATTTCGAATTAAAAATTTATAAAATTTTTAGATTTTTTTACAACTTTAGAACACGTATTTTTAAATGTCCAAAATAAAGAACACATCTGTTGTGCGTGCAGGCGCGCTAGGACACATCATGCGAAAAGTAATGTATAATAAACAGACGTTTTTAATTTACTTAGATTGCTCTCTATGCCGTAGTGGCAAGACTGATTTCTCTATTTGTGCAGGTAGTGAGTTCGATTCCTTACATTGCATGTCCTTATTTTCTTATTTGTTTTCTTATTTGTAAAACCAATGACATGCTGGGCCTGCCTGTCAGGTATACAAAGGGGCAATTGTGCAAAAGTTATTCCACATTTCAGATTTAGAATGAATTGCCATCAATTTGGTTAAAATCGCAGAAATTTGATTGAATTGGACTAAAATGCTCCTGAGTTACAAGTTGTGGGACTAGTATTGTTCACTTTGCAAGATGTGGGACTAAAACGTTCTTATAGTGCAAGATGTGGGACTAAATGTGTATATACCTCGTGTTTTTTAGTCCGAAAGTCTTTAGAGATCCCAAAATGATACTACTCCCTCCGACCCATATTAATTGACTTGGATTTGTCAAAATTTAGATGAACTATTTAGTATATAGGTTCATTCAAAATTTGACAAATCCAAATCAATTAATATGGGCAGGAGGGATTAGGCAAATCTTTAGAGAATGTTTAGAATATTAATTTTTTAGATAGAGAAGATCCAAAAGGATTTTACCATTCGTGTCTTTCATTACAAATTTATTTTCCAACGTGCACGTATGTATTTTTTTCCACAGGTATGAGAACAAAAATTCCCCCTCGCATTGTCATGGGCCATAGTGACCCGTTGTACTCCATTGCCATCGCTCCAGCCTTGACGAGGACGACTTTGGCCGCCGCCCGACTGATCTGAATCCGCTCTTCAACATCACCCTCTGCATCGGCATCTTCATGCGCCAGTAGTAGGTGAGCAGGCCAGGACTACGCCGAATATAAGAACAATGTGCCACGCATAGTCGGCGTGCACGATCACGATCGTCGTATATGCCGACACATTGAACCTCTTCTTGAACGCCGATTATACGATGATGGCGACAATGCCTCTGGTGAGGTTGTTGAATCCTTGCATGGCGAAGAGAGCGACTATGAACGCCGACATACTCAGACATGATGGTCGCCGAAAGCGGGTAGTCAACGCCGATGCCGATGCCGAGCCAGAAGCGGAAGATGAAGATCATGGCCATGACCCTGTTGGCGTTGGACCCGAACGATATGTCAGAGGTGACACCATCTTCCATGGCGGCACCACATCCCTACAGACTATACATATACGGCCCAGTTCTTTTCCTACCCCCAGCTTCCTGGAAAAGCTAGTTCAAAATTTTTGCGAGGTTTTTAAATTTGTTTAGATTTAACTATTTTAAAAGCCTCACAAATTTTTTAGATGAGCTTCTCCAGAAAGCTGGGGGAGAGCGGCTTCTCGAAGAAGCCCTAAAAGAACTGGGCTACATCTGGTTGGGGGCCTTGGTTGGCGGCCGCCCTCCTTCTTCCTCCCTTAGGGCCGGTCCCGAGTTGTTCCAACTGAAACATAGGCATCCATCGTGCCACATACCATATTATTTTCCATGTGTCCTGGAACAAGTTGGATGAGGGGGTTCACAGAGGTTGTTGGTGACCGCATGTGGCCACTTGTCTTGAACATGGGAGAAAGGAGATTTTTTTTGGAAATGGGTGCTTTATTACTTAATAGTAAGTTTACACCCGGTCTCTGCATAGTTAGAACTTAGGATGCACACAACCGATCAACCGCGCAACTCGAGTCCAAAGCAAAAGTACCAGAATTACAAATAATGGTAAAAAAAGCAAAGTCCTCCAATCGTGATATTTCGGATCTATCCGTAAATCACGCTGCCACCCATGTCGGGAGAAGATATCCCTCACCATGTCCTCCAATCGCGTACAACACTCTGTAAACAAGTCGCGGAACTCCATATGTTGAAGAGTGGTCCATGATTGTAGGATCGTCATGGCTCGATAGATAACCCTGCGAGTCAAGATTCTTCTCCGCCTTCCTCCGCATGACCTTGGCCATAGAGTCCTCATCCGTGGTCGATGCCCCGAGGGCGTCAACCCCATGACGTAAACTCCTGTGCGTCGTAGTCCCGACCACCACTTGCTTCCCGTCAGAAGCAGGGGACTGGCCTGACCCCTCCTAGGCCAGGCCATCCCCCGACAGGGTCCCCAGCTTGGCCGGTCCATCAGCAAGGCTGGCTGCCCCTCCTGGTACGCCAGACCATCGCCATCGGACGCCAACCCAAAGGGTGCCTCGTCGGGCGTCATGGGGCTCATCGGAGAGCTGAGAAGCGCCCCCGGGCCATGGTCGGTGAGGTTGATCCGTCCCAGACAAGGCCAGGTCGACGACGCTCTGCCAGGTCCGCTCCAGCAGCCACACGGTCGACCAGCCCCTCCTGGGCCGGTCTCCACGCCGAATATCCCCCGTCCACCTCCTGGAGCACCGATTCCACACACCATGGAATAGTGCGGCCCAACACATTAGGTCTGCCACGTGTTGGAGAAGCCGAGCGAGACACGGAAGTAGAGTCACAAGCCACGCACAAAGCATTGTGCAGCTGTGAAGGAGAAATACGAGATGAAACCACAACAGCCGTGGCACCACGATATAGTTTGCAGGCAGTCATATCAAGACACTAACAAAATGTTATGAACTTCCAGCAACTACATTTTCTTAGGCGTCACAGTTCACTGGGCACCAAATGCTTTGTATCTGATTACTTTACAAGTAACATGAGTTGGCATATCCTCTCCTACACCCTTATCCTCCATGGAAAAACTGTCTTTATTTGAGGGTATTCCTCTTGAGTCTAATGATATACACAATGCCAAATCATTGTTAGTGCATTATAATACTTAACTTTGACAAGACTTGATATTTGTTTCTTAGTTAATAAGCTTTGTCAGTATTTACATACTCCAACAACTACACATTGGATAGTTGTAAAAAGGATTTTATGATATGTTCAGGGTACTACACAAGTTGGACTGACTTTTCAGAAATCCTCATGTAGTTTGTTCAGTGCTTTCTCAGATACAGATTGAGCAGGTTGTCTTAATGATAGAATATCTACTAGCAGTTTTTCTATGTTTCTTGGACCAAATTTGGTCTCATGGGGTGCAAGAAAGCATGCTACTAGAGGTTTTGCTGAATACAAGACTCTAGCAAATACTACAACAGAGTTGATATGGGTTGAAGCCTTGCTTTCGTGAGCTTGACGTTCATCTAAAGAAAAAAAATATGTTTATGGTGTGATAATTTAGGTACCACTTATTTGTCTGTAAATCTTGTCTTTTATGCAAGAACCAAACATAAAGAGATAGATTTTCATTTTGTTAGAGAAAGAGTTTCCAATAAATGTTTGACATCAAGTTTATATCAAGCAAAGATCAAGTTGCAAAAAGTTGTGATTAAGGGGCGTTGTTAGCGATATTGATATAAGGTGTTATACATGTCATGTACTCCTCATGTAATCTCTCCCTCCTATACGTTTTTCCTTTTCTCTCTTATACCCCCTCCTTCTCGAAATAGATGTTTTAGTTGAATCTAAATACTATTTAGTATATAGATTCATTTAAAATTTAAAAAACTGAGACATCTATTTCGAGACGGAGGGAGTACTCACGATAGTGTAGTCTCCACGTTGGTTACGATCTGTTAGCGACCTCCCTGATCAGATAAGGATCCTCTTGATCTCTCCCTAATGTATCGTCCACACAAAAGGGGCGTTTCCTTGCCATATTAACACGTAACGCGAGACTAGAAATGAGTCTTCGCTTCTGCCTACGATAATTCACGAAGAAGAGTAGTGATATAAGTACAAAGCCATATTTTCTGACAAGTGCAAGGCAGGGAAAAAATGTGAGTAAGGTACAATTACATCTTTCAGCAATTACACCTAAGTGTGCTGTATCATATTAGAAGAGTTGTTGCCAACCGCCAAAATCAACCACCAGTAGAATTGTTGGAGCAATCTCCGCCCAGACATGCCGCATTGCCATAGGGTCTGTCAAAGAATGTCTCAGTATTTAACATGACCTCTAAGCATCCAAAAAAAGCTGCCATGGAAATCAATCTTCACCAAGCATAAACAATACACTAAACAATGTTTGTCACTTGCATACAACTACAATATTTTCTCTGCAACTGAAAAGCGCTAATGTGTAATTGGGGACATTTCAAGGTAAGTCACTTCCTTAGCTGAGAAAACAAGCATGAAAACCAAGAAACCTTAACCGGCTATATTTGAGTCTGATGCCCTCGAGCTCTGGAGTGCTTTCAGGTTCAGTTCGCGATCTCAACCATGTGACCATCGCTTGTTAATCATATATCCATGCGTCCACTTTGCAAAACTGTAAATAGTGCGTGTTTTCAAATCGTATAACAAATATATTCATACATATATACAGTAGTACCCAAATCTACGTGCACTCTGAAACTGAAGATACTGTTCGAGCTAGCATCACACACACATATATATCATGTACACTGCGCATTTTTTCAATCACTAGGAAATATTAATACGCCATGGCATGCATAGTACATGCATGTTAGGATTCACTCCAATTCATTCTACTCCTAGGCCTGCTAATTAATACGGAGTAGGCTTGACATCTAACGCTAGTGCAGGGGTGGCAGCAGCTGGTAGCCTCGCCATATCAAGTAGTACGAACGATGCTGGATCGTTCCTACTCTTTGTTGGATCATTGTTTGGCTGCGCTTCATTGCTTGGACCTGGTGCCGGCTTCGCCCGTACTTCCTTGGCCTTTCCGTATAGGTACGCGTACAGACCGATGAAAACAAGTGCACTACCCATCAAGCTGTCATATAACAATGAAATTATACAACATGTTATTTATGGAATAGACAAACTATACTATATATAATGATAAAAAACAAACAAACATGTAACATCAAACTAATCTTCGTTAGATGTGGATCTTGTGAGTATATATATGGTGTTTAATTGCTTACTAACCTCCCAACCGTGAGGGATTCTCCGAGTAGGAGTGTTCCTAGAATAATGGTGAACACTGTCGACAAGGTACTAAACATTGGTGGAAAAACGGGGCCCCTCTTTTCCACGGCATACAGATTTAACCAGTACTTGGCAGCTGTTCCAAGCGCAGCCTACAGTTTGAAATCATATCCTTTGTCAACAATCAACATACTACATATGCATATTCGTTTCAACCATGAGTCAAAAAGTTCCACAAACAAATGCTCAAGATATTTAGAAGTCATGAAAGTAATGTTTCTATAGTTGTCAACATTGTAGGAAGTACTCTTGACAGGTTAACATTTAACTTATTCGTCACAACAAATGTCTTTTAACTAAGATCACATAGGTAGGTAGAATAAAGTTTGAATTCTGGCAATGTTTCATTCTACAATTCCAAGTTTCTACATAGCTATAGGCATATCAAGTAAATATTATACTATCATGGTTGTCTTACCTTCTATTTCTGCTTTACAAAAGAAAAATAGCTTGCAGTTATATAGTAGATATTATATTGTTCACATGATAGTTAAGGGAAACTCATTCTCAGAATTTTTGCAAAAAAATTTATTATGTCATAGACTTACCGAGTATACAATTGTAAGTAGTTGAATATCCCAACCAATTTGCCAGGAGAGTTTGTCCCTTTTCATAATTATTCCAATGAAACATGTTTGTAGACCACCTAGAACGCAGGTCAGCACCGATGACCAATGTTTCCAGGGGTATACACTTAAAACTTTTACCTGAATTATTAGCATTTATGCATTATTACCATTCAAAATATATACATTATAAAGAAAATGAAAACAAGAATAAAATAGTGATATGATCCTTAAGGGTACCTGTATGGGGTACCAAACAGCATAACTGATGCAATCTCCCAACAGGAGCAAGGTTCCCCTCAAATGATGCCCTCCGGCAGTTCCATTAGAAGTAATGCCCTTTATTAATGGGGACATGACAAAGATTTCTTTTCCATTGTACAAGCTGATGAGAAGTGCCCCACCAAAGCATACTAGAGCGCCAATCACCTTTGCACTGCCCTGCTTGGATTTGAGGTGTAGGTTTTCCATGCTGAAAACAAATGATTTGGTTTGTATGATTTATATCCAGCATGCATGCATGTATTTTAAAAGCATAAGATGATGGCATTACTTTCTAGATGTTTATAAGGTGGTATAGTTTTAGATCATATCAGACATGGATTTTATTAGGTTTTAGAAAAATGCACATGTGGAGCTAGTGAAGTGAAAGGTAGCGGTAGTTATAGACAATGTAAGGAGAATTCAACTATTTGTTGTTAACAAACATTTGTAGGATATCCAGATATATCACTGATTTCTTTCATTTGTAAAAATAGAGGAGCAGGTTGTTTACCTCAGCAATATTGATAGGAAAAAGGTGAATAGTGGTGTCAAGCTGGAGAAGATCACAGCATAGGAGGCCTTTGTGTCCCGTAGTCCATAGTAGTACAGAGCCATTGGCAAAGAGTAACTGTAGAAATTTAAAGCATCATTATCATTAGATTGTATTCCTTTGACATTTACTTGAACACAACGTACTAGCTGCTATATGACATTGAACATTCGATCTATTGGATGAAAACATAAAATTGATTAGACAGAGAGTACCCGACAAAAGCATTGATGAAGAGCCACAGAAGGGCCTTCTTATCCAATTCTTTCCACTTCCCGCTGCACATATAAGTCATTTGGTTTTATCCAGTAGTAACAGATGCTATATAGTAGATCGTTTCCATGAAAAATAATAACTCCATCTATAGAATAGTAAAATAGAAGTTTGTCCGACCTTTCGAGGATTAGAGCAAATGGTAAGGTGAAAATTGCTCCAAGAATGCTTCGGTAGCATAACAATGAGAAGACAAACATCCCTCCATCAACTGCAACTTTTCCTAGCAGAATGGTTCCGGTGTTGAATACCTCCACAAGAACTACACAGAGAGCTGGTTTCCATCCTCCGCCTCCTGTGTAACAATTTCAAACAAGAGTATAAGTAGGCCATATATCTCAGAAGCGATCTAAGTCCAGCATCGAAACCCAATTTGTAAGCGAACCCTATACTTTTCCGGCAAAAGCGAAGGGCTGCACAGGTGATAATTGGTATGAAATCCCAGTAGATGCATCTAGCAGATCAATCGCGTTCGTTTATCTAAAGAACAGAGCAATGAAGTTGGTGTACCTTTGATTTGGCTTATGTCCTCCTGTCCTTGGACGGCCGACACTATGGCTCCTCCACCCCGTCTTACTTCTTGACGTTGGACATTAAAATCGGTATGAGCTCCGGTGGAGGCACGGAGAGATTGGGTTCGAAGGGTGCGGGTGGTAGGCAAGATACCACGCGAGGTGGAAGCGCCAGCGGTGAAGGGAGTAGAGGAGATCGGCGAGGTAATGGTAGTTAGCACCGAGGCCATGGCTATGAGACAAAAGGAGGGCGACCTAGCCGTGGGCGCACGATCGCTCTGCTTTTGAAGTTAGAAAACCAGACAAAAGTTGGAATCGGAGAAGGAAGGCTTGATTGGGGAATCGGAGAAGGAAGGCTTGATTGGGGAATCGGAGAAGGAAGGCTTGATTGGTATACATTACGGGAACGAGACACTAGTACGAGTTTGGTGGCGCCCCGTGTAGGTACGACGCTCTCTTTACGTGCGTTCTATTTATCTGTGTGCGCTCTTTTCATGTTACCGCCTTTTACCTTACATAATCCCGAGTTTGCGATGTTTCGACCATCCTCCACGTACGTTCAATTGCCGCCATTGGAGCGTAAGAACACCTCTAGACGAAACCCTAAAAATAGTTAGATGAGCAAAATTCCTGATTTTGTCTGCTAAACAACACTTAGCCCAACTACGAAAGCCTCTAGAGTAGTAAAATTTTCTAGGGTCCTACTTTTACTGCCCGACCACTCCGTGGAGCAAAAAAATAAAAAAAATCCCCACTGACCCGCCGCCCACCTTCCGTTATGGCGACGTCCAATCTCGACCCATCCCCTTCCCCCGCTGTCGGAGATGGCCAGATCAACTCGCCACTGGTCCCCGCCGCCATAGGTGGAACCTACCGTCACAAAGCCTAGGCACATGCCCAAACATCCGGCCGGTCGACAAGCCTAATTTGATGGAAATTTGATCAAAAAATAGTGTCATTAGCCTTGAAATACATTGTTTGTCCAGGCTTTGAATAATTCTTGGGTCCTCTAGCCGCCGATCCGCAACGCGAATCAGAGAACCTCGCAGCACCGCAAAGCTCCACCACCCGCAGTGCCACCACCACTGCACATAGAGTACCACGGTGTGTGACAACGGAAGTGGGGGTACTTGGGTGGCCGAGATCCAGTGGCGAAGGACGGAAAATTTTTGAGGTAGGGCGAATTCTAAACATATGATAGCAATCCAGATACTACTTCATATGATCTTAGCATAATCACTTAATAAAATTGAAAAATAAAAATATTTGAATATAACTAGAACCTAAAAACATACCTAATGATGAAGCTTTAATGAATTATTGGAATTTCCAGTTAATGGCAAAAGCTCTACCACTTCTCAAAATCTTCCATAATTTTATCGATGAAGACATCTATGCCATGCTCTATGTAGCACATCATGAAGTCATAAAGAAGACCTTGTTGACATATTGTTGCATAACTCGATCTTGATGACCTTTGTCATTGAGAAATCCCTTTCAACTCTCATCACCACTAGTAAAAGCAATATCAACTTAACGAATATGAATTATGATGTGCCATTCAAATATCAAGACAATCTCTGAAGTCTTTAATCCTCATCGCATGGACAACATATATCTATAGCAACATAGAAGGTGCCCACACTTTTAAAATAATAAGTAGTGGCTAGGTGTCTTCTCCCTTTTGCTGATTTTCTCTAATTTCGTAACCATTTCATCCATACATAGAATTATGATGTGATTTTCTTCAAGAATTCACATCTTCCAATGGGGGCTCTAAATCATCATTTCTCCAATTAGGAAAGCATGCCTCACATTCTTAACGAAAAATACCGACTAAACTAATATAATTAATATTTTAGATCAATATTATATACAAAGGCAAACTAGAATCATAAAGAAATTCATCACATAATTATAATTAGTTTTGGCCACACCACATACGGTGGTCAAAACATCCTCTATGTTATCCTTAAATACCTAACCTAGGACATCTCTTAGAGTCGGTTTTTGTTAGATTGAGAATTAGATATCGCAAACATAAAGAGTTGATTTCAAACTAGAAAACACATGGTCCATGTTTTGGTTTGGAATAAGTTTTGTGCAGTGTTCACTAAAACAAACATAACTTTCACATACGATGTCCGTTTTTAACGTATGACCACTTAAATTGTTCAGAAAAAACATATGCACGTGAAGGTATTCGCCAAAAATCAAGGTAGAGCAGCCGCCCTACCTTGCCCTACTAGGAGCTCCGCCCCTGCCGAGATCTACGACAGGAACACCGGTCGGAAGATCTGGCTTGGCACCTACTAGTCGGTGAAGCGGGCGGTGTGGGCCTACGACATTGAAAATGTCCAGATCCAAGGAAGCGACTGCGGCGAGCTAACTTCCCTAAGTTCAATGGCGAGGTGCCGGATTTGGACCATGTCCCCAGCCACGGGAAGGCCGCACGCATGGCGGGGGATGACCTAGAGGCTTGGGAGCGCCTCGAGGTCATGGTTGTCAGGAGGCATACATGGCGGAGATCTACAGACGCCGCCCGGAGCGCATGGTGGCTAAGCAACATGCATATGAGGAGCATGATGTGCGTCGAGACACCGGTCAGTCCGCCATGAGTCCTGCTTCGTCCCCCATAGGTACTTCGTCTTCTGGCACGGGTCCATATTCTGCTAGCGCTGATAGCAATCTAGCTTAGTTTAAGGGCTAGTCTAATATATGTTTAGGTTTAATCGATGTTTGGTTGCATTATGTTTTAACTATGCTTAGCCTCTATGTTTGAACTACGTTTAATTGTGCATCCAAGGTGTTTGATTCAATGTGTGAGTAGAATCTATGATTTAGAGACTGATAAGTAGGGATGGTACCCACATGATATGGGTACAGGTGGAGTCACCCATTCCTTTACCCATCCCTTTCAATCCTACCCATCACCAGTACCCATACCCGTCAACCGTTACAAGCTTCCTCATACACATAACCCAGTAGGGTAAATGGGTACCTGTGGGTCAAAATACCCATGCTTACACACATTAAACCGATAAAAAATAGCAGGACATTATAAACATCGACACACTATTAACAACAGTGAAACCTAGAATAGACGCGCTGGAAGTCTGGCGGTAACCCTGGTAGTGACTCACAAAGTTACAATGGATAGGAGAAATACGAGATCGAGAATCAGGATATGATCATATAAAGAAGACATTGACTGGGCATTCACGTGGCAGGAAGTGAAGCGATCCTAGCAGATCTATGAACGATCATGGGACTAGGAAGCGCGAGACGGCCTAACTAGCATCAACGCATGATAATAAAAATTAAGTATTAAAATATTATGAAGGCTCCACTTGTCAAATTTCGGACGGGTAGATCCTGTTCTTTTTTAGATAAAAGGCTTGCAAGTTTGAATTTATAAAAAATCCCCAGGGGACCAAAGATTCAATATGACAACCACATCAACTGGCCAAGCCAGAATAACCTCCAGAAGAAATCGGGCACACACACAACTAAGGAGTCGCAGAAGCAACGACCAACAACATCTAAGAGAACATGGAAGACACGAAAGCCAAGAGGGAAACCACCGAAGGGTATCTTGGCGATGGAGTCCACTACTCTAGGGCTCTCCCCAGCTCCACTATCTTGAGCTTGATAGATTCAATGAGGGAAGAGACTGCATACTTCTCTGATGGCCGGCTCAGAGGCGTCCGGAGCTGCATATAAACATCAAGTTTGTAAAGACCATCGGCCGGGGGAGAAAGAAATTTTCCCTCTATAAGAGTTTTGTTCCCAATATTCCTGAGCGCCAAAGACATTTCCGCGAAAGCAAACCACAGAATGCGCCTAGAAAGGCCCGAAATTCCATGCAAAAGCGAAAAGAAATGAGAGAAGGAGGTTGGTGCCCAGTTGCACCCAAAAACTTCACGAAAACAGGCCCAGAAGAAGGAAGCTAAGCTGCAGTTAAAGATAATGTGATTCTGATCCTCAACATGTCAACATAGTGGGCATAACCCATCACCCGACCCATGTCAGTTTTGAACTTGATCACCACTAGGCAGCCGCCCTCTAGCAAACTGCCATAGAAAATGCTTGATCTTCAGAAAATCCCGATTTTCCAAATCTATTAGAGGTGTGCTTCGGCCCCCCCCCCCCTAAACTTAAGTTTCATAGGCCATTTTATTTCTTTGACCCGTCGAAACCCATATCGAGGCCACATATATCTTCGTATATGCGTACTCGGTCGAACTGAGTATAATCCATGTCCTGGACGACTGATCTCACCTCTTATTATCGCGATCTACGTCTTTGCATGTCATATTTAATTTTTTTTGTTGATGCTGTTATATAACTTACGATTTTCGCTTCTGCAGGCACATGAGTATTCGTGGACGGGGAATATACGTCTAAGAGGACCATATGAACTTCGGATGGGTTCGTACAGTCCTGAAAACAATTGGTATGAGTTTTTATTTGTCAAAGTTTAAAAAGAAGGAGGGAGGAGGGGGGGGGGGGACCGAAGCAAAAGTGAATCTATTATATACTAAAAGCAATATAAGAGTCTTTTTCGAGGCGTTACATTAATCCACATCATCTAAATTACTATGACAGTTAGATCTAAAATTTATGATTAGGATTTAATAGGATATATATTGTCAAGTGCACGTGTATGTTGTCAAGTGCATGTGGACTCCGGTAATCAGCCATCTAACTTCAAAACAGAAAAAGAATAAAAGGAACGTGTACGGTATAGAAAAGTCAACCGTGTACGGTACCTACCCTATGGCTCGAAGGCGGTAGGTGTAGACAAACTGAAAAAATGTAGCAAGAACGTGGTGGCCGTGTGAACGAATAAAAGGAACCCAAACCTCACGTACACAATTTTTTTAAATTAACTGTGTACGGTAGGTATCCTATGGCTCGAAAGTGGTATAGTTGCAAACAAAAATCTTCTGATTCATAGAAAAAATCTAGCTGAAACGTGGTAGCCATATGAAAGAACAAAAGGAACCCAAAACTCACATACACAATTTTGTTTAAAAGGATCCATCATCAATGCCTGAATTCCTTTTGAAGGATCATCAGTGTCAAAATTAGAACATTGGACAGGAAACATGGACGAGGTAGATTCATCTACATGGTTACTGCTAAATCATGCAAATTTGGTGAATTGTTCTCCTTGGATCGACCAAGATGGCCATTTATATTTTCCGGAGCACATGGCAGAGGAAACCGGAACAAGGTAGATTTATCTACACCGCTGCTGCTAAATCGTGCAAATTGCTAAATTGTTCTCCTTGGATCGACCAAGGCTGGCCATTTATATTTCTCGGATATGCAGCGATACCATACTCATCTACCCCTACCGCTAACACTGAAAATATAGTCTTTCTAATGATACACGAGGGGCTAACTTATCATAGATTCTCGCTACCAATTAAAAGAACATTCCGCCTTAAGAAGACACATGCGTCAAACCTATAATTTTATGCAAGAAAAAAATACAATAAAATAAATTTTTTTGAGGGTAAAACAGTAGGGCAAAGTACCCCACTGCAATTTTTATATATCATAGAATGTTACAAAAATATTTACAAGCTCAAGCCACCTCAAAAGAGGGAAACGGTCTAAGCAGCTATCTCCTATCTAAATTATTTTCAATCCAATCTTTGAGGCCCTGATAATTCTTTTTCTTAATTCTATACAGGACCCATCTTAATTCCTGAGCGACAATAGCCCTCCATTCCTCAAGCGAAGCATGCTTGTTGTTGAAGATTTCATTGTTTCTCCATATCCAAATGCCCCAAGCTCCAAGTATAATAATTTCCATTGCAAAAGGGACTTTAAGATCTTTTTTAATACTGGCTAAAGCTTTAAAAAGATTTTGATCAGTCACTTGGACATGTGAGATTTCAGCCCAGCAAGCTTTTGCAAAAGGGCAGTCCCAAAATAAATGTAGAATGGTTTCTTCACTAATGCAGCCATGAAACACACATTCATAGGATGCCAGAGTAAAACATTTCCATTTCAGAAGGTTTCTTGTGTTTAGCCTATCAAGAAGCAAGAGCCAGAAGAAGAATTTGTGCTTTTGTTGACAAGAGGACTTCCACAACCAGGAGAAATGTGGCTGAACAGGTTGGCAACCAGATAAAGAATAATAAGCCTTCTGGACTGAAAAATTACTGCCCCAAATGTAATTCCAGTTGTCAGCTCCCCCCTGCCTGCCAGTATTAAGAATTTGCTCAAGGCTTTGATATTCCTGGTAAGCTTGCTGTGACAGAGGGAGGTAAAAATGATCTTGAGTATTATCTGTCTGCAGAAACTCATTGACAGAGATGTGTGGGTTTTTTGCATAGGAAAGGAGATGAGGAAGCTTATGCTGCAGGCAACCATCATTCCACATATCAGACAAGAGAAGGGTGGATTTTCCATCTCCCACCAAGCACTTTGCAATTCCTTTAAAAATGTCAATCAATTTCAGATGAGCTTTCCACCAAAAGGACCCCTCAAGACTTCTTCCAGGGAGTTTACCATTACAGTAATAAGTGTTCCATATAAGGTGAACCCATGGGATATCCTTGTGATTATAAAATTTATCCAAATTCTTCAAAAGAAGAGCAGAGTTTTAAACATTAAGGTCAAGCACTCCCAATCCCCCTGGTTCTTGGGCCGACAAACTTTCTTCCATGCTACAAGAGCTTTACCTCCAGCTTGAACATCAAATGTTTTCTTTCTCCACAGACATTGTCTCATAAATTTAATCAACTGTTCCTTAATAGTGACAGGAAGATCAAAACAACTCATGTAATATATGGGAAGGGAAGATAAAACAGATTTAACTAGCTGTAGTTAATCAAATAATTTTCAAGTGGATAGAACGAGGAATGTTGGATTGTTCTCGATATCTCTAAAAGTTACAATTGTCTGATGAATTGATGTTTCATCTTTAGTATCCACACAACGTGGTTATCATATTTTTATTAAGAGGGTCTAAAAAGTCGTAGAATCCTAATTCTTAGGAATTGTTCAAGTGGATATTGTTTTATATGTATCACAAAACTCTTTGATTTTTTTTTGATTTCTTTCTGTGATGTTAAAATACCAACATAACATCACATCTCATTCCAATAGTGTAATGATACTGAGGTATGATTAAGATTCTTGAACTATCTTGTCCAATTCAGGAAGTCATGTTGCAACAGAAAAGTACATTTGATAGAGTGTGTAGAGACAATTAATTGAAGATCATGCTATCATAAAGAGAGGTTTAAATAGAAAATATAATATAACAATCGACAATATTCTACACAAAAATGACCATTTTATTTGACTGCCATCGGATCCACACACACTCACAAAACGCGCATAGAAGTTTCAAGTCGCTCAACTTATGAAGTCATCACATTAGTTGCACTATCCACCAGGACATACTTCACATTGAATAGCATTCTTAATGACACATGAGGGGCTAAATAACAACACAGATTCTTGCAAGCGATGATAATGCCCCCTCATTGATAGAATATTCCAGGTTAATGAGACACATGACATAAAGCCTTGGATTTGATCATAGATGGACTGCGACTTCAACCTCGCTACTAACCATCCAATCACGAGTTGGTTTTGAAGATAAGTACACATTTATAATTTTAGGACAATATATAAAAAGGTGATATGTTTTGAAATCCATTTTATTGAATATTTTGCACATGTGTGCATGCCTTACTGCTGTTATATTAAGACCTTGAAACACAGTCCAATTTATATGTATGCAAGCAAGTGTACATTCCTAGATTTTGAAGGATATGACGAGATATGCTTGATTGTTCTCGATATCCTTACACATTATTGTTTTTTCTGCAAAATTTATGGATATATTTGATAATTTAGTAGCCACACACCATAGCAATCCTATTTTAAGTCAAGGTATCTAAAAAGCGTGCAATCTTAATATCAACTAGATTCACATACTGGTCTAACATCGTGTAATAAAATATAATTATATTTATTTATGTAATGTAACTTACAAACAAAACACATGATGTTTTTGTAGATGACATAATAATTATTCGATGGCCAAAAATGTTACTCGCATACATGATACTTTAGTTACCATATAATATTTTCCATAGTTTTTTTGTTTAGAAAAGAGCATGTATAAATATCGCGGAGATACCAATTACATCCAGCCTATGCAACAACGCATGCCCCAGTGGCCTTACGGATACACACAACCTAGAAAAAAAGAAACAAGAATTACAAAAGAAGTCCCGCTACAGTGAAACTATTCCTTACGGCAACAGCAGTAACACCACCGGAACAACACCAGAAGTCTAACCACTCTAATAGTGACGCCTTCAAGAAGGAAATAGTGCACAAGCGCCATCGTCACCTGATCAAAGATCATAGGTTTTTACCCTAGAGAAAGTCCATCTTTACAAAACAATGCCTTCAACAAGACCATTAGCATGCACAACAAATTAAGGTCAGATCTTGGATCTTCACCCTGTAAGGTAGTACTTTGAACTCCTCCTGTGTTGTTGGCCCCCACAAATAGTCGCTGCTACGAGTCACATATCACTCAGCCAGTTTTTCATCGCTACAAAGACTCTAATCACCATAGTTAATATCCGTGAAATGATGTTATATATTATTTGTAGACCATTTCTAACCCACTAAAGACGACGCCCTCGCATTTGCGAGGGCCACCATGCTAGTTTCCTTAAAAGAAAGATACCAGAACCATCATGAAGCGCTTTATAGAGAGATCCGGTCGAAAATTTCCTAGAAGGCTCCATAGTCCGGGACATACGATACTTCTCATGATTGACCTGTTTACAATGAGCTGGAGTGGTTTTAGGAACCTGTTGTTGAACTCTTCTGACCATATTTGAGAATCTGCTATTTATTACCTGGAGAATTTGGTATGCAAGAAATGAGGTTACACATGAGAAACCCTTGTCGTTGGTGGAAGGGTCCAAGAGGTTCATGTTGAGTTATCAGAGTACTTTGCAGCATGTGCATGAGCTCCCTAGGGATCAGATTATTAAAGGCAAGAAAACCAGTGATCTAACGGGGGCCTCTATCACGGCAAGGAGGGAGAAAGAGCCACCTGATAAACCCTGGGTGTTACCGCCGCAGGGATGGGTAAAACTTACAATTGATGGCTCCTTTAAGAGTGATATGGCAGGTACTTCTATGATGCTTCGTGACGATGCTGGTACTATCATCTTCTCGGCCTGCCAGTTCATGGAAACATGTGATGATGCGCTGGAGGCAGAACTACGAGTATGTCTTGAAGGGTTGCGCTTATCTATTCAACAGAGTCTGCTGCCAATAATCATTGATATAGACTGTGCTCGTTTGGCATGGCTGTCTTGGAGGAAGAACAAGACCGCTCGCCTCATACTCATTTAATCTCAGATATTAAGCGTTTAGCCAATAGTGATAGAGAGTATAACTTTATAAAAGTGGATCATGGGCAGGTTAGGGTTAGCCACTGTTTCGCCAATTGGGCGAGGACGGGACGTAGAACCATGGTGTGGCTTGGTTCGGCTCCTGGTGTTGTTCTTAAGGAGCGCAAACTAGAACAACTTGTAATCTCCCCTGCTTAATATGATTCGATTTTACCCGAAAAAAACAGCCAACAGGTCTGCGTGCAGCCTACCCCATTTGTCGATCTCAGTTTGGACAAAAGTGCGATAGAACCTTAGGTCTTCTTAGCTCCTTGGTAAGGATAACCCAACCAGGATGTTAGGGTTATCGCAGATGGAAAAAAGGGTTAGATATTTGGCTACCAGGTATTCTAGATGGATCCATCTGTCTAACCAGAAAACCGTATTTAAACCATTGCCAACAGTGTGATGTTCTCCAATTCTGAGCAGTTTCTAAGAATTCAGAATCACTTTCTACAATTGAGAACTCTTATTGGAGCGAGTAGCATTCAAAAGAGTGTTGCTGCAAGTACCTTTTCTTCATAATATCTAACCACATGCCCCTGGCCATTGAACACCTTCCAAGCCCATTTAGCCACCAGGAACATGTTCATGAGTATAGTATTGGTAAAGCCTAAGCCCCCATTCTCCTTGGGAGTGCACATTGCAGCCCATTTCACCATGTGGTATTTCTATTTGTTTTTGTCTTTGGCCCAATAGAAGCAAGGCCTGACTTTGTCAAAGGAAGCATGGACACCTTCGTGAAGCAAGTAGAAACTCATACAGTATAGCGGCATGCTCGATAAGCAAGACTGAATCAGCACACCTATTCCCCCTAAAGAGTGTGATGCTTTCCACGGGTCAACCTTTTTGGCTACTCGAGCCTTGAGGGGAGCAAAGGCCTCCATAGTGAGTATAGAACCATCAACGGGCATATCTAAGTAGGTCATCGGGAGCGAGCCCAATTTACTGTTTAGCATGAAGGCAGTCCTCATTTGTTCTTCCTCATCCAAGCCAAGAACAAAAGCCTCACCCTTTGCATCAATGCAAAATTCACCTTCAAAGCAGACATGGACTCAAAGAAATGGAGTAATTTTAGATTCATTATATCCCAAGGGTCGTTCCAGTTTAGGATTAAGGTGTCATCAACATATTGTAAGTGTGAAATGCCACCCTCCACCAGCTGAGGGGAAAACAGCGTGAATGTGACCAGCCTGACACTAGAGGAAAAAGGGATATCCGTTCGCGACCCCTCAGAGCATTAGTCCCGGTTGCGCCACCAACCGGGACTAATGCTGGCACGCGTCCCGGTTGGAGCGGGCACGGGGCCAGGGGGCATGCGTCCCGGTTGGTAAGGGGGAATACGTCCCGGTTGGAGCCACCAACCGGGACTAAAGGTTTGGCCACAGCCACGTGGCGTGGCACCTTTAGTCCCGGTTGCTGGCTCCAACCGGGACTAAAGACCCCCTGCCCTCTATAAATGCAACGCCCCAGCCCCCTCTGCCTCCACTCTGTTTTTTCGAATGGTGGAAGGTGTGAGGGGGTGTGCTAGTTTTTTCTCATGCATGCATTGAAGGTGTTTGTTGAAATGTTTGAGTCAATAATCCCGTTGAATTTCTCATAGAACAAAAATATAGAAGGTGTCCGAGACGCACTTGAGCTTTCTCCTCTTTATTTCCCTCGATCGAGGTTAGCAATCTTATCTTTTCTAGGTCATTGATACAATTCATGTGTCGGTGTGAATTGGTTATTTCACTATTTATGATGTCCTGTTTTTTTATAAACTTACTTATATGATGCAGATGAACAGTCAGGAATGGATGTACGGTGACCGACGCGTAGCCGGGTATATCAAAGGCGTGGATAAATTTATCGATGTGGCTACGACAAACAAAGAGAATGGATTTATACGTTGTCCATGTGTTCAATGTCGGAACAACAAGGAGTACTCTTCCTCGAAAATCATTCGCGGCCACCTGATTATGAAAGGTTTCATGCCCAACTACAATTGCTGGACCAAGCACGGGGAAAGAGGGGTTATGATGGAAGATGGTGAAGAAGTAGATGATGATAACAACTATCATCATATGTTTCCTGAATACAGTGATACTGCAGTGGAAGACAATGGAGAGGAAAGAGGTCAAGAACGGGCATCAGATGAGCCGGCTGATGAACTTGGTAGGGTCATTTCTGATGCAAAGCGAGACTGTGAAACAGAAAATGAGAAGTTGAAGTTAGAGGGTATGTTAGAAGATCACAAGAAATTGTTGTACCCAAATTGTGAAGATGGCAGCACAAAGCTCGGTACCACACTGGAATTGTTGCGATGGAAGGCAGAGTGTGGTCTAACTGACTCCTCATTTGAAAAGATGCTGAAAATAATGAAGCCGAAGTTTCCAAAACATAACGAACTTCCCGAGAGTACCTACGAAGCAAAGAAGACTCTCTGTCCTCTGGGATTAGATGTGCAAAAGATACATGCATGCATTAATGACTACATCCTCTACCGCGGTAAGGAGTATGAGAATTTAGATAAATGCCCGGTATGCAACGCGTTGCGGTATAAGATCAGACGAGATGACCCTGGTGATGTTGAGGGAGAGCCCCTCCGGAAGAGGGTTCCTGCTAAGGTTATGTGGTATGCTCCTATAATACCAAGGTTGAAACGCATGTTCAGAAACAAAGAGCATGCCAGGTTGTTGCGATGGCACAAAGAAGACCGTAAGAAAGACGCGAAGTTGAGACACCCTGCTGATGGGTCACAGTGGAGAAAAATCGAGAGAGACTTCCCAGACTTTGCAGGTGACGCAAGGAACTTATGGTTTGGTCTAAGTACGGATGGCATGA
Source organism: Avena sativa (assembly GCA_916181665.1). NCBI lineage: Eukaryota > Viridiplantae > Streptophyta > Magnoliopsida > Poales > Poaceae > Avena > Avena sativa. The sequence goes on from OV702284.1 coordinate 434,831,368, forward strand.
ATCCTTTTGGGGAGCAGAGCTGCAGTCATAGCACCTGGCCCGTGACTCTATGTATCTACAACCTGCCTCCTTGGTTGTGCATGAAGCGTAAGTTCATTATGATGCCAGTGCTCATCCAAGGCCCGAAGCAACCGGGCAACGACATTGATGTGTACCTTAGGCCATTAGTTGAAGAAATCTTACAGTTGTGGGGCAAACCAGGTGTACATGCGTGGGATGAGAACAAACAGGAGCCATTTAATCTACGAGGGTTGTTATTCGTAACCATCAATGATTGGCCTGCTCTTAGTAACCTTTCAGGACAGACAAACAAGGGATATAAGGCATGCACCCACTGTTTAGATAAGACCGAAGGTACATATTTGCATAAATGCAAGAAGGTTGTGTACCTGGCGAATCGACGATTTCTTCCGACCAATCATCCCGTAAGAAAGAAAGGCAAGCATTTTAAAGGTGAGGCAGATCACCGGAAGAAGCCTGAACTCCCTGCTGGTGATGATGTATTTGGTATGGTCAAGGACATAGAAGTAATCTTTGGAAAGGGTCCCGGCGGTCAATCAGTTCCGAACAACGTCGCTACAGGACACGCACCCATGTGGAAGAAGAAATCTATATTTTGGGAGCTGCCATATTGGAAAGTCCTGCGTGTCCGCTCTTCAATCGACGTGATGCACGTGACGAAGAATCTCTACGTGAACCTGCTGGGATTCCTAGGCGTGTATGGGAAGACAAAAGATACACCTGAAGCACGGGAGGACCAACAAATTATGAAAGACCCAAAGAACATGCATACACATAACAAGACGGATAAAGGGCGTCACTTAAGTCGTGCCAGCTATGCTCTTACCAAAGCAGAGAAGGAAATCTTTTTTGAAGTCCTTTACAGTATCAAGGTGCCGTCGGGCTTCTCATCTAATATAAAGGGGATAATAAATATGGCAGAGAAAAAGTTCCAAAACCTGAAGTCTCATGACTATCACGTGATTATGACGCAGTTGCTTCCGATTGCATTGAGGGGGCTTCTACCGGAAAATGTTCGAGTACCCATTGTGAAGCTGTGTGCATTCCTCAATGCAATATCTCAGAAGGTAATCAATCCAGATATTCTGCCAAGGTTACAGAAGGATGTGGTACAATGTCTTGTTAGTTTTGACTTGGTGTTCCCACCATCCTTCTTCAATATTATGACGCATCTCCTGGTTCATCTAGTGGAAGAGATTGCCATTCTCGGTCCGGTATTTCTGCACAATATGTTCCCCTTTGAGAGGTTCATGGGAGTCTTAAAGAAATATGTTCATAACCGTGCTAGACCAGAAGGAAGCATCTCCAAGGGATATGGAACAGAGGAGGTCATTGAGTTTTGTGTTGACTTTATTCCTGACCTTAAGCCGATTGGTGTTTCTGACTCGCGGCATGAGGGAAGACTAAGTGGAAAAGGCACGCTGGGAAAGAAAGCAATGATATGTAGGGACGGGGATTCTTTCACTAAAGCACACTACACAGTTCTACATAATTCCACCTTGGCAGCTCCGTATATCGAGGAACACAAGAATATTGTACGCTCCAAAAACCCGGGGAAGCCTGAATCATGGATTACAGATGAACACATGAAGTCTTTCGGTGGTTGGATGCGGACACATCTCTTGAATGACACCACTGTTGGAGATCAGCTATACTTGTTGGCCGCGTCACCATCTTCTACTGTATTGAATTTCCAAGGGTACGAAATAAATGGGAATACATTCTACACAATCGCCCAAGATAAAAAGAGCACCAACCAAAATAGTGGTGTCCGCTTTGATGCAATAGACGAGAATGGACAAAAGGACACATATTATGGTTACATAGAGGAGATATGGGAACTAGACTATGGAGTCTCTTTTAAGGTCCCTTTGTTTCGCTACAAATGGGTCAACCTGAATGGGGAAGGGGTAAAGATAGACCAGTTGTACGGAATGACAACAGTGGATCTCAACAATCTTGGTTATAGAGATGAACCATTCGTCCTAGCCAATGATGTGTCTCAGGTTTTCTATGTGAAGGACATGTCCTCCAGACCGAAAAAAAGAAAAAAATATGCAAACGAATACATCATATGATGAGCCAAAGCGTCACATATTTCTTTCAGGGAAAAGAAACATCGTGGGAATCGAGGACAAGACAAACATGTCAGAAGATTATAATAAGTTTGATGAAATTCCGCCCTTCACAGTGAAAACTGACCCAAGCATTCCGTTAAGTAAAGAAGATGCTCCATGGTTACGTCTGAAGCGGTCATAAGGAATGACATATGCCAAGAAGTTCATGCTCATATTATGTAACTCTAGTTCATGTCTTTCGTGGTTTGTGGCTTGACCGAAGGATATCTTTCGCGGTTTGTGGCCTTTAGTCCCGGTTTTGTAGTCTTAGTTTTTAATATTAATAAATGTCTTCAGTGTTAGTCCCGTTTTGTGGCTGGACCGGGAGTGCCTCTATGACCAGTTTCTTGGAGATGCCGGAGGACTGGGCTCCGTCGGCATCTCCCTGAAACTGGTCGTAGTGGTGTCCCTGCTCTCGAAAACCATCTTGCAGCTTGTAACTTCACTAAGTAGATCAATACGCCTCGGAGCTAACTAATTTCACATATTAGGGAGTGCCTCTATGACCAGTTTCTCGGAGATGTCGGAGGACTGGGCTCCGTCGGCATCTCCCTGAAACTGGCCGCAGTGGTGTCCCTGCTCTCGAAAACCATCTTGCAACTTGTAACTTCACTAACTAGATCAATACGCCTCGGAGCTAACTAATTTCACATATTAGGGAGTGCCTCTATGACCAGTTTCTCAGAGATACCGGAGGACTGGGCTCCGTCGGCATCTCCCTGAAACTGGCCGCAGTGGTGTCCCTGCTCTCGAAAACCATCTTGCAGCTTGTAACTTCACTAACTAGATCAATACGCCTCGGAGCTAACTAATTTCACATATTAGGGAGTGCCTCTATGACCAGTTTCTCGGAGATGCCGGAGGACTGGGCTCCGTCGGCATCTCCCTGAAACTAGCCGTAGTGGTGTCCCTGCTCTCTAAAACCATCTTGGAGATGCCTCAAACTGGCCGGAGGACTGGACTCACAAGGATGCATATCTATAGTACAAGCAGCTCGGCATAATGTCGACACTCACGACATAATGTCGACACTCACCCCTATTATTAGTGCTGACTCATCTTTAGTCCCGGTTGGTGTCTCCAACCGGGACTAAAGGTTCATCTTTAGTCCCGGTTGGTGACACCATCCGGGACAAGGTACAAGCCGCACGACATAATGTCGACACTCACCCCTATTATTAGTGTTGCCTGGCCCACTCTGCCGCAATCCCTTCAGTCGCGGTTGGTTTCTCCAACCGGGACTAAATATGAACCCTCTCTTTATATAGGCATTTCCCTCTATTTATTAGGTAACACTCAAGACATTTATTAATATTAAAAACCGGGACAAACCGGGACAAACCGGGACTAGCTAACACTCAGGACTAAAGCCGCCCCCTTTAGTCATAATCATGCCTAGTCCTATAGTACGCAGCTTCAGGGTCTTCATCGTCGTCGTCATCATCATCGTCATCATCACCTACCACTCCGGGGATCCTCAGCCCATCCATGGCATATACCAGGGGCCATTCCAGCCTCGGATTCATGGCGGGTGGGAGAGGGGTCTCCTGAAAGACGATGCCGCTACCGCCGGGACAGTGTGGGGCCTGTGGCGGGTGGACTCGTGGGCACCGTAGGCGAGGATGGTCTCCCCCGGCGATGTAGCGCATCACTCCGATGATAGTACGGTTCGCCCACCACAGACGACGGCCGGCTTCGTTGTGGTTCACCGGTGGCGGGCCATCACCCTCGTACCTGGCGAGCTCCCTTTCACGCCTATTAGCGAAGAAGGCATTCCAGGTGTCGTAGTTGTCGGGATCCCACTGGGGATCCATCCGCTGCTCCGGCGTGAGCTCGTGGTAGAAGTGGTTTGTGATGGCCGCCTGGCGTGTGGAACCTTGAGGGACAGGAGGGACAGGAACCCCTCCAGCGCTCAGCATCCAGCCGGCGGGCGGCCGGTAGCCCGGCGGACAAGGGTAGTTGGAGGCGCACAGCGCCTCGGTCTCCTCGAGGGTCAGAATGGCCCAGTAGGCGTTGTCCATTGTTCTAAGAGAGGAAGGTGTGGATGTGTGGATAGCCATGACACGATCACCCTAAATATAGAGGGAAAGGGCGGGAAAACTTGGCATGAAGCTTTGGGAAATGGCGGGAAATATCTTTAGTCCCGGTTAGTGACTACATCCGGGACTAAAAGCTCTAGTAGAAAGGAAAGGGCGGGAAAACTTGGCGGGAAGAGGTGGGAAATGGCGGAAAATATTTTTAGTCCCGGTTTGTGACTACATCCGGGACTAAATGTCTGCCGAACAATGAAAATCCTTCGCATGGTAGTCCATAGTTAGAAATTCAGATAATTCAAAACGGGCATAATAAATTCAAAAAAAATCCGAACAATGAAAATCCTTCGCGTGGTGTCATATTTTGTTACATAGTTGAAAGGAAAAATACCAGACTTGGTATATTGATCATGTTTCGAAAAAACCTTCACAAGATGACCTATCATATTCGAGGTTTCATGGCTTTCGGTCCAAATGACCGATGTTATGTGCTGAATCACGGCATAGTTTGTGATGTTGTGCCCATATTATGCATGTGTGTGGACATTGGTATGGAGAACAATGTTGCAGGAGGAAATTTTCCTTTTTGTCGCACGGAAAAGCCCTTTTCCATTTTCCGAGCGTAAAAAACGGGTCGTTTTGTGAAGTAACCACCAAAATGCCGTTTCAGAATGCTACCGTCCCATTTTCCTAAGATACTAGACCACCTTACATGGACTATCTCCCAACCGGTACATCTCAAACCTTTTCGTCCATCCCGGGTAAAAAGGACAAATGTCTACCGAATCGGCAGGAAGTGGGTCCGGTTTGTACTACAGGTACATGATCTATCGCCCGTGATTTTTTGAAAAAATCATTTTTAGACTCGCAATATGTGGTTTCTTCAGAGATCCAATGCAAGTTCTAACGATGCTCGTCCCCTATCTTCATGCACACCGGTTTGACCATAGTTAGAAATTCAGATAATTCAAAACGGGCATAATAAATTAAAAAAAATCCGAACAATGAAAATCCTTCGCGTGGTGTCATATTTTGTTACATAGTTGAAAGGAAAAATACCAGACTTGGTATATTGATCATGTTTCGAAAAAACCTTCACAAAATGACCTATCATGTTCGAGGTTTCATGGCTTTCGGTCCAAATGACCGATGTTATGTGCTGAATCACGGCATAGTTTGTGATGTTGTGCCCATATTATGCATGTGTGTGGACATTGGTATGGAGAACAATGTTGCAGGAGGAAGTTTTCCTTTTTGTCGCACGGAAAAGCCCTTTTCCATTTTCCGAGCGCAAAAAACGGGTCGTTTTGTGAAGTAACCACCAAAATGCCGTTTCAGAATGCTACCGTCCCATTTTCCTAAAATACTAGACCACCTTACATGGACTATCTCCCAACCGGTACATCTCAAACCTTTTCGTCCATCCCGGGTAAAAAGGACAAATGTCTGCCGAATCGGCAAGAAGTGGGTCCGGTTTGTACTACAGGTACATGATCTATCGCCCGTGATTTTTTGAAAAAATCATTTTTAGACTCGCAATATGTGGTTTCTTCAGAGATCCAATGCAAGTTCTAACGATGCTCGTCCCCTATCTTCATTTTAAAGGGTTACATTAATTATTTTTTAAAAATAGAAAATGGTTTTGGATTATTTATTCAAATCCATACACTTCTTATGTTTAAAGTTTTTCTAAATTCCAAATTGATATTAAAAAAAATAAGTTAATTCATTTTTAATTGTAAATGGTTCATATTTTAAATGGTTACATTAATTATTTTTTAAAACAGAAAATGGTTTTGAATTATTTATTCAAATCCAAACACTTTTTATCTTTAAAGTTTTTCTAAATTCCAAATTAATATTCAAAAATATAAGTTTATTCATTTTAAAAGGTTACATTAATTATTTTTTAAAAATAGAAAATGGTTTTGGATTATTTATTCAAATCCATACACTTCTTATGTTTAAAGTTTTTCTAAATTCCAAATTGATATTAAAAAAATATAAGTTAATTCATTTTTAATTGTAAATGGTTCATATTTTAAATGGTTACATTAATTATTTTTTAAAACAGAAAATGTTTTTGAATTATTTATTCAAATCCAAACACTTTTTATGTTTAAAGTTTTTCTATATTCCAAATTAATATTAAAAATATAAGTTAATTCATTTTAAATGGTTACATTAATTATTTTTTAAAAATAGAAATTGGTTTTGGATTATTTATTCAAATTCAAACACTTTTTATGTATAAAGTTTTTCTAAATTCCAAAGTAATTATCATTTAAAAAACATTACAAATTTAAACCCAAAATAAAAAATAAGGCGGGAACAGAGAGAAAATAACTGAAAAATTTTGAAAATAGGAGAATACGTCCCGGTTGGAGCCACCAACCGGGACTAAAGAGCCCTCTGCGCGCGCGCCCCTTCAGCTGCTGAAAATTGGACTATACGTCCCGGTTGGTGGCTCCAACCGGGACGTATTCACTTTTAGTCCCGGTTGGAGCCACTAACCGGGACGTATAGTCCTCCCCTTTATATAACTTCTTCTTCTTCTCTGCTTCTCTTCTCTGCTTCTCATCGACGACGCCGCCAGGCTGCCCTCGCCTCCGCCCTCGCCTCCGTCGTCGTCAACGCCTCCGCCTCCGTCCGCCACCGCCGCGCGCTCCCCGTACCCGACGCCGCCACCGCCGCGCGCTCCCCGCCTCGACGCCACCAGGCTGCCTTCCCCGACGACCGCCGCGCCCGCGTCTCCCGCCGACGACCGCGCCGCCCACACCCTTCCCCCACCGCCGCGCATCAGGTACGGCGCCCCTCCCTGCCTCTGTCCTCGCCCTCCCTCTGCTGCTGCTGGTGGGCTTGGCGGCTTCGATCGGGTGGTGCACCATCGCCGGCGCCGGCGTTTCCTCCACCGCCATGTCCTCCTTGTCCACGGCCACGGCGGCCGCGTCCTCCTTGACAGCGGCGGCGAGGGGTGGCCAGGCCACCCCCTATGGTTCGGCCCCTCTCAGGCCTTGTTCGGTTGTCCAGGGGTAGGTGCGGTTCGGCCGGGATCGATCAGGGTGCAATACCGGTCTAATATACTCACGCGGTTTGTTTCCAAGTCCAATAAAATTTGCTGTTCGGTTAGGCCCGGTGGGTATTAACTCCCGGTTCACCCCGTCGCAATCCACGTTGTTTTGGCCGGGATAGAATCAACGAGAGTCCAGGCGTGGATTGGGGCGATGAAAACGCGGACGGCACACAAGGAAAACGGAAGCCGGGACGTCTTGCGGCGTTGCCGGTGCCATTAATTACAGAGTGGGTTTGAACCTGTGAGGGCTTAGAGTGACGTCTCGGCTCCACTCAAACACCGTGGTGATCAAATACCGTGCATCACAACCGAACAAGGCCTCAGGGATATGCAATGGTTCGCACCCTTTTTCGTCCGTCGTCCGTCGCGTGAGGTGTGGGGCAGGACATGCCTCTCTCTGGATGGCAAGTACGGCACTCCTTTATGCTCATGCTATCGTGCGACTAGCTACAGCTACAAGCCTACGACTGCCAACTTTTGCTTCATGTGCTAGCTGCAGAGGGCGGGGCAGAACTCGCCCGACCCGTACGCAATAGGAAGGTAGGAGACATAGAGGTCCTCACGCCATTGGGGGCAGCCATAGAGGGGGAGGGGCCGACTGTCACGTGAGTAGGGGATTCATCGAACCTGAGCCACACGGGCGTAGAGGGCCGTGGCGGCGGTGGGATCTGGAGAAGAGGACGACGGGGTCGACCAACGCATGTGGGGCGAACGATAGAGGAATTGTGGTCTACTCGGGAACATGATCGACAATGAGGTCGACGAGCGCATGTGGGACGGACAGTAGAGAAATTGGGGTCTATTTGGTAAAGGTGGAAATGACATCGTGCGACCAGGGTGATGCAGCACCATGCATGGTATTCATGTTTGTGGTGCTTTCCTGAAGAACTTATCTTATGCTTTACATCTGGCGAAATGGTTGGATGTACCAAGAATTTTAGTGTAAATTATTTTTTCAATGAAGTACAACACCGCTATTTCTACCAGCAATCTGAAAATGTCCTAAGATGTTTGGAAACACTACCGGTGATCAGGTGACCAGTTGGATGTCTCATAAGTAAAAATAAAGACAAAGTTACATACAAAACACTCTCAAAAGAGAAATATGTGAAATGCCTTGTATAAAGTGAGTGTATGTGGTATTGTGTCTACGAGTGCAGCGAAAAAATTAATAAACCTTCCTATCAAAAAGTAATAATAAGCCGTGGCGAAGCACAGGCACTCTGCTAGTTGTAATACTTTGTCCATTAGCCTAGACCAATATGTGCAATGTATTGATTGCTCAAGTTTTATGGAACAAATCCAAAACATTATTGATTGCTAGTTGTAATACTTTGTCCATTAGCCTAGACCCTAGTAACCCTAACAGGTGATTCCGGAGTTCCTTGAGTTAGGGTTTGCGCCCCTCAGAACCCCGATTAACTTGTCGAGCATGCTTTAGGGTTACATTCCAATGCACATTAACTTGTCGTATCATCATCATTGCTTGAGCATTGCATCGATGCCATGTGTTAATTGTTTCCCTTTCTTTCCGGTGATTCCAATATGGTATTTTGTTAGTATCTAGTGTTACCTATCTGCTGGATAGTTTCCCTTTTGTAGCCTTATACTCATGTTCCCCTCTCATATGCATCCGAGGTTTCTCCGAACTAGGTTTTACACACCTCGGAACTCCGGAATATTGATTTTAGTTGATTTTAGCTAGAGTTACCTATCTACTACACGGTTTCCTTTTTGTAGCTAGGTTTAGGGTTTAGGGTTTATCTTCATTTTTATTATTGTGTATGTATATATTAGGGTTTCTCCTTAACTTTCTCCTTTAGCCGCTTTGACTTATTCGTTTTTCCACCTATGCAGAAAATATGGACCCACACGTCAGAGACGAAGAAAAGGAAGAGTTGATCCAAGGTGTGATCCGTGGGGAAGATAATTTAGACGTATCAACGTTTCTGAACAACTCCGGTGAGGGTGATCCTCTTTTTACCGGAATAGACAACTTGTTTGAGGTTGAAGGTGTTGCCTTCCGCGAGGGAGAAGGCGATGCCTTGTGTAATCGAGAAGATGACCGCTCCGGCGAGGTGCATGTAATATAAATCAATTCATTAATTAATCATCTGCTATCTATATAGAAATAGTAACGACGATCTTTCTTCTTTTAGCCCTCCGGATCGAAGGAATCTACTGAAAAGAGCAGACGTGGCCCAACCAAAAAATTGCAAGACCGTGAGAGGTTCAGGATCGAAGATGTCGCTGAAGACGGCAAACCGATGGCTCCCGAAGTTGTCGCAACCAAATTTGTGGCACAATGCGGAGTAATCGTTATGGACTTAATCCCGATCACCGTTAGAAATTGGAATAGGCCTGCTAATGCGGATGAAGAGGGAACATGTTTATTTGTCCCTAACCAGGCCAAAGATTTACTGTGGAAGAGGCTCATGGTTAATTTCAAACTACCGAAGATAGAGCTGGATCCGAATGCGGAGGATCCAGTTGAGGACGCCTTACAACATGGGAGAGCCATGGAGGCTAAGGTCAGGGAGTGGGCTTTGAAGAAGATGGCCCAGTGTTTCACCAACTGGAAGAAAATATTGCACCTTGACTATGTCGTGAAAAAGAAGACTCCCGATTTCAAGAATATTCAGTTTGAGAAGATAAAACCATTCTGGGATGAGTTTGTGGAATACAAGAAATCAGAAAAAGCCAAGAAAATGTCTGAAACGAACAAGCTGAATGCTGCTAACAAGAAGTATCACCATACTATGGGGCAAGGTGGCTACAGGGCTGGCATTCCTAAGTGGGAGAAACTTGAGAATGAACTGCGTGCTAAAAAGATCACCCCAGAGACAGACGATTGGGTAGAACATGCAAGGAATTGGTTTTACGGGCATGGGGGCATGTTGGACTCGAAAGGGAGGTGTATATATAACATACGACATAAAGAAGACCCCTTGCCAATCGAGAGGATGAGAAAAGCAGTAAAGGCTGTTAAAGATGGGGACTTCATTCCCGATAGAGAGAATTATGAGATCACACTCGCCCTTGGAAATAAGGAACATGATGGACGAACACGAGGCACAAGAGGCTCCCAACCATGGAGGACTGGGTTTCCCGAAGAGAGGAAGAAATATCCTGATAGAAGCCGTCAGAGGAGAAAGGACAGGGTGGAAGTTGAAGCAAATAGTCAGAAAGAGCGAATGCGTTTAATTGAAGAACGATTAAAGCAACAACAAGATGAAATTAACGCACTTAAAGAGGAAAGTACTACCGGCCCATCTCAGCAGCACACTGCATTCGATGCTACCGGCCTATCGAATAATCGAAAAAGCAGTGTGGCTTCCACCGAGGTCCCGGATGATGACAATGGCGATGCCGATGGTGCACCGACGATGGCTCCGGTTGGCTACCCAGTGGATGATATCACAGAGATGACACACTGCGAGCTACATGTCAAAGTTGTGAACATATCAATGAAGGTGGCGGTCGGCTATGCCTTACCAATTGGACCCACACCAACTTACCACTGTCGTCCGGTTCCAGAGGGCTACGCTGTTGTCGGCGTGGATGAAATCATGCCCACCTTTGTGGTTTTGGATCTTCACTACCCTGTAGGTGAAGGGGATGTGACTGTGCTGGGAGACGCAAAAAACGTCACCATTCTATGGCCGAAGGAATGTATCGTGCTTCGAAATCACACGCCAAGGCCATCTTCGCCGCCGCCTCACCCGTCTCCAGCGAGGTCGTCGCTGCCGCGGCAGCCGTCTTCGTCGCCTCACCCGGCTCCGTCGCCTCACCAATCTCCAACGCAGCCATCGCCGCGGGAGCCATCGCCGACGCCTAAGGGTCAAAAGCGTAAGCGTACCACTACTGTGCCTCGTGGTAAGCGATCGCCGAAACGTAAACAAGAGCCTCTTCCAAAAGTACCAAAGGTTCCTCCCAAGAGAGCTTATGACTGTACTGAAGAGGAGACTGCGGCGATCGTTGATGCGGAAACCACAGCGTTTTTCGCTAAGCTGAGGCGGCCGAAAGAGCCAGTGTTCCCCAGCACCAAATAAGAAAAAGCCAAAGTATTGAAAATGCTAAAGACTCTTCATCAACCCGAGCCAAAGCTGTCAGCAGACTATGAGCGTTCTATTCTCAAGTCACATGCGGCACAAAAAGCCTCGAAGAGCAGTACTGATGCAAGCGAGAAATCTGTTGCCCAGCTCGGAGAACAAGCAAAACAGACTTGTGCCCCTCTCAAGGTGATTTCCCAAACCAATGTGGTGTCGAGCAAATATGGGGCCGAAGAGCAGTATGATCCAGAGGTAGTTGCACAATACGGAGAAGCTGCCACTGCTCAAGGTATGAGTATTGCCCAGTACTTATCCCAGTTAGAGTTCTTCCCCGTGAGTGAAGTAGCATACAGATACCAGTACGGCAAACCTCTCGTCAAACCTGAGAAGGTAAACAATCTTCCAACAAAAATGCGAAGATTGCATAACTGGTACTTGCATGACACAAGGGCCGGGGCTAACTGGATAGTGCTGAGGGTTACAAAAAAGCATTATGGAAAAGATATGGATGACATGATATCCATTGAATTTGATGAACTATTTCAATTATTCAATCAAGACGCCTTGGACAAATCGATCATCAGTGCCTATTGTCTGTAAGTACTAATTCTGTAATTAATTTAGTCTCCAGCTATCTCACCTTGTTTATTGCATGTATATAATCATACTGTATTATGCAGAATGAAGATTCTCGAATGCAGCAGAGGACAAATCTATGACATTGGCTTCATTGACCCATATTGGGTTCATCAAGCTAATCTCAAAACAAACCCCCAGGATACTGAGGATAATATAGTACACGCCTTAAGGTTTCAAGAAACCAAAAGAGAAATACTATTTCCTTACAACTTCGAGTGAGTGTTATTGTCTTGTATACACTTTCTATTTCGCTTACTCGATGTTAAGTATATAACTGATTAGTTATGCATTCGCAGCTACCACTATATTCTGTTAATCATTCAACTTGACAAAGGGCGTGTACTAGTCATGGACTCGAAACATAAACCCCTTGAGACGTGGAAGGACATGCAGATACTTATCCAGCGGTAATTCTAATCATTACGACACTATATCGGCAATGTTCGTGAATTTTATGATATCAAGTACTTAATAACTTATTTTATTCGTTTTCTACGCTGGGCAGCGCTTGGAAACGGTTCACCAACAAGGCTAGGGGTGTTTGGAAAGAGGAGCTTACATTTGAAGCACTAGATGTAAGCACCACTAGCTATATCCGCGCATCTCTTTGATTCTAGTTTTGATACAGTTATTATCATGCTTGATTATTATTTTGATTGAACTCTGTTCTCGTAAAGTGCCTGACGCAGGGACCAAGTAACAATCTATGTGGATACTATGTTTGCGAGTTCATCCGGCAGACGTGCGATGAGAAGGGCAGAAATTTAGAGCAACTCCACATACGTAAACAATTTCTATAGTTTTTAATTACAATCAAATTGTGTTTAGTTTCATTCATATAGGCTGACTCCTTTTTTAAATCAGATCGAACGTCTACGGGACGGTCTTCTGCCAAAGGATCACGTACGAGAAATTCAGGAGGAATTGGCGGGATTCTTGGATGCATAAGTCCTAGACCCAAAAGGGGAATACTACTCGGCTGTGTATAGACAATAGGAATTGTAAAAATAGCAACTTTGAAGGAATTGGCCGGTAGCATCGAATAGCAACTTTTGTATGTAGTGCATGAACTCGATCCGTGTATTGAATATAATATTGTCATCATGATGTAATATAAGGTTCCTTCATTGATAAGTGCAAATCACTAAATAAACAATAAAACAACCTAAATGAATTCTCTGTCGCGGCACAAAAAGTGGCGAAAATGCTGCCGCGGCAACAAAATGTGCCAAAATGAATTCCCTGCCGCGGCAGAGAAATGGGCCAAATCTCTGCCGCGGCAGAAGGTTATTAGTCCCGGTTCGTGTTACGAACCGGGACTAATGCCCCACCCCCCTCGCCTGCTGCCGCTGCCACGTGTGCACCCTTTAGTCCTGATTGCCCCGTCCCGGTTGGGCAACCGGGACTAAAGCCCCGTACCAACCGGGATGCATGGGCTTGTTTGCACTAGTGTGACATGCTCCATCTAGCATGGAGGATAGTCCTTCAACCACATAACTGAAAAGGGTCAGAGATAAGGGATCTGTTGAAGTGTATAAGTGGATTGCACTAACCCTTTTCATCAGTTCGGACTTTTGGTTGCGTTGGCTAGTGCATGAAGCTTGACATGATATCAGAGCCTAAGGTCTCGAGTTCGAGTCCCGGCTTTCGCAATTTATCCTAAAATTGCTGTTGACCCCTCTGTGTCCACGTATAGGCCTCTTGAGTCATACGTGAGTTTCGCGCACCGTCGCTCCCTTCCGGTTGCACGTGCTGACTTCTCCCCGTCACATGCGAGAGGGGGTGTTGAAGTGTATAAGTGGATTGCACTGACCCTTTCCATTAGTTCGAACTTTTGGTTGCGTTGGCTAGTGCATGAAGCTTGACATGATATCAGAGCCTAAGGTCTCGAGTTCGAGTCCTAGCTTTCGCAATTTATCCTAAAATTGTTGTTGATCCCTCTGTGTCCACGTATAGGCCTCTTGAGTCATACGTGAGTTTCGCGCGCCGTCGCTCTCTTCCGGTTGCACGTGCTGACTTCTCCCCGTCAAACGTGAGAGGGGGTGTTGAAGTGTATAAGTGGATTGCATTAACCCTTTCCATCAGTTCGGACTTTTGGTTGCGTTGGCTAGTGCATGAAGCTTGACAGGATCCTCCTGCCGCACTCCTCGTGCATTATGGAAAAAGGGCCCTTGTTCTCCATCGATGTTGTTGATCGCTGTTTGCCCTCCTATAAGTTGCATTACCCAGCTAATCCACAGTGGATCAAAACCCTTCCTTGTAAAGCACCTCTTATAGGAAGGCCTAACTGACTTTGTCATATGCCTTCTTGAAATCGATCTTGAAGTTGACCATCTCTTTGCTTCATCAAGGACCTCGTGGAGAACGGGCGATGCTAACTTTTTGTCCCATACCCGTATCATTAATGGGTTTTTACTCGGCATGTTTTCCATCCCTAGTTATAAAATAGGAGTTTGGCTAGGAATATAACCTTTTTAGGTAAGTAAACTTGCTTCTCTAAGAAATAAAGAGGCTTTTGCTCGTACTTCGAGATGCTCTAAGCGCAGAGCCCATTAGTAGTTTGCTGCCACACTGGTGGCCACGTCGCTTGCTTAACTCACTTGTCGTTTTGATTAACTGGGGTTGATTAGATATATGCACTACACAAGGCCTTTTTATTTTTCTGCATTTTTAAAGTTCAGTTTGGGAGCGATTGGATAGCAATAATTGCGCTTATGATCCAATACGTGGATGATTATCTGTTTATTGTAGTTTCATGTACTGATTTACCTTACATCCTAGCACGCAACAGTTATTTGCTGACATGACTGCAAATGGGCCATGCCTGCTGGGGCAGAGATGGCTGGATCGATGACTACTAGCGACCAGGGCGGCGCCTCTGGTTGGGGTGGTGGCGGAGGTCCCTCCCGGCAGCGCCATGACCGGCGGTGGAAGTCTAGGGCCAAGCCGGCTGTTGCTGGAAACCCTAGATCTTGAGATCTGGTGCTCTGGCGTCGCCTTCCCGGACCTGTTCGCTGTTGGTAGGGCCGAATCCGGTGGGGGTCAACCCTGGTCTGCTGCCATCTCTCTTGTTACTATCTTAGCCACAGGGCTGCTGGTAGGGCTTGGTGCGAAGGAACTTGCAGGTTGCCGGCGGGTGGCGAGGGGGTTGCCGGCTTGGTTTTTATAAAGGGGGTCGTCTTTGGATTCCTCTCGCACCAAGACGGAGATCTACTTCATGTGTGTCTCCATTGATCTGGCCAGAGTGTCTGGTTCCAGAAGGCTCCACCGACGAACTCCCATGGACGCATATGCTTAGAGCTTGCTGGATCAGAAGGAATTCGGTCATGCGCACCTGTGTTTTTTGCTGGTCGTTTGGCTTTAGTGGAAGCGTGGTGAAGCTCTGCTACCTGTTACCATCATGTGACATGTCTTTGAAGATACATATGGTGAAGTCAGATGCGAAGAATGTCATGAAGTTAGAGACATGTGGGCGAGCTATAGTGGATTGAGTCTTTATGGCGATGAGGGTCTGGCTTGGTTATCTGTGACTCACACTAGAGTCTGTTAGAGGGGGCGACATCACACGAGGAGTTCATAGTCTTACCTTGCAGGGTGAAAACCTAAGGTCCGGCCTTCATTGGTTGTGCCTGGCAATGGTCTTTGATACGTCAGAAACGTATCTATAATTTTTGATGCTCTATGCTTGTTTAGTATCTACTTTGCTTCGCTTGTCTACACTTTGAGGTGCTTTTTACATGTTTGCTGGTACTAACCTATTAACAAGTTGCCACAGTGCCAGTTGCCTATTTTCTGCTGTTTTTGGTTCCAGAAAAGTTAGTAAAGAAATATTCTCGGAATTGGACGGGACAAACGTCAAAGTCAATTACTTTCCTTGGGGAACAAGAAGTCTAGAGGGGAGACGGAGAAGCGGGCAAAGGCATCCATACCCCCTAGGCGCGTGTGGGACCTGCCCCATGCATGGGAGGGGTGTGGCCCCTTTGGCCGCCTCCTCGGTCTCCCCCTTCTCCTATAAGAAGCCCCCAATGCAGAAACCCTAAGCACCCGATAAAATCTCCACGAAACCGTCTGTAGCTGTCACCACCATCGTCCCTAGATCGGGGGAGGGGATCTGAAGTTCTTCTCGGCACCCTGCCGGAGGGGAGATCATCCTGGAGACCTTCTCTCCGGTATGATGCGTGAGTAGTTAGACCTTGGACTATGGGTCCATGTAGTAGCTAGATGGTTGTATCTCCTCCTTTGTGCTTTCATGTATATATCTTGTGAGCTCCGTTCATGATCAAGATCTAATATATTTGTAATCATGCATGTTGTGTTTGCGGGGATCCGATGGATATTGAGATTATTATGTTGGTTTGATTAATGGTTTTGTCTTTATGATTCTATCATGTCTGTGTTGTTTGCGATCTTTCATGCTCTCCGTTGTTAGTAGCTATCTTGGCCAAGTAGTTGTTAGTGACTCCAAGAGGGAGTATTTATGCTCAATAGTGGGTTCATGCCTCTAGTTTTCAAGGGAAGTGAAAATAATCTCTTCGGTTGTACATGTGTTGTTTCTACTAGGGATAAAACAATGGTCTCTTGTTCATGAAACATTTGGACTGTTTACCTTACACACTTTGCTTAAAACAGTTGTCTGTTGATTGCAACTTAATACTGGAGGGGGTTCGGATGATAACCTGAAGGTGGACTTCTGGTCATAGATGCAGTTGGATGGCGGTCTATGTATCTTGTTGTATTTCCCAATCGAATCTCATAGGATCTTTCTGACTTGCTCAGTTCCTGTCAATTTCCCTGTTGTAATTTGTTTACCCTTCATGCCATGTTGTTTATCTAAGGAGAGCACCTCTAGTGAACTATGTACCCCGGTCCAATCTTTAGCATTGATACATCTTCCACTATTACTTGTTTACTTGCTGCAAATCATTACCTTCCACACCATACGTTTAATCCTTTATTACAGCAAACCAGTGAGCTTGACAACCTCACTGATTCGTTGGGTCAAAGTCTTGAGTTTGTGTTGTGCAGGTCTTCGTGTTGCTTTCAACACCTGTGTGATGTTTCCTTCCTCCTACTGGTTCTATAACCTCGGTTTCTTACTGAGGGAAACTTGCTGCTGTGCTGATTCATACCTTGCTCTTAGGGTTTCCGACGAAGCGTCCCACGACCAGTGATGGGCGCCATCAAGCTATTTTCTGGCACCGTTGCCGGGGAGGCTAAGGACGTCTTCACTAGGGGAGTCCTCCACTTCCTTTCTCTTTACTTTGTTTCTTTTGCTTGGTTTTGTTTGCCTCTTTCCAACCCCCCCCCCCTCCAAAAAAATTAGTCTAGTTTGGTTGGCTTTCTCTATGTAGGGGTTCGTAGCATGGAAAACAAAAAATTTCTACCTCATGCATACAGACAAGCCAAGATCTATCTACTAGATTGAAGCAACGAGTCGATTATAGTACTCACCCTCGAAGATTCCAAAGCGGTTAACGAGAGCAGATTCTCGTGGGTGATGTAGTCATACACTTGCCAATCTCAAGATCGCGTAGACGATCCTTCCGGCGCTGTGTTCCGGCAACGCTTCCGCAGTCGGTCACACATTCGGTACTCGATGAAGACCTTCCTCTCCCTTGTTCTAGTAGGCAGCAGAGGTTGTAGTTCTCCCTCGCGATTTCGGCAGCACGACGGCGTGGTGTCGGAAGTAGAGGGGAGATCCCACAGGGCTTCGCCTAAGTCGGTGCGAGTTATGGTGGATCTAGGGTTTTCCGGTGATCTAGGGTTAGAAGGATAGAGAGGAGGAGGAGGTGTCGGCAGCGGCTAGGGTGGCGGCGACGAGCCGCCGGCGGCGGCTAGGATGACGGCGACGAGCCAGCGGCGGCGACGCACAGTGGGGAGGGCTTGTGCTTGTGGTCTTGGGGCAACCCTCCTCTCTATTTATGAGAGGGGTCAGCCTTGGGAGAGGGGAGTTTGAATCCATATCCAAACCCAAGTTGGATAGAAGGAAGGACTCTCCTTCTTCCACTAGGAAACTATTGTTCTAGTTTGACTTTTCAAACCTCCCTTTTGACTTTCAATTTAGATCTTTAATTCTCTCTTGCAAATTCCCAACCAAGTGACCTAGGACATGATCCAGTCATTCCACTTACCCATGACACATTCATGGACCATTCCCCTTCCGGTCCGGTGAACCTTCTAGAACCTTCTAGAACTTCTCCGATGAAAACATCGAAATCATTCCCGAACTCTGGAATCGGACTTTCCTTATATGAATCTTATTCTCCAGACCATTCCAGATCTCCTCGTGATATCCCGGATCCCATCCGAGACTCCAAACAACATTCGGTTTCCCTACTTACATTCCATATCTACTAAACAACATCGAATCCTTAAGTGTGTCTCCCTACGGTTCGTGAATTATGCGGACATGACCGAGACACTTCTCCGATCAATAACCAATAGAGGAATATGGAAATTCATATGGCTCCCACATATTTCTACGATTACTTTGCGATCAAATGAACCACTTATATACGATACAAATTTCCCTCTGTCTCGCGATAGTTTACTTATCCGAGGTTTGATCGTCGGTATCTCTGCATACCTAGTTCAACCTCATTACCGATAAGTACTCTTTTCTCGTTCCCGTGATATGTGATCTCTTGTGAGCCAGTCACATGCTTGCAAGCTAATTGGATGACATTCCAGCGAGAGGGCCTAGAGTATATCTATCCGTCATATGGATGGACAAATCTATTTCATTATTTCTTCTTAATGAATGTAATTAGAATGGTTTAAGATAGTTAAAGATATGTAAATGATATATCCATATCTATTTTATATAGCAATCATTATATAAGATGTTTTAATTATTAAAGTTCTTAATAAAGTAACTTCTATTATCCACATTCCACTAATGGGCAAATATTGTTTTAATAATCTTGGTTATTACCTTACTTATATATTGACATCCATGATTGAAATAGAAGTTAAGGTTTTGAATTATGATTGGGCAAATAGAACGGAGAAGCGGGCCAAGGCAGCCATACCCCCCTAGGCGCGAGTGGGACCTGCCCCGCGCATGGGAGGGGTGTGGCCCCTTTGGCCGCCTCCTCGGTCTCCCCCTTCTCCTATAAGAAGCCCCCGATGCAGAAACCCTAAGCACCCGATAAAATCTCCACGAAACCGTCTGTAGCTGTCACCACCATCGTCCCTAGACCGGGGGGATCTGAAGTTCTTCTTGGCACCCTGCCGGAGGGGAGATCATCCTGGTGACCTTCTCTCCGGTATGATGAGTGAGTAGTTAGACCTTGGACTATGGGTCCATGTAGTAGCTAGATGGTTGTATCTCCTCCTTTGTGCTTTCATGTATAGATCTTGTGAGCTCCGTTCATGATCAAGATCTAATATATTTGTAATCATGCATGTTGTGTTTGCGGGGATCCGATGGATATTGAGATTATTATGTTGGTTCGATTAATGGTTCTGTCTTTATGATTCTATCATGTCTGTGTTGTTTGCGATCTTTCATGCTCTCCGTTGTTAGTAGCTATCTTGGCCAAGTAGTTGTTAGTGACTCCAAGAGGGAGTATTTATGCTCAATAGTGGGTTCATGCCTCTAGTTTTCAAGGGAAGTGAAAATAATCTCTTCGGTTGTACATGTGTTGTTGCTACTAGGGATAAAACAATGGTCTCTTGTTCATGAAACATTTGGACTGTTTACCTTACACACTTTGCTTAAAACAGTTGTCTGTTGATTGCAACTTAATACTGGAGGGGGTTCGGATGATAACCTGAAGGTGGACTTCTGGTCATAGATGCAGTTGGATGGCGGTCTATGTATCTTGTTGTATTTCCCAATCGAATCTCATAGGATCTTTCTGACTTGCTCAGTTCCTGTCAATTTCCCTGTTGTAATTTGTTTACCCTTCATGCCATGTTGTTTATCTAAGGAGAGCACCTCTAGTGAACTATGTACCCCGGTCCAATCTTTACCATTGATACATCTTCCACTATTACTTGTTTACTTGATGCAAATCATTACCTTCCACACCATACGTTTAATCCTTTATTACAGCAAACCAGTGAGCTTGACAACCTCACTGATTCGTTGGGGCAAAGTCTTGAGTTTGTGTTGTGCAGGTCTTCGTGTTGCTTTCAACACCTGTGTGATGTTTCCTTCCTCCTACTGGTTCTATAACCTCGGTTTCTTACTGAGGGAAACTTGCTGCTGTGCTGATTCATACCTTGCTCTTAGGGTTTCCGACGAAGCGTCCCACGACCAGTGATGGGCGCCATCAAGCTATTTTCTGGCACCGTTGCCGGGGAGGCTAAGGACGTCTTCACTAGGGGAGTCCTCCACTTCCTTTCTCTTTACTTTGTTTTTTGTTTGCTTTGTTTCTTTTGCTTGGTTTTGTTTGCCTCTTTCCAAACCCCCCCCCCCCAAAAATTAGTCTAATTTGGTTGGCTTTCTTTATGTAGGGGTTCGTAGCATGGAAAACAAAAAAATTCTACCGCATGCATACAGACAAGCCAAGATCTATCTACTAGATTGAAGCAACGAGTCGATTATAGTACTCACCCTCGAAGATTCCAAAGCGGTTAACGAGAGCAGATTCTCGTGGGTGATGTAGTTATACACTTGCCGATCTCAAGATCGCGTAGACGATCCTTCTGGCGCTACGTTCCGGTAGCGCTTCCGCAGTCGGTCACACATTCGGTACTAGATGAAGACCTTCCTCTCCCTTGTTCTAGCAGGCAGCAGAGGTTGTAGTTCTCCCTCACGATTTCGGCAGCATGACGGCGTGGTGTCGGAAGTAGAGGGGAGATCCCGTAGGGCTTCGCCTAATCCGGTGCGAGTTATGGTGGATCTAGGGTTTTCCGGTGATCTAGGTTTAGAAGGCCAAAGAGGAGGAGGAGGTGTCGGCGGTGGCTAGGGTGACGGCTACGAGCCGACGACGGCGGCTAGGATGACGGCGACGAGCTGGCGGCGGCGACGCACAGTGGGGAGGGCTTGTGCTTGTGGTCTTGGGGCATCCATCCTCTCTATTTATGAGAGGGGGCGGCCTTGGGAGAGGGGAGTTTGAATCATATCCAAACCCAAGTTGGATAGAAGGAAGGACTCTTTCCTTCTTCCACTAGGAAACTATTGTTCTAGTTTGACTTTTCAAACCTCCCTTTTGACTTTCAATTTAGATCTTTAATTATCTCTTGCAAATGCCCAACCAAGTGACCTAGGACATGATCCAATCATTCCACTTACCCATGACACATTCATGGACCATTCCCCTTCCGGTCCGGTGAACCTTCTAGAACCTTCTATAACTTCTCCGATGAAAACATCGAAATCATTCCCGAACTCCGGAATCGGACTTTCCTTATATGAATCTTATTCTCCAGACCATTCCAAATCTCCTCGTGATATCCCGGATCCCATCCGAGACTCCAAACAACATTCGATTTCCCTACTTACATTCCATATCTACTAAACAACATCGAATCCTTAAGTGTGTCTCCCTACGGTTCGTGAATTATGCGGTCATGACCGAGACACTTCTCCAATCAATAACCAATAGAGGAATCTGGAAATTCATATGGCTCCCACATATTTCTACGATTACTTTGCGATCGAATGAACCACTTATATACGATACCAATTTCCCTCTGTCTCGCGATAGTTTACTTATCCGAGGTTTGATCGTCGGTATCTATGCATACCTAGTTCAACCTCGTTACCGATAAGTACTCTTTTCTCGTTCCCGTGATATGTGATCTCTTGTGATCCAGTCACATGCTTGCATGCTAATTGGATGACATTCCAGTGAGAGGGCCTAGAGTATATCTATCCGTCATATGGATGGACAAATCCCACTCTTGATCCATGTGCCTCAACACATACTTTCCAAACACTCAATGCCACGTTTATAGCCACCCAGTTACAGTCTGGTGTTTGATGTCATCAAAGCATCCTTCCGGTGATGGTGATTAGCATGATCTCATGGCCGAAGGAATTAGGTTACTATGTATCAGAAAGCTTATAAAGAGGCTTTACCAAGGACTCTAATTTAGTTTATAGATCACACAAGTATTAATGTTTATGGTTAATACTATTATAGGATGAATGCAAACATTTATCATAAACACAAAGATATAATAATAACCACTTTTATTATTGCCTCTAGGGTATATCTCCAACAGTCTCCCACTTGCACTAGAGTCAACTAATCTAAATTACATGGTAATATACCGAACACCCATGACGGTTTGGTGCTAGTCATGTTTTGCCCTCGGGAGAGGTTTAGTCAACGGATCCGCCACATTCAGATCTGTGTGTACTTTGCAAATCTTTATGTCACCATCTTGGACATTCTCTTGAATAGCGTGAAAACGCAGCCTGATGTGCTTCAGCTTCTTGTGTGACCTTGGTTCTTGCGCATTGGCTATGGCGCCCATGTTATCACAATATATAGACATTGGGTCCAGCGCACTTGGAACCACACCAAGCTCTATAATGAACTCCTTCATCCATATCGCCTTATCAAAACGTTGATTCCAACTCCGGGATGCTTGCTTCAATCCATAAATGGACCGTTGAAGTTTGCATACCTTGTTAGCATCTTTAGGATCGACAAAACCTTTGGGTTGTACCATATACAACTCTTCATCAATGTCTCCATTGAGGAACGCTGTTTTGACATCCATCTGCCATATCTCATAATCATAATATGAAGCGATTGCTAACAAAATCCTCACAGACTTTAGCTTCGCTACCGGTGAGAAAGTCTCATTGTAGTCAACTCCTTGAGTTTTTCGAAACCCTTTTGCGACAAGTCGAGCTTTATAGACAGTAACATTACCATCAGCATCTGTTTTCTTCTTGAAAATCCATTTGTTCTCGACAGCCTTCTGGCCATCCGGTAAGTCCACCAAAGTCCATACTTGGTTTTCATACATGGATCCAATCTCAGATTTCATGGCTTCTTGCCATTTATTGGAATCTGGGCTCATCATCGCTTCCTCATATGTTGCAGGGTCATCGGTGTTGTCCACAAACATGACACTCATAATGGGATCATACCAATCAGGAGTGGTACGAGTTCTCGTTGACCTGCGAGGTTCCGTAGTTACTTCAACCGAAGTTTCATGATCAACATCATTAGCTTCCTCTCTTATTGGTGTAGGCGCCACATGAACCACTTCCGGTGCTGCGCTACTCTCAAGTTCGAGAGAAGGTTCAACAACCTCGTCGAGTTCTACTTTCCTTCCAGTCACTTCTTTCGAGAGAAACTCCTTCTCTAGAAAGGATCCATTCTTGGCAACGAAGATTTTTCCCTCGGATCTATGATAGAAGGTATACCCAATAGTTTCCTTCAGGTATCCTATGAAGACGCATTTTTCCGCTTTGGGTTCAAGCTTGTCGGGCTGTAACTTCGTTACATAAGCTTCGCAACCCCAAACTTTAAGGAATGACAATTTAGGTTTCTTCCCAAACCATAATTCATACGGTGTCATTTCAACGGATTTAGATGGTGCCCTACTTAAAGTGAATGCGGCTGTTTCTAATGCATAACCCCAAAACGATAACGGTAAATCTGTAAGTGACATCATAGAACGAACCATATGTAAGAGAGTTCGATTATGACGTTCGGACACACCATTACGTTGTGGTGTTCCTAGCGGTGTCAATTGTGAAAGTATTCCGCATTTCTTCAAATGCTCGCCAAACTCGTAACTTAGATATTCACCTCCGCGACCAGATCGTAGAAATTTAATCTTCTTGTTACGTTGATTCTCTACTTCACTTTGAAATTCCTTAAACTTCTCGAAAGTTTCGGACTTATGTTTCATGAAATAGATATACCCATATCTACTCAAGTCATCCGTGAAGGTAAGAACATAACGATAACCACCGCGCGATGCTACACTCATTGGGCCACACACATCGGTATGTATGATTTCCAATAAGTACGTAGCTCGCTCCATCATACCAGAAAATGGAGTCTTAGTCATTTTACCCATCAGACATGCTTCACATATTTCAAGTGATTCGAAATCAAGTGATTCAAGAAGTCTGTCAGAATGGAGTTTCTTCATACGTTTCACTCCAATATGACCAAGACGACAGTGCCACATATAGGTCGAGGTATCACTCAATTTCAAATATTTACCTTCAATGTTATTAATGTGTGTATTTCTACAATCGAGATTCAATAAGAATAGACCATCTATCAAAGGTGTATGTGCATAAAACATATTACTCATATAAATCGAACAACCATTATTCTCGAACTTAAACAAGTAACCGTCTCGCAATAAACATGATCCGGATATAATGTACGCAGGCACCAAATAACAATTATTTAAGTATAAAACTAATCCCGATGGTAGATAAAGAGGTAGCGTGCCGATCGCGATCACATTAACCTTTGATCCATTTCCAACACGCATCGTCACCTCGTTCTTCGCTAGCTTCCGTCTATTCTGCAGCACCTGTTTCGAGTTACAAATATGAGCAACCGAACCAGTATCAAATACCCAGGCACTACTACGAGTACTAGTGAGATACACATCAATAACATGTATAAACCAGTATCAAATACCCAGGCACTACTACGAGTACTAGTGAGATACACATCAATAACATGTATATCGGATATACCTTTCTTTTTTATGTTGCCATTCTTCAAATCGCCAAGTACTTAGGGCAATTCTACTTCCAGTGACCCTCTCCCTTGCAGTAAACACTCAGTATCAGGCTTAGGCCCAGCCTTGGTCTTCTTCGCCGGCGCGGTAACTTTCTTACCGCCCTTCTTGAAGTTTCCTTTTTTCTTAGACTTGCCTTGCTTCTTGAATTTGGTGGTCTTATTGACCATCAACACTTGGTGCTCTTTCTTGATCTCCACTTCCGCATACTTTAACATGGAGAAGAGTTCGGGCAACGACTCGTCCATGTTTTGCATATTATAGTTCATCACAAAGTTCTTGTAACTTGGTGGTAGTGATTGGAGGACACGATGAATCCCCAAAGCATTAGGAATCACTATACCCAAGCTTTGAAGCTTGCTTGCGTGCCCAGACATCTAAAGCACGTGCTCACTAACGGAGCTGCCCTCTTCCATCTTGCAGTTAAAGAACTTTTCAGAAGCCTCATAACTCTCAACTGCCGTGTGAGCCTCAAATATCATTTTGAGTTCACGGACAATATCATGTGGGTCATGGTTATCAAACCTTTTCTGAAGCTCCGATTCCAAACCATACAAGATAGCACACTGAACTATGGAGTACTGATTCTTCCGAGCGAGGAAAACATTCTTTACCTCATCGGTAGCATCAGCTGCAAGTGGATCACCCAGCGGTGCATCCAGCACATAGGTCAAATTACCAGCATTGAGGACAATCCTCAAATTGCGGAACTAATCCGCGAAGTTGCTTCCATTGTTTATCAACTTTTCTTTCTATAGGAACGCATTAAAATTGATGGTAGGGGCCGCCATTGGTCTACAACCTATTTGCAATAGTTTAGACTAAGTTTATGACAAATTGAGTTCTAATTAATAGTTAAATTAACCTTGGTGAACTCCCACTCAAAATAATATCCCTCGCATTGTTTTAGTGATCACACGAACCAAATCCACCACATCAAAACCGATCATCACGAGAGTTGATGTAGCTTCAAAGGCGAACAATCAACATGTTCATCATATCTACTATATGGCTCATGCTTTACCTTTCGGTGATCCGTGTTCCGAGACCATGTCTGTACATGCTAGGCTCGTCAAGATCAAACCTTAGCTTCCGCATGAGAAAATCTAGCTTGCTCTCGTTGTATACACTCGCAGAATCTAACACACGCGATCATCACGTGGTGCTTCGAAACAACGAGCTTTAGCAACGGTGCTTACTAAGGATGAACACTTTATAACTTGAAATTTTGTGCTAGAGGAATCATCTTATAATGCTATCGTCGTGAACTAAGCAATACAAGATGCATAAAAGGATTAACATCACATGCAATTCATAATATGTGATATGATATGGCCTTTCTTCCTGTGCTTCCGATCTCCATCTTCAAGCACGAACATGATCTCCATCATCACCGGTATGGCGTCAAGGTCAATGGCGCTGCTTCATGGTTGTCGTCCACCAGCATCAACTATTACAACTACTTTGAATAATAGACACGCAGGTCTTAACGGAATTAAAAGACAACCATATGGCTCCTGCCGGTTGCTGACTTATAATAAGGAACATTGCATACATCATATATAATCACAATCATGGCCATATCACATCACAGCACACCCCTGCAAAACAAAGTTAGACGCCTCTAATTTTCTTTGCATATTTTACGTGGTTTGGGGCTTTCAATAAGTGTCGTTCTAACTTACGAACAAGAACCACAATGTTGATACTAGTATTGTCAATTACCCGTTGTAAATTTAATCTTCACTATGTTGGGAGAAACAGGCACCCGCAAAGCCACTTATGCAATACAAGTTACATGTCAAGTGTGGAGCAAGTCTCATGAACGATATCATGTAAGGTTAGCCCGGGCCGCTTCATCCCACCATCCCGCAAGATGCAAAGTACACAAAAAGCAATTGATAATAAAAGCACCACCGCCCATAATGACCATTGTGTTCGTAGCATGGAAAACAAAAAATTTCTACCGCATGCACACAAACAAGCCAAGATTTATCTACTAGATTGTAGCAACGAGTCGATAGAAGCACTCACCCTCGAAGATTCCAAAGTGGTTAACGAGAGCAGATTCTCGTGGGTTATGTAATCGTACACTTGCCGATCTCAAGATCGCGTAGACGATCCTTCTGGCGCTGCGTTCCGGCAGCGCTTCCGCAGTCAGTCACATGTTCGGTACTCGATGAAGACCTTCCTCTCCCTTGTTCCAGCAGGCAGTGGAGGTTGTAGTTCTCCCCTCGCGATTCTGGCAGCACGACGACATGGTGTCGGAAGTAGAGGGAAGATCCCGCAGGGCTTCGCCTAAGCCGGTGCGAGTTATGGTGGATCTAGGGTTTTCTGGTGATCTAGGGTTAGAAGGATAGAGAGGAGGAGGAGGTGTCGGCAGCGGCTAGGGCAACAATGACGAGCCTGCGGCGGCATGGCTAGGGCGGCGGCACGACTGGCGACGGCGGCGACGCATGGTGGGAAGGGCTTGTGCTTGTGGTCTTGGGGCATCCCTCCCCTCTATTTATGAGAGGGGGGCAGCCTTGGGATAGGGGAGTTTGAATCCATACCCAAACCCAAGTTGGATAGAAGGAAGAACTCTTTCCTTCTTCCATTAGGAAACTGTTGTTCCAGTTTGACTTTTCAAACCTCCCTTTTGACTTTCAATTTAGATCTTTAATTCTCTCTTGGAAATGCACAACCAAGTGACCTAGGACATGATCCAATCATTCCACTTACCCATGACACACTCATGGACCATTCCCTTTCCGGTCCGGTGAACCTTCTAGAACTTCTCCGATGAAAACATCGAAATCATTCCCGAACTCTGGAATCAGACTTTCCTTATATGAATCTTATTCTCCAGACCATTCCGGATCTCCTCGTGATATCTCGGATCCCATCCGAGACTCCGAACAACATTCAGTTTCCCTACTTACATTCTATATCTACTAAACAACATCGAATCCTTAAGTGTGTCTCCTTACGGTTCATGAATTATGTGAACATGACCGAGACACTTCTCCGATCAATAACCAATAGAGGAATTTGGAAATTCATATAGCTCCCACATATTTCTACGATTACTTTTCAATCAAATGAACCACTTACATACGATACCAATTTCCCTTTGTCTCGCGATAGTTTACTTATCCGAGGTTTGATCGTCGGTATCTCTGCATACCTAGTTCAGCCTCATTACTGATAAGTACTCTTTTCTCATTCCCGTGATATGTGATCCCTTGTGAGCCAGTCACATGCTTGCAAGCTAATTGGATGACATTCCAACGAGAGGGCCCAGAGTATATCTATCCGTCATATGGATGGACAAATCCTACTCTTGATCCATGTGCCTCAACACATACTTTCCAAACACTCAATGCCACGTTTATAGCCACCCAGTTACGGCGTGGTGTTTTATGTCATCAAAGCATCCTTCCGGTCATGGTGATTAGCATGATCTCATGGTCGAAGGAATTAGGTTATTATGTATCAGAAAGCTTATAGCAAACAAACTATTGAAATGACTTGATCTTTATGCTAAGCTTATCTATAGGAGTATGTCCATCACACCATTCTCCTAATGATATGATCTTGTTGTTAATAACATCTCAATGTTCATGATCGAGAAACCACGATCATCTATTAACCAACAAGCTAGTATTATAAAGAGGCTTTACCAGGGACTCTAATTTAGTTTACAAATCACACAAGTATTAATGTTTCCGGTTAATACTATTATAGCATGAATGTAAACATTTATCGTAAACACAAAGATATAATAATAACCACTTTTATTATTGCCTCTAGGGCATATCTCCAACACTTTATTCAAAAACACAAAAAAATTAGTTCCTACTTTAGTTGCTACCATGTCTGGTTTTGGACCAACCTTTATTTCCCCTATGGTAAAAATCTCCACTTTTAAGCAAAAAAAGTGAAGAAAGTTTTAAAGAAGCTTGGTCCAGAATCTCTGCTTTACAGAGGGAAACTGAGCCTAAGGTGAGCCTTAGCTTGGTTATTGATAGTTTCTACCGCGGTATTGCTCTTAGTTATAGATATGCTTTGGATGCTGTGGCTGAGAAAGATTTTTTGCTATGTACTGAGGATGAAGCTTTTGATGCCATAAAGAAATTAATCATGATTTATGGTACACCTGGCAAGTCTGACTCCTCTTTCACAAATATTCTTGCTAGGTTGAACACTCTTGAGACCGGTATTGCTGCTATGATAGTTGCTATCACACGCTTAGGGCTTACCATGATTATGTTCTGTGGTAACCCAGCATACCGGTGCATGATGTGGTACACTATAGTCGTTGGCATAACACCAATGAAACACCGTTCACTAGTATTACATCCCTTAGAGTGGTACAACAAAAACACAGCAGGTCCAAGACATGACTATAGGTTACAACTCAACTCTTTACGCAAGATCCAAAGAACACTCTAGGTTAAAGAGAGAGAGAGAGAAAGAAACTTCTTACAAAGAAGAATCAGGAATAAACAACTCAAAAACTATCATACTAATAAGACTATTATTTTAACTAATGCTCTAGCATTGCTGCTATTGCAATACACTACAGAAATAAGTTCTATGGCTAGAGACTATATTCCTATCTAATCAGTAACTTCGTCTTCACTTGAGTTGATGTATCTGTTGACTTTCATAGAAGAGCTTTAACTTTTGATGATGATTCCTGGAGCATAACTTGATGTAGACGTCGTCTTAATGGCTTCAGAGTCTAGCAAGGGTTAAGAAGATACGTTGAATACGAGCGTACTCAGCAAGTTCACTAGAAAAGGAGAAATAGGTTTAAATTCAAGTTATTAAAGTATTTGATTTTTTATTTAACTCAAAAAGTGGAATATTATATTTTCAACATGTAAGTATTATTTTTGTGATCATTTTGGTATATTACATTTATTTTTGTGATTTATAAATAATAAGATATGATTTTTATAAGATTTATTACTTTATAAATACCTAATAAATAACAAATAATTAATTAAGTGAAATAATAATGCATTCTTATAGTTTTAAATTATAGTTCTTATTTTTCTAAGATTTTTGGTATGTTATATATATTTTTAACATTTACCATTATTAAAATATGAATTATCAAAGTTTTAATACTTATAAAATCTTTATTAAATAATAATTATTTAAATTATTAACATAATAATGTTTGATAATAGTTTAATGTTATATATTTTATTTTTCTAAATTTTTTCATATATTTAACATATTTTTCTGAATTATAAAATAAAAGTTATTGAATTTCTATGGTTTATTCATTTTATTTAATCTCTGGAATTTATTTGTTTTTAAATGTATATTGTTTTATTTATTTTCTAAACGGGCACTTACTTTTTACACCGCATACACATCCAGCCCTAGTCACTGACTATTGGGCACTAGGCCACATCATACGCCCACGTGGAATGTTTGACTTGTGTTGACCCCGCGTTGACTGCCTGCTGACATGAGCGTGATGTCATGCTGACATCAGAAATGGAGCTCTCCCCAGGTGGTGTCTAGGGCTAGCGTTAGGGTGCGCGCTTGCTTGTGGTTTTAGGGTAGTTAGACGCAGAAGGCAATGACATTTTGAACTACGGTCGCACCGCCCGCAAATGGTCATCGGAGCACAGTGTGCGACGGTGGCCAGCGGCGGTGTTTGCCGGCGAGCGCGGGGACAACGTAACAAAGCAAGGGAAACAACGTGGAGGGTACTGGAAGAATCAGTGACTCATCAGGAAGCTCGCAGAGGTGTCGGTGAGTGGAGGCAAGCTCAAAATCGACGGCGAACGACGATGATTGGCGGTGGTAGTGAGGTGTCAATTAGCTCGACAGAAGGTTTTCAAGCTTCCATGATCTGGCTTGGGAGAATGAGGATGATGAACTGAGTCCAACGGTGTACTCAGAGAGGCCAGGGGATCTTGGTAACGACGGCGACGAACAGCTCCGGTGGAACTAGGGTTTCGATCCGAGGGAAAAAATGTGGAAAGAGGGGAAGATAAGGTTTGCCAGTGTGGCAGGGGTCTTCTTATAGGCAAAGATCAGTGGTGGCTCGAATCTTGGCGAAGCGGTCATCATGACGATGGCGGACGGCAGAGCTTGAGCCAGCGAGCTGCTTCCCCAGCGTTGTCCTTCTGGCGAGACGAGGAAGAAAGGAGGAAAAAGAACGAAGGGGTACTGGGCCGGAGTTGGGTTGGTGTTGGGCTTCGGTGGAACGCGCGTGGCAGCAGATAGGGAAGAGGGAAGATGGGCTTCAGGCCAGAAGGTTTACTATGCTTCTTTTTTCTTCTTTTCTATTTTCTATTTTCTTTTCTAGTTTTGTATTTACACCTTTGTTTTAAATTTTCTAGAAATTCTTCTTTAAAAATTGTACTTAAGATTCTGGTATGAATTATTATTATTATATACTATATTTATTTACTCTTTTTCCACTCTCTTATTCATAAACATATAAGAAGTTATTATAGTAAATGGAATAAGTAGAATCTAGGGTATTGGGGTTTAGGATTTGTTTATAAGCCTATAAAAATGATTTCATTATTTCCTCTTAATGAATGTAATTAGAATGGTTTAAGATAGTTAATGATATGTAAATGATATATCCATATTTATTTTATATAGCAATCATTATATAAGATGTTTTAATTATTAAAGTTCTTAATAAAGTAACTTCTATTGTCCCTATTCCACTAATGGGTAAATATTGTTTTAATAATCTTGGTTATTACCTTACTTATATATTGACAGCCATGATTGAAATAGAAGTTAAGGTTTTGAATTATAAATATTTACCAGGAATTCTGGGAGTTTTAATATTTGAATATCCTTTTATAATTATAAATAAAGGTTAATGGTTAGGACATATTGTCTTTATGTTTATGGTCTTTAATGATATTACCCTTTAAAATAGAAAGTTATTTTCTGGAAGGTCTTATGAAAAAGAATTGATAAAGATAACTCCTAAGCACATATGGTTATGATAATTGAAAATAACAAAAATGTGCTTAAGTGATTTGCTATTGGAAAATATTCCTATAAGGCATTATGGAAATATGATGACAAATCAATCAGATGAAATGACTATTAAGTTAATTATAGAATAAAGGTTTAGTGTTTATCAGGAATTCCTATCTTCCATAATTCACAATCCTGACTTATAATTAAGGAATTCCTTACCTAGATATACTACTTCTTCATATCCATCATCATGTGTTAACATGATGAGCTTTACTTCACAAGAATACTCTTATCCAGCTTTTATTCTTCTAAATACATTTATAAATCCAATGAGCTTGACACTAAAGCTTTCATAGTTTTCTCATATCCATACTTGGTTATATCAACTACTCTACTGCTGATAATCTCCAACCCAATAAGTAGTTACTTCTAACTCTATTCATACACTTCCTTAATCATCCACCACTAATATTACTCCAGTAGATATATATATATCAAACCACTCTCCTCAAAACCTTACTATCTTTTAAGAGGACTACTTCAATAACTCCATACTACACTAGCTTTAGCTTAATCATACTATCTTATATTTACTTTACTCTAGTAACTCATACTCCAACCTCACATTATATTAATGTGACTTATAATGACTACTCTAGGATAACTTATCTATACTAGGGTTTGATCATGTTCTATCCACCAATGTCACTTATACATGATATAAGCATTCTATCTTGGTGACTAAAGCATGATCATTATAATTCTTTGATCCTTTGTGGTTTAGGTTTCCAGTTGGATAATCAAGGGCTTCATCAATAGAACCTTGTAGTTGTATTGTGATTATCTGCTCAGTACCTCTAACTAAATAGAAGATATTACTTATTGACTATATCTTCTTGATCGAATAGGATTACTCCTGGTAACTATCTTTAATATTCATCCTTGTAATCTTCTTTGTTACCATGCAAATATACATATTCATATAACTCTTCTTTCATTTCAGGAGTGAGTTAACTCCATCAATTATCACTTTGATCTTATTCCCTTCCAACACTCCCATCCTATAAATGATATTTAAATATAGCATTACCACCTACCTCTTCTTACTTCTATCTCTTAAGGACCTAAGTGAATGCTATGATATGGACAAGAGTTGATAGATCAAGAATTGATAGGTTAAGAATTGGTGAATCAATAGTTGATTACTCAACATTAATGAACAATAGATATTAGAATAAGATTCAATAGAGATGATAAGGATTAATATGAGAAGAAAGATATATGGTGAATGATCTTGACTTGGTTTCTTTCCTACTCAATACAAAAAAGAGTTAAGGTCAAGTATTACCATGATACACATGGTAGAGATATATAAGATTAAGATAGGTCAAGATTTAGTTATTAAATTCTTGTTACATGAGTTGTATTCTTAGCTTGGTATTCATGAGTTATTGTAATGAATACTATGAGATAATCACTGAAGGATCAAATATTAATCATTAAGCAATGTATTAGGGTTCAACTTTTATTACATTTGATCTACACTTAGATCAAATCTCCTTTATCCAAAATAAGGTTTTAGCAAAGGTCATATTGAAACTTATCGCAGTCAACTTGATGATCTACTTCAATTCCATCAAGTTGAGTGAAGCTTCAATCACTTTGGCAAGTTTTATTCAAAAGGGCGAAAATTATTCGGATTTTCTATGCATGAAGGAAATGCACACATCTGGACTCAGCTTATTTCTAAGCTCTAATGCTGGGTTGTTACATGTTCCCATAAATTCTAAGCCTTCAAAGTGGTTTCCCACAATCAAAGTCTCAATAAACACTACACTTTTTGATGCTCGCTGTGATATCATGTCTGAATTTTGCCTCATGCCTAAAGATATTTATGATTCCTTGAGTCTTTGGGGGCTTACTGAAGGAGGAGAGGAAATATCTCTTACCAACAATGCCACTATATTGCCCATTGGAATATCTGAAGGTGTGTTTACAAAAATCTAAGGGAAAATGGTGTTTACTGATTATCTTGTTATTGAATGTGTAGGCAAGGGACAGATTACACTTGGAAGATCCCAACTAAAACACTTTGGAGCGGTAATAGATGTGGGAAAAGGCATTATGAATTTTGCTCCTCCGGTAAGCAATCATAGCTTCCCTAAGGAGAAGAAGAAAGGTAAGAAAGGAAAGAACAAGAGAGTTAATGCTTCTTCATTTGAAAATATTTGATTCTTCTTGCTTCTTGTGCCTAACTTAAAGGTGTTAAAGCAAAGTACTTGTTGGGAGATAACCCAAGAGTTTCCTTGAGTCTTGGAAGTTATTACTTCAGTAATGACCTCTCCTTATCCTTTTTGTTTGCTTTTTGTGCCAAGAATAACCTCTAATGAGAGGGAAGTAAGATTTGGAGAGTTGCTGTCCCAAAACAGATTTCTGTCCTCCACCAAAAAATTTCATGAGGAGTCTCTGTAACTCGGATTGACCTAAAAAATTATGAATAAATCCCCCAGTGTGTTATATAACTTTTGTTAGTTCAACACTTTTTTATTTGAGCAACAAAAGATATTCGAAAAAATCGGTTTCTACCTGCTGGTCTGTTTTGACAGATTTCTGCCATTATTTGCATTTGCTTCTTATTGATTCCTTTTTGAGTTCTCTTTAGCTGAATTGAGCTTTTTAAAGGAGTTACTACAGTATCTTGTGTTTTTAGTGAAAAGCCTTGCTATTTCAAAGCTTTGCTAGAGGTCTAATATCTTTTGAATAAACTAATGTTGCTAATGAAGATTGTCTGAAGTTTTGTGTGAAGGAAAAATTTCAAGTGTAAAGAGAGAATGATGCAATGAGATGAAGAATGGACAAATGCTCAAGCTTGGGGATGCCACTATGGTGTCACCCCAAGAAATATCCAAGAGGTACAAGCGTCAAAGCTTGGGGATGCCCAAGGCATCCCCTTCTTCATCAATAAAAAGCTCAGGTCTGTCTAGACACTTTGTTTTTATTGTTTCATGCATAGTTGTGTTGTTCTTGGAGCGTCTTAGTTTTCTTTTGTTTTTCTTAGGTTGTTTAGTTTGCTTGAATAAAGTAGTTTGGACCCCTGTTATCGATGTGTTGTTTTGCAAATAAGTTGCTTGGTGTTGGAAATGAGTAGTAAGTTCTTGCTTGAAGTGCAAGAGGAGCTTGCATTGACTATGACTTAGACTTTAGCATGACATAATAGGTGTTGTTTTGACCTTATGCTTAGTGATTATTGCTATAGCATGTCTTGTTCCAAATAATTGGGATTGCTTAGTGTGCCTTGAAGAAATTATGCATTGTTTTAGCATGCAAAAGCATAGTATTGTGGTATTCTCCTTTAATGCTTTGCTTGGGTTGACTTGGCACATGCTCACACCATGTTATGACTATGACAAGTCACCATTAGCCTCTATGATCATTTAGTCCTTGACTTGTAGTACCGCTCTTTGCTTTGATTAGTAATGCTTTGTAGCTCTGCATGATTATGGCCATTATTATTGTCTTAGTTGGTTGCTCCCAGTCTTTGGCTAGCATCCACTTGTATGAGTAAGTTCTACTCATGCTTACAACTCCCAAGAAACCAAGTTATTCCAAAGTATCCACTATAAACTCCTATGCTTGGTGTATTACACCATTCCAAGTATATTCTTGTTTTCGCTATCTTCCAATTAAAAACTATTTTGTTATGTGAAAACTTAGTAATTAAAGCCCTCACAAACTTAATGACACACTTTATATTCTTTATCCCTAATAAACTTGAACCATTGTGTCTTCTATGTTGTATATGCTTGCACTTATACGTTGGAATTAGCAGAACCATGCTATCACGGGGAACGTTTTCGACATTGCACTTGTACTTTGTACTCAGTATAAAGAGGGAACTTGTAAGTCCCTAGAGTTTGTATCCTGTGTTAGAGAAACGCCTGGGCCGCTAGACTAAGCCATGCCTAATCATGGTGGAAACTTGCAACATCACCCAGGGGCGAATCTAGAAAAATTTGGCGATGGGGTTGGGTACTATAAAGCCTAAAGGTCAAACTAGTCAAACTAATATAATGTGGTATTATACTAGAATGTAGCACCAAGAAACAACACAAACGATAAAATTTTCCACTAATAGAACGATATTACATTAATAAAGGCAAGACACACCATTCAGACGACATAATCCACTTCTTCGGTCTTTAGAAATATAAATATAAAACTAAATTGAAACTTGCAAAAACTTGTAGCCTAATTTGTAGCAACCTGCAGTATGTAGATAGTAAGAAAAATATGTTACACTTATAAAAAGTTACATGTAAGTAATTAAAGGTGAGAGAAGTATTGTAGTAGAAGCACGTGACTTTCTCACTTACATTTTACAATTTCCCTTCTCGATTTTTCATCTTTTTAAAACGATCAATCACTGCATCTCTAGTAAAGTGCAAAACATATCTTTCTCCACAAAGCAAATGAGACAATCACTCATGAATTTCTCGCCCATTTTATTGCGTAACACATTCTTGACAATATTCATTGCTCAGAAGCATTTCTCCACTGATGTTGTGGCAACCGACAAAATTAGCACTCGTTTCAGCAGTTGATAGACCAAAGGAAAATATACATGCTTATTTATGTGTGTCGACCATTGACTTAGAAAAATCACCAATATCATTCAGATCACTAAATCTTTCGTCCGCCCTCGCATTGTCAATGTATATGCTAAGCTGGTGACGAAGAGCAACCAATTGCATTGGATCAAAATCATCAGGATAGAACTCAGCTAACTTCACTAAGCTCTCCAAGTTAAAAGAAGCAAACGATTCTTTTGGGTTGAAAGAGGCCATGTGAATAAGCAATGCATAATTTAACTCATTGAAACGGTCATCAAACTCTTGAAGTTGCCAATCAATAACAGAGTTAAGACAATCTGTCCGGTAATGATGAAGGTTTGTGATGTTGGTTTTATAACGTGGTCTATGTCGATCGACATATTCATCTAGCATGTTGAGGCTAGGAATATTATGTTCTTCACAAAATAAATGTACCTTTTCAAGAAGTGATTCCCACCCATCATCTCTTAGTCATTGGATTTCATTCCTTGTTGACTTGACATTCGACATGGAGTTGAGGATGTCTAGGTCCTTATGCTGCAAGCAACGTGACAAAGTATCCACACTTCCTAATATATGCAACATCATGTGCAAATAAAACACAAAATCAATGGTGCCAAAATATGATAAGAGACCACGTGCTTGACTTTTCTTCCCATCATTTTTGCCTTCTTTTGCAACATATTTAAGAAAATCAACAAGAGTTGGGAATAAATTGACTAGGCTCGAGAGTATTCTAAAATGAGATCCCCAACGAATGTCTCCTGCTCTCTAAGAGATTGCTCTTGATGCAACCCTGTACCTTTACCAATTTTCCCACTGCCTATGGCTGCTTGTATAATCTCTTTATGTTTCTCCCTAATCATGTCTTTTCGTTTACAAGATCCTCCAACCACATTAGTCAATGTTGATATCATGTAAAAAAATAAGAGATGTCATCATTCTTCTTTGCCACTACCACAATAACTAGTTGTAGTTGGTGAGCAAAACAATGCACATAATAGGCTGAGCTATTCTCTTCCAGAATTTTAGCTTTCAAACCATTAAACTCACCCCTCATATTGCTTGCTCCATCATAGCACTGACCTCTAACCTGCTTTAGGCTCAACCCAATATCAACAAACAATTTCTAAAGATCATTCTTCAGGCATATTGCCGATGTTTCCTTTACATGCACAACT
This sequence comes from Avena sativa, assembly GCA_916181665.1. Lineage (NCBI taxonomy): Eukaryota > Viridiplantae > Streptophyta > Magnoliopsida > Poales > Poaceae > Avena > Avena sativa. The sequence continues at coordinate 434,868,735 of OV702284.1, forward strand.
CCAACTAATCGTTCTAGTATTAGCCCACGCTTGTCAACATACCTCAAGGCAACTGCCATTTGTTCTTTGTCAGCCACATCGGAAGCCTCATCAATCAACAAACTGAACACATAACCACCAATGTCTTCAAGAATATAATTTAACGTTATCTATGCAAAACAACAAGAAACATTATTTTCTGTATAGAAAGAGATCGGTTACAAGAAAATAAAAAAAGAATTACACCTGACAGACCCATTGACAATTTTCTGGAGCATTCTTAATTGCCTTCTTTGTAACATTGTTTTGATCCGCTAAAGTATCTACCAACTCTTAAAAGTTTCCCCTGTTTTTTGATTCCTTTGATTCATCATGACCATGGAATGCTAAGCCTTGTTTTAGTAAGTACTTTACCAAGTCAATTGACGTACTCAATTGAACTCGATTTTACTTTTTTGTAAGATCACTTTGCCTGTTGAGAGCAACCTAAATTGATTAATCTTGATTCATTAGAGCATCACATCTCTTAACTGCCACATTGTGAAAACTATTAATAAGACCCACATGAGTGTCAAGTCTACTTTTATGGTTCCAACGGGACCAACCTTCAACTACAAAGGCCTCATTCCCAGCTTGTCCAACAATGCAATCTCTAAACAAGTAACAACATAAACAAAAAGCCTTATCGACCTTCTCACTGTATTCTAACCAACCACCATACTCATTAAACCATTCTGGCTTAAATCTTCGCGGTGTACCTGCGATGAGCTTCTGTGGATATTTAAATCCAGGTTGTGGCCTATAAGGACCTCCAGTTAAATATATTCATCTAATCTCATCTTGTTTCCTAGGATTGTTGGTGTATTGCGTAATTCTTTTTTGATCAGCCGGATCATAGGGTAGCTCATCTAAGTTAATTTCTTTAGGGAGACTAACAGAACTTGATCCATGATCATGCCCCATTGATGGCCCTACATTAGCATTATTTGTTCTTTTCCTTTTTACCACAAATCGATCCATAACCTAGAATAATCAAGAAAAGACAATACAAATTAGGATTTTGTGATAAATGGGGCCTAGAGAATGAATTAGCTAGAGTAAGTTTAGATTTTAAAAAATCTATTACCGTGGTATTAATCTGGTGCCTAAATTATCGTTGTTGCCGCTATTTTCCGGCAGCCTCTGCCTTCCTCACAGACGCACGCAGGACCAGGACGCACGGCGTCAGATCGGTTTGCCGCCTAACTTGATGATTGCCGAGATCCGAGAGAAGGACGAGGCTGTCGCCGTCGCCTCGTTGGAACTGGACTCTGGAGGTTACTTCACGTACGTGAGAACTGGGAGGGATCGATGGATCTTTTTGCGGCAATGATTAACACATGCCAATCTCTTGATTTGTCTTTTCTAAGCCCATATAAAAATATATCTCTTGTTCAGCCTGACGGGCCTTGACCCTTGATGGGGTTAGACAGATTTTGGCAATGGGTTCAGACTCAAATTTTATATGGACCTCTTTGATGTAACGCAAGATTCATTGGTGTCAGCTGAACCCAATTCCAATATGTGAGGTTTGTCCCTGGCATCACCATAGTGATATCTATGAAGCATTTTTTTAATAAAAAAAGAGACACATTGAGAAAAGAGGAAAGAGAGAAAAAAGCACCATATTCCCATGGTAAATAAGAAGATTGTTGAGATGCACATTGCACATGGTACAGGAGCTATCCCATAACGCAAGATTCATTTTGGTTATGGGATAGCTCCTGTACCATGTGCAAGGGATACCCCGTTTGCAGTTCTCAATGATATGCAAATACTTACAATGACAAGAACTTACAGGTGACTAAAGTTGAGTAGCATGAGGTGTGGCCCTCTTATTCAAGGGACTTGAGATTGCCAATTTATACTTCGTCAAGCATATACTCCATCTTTGTTCACTTTAACCTTAACCACTTCAAGATTCTTATGATAGGGGCAATGAGGGCTGAAAGCTAACAAGTATCACAATTTTTGGAAGCTCTTTTTGAAACTTGAAATCCCTGCTTCCTTTATAAAAGGACTTTCTTCCACCATTATTTGAGTCTCCACCTTCTACCTTTAGGCGCCATTAAGAGAGCATAGTTATCATTCTGTGTGCAGTATTCTAAAGCTTATTGATTGATGCATATTGTGATATTACTTGTTCTCGTGCTATTTGTTTCTAGTCACCCTTGTAAACTTTGAAGGTGTCCTATGCATCTATTTGCAACTCTACGAGGGACAAGCTGATTGCCACTATGCTATGTTTTCTGTATGTGAAACAAATAAACGTTTTTCAATGCATGTTATTCATGATCTTTGTTTGTAGCTTGTCATGTTGCATGCATAGTTACTATGTCCTATTGTTAGAACTGCATCTTTTATGCACATGTTTAGAGTTCTTTGTTCCCAACTTTCAATGCTTGCAAATGGTTGGATCTTTATTATGAGGGTGCATGTCACCTCAATTTTTTTTATCACTTACCTACTCGAGGACGAGCAGGAGTTAAGCTTGGGGATGCTTGATACGTCGGAAACGTATCTATAATTTTTGATGCTCCATGTTTGTTTAGTATCTACTTTGCTTTGCTTGTCTACACTTTGAGGTGCTTTTTACATGTTTTCTGGTACTAACCTATTAACAAGTTGCCACAGTGTCAGTTGCCTGTTTTCTACTGTTTTGGGTTCCAGAAAAGTTAGTAAAGAAATATTCTCAGAATTGGACGGTACAAACGTCAAAGTCAATTACTTTTCGTGGGGAACAAGAAGTCTAGAGGGAAGACGGAGAAGCGGGCCAGGGCAGCTAGACCCTCCTAGGCGCGGGTGGGCCCTGCCCCGTGCCTGGGAGGGGTGTGGCCCCTTTGGCCGCCTCCTCGGTCTCCCCCTTCTCCTATAAGAAGCCCCCGATGCAGAAACCCTAAGCACCCGATAAACTCTCCACGAAACCGTCTGTAGCCATTGCCACCATCGTCCCTAGATCCGGGGGGGGATCTAAAGTTCTTCTCGGCAGCCTGCCAGAGGGGAGATCATCCCGGAGACCTTCTCTTTGGTATGATGCGTGAGTAGTTCCACCTTGGACTATGGGTCCATGTAGTAGCTAGATGGTTGTATCTCCTCCTTTGTGCTTTCATGTATAGATCTTGTGAGCTCCGTTCATGATCAAGATCTAATATATTTGTAATCATGCATGTTGTGTTTTCGGGGATCCGATGGATATTGAGATTATTATATTGGTTTGATTAATGGTTTTGTCTTTATGATTCTATCATGTCTGTGTTGTTTGCGATCTTTCATGCTCTTCGTTGTTAGTAGCTATCTTGGCCAAGTAGTTGCTAGTGACTCCAAGAGGGAGTATTTATGCTCAATAGTGGGTGCATGCCTCTAGTTTTCAAGGGAAGTGAAAATAATCTCTTCGGTTGTAGATGTGTTGTTGCTACTAGGGAGAAAACAATGGTCTCTTGTTCATGGAACATGTGGACTGTTTACCTTACACACTTTGCTTAAATCAGTTGTCTGTTGCTTGCAAATTAATACTGGAGGGGGTTCAGATGATAACCTGAAGGTGGACTTCTGGTCATAGATGCAGTTGGATGGCGGTCTATGTATCTTGTTGTATTGCCCAATCGAATCTCATAGGATCTTTCTGACTTGCTCAGTTCCTGTCAATTGCCCTACTGTAATTTGTTTACCCTTCATGCCATGTTATTTATCTAAGGAGAGCACCTCTAGTGAACTATGGACCCCGTTCCAATCTTTAACATTGATACATCTTCCACTGTTACTTGTTTACTTGCTGCAAACCATTACCTTCCACACCATACGTTTAATCCTTTGTTATAGCAAACCGGTGAGCTTGACAACCTCACTGATTCGTTGGGGCAAAGTCTTGAGTTTGTGTTGTGCAGGTCTCCGCATTGCTTGCAACACCGGTGTAACGTTTCCTTCCTTCTACTGGTTCGATAACCTCGGTTTCTTACTGAGGGAAACTTGCTGTTGTGCTGCTTCATACCTTGCTCTTGGGGTTTCCAACGAAGCGTCCCACGACAAGTGCTGGGCGCCATCAGGGCCACACCCCTGGCGGCGCGGCCTAAGGCTGGGCGCGCTTGGGGGGTGCAGCCGCCCTGGTGTCCCCCTGCCTCGCATCTTCGCCTATAAAGCCCCCCCGATGCAAAAACCCTAGGCTCCTGATCAATATTCCACGAAACCGTTTGTAGCCGCCGCCACCATCATCCCTAGATCGAGGGGATCTAAAGTTCTTCCCGGCACCCTGCCAGAGGGGAGATCATCCCGGAGGCCTTCTTCTTCATCATGCCAGCCTTCGGTATGAAGCGTGAGTAGTTCCACCTTGGACTATGGGTCCATGTAGTTGCTAGATGGTTGTATCTCCTCCTTGTGCTTTCATGTCTAGATCTTGTGAGCTCCGTTCAAGATCAAGTTCTCATCTATTTGTAATCATGCATGTTGTGTTTGCGAGGATCCGATGGATATTGAGATTACTATGTAAGATTTATTAATGGTTTTGTCTTATTGATTCTATCATGTTTGTTTTGTTTGTGATCTTGCATGCTCTCCATTGTTAGTAGATATCTTGTCCAAGTAGTTGCTAGTGACTTCAAGAGGGGGTATTTATGCTCGATAGTGGGTTCATGCCTCTACTTAATCAAGGGAAGTGACAGAAATATCTATGGTTATAGATGTGCTGTTGCCACTAGGGATAAAACAACGGTCTCTTGTTCATGGAACAAGTGGATTGTTTACCTTACACACTTTGCTTAAAGCAGTTGTCTGTTGCTTGCAACTTAATACTGGAGGGGGTTCGGATGATAACCTGAAGGTGGACTTGTAGTCATAGATGTAGTTTGATGGTGGTCTATGCAATATTGTTGTATTGCCCAATCGAATCTCATAGGATCTTTTTGTCTAGTATTGCATTGTTATGCCTTGCTCAGTCCTGTCAATTGCCCTGCTGTGATTTGTTTACCCAGCATGCCATGTTTGTTTTATAAGGCGAGCACCTCTAGTGAACTATGGACTCTAGTCCAATCTTTACCATTGATACATCTTCCATTATTACTGTTTACTGGCTGCAAACCATCATCACCTTCCACACCATACAGTTAATCATTTGTTACAGCAACCGGTGAGATTGACAACCTCACTGTTAGTTGGGGCAAAGTCTTGAGTTTGTGTTGTGCAGGTTTCCATGTTGCTTGCAACACCTTTGAGGCGTTTCCTTCCTCCTACTGGCTCGATAACCTTGGTTTCTTACTGAGGGAGAACTTGCTGCTGTGCTGCATCATACCTTGCTCTTGGGGTTTCCCAACGGGGCGTTCAACACGCATCAAGACTTTCTGGCACCGTTGCCGGGGAGGCTAAGGACGTCGTCACAAGGGGAGTCCTCCTCAACCTTTCTCTTTACTTTGTTTTTAGTTTGCTTAGTTTCTTTTGCTTGGTTTTGTTTGCCTCTTTTTATCAAAAACTCCAAAAAAATTAGTTTAGTTTGCTTTGCTTTCTCTTATCAAAAACAAAAAAATATATTTCTTTCTCTAGTTGCTGGTCTGTTATTGCCTTGCTTGTTCATGCTTTCTATCAATGGATTGTTTCTTTGAAACTAGTTCTTATTGGAAAGGTGGGTTCACGGAAGAACAAAAGTATTGTTATAAGGAACACCGTTTGTCACAAAAAGGGAAACACTTATGGGCACAAATTGATAAATTGAATACTATTGCTAGAGAGGTGTGCTCTACTTATAATGTTACTTATTGCTTTGATAAAGCTTGTTGTTGTAGGAGGTATAAACACCTCCCTTTTCAATGTGAGTATAATGATAATGTTACCATATCTTCTTATGTTAAAGGAAATTATGACTTTTATGATGTGGAACAAATTGAAGAATTTATTGCTTTCAAGGGTGCATTTGAACTTGCCAGTTTGCTTGAAAATACTGATGATGCACCTTATGAATATGAGGTTTATGAGATACTTAAATTTTGCTTTGATAATTACAAGGAAGAAAATGGCTATATTCTTGAATATTTTAATAGGTGCTTTCCACAAATGGAATAGACTAATGCCTTGCGGGAGCCTATGGAAGAAGAAATTGCTGAAACTGAAAGCTCATTAGATGAAAAGGAGGAGGAGAGTGATGATCAAGAGGAGGAAGAATGGATCTACCCATGTCTACCTTCTAATGAGAGTAACTCTTTACCTCTTACATTATTTGATTGTCCCCCATGTTTACCAAAGGAGGATGAATGTTATGTTCCTGTGAATTCTTTTCAAATATCTGCTATGGGTAAAACTTGTGATAATAGTTATGCTCCTGTTATCTATGACAATCCTATATTTGTGCCTAACTTCGAAATGCATGGTACTAAGGATTTTTGCTTAGAAAATGTTTATGATAAAGCTCTAAATGATGGTCCTATGTTGAATGATCAGTTATCTTATTATAAAATTGCTAAAAGTGGGTTCGGAGGATTTAATCCCACTATATTTGAGCTTGATAAAAATTATGTGTTTGTAGATCATGAAAAGCATGCTTTATGTGATAGTTATATTGTTGAGTTTATTCATGATGCTACTTAAAGTTATTATGAGAGAGGGAAACATGGTCTTATGCATATCAACAATATTCAGTTTCCCCTCTTTATGTTGAAAATCTTGAAGTTGCACTTGTTTTGCTTTCCTATGCTTGTTGCTTTGTGCTTCTTTGATTTATTTTCTTACAAGATTCCTATGAATAGGAAGTGGGTTAGACTTAAATGTGTTTTGAATTTGCTTCTTGATGCTCTCTTTTACTTCAACTCATAGTTCTTATGTGAGCATCTTCTCAAATGATCAAGCCTAACTTAAAGGCGTTAAAGAAAAGTAATTGTTGGGAGATAACTCAAGAGTTTCCTTGAGTCTTGGAAGTTATTACTTCAGTAATGACCACTTCTTAACCTTTTTGTTTGCTTTTTGTGCCAAGAATGACCTCTAATGAGAGGGAAGTAAGATTTGGGGAGTTGCTGTCCCAAAACAGATTTCTGTCCTCCACCATAAACATTCATGATGAGTCTCTGTAAGTAGGATTGAGCTAAAAAATTACAAATAAATCCCCCAGTATGTTAGCTAACTTTCATTAGTTCAACAATTTTTTATTTGAGCAATATAAGGTCTTCGAAAAAATCGGTTTCTACCTGCTGGTCTGTTTTGACAAATTTCTGCCATTATTTGCATTTGCTTCTTATCGATTTCTTTTTTAGTTCTCTTTTGGGGAATTGAGCTTTTTAAAGGAAGTTGCTTCATTAGCTTGTGTTTTTAGTGAAAAGTTTTTCTGTTCTAAAGCTAAACCCAAGGGTCTATTATCTTTTGAATACACTAATGTTGCTAATGAAGATTGTGTGAAGTTTTGTATGAAGGAAAAATTTTAGGTGTAGAGAGAGAATGATGTAATAAGATGAAGAATGGACAAAAGCTCAATCTTGGGGATGCCACCCCGGTGTCACCCCAATAAATATCCAAGAGGTACAAGCGTCAAAGCTTGGGGATGCCCAAGGTATCCCCTTCTTCATCAATAAAAAGCTCAGGTCTTTCTAGAGACTTTGTTTTTATTGTTTCATGCACTATTGTGTTGTTCTTGAAGCGTCTTAGTTTTTGTTTGCTTTGATTAGTTTGCTTAGTTTTCTTGAATAAAGTAGTTTGGACCCCCGTTCTCTCTGTGTTGTTTCAAATAAGTCAATTGGTGTTGGAAAGGAGTAGAAAGTTCTTGCTTAAAAGTGCAAGAGGAGCTTGCATTAACTGTGACTTAGACTTTTGCATGTCATGCTAGATGTTGTTTTGACCTTATGCCTAGTGATTATTGCTGTAGCATGACTTGCTCCAAGTCATTGAGATTGCTTAGTGTGTCTTGAAGGAATCATGCGTTGTTTTAGCATACAAAAGCATAGTATTGTGGTATTCTCCTTTGATGTTTTGTTTGGGTTGACTTGGCACATGATCACACCATGTTATGACTATGAACAAGTCACCATAGCCTCTATGATCATTTAGTCCTTGACTTGTAGTACCACTATATGCTTTGATTAGTAATGTTTTGTTGCTCTGCATGATTATGGCCATTATTGCTCTCTTAGTTGGTTGCTCCCGGCCTTTTGTTAGCCTCCACTTGTTTGAGTAAGCTCTACTCATGCTTCCATCTCCCAATAAACCAAGTTATTCCAAAGTGTCCACTATAAATTCCTATGCATGGTGTGTTACACCATTCCAAGTATATTCTTGTTTTCAGCTATCTTCCAAATAAAAAGTATTTAGTTATGTGAAAAAATTGTGATTAAAGCTCTCACAAACTTGATGGAACACCTTTTATTTCTTTCTCCTAATAAACTTGAACCATTGTGTCATCTATGTTGTATATGCTTGAACTTATATGTTGGAATTAGCATAACCATGCTGTCATGGGGAACGTTTTCAACATTGCACTTGTACTTTGTACACAGTTGATAGCATGCTCTTTTGTCTATGGATGTTGCCGGTGTGAAATAAAGAGGGAGCTTGTAAGTCCATGGAGCTATGTATTTTGTGTTAGAGAAACACCTGGGCCACTAGCCTAAGCCATGCCTAATCATGGTGGAAACTTGCGGCATCACCATAATGAGCATTCTGTGAAGCCTCCTCAATAAAAATATATACAAATAGTAAATAAAAAGATCGCTGAGATGCTCATTGTCTGCTTGCATTGTCATTTTGGTTATGGGATAGATCCTGTACCATGTGCAAGGGGTACCCCGTTGGCGGTTCTCTATGATACACATGTACTTACTATGACAAGATCTTACAGGTGACCAAAGTTGAGTAAAATGAGGTGTGGCCCTCGTATTCAAGGGACATGAGATTGCCAACTTATACTTTGGCAAGCATATACTCCATAGTTTGTTCACTTTAACCTTAACCACTTCAAGATGCTTATGATAGGGGCAATGAGGGCAGAAAGCTAACAAGTAGCATAATTTTTGGAAGCTCTTTTTGAAACTTGAAATCCCTGCTTCCCTTATAAAGGGCCTTTCTTCCACTATTATATTGAGTCTCCACCTTCTACCTTTAGGCACCATTAAGAGAGCATAGTTGCCATTCTATGTGCAGTGTCCCAAAACTTATTGATTGATGCATATTGTGATATTTCTTGTTCTTGTGCTATTTGTATCTAGTCACTCTTATGAACTTTGAAGGTGTGTCCTATGCATCTATTTGCAACTCTATGAGGGACAAGTGCCACTATGCCATGTTTTCTGTATGTGAAAAAAAACAAACGGTTTTCAATGCATGCTATTCATGATCTTTGTTTGTAGCCTTTCATGTTGCATGCATACTTACTTTGTCTAACTGTTAGAACTCCATCTTTCATGCTCATGTTTAGAGTTCTTTGATCCTAGATTTCAATGTTTGCAAATGTTTTGATCTTGGTTTTGATGATGCATGTCACCTCAAAAATTATTCTTTTATCACTTACCGACTCGAGGATGAGCAGGAGTTAAGCTTGGGGATGCTTGATACGTCGGAAACGTATCTATAATTTTTGATGTTCCATGCTTGTTTAGTATCTACTTTGCTTTGCTTTTTCTACACTTTGAGGTGTTTTTATATGTTTTCTGGTACTAACCTATTAATAAGTTGCCATAGTACCAGTCGCCTGTTTTCTTCTGTTTTTGGTTCTAGAAAGGCAGAAAATAAATATTCTCGGAATTGGACGGGACAAAAGCCAAAGTCAATATTTTACCGTGGGAACACGAAGCCAGAATACGAGATGGAGGAGGCTCACCAGGGCGCCACACCCCCTAGCAGCGCGCGCCTAGGGCTGGGCATGCCTGGGGGTGCAGCCGCCCTGGTGGCCCCTGCCTCGCCTCTTCGCCTATAAAGTCCCCTGATGGAAAAACCCTAGGCACCCGATCAATATTCTATGAAATCATCTAATAGCCGCCACCACCATCGTCCCTAGATCGGAGGGATCTGAAGTTCTTCCCGGCACCCTGTCAGAAGGCATATCATCCCGGAGGCCTTCTTCTTCATCATGTCAGCCTCCAGTATGAAGCGTGAGTAGTTCCACCTTAGACTACGGGTCCATGTAGTATCTAGATGGTTGTATCTCCTCCTTGTGGTTTCATGTCTAGATCTTGTGAGCTCCGTTCATGATCAAGATCTCATCTATTTGTAATCATGCATGTTGTGTTTGCGGGGATCCGATGGATATTGATATTACTATGTCAAATTGATTAATGGTTTTGTCTTATTGATCATATCATGTATGTGTTGTTTGTGATCTTGCATGCTCTCCGTTATTAGTAGCTATCTTGGCCAAGTAGTTTCTAGTGACTCCAAGAGGGGGTATTTATGCTCGATAGTGGGTTCATGCCTCTACTTAATCAATGAAAGTGACAGAAATATCTACGGTTGTAGATGTGATGTTGCCACTAGGGAGAAAACAACGGTCTCTTGTTCATGTTACAAGTGGATTGTTTACCTTACACACTTTGCTTAAAGCAGTTGTCTGTTGCTTGCAACTTAATACTAGAGGGGGTTCAGATGATAACCTGAAGGTGGACTTCTAGTCATAGATGCAGTTGGATGGCGGTCTATGTATATTGTTGTATTGCCCAATCGAATCTCATAGGATCTTTTTGTCTAGTATTGCATTGGTTTGCCTTGCTCAGTCCTGTTAATTGCCCTGCTGTAATTTGTTTACCCAGCATGCCATGTTTGTTTTCTAAGGAGAGCACCTCTAGTGAAATATGGACCCCGGTCCAATCTTTACCATTGATACATCTTCCACTGTTACTCTTTACTTGCTGCAAACCATCATCACCTTCCACACCATACAGTTAATCCTTTGTTACAGCAACCGGTGAGATTGACAACCTCACTGTTAGTTGGGAAAAGTCTTGAGTTTGTGTTGTGCAGGTTTCCACGTTGCTTGCAACACCTTTGAGGCGTTTTCTTCCTCCTACTGGTTTGATAACCTCGATTTCTTACTGAGGGAAAACTTGCTGCTATGCTGCATCATACCTTGATCTTGGGGTTTCCCAACGGGGCGCTCAACACGCATCAGTCTTGCAGAAGTCATTGTTTTGTGAGCGAGGAATTTATCTAGGGTGAAAACCTAAGATCTTTGAGTGGTCGATGACATCTCTTGTGCATTGTTTCCTTCTTGGAGGCGTCGCTTTTGGATGGGTTGGACTTCTGGTGTTTTTTTTGGTGGCCGGGTAAAACAATCAAATACTAAGATTCGAGAGTAACATTATTGTTTGACAATGATGAACTGAATACATTCAAAGAAGGGATGATGGGCCTTAACTCCATTAAATGGCTTGAAGCCATGAAATCCGTAATATTTCCATACACGAAAAATCAAGTTTTTGAACTTGGAAGACCCTCCGGAAAGGTGTAAGACCTATCGGTTGTATTTGGATCTATAAAGAAATATACATGGATGTTTCACATCTATGAAATAGTCGACATGTGAGAAAAGAGTTCACGACAATGTTCAAGTAGTTGATTATGACAAGATTTGATCTTTCATAGCGATATTTAGTCTAGACGGATTAACACTACTAGGAAAATGGCTATAGGTAATCAGCACATCCGTGGCTCACATGGTTGAAGTGCCCCACGGCTAAAACATGCGTGGCTCACCTATGGGCAGTGCCCTACTAGTATCTAGAACAACTGTGGCGCACATGACCATAGTGCGCCACAGATATGTGTGGGCCAGGGCCCTGTTGGCCGCACGCCAGATATCCGTAGCGCACATAGGGTAGGTGCGCTACGCTTGTTGGTGTTATCCGTGGCGCATGTTTGGGGGGTGCGCTACACCTAAGCGCATGCCCCTCTGCTCTGTAAAACAGTCAGACACATCTGTGGCGCACTATGGCATGTGCGCCACGGATGTTACTAATCCCTGTGGCGCACTGGGGCCAAGTGCGCCACGGATGTGGCGACCTTTTTTTGGCATCTCCACTTTGTGCACATGTGTGATCATCCACCACCCCACACTTCACTTTCCCCTTCTTCTTCCTCCTTAGATCTAGTCGGGATCCTTCTCCTTCCCACCTCCATTTCTCCACTCATTCACCATTTTTAGCATGTAGAACTTTCCTTGGATGTTACATAAGTAATAGAGGAAGCTCTCCGGTCTCTCATCTCCTTCTCCGGTCTCGCGCACACCTCTCCTTTCCATCTTCTCGCGATTGATCTCTCATCTCGGTAAGTTGTCCATGTAAGGATGTGTTCATGTGTATATAGATGATATGCTCATATGTATGTAGATGATCGATGCTCATGATGTGTGTATGGAGAGGATCGATGGTCATATGTGTGTGTATATGGAGAGTATCGATGATGCTCATGCATGTGTGTATGGAGAGGATAATGATATGTTCATGTGTGTATGGATCGGTCTCTCTCTCTTGTGTTTGTATGTGAACAAGTTGCCATTTGTTTTGCCAAAATGTTGATTCATTTCCATTTTGGCAAGACTTTGGCATTTCGCAAAGGTCCTAATTTTAGGATAGGTCATGCCGAAATTTTCTATCGACCATTGCATGCATGCATTCATTATGTGGTTCTAATAGACTTCTAATTGTACCGTGTACACCGTGCAGGCAAAAATGGTCCGCATAATGAGAGAAGGCATTGTGGCTAGATTTTTGAAATGTGCGACGGCCGACATGATACGAAATAACAAGACGGATATAAGATGTCCGTGTAGAAGATGCAAACTCAACTGGGTGATCGACCCAGATTCCGGGAATCTACAGGCGCACCTGATCTGCCATGGTTTCATGGATGGATACACTCGTTGGATAAGCGATGACGAAGACGATGGAGACGATGAAGGTGGGCAACATGACGATGATCATCATCATGGAGAGAACGGGCGAGATGATGAAGAGTCTCCTGGAGATGGTGAAGGTGCGGAAGCAGACCGGGATGATGATGATCTAGATGCCGGAGGAGGAGACGACGATGGAACAACGTTAGGTTGGGTGCGGGACCCTTATGTGCAAGTGCTTCTTCTCAAGCAGACGAGTAACGCCAGGGCTGGCGCTAGAGAGAAAGCCAAGCTTGTGCAACTTGAGAAAGACGCGATTACTCCATTGTATGAAGGATGCAGGCCCGATGATACCCGGTTGAATGTAACGCTCAAGGCTATGGATATGAAGGTAAAACACAAATTGAGCGACGCAAGCTTCGACGATATGATGGCATTCTGGCACGATCATCTCCCGGAGGGGAACACATGTCCAACTAGTATCGAGGACGCCAAGAAAATCGTTTGTCCTCTCGATCTACTGCACGTTAGATATCACGTATGCATCAACGATTGCATCATTTATCGGGGCGAGGACACGGAGAAAACCACATGTCCGGTGTGCGGCGTGAGTCGATACAAGAAAGGGAAGAAAGCACCTCGAAAAGTGGTATGGTACTTTCCTATCACTCCTCGTCTGTAGCGCTATTTCGCGGACCCTAAGGAAGCGAAGCTCATGCGATGGCATGCGGAAAGGAAGAAGCCAGGAGATGACGATGATGACCCCGAAAAGGATGAGCTGCTGACGCACCCTTCAGATGCTAGCCAGTGGAAAGCATTGGACCTCGAATTCCCAGAATTCGATGGAGATTCGAGGAACATCAGGCTTGGTGCGAGCACCGATGGACTCAATCCGTTTTGTAGCCAGAGCAGCACGCACAGCACTTGGCCCGTGTTTGTATGGATGTACAACCTCCCTCCATGGTTGTGCATGAAGAAGAAGTACATACAAATGAGTATGCTAATTCAAGGGCCGAAACAACCTGGTACCGACATCAATCTGTATCTCGGGCTGTTGAAAGAGGAGCTAGCCACGTTATGGGAATCTGGAGCCAATACTTACGACGCCGTCGCACAAGATTATTTCACTATGAGAGCCGCATTGGTCACTACGGTGCAAGACTATCCAGGTTGCGGGTATATCTCGGGGCAGGTTATCCAAGGATTCTGCGCATGCGTTAGGTGCATGGATAACACAAGCTATCTCCAACTAGAGAAAGATCCAGGGTCATCGAAAACCGTGTTCATGGCGCACCGGAGGTGGCTCGGCAAGAATGATCCATGGAGAAAACGTGGAGACCTGTTCGATGGCAAATCCGAGACCCCAGGAATCCCAGAGCGTAGGAGCAGCGAAGAAGTGGAAGAGTTGCTAAAAAACTGGAAAGATTGTCCTAAGCCTGGAAAGAAGCGAAAGAGGCAGCAAGACAAGCCGCTGATGAAGGTATGGAAAACAAGGTCTGTTTTCTGGGAGTTGCCATACTGGAAATTTCTTCGCACGACTTCATAGCCTCGACATCATGCATATCACGAAAAACGTGTGCGTGTGTCTGGTCGCCACCATAATCAACATGCCAGATAGGACGAAAGATGGTCCGAAAGCAAGTCACGGCCTAATATGCTTGGGTATCCGGAAGGAGCTTCACGGAGGACGCACTACTCCTGATGATCAGGAAGATGACGATGATCATGAGTCGGAGACAACACAAGGTCGTCGGAAGGGTAAAAAGTTCAAGAAGAACGAATATTACTGCCCTCCTTCTTGCTTCACTCTAAGCCAGGATGAGATCAAACAGTTTTTCAAGTGCCTTCTAGGAGTCAAATTTCCTTACGGCTACGCGGGCAAGATAAGCAGATAGCTAGACGAGGCGAAGCAGAGGTTCAGTGGCATGAAGTCCCACGACTGTGCTGTGCTAATGACGCAGGTACTTCCGGTTGCACTAAGAGGGAGAATGGACGAGCACGTCCGTGAAACGTTATTTGGCCTCTGCAAGTTTTTCGACGTCATCTCTAGGAAGTCGATTGGCGTGAATCAGCTCGGGAGGCTACAGGAGGAGATCGTGGTGATACTATGCGAGCTTGAGGTCTACTTCCCACCCACATTCTTCGACATTATGGTGCATCTGCTGGTCCATGTCGTGGAGGACATCGTCCAACTCGGGCCGATGTTCCTCCGCAGCATGATGGCGTTCGAAAGGATGAACGGACACATCAAAGGATACGTCCGCAACAGGTCACGTCCAGATGGAAGCATAGCCAAGGGCTTTATGGCCGAAGAGTGCATCTCTTTCTGCATGAATTATCTAGACATCGAGAACCCTGTCGGTCTTCCCGTCAACAGGCACCTTGGCAAGCTCGACAGATCTGGACGACGGATCTGGCCGGCCTCGGGGGTAAGAATTGGGTGGATCATTTTGGTCCACCGCTGAGGACGAATGTGGCGCCGTCGGGAAGGAGCGAGGAGGAAAACCGTGAGGTTCAAGAACTTAAGGAACAAGTGGCGCGGATCCCGCAGATCGTCCAAGACAACCTGGCAATCACCCTCACGTCCTTCCTGCCTACCTTGGTGGAGTCAATAGCGAACTGGAGTGCGGGTGGTCGAGTAGGGCCATGCCCGATTCCAAGCATGGTCAGCAGCCACTCGAACAACACGGCGCCGACGAATCAGGCGAACTACATGTTCGTGACTCCACCCGCTAGCACCGCGGCACCGCAAGTGTTGGTGACTCCCCCTGCCATCACCGCGGCGCCGGAGTACATGTTGGTGGCCCCCCTGCCATCGCCGCGGCAGCACCAGAGCTCCAAGCACCCGGCGGTAGGGAGAATACACCGGCGGCCAGCACCGCGCCATCAAGCAGCCCTTCCATCTCTTGCACGCCCATCGCCGTATGCGGTGCCTCGACATTAGCCGATCTCGACGCCATCACGGTAAACAAATTGCTTTACCGCCTTTCACGCCATCTATTACTCTTATGGCATCTCTGACGACACCGTACATGTTTTCCGCAGACGAATGTTTCCTTGCACTCTCTTATGCTACGTGAACAACGAGCTGAGGGATGTTTCCAAGGGTACCATCGTTCAACCCTTGCAGCGCACGTTCCACTCAAGGCCGATGCCAGATAGCGTGCATAGGGTTAAAATTAGTCGGGTGCTAAGGGGCTGCGACGACCTGGAACCTCCCATTCACCCCCCAGGAGCGGATGAAGAAGAGTCGATTGTCCTCAGAAGTTGCTTTGGCTTATTCTTGCAATGGCCAAAGAGCATGATCCGTTTGGGGACGGCGGGGGCCATCACGCCACAGACAACAGCACCGCCTGTACTCGTGCCAGCGACAAGCGGTGGCAAGGCCCCCTAACCGCCCTCGCCGTCACCTCCACGCGGTGGGTTGGATGATCATGTTGATGATATGCACATGGCGCAAGATCTGGCCGAGGACGACGAAGACTGGAATGATCACTTCTTCAACACTCAGTTTAGCAACGAAGACCTAGCTGGTGGCCCCACAGAGAAAGCCACTATCACCAAGCGTTTGTTTGGTCCTCAGGAGACGCCTCCAGCTTGTGCCTTTACAGAGCCAGCTGATACAACCAACCGACCCTTTATTCTAAGCCCTTACACACTACATAGGGCGGCCGGTGCTCATATTGCGGTGCCTGCCCGCTCTCCAAAAGGAAAAAAAGGGCAGGAAAAGAAAATCTAGCAGCTCGAGCCAGCCGGTGGCGTCAACAACTGCGAATCCGATCAGGTTTCGGGACGGGCCACCAAGACCCGAGGTTATTATGTGGAGGATTCATGTGGCAGGTGAGCCCATGCTACCTAAGAATTTGTGGAGGCTCGCTAGTTCGGAACTGCAGAGTGTGCATGATGGCGTGCTGACGATAGAGAGACGCCTTCTATCGGAGAAAGATCCCTCGCACCCGGTATTCGTGGTTAAGGTGCCACTAGGCCTGGGCTTCGTCGACAATGCCCCTGTGGATCTGTTCTTCCTGCGGTTCGACGACATCTTCAATATGTTCCACCTATACCCGCTGCACTATACCATGGTCCGCCTGTTTTCTCTCAGCCTGGCCATGCAGATCATTAGAGAGAACACACCGGGCATCTCTATAGTGGACCCCTACTACATGCGTGATGGCTGCTTGGGTTCCCCCGCTGAACGACGTATTGTGGCCTCGTACCTAAAAAGAATCCTTGTGGCAAACAAGACAAAGGAATACATTCTCGTGCCTTACTTTTCCGAGTAAGTCGTTATTCACTCGCCACCGTCGATTGGCTTTATTAGATTATCATCATTATTTTTCCAACACATTCCATTTGATTTTTTTGCGTAGAGATGAACACTGCACGCTCATCTCCTTATCGCCGAAGCATTCCCACACCACGTATTTCGACTCGGGGAGTCTAGAAAAGAAGAAAAACTACGACAAGATCAAGGAAGTTCTTGATGATGCTCTCACTGGCTATGCCTCGACGGAAGGCACCACCTTCGTGCGTACGAAGGTCAAGTTCGGCAGGCACGTCTTCAACCACGTAACGGAGTTCCCCTGCGTGAAGCAGCCGGAAAATAGTAAGAAGGAAGCCTACTACGCACTCCATCACATGAGGGCGTTCCTACTTGACCAACAGAATTCTACGCTGCCAGACCATCTCAAACAGTGGGCCGAAGCAAAGGCCAAGATCACTGATTCAGATATTAGACAATGTATCGCATCCAGCAGCAGTTTGGGGCAATCATCTTTCGTGATGTCATGACTTAGGGGGGGGGATCTTCTACGGAGGAAATATCCCGAATAACCGTGACATAGAAGATCGCCTAGAGATACAGGGTGACTATAGGAAGTTCATGACGAGACAAGGCGTCCTCCCGTTCCCTAAGCCGAGCCAGAAGGCTTGATGTTGGCCTAGTTGTAGTTACAAACTATAGATGACCTTTGTGTGTGTGTGTGTGGACAAGTGTACATGCTACTACTTATCTTATTAGGTTTATGAATCATCGCTTACTTTTTTTGCTTATTGTTATTATATATCAATCAATGCTTGGTTTTTTTGCTTACTCTTTGGTCCTTTGCTCACTTTGGTCCTTCTTTTTTCCTTACTATTTTTTCGAGAATAATGCCGATGATTGAAATGTCGTGGCACACTATATATGTGAATGTGCTACGACGGGATTGTGAGCCTTGTGATATTTACAAGTCCAGGTCTTGTGCATCCTACTTGGCTCACCGTTCCGTCGTAGCATATTCCTGTGTCCAACGACCTATGTATATATATGAGGCATTCTTTTTTATTTACTTTGGTCTTTTTCGAGAATAATGCCAATGATTGAAATGTTGTGGCACAATATATATGTGAATGTGCTACGACGGGATAGTTAGCCTTGTGATATGCACAAGTCCAGGAATTGTGCATCCTACTTGGCTGACTGTTCCGTCGTAGCATATTCCTGTGTCCAACGACCTAGCTAGTTATATATGAGGCATTCTTTTAGAGTTACTTTGGTCTTTTTTGAGAATAATGCCGATGATTGAAATGTCGTGGCACACTATATATGTGAATGTGCTGTGATGGGATTGTAAGCCTTGTGTTATGCACAAGTCCAGATGTTGTGCATCCTACTTGGCTTACGGTTCCATCATAGCATATTCCTGTGGCCAACGACCTAGCTAGTTATATATGAGGCATTCTTTTCGAGTTACTTTGGTCTTATTCGAGAATAATGCCAATGATTGAAATGTCGTGGCACACTATATATGTGAATGTGCTGCGATGGGATTGTTCGCCTTATGCTATGCACAGGTCCAGGTGTTGTGCATCCTACTTGGCGAACACTTCCATCATAGCATATTCCTGTGTCGAACAACCTAGTTATATATGAGGCATGATTTTTGAGTTACTTTGGTCTTTTTCGAGAATAATGTCGATGATTGAAATGTCGTGGCACACTATATATGTGAATATGCTGCGATGGGATTGTTCGCCTTGTGCTATGCACAGGTCCAGGTGTTGTGCATCCTACTTGGCGGACGGTTCCATCGTAGCATATTCCTGTGTCGAACAATCTAGTTATATATGAGGCATGCTTTTTGAGTTTGGTCTTTTTGATTTAGGAGTACTTTCTATAAGTGTATCTTCATATGCGAATTTAATTATACATGTTTTTTTCAATCACCGGTTAATTATTATTGTCAACTTGTAGATGACGTGGTACGTCGTGTACAAGGGACGGGTTCCCGGAGTCTACGATGATTGGGAAGACTGCCGGAGACAGGTGCACTTTTTAAGCGGCAATAGCTACAAAGGGTACAACACTATGACGGAGGCGGAAGCTAGATACACGCGCTATCTAGCGGGAGTTAGGACGAGGAACCGGATGAAGACCTACACCTTTGTCGCGGTGATCATGCTTATCTTCTTTGGTTGTTTATCTCGCGTTTGTGTCTAGCTAGTTTAGATGTCTAGGCGAGCTTCCGAGCTCTAACTTGTTCAATCGACACATGTATTCGCATGTCACCAACTACTTTGTAACTTGATCGAAACAATGTATAACTTATGTATTCATGTATGAGACTTATATATATGTATTTGTTTCAATCTTGTTTTGCGAATTGTGTATTTATATATAACTGTATATCTTATATCTGTGTGTATATCTGCCTATATAATCTGTATTGTATATCATATGGCCCTGAAATAAAAAAACACCCGTGGCGCACATGGCACAGCTTCTGTGGCGCACAGTGCCTAAAGCGCACCTACGCAGGCTTGTGGCGCACTGACAGATGCGCCACAGAAGATTCAATACGTAGCGCACCAGCCAACATATCCGTGGCGCACTAGCAGGTGCGCTACGCCTATCTCCACATAACCGTGGCGCAACAGGCAGTGCGCCACGGCTAGGAGATAGCCGTAGCGCAAGGCCCGTGGCGCACCACTAGTGCGCCACGGATGGGCCTTTTAGGTGCGCCACATACGACCATTTTCCTAGTAGTGTAATGTAGCAACCACTACATATAATTTTGGTATGTGGTAGTTGAACAAACAAAAAAAAGTTCTTCTAAAAGAATGGTTACCTAGGACGTGTACATAACATGATCCAAAGGGTTTTGTTAATTCAAAGGATGCTAAAAGTGCATGCAAACTTCAAATATTGAAGTCAGCATCGCATAGTTGGAATCTTCACCGTGATGAAATTGTTAAAAATTTTAATTTCATCGGAGACGATAAAGATGCTTGCATTTGTAAGAAATTAATTGGGAGCGCTAAGACATATTTCTAATGCATTATGTGAAAGACATATTGTTGATTGGAAACGATGTATCTTTTCTTGACACGGGTTAAGAATTTTATCTCGATGAAAGACTTAGGCAAAACCCGAATATTTGGCATAAATGTCTATATGGATAGATTTAGACGCTAATATGGTTGTGCTGAGAGTACATAGATGAGATATTGAAATAGTTCAATATAGGAACTACAAGAAAGGTTCTTGTCACACAGGAAGGATTGAATCAAGATTCAAGTGTAGTGACACTTGGTAAGTGAGATAAGATCCAAGTGTTTTTGACACTTGGTGAGTGAAATCACAGAAATATTTTGATTAGTCATACCGTGATATGTACATATCCAGAAAGTCCTATGCTCTAAATGGTATGAGCATTTACCATAATGATTCATAAGATGATCATTGGACGATAGAAGGATATTCTTATGATCTTTAGAAGAACTAAGAATATGTTACTTATGTAGAGGTGACAAACAGATAGATAGTTAATTGTAAAGTGTTATATTGATACTAGTTTCTTTTACAAGATATAAATTAAGTTTATCTCAATTTAAACTATGGGTGGCACAATGTAATGGAAAATAAGTTCCATAATGGATTTGGACAAGTTCCAAAGTTTAAACATTGTGACAGATACTATAACAAAAGGCTAAGTATATGACTATTATTGTAGCAGCAAAGAGGGCATTTGTGTCAAGTAGTTTGTTATCAAAGTAGGTGTGGTTCACAGCGGGCTAGCACTACAAAGATATATTGTACGACAATTGTATCAACATGTTTTAGCCCCAAGGAACTAAAGGTCTCACCAAAGGACCAAATTTATACAATGTCATCTCATTGAAGAATGAGTGATGCATAGATACGCAAAGACATGTAAATACACATCGACCTACTAGTGTCAGATCCAAATATTATGTTTACCAATAGAAATCATGTATATACAATACCAGAAAGCCATAGGTGTTGAATACACAAAGTTTTAAACTAGATTATTAACTCTAGTGCAAGTGGGAGACTATTGGAGATATGCCCAAGAGGCAATGATAAAGTGGTTATTATTATATCTTTGTGTTTATGATAAATGTTTACATCCCATGCTATAATTTTATTAACTGGAACATTAATACTTGTGTGTTTTGTAAACATACAAGAGTTCCTAGTAAGCCTATTGTTAAACTAGCTTGTTGATTAATAGATGATCATGGTTTCCTGATTATGGACATTGGATGTTATTAAAAATGCCCAATCATTTTCTTCCATGTGTCTTTCTTTCGGGCCCTCCAATTACTTTTCATTTGTTGATTATCCTGGGGAGGCCAATGGCTTGGAATCGGCGCCCCAAGAGACAAAATAGCACTGAATTTTAGCTCTTTTGGACCAAATATCGCCGATAATCCTAGGGGTCTCCAACAGTGGAGATGCTCTTGGTTTTGTCAATCTGCCAGTGTCCACATTATTTTATTTTCTTCTCTCTTTTGTATTTTGGGCTTGATTATGTTGTTTTGCCCGAGCTGTGAACTCATTGGTATACCGTGTGGTTGCTATATTAATATAACGGGACGAAAGCCTGTTTCAAAAAGAATCACACGCTAACGGATCTCCGCTAATTGCAGTCTCCATCCCTCCTTGACTTGTCTGAACTGAAATGGTTAAAGTTTGGGCGTATTTGGTACGTCGGACTCAATTTTACCGGATTTGGGACTTGGCCCGCTGGATGCTACATCTGACGGGATTGGGCTTGGGCCAAGAATAGCCTTTCATTTGGCTTCATGCATTCTCGTTTCCTACAATTCGGCCTAGTTGTTTGATTGCACGCATTTGTGCTTTTATTACCGATTGATGCAATTAGCAGGTGTTTGGTGCTTTGGCTTACACCAGATCACATGGGTTATGGTCACCCATTTCAAATTGGGTGATCTTACCACCACATTTTACATGAACACACACCTTACACACATCACACATCAGGGTATAACTAATTAGTACTTAGCAGGTTCAGGACACCTGCAAGCTAGAATCAGAGGCTTTACTAACACCCCAGATGAAAAGAACCATCAATAGAGGCATACCATGCCCCTGAACCACTAGGGGTTTAACCCTGATCAAAAGACATCGCAACAGTTCCCCATCATCAGTTCAGCACCACTAACTAGCTAGGATGTAGCATCCCGGGTAAAACCACTACTAGAATCGTTTGTTGTGTTATCTTTGTGCATCATCATGACATCATCATGCATATTTTTGCTTAAAACTGTTTTGCAAAAAGCCCTATTTTATTTTCTACAAATAGCCTCTTTATTCAAATACAAAATCTGCGGTCTCTTCCAGATTATTTTATTTGTCTAAAAAGTATTTGCAAACATATTTTTAAAAATAAAACAAACAAATAAATAAAATAATTGTTTTATAAAAAAAGGGAGGCAGACCTCCCAGCCGGCCAGGTCAAGCCCAGCACAGCCGGAAGCCCACCTACAACCTTGGTCCCATCCAAAACCCTAACCCTAGACCAACCAAATCCCCACCTAATCCCACCCAACCACCCCTCACTCCCTCCCCAGCCGCCGCCACCCCTTGGCAACACACGCGCAGCAGCATGCACGCCACACCAACCGCGTCGCAATTCCCCGCATCGGGATTCCTCCCGGCCCCACCACTCCCCACGATCCCCACTCCCCATCTCTCTCGCACGCGCCCGACCCCGCCTCCCTCGTTCGAACTCCCCCCGAAGCCTCCTTCCTCGCCAACCACCGCCGTCACCAGGTTCCCCACCCCCTCTGCATCCGCTGGCCACCTCATCTCTAACCAGTCCGCAAGCCCCCGCTCGCCCTGCTCCTCGCCTCCTGTCGCCCACACGCGGACCCCCCTCCTCTGCAGCGCCTGTCGCTAGGCGTCCTCCGCCTCCTGTGGCCCTTCCCAAGCAGGCCTCGCCGGCGCCCGCCTCCCTGGGCCTCGACCTCGATCCCGCCGCTTGACGATCGACGGTTGCCTCTCGAGCCCCCTCATGCTCCTGCTCTCCTCAGTGCGCCGTCTCCGACGGTTCCCCTCCGTCGTCCCAGCCCGCTCGTGACCTCCCGCAAGCCGCCTCCGGCGAGCCTCCGTCGCCCTTCTCCAGTACCCCGCGTGTATCTCGTCGTCGGTCCTCCTCACCTCGTCCCCAACTTTGCCCTTGCAGTGGCCACGGCTCTGTCCTCCCTCGCTAGCAGCGGGTGCCGCTGCTGCCACCAAGCTCTACCCCGAGCCGCCGCCGCCAGGCCCTCCTCGTGCCGCCTTCTGCAAGGTCGCTCGACACCACCTCTGGTCGCCGCCGCGCCTGCGTCGCCTGTCCACGTCGGCCTTCCTCCCGTCCGCGAGCCAGCGCACCGCCAGTACCCGCATCCACGTGTGCGACGCCTCCGCATCTTGCCAAGCTCGCCGCGTCCATCGCCCCTGCTCATCGTAAATACAGGCACTGCCTCGTGCTCTCTGTCTGTGTATGTGTTGCTATATGTTTGGCTATAGCACAATTTGACCCGTACCTATTTTTTTCATGTTTGTTAACTTGGAACGCTGCCAAGATCTCCGCCATGCGTACTGGACAAGATTGACCCTAGATTGATGTGACCCGAATGGCACCAGCCGAGTTTGCCACGGACGAAGAGACGACCGACATGATCTCCAACACGTTCCGCTAGGAACCTCATCGAGGAAACCAAGCTCTCCTCACGAACCCGAAGACGTCAAGATATCCGTTCTGGACCCGAAGGCCCCGACGCCTTGATCCGAAGCCCGTTCCTGGTGTTCAAAGACCGATCCCGTCGAGATCCGAACCCCGTTGATCCCAAGATATTCGGACCGCCATGTGTGACCCCTATCTTACCCGCCCCTATTTTGTAATATAACATCTATCT
This sequence comes from Avena sativa, assembly GCA_916181665.1. NCBI lineage: Eukaryota > Viridiplantae > Streptophyta > Magnoliopsida > Poales > Poaceae > Avena > Avena sativa. Next base: position 434,892,745 of record OV702284.1, read on the forward strand.
TGTTGCATAATTAAATTATCATGCTTGCATACATATTGTGGGTGTTTGGGGGTGTTTCGACTATTCACCTCATAATTAAATATGGGATCCATATGCGGGCAAATCTAGTCTAATATTGGCCCCATTTAAACTTGTGCATCGAATCGGTGATATAATTTGTCTTGTTTGACAACATTTAAATTGAGGGGTATCTAAACAACATGAACCATCTAAATAAATACCGAACCCCGGTTCCGTTTAATATTGCCTAATCGCATCGCATCTTGGCCATGTCATACATCATACATGCATCATGCCTGATCTTTTGCCGTAGTATTAAATAGTGCATCCGATGTTTCCTCTAGTGCTTTGCTTCTTCATGGATTAGGTCGATGAGTTGATGCGAGTGTCGACCCGATCTTCGGAATAACCTCCAGCAATGTTTTCAGGCGAGCATTCTCCCCCTTTCTACCTATCTTACTTTTATAGTCTTTATTTCCTCCTGTTGATATATTGCTATCTGTGATGCGATGCTCTAGTTTTCGTACCCGTGATATCCCTTGCAGCCATTAAATTGCCTTGGACACATCCTATTACCTGTTGTTTGGTAGATAGTCAGCCTTGCGAGTCGTAGTTGCTTGCGTAGGTATTGCGTCGCGCCGTCGATGTTCCACAGTTGTTGGAGTAATGCCTTATGTTTAATGTTGGAGATGATTATAACTTTAATTACTGTTTAATAACTAAAATTGAAGTAGGTAAATAATGCAGAGGCACAGGTGGGCAATAGATGTTATTTGGTTTTTAACCGTCCACTTGTGTCCCGTAGGATCCCGAGTACTTGATACCTGTTCTTTGAATATTCTCACTATCCGTATGTGGGACCATGAATCCCCCTAGCCAGAGCTTGAGTCATATTTATTTCTTGGGGCCACAAAGTAGTTTGGGGCTTTATTACTATCCTGTACTTATGCCATGTTTTACTGCTTTATTTACGATTGCGCGTGGAGCGCTTGTACTGTTTTGGATCGCGGCACGATTACGCGGTATCGACAAGCCTAGTCACACTTTTGGGTTCCCAGTCGTTTACAGCCGTTCTCGCAAACCTCTGGGTCCGTCTCGGAGCCGGCCAACTTCGTAGCGGGTAGCTTGGTGGGGTGGCCCCCTGAAATTTATATGAATCTTGCAATTGCTCTGTCGTGATGCCTCGTTGGGTTTTATTTGGTTTTTCTCGAGGTTGATCATGCGTGTGTTGCTATTTGTGCCCCCCTGCAGGGTAAAACTTTCTGAAAGCCGTGTCCGCGGTTATGGACGACTTGGAGCACAGTATCTCGATCATAGACAACTATAACTAAAGTAGTGTTATAAATTTGACTTTATAATGACTAGTAATCAGTTTCACTATAATGGAATGGCTAAATAAAAGTGCCAACAATTGCTGGTTTGGGTTGTCACCTGTTACCATTGTATCTGACTAGTAAGTATTGCAACTACAACGAAATGGCTAAATAAAAGTACCAACAACTGCTGGGTTTTGAGATGCCTCACCTATATGTATCTGACTAGTAAGTACTACAACTACAACGGAATGGTTAACTAAAACTGCCCACTGCTTATTATATCAGGATGACTCATGCTATCTATATCTGACTAGTAATTGCTGCAACTATAACAAAATGGATAAAACTGCCAACTGTGTGAGTTCCTCGGTTGACTTCCTCGTTTGGTCTCGAGGGGGAAATACCAGGATGGGTATGCTTGGTGATAGTTTCAGGTTGGATCCGAATAGGTATTTGTTATCCCTATCTGATAGCCGCCAGCTGTATTGAGTCTCTATAGATTGTTTAGTGCATGCTGCGCTGCCGCTTCAGTCCACCATACCTATGTAGGCGAGGACCGCCGAATTCTAGTCTCACCGTGTACTGGCCTCAGTACTGACCGCTCTCTATTTCCTTTGCCCTTTGTCGGCACCCCTTTTGTTAAGCAGGTTTTGAGATCGACGTCGTTAGCAGGGTTACCCTTCTGGCTTGGCCTGGGCAGGGTTATGGACGCCATCGGTTATTCTTCAGGGCTCTTAGCTCCATTTGCACCTTGTCCGTAGTCGGACGCTGTATCATTTTCAAGTTGATTTGGATCTTTATATTGTGTATCTGTATTCTTGACTCATGGAGTCGTTGTTGTATATATCTGTTATGTGGGTTCCATCGTGGACTATTGTGTAATGGTATTACTTCGTTTTCCACCCGCACGAAAGTGCCTGGTGGGCACCATTGAATCGTTTCTATGCGGTTTTGGCGGGAATCGCTGATACTTGCATAGGGTCGATTTTGAGGGTGTTACATAGGACTACATACTTACATACTTAACTGAGCTAACTTAACACCTGGCTATTGCCTAGCCATGTTCAGGGCAAGTGTACTGCCTAGCGTTGGATGAGTCGACCTTGTAGATCGTCATCTGCACGAAGAATTCCTTGAGCTCGAACTCCAGAACATCATCGCACTGTAGGTCGTACTTGTAGGCTAGCTTTGGCCAATTCTTCCTCAGCGCCACCTGGCCACCAAACTAGTCCACCTACACCCATTCGTCGCACCAGCGACAGACCGACACCGACACGACGTGGGGCAGTTGGATCTTGATCCAGTCTCTCAGCCCCTTCTAGAATGTCGACGGCATCAGTATCATGTGGAGGTTATCCTGCTCCAGCTGCATGATGAACCGGCGAGGGACCTCGGTCCTAGGGTGGTGCCCTAGTTTGGGCTGGCTGTCGTGCTTGCTAGCCGGCTCTTGCGCCACCTCCAACCTACCGGGCACTAGTGGTTTCATTTCCCTATGCTAGCGGTTGACGGGGAGGGCGTCCTAAAACCCTGGTGGGGGATGCCAGGCCCTCCCGATCGTATCACAATCGAGCTTCTGAACCTTCGTGGGAAGCAAAAAAGGATGATCCATAATACGAAGCATGAATCTACTTGACATGAACATGTACAAGGCACATGATCAAGTTTCCCAAATTGGCAATCCACATTAATCATGAACAAGTACAAGGCACATGATCAAGTTTCGCAAATTGGGAATGCACATGAGTCTACTTGACATGAACAAGCACATGATCAAGTTTTCCAAATTGGCAATGCCCATGAATCTACTTGACATGAACAAATACAATGCACATGATCAAGTTTCCCTAATGGGCAATGCACATGAATCTAGTTGTCATGAACAAGTACAATGTTCATGATCAAATATGTGTCAGAAGAATGTAGTTCACATGAATTAGTATATGGCATACGAGCTAGTAGCACTCACATCCCCAATCGATTTGTGCAATCCAATTTCACTCCCGAGCGCTTTTGGATCCTAGCTTGGTCGATTGAATCCCTAATCCTAATTTGCGATTCGATTTGTGCAATCCAATCTGCCAAACCGTAACCGCTACACGAATCTAGGAAGATCGGGGACATACAGTGGACAATGCGCGGGAGACGACGCGTCTGGAACAACCACATGTGCCGGCGGAGCGGGAGATGATGCGGCGCGAGAGGGGGTTGGGGCCGCCGGCACGGGCGGAAAAACCTTTGTCAGTTCGTCGAGTGTTAGCATGGCGAATGCTGGGGCTTTTCCCTACCGCCTTGGCCGCAGATGCGACCACCGAGGAAGAGGATGTAAGCGCCGAGGAAGAAGAGGCCGTTGTCGCCTGAGTTGCTCGAGGAACCGCGCAGATATGGGATAGAGCCCTGAGTGCCCTTGCGAAGGCCGCCTCGCCTCCGGCAGCGAGCTTCTCCAGCTAGAAGGCCGCCCATCTCTCCTAGATGGTCATCTCTTCGATGGTGAGGGAGCGGAGCAGAGGAAGAGGAGGAGGTGCGCCGGCCATGGAAAGGAACGCCGAAAGGGGCGAGGGAGTGGCTTCGGCGGTGAGGGGAGTGGAGTGGGAGTTAAGGGAAAATGTTCCATCTCCCGCGCTTCCCAACGCGTGGAACCGCGGCGCACGCCAGCACTTGCCAAGGCCTGGCTCCATGGAAGCGCTCGATTTGGGCATTCCTAGCAGACAAAGTTTTGGTCTACTTTAAAATTCGTGCTGTGCGAGAAACTGAACTGGCTCAGCCTAGAAAACGGTTTTTTTTTTCTATACGCTGGGTGCGGGAAACAAAGATTCGGTCTACAAACACGGCCTTATATACTGCATGAAGTGCGATCTTGACAAAATTTAAACCGAGCTACAAGTACAAGGGGTGTAATCTAACTGGAAGGTCCACGAGAAGAAGAAAACCGATAGTGAAATTTAACCAAAATCCCGCGTAGGTTGTGTGCTAATGTTTGCATCAAAAGATCGTGGCCCGAAATTCTTGGTTCTGTTCAGATCTACCCATCATGATCTCTTTTTTTGGGCGAATTGCCCAACATGATCTTTAGACGCCCTTGGGCAATAACACATCCGGATAAGAAATTGCACGAAGCTGGTCGGTAACACGCGAGCCGCCTCGGCCAGATAAACCCCACGCGGATCACGTCTCCGCGATCCATCGACTACGATGCCGGTAGAGGATGATTGCCGCTACTGCATTCTCACCGCGGCCTTTTCCGTATTGCTCGGCGGGTTCATATGCATCCTCCTGGGCGACAGAGACCCGCTCTATTCCGCCACCATCGACTCCGTCTCCGGCCTCGAGGAAGGCGACCTCGGCCGCCGACCCACCGATCTGAATCCGCTCTTCAACATCACCCTCCGCGTCACCGCCCGGAGCATCTTCAGCAGCAGCTGCACCCATCCGGGCGAGGTCATGGAGGTGACCTACGCTGGTGTCAAACTTGCCAGCGGAGCCGTTCAGCGGTTCTGTGCCAAGCCCAGGAAGGCCAAGGAGGTTGCCGTCGACCTGTGGGGGCCGGCGGTGCAGGTCCCCGGGTTCGCGCTGGACAGGCTCGCTGGAGATGTGCGACGGGGACTGAGGGTATTCGACGTCGACTTTACTATGCCTGCGATCCACCAAAGCTATCACCATGGAAAACTGGTGTCGTGTATTGGCCTTCACGTTGGGGATGGCGCCGCCTTGGGAGCTCCCTGTGTCGTTTCTGATGTTGACACCGTCATGGCCGTGCCCAGCGGCAAGGACGGCGGTACGAGTTAATGATCTGCCAAAAAAAAAAGATTTCCGGGGTTATACATAGATAGATTAGATAGATTGATAGATATGTTCATCGCGCGGATGAACAGTGCGCTGGCGACGAACAGTGCGTAGATCGTTTTCGGCCGTCTATTTTTGATCCGGTAGTTTGTGTTCGTGTGTGCTATTCGCAGTTTAATTTGATCCAATCGCGTGCCACGCTACGTAGATAAAACAAATAAATTCGGCTAAAAATTTCTTTTCCTAACCAATATTTTTTCGTTTATCTTTTTAACTATTTGACTTCAATTCTGTGGCCCACCTTGTATGTCCGTTCGATCTTGCGGCACGCGTCCATGCGTATGTTATTCGCAATCTAATTTTGTCCACTTGCATACCATGTCACGTAGACACAACATAACTTCGGCTAAAATTTTCTTGCCATAACCTATAATTTTTAGATTGCCACACTTTTCCTATCCGTCCATCCGGCAGCTGTATCCACGCGTTTACTATTTATCGTCTAATTTTGATCAATTGTGTTTATCTTTGATCCGGCGTCCCCGTCCGCACGTGTGTTATTCGCATCTAATTTTGTTCAATCGTGTGCCACGTCATGTAGAGGCAACACAACATTTTGACTAATTTATTTTTGCCTTATCCGATAATTTTTTACGTCCATCTTCTCTAACTATTCGGCTTAGATTTTTTGGCCCACCTTTTTCTAATGGAATTTTTCTACTTAATTTTCAAACACAATGTCTCGGGTTTATTTTTGCAGCGGTAGTTATTCTACGTCTATGATAATATTTCTTAGCTCCATTTCTTGATTATTCGAAGGTAATTTTTCGACAAAACTTTCTGGGCATAATTTTCCACCGGTAATTAACTCACGATAACTTTACGACGGTGTGTCATTGTCTAATCTTACTTTGACAATAGTATTTCTTTTAAGGTTATTTCATTCCGTCACATTTTTATATCTGTGATTTTCACACGGTAGTTACCTTTCGGTAATTTTCTATGGGTGAGTAATTTTTTGGTGTAATTCATAATTTGAAATTCAATTTTGTTATACTTTTTAATCGTCGACACATAATCGCACCATCCGTCACCTCTGTTATCCACACATAGTGTTACCATTGTCTTCTGTCGTAACTCCAGACAATAATAATCTTCAGCAATAATTTCGATTAGTTTACGACATCGTCCCTCACGGGCGCGGCGTCACGCGCGCGCCATATTCCCTAGTACATATATTAAGGGCGGATGGATTCACGCGCCCTGTGAGAGCTTTGACTACTGTAGCTGTTGTAGGTACTATAGATTTCACTTTTCTACCAATCCTGCACCCGACACGCAGCGCATGAACACGGGTCTCACTCTTTGGACTCTTAGATTTTGATCCGACGACTACAATAGCATCAATGAACAGCTCACTGCGGTAACTTTTGTGCCCGTAAATTTCTGGCGGTACAACCTTACACCAGGACAGTATATATTTTTCTATGCTTCGCCGGCAATTTTTTCACACAAATTTTGGCCGCCATTTCTTGGCGGTAATTATCATACAGTAATTCTTCGCCGGTGAGCTATTATCCGGCAGTACTCATTGACATAACATACCTTCCGACGACAAATTCATGAACGATTCTTACATAGCAGTAATTTCCCAATGATGTGTAATTTTCCAGTGGTAATTCTCTGTCAGCCTCTTACCACATATGAAAATGATTCTCACGCAACGGTTTTCGACGTTGTGTGATTTGACAACGGTAATTCTATGACGCTCTTTCCCCTCCAGCGATGATAGTTAGCTTTGACAATAACTTTTTGGTGTACATATTTAACCCCATGTCATTTCATGGTTATTCTTTGACATAGATATTCTAACAGCAATTTCCACATCAATCTTACCTACGACGTTTATTCTACTTCTTTTACTCTTCAATCGCTAATTCTTCGACACAATTTTCCGTGGGTAATTTCTCACAAGTACTTACCCTATGGTAACTAATTGGTGGTGAGTTCTTCTCCCACTATTATCCGCTCACCCTAATTTATTTTTTTGGATTCTTTTTTACTCTTTGGCAGTAAGTTTTTACGCATTTTCCTAGCTGTAATTCTTTGTCGGTAGTTATCCCAAGGTAGCTCCTCGATGATGAGTGATTCTCTCACTATAATTTATTGGCATTTATTCTTTGACAGCAATTTTTCGATACACTTTCCTGTCCGTAATTTCTCGACGGTAATTCTTTGTAGGTGAGTAATTTCTGGACCTAAATTCACCATCACTAATTCATATTATTCTGTGCCTTTTATTTTTTGACATTCATTTTACCATCCTCCTCCTCCCCCTCTTCTATCGAGTAAGATTCAATTGTTGTCTTTTGTTGTAACTTTAGGAAACAATTTGTACTATATTACATATCGTGTAATCTCCAGCAGTAATCTTAACTAATTATTCCACCGCACTGGGTGCGGCGTGTCGCCGCGCCACATTTTCTAGACTTTGTTTAGACCAGATTGGCTAGTGATGGTCTGGTAGGTCGCCAAGTGACCGGTTCGTTTTTCCTCAGACTCACCCCTCCCTCGCACGTACGTCAAGCCCCGTCTCCCTCGGGCGACTGCTGCCGGGAGGAAGGCCAATGAAACGTCACTGCACCGAAACTACACATACACCCTTAGAGAAGAGTAAAATGCACCTATGGCCATTAAACTTTGTCGTTGAAACCCGTCTTGGTCACTGTGCTCAGTAATACGTGAATTACGGTATTCGAATACGTTTAGTGGGCTCAGCAAGGTCACTGGCCATCGTAGATGTACATATTTTTGCTGACATGGCACGGTGTGGACCGGTCCATCAATCCACGTAAGCCGTCATGTTTCATTTTACGAAAAAAGGAATGCGGATCTTGTTTTCCTTTCACGCAAGTTCCCTACTCAATTTCCTACATCAAAAAATTTCAGGTTAACATCTTGTCGAGCTCCATTGCCTCGAGAGCACGGCTCCGGTTTCCTCTGTTGAAGTGTATAAGTGGATTGCACTAGCCTTTTCTATAAGTTCGGACTTTTGGTTGCGTTGGCTAGTGTATGAAGCTTGACATGGTATCAGAGTCTAAGGTTTCGAGTTCGAGTCCTGACTTTCGTAATTTATCCTAAAATTGCTGTTGACCCCTCATTGTCCATGTATAGGCCTCTTGAGTCATACGTGAGTTTCGCGCCGTCGCTCTCTTCCGGTTGCACGTGCTGACTTCTTCCCGTACACGTGAGAAGGGGTGTTGAAGTGTATAAGTGGATTGCATTAGCCTTTTCCATAAATTCGGATTTTTAGTTGCGTTGGCTAGTGTATGAAGATTGACATCCTCTTCCCCTTTCCGTTGATGCGACGACGGTGGCACCTCGACGAGCACAGAGTAGCTGGAGAGGCAGTTCGTCAGTCCAGCTCCGACAGCCGCGCATTCATCGGGGATGCCGATACCGCCCCGCTGCTCAACTACGACGATGACGCACTGCAGCTGAACATGGTGGCGGCACTCTCCCAAGTGATGGGCTACGGGGCAACCTGGCGCACGAAGGAGAACGCGCGTGGTCGAGAAGGTCATGCTCGGCTCGCTGCGCTCACCGCGCTTTTGTGGCTGTCCGCGCTCCGCGGGCGAGACTCTGCACGCGCCACCTACCTCCTCCACTGGCCACGCGGACGTCGGGGAGGCGGGAGGGTCAATCTACCGTACACGCCGGCAACGGAATGCGGCGCATGAGGAACATTATGACCCCCTTCTTCGGCAGCATGACAGCCCAGGACATGGCGGGCTCTCCCCAGCCAAAGTCGGCGCCGGCGAACGCGAGGCGTGGCCACGTGGTGATGAGCAGTGTGGAGGCCATTGAGGGCCGCGCGAGACCCTCGAAGTGGTCCATCGCGGGAAGTGGTCTACCGCGTGAGCACGATGTAAAGAGCAGCTTAGTCTGCTGGTCCGTCGCGAGGCCCAGCGAGGCACGCGAAACGGGAGGGGCGGCGGCGCCGCCGCCACGGCCGGCTGGTTAAAGCCTCGAACAGGTCGTTGTCTTCACTGTTACAGGGAGATGAGTGTTGAGAGGTAGTACTGAATTGTAGAGCTGTACGAAGGCAGATTGAGGTTTTTTTTTTTTTTTTTTTTTTTTTTTTTTTTTTTTTTGCAAACCAACGCACAGGAGGCTTGCATGGATTTGGTGGACCGGTCAATGGAGTGCCACATCGGCAAAATACTTCTGTGTACTACGACAAGCGTTACGGGAAAATTCGGCGTTGCCGTGCATTGGGGCTTTGGAATTAGTCAATAGGTGGTTGCTTCATAAAATCCCTCCTTTTTTGTCCTCGGAAAATGAAAAATAGCTTTTCCGTGCGGCGAAAAGGAAAACTTTCTTATGGAACACCATTCGCTATCTCATTATGCATATGCATGCACTATATGGAAATATTATCATAAACTATGCATTGATTCTAGCCATAACATTTGTCATTTGACCCGAAAGTGAGGAAACCTCGAATGAGATAGGTCATTTTGGGAAGGTTTTTTGAGACATAATCAATATACCAAGTTTGATATTTTTCCTTCCAACTATGTCATATAATATGACATCATGGGAAAGTTTCGCATTGTTTGGATCATTTTTGAATTTTTTAATGCCCTTTCAAACTATCGCCAAACTTTCTCGAATGACGGGCACGGAGATTCTTAGAGCATCTTCACTCGTTGGGCAAACCCAGGCCGAAAACTGGACCTTTTTTTTGGCTAGACGAAGCGCGTTTTCGGCCTGGGTCCGCCGAGCTTCCCACTCGCGTACCCAGACCGAGTCCCAGGTTCGGCAAAATTCAGTTAAACTCGGCAAAATATGGGCGAATATAGGCGGATTTTATTAAGTAGGACAATGTCACACATATTACATCGGATTAAAAACTAGGAAAAGGCCGCCGCCGTGGTCGATGCCGGGCGCCGCAACTACAGGCCAAGACGGGGGTGGTTGCCGGTCTGGATGTGCTCCATGACGCCGACGAGAGTTTGTCCTGGAATGCTCCACCAGCGGCGGCGGAAAGCAACATTGTGACGCGGCGGCGGCGAGCCCGGCGGTCTCGGGCGAGTTCCTCGAGGTGCCTATCGACGAAGAACTGCCTCTAGAAGACCAGGTTTCCAGGATCCTCCGCGAGATCCGGGTCTTCCATGGCGGCGATAGCCGCCTCGATCTCTCCGGCGAGGTCCTCTTCGGCCAGCACCGGCGGAACAGGAATCCCGTCGGCGCTGAGTTGCCCGCCTAAGGGGAGACGAGTGCCCTCAGCCATGGCTTCTCGGCGGAGTTGGGGAGGAAGAAAGGTGCAAACGTCCGAAGTTCGCCGGAGTTGGGGTGGTGTGAGAGACTGTGAAGAGAGACGGCGAGATTCTGTCTCGGATTCTGTCGCTGACAGGCTGGTCCACTCGGCCAATTCACTGCGTCCGGCGTCCCCAGGGCGTACCCGGGATCCTGGGTTCGACCTGGGTAGTTCGTACCTAAGTTGGCCTAAATCCATCCGAAAAGAGGTCCCTCGGTACGCGACTAGGCCGATTTTCGGCGTACAGACGTAATTTCGGCGTCCGAATCAACCTCCTAGGTAGACGAGTGGAGATGCTCTTAGCTTGGGGCTGAGCCTCACTAAAATTGCATTGGATCTCTAAAAAAACATCATATTATAAGTCTAAAAATAATTTTTTCAAAAAATTATAAACACTAGATCATGTATCTGTAGTTTAAACCGAACCTCCCGCTTTTAGCACTCACAAAATAGAAAATAACTTTTCTATACGACCCACTTCCTACCCATATTTAGATTCATTTAAATACAAATATATCTAGTCAAATTTTAGTTTGTATACACTCATATCTAAACAAATTTAATATGGGTAGGAAAGAGTAATACAAACGTTGAAAAACTAGAAATAAAAGAAAAAATAATCTTTACCGAATGGAGCACACGGCAAAGCCATGTAAAGAAACACACGATCCGTGTGCTTTGCTTTGATTGGTCCAGAGAGAGCAGTCATGGATCAGTGACGTGGCATATTCCCCTTCTCTCCTTATCTTCACGCGCCAAGAAATATTTCCCACGAGCGACGAGCGAACGAGCGCCATAGCTCTGCGAGCGTGGCCCTGCACGCGCGTGCGTCGGGCGCTGCCGCCAGTGAGCCCGGCCGCGACCTCCGGCTAGCACGACCATGGCGACGAGCGCGAGCCCCAGAGCAGCCGCTGGATTTATGCGAGAGACGGCCTCCCCAGGAGTCCTGCACGCGCATGCACCCGCGCGTTGGGTGCTGCCGCCGCCGCCGGCTAGCGCGGCCGTGACCTCCAGTGAGTGCGGCCATGGCGACCACCACCCCGCCGTCGGCTTTATCCCTGCGATACGGCCTCCCCGTGTTGGGCGCTGCCACCGGCGAGCGCGGCAACAAACTCTAGCTAGCATGACCATGGCGACCTACACCCCGCCGCTGGCCCAGACAGCTGATTCAGGCGCCGCCGTCGCCTCACCTCCATGGCGCTGCCACCAGGCTTCGAAGACGCTTGCACGAGACTACCGGCGACCGCAAAGGTTTGTCGACCATGTCGTGGAGGAGCAGAGGTGAGGACGGTGGTCGCCGGTTTTTTTTGACTGTTCGATGACTTTGCCGTGCGCCACGGAAAAATACACGGCAAAGCTTACTTGAAAAGACACACGCCAAAGGCATATCCAAAACACACGGCAAAGGCATATCCAAAACACACGGCAAATTTGAGAGTTAGGACCCACATACAAATACACGGCAAACACGAGACACACGGCAAAGGCCTAATGGGACCCACATACAAATACACGGCAAACACGAGACACACGGCAAAGGCCTAATGGGACCCACTGGCATGGCGCCGTCTTGCTCGCGACGGTGTTAAGTTACTTTTGTCTGCCGTGCAGGACTACCAGGCACACGGCAAAGCCTTTGTCGTGTAAGGCGCACGGCAAAGAGTCCTTTGCCGGCCTGATCTTTGCCGGGCGGTCGCTTTGCCGTGTTTTCTTGGCTTTGCCGTGTATCGTCTGTTACACGGCAAAGAATAAAAATCCTGTAGTGAAGTGACCTCGATGAGCTCCTGAATCGTATTTGAGGACCGTAACTTGGGTATTTCTGAGTATGGTGACCGATGCGGGTTGCGACGACAAGTTCGCTGATCGTGGATGTATTTTACTCCTTAGAAAATCAAGTATCTACCAAAAAAATACAAATATAGTGAAAAGTTGTATACTATTCATCAATAATCCTACAAATCAGTCTATTTCCATTCTTTTCGATACGGATCAACAAAAGGTGTCTCGCCATTATGTTGAACAAGGGTGGCGAGCTTGCCACCATGTTCGGTGTCTCTGCCTTCCTCATGGCATACCACATCCGGTGACGACGTGGTACGACACGAGGCAGGTGGAAACGTTGTAGAGGACAGCGAGCTCGCCACCCTTCTTTAGCAGAATGAGGAGGGCGCGTTCTTAGCGTGCCCTTGCTCTTCGTGTTGCCCATGATCCACTAGATCTTCAACCTCCCCTTCGCGCTCCCATTACGAGCCATTGCTTTTTCTTCTTAGTGTATGATGAGAGAGAGAGTAGGGCTCTATTTATAAGAGAGATGTTTGGATGTGTTAGATAGATCTCAAATGTGAACGGGCCCAACGGCCCGTCACGCCCCTATCCGCGCCCTGATCGGGGGTGCCCAACCCTATCTGGTTGGTGGGCCCCTGTCGCCAGCGCTATATAAAGAGGTGGGGAGCCGGCAGCACGCCTCACGAGGTTAGCCGTGCCCTAGCCGCCTCACCTACAAACCCTACCCGATCTAGGCTAAGCGCTGCGCTGACGGGAAGCTCCACCGCCGCCACACTCCCCCCTTTTCCACCCATGGCCAATGACGGAGGCTCCAGCTCCGGCACCAGCTCGGGCATTCCCTCTGGCTCGTGTCTGTCGAGCCAGGGAGCAGGTAGATCTCATCTCGGTTCTCTCTCCCTCTCTCTCTGTTTTCGATCTACAAAGGTAAAGTATAGTGCTACTGATAGATCTAGACTAGATCCTGTGCAAAGGTGTTTATAACATTGGTATCAGAGCAAGTTTCAGTTACTAGATTTGTCAGTGCAATAGTAGAAAGCAAAAGTCCAAAAGATCGTACCCTAGATCTAAAGTGCGCCTGCCCTATGGCCGCGCCGTTCCTCTCGATCTAGATGGGCATCCATAGTGGAGACATCTAGAAGAAGAACATACCCTTCGGGGCAAAGCAAAACCCTAGTTCTAACCCCATAAATCCCCAAAGAAAGGTCAATAAAAAAAGGGGGTTCACTCCGGCCATCGCTGGGAAAGTTTCTGCCCCCACACCTCGGCCACTTGACGACGGTGCACCCACCCTCGGGTGGATGCACACATCGGCAAGGAGCAAGGGGGGGGGCGCCTCCGTTTTCCCCTACGGACAAAGTAACAAAAAAAAGGGGGAGGGCTCCACCGCAGCGAAAAGGCTCCACCGCCACCCCTCTTGACGGTGGTGCGCCTACCCTCGGGTGGACGCACCGCCGGCAAGGAGGGCGGGGGGGGGGGGGGCATGGCTCGGAGCAAGGCAGAGGGAGGGGCACGCCACCGCGGCCGCCTCGCCTCGCCTCGGACCCGCGCGGGGCTCGCGCCGCCGCAGCAAGCAGAGGAGGGAGGGGCGCGCCGGAGGCGGCCACCTCGCCTCGAGCTCGCGCGGGCCACGCCGCTGAGCCAGAGGGAGGGGCGCGCCGGAGGCGGCCGCCTCGCCTCGGCATCAGGGGGCACCACAGAGAGAGAGAGAGGGGCATGGGAAGGGAGGGGCCGAAGCCGGCTCGTCCGCTCCTCCACAGCACCGCCGCTGCATGCGGACCCGACGCGTAGCCGCCGCGGAGCCGACGCGGGGCTGCCACGGTTTGGCCGCGGCGCCGTCGCGGGGGATTGCAAGGGGACGCGGTGGGGGGAGAATGGAGTTAGGGTTAAGGGAGGGCGGCGGCCTGGGGGTTTTATACCTCCGAGACGCGCGCTGCGCCGTCCGATTTAGGGCGGGCGTGATGGAGGGCTGAGATTGCTCGGCGCGGGCGGCTGCGGGGGATGCTGGGCTGGGCAGGCCGCGCGAGCAGGCCGCAGGCGGGTGGCAGGCCCGTTGCTGGGCCACGGGAAGCTGAGGCGGCGCGCGAGCGTCCACTATATGCCGCGCGGGTGCGGCGCGGCCGCTGGCGGGCAGGCCAGCTGGGCCGCTCCAGGCCGCCCAGGGAAGGCCCAGTAGGGCGTTTTTTTAAACCAGTTTTTCTGTTTTTATTTTACAGAAGTTGTTTTAATTGTTTTGCTTAGATTTTTAAGCAATTTTTGCATAGTTTTCTCTAGTCATCTTATTGCAAGTATATTTTGACTAGAGAATGATTTAAAGGCAGATTTTTTTCTGTAAAGTTCAAAGTATCATGAAAGTCATCATTAAGTTTCCGCTGCAAATGTATGTTTTAAAATTGCAAAAATGCAATAAAGTTTGTTTAAATTTTGTTATAAAGATGTGATATAGTGATTAAAGATGATTATGTCCCATGTTATTAATTGACCAACGTTGTTAATAAACATGATCTTTTCCATTGAGCATTAAAAGGTGCATTTAACTTTATTTCTACCCAACGGTGATGTAATTTTAAATAGCACAAACAATTGCATGCATAATTTATACCAACGTTGAATTAACGCATACAGTTGTTTTCCTTGGTGATCTCACATCTTTTGTGGTTTTCAGGAGGTCTCAACCTCATGGCCTGTTTGAAGGACATCCCGCTGCTGCGGGGGGACAACTACTCCGAATGGAGGAAAAAGGTCGATTTGGCGTTCGTATGCGCCGGAGTGGATTGGGTGGTTGACACCAAGCAACCAGTCAAGCCTACTGACCCTGTCAGGGGAGATGCTGAGGAAAGTGCTGAGTTTGAGAAAAGGAAGAGGGACCATGCTCCATTGGAGCTGGCCTATTCGATTGATAATCAGAAATGGGTGAACGCCAACAATAAATGTTTGGCCTTCGTAAAGAACACAATTGAGAACGCCATAGTGGGCTCAATTGGAGAGTGTGCCACCGTGGGCGAATACCTCGCCAAGATAAAGAGCCAGTTTACTGGCTCTTCAAAGATGTATGCGACCTAGCTGTTAAAATAGCTGGTGACTGAAAAGTACACGGGAGGACCCCACGGAATAAGAGAGCACATCTTGAGGATGTCAAACATGGCAGGGAAGCTGAAGCCCATGGATGAGGACCTCGAGCTAAAGCCTGCACTCTTGGCGCACCTAGTGATGGCCTCTCTTCCACAGCCTTTCGAAAATTTTGTAATAAACTATAATATGTCCCCTGAAAAGTGGGACATAGAAAAGACCATTGGGATGTGCTCCCAAGTGGAGGAAAGGCTGAAGGCCCTTCACGGCGGTTCCCTGAACTTCGTGAAGGACAATAGGAAGAGAAGCTTCACAAACGGTAACCATGGTGGCTCACCCTCCAAGCCACATGGCAAGGGCCCAATGCAGCACCAGTACCAGCACCAGCAGTCCACCCCTAGGGAGAAAGACCAGTGCCATCACTGTAAAAAGACTGGCCACTACAAGAAGGACTATCCAGTTTGGCTGAAGTACATCATGGCCAAAAATGGTAAAGATATAGTTTCTTTTGTTAATGAATCTCTGTATGAAAAGTTTACTAGATCTACTTGGTGGATTGATTCTGGTGCAACTGTTCATGTTGCCAATTCTTTACAGGGGTTCCATTCGACAAGGATCATGCCAAAAAGAGAAAGAATCATTGAAGTGGCGAATGTGATTGAAGCAGAAGTGGAGGCCATTGGTGACGTCCCTCTGGAGATGGCTGATGGATCTTCTCTTTTGCTCAAAGATGTTCTTTTTGTTCCCTCAATTCATAGAAATTTAATAAGTGTGTCGTGCTTGGACAAAGATTCTTATGAATGTTATTTCGGAAATGGCAAGTGTGCCATTTGGTTAAAAGATATCTGTGTGGGTGTTGCTACCTTATATGATAAGTTATATTTATTATCCTTGCATGAGAAAGTATTTTCTGTGTGTGATGTGAATGAAAAAGTTCCCTTGTCGAACAAAGAACAAAAGAAAAGAAAGCAAACTCTTGACTCATCGAAACTATGGCACTGCAGACTAGGCCATATTTGAGGGGAAGAATAGAAAGCCTCGTTAAAAATGACATTCTTCCTCCGTTAGAGTTCTCCGACATAGAACAATGCATAGATTGCATTAAAGGAAAGTATGTCAAACAAATTAAAAAGGGTGCAAACCGAAGCATAGCTACACTAGAAATAATCCACACGGACATTTGTGGACCGTTTCCGGTGAAAAGTGTGGATGGATATGATTCATTCATAACATTCACGGACGATCACTCCCGGTATGGTTATATTTATCTAATTAAAGAGAGATCTGAAGCATTGGATAAATTTAAAATTTTCAAAGCTGAAGTAGAAAATCAGCATGATAAAAGAATTAAAATAGTTCGGTCTGATCGTGGGGGGGAGTACTACGGTTGGCATACTCCATATGGTCAAGTACCAGGACCCTTTGCAAGGTTCCTGCAAGAAAATTGAATAGTCGCCCAGTATTCTATGCCGGGCGAACCTCAGCAAAATGGAGTAGCTGAAAGGCGCAACCGTACCCTTATGGATATGGTGCGCAGCATGATGAGCTACTCCACCCTCCCATTGGGATTGTGGATGGAGGCGCTTAAAACCGCCATTCACATTCTCAACAGAGTACCAAGTAAGTCGGTGCCCAAAACACCGTATGAATTGTGGACAGGCAGAGTCCCCTCTCTGCACCACTTGAGGGTCTGGGGGAGCCCAGCTGAGGCAAAAGTTTTCAATCCAAACATTGCAAAGTTAGACCCCAAAACAGTATCTTGCCATTTTATTGGCTATCCAGATAAGTCCAAAGGCTATCGTTTCTACTGTCCCGACAGATACACAAAGTTTATAGAAACGAGACATGTAGTCTTCTTGGAGGACGAATTGATGAGGGGGAGCACGGTAGCTAGGCAAATTGATCTTGAGGAGAAGAGGGTGCATGCACCTAATCCGATGACTCAGGAGCCATTTTTCTCACTACCTGTTGTGCCACCATCTACAACCCCTGAGGTTGTGGTGCCGACACCTGTTGTGACTCCACACGTGATAACAATGGGCGAAAGTTCGGAACCTATCCATCAGGAGCCACCTGAACCCACTGTTGAGCATGAAAGGGAGCCATAACAGCCACCTACTGTAAATGTGCCTGAACCCGAGGCAAGAAATGAGCAAGAGTCTTATGAACTCAGACGGTCTAAAAGAGAATGAAGACCAACCATTTCCAAAGAAATCTACAAAGTTTACAATGTAGTTCATATGGAGGGCGATCCTACCTCATATGAAGAAGCCATGAGTAGCCCTCAGTCAGCCAAGTGGGTAGAGGCAATGGAAGATGAAATGAAATCGATGAGTTCCAACAATGTTTGGGACTTAGAGGAAATTCCTAAAGGAGCCAAAACAGTAGGATGCAAATGGGTCTACAAAACAAAGTATGACTCCAATGGAAATGTAGAAAAGTACAAAACTAGACTCATGGCAAAAGGCTTTACGCAAAGAGAAGGTGTAGATTACAATGAGACTTTTTCTCCGGTCTCATGTAAGGACTCCTTCAGAATCATCATGGCACTAGTTGCACATTTTGATTTAGAGTTACATCAAATGGATGTCAAGACGGCATTTCTAAATGGAGATTTAGAAGAAAATGTTTACATGAAACAACCCAAGGGTTTTTTCATGGAGAGGAAGGAACATATGGGATGCCGCCTAAAGAAATCCATTTATGGGTTAAAGCAAGCCTCTAGGCAGTGGTATTTAAAGTTTAATGATACCATTAAAAGATTTGGATTCAAAGAAAATGTTGAGGACAACTGCATTTATGCAAAGTTCAAAAGTGGGAAATATATTTTCCTAATTTTGTATGTGGATGACATTCTGCTTGCCAGCAGTGATGTTAGTCTACTACTAGAGACAAAGAAGTTCTTGTCATCTAACTTTGACATGAAAGACCTTGGTGAATCCTCTTATGTTTTGGGCATAGAAATTCACCGAGACAGAAAGAATGGAGTGTTAGGACTGTCGCAGAAAGCATATTGTGAAAAGATTTTAAAGAAATACAATATGCATGCGAGTAATTCAACACCTTCCCCCATAGTCAAGGGCGATAGTTTTGGGAAATCCCAATGTCCAAAGAATCAATATGAGATCGATCAAATGAAGTCAGTACCATATGCTTCGGCTGTTGGAAGCTTACAGTATGCACAAGTGTGCACTCGCCCTGACTTAGCATTTATCACCGGGGTACTCGGTAGATATCAAGAGAATCCAGGCATAGAACACTAGAAGATGGTAAAGAAAGCTTTGCGTTATGTGCAAGGCACAAAAGGCCTCATGCTTCCATATAGAAGATCTGATTCCCTAGAGATAAAAGGGTATTCAGATGCAGATTTTGCGGGAGATAAAGACGACCGAAAGTCCACGACAGGGTATGTCTTTACTCTCGCAGGAGGTGCTATTTCTTGGAGAAGCGCCAAACAGTCGATAGTTGCATCATCTACGATGTATGCAGAATTTATAGCATGTTATGAGGCCATGGGACAGGCGTTATGGTTAAAGAAATTTTTGCCCGACTTGAAAGTGGTTGACTGCATTAGCAGGCCACTAAAGATGTACTGTGACAACGAGCCCGCAGTATTCTATGCTCACAACAACAAGTCGAGTAATGCTACAAATTCTATAGATATAAAGTATTATGTTGTGAAGGACAAAGTCCAGGATCAAACTATAAGACTCGAACATATAAGGACAAAGGATATGCTTGCGGATCCGCTAACGAAAGGCTTACCACCCAATGTGTTCAAGGAACACATAGCCGGCATGGGTTTAACGGGAAGCCTATGATTCCTGGACTAAAGAGGCCCAAAAGTAACAGGATTTGTTTCAAAACATGAAGGTATATAGTGGCTGTCTGATTCCATCGGCAATTGAGCTGAGACGATGAAACATGCTCTATGTATCATTCTGTGATGAAATAAGTAAAGAACAAGGTTAAAAGTAAAGTCGAGATCTAGGGGGAGAATGTTAGATAGATCTCAAACGTGAACGGGCCCAACGGCCCGTCACGCCCCTATCCGCGCCCTGATCGGGGGCGCCCAACCCTATCTGGTTGGTGGGCCCCTGTCGCCAGCGCTATATAAAGAGGTGGGGAGCCGGCAGCACGCCTCACGAGGTTAGCCGTGCCCTATCCGCCCCACCTACAAACCCTACCTGATGGGGATGTACCTACCGGGGTGTACCCAGCAGGACGTTTCCGACTGGTCCAAAGAACTGACGAGTGGACCTGCGAGACAGCCACTGGATCAAAGCCTGGCGTGGATCCAAGCGACTGGAAGCTGAAGGCCCAGGCGAGTAGATAGGCCCAGTCGGATTAGGTTAAACAAGCACCGAAGCCTTAACTGATTCGGTTGAGATATGTAAACCCTAGGGGAGGTGAGCCTATATAAACCTCCCTGCGGGGCGTGTAGAGATACGTTCCATCATACACCCAAGCGACTCGCCGCCTAGCCGTCGAGCTCACCCATTGTACCACCTTCATAATACAATCTAGCAGGAGTAGGTCTTTACCCTCCGGGGGGCCGAACCTGGGTAAAACCCTGTGTCTCCGCCCTCATCTCGCACCGCAGATGGCTGGCCGCCCTTGCCCCTTGTTCTACTACTCGCTGCCGATTGCAGCGTCTGCCGTGACCATTCCCACGACAGTGGCGCCCACCGTGGGGCCTGGCCGGTCTGGCCGGTGTTTTGCGGCGAGATCCAATCTGCCCATCAACGAGTCGGTCGCCACCGGCCGCATGATAGCGATTGGCGAGATGCTCCAGATCTTGCCAAGCAGCTACGTCCCGGCGGCGCGACCCGTCACGCACAGCATGATCCTGCCAGTGGGCACGATCAGCCTCTTCGTCGGCCTCACCAACATCATCGTCTCGGAGGACTCGGCTCGCATCCGCGAGTCGCCGCCACGCGATCGGCTCTCTGAGAACCAGGTCCGCACCATCCATCACCTCGCCTCCGAGTATAACTCGGCCCACAACGACGTGGCCGAAAACTCCGCGGCCGCGGAAGACGCGGCCCTCAACGACGACGCCGACTCGGCGACCCCGGCGTCACTCGCCGGATCCATCACCACGGCTTCGCCCGCGGGCTCCATCACCCAGGTCTCCAATGCGGGAGACTTCGAGGATCCCTCCATCCTTGGGATCTTCGACTTCGACTCCGGGTAGGAAAACTCCGCCGATCTCCGCGACGGGACCGGTCGTCACGCCGCGACCTATATGGCGACTGGCACCGATCCGCTGGAGGACCCGTTCTCCACTCCGATCCCTCCCAACGCCACGGCAACGGAGGTCGAGGAACTCCGCCTGAAGCTGGCGGAGGCCGTCCGCAAGGAGCAGACTGAGCGCGAAAAATTTCGACTCGAGCAGGTGACGGCGCAGGAGCTGTCGCGTTACCACGCGCAACGAATCAGGACGCGCCTGAACCCTACTGTTCAGGGGCGCGCCCTGAACTTCGACGACGAAAACGACCCGGCCCGCGCGGCCGAGCGCGCGATCTGCAAGAACGCGCCACCAGGAGGAAGCGCCCGGCCCCCTCCAGGGTCGACGGCAATGGGCGCCCCACCTCCACCCAACCGCACACCCCCCAGGGACCAGCCGCGGATAGTAGTCTCCTCACGGGAGCGAGACGCAAACGAACTCCCACTGTTCTCCATCCCGATGGACAACCTCGTGGCAGGCCGAGCAGCAGCCGACAACATCATGGCCACCAGCGACGGCTCCCTACAGATCCAGTACGTCAGGGCTCTGCTCGCAAAGGCCATCGAGCAGCAAAACGCAGGCGCCGACTCGCAGGGTCGAGTGTACTCGCGTTCTTCGGGAAGCAGAGCGGCCTCCAGTGGCCGCCCACTGGCGGCAAACACCCTCAACTGCCCGCCACCAGAGCCATTGCAGCTCCAACACCGACCCGCGAACGCGGCACTCTCCACCAACGACCCCAGGCCAGCGACCAACTTCGTCGCCGCCAACGGTCAACCCATCGACGCCCGCACCCACATCATCAACAACCAAAGCTAGCGCGCACGTCAGCCCGACGACCTGTGACACACCCTAACCAATCGCCGCGACGGCGAGCCCATGGGGTCACTCAGTCGACTCGGCCCCAAGTGCTTCGGACCAATGATCCGAGGCGAGAAGTATCCGCCAAACTTCAAAGCGCCAAAGGATATAGAAAAGTACGACCCCGTCTGGCTCGATACATACCTCATGGCAATGGGGATCGCAGGCCACACCGACCTGCTAGCCGCCCGCTACCTCCCCCTGATGATGGAGGGGACGTCCAGGCAGTGGATCAACACCCTCCCACAGGATAGCATCGACTCCTGGGAGGAGATGCGTGACGCCTTCGTCAGGCACTTCGAGTGCTCCTACACCCGCGCCACCACCATCGAGGACCTGGAGCAATGCGTCCAGGGACCCCGTGACTCGACCCGCAACTGGGTCCAACGGTGGCAGGAACTCTGGTACAACGCGGTCGGCATCCACCCGGACACCGCGATCCATTGCTTAAAGACCTCATGCCGCTACGAGCCGCTGGTCGCCAAGCTCAAGCGACACTCTCGCACTCTCGACAACATACCGGACCTCCTCGAGATCGCGAAACGGTACGCGGAGGAAGATCCAAACCAGGAAACTGACGATGAGTCGGGGGGTCAACGCCGCACGAGCGGCAACGACAGCGGACGACGGTCCGACCTACGCTACAGAAACACTCGCCTCACCGGCAAGCGCCGCAGTGACGGGCGAGTCGACTTCGTCGCCAACGCCAGGCACGCACAACGCGAGCCCAAAAGCTTCCGCCACGATGGAGGACAACGCCGCGATGGCAGCAACTACAAGGCCAAGCCAAGGTTCGATCCTGCGGCCCTTCTTAACCAACCTTGCGTGTTTCATAGCAGAGAAGGGAAGCCCGCAACGCACACAACCGCCGACTGCCACACCCTCAGGGAGATCGAGAAGGCACGGCGAGCAAGGGAGGACCCCGACAACAACCCGCCAAACGGCGGAAAATTCGGCAACGTGGCCGGGTCGCTCCATACCTTCACCGGCTTCAACACGAAGCACGAGAAGAAGGTCATCACCCGCGCCGTCGCCGTCAACGCGGTGGCCCAGGTGGACGTTCCCCAGTTCCTCAACTGGTCGGAGCAGCCCATCACCTGGAGCCGCCATGACCACTCGCCGCGCATCGAGTATCCAGGACGAGTCGCCTTGGTGGTCAAGCCAAAGGTAGGCGACTACTGGCTCCCCAAGACATTGATGGACGGCGGTAGCTCCATCAACATCCTATACCTGGACACCTTCAGGCGGTTGCGGCTCCCGCAATCGATGATCGAGACAACCCACACCACGTTCCACGGCATCGTCCCCGGTCAGAAGGCGTACCCGATCGGCAAGGTCACGCTGCCAGTCACCTTCGGCACCCCAGCAAATTTCCGCACCGAGCGGATCGTCTTCGAGCTGGTGCCCTTCGACAGCCCCTACCATTGCGTCCTGGGGCGCCAGGCGTTCGCCAAGTTCATGGCAGTGCCACACTACGCGTACAACGCGATGAAGCTCCCTGGGCCATGCGGCGTCATCACCATCAACGGCGACCCCGACATGGCCGCCGAGTGCGAGGCCAAAGGAGCCGAGCTCGCCGATGCTGTCATCGCGGCAGAGGCCAACCACGCTGACGAGCTCGCCAAGTACGCGAGCGGGGTGAACAATGACGACCCCACCATACTCAAGAATCCCAACTCGGAGGGCGCAAACACCTCAACCTTCGAGGCAACGACGCACACTCGCACCGTCGAGCTGGTCCCCGGCGACTCCAGCCAGACGGTGACGATCGGGACAGGGATGAGCCTAGCCTAGGAAGGCGTGCTCATCGAGTTCCTCCGTGAGAACAGGGATATCTTTGCATGGAGACCCTCCGACATGCCTGGTGTCCCTAGGGAGCTCGCTGAGCACAAACTAAACGCCGACCCCAAAGTGCGACCCGTCAAGCAGTCGCTGCGGCCCTTCAATGAAGAGCGCCGCCGAGCCATCGCCGAGGAAGTGCAGCGTCTACTCGCTGCAGGCTTCATCCGGCCAATCAAGTACTCCAAGTGGCTGGCGAACCCAGTCCTGGTCGAGAAGAAGAACGGCACCTAGAGGATGTGTATCGACTACACAAACTTGAACAGCGCCTGCCCAAAGGAGCAGTTCGTCCTCCCGCGGATCGACCAAATAATCGACTCCACCGCGGGCTTGGAGTCGCTATGTTTCCTCGATGCCTACTCTGGATATAACCAGATCAAGATGGCTATCGAGTACGAGGAGAAGACGGCGTTCATCACGCCATTCGGAGCCTTCTGCTACACCGCCATGACCTTCGGCCTCAAGAACACCGGGGCGACCTACCTGCGGTGCATGCAGGAGTGCCTCGCGAGCCAAATTGGCCGCAACATCCACGTCTATATCGACGACGTGGTCGTAAAATCCGCTCGCCAGGGTGATCTCCTCGCCGACCTGGCGGAAACGTTCGGCAACTTACGAAAATACAAGATAAAGCTTAACCCAGGCAAATGCACCTTCGGTGTACCAGCAGGGCAACTACTGGGTTATGTCATCTCCAAGCGCGGGATCGAGGCGAACCCAACCAAGATCGACACAATCGCCCGACTCGGCAAACCCGAGTGCCTCTGCGACGTCCAGAAGCTGGCCGGGCGAGTAGCAGCTCTCAGTCGCTTCATCCCCCGCCTGGGCGAAAAGGCGATGCCCCTATACCGCCTGATGCGCAAGAACCCCACATTCCAGTGGGACAAGGAGGCGGACGACGCGCTCCGCGACCTCAAGAAGGTGCTACTCGCCGCACCACTACTCGCCGCCCCAGCCGACAAAGAATCCATGCTGGTTTACGTCGCTGCTTCCGAGCGTGTCGTCGGCGCTGTCATGGTCGTCGAGCGACCGGAGGAAGGAAAGGAGCGCCCAGTACAGCGACCGGTGTATTACATCAGCGAGGTCCTCACCGAGTCGCGCCAGCGGTACCCGCAGTACCAGAAGCTGGTATACGTGGTCTTCAGGGCAGAGCGACGCCTGCCGCACTACTTCCAGGAGCACCCGATCACGGTCATCTCCTCAGCACCGTTGCAGGACATCATCCGCAACCGTGAGGCGACCGGGCGAGTCGCCAAGTGGGCCGTCGAGATCGGCGTCCACAACATCAAATACGAGCCACGAAGAGCGATCAAGTCGCAAGCCCTAGCGGACTTCATCGCCGACTGGGAAGAGGCCCAGCAGCCAGAGAAGCTGCCATACCTCCATTACTGGAGCCTGCACTTTGACGGCTCCAAGAACGCGGACGGCGCAGGCACAGGGATCGTGCTAACTTCAACGAAGGGCGACAAGATCCTCTACGTCCTCTGCCTCGACTTCGCACCTTGCACCAACAACATGGCCGAGTACGAGGCCTTACTCCACGGCATGCGAGCTG
This sequence comes from Avena sativa, assembly GCA_916181665.1. Classification (NCBI taxonomy): domain Eukaryota; kingdom Viridiplantae; phylum Streptophyta; class Magnoliopsida; order Poales; family Poaceae; genus Avena; species Avena sativa. Next base: position 434,917,497 of record OV702284.1, read on the forward strand.
CCAGGGAGATGAACGTCAACCGCCTACGCTGCTACGGAGACTCCGACCTCGTGGCTGGGCAAGTCGCCGGCACCTGCGACACAGTCTCCCCCACCATGGCAGCGTACCGCCAAGCAGTGGACAAACTAGGCGGACACTTCGCAGGCTACTCCGTCGAGTGGATCGACAGGCGGAAGAACGAGGAGGCCGACGCACTCTCTCGCATCGGGTCGGCTCGACTCGCACCACCCGCCGGTGTCTTCCTCGACACAATCACCAAACCATCAGTCTCTCCCCCAAGGGAGATCGACATCGGAGTCCCGCTGCAGCCAGAGGCAGCCCTGGTCGCACTCGTCACCGAGCCAGACGACTAGACCAAGCCCTACATCGCCTACCTGGAGGCTGGCACCTTGCCGGCAGACGAGACGGACGCCCGGATGATCGCACGCCGATGCAAATCCTTCACCATCATTGACGGCGAGCTCCACAAGCGAAGCGTCACCGGCGTGTTCCAACGTTGCGTCCAGCCGGCCGAAGGACGCAAGATACTCCACGACATCCACTCCGGCGACTATGGCCACCACGCCGGTGCTCGCTCCCTGGTCGCCAAGGCTATGCGGCACGGCTTTTACTGGCCCACCGCACACGCCGACGCTGTCGACATCGTCCAGCGGTGCGCCGGGTGCCAAAAATACGCCAATTAGACGCACGTGCCGAGCTTGGCGCTGAAGATAATCCCCATCACCTGGCCATTCGCCGTATGGGGCATGGACATGGTGGGCCCCTTCAAGAAGGCTCCCTCCGGCTACACCCACCTCCTGGTCGTGGTCGACAAATTCACAAAGTGGGTAGAGGCCAAGCCAGTCCGGAAATGCGACGGGAAGACCGCCACAAAATTCCTACGCGAGCTCATATATCGCTACGGGTTCCCCAACAGCATCATCACGGACAACGGCACTAACTTCGCCAAAGGAGCCATGACCGAATTTTGCGAGGAACACCACATCCGGCTCGATCTCGCATCAGTTGCCCACCCGGAATCCAACGGCCAGGCGGAACGGGCCAATCAAAGCATCCTCCACGGCCTGAAGCCGCGACTCCAAGTACCACTCGAGCGCACCGCCGGGTGCTGGGTCGAGGAGCTACCCTCCGTCATCTGGGGCATCCGCACCTCGGTCAACAGGTCGACAGGATTCACCCCCTTCTTCATGGTGTACGGCGCCGAGGCAGTCATGCCCACCGACCTTGAGCACGACTCGCCGAGGGTCGTCCACTACACGGAGGCTGCGAACGAACTCGCACGACAGGATGGAGTCGATCAACTCGACGAGGCACGCGACCTAGCCCGCTCGCGCACCGCCATCTACCAACAAGGACTCCGCCGCTACCACAGCCGGCGGGTGAAAACTCGCACCTTCCAAGAAGGCGACCTGGTGCTGCGCCTCATCCAGGACAAGAAGGGCATGCACAAGCTTTCCCCTCCATGGGAGGGACCATTCGCCATCGGGCGTGTACTCGGCAACAACGCCTACTACCTCATCGACGTCCGCGGGGACGGCAAACTTGACGTCAAGCGACCATGGAATGTAAACCTCCTACGGAAGTTCTATTCCTAGAACGCCACATATGTACTCTCCAGTCACTATGAAATAAAAAGAATTGGTTACCGCAAATTGCGCTTACTCTCCGTGTCTTGTGCCACTCGCACTCGTAATAACAGCGTCAAGCTAACCGCAGAAGTCAACCTTTGGTAAAGCGATCGGCATGGCCAAGTAGTGCGATGCAAAAGCACTGAGCTACCTCAGGTTTTGCATCGTCCACGAAAAACGCCTACCCGAAGCCCCACTGGAGTCGCCTAGCCCGACTGGCTCTACGAACCAAGACAACTGCCTTTGCTTCTCACAGCGACCATGATCCTCCGCATCCTCGACATAGCGACTCAAACGGCCACGTACCACGCTCGGGGACTGACGACCAGTTCAGCGCGAGCGGCTTGGGAAAACGCCAAGTATGAGAGCATGCCCAGGACTCGCCATGCGACTGACCCCACGGGCCAGGCAGGAGTGATGCGCTCAAACCAACGCGCCAATTCCTCACCTACCCTCGAGTCACGCCTAGAACAACCAAGTACCACGCTCGGGGACTCGGCCATCCGACCTCGTTCGCGCAAGGGAAAACGGTGAAGTACAGAGCGCTCAAGGGAGTCGCCTAGCGACTGGCTCTTCGAGTCCGGGCGAGTCGACCACAATAACAAAACATTTCAAACCACAAACAGATCACACACGAGGAAAACCCCACAAAAGGGCGGACGCGCTCGGGGACTCGTTCAAAACCTCAATCACAAAACACATGTCAAATCCCAAAATAGACACGACGTCTCATTCATTAGCATGTAGCATTGTCTCAAGTTACAAAATACGCCTAAACGGCGGACCTGCTACTAATGCCCCAGGGCAAACTATCCTATTCTGCAGGCTTTGACGACGACTCGCCAGCACCCTGGCGATTGCGGATGAATGGTGTGTACGGGTTCGATGGGTACGTCGTCAGTTCACCCGCCATCGCCGCGCGGAAGGGTTGCTCGACCTTGAAGTCCCGATGTTGCGGCTCGGGGTCGTTGGGCGCAACGACTGTCTCCTGGTACGGAAGGAGGTCGCCCATTTCCCAGACACGCTCAGAGTACATCGCAGCACGGTCCGTCAATTTGAGCACCTCGGACAGCTCCACTACGCCGGTCGACGACGGGTAGCCACTCGTCATGTCGTCGATGTCGAAATCCTCCGGAAAGTGAGCAAGTCCAAGGCTAAGCGCCGTCGCCGCTCCGCGCCGAAACGCCGATCGCGTCATGAATTCAACAACCGAGGGCGCCTTCTCCAAGTACTTCCACACCTCGACGAGGTCGCTCGGAATTACTTCCGTGGGAGATATCTCCTGGAGGTAGGCTCGGATACACGTCGTCGACAACGTCGCCGAATCCACGAGCATGGACACACACTGCCGCGCGTCGAACGAGCTCGCTTCTTCCGCGCTATCAAGGATGCGACCTGCGAATGGAAGAAAACAATAAGTACATCGGGCACCACAACAGTACACATGTTATTGGCAGAGGCAGATACACTCACCAATCAAGGGGCGGGAGCGATCCGTGATGAAGCATTGAAGCGCAGTATAGTCGTCCTGAAGCCCAGCAACAAGGGCGTCGGACACTTTACGATCCTCTGCGGCGGCTGTAATAGCGGCCTTGGCTCGCCCATCCGCCGAGTTCGCTTCCTCCTTCGCCTCCTTCAGCTCGCGCTCAAGTTCGGCGATTCGCTTTTCAGCCGAGCCCAATGCTGATTGAGCTGCCGCCAATTCACCCGCTGCGACAAGCCCCTGGCGGGCTTCCTCCGCCTTCGCGGCAACCGCCTGAAGCCCCTTGTTCGCCTCCTGGACGGTGGCTAGCTCCTTCTCCGCGCGGCGCTTCGCGGCCAACCGGTCAGCCGATTCACGTTGCAGACCCTGCACATCATTCAAATAGTTAGTCAAAGCACATCCTAAGTGTCCACCCGCTGAAATTCAGCGAGTGCGCACTCGGGGACTGGCAATCAAAAACTCCTAAGTGCCCACCCGCTGAAATTCAGCGAGTGCGCACTCGGGGACTGGCAATCAAAAAACTCCTAAGTGCCCACCCGCTGAAATTCAGCGAATGCGCACTCGGGGACTGGACGCGAAAAATAACGGCTATACACTAAAAGGATCAGACCGCTGCAACACACCGACCTGATCCTCAGGGACTGGACATACCTGGATAGCTGCGCCAAGCATGCCATGAAGCTGTATCGCGTCCACGGACGGGAGGAAAGCTGGCGTGTGCCCACGAAGCTGCTCGACTTCCACGTCGGCGACCCCAGGTGCACGGCTCGATGGAGAAGTCCCACTCGCTGTGGCCGCTTTGGCCATGAAGCGCGGGAACGTCGCGATGGAGGCACCCGCACCAAAGGAGGTCGGCTCGGCCGCACTAGGCAGGGGAGCGCCCTCCTTCGTGGATGCAGCCGCCTCTGGTGCGGGTTCGGTCGGCGCAACTGCCGTGTCGTTGGAGATCGTAACGACATCATCGCCCTTGGCCTTCTTGCCACCATCTGTAGGGACGACGACCTCGTCCGCCTTCCGCTTACGGGAAGGATCCTGCTCGCTGACGACGGATGGCACCTTAGCCACGGTCGGGTGGCCCATCTTCTTCACTCTGGTCCTGTAAATCAATCGCGTAAGCAAGATAATTCAAATTAATATGGAAGTCAAAGATAGGTGAGCAAACTCACTTGGCGACTGGAATGAAGCGCAGCCCCGTGCGGAGGCCAGCCGGCTTCTCCAGTTCAGGGCCCAGTCGGCGGCTGAGCCCCATCTCCAGGACGTCGCGTGCCCAAGACACGGACGGCTTCTTCGTCGTCGAGGCTGCAACAGGGGCCCCTGGAACTTCTTCGGCAGAAGCTTCCCTGCGAGGCGAGGTCGCTGCAGCCGGAACGTCCCCCAGCCCAGAGACTGGGGTGAATGGCAGGGGCATTGAAGCCAGTGGCACCTCAACGGTGACCGTGTCCAGAGCAGCTGCCGTCGGTGGCGCCTCGTCCTTGGCCGGGCTGGGGGCGTCGGAACTGCTTGCCGAGCGCGGTGGCGAGGCCGGCCTCATCGGCTTCGTCTTCCTTTTTGGAGGGGCCTTCGCCTCCTTCTCTTTCTTCTTCTTCTTCTTCGACGGAGTAGCCTGGCGGCGCGAGGTCGTCTCCGGAAGCTCTTCTTCGTCATCATGACGCTCGAGGCTTTTGCTCGCCTCGAGCTCGCGTTGACGTTGCCCGCGGGTCTTGCGGACCAGCGGGGCGACCTCCTCCTCGGACTCGTCGTCGCTATTGCTCTCGTCGCTCCCGGCGTCGCCCTTGGCAAGAGGCGACTCGCCCATGTCCTGTACGGACGAGCTCGAATTCTCATCGTCCGAAGGCGGGAGCCACCCCTCCACCACTTGGAACAGCTGCAATGAAGGCAAGATGAAATTAGAATGACTGCGACTGCAAAAAAACTGCGACTATGAATAATACGAGGTGATTACCGTTGGGGCCGGACGCTTCGCGGTGTAGGGGGCGACCCTAGCCTGTGCGTCCAGGGACACCGCATGGGTGATCTTCTTCAATGCTGCGGTGTAGTCCTCGAGCTTCCACTCGGCTAGGCTGGCCTTCGTCGAGTCCTCCCGGCCCATGTACTGGTACATGTAATGGTCGCGCCGGGCCAGAGGGACGAGCCGCCGCCCGAGCCAGCAGTTGTATAGATTGATCGTTTGGAGGCCCCTTTTCTTCAAGCCGCGGATGGTTTGGAGCATCTCGTCCACCACCATCCGCTGGTCGCTGGGGAGCTTGCCGACTTGAAGACGGCGCGGTTCGGACCGGTTGGCGGAGTACCATGGGATCGCCGTCTCGCCCTCCGGGGTCGCTTCGGAGACATAGAACCACGACTTCTTCCAGTCGCTTGCTGCCTTGGCGGGCAGCATCAGGTCAAAGAATGAGGCCTTCGACTTCAGCTGGAAGGTGAGGCCGCCTGCCTCCTCGCGGCTGATCCGTCCGTGGAACAGATCTTGCCACAGAGGGAAGTAGGGCCGGCAGCCCAAGTAGCACTCGCAGAACGCCACGAAGATGGCGAGCTGCTCGATGCTGTGGGGACCCAGATCCGACGGCTGGATCCCGTAGTAGGCGCAGAAGCGCCGGAAGAACAGGGACGTGGGGAATCCCAGTCCCCGTTCCAGGTGGCTGGTGAAGCAGATGAATTCCCCCTCGCGCGGGCTCGTGGTCACCTCTCCGGCCGCGGGGATGCGCCAGCAGCCGGTGCGCAGGATCCCGGCCTCCTCAAAGGACGCCTGTTGCGCCCTCGTACATTTAGACCTCCCCCAAGGTTCGGTGGAGAGGGCCATGGCGGAAGGCTTTGCGGGGGGTCGGAGGATTTTGGGTCGGCTGGATCACGATGCGAAGGAAGGCGAGAATGTGTGCAGTCGGAGGGAATGGCGATAAGATGGCTCTCTGATCGCCTGCCATTCCCCTTATATAGCGGTTGTTACCCGCCAAATCAGGAGGCTGTTACTACGCGGTGATTACGCCAAAAGTTACCGTTGGATTACCGCAACGGCTAGTTTGACCACGCTTAACGGTCCAACTTCAGCCACTCGGCTCGCCGACCTAATCGCTGCGACAGTGATTCGCCGACTCGACTCGCCAAAGCTGCGAACAGAATGACAAGTTTTTCCTTTATACAGGAGCCCACCGACGATTCAACTGGATGCCTAATCTGAAGCCGTATACTCCGACTGCCAGCAGCCACCTACGCCCAATCGACGACGGCCTCGGGGACTACTGATGGGGATGTACCTACCGGGGTGTACCCAGCAGGACGTTTCCGACTGGTCCAAAGAACTGGCGAGTGGGCCTGCGAGACGGCGACTGGATCAAAGCCTGGCGTGGATCCAAGCGACTGGAAGCTGAAGGCCCAGGCGAGTAGATAGGCCCAGTCGGATTAGGTTAAACAAGCACCAAAGCCTTAACTGATTCGGTTGAGATATGTAAACCCTAGGGGAGGTGAGCCTATATAAACCTCCCTGCGGGGCGTGTAGAGATACGTTCCATCATACACCCAAGCGACTCGCCGCCTAGCCGTCGAGCTCGCCCATTGTACCACCTTCATAATACAATCTAGCAGGAGTAGGTCTTTACCCTCCGGGGGGCCGAACCTGGGTAAAACCCTGTGTCTCTACCCTCATCTCACACCGCAGATGGCTGGCCGCCCTTGCCCCTTGTTCTACTACTCGCTGCCGATTGCAGCGTCTGCTGTGACCATTCCCACGACACTACCCGATCTAGGCTAAGTGCTGCGCCGACGGGAAGCTCCACCACCGCCACACTCCCCCCTTTTCCACCCATGGCCAATGACGGAGGCTCCAGCTCCGGCACCAGCTCGGGCATTCCCTCTAGCTCGTGTCTGTCGAGCCAGGGAGCAGGTAGATCTCATCTCGGTTCTCTCTCCCTCTCTCTCTCTGTGTTTTCGATCTACAAAGGTAAAGTATAGTGCTACTGATAGATCTAGACTAGATCCTGTGCAAAGGTGTTTATAACAGGATGGTCATAACTTCTGTACAAATAATAAATTTTTGAAGACTGGTGTATATATTGTAGGAGATATGCCCAAGAGGCAATAATAAAGTGGTTATTATCATATCTTCACACTTATGATAAATGTTTACATACCATGCTATAATTGTATTAACCGGAAACATTAATACTTGTGTGATTTGTAAACTAAAATAAGAGTCCCTAGTAAAGCCTCTTGTTAAACTAGCTTGTTGGTTAATAGATGATTGTGGTTTCCCTATCATGAACATTGAGATGTTATTAACAACAAGATCATATCGTTAGGAGAATGATATGGTGGACATACTCCTATAGATAAGCGTAGCATAAAGATCAAGTCATTTTAATAGTTCAATTGCTATATGCTTTCTGATACATAGTTATCTAATTCCTTCGACCATGAGATCATGCATATCACCTTTACCGGATGGATGCTTTGATGTCATCAAACACCACACCGTAACAGGGTGGCTATAAAGGTGGTATTGAGTGTTCGGAAAGTATTGGTTGAAACACATGGATCAAGAGTGGGATTTGTCCATCCATATGACGGATAGATATACTCTGGGCCCTCTCGGTGAAATGTCATCCAATTAGCTTGCAAGCATGTGACTGGGTCACAAGGGATCACATATCACGGGAACGAGAAAAGAGTACTTATCAGTAACGAGGTTGAACTAGGTATGCAGAGATACCGACGATCATAACCTCGGATAAGTAACATATCGTGAGACAAAGGGAAATTGGTATCGTATGTAAGTGGTTCATTCGATCGCAAAGTAATCGTAGAAATATGTGGGAGCCATATGAATTTCCAGATTCCTCTATTGGTTATTGTTCGGAGAAGTGTCTCGATCATGTCCGCATAATTCACGAACCGTAGGGAGACACACTTAAGGATTCGACGTTGTTTGAGTAGTTATGGTATTATGAGAAAGAGACCGAATGTTGTTCGGAGTCTCGGATGGGATCCGGGATATTACGAGGAGATCCGGAATGGTCCGGAGAATAAGATTCATATAAGGAAAGTCCCGTTTCGGAGTTGGGGAATGGTTCCGGTGTTTTCATCGGGAACATTCTAGAAGGTCCCGGAATGTCCGGCACTCCGGAGGGGGAAGGGTACATGAATGTGTCATTATGAGTTGGAATGATTGCATCATGTACTAGGTGTCTTCGCTGCCCAAAATAAAGGATTTATTTAAATCCTAAATTGAAAAAGTCAAACGGCCAGTTTGAAAGTCAAACGGCAATTTTGGGAAGTGGGAGGAGAGGAGGAAACCGAGTTGGGGAGGGAGTCCTCCTCCCCAAGCCGGCTCCCCACCAAGCCGAGTTGGGGAGGGACTCCCCTCCCTCCCCTTGGCCGGCCAGCCCCTCCCACCTATATAAGGAGGGGCAGGGCTCCCTCCTAGCACACACAAGTTCCTATCCTCTAAACTAAACCCTAGCCCTAAACCCCGGTTTAGAGCTATTTCGGTTTAGAGCCTTCTAATTGGTTTAGAGCCTTCTAATTGGTGTGTCTAATTACTAGACCACTAATAGCCTCTCTCATACTCCACCATACTCGCACCGGCTTAAGGCGAAGCCCTGCGGGATTTCCCCTCTACTTCCGGTACCACGCCGTTGTGCTGCCGGAATCACGAGGAGAGTGCTACAACCTCCGCTGCCTGCTGGAACAAGGGAGAGGAAGGTCTTCGTCGAGTACCGAACGTGTGACCGACTGCGGGAGCGCTGCGGGAACGCGGCGCTGGAAGGATCGTCTACGCGATCTTGAGATCGGAAAGAGTACGACTACATCACCCACGAGAATCTGCTCTCGTTAACCGCTTTGGAATCTTCGAGGGTAAGTTATTCCATCGACTCGTTGCTACAATCTAGTAGATAGATCTTGGCTTGTTTGTTTGTATGCGGTAGAAAATTTTTGTTTTCCATGCTACGAACCCCTACAGTGGTATCAGAGCCGTGTCTATATGTAGATCTGTTGCACGAGTAGAACACAATGGTCATTGTGGGCGTTGTGCTTTTATTGTAGATTGCTTTTTGTGTACTTTGCATCTTGCGGTATGTTGGGATGAAGCGGCCCGGGCTAACCTTACATGACATCGTTCATGAGACTTGCTCCACGCTTGACATGCAACTAGTATTGCATAAGTGGCTTTGCGGGTGCCTGTTTCTCCTAGCATAGTAAAGATCCAATTTACAACGGGTAATCAACAATGCTAGTATCAATGTTGTGGTTCTTGTTCGTAGGTTAGAACGACACTTATGGAAAGCCCCAAACCACGTAAAATATGCAAAGAAAGTAGAAGCGTCTAACTTTGTTTTGCAGGGGTGTGCAGTGATGTGATATGGCCATGATTGTGATTATATTTGATGTATGCAATGTTCCTTATTGTAAGTTGGCAACCGGCAGGAGCCATATGGTTGTCTTTAATTTCTGTTAAGACCTGCGTGTCTATTCAAAATAGTTGTAATAGTTGAAGCCGGTGGACGACAACCATGGTGAAGCGTCATTGACCTTGATGCAATGCTGGTGATGATGGAGATCATGTTCGTGCTTGAAGATGGAGATCGGAAGCACAAAGAAGAAAGGCCATATCATATCACATATTATGAATTGCATGTGATGTTAATCCTTTATGCATCTTGTATTGCTTAGTAGACGACGGTAGCATTATAAGATGATCCCTCATGCACATAAATTTCAAGTTCTAAAGTGTTCACCCTTAGTATGCACCGTTGCCAAAGCTTGTTGCTTCGAAGCACCACGTGATGATCGGGTGTCTTTGATTCCGCGGGTGAATACAACGTAAGCAAGCCAGATTTGCTTATGCGGTAGCTAAGGTTTGATCTTGACGAGCCTAGCATGTACAGACATGGCCTCAGGAACACGGATTACCGAAAGGTAGAGCATGAGTCATATAGTAGATATGATGAACATGTTGATTGTTCGCCATTGAAGCCATATCAACTCTCGTGATGATCGGTTTTGATGTGGTGGATTTGGTTCGTGTGATCACTAAAACAATGTGAGGGATGTTGTTTTGAGTGGGAGTTCACCTAGATTAATTTAATTATTAATTAGAACTCAATTTATCATAAACTAAATCAAAGTGAATTTGCATAGTTGTTGTAGTCATTGGCATCCGTTTACCACCTTGCGCTTAGTTATAATTGAGATGATAGAACTATAGAATTCTGGTTAGTTACTTTACGAACTGGTATCGTATTGTTTTGAAGTGTTAATCTAAAGTTTAAAAGTCCTATTGCAAACTTTCAGTAAGTTCCGGTTACTCCATGAAGTTTAATAATTGGTATTAAATCAAGAGTAACAATTCCAAGTGTTAGTATATAAAGTATCATGTTTGTCTCCATGATTCTTGATATTCAAAGGATTGTCTTAATATCAAGGTTATCTAGGATCTGAAAGAGTTGTTTCAGAAACCATGATATGTGGAAGATATTGTGATATCTGAAACAAAGTTTTGGTTACAACATGATAGAGTATAATATGGCAAAAGTCATGTTCTCATATTTGATGAAAATTTGCAAAAGGTTGGAGACACTAGTTGTCCTAATCTTCCAAAAGGTTTTGGAGAGCAACATTATACTCGCGATTCACCGTTATAAGCTAAAAGTAGCTTGGTCATGGACGATTCCATGATGAAGGTGAATATTTGATGTAGGTAAAATGTTTACTACACCAATAGATTACTAAAGAAAGGAATTTGAAAGAACACCAAACATTTGATGATGGTGATCTACTTCAAAGTGCAAATCCAAAGACATTGGTATTTAATTATACACGCTTTGGACTATGTGTCATATGTATGACTCCACTATTAATGTTGATAGATTCTTTCAAAAGGAAATACTGAAAGAGAATCTCAGAAATATATGGCAGAAAAGAAAAGACTAGAATTGTTCAGTTTAAGTATATAGATGATATACATGTTATGGCTATATTCTTTGCTCATTAAACAATGTGGTTCTTAAGTATTTTATACTGAATTTGTTGGTATGAATCGTCATACGAAACAACACAATTCATGAACTACAATGGCCTAAGTAACTAGCAAAAGAATATGTGATGATGTTCATCGAGAACAAATAAAGGGTTATTGTGTTGCTCGTTAAAACATCAAAGCTTGCCTTCAAGATTTGTTTTATCAGGTATTAGGAGAACAAAAGGGTTGTTCAAATAATTGCCGTAATCCATAAGAGATGGATGATTCACAAATCTCGTTGGAGAAATCACATCCATAAAACTAGTGCTAAAAAAAATGTCGAAAGACAAATTGATTGAAAGATCACTTAGGAAGTGACATCGCCGTTTAAATTATATTTGAAAGAAAACATGAAGAAACTCCATGTGGATGGAATTTTGGAGTCTTTTGATTTTGATCAAATGATGCTTGTGAAACTTTCCTAGAGATAATTAAAACTTCGTTCATAGGCCAAAAGGGAACGAATGGCTAGCTTATTGGAACTTGTACATATTGTTGTATGAAATCCATTATATGTAGTCAAGAGCGATGGATTTCAACTTCATATGCTTTCTCCGAAAATTTGAGTGAATATATGAATATTTACTTAATAAGGATGAAGTATGAAATATTTGAAAAGTTCAAAGATTTCAAGATGAAGTGCAAAATCATTGTAACAAGAATATAAATAGTTTATGATAAGATCATAAAGGAAGATATTTGAGTTACAAGTTTAGCATAATACCTAAGATTTAAGGAATCGTTCCGTGGATTTGCATTTCCCGAAACACCATAAGAGTATGGAGCGTTCGAGATATGTAATTAAAACCTTGTTTGACATGGTAAGATCAAAGGTGTAAAATATAGAACTGCCATTATATTTTAAAGATTAAAAGTTTTAGAGACTACCGCTTTTCCACTAAAAAGAGCTCCATCATAATCCGCTGAAATGACACCATATAAAGTTATGGTTTGGGATAAAACCCAAGTAGTCCTTTCTTAAAACATTGGTATGCTATGCATAAGAAAGATGTGTGCAACCAAAGTCGGATAAACCTGTCTTTGTATTACTGTTAAGTATTCCTCCAAAAACACCGGAGACAAAAGTGTTTGTTGCTTGGAACGTCAAGTTTCTTTAAAGAAGGAATTTTTCGTGAAAAGTTAAGTGGGAGGACAATAGAACTTTGATAAGGTTAAAAGAACCTTAGCTATATGTGCAGAGTTGCGCAGCACCGAAAAGTGTTCCGGAGGCAGCAATAATGCTCATGGCTCACGTGCCTCAAAGGTTGTGGTCACGGAGGTCTAAGTTTCTATTGAAACAAGTAGGTCGAGTAAACAATCAAATACTAAGATTTGAGGGTTGAATCATTATTTGAGAATAATGAACGGACTACATGCAAAGAAGCGATGATGGGCCCTGACTCCGTCAAATGGCTTGAAGCCATAAAATCCGTGATAATTCCATACACGAGAAATCAAGTTTTGAACTTGAAGGACCCTCGAGAAAGGTGTAAGACCTTACAGTTGTGTTTGGATCTATAAAGAAATAGACATGGATGTTTCACATCTATAGTCGACATGTTGGGAGAGAGTTCACAACAATGTTCAAGGATTGACTATGACAAGATTTGATCTTTCATAGCGATATTTAGTCTATACGGATTAATATAGCAACCACTACATATAATTTTGTTATGTGGTAGTTGAATAAACAAAACAAGTTCTTCTAATAGAATTGTTACCTAGGACGTGTGCATGACATGGTCCAAAGGGTTTTGATAATTCAAAGGATGCTGAATGCATATGCAAACTTCAATGGTTGAAGTAAGCATAGCGGAGTTGGAATCTTCACTATGATGAAACTATTAAAAGAGTTTAATTTCATCGGAGACAATGAAGATGCTTGCATTTGCAAGAAATTAAGTGGGAGCGCTAAAGACATATTTCTAATACATTATGTGGAGGACATATTGTTGATTAGAAATGATGTATCTTTTATTAACACATATTAAGAATTTCATCCTGATGAAAGACTTAGGCAAAACCCAAATATTTGGCATCAATAGATGCTAATATGGTTGTGCCAGAAGTACATAGACAAGATATTGAATGAGTTCAATATAGAAACTACAAGAAAGGTTCTTGTCGCACAGAAAGGATTGAATAAGTTCAATATTGATGATATATTCAAGTGTATTGACATTTGGTAAGTGAAACAAAGATTCAAGTATAGATTGATACTTGATGTATGAAATCACAAAGAGTATTTATATCAATCATACTGTGATATGTACAAATCCAGATATGTCTTATGCTCTATATGTTATGAGCATATACCAGAATGATTCATAAGATGATCATTGGACGATAGTAAGGATATTCTTATGATCTTTTGGAAGAACTAAGAGTATATTATTTGTAGAAGTGACAAATAGATGGTTAGTTCATTGTAAAAGTACTACATTGATACTAGTTTTGTCACAGAGTACAAATTAAGTTTATCTCAATCTAAATTAAGGGTGGCACAATATAATGGAAAGTGAGTTCCATAATGGATTTGGATGAGTTCCAAAGTTAAGACATTGTGACAGATACTTCAACAAAAGGCTAAGTATATGACTGCTATTATAGCAGCAAAAGAGGGCATTTGTGTCAAGTAGTTTGTTATCAAACTAGGTGTAGTTCACAGCGGGATAATACTATGAAGATATATTGTGCGACAATATTATCAACATGTTTTAACCCCAAAGAACTAAAGGTCACACCGAAAGACCAAATTATACAAAGCCATCTCATTAGAGAATGAGTGATGCGTAGAGACGCAAAGACATGCAATTACACACGGACCTGGAAGTGTCAGATCCGGAGATCAGTTGACCACTAGCAATTGTGTACATGCAACACCGGAAAGCCATAGGTGTTGAATACACAAAGGTTTGAAACTAGATTATTGACTCTAGTGCAAGTGGGAGACTGTAGGAGATATGCCCAAGAGGCAATAATAAAGTGGTTATTATCATATCTTCACACTTATGATAAATGTTTACATACCATGCTATAATTGTATTAACCGGAAACATTAATACTTGTGTGATTTGTAAACTAAAATAAGAGTCCCTAGTAAAGCCTCTTGTTAAACTAGCTTGTTGGTTAATAGATGATTGTGGTTTCCCTATCATGAACATTGAGATGTTATTAACAACAAGATCATATCGTTAGGAGAATGATATGGTGGACATACTCCTATAGATAAGCGTAGCATAAAGATCAAGTCATTTTAATAGTTCAATTGCTATATGCTTTCTGATACATAGTTATCTAATTCCTTCGACCATGAGATCATGCATATCACCTTTACCGGATGGATGCTTTGATGTCATCAAACACCACACCGTAACAGGGTGGCTATAAAGGTGGTATTGAGTGTTCGGAAAGTATTGGTTGAAACACATGGATCAAGAGTGGGATTTGTCCATCCATATGACGGATAGATATACTCTGGGCCCTCTCGGTGAAATGTCATCCAATTAGCTTGCAAGCATGTGACTGGGTCACAAGGGATCACATATCACGGGAACGAGAAAAGAGTACTTATCAGTAACGAGGTTGAACTAGGTATGCAGAGATACCGACGATCATAACCTCGGATAAGTAACATATCGTGAGACAAAGGGAAATTGGTATCGTATGTAAGTGGTTCATTCGATCGCAAAGTAATCGTAGAAATATGTGGGAGCCATATGAATTTCCAGATTCCTCTATTGGTTATTGTTCGGAGAAGTGTCTCGATCATGTCCGCATAATTCACGAACCGTAGGGAGACACACTTAAGGATTCGACGTTGTTTGAGTAGTTATGGTATTATGAGAAAGAGACCGAATGTTGTTCGGAGTCTCGGATGGGATCCGGGATATTACGAGGAGATCCGGAATGGTCCGGAGAATAAGATTCATATAAGGAAAGTCCCGTTTCGGAGTTGGGGAATGGTTCCGGTGTTTTCATCGGGAACATTCTAGAAGGTCCCGGAATGTCCGGCACTCCGGAGGGGGAAGGGTACATGAATGTGTCATTATGAGTTGGAATGATTGCATCATGTACTAGGTGTCTTCGCTGCCCAAAATAAAGGATTTATTTAAATCCTAAATTGAAAAAGTCAAACGGCCAGTTTGAAAGTCAAACGGCAATTTTGGGAAGTGGGAGGAGAGGAGGAAACCGAGTTGGGGAGGGAGTCCTCCTCCCCAAGCCGGCGCCCCACCAAGCCGAGTTGGGGAGGGACTCCCCTCCCTCCCCTTGGCCGGCCAGCCCCTCCCACCTATATAAGGAGGGGCAGGGCTCCCTCCTAGCACACACAAGTTCCTATCCTCTAAACTAAACCCTAGCCCTAAACCCCGGTTTAGAGCTATTTCGGTTTAGAGCCTTCTAATTGGTTTAGAGCCTTCTAATTGGTGTGTCTAATTACTAGACCACTAATAGCCTCTCTCATACTCCACCATACTCGCACCGGCTTAAGGCGAAGCCCTGCGGGATTTCCCCTCTACTTCCGGTACCACGCCGTTGTGCTGCCGGAATCACGAGGAGAGTGCTACAACCTCCGCTGCCTGCTGGAACAAGGGAGAGGAAGGTCTTCGTCGAGTACCGAACGTGTGACCGACTGCGGGAGCGCTGCGGGAACGCGGCGCTGGAAGGATCGTCTACGCGATCTTGAGATCGGAAAGAGTACGACTACATCACCCACGAGAATCCGCTCTCGTTAACCGCTTTGGAATCTTCGAGGGTAAGTTATTCCATCGACTCGTTGCTACAATCTAGTAGATAGATCTTGGCTTGTTTGTTTGTATGCGGTAGAAAATTTTTGTTTTCCATGCTACGAACCCCTACATATATATATATGCTCAAATATGGAGGGAAAATATTTTGAGATATAGATATTAATTTTTAGATAGAGCAAACCCAAAAAGATTTCTTCATGTGTGTTTTTTAGTCCGAAAGTTTGTAGAGATCCCAAAATAATAGAGAAAATATGCCAGGAAAATCTTTAGAGAATGTTTATAATATTATTTTTTAGATCGAGAAGATCAAAAAAAAATTATCACTCGTCGTGTCTTCTCTTTACAAATTATTTTCATATGTGCATGTATGTATTTTTTTCATAGGTATGGGAACAAAATTTTCCCCTCACATTGTCCTGGGACACCGAGACCCGCTCTACTCCGCTGCCATCACCTCCGTCTTCGGCCTCGACGAGGGCGACTTCAGTCGCTGCCCGACCGATCTGAATTCGCTCTTCAACATCACCCTTCGTGTCACACCGCTTGGACATCTTTAGTAGTGGCTGCACCCGTCTAGGCTCGCCACTGGGTCGTTCAGGGTTCTGCGCCAATCCTTGGATGACCAAGGAATGGCCGTGGACGCATGGGGGACGGGAGTGCAGGTCCCGGATTCACGCTGGACAAGCTCGCTGGCTATGTGCAATGGATATAAGTGATCTGAAGTGATCTAAAGGTTGCTATGATCAATCTAAGTCAAATTAATGATGATTAATGGGTTGTTTAATAACAGTCATTGGATGCCCTGATCAGGAGCATCCTGACCATCCATCCTAAGGTGATGGTTCCCCTAGTGAAAGTGCTAAAAATAGGGGACTTAGGCTTAGGGTTGAGTATATAGCTACTCATTCAGCTGTTCCTCTCTCTCACTCTTCCCATCTCACTGATCAAGAAAGCACCTAAAGCACTAGGAAGAACCACTCACCGCTGAAGATCAAGAGCATCAGGAGAAGAAGAATCAACAGGAGGACATGGCTGGACCTGCAGATCAAGGTACACACATTTGATCTTATCTTTTGTGGCTTAATCTTGAGCTAGATGATCCTTAGGGATTTAAGGGTGGTATGAGAGCACCTAGCTTCAAGATTGAGCTCTCTATGTTAAGTTATCATGCTTTAGTGTGGCTGTTCTTCCTGGTTTGATCATGTTTTGGTTGCTGAAAATTTCGTTCAGATCATGTTCTTGCTTAAGAACAACATAAAGTTTATGTTCTAGCCCTAAATTTACTAAGTTTAAGTTCTATCTGATCAAGAACATGTGCTAAGGTTACTGTTATGCAATTTTTATGTGGGGATTTGAGTTGTTGGTGCAAACCCTAACACGAATCCCCAATTCCTGATGAACCCTAACCCTAGTTCATCGAATCGAAGAACCCTAACCCTAATTTCCCCAATTGCTGATGAACCCTAACCCTAATTCCCAAATTGGACGAATTCTAACCCTAATCTAATGATAAAGAGGTGGTGGACGTGTACCTTAAGGGCCTCGTCGCCGTCGCTGGCCACGGCGGCGCCGGAGCCGACCTACTAAGCCAGCAGAAATGCTCGGGCTCGTGCCCACGCGGCTTCGCTGTCCACCACATCAGTCCATGGTGATGTCTCCTCGCACTCTTGTCGTTGCAGGAGCCCACTGCGGCACCAGACTTGGTGTTGCATTGTCGATGTCGTTGCGGGGATGCCCGTGCGCTCGTCGTTGTAACGCAAACGGGCACCGGCAAGCACCACTCGACGGAGCCGCGCGCTGCTACACGTGAATCCGGCGAGAGGCGCTCACCGATGCCGGCCTTCTTCCCCCTTTGCGGCTGGCTTCGCCACCGCGTCTTGCTTTCTCTCTCTCTCTCTCTCTCTCTCTCTCTCTCTCTCTCTTTCTCTCTCTCTCTCTCTCTCTCATTCGGTGTCGCTCGGGAGGCAGAGAGGAAAAGGAGGGAGGGGAAAATGAGGGCTATGGTTCAGGGGGCGGCCATCACAGGTCGGTTTCGATCCGGCCGGGCACGCTCTCCGCCGTTGGATCGTATCCAATGGCCCGCAGCGTTGGCTGTCTAACGGGCCGAGCAGACCACTAAGGGGAGACGGGCTGGGCTATTTTCGGCCCAGTCCGAAAGTTTTGTTTTATTTTTCCTTATTAATAAAGAAAAAGGGGACTGGGCCAAATCCTTTATGGGCTCAGTTGACTGTTTGAAACTAATTTTTCTCCCTTTTTCTTTAAAATTTAAGATAAAAGTGTTAGGGTTTATATATATATAAGTTTTAGGGCTTACTATTTGGCATATTTTATTATTTCATTTATGGAACATAATTATGTGACAAATTATTCTTTTGTCATGCAATTATGTACCTCACTTAAGTATTTATTATGATTAGTTAATTTTTTTTGTTGTGTTTATTATATTTAGTTGGTACTTTTGTGATTATTTTCCAAATAAATTGTGATAATAATGTTTTGCTGCAAAATAAAGTTTGGAAATCCTTAAATTAAGTGTGGATTATATCTGTCATTCTGGCCAAAGCTGATTGGCAGATGCTTTGATCACAAAATTTTATTGATCATGTCTATTTATGGCCAAAGCTGATGTAGACTAGATTGATGAAAGGAGTATAAAATTGTGATGCTTATTCAAAGCATTTGTTTTATTTTGCAGCATCTAATGCCTCTCAAATTGCCGGTATTATTAATGGCATAGAACAGTTGACTGGTAGTAATTTTGGTACTTGGAAGGAGAAGCTTGAGATCACTTTAGCTTTGCTGAATATAGATTATGCCCTCCTTAAGGATCCTCCTATAGCACCTGCTGAAGGTGATGAAAATTATGATGCCCTTAAAAGGGCTTATGATGATGAGAAAACTAAGTGGAAGGATTCAAATCGTAAGTGCCTCATGATTATTAAGGGCTCCATTACTCAAAGTATAAGGGGGTTGTCCCGGACTCTCAGACTGCCAAGGGTTACCTTGGAAAGACTGAGGACCAGTTTAAGGGATCATCCAAAATTTATGCAATAAGCCTCATTAGAAGGCTTATTGATGAAAGTTATGATCCAACTGGGAGTCTGAGAGAACATATCATGAGGAAAATTAACATGGCCACTAAACTTAAGACAATGGGAATAGAAATCTCTGAAGGTTTCCTTGTCCATTTTATTATGTCATCCTTTCCCACGGAGTTCTCTCTGTTCACCATCAATTACAATGCAATGGATTCTAAATGGGGCATGGATGAAATGATGGCTAGATGTGTACAAGAGGAGGAAAGGCTTAAAGCTGGACGAGTTGATCATGTCAATCAGTTCAAGCATTCTCAGAAGAAAAAATTTATAAAGCCTAAGCCTTCTCAGTTTAAAGATAAAGGGCAATCTTCTAAGTTCTTTCAACAAAAGAACCTAATAGAGCTCCTAATGAAGATGCACCCCCCTAATGCCGATGGTAAAGATCCTAATGGATGTCGATTTTGTGGAAAAAGCGGACACGTCCAGAGGGATTGTATTGGGTTCATGAAATGGCTCCATAAGAAAGGTACTAATGTTATAACCTTTGTTGACGAATCCCTTTATGTTGATTATGCCACCAATACATGGTGGGTTGAATCAGGTGCAACAATTCATGTTACAAACTCCTTACAGGTATTCGATACGAAGAGGACCCTAAGAAGAGGGGAAAGAACCATTAGAATTGCTAATGGTGTTGAAGCCGAAGCTGCGTTTATGATACGTCCATTTTGCATCACTATTCTCTAACATAATTTACTATTATTCATTGGCATATTTCATATTAAGAGGTGTTACTTATGTTATTTCATCTATTTTTGCATTTTGGATGATTCTTGGAGGATGGACTGCTGGAGTTAGGATTTTGACGGAAAAAGCGGTGTCTAGATACAATTTTCGCGAAAAATACCAGAAAATATATGGAAAATCATATTTTTCAGAAGATGAAGGAAGCCAGAAGGGGAGGCTGAGATGGGCCATAGGGGGCCCACACCCACCCCATGCGCGGGTCACCTTGGGCCGCGCCACCAAGGGGTGTGGCCACCCTGGCCCACCTCTTGCTCCGCCCTTTCTCCTATATCTTCTCCTCGAAACCCTAATACACGGGGAGCGACCATAGAAAGATTCTGCCGCCTCTGCGGGGCGGAAACTACAGAGAGAAAGAGCTCTCCGGCAGACAAATTTTTGCCGGGGAAATTCCTTCCCGAAGAGGGGAGATCGTCGCCATAAACACTGTCATCAAGCTAGACTTCACCGGGGTCATCATCATCCACACCATCATATCAACCAGAACCATCATCACCACTCCATCCCGCTGTAACAATTGTGTTAATTACTTTTGTAGTTGATGCTTGTGAGTGGAACCATTGAATTATTGTTTATGTTCGGATTTTTATTCATCATCATATCATCTCTGATCTTGATCCATATGATGTCTTGTGAGTAGTTCATTTAGTTCTTGAGGACATGGGAGAAGTCATGTTGTTAGTAGTGGAATTGTGTTGAGGTATTATTCAATGGTTTAATATTTAAGTTGTGGTGCTATTCTTCTAGTGGTATCATGTGAACGTCGACTACATGATACTTCACCATTTATGGGCCTAGGGGAATGCATTGTGTATTTAGCTACTAATTGTGGGGTTGCCGGAGTGATAGAAACTTGAACCCCCGTTAGGAAACCTTTGCACAAGAGAGTGTAGGATCTCAGAGTTTAAGGTTGTGGTTAGGTTTTTATCTTAATTACTTTCTTGTAGTTGCGGATGCTTGCAAGGGGTTTAATCACAAGTATGTATTAGTCCTAGTAAGGTCAGTACATTACCACAGGTTCACCCATACAACACTTATCAAACCAAATAAGATTAATCAACTATATGAAACGAAAGCACTTGAGAGTATTCCCATGTGTCCTCTAGAACGTTTGGTCCTCATAAGTATTACAATCGGCTTGTCCTTTGCTAAGAAAGGATTGGGCCACTTGCTGCAATTAATTGTTGTCTTTATTTACTTGCACATTATTTCCTTGCGTTATCAAAAAACCCTAAAAATCCGTTTGCTAAGTATTTACAGAGATTTTCTACTCCAAACAACTAGTAAACACCTTCTGCTCCTCGTTGGGATCTTGTAACATCCCAAAAATATTGATCATGCTTATCAAATTCTAATCACTAAAATTAGGGTTAACAAAAACTTTGATTAAATTAAAACCAAATGAATGCATGTGTGTATGTGATGATTTGATGAATGCATGAATGGACTTGTGTGATTAACCTAAATAGCAAGGAATGGTTTGAGGATGAAAATAACATCATCTAAAACATTTCCAAGCAGAAACAAATCAAGAGAAAATCAAAAACAAATCAAATAAGGCAAATGGTCATTTTTGCCAATCTTGCTCACTAGGTCACTTTGAGTGTTTCTAGTCCAAGATTTCAAGCAGAAACTTTTCCATTTCTTTTCACCCCTTGCAAGACCAAGTAAAAGTGAATCAAATCCCACCTTTCGAACTTGCAGAAACATTTGGCAATCCCATTCAAATGACAATTTAAAATTGAATCTTTAACAAATGTGAAGATCCCACATTTTCAAAACCCAACCAAACCAGCGCCCCTTGACTAATCCAACCAACCAAAGACTCCCTAGTATGTGCCTAGCAAACCCACCAAGTTTGAATCCAAAATTTAAATTTGAATCTCTTTCGGCCATTTCATCAAACACCTTGTGATCAGCAAACAACAAAACATTAAACACTATTTGCAGCAGTGAATTCGGCCAACCTTGTCCCTCTCTGGTTGCAACAAGCTCTTAGTAGATCATCTAGCCTCTTTAACAATCCTTAGCCCCACTGTGAGCAAGCCTAGCCATCAATGGTGACCATGTCGAGAGCAAACTTTCCACCCCCATGTCACCAGCAAGCTAGAGGAAGCACTAGCCTCGCCAACCTTGTCTGGAGCACTGACCACCGTCCACCACCACCCTCTGTCCCAGCCCCGAGCATTGCTAGCCCTTGGACCACATGGCAAGCTCATGCCAAGCTTCTCTGCGTGCGAGCCGAGAACGCGCCAGTGCGCCGTTAGCGACACCAGCCCACAGACCGTGCACCGCCCTCGCCGCTTGCAGACGTGATCGCCAGCACCCCCACACCCTGCCCGACAACCCCGTTTTCCGCCGCGTGGACCACGCACGCTGTGCGCCATTAAAATTGCCATCGGACCCGCCCAGAGCGCCGCGACGTTCCGACCGATCAGCATCGCCCCACACCGCGTGACCATGTCGTTGAGCTTCACCAGGGAGCATAACACCACCTCCTACCTTTTCCCATGCCAGTATCTCGCTGTAACAATGACACCGACGAGCTCCGCCCGCGCCATTCGGTACCCTTCAGCCACTATAAAAGGAGGCCACCCCCGTTCGAATTGAGCACACCATCTCACCCCCACCTCTCACTGATCACACACACTCACTCCCAGAGCAAGGCAAGCACCAGGTGGACGGAATTTCACCGGAGTTCGCCGCTGCAGAGGAGGAGAGGCGCCATCGATTGGAGCCGCCCTAGGAGGAGCTGCCGGTACTACGAGGATAGCCGTCGTCGATTTCATCATTCGCCCCCATCGCCGACCATCGTCGGAGCCCCGGTGAGCCCCCACTGACCCCCACTGGTGGCGCTAGGGTTCTGCCTCGCCGGCGTTGCCCGACGTGGACGATGAACTGTAGCCATTGGATTAGAGTTAGATCGTGCGGCCCTAATCGCCCTGTACCGCTTCGCCACTTGCTGTCTCACTGACGAGTGGGGTCGCTCACTTAACCAGCCCGCGCGCACTGTGCGTAGTGGGCCGGCCCAGTTAAACATCCCACGCGACCCATTAATTCAAACTTAGGTTTATTCTTTTAATTTCAAACTCAGTTATGTACCTAGATTCAAAAATCAACCCAGCTCGACTCACTGAACCAAAATGCATGAAACAAATTTTGTTAGAAAGGTACTGGAATGCTTAATCCAAGCCCGTTGGATTCAAACCATTTAGAATTATAGATCAACAATGGTAAAAATAATAAGGCAGAAGCTTTTCTATATTCAAACATTTTTCAAAATTCAACCATAAAATATTTTGAGTTTATTCCAACTCTCAAAAATCACATTTAACCATACCTTTCAGAATATATAAAAATATATAGGGTTACTTGCATAAATAATGATCAAGTAATAAAAGAATGCCTCATAGGCCATTCTAGTCATTTTATTTAATTAAAATAAAAGATTAAACCTTATTAAATTGTGACACCACTTTAAATCACATTCCCATGTACTGAAATATGTGGTGATGACATGTGTCAACATGATCCCATGTTTGAGTTGGAGAATATTAAATCTTAAGTAGTTTTTCCATGAGTAGAAATTACTTTTCTAAAATAAAATAGATAAGACAAGTGCTTTAATCTTTGTGATGATAGTGATGATGTTAGATCATCTAGTGTGAACCTTTGTGTGATAAATAGAAATAATTAAGTATTGTGTGGTGATTGTGTACCTCGTATTTATTTATAGATGCTAGTACCGACCAAGGATACGAGGAGGAAGGGGGATACTACGAGGAAGAAGCCGAGGAGAACTTTAACCACTGCTCTGCACAAGGCAAGCCTAATACTACTAGTTGAATTAGCAAGCTATTAACTTAGCAAGCTTATACTACTATCTTAGCAAGCTAAACCATGCAAGTTTTTACTTGCAAGCTTACACCACTTGATACTCAATCCTAGTTTTACTTGCAAGCTTAAGTATTTTATTTCTTCATCAAAGTTTTCTCTTAGAGTTTACTTAGTTATTTGTAGATATTACAAAGATATTAGAAGTTAGCATAAAGAGCATAAAACTTGACCTAAGTTAGATAATCTTGATGTCATCCTGAGGCATGAGATTGAACTTAGATCATTCACCCTTGTTTACCACCCCTCATTAGTATTTACCCCCACTTGTAGATGCCAGTGCTAAGTATAAAACTTGATCAACGTTAGATGGGAATACTTGGTGAAAATGGTTATGAAAACCTTAGAATGATGAGTCATTCTACTGAAATGTTTTGACATGTGTTTCCGAACACCAAATAATTTTGATGATGAAAATGTTAAGGCATGAGCCTTAGCCCTTTACAAAACTGATGGTTGTCTGGATGCGATACCATTCCAATTTTTACGTACAACCACAATACCCAAAATTTGGGTAGGGCTTGACCGGAAAGTTATATACCTTAGTATGGGTTCCCTTGCGGCCAAGGTCTGAGCTGAGGCTACCTTGTGAAGATTGTCCACCTGTGCAGTACCCAAGATGACAGTTGGTCATGGTTGGGAGGCCAAACTCACAGGAGAGGTTCCTATAGTAGGGCGTGTAATGGAAAGGTTAGGATTGATTATCCGCATACTGAGTATGCTGAATTCAGGATTAGTTCCTTACGGATGTATCGAATGTTGTGGTGAAAGTGTACCACCTCTGTAGAGTGTCAAACTATTTGAATAGCCGCATCCGCGGTTATGGACAGTTGGAGTGGCCATACTGTTCCGTCATCAGATGTTTTCAAAATGACTTATGAAATGATTCATGACTTTGACTTGACCACAACAGAGTCGTGATATGAAATTCAAGTTCCCAATTAGGTGTTATAAAACTTTCAACTAGATTTCTTTGCTTCTGAACTCAGTAGAGTTAAATCTGGCTTTTTGCAAAACAACCCTAGAGCTCAGTATATCCTACTCAAAACCACTTCACTTGTTAGTACTAGTTTGCGAGTACTTAAAGAGTACTCATGGCTTTGTCCCTGGCTATTCCCGTGGCTAGACTATGAAGAGGAGTATCAGGAAGATGGATAGCAGGAAGGTTATGACAACTAGGATCATCTCCCATCGTCACCATTGCCTGTGACCATGAAGATGGAGCTTCGCCCATGCTATCGTTATTATTACGTTATTCCGCTCCTTGAATTGTATTAAGAACTGGATCATGTGATCCTTATTTGTGTAATACCTTATGTATGGTTTGTAATGGATGATGTACTGTGATATCCAATCTGTTATATCTCGCAAAAATGGTAATCCTGGGATTGCGATGTATGGCATAACAGGCATCTAGGATTAAAAATCCAGGTGTTGAAAAGTTGGTATCAGAGCCATCCTGACCATAGGAGACCCTAGTTAGAATGGACGTTTGAATCAAAAACTTAGTTTCAAAACCCAAGGAAGTGAGTATTTATGAAAACTTATTCTCGTTCTTATCACTTAGACTCTTTCATGAAAATTCATGTTCCTCAAAAATTCTTGCAAACTTACGTAAAATTTGACACACTTGATCACTCTACTAACTTACTCATCCTATATTCTTATAGATGGATGTGAAGTACAACAAGTTTTATCAGTTGGGGAATGGAGGAGACCTCATCTTTGAAGGTGACTTGGACCAGCTTTCGGAGATGCTGGAGCGTCCGCACCCTGAGTTCTTTGGAGCTCAGCTCAATGATTAAGAAGGAGAGGATTTGCAGTGGTTAGTTGTTGCAAGTATCCGAGGAAAGATTCAACCCCCCACCGCAGAGGGAATTCAGTTCACCTTGTGAGAGAACAACTGGCTCGATGGACTTGCCAGGGCCATGCAGGAAGCTCTTACCCGTCTGTGTGGGCAGAGTATCAATTAGATCAAGGGTACCCGCTTTGAGTTCTACCCAAGGGGTGATGCTATGGGACAGCCACTAGAGGCCCCATACCACCACGAGATGAAGACTCAATTGGACCACCTCAGCTTCATGATGTATGACCGTCAGAAGGAGTTAGACAATGCATGCTCCTACGCCAACCACAAGTACGCCATCGCCGCCAACAAGGATCAGACCATTTCCATGCTCATGAAGGATCGCTAGTCTCGTCGTCGTCATCTCGACAAGAAGGAGAGCATCATTGCCCATCTTCGCCACAAGATCATGGATTTGGAGGAGACCATCCACGAGAGAGACATGCAGTTGGAGGAGAGGGAGAATGCAGGGAAAGACCTTCGTGGAGACCCCTACTCCTATCTTAGTGATGATGATGACTTTCTGGAGGATTAGGCCATGGACTTCTTCACTGATGAGGATGACTTCGCCTTCATCAATGATGATGATGATGATGAGGACACCGACTCCGAGGAGTAGTAGCATTTGAGCACTAGTGTTAGTGAGTTGTATTCGGTCCCAGTATATCGTAGTTTCCCAGAATGGTTCTTAAAACCATATGTTTTCTTTTGTTGTGGTGTGTGTTTGTATCGTGTTCTATGAACGAATTAATGAAAAGAAAGTTGCTAGAAAAACCTGAGTCAAACTTTAAAAACATTTTCAAAAACCCTGAACCTTAGAATTTCCTTCTTTTCTCATGATCGATCTCAATCTTTAGATGCCTTGCGGAGGAAGCAGTTCATCCCCGGACCCGATGTTGTAGATCTTGCAAATGTTGGTTTCTGATCGCGAAGCTGAAAGAGCCGAACGTCAAGCCAACTTAGCCACCCTTCAACACATCGCTCAGATGGCCACCAACAATCAAGACCATGGAAATCAGGACAACCATGGATCTAAGCTCAAGAATTTCCACCAATCCACCTGTTTTCACTAAGTCAGAAGAGCCCCTAGATGCAGATGATTGGCTTCAAACCATGGAGAACAATATGGAAGTTGCCGGAGTGGAAGCCAACGAGAAGGTATTGTTCTCCACCCACTACCTGGCAGGAGATGCAAGATCATGGTGGAACAGCGTTCGCGCGATGACCGGAGGTCAGATGATGACTTGGGACGAATTCAAAGTCAAGTTCAGCAGAACCGATGTACCACCGGGTTTGATCAAGAGGATGAGAGATGAATTCAGGGAACTGAAGCAAGGAAGGATGACCATAGTGGAATACCGTGACAAATTCTTGTCATTGGCTAGGTATGCACCGGATGAGATAGACACTGAAGCCAAGAAGAAAGAGAGATTCCTGAATGGTTTGCACGATGAGAAGCCTTAGTTGACTCTTCCATTCAGATGGAAGGAAAGATCAACCAAGCTAATGAGAACTGCAAGCGTCGCATGATGCATCAACCAGGAACCCACCATACACCAAAGTATCGCCCCAACCCATCTCCAGGATTTGCCCCAAGGAACAACAGACCTCCGATGAACCGCCCGACCTATCCCAACCGTGGAAACCCAAGGCCCGGAGGAAATCACAAAAACCCCGGCAACCCCAGCAATTTCAACCGTGCACCACCCAAGTTCAACAACAACAATGTCTCCACCAACACCAACACTTCCCCAAGGACTGGAAGCAATGATGTGCCTGTTGCAGCAAAGGACAAGTCTCAGGTGACTTGTTCTGAATGTGGAACAAAAGGTCACTATTCCAATGAGTGCACCAAGAAGATTGCCGCAGCCCCCAATGCAAATGCCCCAGCCCAGCAGTAGCGTCATGTTCATCCCGAAAGAAGGTTTGCCCCAGGGAACTCGCTCAACCGTAACGGCCGTCTCTTTCTCATGCATGCTAAAGAAGCCCAAGAAGCGCCAGACGTCGTGTTGGGTATGTTTTCTATTAACTCAATACTTGCAAGAGTGTTGTTTGATTCTGAGGCATCACACTCATTTGTTACCGAAGAATTTGCATGCACTAGTAAGATTCTGTTGGAGATATGCCCTAGAGGCAATAATAAAAGTGGTTATTATTATATTGTTTATGATAAATGTTTACATTCATGCTATAACAGTATTAACCGGAAACATTAATACTTGTGTGATTTGTAAACTAAATTAGAGTCCCTAAAGCCTCTTTATAATACTAGTTTGTTGGTTAATAGATGATTGTGGTTTCTCGATCATGAACATTGAGATGTTATTAACAACAAGGTCATATCATTAGGAGAATGGTATGATGGACATACTCCTATAGATATGCGTAGCATAAAGATCAAGTCATTTCAATAGTTTGTTTGCTATAAGCTTTCTGATACATAGTTACCTAATTCCTTCGACCATGAGATCATGCTAATCACCATCACCGGAAGGATGCTTTGATGACATCAAACACCACACCGTAACTGGGTGGCTATAAAGGTGGCATTGAGTGTTCGGAAAGTATGGGTTGAGGCACATGGATCAAGAGTGGGATTTGTCCATCCATATGACGGATAGATATACTCTGGGCCCTCTCGGTGGAATGTCATCCAATTAGCTTGGAAGCATGTGACTGGCTCACAAGGGATCACATATCACGGGAACGAGAAAAGAGTACTTATCGGTAACGAGGTTGAACTAGGTATGCAGAGATACCGACGATCAAAACCTTGGATAAGTAAACTATCGTGAGACAAAGGGAAATTGGTATCGTATGTAAGTGGTTCACTCGATCGCAAAGTAATTGTAGAAATATGTGGGAGCCATATGAATTTCCAGATTCCTCTATTGGTTATTGATCGGAGAAGTGTCTCGGTCATGTCTGCATAATTCACGAACCATAGGGAGACACACTTAAGGATTCAATGTTGTTTAGTAGATATGGAATGTTAATAGGGATACCGAATGTTGTTCGGAGTCTCGGATGGGATCAGTGATATCACGAGGAGATCCGGAATGGTCCGGAGAATAAGATTCATATAACGAAAGTTCGATTTCGGAGTTCGGGAAATATTCCGATGTTTTCATCGGAGAGGTTCTAGAAGGTTCTAGAAGGTTCACCGGTACGGAAGGGGAATGGTCCATGAATGTGTCATGGGTAAGTGGAATGATTGGATCATATCTTAGGTCACTTGGTGTGGACATTTGTGAGAGAGAATTAAAGCTCTAAATTGAAAGTCAAACGGGAGGTTTGAAAAGTCAAACTGGAACAATGGTTTCCTAGTGGAAGAAGGAAAGAGTCCTTCCAACTTGGGTTTGGAAGTGGTTTCAAACTCCCCTCCCTCAAGTTTGCCCCCCCTCTCATAAATAGAGGGGAAGGGCTGCCCCAACACCACAAGCCCTAGCCCTCCCCATGCCAAGCCGCCGCCTCGCGCCGTCTCCGCCGCTTTAGCCGCCGCCGACACATCCTCCTCCCGGTCTTCTAAACCCTAGATCACCAGGAAACCCTAGATCCACCATAACTCGCACCGGCTTAGGCGAAGCCTTGTGGGATCTTCCCTCTACTTCCGACACCACGACGTCATGCTGCCGGAATCGCAAGGGGAGAACTACAACCTTCGCTGCCTGCTAGAACAAGGGAGAGGAAGGTCTTCATTGAGTACCGAACGGGTGACCGACTGCGGAATCACTGCCGGAACGCAGCGCCGGAAGGATCGTCTACACGATCTTGAGATCGGCAAGTGTACGACTACATCACCCACGAGAATCTTGTCTCGTTAACCACTTTGGAAACTTGGAGGGTGAGTGCTTCTATCAACTCGTTGCTATAATCTAGTAGATAGATCTTGGCTTGTTTGTGTGCATGCGGTAGAATTTTTTTGTTTTCCATGCTACGAACCCCTACAGTGGTATCAGAGCAATGTCTATATGTAGATCAGTTGCACGAGTAGAACACAATGGTCATTGTGGGTCATGGTGCTTTTATTATCAATTGCTTTTTGTGTACTTTGCATCTTGCGGTATGATGGGAGAAGCGGCCCGGGCTAACCTTACATGACATCGTTCATGAGACTTGCTCCACGCTTAACTTGCAACTTGTATTGCATAAGTGGCTTTGCGGGTGCCTATCTCTCCCATCATAGTATAGATTCAATTTACAACGGGCACTTGATAGTTCAAACATCAACGTTGTGGTTCTTGTTTGTAAGTTAGAACGACACTTATTGAAAGCCCCAAACCACGTAAAACATGCAAAGAAAATTAGAGGCGTCTAACTTTGTTTTGCAGGGGTGTGCTGTGATGTGATATGGCCATGATTGTGATTATATATGATGTATGCAATGTTCCTTATTGTAAGTTGGCAACCGGCATGAGCCATATGGTTGTCTCTTAAATTCCTTTAAGACCTACGTGTCTATTCAAAGTAGTTGTAATAGTTGATGCTGGTGGACGACAACCATGAAGTGGCGCCATTGACCTTGACACCATACCGGCGATGATGGAGATCATGTTCGTGCTTGAAGATGGAGATCGGAATCACAAGAAGAAAGGCCATATCATATCACATATTATGAATTGCATGTGATGTTAATCCTTTTATGCATCTTGTATTGCTTAGCTCGCGACGGTAGCATTATAAGATGATCCCTCAAGCACAAAATTTCATGTTTTAAAGCGTTCATCCTTAGTAAGCACCGTTGCTAAAGGTCGTTGTTTCGAAGCACCACGTGATGATCGGGTGTGTTAGATTCTACGAGTGTATACAATGTGAGAAAGCCAGATTTGCTCATGCAGAAGCTAAGGTTTGATCTTGACGAGCCTAGCATGTACAGACATGGTCTCGGAAGACGGATCATCGAAAGGTAAAGCATGAGTCATATAGTAGATATGATGAACATGTTGATTCTTCGCCATTGAAGCTACATCAACTCTCGTGATGATTGGTTTTAATGTGGTGGATTTGGTTCGTGTGATCACTAAAACAATGTGAGGGATATTGTTTTGAGTGGGAGTTCACCTAGATTAATTTAACTATTAATTAGAACACAATTTGCCATAAACTTAGTCTAAACTATTGCAAATATGTTGTAGATCAATGGCGGCCCCTACCATCAATTTTAATGCGTTCCTAGAGAAAGAAAAGTTGAAAAACAATGGAAGCAACTTCGCGGATTGGTTCCGCAATTTGAGGATTGTCCTCAATGCTGGTAATTTGACCTATGTGCTGGATGCACCGCTGGGTGACCCGCCTACAGCTCATGCTACCGATGAGATAAAGAAAGTTTTCCTCGCTCGGAAGAATCAGTACTCCATAGTTCAGTGTGCTATCTTGTATGGTTTGGAAAAGGAGCTTCAGAAAAGGTTTGAGAACCATGACCCACATGATATTTTCCGTGAACTCAAAATGACATTTGAGGCTCACGCGGTAGTTGAGAGTTATGAGGCTTCTGAAAAGTTCTTTAACTTCAAGATGGAAGAGGGCAACTCCGTCAGTGAGCACGTGCTTAAGATGTCTGGGCACACAAGCAAGCTTCAAAGCTTAGGTATAGTGATTCCTAATGCTTTGGGGATTCACCGTATCCTCCAATCACTACCACCAAGTTCCAAGAACTTTGTGATGAACTACAATATGCAAAACATGGACAAGTCGTTGCCCGAACTCTTCTCCATGTTGAAATCTGCAGAAGTGGAGATCAAGAAAGGGAACCAAGTGTTGTTGGTAAATAAGACCACCAAATTCAAGAAGTAAGGCAAGTCTAAGAAAAAGGGAAACTTCAAGAAGGGCGGTAAGAAAGTTACCGCGCCGGCGAAGAAGACCAAGGCTGGGCCTAAGGCTGATACTGAGTGCTTTTACTGCAAGGGAGAGGGTCACTGGAAGCGAAATTTCCCTAAGTACTTGGCGGATTTGAAGAACGGCAACATCAAGAAGAAAGGTATATCCGATATACATGTTATTGATGTGTATCTCACTAGTACTCGTAGTAGCGCCTAGGTATTTGATACTGGTTCGGTTGCTCATATTTGTAACTCGAAACAGGTGCTGCAGAATAAACGGAAGCTAGCGAAGAACGAGGTGACGATGCGCGTTGGAAATGGATCAAAGGTTGATGTGATCGTGGTCGGCACGCTACCTCTTCATCTACCATCGAGATTAGTTTTATACTTAAATAATTGTTATTTGGTGCCTGCGTTGAGCATGAACATTATATCTGGATCATGTTTATTGCCAGACGGTTACTTGTTTAAGTCCGAGAATAATGGTTGTTCGATTTATATGAGTAATATGTTTTATGCACATGCACCTTTGATAGATGGTCTATTCTTATTGAATCTCGATTGCAGTAATACACACATTAATAACATTGAAGCTAAACGTTTGAAATTAAGTGATAACTCGACCTATATGTGGCGCTGTCGTCTTGGTCATATTGGAGTGAAGCGTATGAAGAAACTCCATTCTTATGGACTTCTTGAATCACTTGAAAGATGCGAAGGATGTCTGATGGGTAAAATGACTAAGACTCCATTTTTTGGTATGATGGAGGGAGCTACGAATTTGTTGGAAATCATACATACCGATGTGTGTGGCCCAATGAGTGTAGCATCACGCGGTGGTTATCGCTATGTTCTTACCTTCACGGATGACTTGCGTAGATATGGGTATATCTATTTCATGAAACATAAGTCCGAAATTTTCGAGAAGTTTAAGGAATTTCAAAGTGAGATAGAGAATTAACGTAACAAAAAGATTAAATTTCTACAATCTGATTATGGAGGTGAATATCTAAGTTACGAGTTTGGCGAGCATTTAAAGAAATACGGAATACTTTCACAACTGACACCGCCGGGAACATCACAACGTAATGGTGTGTCCGAACGTCGTAATAGAACTCTCTTAGATATGGTTCGTTCTATGATGTCACTTACATATTTACCGCTATCATTTTGGCGTTATGCATTAGAAACAACCACATTCACTTTAAATAGGGCACCATCCAAATCCGTTTAAATGACACCATATGAATTATGTTTGGGAAGAAACCTAAATTGTCGTTCCTTAAAGTTTGGGGTTGTGAAGCTTATGTAAAGAAGTTACAGCCAGACAAGCTTGAACCCAAAGCGGAAAAATGCGTCTTCATAGGATACCCGAAGGAAACTATTGGGTATACCTTCTATCATAGATCCGAGGGCAAAATCTTTGTTGCCAAGAATGGATCCTTTCTAGAGAAGGAGTTTCTCTCGAAAGAAGTGACTGGAAGGAAAGTAGAACTCGACGAGGTTGTTGAACCTTCTCTCGAACTTGCGAGTAGCACAACACCGGAAGTAGTTCCTATGGCGCCTACACCAATAAGAGAGGAAGCTAATGATGTTGATCATGAAACTTCGGTTGAAGTTACTACGGAACCTCGTAGGTCAACGAGAACTCGTACCACTCCTGATTGGTATGATCCCGTTATGAGTGTCATGTTGGTGGACAACACCGATGACCCTGCGACATATGAGGAAGCGATGATGAGCCCAAATTCCAATAAATGGCAAGAAGCCATGAAATCCTAGATTGGATCCATGTACGAAAACCAAGTATGGAATTTGGTGGACTTACCGGATGGCCGGAAGGCTGCCGAGAACAAATGGATTTTCAAGAAGAAAACAGATGCTGATGGTAATGTTACTATCTATAAAGCTCGACTTGTCGCAAAAGGGTTTTGACAAATTCAAGGAGTTGACTACGATGAGACTTTCTCACAGGTAGCAAAGCTAAAGTCTGTGAGGATTTTGTTAGCAATCGCTGCATATTATGATTATGAGATATGGCAGATGGATGTCAAAACGGCGTTCCTCAATGGAGACATTGATGAAGAGTTGTATATGGTACAACCCAAAGGTTTTGTCAATCCTAAAGATGCTAACAAGGTATGCAAACTTCAACGGTCCATTTATGGATTGAAGCAAGCATCCTGGAGTTGGAATCAACGTATTGATAAGGTGATCAAAAGCTTTGGTTTTATACAAACTTATGGAGAAGCTTGTATTTACAAGAAAGTGAGTGGGAGCTCTGTAGCATTCTTAATACTATATGTAGATGACATATTATTGATTGGGAATGATGTAGACGTTCTTAATAGTGTCAAGGATTATTTGAATAATAGTTTTTCAATAAAAGATCTTGGCGAAGAAGCTTACATATTAGGCATAAAGATTTATAGAGATAGATCGAGACGCCTAATATCATTGTCACAGAGTACATATTTGTACAAAGTTCAAAAGAGGTTTGGAATAGAAGATAGCAAGAAAGGGTTCTTGCCCATGTTGCCCAATACGACCTTGAGTAAAACTCAAAGTCCTGCAATGGCAGAAGATAGAGAAAGGATGAGTAAGACTCCCTATGCCTCAGCCATAGGATCTCTTATGTATGTCATGCTATGTACTAGACCCGACATTGCATATGCTGTTAGTTTGACTAGCAGATATCAAAATGATCCAGGAGTGGATCATTGGACAGCGGTCAAAAACATCCTTAAGTACTTGAGAGGAACTAAGGATATGGTTCTTTCTTATGGAGGTGATGAACAACTCGTTGTTAATGGTTACACCGGTGCTAGTTGGAACACCGATCCGGATGATTCTAAATCACAATCTGGATATGTATTTACTTTGAATGGTGGAGCAGTTAGCTGGAGGAGTGCAAAGCAAAGCGTTGTGGCGAGATCTTCAACTGAATCGGAATACATGGCTGCTTCGGAGGCTTCACAAGAGTCAATATGGATGAAGGAGTTCATTATAGAGCTCAGTGTGGTTCCAAGTGCGTTGGACCCAATGTCTATCTATTGTGATAACATGGACGCCATTGCCAGTGCGCAAGAACCAATGTCACACTAGAAGCTGAAGCATATCAAGCTACGTTTTCACGCTATTCGAGAGCATGTCCAAGATGGTGACATAAAGATTTGCAAAGTACACACATATCTGAATGTGGCGTATCCGTTGACTAAACCTCTCCCGAGGGCAAAACATGACCACCACCAAACCGCCATGGGTGTTCGGTATATTACCATGTAATCTAGATTAGTTGACTCTAGTGCAAGTGGGAGACTGCTGGAGATATGCCCTAGAGGCAATAATAAAAGTGGTTATTGTTATATCTTTGTGTTTATGATAAATGTTTACATTCATGTTATAACAGTATTAACCGAAAACATTAATACTTGTGTGATTTGTAAACTAAATTAGAGTCCCTACTAAAGCCTCTTTATAATACTAGCTTGTTGGTTAATAGATGATTGTGGTTTCTCGATCATGAACATTGAGATGTTATTAACAACAAGGTCATATCATTAGGAGAATGGTATGATGGACATAATCCTATAGACAAGCGTAGCATAAAGATCAAGTCATTTCAATAGTTTGTTTGCTATAAGCTTTCTGATACATAGTAACCTAATTCCTTCGACCATGAAAACATGCTAATCACCATCACCGGAAGGATGCTTTGATGACGTCAAACACCACACTGTAACTGGGTGGCTATAAAGGTGGCATTGAGTGTTTGGAAAGTATGGGTTGAGGCACATGGATCAAGAGTGGGATCCGAGAGGGAGGAGAACGCCGTGATCGGTCTTCAAGGGTCCGTGATCGATCTTTAGGGTTGGGGGTCTCGACGTCTTTGGGTCCGGGGAGAGGATCTTGCCAATCTGAAAAGGAGAACTCGGCCCGGGAAGGAGATCTTGTCGCACCCGAAGAGAAACTAGAAGCCCGTGATGGAGATCTTTTCGGGGTGTCGGAACCGAAGAACTTGGCGGTCGATGAAGTCGGTGGCCTTCGGAAGATCAAGGCGTTAGGACAGTTTCCGGCATCAGACGCTCTGGCATTGGTCTTTCTAGCAAACCCCTTTGCAGCCACAGATTAAACAGATGGTATAACGACAGCTACATCAGGAACACGCCACCAGGCACTAGCAACACCACCAAACACATGGGTAAGGACACGCGCAGCAGTGCAGGCACGCGAGCACCAAGAGCATGGACTCAGAGGGCTTGGACAGGGGAGCGACCGGCTCTGCAGGAGGTCGTGGACGACCTCGGAGGCGCGAGACAGAGGCGAGCAGAGGCGACGCGCGCTGGGGAGGCGACGCGGCAGGGATGCGGGCCCGGGGCGGCCGGAGATGCAGAGAGGCGAAGGGCGAGGACGCGCGGCCGGAGGAGGTCGAACGGCAGAGAGCAGGCGGCGAGGAGAACGCGGCCAGAGAAGGCTCGGTGGAGAGGGACTCGCGGCGGCGGACGACGGAGGATGTGGCCGAGCAGAGGAGGCGCAGGCGGCAAGAGGCGCAGGCCGGCGCGAGGAGCTCGACCCGAGGCGACGGCCGGAGGTCGCTAGCGAGCACGGTGGGAGACTGGAGGCGGCTCGAGGCAGATGGCGGAGGACTGGCGCAGTTGTGGCCGGAGTCGGGAGGAGGGCGGCCGGTGAGGACGGAGCTCGGGGCCACGGCAGGAGCGCCGAGCCGGGGTTGCGCGAGCAGGGAGAGGGAGGAGGAAGGCCGAGAGAGGCACGGGCCGGTGGGGAGCGAGCGGGGACGACGAACGAGGCGGGTTGGAGGTGCAGCGGCGAGGTGGTTAGGAGCTCTGGCGGCGGGGCGCAGGAGTGGGAGAGGGTGGCGATGGGGGTGAGAAGCGAGCGGGGGAAGGTGGACCTAGGGAGATGCGCGCGGTGGCGGCGAGGTGGGGCCAGGGGGAAGACCCGAGGTGGGTTGTCAGTCGGCCAGGGGAGCCTCTCGCGCAGGGAGTGGGCGGGAGTTGGCCTGGGAGCAGGTGGCGGGGCCACGTGTGGCGGCTGGGGGGGTTAGGGGTGAGGTGGCAGACACTGATTGGGTGGTGTTTTGGGGCCAGGGGATGTGGCGAGCCGTGAGTGGCTGTGGTGATGTGGAGGGGGCTGGGTAGACTAGGATTGGGTAGGAAAAGGGTTTAGGTAGTCCAGTTTTGTACTGGGGGTGGCCGACTGGGTCGGATCGGCCTGGTACGGCTGCCCCTAAAAATAAAATAAATATTTTAATATTTAAAATGGGGCTTTTGAAAACCGTTGGTAGACAAAGCAAAATATTCCGGAGACCCGGGTTTTGTGTTTGAATAAAGACGAGGCGTTCAGAAGACGAAATAGATTTTTCGAAGATAGTTTTATGCAAACAAATGCAAGATGACATGACGATGCTCAAATGCAATGTGGCATGATGACATGAGCATGCGATCATGATGATGCAATGCACAAAAACAACGCGATTTTCTAGTAGTGGTTTTTGCGGGGTGCCACAATTCGACACCACTAACAATGGATCTCGCCCTCGAGATCCGCCTCATGGTACCGGGAAGAAGGGCGGCGATCTGAATCTTCTCGCATCGTGTAGATCCTCGCGACACCACTAACAAGAGGTCGTTGTCCGTGATCGTCAAGAGAACACTCCGGGAACAAAGGGCGAAGGTAGAGGTATCCACAAATAAAGCCACCTCTAACTTCGATAGAAGGAGAGAAAAGGTGCGGCCTATGCCACTTCAATGTACAAGAGCGAATAGAAAGGGTAGTCGGCATGGGGGCCAATCCATCACGCACCCAAACTATTACTCTGCGCAATCAGTAGAAAAGCATGCAACCATTCTCGGAATCAGACTGAAGATCTCGACAATCGAGGTTCGGAACAAAGGAGTGATGCAGGCTCTGCATCGGACCTGGCGTAGAGGATGTCGTCGTGTCGGAAAACTCCGGAAGGCACCACAAGGACAGAGAGAAGTCCAACAGATGAAGGATTCCTCAGATAGCACGAAGACCGGATGTAGACACACCGTTACCAAAAGAGGAAGCGAAACCCTGAAGGCACAACGGAAATACAACCCACGAGAAACCCTGGACTAGAAGAAGGTAAGAGAGCAGATTCAAAACACGCAGAGGTAAGGGGAGAACAGCAGAGGGGTAAGGAGTAAAACAGACCTAATCAGATCTATCCAACCGATTTTTCCAAAATAGTTTTTTTTTGACACTCTACTTCGGCCGTTAGCTAGGTTATCCTACAGGCTGGACTTGTGGGGTATCGCAACTGCTGAGCTCTGATACCACTCTGTAACACCCTCAGAATCGTCCCTATGCAAGTTTTAGCGCTTCCCGCTAAACCCGCATAGAAACGATTCAAAGGTGCCCACCAGGCACTTTCGTGCGGGTGGAAAACGAAGTATTATCATTACACAATAGTCCTCGATGGAACCCACAAAACAGATATATATATATATAGCGACTCAATGAGTCAAGAATATGGATATACAGTACAAAGATCCAAATCACCTTGAAAACGATACAGCGTCCGAGTACGGACAAGATGCAAATTGAGCTAAGAGCCCTGAAGAATAACCAATGGCATCCATAACCCTGCCCAGGCCAAGCCAGAGGGGTAACCCTGCTAACGACGTCGATCTCAAAACCTGCTTAAACAAAAGGGGTGCCGACAAAGGGCAAAGGAAAAAGAGAGCGGTCAGTACTGAGGCCAGTACACGGCGAGACTAGAATTCGGCGGTCCTCGCCTACATAGGTATGGTGGACTGAAGCGGCAGCGCAGCATGCACTAAACAACCTATAGAGACTCGATATAACTGTCGGCTATAAGAGAGGGATAAGAAAGACCTATTCGGAACCAACCTGATGCTACCACCAAACATACCCATCCTGGTATTTCCCCCTCGAGACCAAACGAGGAAGTCAACCGAGGAACTCACACAGTTGGCAGTTTTATTCATTCCGTTATAGTTGCGGCAATTACTAGTCAAATAAAGATAGCATGAGTCATCCTGATATAAAAAAAACAGTGAGCAGTTTTAGTTATCCATTCCGTTGTAGTTGCAACACTTACTAGTCAGATACGATTAGCATGAGATATCCCAAACCCAGCAGTTGTTGGTACTTTTATTTAGCCATTCCGTGGTGGTGGAGCTGATTACTAGTCATGTCGGATACAAGTCAATTTATAACAGTAAACTTTAGTTATAGTTGTCTATGATCGAGAAGTGTGCTCCAAGTCGTCCATAACTGCGGACAC
The DNA here is from genome assembly GCA_916181665.1 of Avena sativa. NCBI lineage: Eukaryota > Viridiplantae > Streptophyta > Magnoliopsida > Poales > Poaceae > Avena > Avena sativa. The sequence goes on from OV702284.1 coordinate 434,956,056, forward strand.
GGCTTTTCGAAAAGATTTAACCCTGCAGGGGTGCACCAAAGTATCCACACGCACTTCGACCCTTTTTGCCAGATCAGTTAACATACACCCATCGGTATGCCGGCGGGGCCTAAGTCATGACGTTTCCCAGACCCAAAGCAAGCACATGGGGGCCACCCCACTAAGCTACCCGCAACGAAGTTGGCCGGCTCCGGAACGGACCCAGGGTTTGCGTCAGTGGCTGTAAACAACTGGGAACCCGAAAGTGTGACTGGGCTTGTCGATACCGCGAAAACACTCCGCAATCCTAAACAGTACAGGTGCTCCACGCACAATCTTAAATAAAGCAGTAAAGCATGGCATAAGTACAAGATAGTAATAAAGCTCCAAACTACTTTGTGCCCCCCAGCACAGTACTTGGAATCATGTACTAAATCGATGGGGGTGCCCACACACCCCACCTGTGGTTAGCGCGCTCGATCTCGGAACTGGTGTCAAGAACTCGGGGTCCTACGGGACACCAGTGAGCGGTTAAAAACCAAATGTTGTCTATTACCCACCGGTGCCTCTGCATTTACCTACTTCAATTTTATTTATTAATCAATAATTAAAGCCATGATCATCTCCAACCTTAAACATGCGGCAAAACTCCAACAACTGTGGTACTTGACGACACGCAACAACACTTAAGCCAGCGACTACGACGTGCAAGTCCAACTATCTACCAAACAACGGGTAATAGGATGTGTCCAAGGCAATATAAGGCTGCAAGGGATATCACGGACACGAAAACTAGAGCATCGCAACACAGATAGCAATAGATCAACAGGAGGGAATAAAGACTATAAAAGTAAGATAGGTAGAAAGGGGGAGGTGCTCGCCTGAAAACATTGCCGAAGGTTCATCCGAAGATCGGGTCGACTCTCGCATCAACTCATCGGCCTAATCCATGAAGAAGCAAAGCACTAGAAGAAACACCGGATGCACTATTTAATACTAAGGCAGAAGATCGGGCATGATGCATGCATGATGTATGACATGGCAAAGGTGCGATGCAATTAGGTCATATTAAGCGGAACCGAGGCCCCGGCAATTAATTAATAGGTTCATGTTGTTTAGAAGCCCCACAATTTAAATGTTTTCTTAACATGGCAAATCATGGTATCGGTTCGCTGCACAAATTTAAATGGAGTTCAGAATAAGACAAAGGTATTCCGCATATCGACTCCATATTTAATTATGAGGTGAATCGGCATAATGCCCCCAAACCACACCAATATGCATGCGAGTGTGACAATTAAATATGCAACAGTTTATATAGTTGGCAATTTATAAAATAGGGGCTCGGAAAAGGGGTCACACATAGGGGTCGACGATCTTGGTGTTCAGAGGGGTCGGGGTTCGGGTTCGGTCTTCGGATCCGAGAGGGAGGAGGACGCCGTGATCGGTCTTCAAGGGTCCGTGATCGATCTTTAGGGTTGGGGGTCTCAACGTCTTTGGGTCCGGGGAGAGGATCTTGCCAATCTGAAAAGGAGAACTCAGCCCGGGAAGGAGATCTTGTCGCACCCGAAGAGAAACTAGAAGCCCGTGATGGAGATCTTGTCGGGGTGTCGGAACCGAAGAACTTGGCGGTCGATGAAGTCGGTGGCCTTCGGAAGATCAAGGCGTTAGGACAGTTTCTGGCATCGGACGCTCTGGCATTGGTCTTTCTAGCAAACCCCTTTGCAGCCACAGATTAAACAGATGGTATAACGACAGCTACATCAGGAACACGCCACCAGGCACTAGCAACACCACCAAACACATGGGCAAGGACACGCGCAGCAGTACAGGCACGCGAGCACCAAGAGCATGGACTCAGAGGGCTTGGACAGGGGAGCGACCGGCTCTGCAGGAGGTCGTGGACGACCTCGGAGGCGCGAGACAGAGGCGAGCAGAGGCGACGCGCGCTGGGGAGGCGACGCGGCAGGGATGCGGGCCCGGGGCGGCCGGAGATGCAGAGAGGCGAAGGGCGAGGACGCGCGGCCGGAGGAGGTCGAACGGCAGAGAGCAGGCGGCGAGGAGAACTTGGCCAGAGAAGGCTCGGTGGAGAGGGACTCGCAGCGGCGGACGACGGAGGATGTGGCCGAGAAGAGGAGGCGCAGGCGGCAAGAGGCGCAGGCCGGCGCGAGGAGCTCGACCCGAGGCGACGGCCGGAGGTCGCTGGAGAGCATGGTGGGAGACCGGAGGCGGCTCGAGGCAGATGGCGGAGGACTGGCGCGGTTGTGGCCGGAGTCGGGAGGAGGGCGGACGGTGAGGACGGAGCTCGGGGCCACGGCAGGAGCGCCGAGCCGGGGTCGCGCGAGAAGGGAGAGGGAGGAGGAAGGCCGAGAGAGGCACGGGCCGGTGGGGAGCGAGCGGGGCCGACGAACGAGGCGGGTTGGAGGTGCAGCGGCGAGGTGGTTAGGAGCTCTGGCGGCGGGGCGCAGGAGTGGGAGAGGGTGGCGATGGGGGTGAGAAGCGAGCGGGGGAAGGTGGACCTAGGGAGATGCGCGCGGTGGCGGCGAGGTGGGGCCAGGGGGAAGACCCGAGGTGGGTTGTCGGTCGGCCAGGGGAGCCTCTCGCGCAGGGAGTGGGCGGGAGTTGGCCTGGGAGCAGGTGGCGGGGCCACGTGTGGCGGCTGGGGGGGTTAGGGGTGAGGTGGCAGACACTGATTGGGTGGGGTTTTGGGGCCAGGGGATGTGGCGAGCCGTGAGTGGCTGTGGTGATGTGGAGGGGGCTGGGTAGACTAGGATTGGGTAGGAAAAGGGTTTAGGTAGTCCGGTTTTGTACTGGGGGTGGCCGACTGGGTCGGATCGGCCCGGTACGGCTGCCCCTAAAAAATAAAATAAATATTTTAATATTTAAAATGGGGCTTTTGAAAACCGTTGGTAGACAAAGCAAAATATTCCGGAGACCCGGGTTTTGTGTTTGAATAAAGACGGGGCGTTCAGAAGACAAAATAGATTTTTCGAAGATAGTTTTATGCAAACAAATGCAAGATGACATGACGATGCTCAAATGCAATGTGGCATGATGACATGAGCATGCGATCATGATGATGCAATGCACAAAAACAACGCGATTTTCTAGTAGTGGTTTTTGCGGGGCGCCACATGCGGGCGGCGCGACGGTCGGAGAGGCGCGGGGCGGGGCGGGGGAGGGGCGGCGGCGGTGGCCGGGGCGGCAGAGGCGCGGCGGCGCGATGGGCGGCACGGGAGGCACGAGCGCGGCTGCGCGGTGGACGGAATGGGGGCGGCGGCGCTGGGATCGCAAGGAGGAAGATAGACGCATGCTCCAGTTCGCTGCTCGAACCGGGGCGCACGGGGTGGGTATTTATACCCACCCCCTTCAGCCCCGGTTGGTAGTACAAACCGGGACTAAAGGATGACCTTTAGCACCCTTTAGCCCCGGTTTGTACTACCAACCGGGGCTAAAGGGTTTTCGGCGCGCCGTGTTTCGCGTGCAGCCCCGCACCCCTTTAACCCCGGTTGGTAGTATAAACCGGGGCTAAAGGTCCTTTTTTCAAACCTTTTTAAAAACAAAAAAAGGATTGTGGGTTTAGGGTTTAGGAAAATTAATTATTATATATGAAAATTTGCAGAAATAAAAATTACATCTACTCTGTTATATGGATGTAAATAAAATAATTGTTCCCAAGATTTAAATTGTTCAGACTTTTTTGAATTTTTATGCCTGTTTTGAATTTTTTGCCGTTTCGAACTTTGGTCAAAACGGCGTGCGTGAAGATAGGGGATGAGAATGTTAGAACTTGCATTGGATCTCTTAAGAAACAACATATTGTGAGTCTAATAATGATTTTTTTTAAAAATCACGGGCGTTAGATCATGTACCTGTAGTTCAAACCGGACCCACTTCCTACCGCTTCGGCAGACATTTGTCTTTTTCACCCGGGAAGGACAGAAAGGTTTGAGATCCCCCAGTTGGGAGATAGCTCATGTAAGGTGGTCTAGTATTTTAGAAAAATGGGATGGTAGCATTTTATAACTGCATTTTGGTGGCTGCTTCACAAAATGACCCGTCTTTTTGTGCTCGGAAAATGGAAAATATCTTTTTCAAGCGACGAAAAGAAAAACTTCCTCCTGCAACATTGTTCGCCATCCCAATATACACATGCATGCATAATATGGGCACCGTATCACAAACTATGTCACGATTCAACACATAACATCTGTCTCTTCGATCGAAAGCCATGAAACCTCAAACATGATAGGTCATTTTGTAAAGGTTTTTTCGAGACATAATCAGTATACCAAGTTTGATATTATTCCTTGCAACTATGTCACATAATATCAAACCACGCGAAGGATTTACATTGTTCGGACCTTTTTTGAAAATTTTATGCCCGTTTTGAATTTTTTGTCGTTTCGAACTTAGGTCAAAACGGCGTGCGTGAATATAGGGGATGAGAATTTTAGAACTTGCATTAGATCTCTGAATAAACAACATATTGTGAGTCTAAAAATGATTTTTTAAAAAAATCACGGGCGTTAGATCATGTACCTGTAATTCAAACTAGACCCACTTCCTACCGCTTCGGCAGCCATTTGTCTTTTTCTCCCGGGAAGGACAGAAAGGTTTGAGATCCCACGGTTGGGATATAGTTCATGTAAGGTGGTCTAGTATTTTAGAAAAATGGGATGGTAGCATTTTGTAACTGAATTTTGGTGGCTGCTTCACAAAACGACCTGTCTTTTTGCGCTCGGAAAATGGAAAATGGCTTTTCCAAGCGACGAAAAGGAAAACTTCCTCCTACAACATTGTTTTCCATCCCAATATACACATGCATGCACAATATGGACACTGTATCACAAACTATGCCGCGATTCAACACATAACATCGCTCTCTTGGACCGAAAGCCATGAAACCTCGAACATGATAGGTCATTTTGTGAAGGTTTTTTCGAGACATAATCAGTATACCAAGTTTGATATTTTTCCTTGCAACTACGTTACATATCACACCACGTAAAGGATTTACATTATTCTGACCTTTTTTGAATTTTTATGCCCGTTTTGAATTTTTTGCCGTTTTGAACTTAGGTCAAAACGGCGTGCGTGAAGATAGGGGATGAGAATGTTAGAAAATGCATTGGATCTCTGAAGAAACAATATATTGTGAGTCTAAAAATGATTTTTTAAAAAAATCACGGGTGTTAGATCATGTACCTGTAGTTCAAACTGGACCCACTTCCTACCGCTTCGGCATACATTTGTCTTTTTTCACCCGGGAAGGACAGAAAGGTTTGAGATCCCCCGGTTGGTATATAGTTCATGTAAGCTGGTCTACTATTTTATAAAAATGGGATGGTAGCATTCTGTAACTGCATTTTGGTGGCTGCTTCACAAAACGACCCGTCTTTTTGCGCTCGGAAAATGGCTTTTCCGAGCGACGAAAAGGAAAACTTCCTTCTGCAACATTGTTATCCATCCCAATATACACATGCATGCAAAATATGGGCACCGTATCACAAACTATGCCGCGATTCAACACACAAACATGCTTGTTTCGAATTTTTCCCGCCATATCCAAACCGCTTCCCGCCATGTTTTCCCGCCCTTTCCCTCTGAACGGTGCTTTTAGTCCCGGTTGTTGCCACTAACCGGGACTAAAGATATTTCCCGCCATATCCCACCGCTTACTGCCATGTTTTCCCGCCCTTTCCCTCTGAACGGTGCTTTTAGTCCCGGTTGTAGCCACTAACCGGGACTAAATATATTTCCCGCCATTTCCCGCCGCTTCCCGCCATGTTTTACCGCTCTTTCCATCTATATATAGGCCGACCACGCCATGGCTATCCATACATCCACACCTTCCTCTATCACAACAATGGACATTGCCTACTGGGCCACTCTGACCCTCGAGGAGACCGAGGCACTGTTCTCCTCCAACTACCCTTGCCTACCGGGCTACCGGCCGCCCGCCGGCTGGATGCTGAGCGCTGGAGGGGTTCCTGTCCCTCCTGTGCCTCAAGGCTCCGCCCGACAGGCGGCCATCACGAACCACTTCTACCACGAGCTCAAGCTAGAGCATCAGATGGATCGCAGTGGGTTCCCGACAATTACGACACCTGGAATGCCTTCTTCGCTAACCGGCAGGAAAGGGAGCTCGCCAGGTACGAGGGTGATGGCCCGCCCCCGGTGAACCACAACGAAGCCGGCCGGCGTCTGTGGTGGGAGAACCGTACTATCATCGGCGTGATGCGCTACATCGCCGGGGGAGACCATCCTCGCCTGCGGTGCCCACAAGTCCACCTGCCACAGAGCCACAAGAAGGCCCCTCCCCCGTCCGGCGGTAGCGGCATCGTCTTCCAGGAGACCCCTCTCCCGCCCGCCGTGAATCCGAGGCCGGAGTGGCAGGTGCCCCCTGTATATCCCATGGCTGGGCTGAGGATCCCCGGAGTGTCAGGTGACGATGACGATGATGATGGTGATGACGATGACGAAGAAGACCCTGAAGCTGCGTACTATAGGACTAGGCATGATTATGACTAAAGGGGTGGCTTTAGTCCTCAGTGTTAGCTAGTCCCGGTTTTTAATATTAATAAATGTCTTGAGTGTTACCTAGTCTAGTGTTTTGGTACCTGCCAACATCAATCTCAGAAATTCCTGTTTGTCCCGGTTTGTCCCGGTTTTTAATATTAATAAATGACGATGATGATGAAAAATAGGATTAATTCACAAAAGGTTTAATACATTATTACATCACCAACATCCACATCTAGTGTTTTGGTTCTCTTCTAGTCCGTAACCATGGTGCATCTTCCTTATTTAGCGGTATGCTTGGGTCAACTTTCACTTTGAATGGCAGAATTTCATGAAATTTGTCATAACCTTCTGACATGTCTGTCCTGTCCTCAACTCCAACCATGTTTCTTTTTCCTGAAAGAACTATGTGGCGCTTTGACTCATCGTATGATATTGTATTCTTTTGCTTATCTTTCCTTTTTCTCGGTCTAGTAGACATGTCCTTCACATAGAAAACTTGAGCCACATCATTGGCAAGGACGAATGGTTCGTCTCCGTACACAAGATTATTGAGATCCACTGTTGTCATTCCGTACTGCTGGTCTACCGTTACCCCACCTCCTGTTATGTTGACCCATTTGTATCAAAACAATGGGACCTTGAAATTAGGACCATAGTCAAGTTCCCATATGTCCTCTATGTAACCATAATATGTGTCCTTTTTCCCATTCTCGTCCGTTGCATCAAATCGGACACCACTGTTTTGGTTGGTGCTCTTTTTATCTTAGGTGTGCATGTAAAATATATTCCCATTTATCTCGTACCCTTGGAAAGTCAATATAGTTGAAGATGGAGACTTGGCCAACAAGTACAACTGATCTCCAACAGTGGTGTCATCCATGAGATGTGTCTGCAACCAACCGCCGAAAGTCTTCATGTGTTCATCTCTAATCAACCTGTCAGACTGCCCCGGGTAGTTCGAGCGTACAATATTCTTGTGTACCTCGATATACGGAGCCACCAAGGTGGAACTTTGTAGAATTGTATAGTGTGCTTTAGTGAAAGAATGTCCGTCCATACATATCTTTGCTTTCTTTCCTAGCGTGCCTTTTCCACTAAGTCTCCCCTCATGTCGTGATTCAGGTACACCAATTGGCTTAAGGTCAGGAATAAAGTCAACACAAAACTCAATGACCTTCTTTGTTCCATAGATCTTGGAGATGCTTCCTTCTGGCCTCGCACAGTTACGGACATATTTCTTTAAGACTCCCATGAATCTCTCAAAGGGGAACATATTGTGTAGAAATAAAAGACCGAGAATGGTAATCCCTTCGACTAGATGAACTAGAAGGTGCGTCATTATGTTGAAGAAGTATGGTGGGAACACCAACTCAAAGCTGACAAGACACTGGACCATATCTTTCTGTAACCCTGGTAGACTTTCTAGATCAATTACCTTCTGAGAAATTGCATTGAGGAATGAACATAGCTTCACAATGGGTACTCTAACATTTTCAGGCAGAAGCCCCCTCAAAGCAACCAGAAGCAACTGCGTCATAAGGACGTGGCAGTCATGAGACTTCAGGTTCTGGAATTTTTTCTCTGCCATATTTATTATTCCCTTTATATTGGACGAGAAGCCACAAGGGACCTTGATACTACTCAGGCATTCAAAAAAAATTTCCTTCTCTTCCTTGGTAAGAGCGTAGCTGGCAGTACCTTGAAACAACTCTAGATGCCTGCCTTCTCGGTCTTTCATATGTTGTTGGTCTTGCCGTGCTTCTGGTGTATCTTTATTCTTTCCATACACGCCCAAGAAGCCTAGCAGTATCATGCAAACATTCTTCGTCAGGTGCATCACGTCGATTGCAGAGCGGACCTCTAAGACTTTCCAATAGGGTAGCTCCCAAAATATAGATTTCTTCTTCCACATGGGTGTGTTTCCGCCAGCGTCCTTCAGAACGGACTGTCCGCTAGGACCCTTTACAAAGATTACTTTTAAATCCTTCACCATATAAAATACAGCATCACCAGTACGAAGGACAAGCTTACTCCGGTGATCTGCTTCACCATTGAAATGCTTGCCTTTCCTTCTTAGGGAATGCGTGGGCGGAAGAACATGACGATTCCCTAGGTACACATTCTTCTTGCACTTATCCAAATAAATACTTTCAGTGTCATCTAAACAATGTGTGCATGCATTGTATCCCTTGTTTGTCTGTCTTGAAATGTTACTAAGAGCAGGCCAATCATTGATGGTTATGAACAACAATGCTCGTAGGTTAAATTTCTCACTTTTGTGCTCATCACACATACGTACACCTTGTCCGTGCCACGGCTGTAAAAGTTCTTCAACTAATGGCCTTAAGTACACATCAATGTCGTTGTCGGGTTGCTTCGGGCCTTGGATGAGCACTGGCATCATAATGAACTTCCGCTTCATGCACAACCAAGGAGGAAGGTTATAGATACACAAATTCACAGGCCATGTGCTATGACTGCAGCTCTGCTCCCCAAAGGAATTCATGCCATCCGTACTTAGACCAAACCATAAGTTTCTTGTGTCACCTGCAAAGTTCGGGTACTTTCTCTCAATTTTTCTCCATTGCGACCCATCAGCGGGGTGTCTCAACATCTCGTCTTTCTTACGGTCTTCTTTGTGCCATCGCAACAATTTGGCATGCTCTTCGTTTCTGAACAAACGTTTCAGCTGTGGTATTATAGGAGCATACTACATCACTTTGGCGGGAACCCTCTTCCTGGGGCGCTCCCCCTCAACATCACCAGGGTCATCTTGTTAGATCTTATACCGCAATGCAGTGCATACCGGGCATGCATCCAAATTCTCGTACTGCTTACCACGGTAGAGGATGCAGTCATTAATGCATGCATGTATCTTCTGTACCTCTAATCCTAGAGGGCAGACAACCTTCTTTGCTTCATAAGTACTGGCGGGCAGTTCGTTATCCTTTGGAAGCAGCTTCTTCATTATCTTCAACAACTTTTCAAATCCCTTGTCAGGCACACCGACCTCTGCCTTCGATTGCAGCAATTCCAGTGTGTTGGCTAGCTTTTTGTGGCCATCTTCGCAATTCGGGTACAACAATTTGTTGTGATCCTCTAACATCTGCTCAAATTTCAACCTCTCCCTTTCTCTATCACATTCTCCCTTTGCATCAGCAATGGCCCGACCAAAATCATCATCTGGCTCATATGATGCACGTTCTTCTGCTTCTTCTTCATCATTGTCTTCCATTGTAGTACCACCATATTCAGGGGACATAGGATAGTTGGCATCATTCTCTTCATCATCGTTGTCTTCCATCATAACCCCTCTTTCTCCGTGCTTGGTCCAACAACTATAGCCAGACATGAAACCGGACCGAAACAAATGGCCATGAAGGACTCTTGAGGAAGAGTATTCCTTCTGATTCGGACACTCACCACATGGACAACACATAAAACCATTCCGCTTGTTTGCCTCTGCCACAACAAGAAAAGAACGTACGCCTTTAATGAACTCGTCAGAGATTCGATCAGTGTACATCCATTGCCGTCTCATCTGCATTATATAAGTTCATCAAAAAAATCATGATGCTAAGAGTATTACTAGTCTAAAAATAAAAGAACACATAGTATACATCAAACAACTATGTACTGATTTAAAAACTTTCTACTACATCTTTAGTCCCGGTTGGACACACCAACCGGGACTAAAGGGGTTGCGGCAGGCTGGGGCCGACCTGAGCCCATTTAGTCCCGAATGGTGTCTCAAACCGGGACTAAAGGACACTCCATCGGGACTAAAAGTGGGTGACGACACTATATGTCGTGAGTGGAGACACTATGCCAGTGAGTGGCGACACTATGACAGGGGTGAGTGTCGACATTATGTTGTGAGTGTCGACACTATGTTGTGCTGCTTAATCTATAAATAGGCTTTCTTATGAACTATCAACTGCATGGAAGATCGTGTGCGAGACCAGGGACACCACTATGGCGGAGCTTCTCGAAGATGTCTTAGGACCTCGTCCTAAGACATCTTCGAGGAGCTCGCCGTAGAGGCACTCCCTAATATGTGAAATTAGTTAGCTCCACCAGCATACTGATTTAGCTAGAAAAGATATGAACTGAAAGATGGTGTGCGAGAGCAGGGACACCACTACGGCAGAGCTTCTCGAAGATGTCTTAGGATGCCTCGTCCTCAGACATCTCCGAGGAGCTCGCCATAGAGGCAGTCCCTAATTTAATTTGGTAGCTCCTCGGCATGTTCATGTTTTTGTTCTTTCTTGCTTAACTGGTCGATGTTTAACTAAAATGCTAGGGCACCACTATATATATGTGTGCCTTCATAGTTTTGGTATTTATTTTTGTTCCAATGGATTTTGAAACGACAGGTAGAAGAAAGAAGAATATTTTGTTGCTCGACGGTGACATGATGCACTGTGAACCATCTGAATTTCAAGACAACGTGTCAAACCAAGATATGTAGATAGGATGAACTCATGTATCTATGTGCTTCAATGAATCAAATGAATTTCGAGAACTATATGTGCCAAATTAACCAGATATATAGAGATAGAATCCACACAAATCTATCCATTTCTAGAGCATGAAATGAGCTAAAACAAGCAATGAAAGATGAAATGATGAAGTTGCTAACCTCTTAGGACCCTTGATAGATGTGGGGCCAAAAAATCTTCACAAATCTTGAGAAAAATTGGGAAGAACTCGAGCTTGAGGGGAGAAATTTGAGAGAGATGCTTGTGTGAGCTTGAAATGGCTCGAGATGGGAAGGGGAAGAAGATATAGTCGGGGACTTTAGTCCCGGTTTGAGAAACAAACCGGGGCTAAAGGTCCAGACATCTGCTATTTTCTAGCGCCAGACCCTTTAGCCCCGGTTTGTTAAATGAACCGGGACTAAAGGTCCCATACGAACCGGGGCTAATGTCTTCTGGGGCCTGCGGCTGTTTCTAGCCGTTGGGACCAGGGCATTAGTCCCGGTTTGTACCAGAACCCGGACTAATGCTCTGGACCAAAGGACCATTCTCTACTAGTGGTATGTTAGCTAACTTTCGTTAATTCAACACTTTTTTATTTGAGCAACAGAAGATGTTCGAAAAAATCGGTTTCTACCAGCTGGTCTATTTTGACAGATTTCTGCCATTATTTGCATTTGCTTCTTATTGATTCCTTTTTGAGTTCTCTTTAGGTGAATTGAGATTTTTGAATGAGTTGCTATAGTAGCTTGTGTTTTTAGTGAAAAGCCTTGCTGTTTCAAAGCTTTGCCAGTGGTCTAATATCTTTTGAATAAGCTAATGTTGCTAATGAAGATTGTGTGAAGTTTCGTATGAAGGAAAAATTTCAGGTATAGAGAGATAATGATGTAATGAGATGAAGAATGGACAAAAGCTCAAGATTGGGGATGCCACCATGGTGTCACCCCAAGAAATATCCAAGAGTTACAAGTGTCAAAGCTTGGGGATGCCCAAGGTATCCCCTTCTTCATCAATAAAAAGCTCAGGTCTGTCTAGACACTTCGTTTTTATTGTTTCATGCATAGTTGTGTTGTTCTTGGAGCATCTTAGTTTTCGTTTTCTTTGCTTAGTTGTTTAGTTTGCTTAAATAAAGTAGTTTGGACCCCCGTTCTCGCTGTGTTGTTTTGCAAATAAGTTTGCTTGGTGTTGGAAAGGAGTAGTAAGTTCTTGCTTGAAGTGCAAGAGGAGCTTGCATTGACTGTGACTTAGACATTAGAATGACATGCTAGGTGTTGTTTTAGCATTATGCTTAGTGATCATTGCTGTAGCATGTCTTGTTCCAAACAATTGGGATTGCTTATTGTGCCTTGAAGAAATTATGCGTTGTTTTAGCATGAAAAAGCATAGTATTGTGGTATTCTCCTTTGATGCTTTGCTTGGGTTGACTTGGCACATGCTTACACCATGTTATGACTCTCACAAGTCACCATAGCCTCTATGATCATTTAGTCCTTGACTTGTAGTACCACTCTTTGCTTTGATTAGTATGCTTTGTTGCTCTACATGATTATGGCCATTATGCTCTCTTAGTTGGTTGCTCCCAGTCTTTTGCTAGACTTCACTTGTATGAGTAAGTTCTACTCATGCTTCCAACTCCCAAGAAACCAAGTTATTCCAAAGTGTCCACTATAAACTCCTATGCATGGTGCGTTACACCATTCCAAGTATATTCTTGTTTTCAGCTACCTTCCAATTAAAAAATATTTTGTTATGTGAAAACTTAGTGATTAAAGCCCTCACGAACTTGATGGCACACTTTATTCTTTGCCCCTAATAAACTTGAACCATTGTGACAACTTTGTTGTATATGCTTGCACTTATAAGTTGGAATTAGCAGAACCGTGCTCTCACGGGGAACGTTTTCAACATTGCACTTGTACTTTGTACTCAGTTGATATCATGCTCTTTTGTTTATGGATGTCACCAGTGTGAAATAAAGAGGGAACTTTTAAGTCCATGGAGTTTGCATCCTGTGTTAGAGAAACGCCTGGGCCGCTAGCCTAAGCCATGCCTAATCATGGTGGAAACTTGCAGCATCACCATAGTGAGCTATCTATGAAGCATCCTCAATAAAAAGCTATGCATATGGTAAATAAAAAGATTGCTGAGATGCTTATTGTCTTCTTGCCTTGTCATTTTGGTTATGGGAAAGCTCATGTACCATGTGCAAGGGGTACCCCGTTGGCGGTTCTCAATGATATGCAAATACTTACAATGACAAGAACTTACCTGGGCCCAAAGTCGAGTATGCATGAGGTGTGGCCCTCGTATTCAAGGGACTTGAGATTGCCAACTTATACTTTGTCAAGCATATACTCCACCTTTGCCACTTTAACCTTAACCACTTCAAGATGCTTATGATAGGGGAAATGAGGGCTGAAAGCTAACAAGTACCATAATTTTTGGAAGCTCTTTTTGAAACTTGTAATCCCTGCTTCCTTTACAAAAAAGGCCTTTCTTCCACCACAATTGAGTCTCCACCTTCTACCTTTAGGCACCATTAAGAGAGCATAGTTGTCATTCTATGGTGCAGTGTTCCAAAGCTTATTAATTGATGCATATTGTGATATTACTTGTTCTTGTGCTATTTGTTTCTAGTCATCCTTGTGAACTTTGAAGGTGTCCTATGCATCTATTTGCTACTCTATGAGGGACAAGCTGATTGCCACTATGCAATGTTTTCTGTATGTGAAACAAACAAATGTTTCAATGCATGTTATTCATGATCTTTGTTTGTAGCTTGCCATGTTGCATGCGTAGTTACTATGTCCTATTGTTATAACTCCATTATTTCATGCACATGTTTAGAGTTCTTTGATCCCAGCTTTCAATGCTTGCAAATGGTTGGATCTTTATAGTGAGGGTGCATGTTCACCTAAAAAATTATTCTGTTTATCACTTACCTACTCGAGGACGAGCAGGAGTTAAGCTTGGGGATGTTGATACGTCAGAAACGTATGTATAATTTTTTATGCTCCATGCTTGTTTAGTATCTACTTTGCTTTACTTGTCTACACTTTGAGGTGATGTTTACATGTTTTCTGGTACTAACCTATTAACAAGTTGCAACAGTGTCAGATGCTTGTTTTCTGTTGTTTTTGGTTTTAGAAAAGTTAGTAAAGAAATATTCTCGGAATTGGATGGGACAAACGTCAAAGTCAATTACTTTCTGTGGGGAACAAGAAGTCTAGAGGGGATTCAGAGGGGCCACACCCCCCAGGCATGGCCACATGCTAGGGTGTGGGGCCTCTGGCCACCTCCTCGGCCTCCCCCTTCGCCTATAAGAAGCCCCCGATGCAGAAACCCTAAGCACCCGATCAAATATCCATGAAACCGCATGTAGCCGCCGCCAGCATCGTCCCTAGATCAGGGGGGATCTGAAGTTCTTCCCCGCACCCTGCCAGAGGGAAGATCATCCCGGAGGCCTTCTCTCCGGTATGATGCGTGAATAGTTCCACCTTAGACTATGGGTCCATGTAGTAGCTAGATGGTTGTATCTCCTCCTTGTGCTTTCATGTATAGATCTTGTGAGCTCCGTTCATGATCAAGATCTAATCTATTTGTAATCATGCATTATGTGTTTGCGGGGATCCGATGGATATTGAGATTATTATGTTGGATTGGTTAATGGTTTTGTCTTTATGATTCTATCATGTCTGTGTTGTTTGTGATCTTGCATGCTCTCCGTTTTTAGTAGCTATCTTGGCCAAGTAGTTGCTAGTGACTCCAAGAGGGAGTATTTATGCTCGATAGTGGGTTCATGCCTCTAGTTTCCAAGGGAAGTGACAATAATCTCTTTGGTTGTAGATGTGCTATTGCTACTAGGGAGAAAACAACGGTCTCTTGTTCATGGAACATGTGGACTGTTTACCTTACACACTTTGCTTAAAGCAGTTGTTTGTTGCTTGCAACTTAATACTGGAGGGGGGTTCGGATGATAACATGAAGGTGGACTTCTAGTCATAGATGCAGTTGGATGGCGGTCTATGTATCTTGTTGTATTGCCATATCGAATCTCATAGGATCTTTCTGACTAGTAATTGCATTGTTATGCCTTGCTCAGTTCCTGTCAATTGCCCTGCTGTAATTTGTTTATACTTCATGCCATGTTGTTTATCTAAGGAGAGCACCTCTAGTAAACTATGGACCCCGGTCCAATCTTTGTAGGGTTTCGTAGCATGGAAAACAAAAAATTTCTACCGCATACAAACAAACAAGCCAAGATCTATCTACTAGATTGTAGCAACGAGTCGATAGAATAACTCACCCTCGAAGATTCCAAAGTGTTTAACGAGAGCGGATTCTCGTGGGTGATGTAGTCGTACTCTTTCCGATCTCAAGATCGCGTAGACGATCCTTCCGGCGCTGCGTTTCGGCAGCGCTCCCGTAGTCGGTCACACGTTCGGTACTTGACGAAGACCTTCCTCTCCCTTGTTCCAGCAGGCAGCGGAGGTTGTAGCACTCTCCTCGCGATTCCGGCAGCACAACGGCGTGGTACCGGAAGTAGAGGGGAGATCTCGCAGGGCTTCGCCTTAAGCCGGAGCGAGTATGGTGGAGTATGAGAGAGTCCCTCGACGATCTAGGGTTTAGACATGCCGAGGAGGAAGCTTGGCCGGCGGCTAGGGTTGCTAGGCGGTGGCGGCGGCTTGGCCTAGGTCGGTGGCGGCGGCAGTGGAGGTGGCGGCGCCGGCGGCTAGGGTTTGGAGGAGAGGATCTTGTGTGTCCTAGGAGGGAGCCCTGCCCCTCCTTATATAGGTGGAGGGGCCGGCCGGCCAAGGGGAGGGAGGGGAGTCCCTCCCCAACTCGGCTTGGGTGGGCGCCGCCGGTTGGAGGAGGGAACTCCTCCCCAACTCGGTTTCCCACTCCTCCTCTTTTCCTCTTTCCAAATTTAGCCGTTTGACTTTTCAAACTAGGATTTGAATTAATCCTTTATTTGGTTCAGCGATGACACTTAGTACATGATGCAATCATACCAACTTGATACAACACATTCATGTACCCTTCCCCTCCGGAGTGCCGGACATTCTGGAACATTCTAGAACATTCCCGATGAAAACACCGGAACCATTCCCCAACTCCGAAACGGGACTTTCCTTATATGAATCTTATTCTCCGGACCATTCCGGATCTCCTCGTGATATCCCGGATCCCATATGGGACTCCGAACAACATTCGGTCTCTTTCTCATCATTCCATAACTACTCAAAACAACGTCGAATCCTTAAGTGTGTCTCCCTACGGTTCGTGAATTATGCAGACATGATCGAGACACTTCTCCGAACAATAACCAATAGAGGAATCTGGAAATTCATATGGCTCCCACATATTTCAACGATTACTTTGTGATCGAATGAACCACTTACATACGTTATCAATTTCCCTTTGTCTCACGATAGTTTACTTATCCGAGGTTATGATCGTCGGTATCTCTGCATACCTAGTTCAACCTCGTTACCGATAAGTACTCTTTTCTCGTTCCCGTGATATGTGATCCCTTGTGAGCCAGTCACACGCTTGCAAGCTAATTGGATGACATTTCACCGAGAGGGCCCAGAGTATATCTATCCGTCATATGGATGGACAAATCCCACTCTTGATCCATGTGTTTCAACCAATACTTTCCGAACACTCAATGCCACCTTTATAGCCACCCAGTTACGGTGTGGTGTTTGATGTCATCAAAGCATCCATCCGGTAAAGGTGATATGCATGATCTCATGGTCGAAGGAATTAGATTACTATGTATCAGAAAACATATAGCAATTGAACTATTAAAATGACTTGATCTTTATGCTACGCTTATCTATAGGAGTATGTCCATCATATCATTCTCCTAACGATATGATCTTGTTGTTAATAACATCTCAATGTTCATGATAGGGAAACCACAATCATCTATTAACCAACAAGCTAGTATTATATAGAGGCTTTACTAGGGACTTCAAATTAAGTTTACAAATCACACAAGTATCAATGTTTCCTTGTTAATACTATTATAGCATGAATGTAAACATTTATCATAAACACAAAGATATAATAATAACTACATTTATTATTGCCTCTAGGGCATATCTCCAACAGTCTCCCACTTGCACTAGAGTCATCTAATCTAGATTACATGGTAATATACCGAACACCCATGGCAGTTTGGTGCTGGTCATGTTTTGCCCTCGGGAGAGGTTTAGTCAACGGATCCGCCACATTCAGATCTGTGTGTACTTTGCAAATCTTTATATCCCCATCTTGGATATGTTCTCGAATAGCGTGAAAACATAGCTTGATGTGCTTCAGCTTCTTGTGTGACCTTGGTTCTTGCGCATTGGCTATGGCGCCCATGTTATCACAGTAGATAGACATTGGGTCCAGCGCACTAGGAACCACACCCAGCTCTGTAATGAACTCTTTCATCCATATCGCTTCTTGTGAAGCCTCCGAAGCAGCCATGTATTCTGATTTAGTTGAAGATCTCGCCACAACGCTTTGCTTTGCACTCCTCCAGCTAACTGCTGCACCATTCAAAATAAATACGTATCCAGATTGTGATTTAGAATCATCCGGATTGGTGTTCCAACTAGCATCGGTGTAACCATTAACAACGAGTTGTTCATCACCTCCATAAGAAAGAACCATATCCTTAGTTCTTCTCAAGTACTTAAGGATGTTTTTGACCGCTGTCCAATGATCCACTCCTGGATCACTTTGATATCTGCTAGACAACATATGCAATGTCGGGTCTAGTACATAGCATGGCATACATTAGAGATCCTATGGCTGAGGCATAGGGAGTCTTACTCATCCTTTCTCTATCTTCTGCCGATGTCGGACTTTGAGTTTTACTCAAGGTCGTATTGGGCAACATGGGCAAGAACCCTTTCTTGCTATCTTCCATTCCAAACTTCTTTAGAACTTTGTCCAAATATGTACTCTGTGACAATGATATTTGGCGTTTTGATCTATCTCTATAAATCTTTATGCCTAATATGTAAGCTGCTTCGCCAAGATCCTTCATTGAAAAACTATTATTCAAATATTCTTTGACACTATTAAGAAGGTCTACATCATTCCCAATCAACAGTATGTCATCTACATATAGTATTAAGAATGCTACAGAGCTCCCACTCACTTTCTTGTAAATACAAGCTTCTCCATAAGTTTGTATAAAACCAAAACTTTTGATCACCTTATCAAAACGTTGATTCCAACTTCGGGATCCTTGCTTCAATCCATAGATGGACCGTTGAAGTTTGCATACCTTGTTAGCATCTTTAGGATCAACAAAACCTTTGGGTTGCATCATATACAACTCTTCATCAATGTCTCCATTGAGGAATGCTGTTTTGACATCCATCTGCCATATCTCATAATCATAATATGCAGCGATTGCTAACATAATCCTCACAGACTTTAGCTTCGCTACTGGTGAGAAAGTCTCATCGTAGTCAACTCCTTGAATTTGTCAAAACCCTTTTGCGACAAGTCGAGCTTTATAGACAGTAACATTACCATCAGCATCTGTTTTCTTCTTGAAGATCCATTTGTTCTCGACAGCCTTCCGGCCATCTGGTAAGTCCACCAAAGTCCACACTTGGTTTTCGTACATGGATCCAATCTCGGATTTCATGGCTTCTTGCCATTTATTGGAATCTGGGCTCATCATCGCTTCCTCATATGTCTCAGGGTCATCGGTGTTGTCCACCAACATGACACTCATAACGGGATCATACCAATCTGGAGTGGTACGAGTTCTCGTTGACCTGCGAGGCTCTGTAGCAACTTCGACCGAAGTTTCATGATCATCATCATTAGCTTCCTCTCTAATTGGTGCAGGCACCACAGGAACTTCTTCCGGCGTTGCGCTACTCGCAATTTCGAGAGAAGGTTCGACAACCTCGTCAAGTTCTACTTTCCTTCCAGTCACTTCTTTCGAGAGAAATTCCTTCTCTAGAAAGGATCCATTCTTGGCAACGAAGATTTTGCCTTCGGATCTATGATAGAAGGTATACCCAATAGTTTCCTTCGGGTATCCTATGAAGACGCATTTTTCCGCTTTGGGTTCAAGCTTGTCCGGTTGTAACTTCTTTACATAGGCTTCGCATCCCCAAACTTTAAGGAACGACAATCTAGGTTTCTTCCCAAACCATAATTCATACGGTGTCGTTTCAACGGATTTAGATGGTGCCCTATTTAAAGTGAATGCGGCTGTTTCTAATGCATAACCCCAAAATGATAGCGGTAAATCTGTAAGTGACATCATAGAACGAACCATATCTAAGAGAGTTCGATTACGACGTTCGGACACACCATTACGTTGTGGTGTTCCCGGCGGTGTCAATTGTGAAAGTATTCCGCATTTCTTCAAATGCTCGCCAAACTCGTAACTTAGATATTCACCTCCACGATCAGAACGTAGAAATTTAATCTTCTTGTTACGTTGATTCTCTACCTCACTTTGAAATTCCTTAAACTTCTCGAAAGTTTCGGACTTATGTTTCATGAAATAGATATACCCATATCTACTCAAGTCATCCGTGAAGGTAAGAACATAACGATAACCACCGCGTGATGCTACACTCATTGGACCACATACATCGGTATGTATGATTTCCAATAAGTCCGTAGCTCGCTCCATCATACCAGAAAATGGAGTCTTAGTCATTTTACCCATCAGACATGCTTCGCATCTTTCAAGTGATTCGAAATCAAGTGATTCAAGAAGTCCATCGGAATGGAGTTTCTTCATATGCTTCACTCCAATGTGACCAAGACGACAGTGCCACATATAGGTCGAGTTATCGCTCGATTTCAAACGTTTAGCCTCAATGTTATTAATATGTGTATTTCCACTATCGAGATTCAATAAGAATAGACCATCTATCAAAGGTGCATGTGCATAAAACATATTACTCATATAAATCGAACAACCATTATTCTCGGACTTAAACAAGTAACCGTCTCGCAATAAACAAGATCCCGATATAATGTTCATGCTTAACGCAGGCACCAAATAACAATTATTTAAGTATAAAACTAATCCCGATGGTAGATGAAGGGGTAGCGTGCCGACCGCGATCACATCAACCTTTGATCCGTTTCCTACGCGCATCGTCACCTCGTTCTTCGCTAGCTTCCGTTTATTCTGCAGCACCTGTTTCGAGTTACAAATATGAGCAACCGAACCAGTATCAAATACCCAGGCACTACTACGAGTACTAGTGAGATACACATCAATAACATGTATATCAGATATACCTTTCTTCTTGATGTTGCCATTCTTCAAATCCGCCAAGTACTTTGGGGAATTCCGCTTCCAGTGACCTTTTCCCTTGCAGTAAAAGCACTCAGTATCAGGCTTAGGTCCAGCCTTAGTCTTCTTCGTAGGCGTGGCAACTTTCTTACCACCCTTCTTGAAGTGTCCCTTCTGCTTAGACTTGCCTTTCTTGAATTTGGTGGTCTTATTGACCAACAACACTTGGTGCTCTTTCTTGATCTCCACTTCTGCAGACTTCAACATGGCAAAGAGTTCTGGCAACGTCTTGTTCATCTTTTGCATATTGTAGTTCATCACAAAGTTCTTGTAACTTGGTGGTAGTGATTGGAGGACACGATAAATCCCCAAAGCATTAGGAATCACAATACCCAAGCTTTGAAGTTTGTTTGCGTGCCCAGACATCTTAAGCACATGCTCACTGACGGAGCTGCCCTCTTCCATCTCGCAGTTAAAGAACTTTTCAGAAGCCTCATAGCTTTCAATTGCCGCATGAGTCTCAAAAATCAATTTGAGATCCTCGACAATATCATATGGGTCTGAATTCTCAAACCTTTTCTGAAGCTCCGATTCTAAACCATACAAGATAGCACACTGAAATGTGGAGTACTGAGTCTTCCGAGTGAGGTAAACATTCTTTACTTCATCGGCAGCATCAGCTGCAGGTGGGTCACCCAGCGGTGCATCCAGCACATAGGTCAAATTACCAGCTGTGAGGACAATCCTCAAATTGCGGAACCAATCCGCGAAGTTGCTTCCATTGTTTTTCAACTTTTCTTTCTCTAGGAACGCATTAAAATTGATGGTAGGGGCTGCCATTGATCTACAACATATTTGCAATAGTTTAGACTAAGTTTATGACAAATTGAGTTCAAATTAATAATAAAATTAATCTAGGTGAACTCCCACTCAAAACTATATCCCTCACATTGTTTTAGTGATCACACGAACCAAATCCACCACATCAACACCGATCATCACGAGAGTTGATATAGTTTCAATGGCGAACAATCGACATGTTCATCATATCTACTATATGATTCATGCTTTACCTTTCGGTAATCCGTGTTCCGAGACCATGTCTGTACATGCTAGGCTCGTCAAGATCAAACCTTTGTTTCCGCGTGAGCAAATCTTGCTCATGTTGTATACACTTGCGGAATCTAACACACCCGATCATCACGTGGTGCTTCGAAACAACAAGCTTTAGCAACGGTGCTAACTAAGGTGAACACTTTATGACTTGAAATTCATGTGCATGAGGGATCATCTTATAATGCTACCGTCGTCTACTAAGCAATACAAGATGCATAAAGGATTAACATCACATGCAATTCAAAATATGTGATATGATATGGCCTTTCTTCTTTGTGCTTCCGATCTCCATCTTCTAGCACGAACATGATCTCCATCATCATCGGCATTGCATCAAGGTCAATGACGCTTCTCCATGGTTGTCGTCCACCGGCTTCAACTATTACAACTACTTTGAATAGACACGCGGGTCTTAACATAAATTAAAGACAACCATATGGCTCCTGCCGGTTTCCAACTTACAATAAGGAACATTGCATACATCAAATATAATCACAATCATGGCCATATCACATCACAGCACACCCCTGCAAAACAAAGTTAGACGCCTCTACTTTCTTTGCATATTTTACGTGGTTTGGGGCTTTCAATAAGTGTCGTTCTAACTTATGAACAAGAACCACAACATTGATACTAGTATTGTTAATCACCCGTTGTAAATTGGATCTTAACTATGCTAGGAGAAACAGGCACCCGCAAAGCCACTTATGCAATACAAGTTGCATGTCAAGCGTGGAGCAAGTCTCATGAACGATGTCATGTAAGGTTAGCCCGGGCCGCTTCATCCCAACATACCGCAAGATGCAAAGTACACAAGAAGCAATCGACAATAAAAGCATCAACGCCCACAATGACCATTGTGTTCTACTCGTGCAACAGATCTACATATAGACACGGCTCTGATACCACTGTAGGGTTTCGTAGCATGGAAAACAAAACATTTCTACCGCATACAAACAAACAAGCCAAGATCTATCTACTAGATTGTAGCAACGAGTCAATCGAATAACTCACCCTCGAAGATTCCAAAGTGTTTAACGAGAGCGGATTCTCGTGGGTGATGTAGTCGTACTCTTTCCGATCTCAAGATCGCGTAGACGATCCTTCCGGCGCTGCGTTCCGGCAGCGCTCCCGTAGTTAGTCACACGTTCGGTACTCGACGAAGACCTTCCTCTCCCTTGTTCCAGCAGGCAGCGGAGGTTGTAGCACTCTCCTCGCGATTCCGGCAGCACAACAGCGTGGTACCGGAAGTAGAGGGGAGATCTCGCAGAGCTTCGCCTTAAGCCGGAGCGAGTATGGTGGACTATGAGAGAGTCCCTCGACGATCTAGGGTTTATACATGCCGAGGAGGAAGCTTGGCCGGCGGCTAGGGTTGCTAGGCGGCGGCGGCTTGGCCTAGGTCGGCGGCGGCAGTGGAGGTGGCGGCGCCGGCGGCTAGGGTTTGGAGGAGAGGATCTTGTGTGTCCTAGGAGGGAGCCCTGCCCCTCCTTATATAGGTGGAGGGGCCGTCCGGCCAAGGGGAGGGAGGGGAGTCCCTCCCCAACTCGGCTTGGGTGGGCGCCGCCGGTTAGAGGAGGGAACTCCTCCCCAACTCGGTTTCCCACTCCTCCTCTTTTCCTCTTTCCAAATTTAGCCGTTTGACTTTTCAAACTAGGATTTGAATTAATCCTTTATTTGGTTCAGCGATGACACTTAGTACATGATGCAATGATACCAACTTGATACAACACATTCATGTACCCTTCCCCTCCGGAGTGCCGGACATTTCGGAACATTCTAGAACATTCCCGATGAAAACACCGGAACCATTCCCCAACTCCGAAACGGGACTTTCCTTATATGAATCTTATTCTCCGGACCATTCCGGATCTCCTCGTGATATCCCGGATCCCATCTGGGACTCCGAACAACATTCGGTCTCTTTCTCATCATTCCATAACTACTCAAAACAACGTCGAATCCTTAAGTGTGTCTCCCTACGGTTCGTGAATTATGCAGACATGATCGAGACACTTCTCCGAACAATAACCAATAGAGGAATCTGGAAATTCATATGGCTCCCACATATTTCAACGATTACTTTGTGATCGAATGAACCACTTACATACGATATCAATTTCCCTTTGTCTCACGATAGTTTACTTATCCGAGGTTATGATCGTCGGTATCTCTGCATACCTAGTTCAACCTCGTTACCGATAAGTACTCTTTTCTCGTTCCCGTGATATGTGATCCCTTGTGAGCCAGTCACACGCTTGCAAGCTAATTGGATGACATTTCACCGAGAGGGCCCAGAGTATATCTATCCGTCATATGGATGGACAAATCCCACTCTTGATCCATGTGTTTCAACCAATACTTTCCGAACACTCAATGCCACCTTTATAGCCACCCAGTTACGGTGTGGTGTTTGATGTCATCAAAGCATCCATCCGGTAAAGATGATATGCATGATCTCATGGTCGAAGGAATTAGATTACTATGTATCAGAAAACATATAGCAATTGAACTATTAAAATGACTTGATCTTTATGCTACGCTTATCTATAGGAGTATGTCCATCATATCATTCTCCTAACGATATGATCTTGTTGTTAATAACATCTCAATGTTCATGATAGGGAAACCACAATCATCTATTAACCAACAAGCTAGTATTATATAGAGGCTTTACTAGGGACTTCAAATTAAGTTTACAAATCACACAAGTATCAATGTTTCCTTGTTAATACTATTATAGCATGAATGTAAACATTTATCATAAACACAAAGATATAATAATAACTACATTTATTATTGCCTCTAGGGCATATCTCCAACAGTCTCCCACTTGCACTAGAGTCATCTAATCTAGATTACATGGTAATATACCGAACACCCATGGCAGTTTGGTGCTGGTCATGTTTTGCCCTCGGGAGAGGTTTAGTCAACGGATCCGCCACATTCAGATCTGTGTGTACTTTGCAAATCTTTATATCCCCATCTTGGATATGTTCTCGAATAGCGTGAAAACGTAGCTTGATGTGCTTCAGCTTCTTGTGTGACCTTGGTTCTTGCGCATTGGCTATGGCGCCCATGTTATCACAGTAGATAGACATTGGGTCCAGCGCACTAGGAACCACACCCAGCCCTGTAATGAACTCTTTCATCCATATCGCTTCTTGTGAAGCCTCCGAAGCAGCCATGTATTCTGATTTAGTTGAAGATCTCGCCACAACGCTTTGCTTTGCACTCCTCCAGCTAACTGCTGCACCATTCAAAATAAATACGTATCCAGATTGTGATTTAGAATCATCCGGATTGGTGTTCCAACTAGCATCGGTGTAACCATTAACAACGAGTTGTTCATCACCTCCATAAGAAAGAACCATATCCTTAGTTCTTCTCAAGTACTTAAGGATGTTTTTGACCGCTGTCCAATGATCCACTCCTGGATCACTTTGATATCTGCTAGTTAAACTAACAACATATGCAATGTCGGGTCTAGTACATAGCATGGCATACATTAGAGATCCTATGGCTGAGGCATAGGGAGTCTTACTCATCCTTTCTCTATCTTCTGCCGATGTCGGACTTTGAGTTTTACTCAAGGTCGTATTGGGCAACATGGGCAAGAACCCTTTCTTGCTATCTTCCATTCCAAACTTCTTTAGAACTTTGTCCAAATATGTACTCTGTGACAATGATATTTGGCGTTTTGATCTATCTCTATAAATCTTTATGCCTAATATGTAAGCTGCTTCGCCAAGATCCTTCATTGAAAAACTATTATTCAAATATTCTTTGACACTATTAAGAAGGTCTACATCATTCCCAATCAACAGTATGTCATCTACATATAGTATTAAGAATGCTACAGAGCTCCCACTCACTTTCTTGTAAATACAAGCTTCTCCATAAGTTTGTATAAAACCAAAACTTTTGATCACCTTATCAAAACGTTGATTCCAACTTCGGGATCCTTGCTTCAATCCATAGATGGACCGTTGAAGTTTGCATACCTTGTTAGCATCTTTAGGATCAACAAAACCTTTGGGTTGCATCATATACAACTCTTCATCAATGTCTCCATTGAGGAATGCTGTTTTGACATCCATCTGCCATATCTCATAATCATAATATGCAGCGATTGCTAACATAATCCTCACAGACTTTAGCTTCGCTACTGGTGAGAAAGTCTCATCGTAGTCAACTCCTTGAATTTGTCAAAACCCTTTTGCGACAAGTCGAGCTTTATAGACAGTAACATTACCATCAGCATCTGTTTTCTTCTTGAAGATCCATTTGTTCTCGACAGCCTTCCGGCCATCTGGTAAGTCCACCAAAGTCCACACTTGGTTTTCGTACATGGATCCAATCTCGGATTTCATGGCTTCTTGCCATTTATTGGAATCTGGGCTCATCATCGCTTCCTCATATGTCTCAGGGTCATCGGTGTTGTCCACCAACATGACACTCATAACGGGATCATACCAATCTGGAGTGGTACGAGTTCTCGTTGACCTGCGAGGCTCTGTAGCAACTTCGACCGAAGTTTCATGATCATCATCATTAGCTTCCTCTCTAATTGGTGCAGGCACCACAGGAACTTCTTCCGGCGTTGCGCTACTCGCAATTTCGAGAGAAGGTTCGACAACCTCGTCAAGTTCTACTTTCCTTCCAGTCACTTCTTTCGAGAGAAATTCCTTCTCTAGAAAGGATCCATTCTTGGCAACGAAGATTTTGCCTTCGGATCTATGATAGAAGGTATACCCAATAGTTTCCTTCGGGTATCCTATGAAGACGCATTTTTCCGCTTTGGGTTCAAGCTTGTCCGGTTGTAACTTCTTTACATAGGCTTCGCATCCCCAAACTTTAAGGAACGACAATCTAGGTTTCTTCCCAAACCATAATTCATACGGTGTCGTTTCAACGGATTTAGATGGTGCCCTATTTAAAGTGAATGCGGCTGTTTCTAATGCATAACCCCAAAATGATAGCGGTAAATCTGTAAGTGACATCATAGAACGAACCATATCTAAGAGAGTTCGATTACGACGTTCGGACACACCATTACGTTGTGGTGTTCCCGGCGGTGTCAATTGTGAAAGTATTCCGCATTTCTTCAAATGCTCGCCAAACTCGTAACTTAGATATTCACCTCCACGATCAGAACGTAGAAATTTAATCTTCTTGTTACGTTGATTCTCTACCTCACTTTGAAATTCCTTAAACTTCTCGAAAGTTTCGGACTTATGTTTCATGAAATAGATATACCCATATCTACTCAAGTCATCCGTGAAGGTAAGAACATAACGATAACCACCGCGTGATGCTACACTCATTGGACCACATACATCGGTATGTATGATTTCCAGTAAGTCCGTAGCTCGCTCCATCATACCAGAAAATGGAGTCTTAGTCATTTTACCCATCAGACATGCTTCGCATCTTTCAAGTGATTCGAAATCAAGTGATTCAAGAAGTCCATCGGAATGGACTTTCTTCATACGCTTCACTCCAATGTGACCAAGACGACAGTGCCACATATAGGTCGAGTTATCGCTCGATTTCAAACGTTTAGCCTCAATGTTATTAATATGTGTATTTCCACTATCGAGATTCAATAAGAATAGACCATCTATCAAAGGTGCATGTGCATAAAACATATTACTCATATAAATCGAACAACCATTATTCTCGGACTTAAACAAGTAACCGTCTCGCAATAAACAAGATCCCGATATAATGTTCATGCTTAACGCAGGCACCAAATAACAATTATTTAAGTATAAAACTAATCCCGATGGTAAATGAAGGGGTAGCGTGCCGACCGCGATCACATCAACCTTTGATCCGTTTCCTATGCGCATCGTCACCTCGTTCTTCGCTAGCTTCCGTTTATTCTGCAGCACCTGTTTCGAGTTACAAATATGAGCAACCGAACCAGTATCAAATACCCAGGCACTACTACGAGTACTAGTGAGATACACATCAATAACATGTATATCAGATATACCTTTCTTCTTAATGTTGCCGTTCTTCAAATCCGCCAAGTAATTTGGGCAATTCCGCTTCCAGTGACCTTTTCCCTTGCAGTAAAAGCACTCAGTATCAGGCTTAGGTCCAGCCTTGGTCTTCTTCGTAGGCGTGGCAACTTTCTTACCACCCTTCTTGAAGTGTCCCTTCTGCTTAGACTTGCCTTTCTTGAATTTGGTGGTCTTATTGACCAACAACACTTGGTGCTCTTTCTTGATCTCCACTTCTGCAGACTTCAACATGGCAAAGAGTTCTGGCAACGTCTTGTTCATGTTTTGCATGTTGTAGTTCATCACAAAGTTCTTGTAACTTGGTGGTAGTGATTGGAGGACACGGTAAATCCCCAAAGCATTAGGAATCACAATACCCAAGCTTTGAAGTTTGTTTGCGTGCCCAGACATCTTAAGCACATGCTCACTGACGGAGCTGCCCTCTTCCATCTCGTAGTTAAAGAACTTTTCAGAAGCCTCATAGCTTTCAATTGCCGCATGAGTCTCAAAAATCAATTTGAGATCCTCGACAATATCATATGGGTCTGAATTCTCAAACCTTTTCTGAAGCTCCGATTCTAAACCATACAATATAGCACACTGAACTGTGGAGTACTGAGTCTTCCGAGTGAGGTAAACATTCTTTACTTCATCGGCAGCATCAGCTGCAGGTGGGTCACCCAGCGGTGCATCCAGCACATAGGTCAAATTACCAGCTGTGAGGACAATCCTCAAATTGCGGAACCAATCCGCGAAGTTGCTTCCATTGTTTTTCAACTTTTCTTTCTCTAGGAACGCATTAAAATTGATGGTAGGGGCTGCCATTGATCTACAACATATTTGCAATAGTTTAGACTAAGTTTATGACAAATTGAGTTCAAATTAATAATAAAATTAATCTAGGTGAACTCCCACTCAAAACAATATCCCTCACATTGTTTTAGTGATCACACGAACCAAATCCACCACATCAACACCGATCATCACGAGAGTTGATATAGTTTCAATGGCGAACAATCGACATGTTCATCATATCTACTATATGATTCATGCTTTACCTTTCGGTAATCCGTGTTCCGAGACCATGTCTGTACATGCTAGGCTCGTCAAGATCAAACCTTTGTTTCCGCGTGAGCAAATCTTGCTCATGTTGTATACACTTGCGGAATCTAACACACCCGATCATCACGTGGTGCTTCGAAACAACAAGCTTTAGCAACGGTGCTAACTAAGGTGAACACTTTATGACTTGAAATTCATGTGCATGAGGGATCATCTTATAATGCTACCGTCGTCTACTAAGCAATACAAGATGCATAAAGGATTAACATCACATGCAATTCAAAATATGTGATATGATATGGCCTTTCTTCTTTGTGCTTCCGATCTCCATCTTCTAGCACGAACATGATCTCCATCATCATCGGCATTGCATCAAGGTCAATGACGCTTCTCCATGGTTGTCGTCCACCGGCTTCAACTATTACAACTACTTTGAA
Organism: Avena sativa; assembly: GCA_916181665.1. NCBI lineage: Eukaryota > Viridiplantae > Streptophyta > Magnoliopsida > Poales > Poaceae > Avena > Avena sativa. The sequence goes on from OV702284.1 coordinate 434,984,947, forward strand.
TAGACACGCGGGTCTTAACATAAATTAAAGACAACCATATGGCTCCTGCCGGTTTCCAACTTACAATAAGGAACATTGCATACATCAAATATAATCACAATCATGGCCATATCACATCACAGCACACCCCTGCAAAACAAAGTTAGACGCCTCTACTTTCTTTGCATATTTTACGTGGTTTGGGGCTTTCAATAAGTGTCGTTCTAACTTACGAACAAGAACCACAACATTGATACTAGTATTGTTAATCACCCGTTGTAAATTGGATCTTAACTATGCTAGGAGAAACAGGCACCCGCAAAGCCACTTATGCAATACAAGTTGCATGTCAAGCGTGGAGCAAGTCTCATGAACGATGTCATGTAAGGTTAGCCCGGGCCGCTTCATCCCAACATACCGCAAGATGCAAAGTACACAAGAAGCAATCGACAATAAAAGCATCAACGCCCACAATGACCATTGTGTTCTACTCGTGCAACAGATCTACATATAGACACGGCTCTGATACCACTGTAGGGTTTCGTAGCATGGAAAACAAAAAATTTCTACCGCATACAAACAAACAAGCCAAGATCTATCTACTAGATTGTAGCAACGAGTCGATAGAATAACTCACCCTCGAAGATTCCAAAGTGTTTAACGAGAGCGGATTCTCGTGGGTGATGTAGTCGTACTCTTTCCGATCTCAAGATCGCGTAGACGATCCTTCCGGCGCTGCGTTCCGGCAGCGCTCCCGTAGTCAGTCACACGTTCGGTACTCGACGAAGACCTTCCTCTCCCTTGTTCCAGCAGGCAGCGGAGGTTGTAGCACTCTCCTCGCGATTCCGGCATCACAACGGCGTGGTACCGGAAGTAGAGGGGAGATCTCGCAGGGCTTCGCCTTAAGCCGGAGCGAGTATGGTGGACTATGAGAGAGTCCCTCGACGATCTAGGGTTTAGACATGCCGAGGAGGAAGCTTGGCCGGCAGCTAGGGTTGCTAGGCGGCGGCGGCGGCTTGGCCTAGGTCGGCGGCGGCAGTGGAGGTGGCGGCGCCGGCGGCTAGGGTTTGGAGGAGAGGATCTTGTGTGTCCTAGGAGGGAGCCCTACCCCTCCTTATATAGGTGGAGGGGCCGTCCGGCCAAGGGGGGGAGGGGAGTCCCTCCCCAACTCGGCTTGGGTGGGCGCCGCCGGTTGGAGGAGGGAACTCCTCCCCAACTCGGTTTCCCACTCCTCCTCTTTTCCTCTTTCCAAATTTAGCCGTTTGACTTTTCAAACTAGGATTTGAATTAATCCTTTATTTGGTTCAGCGATGACACTTAGTACATGATGCAATCATACCAACTTGATACAACACATTCATGTACCCTTCCCCTCCGGAGTGCCGCACATTCCGGAACATTCTAGAACATTCCCGATGAAAACACCGGAACCATTCCCCAACTCCGAAACGGGACTTTCCTTATATGAATCTTATTCTTCGGACCATTCCGGATCTCCTCGTGATATCCCAGATCCCATCCGGGACTCCGAACAACATTCGGTCTCTTTCTCATCATTCCATAACTACTCAAAACAACGTCGAATCCTTAAGTGTGTCTCCCTACGGTTCGTGAATTATGCAGACATGATCGAGACACTTCTCCGAACAATAACCAATAGAGGAATCTAGAAATTCATATGGCTCCCACATATTTCAACGATTACTTTGTGATCGAATGAACCACTTACATACGATATCAATTTCCCTTTGTCTCACGATAGTTTACTTATCCGAGGTTATGATCGTCGGTATCTCTGCATACCTAGTTCAACCTCGTTACCGATAAGTACTCTTTTCTCGTTCCCGTGATATGTGATCCCTTGTGAGCCAGTCACACGCTTGCAAGCTAATTGGATGACATTTCACCGAGAGGGCCCAGAGTATATCTATCCGTCATATGGATGGACAAATCCCACTCTTGATCCATGTGTTTCAACCAATACTTTCTGAACACTCAATGCCACCTTTATAGCCACCCAGTTACGGTGTGGTGTTTGATGTCATCAAAGCATCCATCCGGTAAAGGTGATATGCATGATCTCATGGTCGAAGGAATTAGATTACTATGTATCAGAAAGCATATAGCAATTGAACTATTAAAATGACTTGATCTTTATGCTACGCTTATCTATAGGAGTATGTCCATCATATCATTCTCCTAACGATATGATCTTGTTGTTAATAACATCTCAATGTTCATGATAGGGAAACCACAATCATCTATTAACCAACAAGCTAGTATTATATAGAGGCTTTACTAGGGACTTCAAATTAAGTTTACAAATCACACAAGTATCAATGTTTCCTTGTTAATACTATTATAGCATGAATGTAAACATTTATCATAAACATAAAGATATAATAATAACTACATTTATTATTGCCTCTAGGGCATATCTCCAACAATCTTTACCATTGATACATCTTCCACTGTTACTTGTTTACTTGCTGCAAACCATTACCTTCCACACCATACTTTTAATCCTTTGTTAACGAACACCGGTGAGCTTGAAAACCTCACTGATTCATTGAGGCAAAGTCTTGAGTTTGTGTTGTGCAGGTCTCCACGTTGCCAGCAACACCTGTGTGACGTTTCCTTCTTCCTACTGGTTCGATAACCTCGGTTTCTTACTGAGGGAAACTTGCTGTTGTGCTGCTTCATACCTTGCTCTTGGGGTTTCCAACGAAGCGTCCCACGACAAGTGGTGGGCTCTATCAGGGAATTCCTTCCCGGAGAGGGAGACCGTCGCCATCAACACCATTATCAATCTAGGCTTCATCGGAATCATCATCATCCACACCATCATCTCCACCAGCACCATCATCACCACTCCATCTCGTTGTAACAATTGTGTTGGATATTGCTTTAGTTCATTAGGGGAAACCTTCCCGGTGTTAATTACTATTGTAGTTGATGCTTGTGAGTGGAACCATTGGATTATTGTTTATGTCCAGATTGTTATCCATCACCATATCATCTTTGATCTTGATCCATATGATGTCCCGTGAGTAGTTCGTTGTGTTCTTGAGGACATTGGGAGAAGTCATGTTGTTAGTAGTGAATCTGTGTTGAGTCATTATTCAATGGTTTAGTATTTAAGTTGTGGTGCTATTCTTCTAGTGGTGTCATGTGAACATCGACTACATGATACTTCACCATTTATGGGCCTAGGGGAATGCATTGTGTCTTTGGATACTAATCGTGGGGTTGCCAGAGTGACAGATGAAGGGAATATGCCCGAGAGGCAATAATAAAGTGGTTATTATCGTATTCCTTGTTTATGATAAATGTTTATTTTACATGCTATAATTGTATTAATACGGAAACGTTAATACATGTGTGTTTAATAAACAAAAAGGAAGTTCCTAGTTATGCCTCTCTTATAAACTAGCTCGTTGATTAACAAGATGATCAAAGGTTTCCTGATCATGGACATTGGATGTGGTTAATAACGAGGTCACAACATTAGTGTAATGATGTGATGAACATTCATCCGAAGTATAGCATTACGATCAAAGTCATTGAGTTTATATTGCTATAACAACTTACGAAGTGATCCTAATCCTTAGACCATGAGATCATGTCAATCACTAACACCGGAAGAGTTTCTCGATGACATCAAACGTCACACCATAACTGGGTGATTATAAAGATGGCTTCAGAACTACTAAAGTGTTATGTTGAGACCCATGGATCGAGAGTGGAATTTTTTCATCCCGATGACGGATAGATATGCTCTGGGACCTCTCGGTGATATCACATTGATTAGCTTGCAAGCAAGTAATTTGATAACTAGAATGTTATATCACGGGAACGAGAAAAGAGTGCATGTCGGTAACGAGATCAAACTAGGTATGGAGATACCGATGATCGAATCTCGGACATGTAATATATCGTGAAACAAAGGATTAAGATACTAGCGTAAAAGGTTCACACGATCACAGAAGTCATCGTTGAATGTGTGGGAGTCAGTACGGATCTCCAGGTCCCGCTGCTGATTATTGATTAGAGAGGGGTCTCGATCATGTCCGCATTATTCGCGAACCGTAGGGTGACACACTTAAGGGATACCGACACCATTCGGAGCAAATGATATCCCAGAAAAAGAAAAGGAAAGCGCAGGAATTTATTTCACTAGACACCGAAACTGTTTCGGTTGAAATTGCTGAAACTGGTTCTACATGTGAAATTGAAATGTTGTAAGGGGTTTTATGTGAATGTTTGTTAATTAAAGTAATTAACAAAATTCTGAATAAATAAATAAAAGAGTTTTATTTAAATGAGAGCTTGCATTAAATTTGGTGGAAATTTAATGCATGTGAGTGGATTTTTGAGTGGAGGCTTTTTAATGGGAGTGGAGGCTTTTCATTTTGAGTGGGAGCTCCACCCACATGAATGTGGAAGAGCTGGGGGAAGCCCCATGGCTGGGCGCCATGCCCCTTGGGTGCCCCCCTCTCCCCTATAAAAGGCCCCCCACTCCTCCTCTCAAAGCACACCTCCTCGCGAAGGATCTCTCTCCCTCCTTTAGAATTTCCCCATGGTCTCGGATCAGCGAGATACATGTTCCCGGTGGCTTTTTCTGGAAGGATTTGTTGCTTCCGCTGCTTCGCTGGAGTGAGGGCGCGGAGGTTGTCGAGGTACCCGTACGTGTGTGCGATCACGGATGCACCACTGCTTTGAGGTGCTGGACTTGATCGTGCTGGACCGGCTGGACCAGATGCACTTCATCACGATCTTGAGATCGGCAAGCGTTCGTCTACATCATCCACGAGTACAACCTCGTTAACGCTATTCGGTCTTTGAGGGTATGTATTCTATGGATGTATATCCACCTGTTGCTTGTATCTAGTAGATAGATCTTGGTACATAGATGTTCCCATCGTAGGAAATTTTTTGTTTTCTATGCTGCGAACCCTACAGTGGTATCAGAGCCGGATCTATGCGTAGATACTTTGCACGGGTAGTACACCTATGAGTATGTGTGCGATGATGATCATTTTATTGCTTCTTAGTTGTACTTTGGATATTGGTGGCATAGTGGTATGAAGCGGCCCGGACAAACTTTACATGTCCTCGCACATGAGACATGTTCCACGCTTGACATGCAACTAGTATTGCATAAGTGGCTAGCGGGTGTCTGTCTCTCCTACTATAGTCAATATCTAATTTGCAACGAGTTGTCAACAATTTGGTTATCCTCGTTGTGGTTCATGTTCGTAGGTAAGAACAGTTCTATCTTCGAAAGCCCTAAGCCACGTAAAACTTGCAATGGATAAATTAGAGGCGTCTAGTTTAGAATGTTGCTGGGCTAGTGTTATGATATGGTGATGTTGTAAGTAGAAGTATGAGATGATACTCTTACAACACACATAGCGTGTAAGTTCCATAGACCTTGGCCTTACACATAAAGGTATGATAGAGATCATACCACGGTGCACATGATGGAGATCATATGCGGGAACCATATCATTTCACTAATAAACATGTGATGTTTTGATTGCATCTTATATTGCTTGTTTGGTGTTTTATTAGCATAATAAGATGATCCCTCATTTAGATATCAAGATAATAATGTGTTCTTCCTTAAGTATGCACCGACAATGTTTCGTCGCTTCAAGACATCACGTGATGATTGGGTGTACTTGAATCCACGAGCATATCTCGGGTGTAAGACAGTTACACACGCGAATACTAAGGTTCTTACTTGACGAGCCTAGCATGTACACACATGGCCTCGGAACACGGACCGAAAGGTTAAGCATGAGTCATATGTTTTGATATGATGACCATATGAATGCTCGTCTTTGAAGCTACGCCGACTCACGTGATGATCGGACTTGGTGTAGTGGATTTGGTTCTTGTAATCACCAAAAAGGCACGAGGGATGTCGTTTTTGAGTGGGAGTTCATTTCTAATTTGAATTAGTAGAATTCAATTTATCATAAATTAAATCAAAGTGAATTTGCATAATTTCTTGTAGTCATTGGCATTCGTTCACCACCTTATGCATAGTTGTAATTGAGATAATAGAACTATAGAATTCTGGATATATACTTTACGAACTGGTATCGTATTGTGTTGAGTGTCAATCTAAAGTTTAAAGTCCTATTCCAAACTTTCAGCAAACTCTATTTACTCCGTGAAATTTAATAGTTGGTATTAAATCGAGAGTAACAATTCCAGTGTTAGTATCTTAAGTATCATGTTTGCCTCCATGATTCTTGATTGTTTTAATATCAAGTTTATCTAGGAGCTGAAAGAATTGTTTCAAAAACCATCATGTGTGGCAGATATAACGATATCTGAAACAATGTTTTGGTTGCAATATGATAGAGTATAATATATGTTCCCATATTGGATGAGAATTTATGAAGGTTGGAGATGCTAGACATCCTAATCATCCAAAAGGGTTTGGAAAGTAATGTTATACTCACGATTCGCCTTTATAAGCTACAGTAGCTTGATCATGAAAGTCGTCATGATAAGGATGAATAGAATATGTATGTAAAGTGTTTACTACACTAAAAGATTACTAAAGAATGGATTTTGAAAGAATACTGATCATTTTGATGATGGTGATCTACTTCAAAGTGCAAGTCCAAAGGTATTATTATTTGAATATACACGCTTTGGACTATGTGTCATGCATATGGCACCACTTTTGATGTTGATAGATTCTTTTAAAAAGGAAAAGGAAATGCTGAAAGAGAATCTATAAAATATATTTGGCAGAAAAGAAAAGATTGGAAATATCTAATTTAGGTATATGGATGATATACATGTTATGGTTGTATTCTTTGCTTGTTAAACAATGTGGTTTTTGGGTATTGGATACCGAATTGGTTGGTATGAAATTTCATACGGAACGACACAATTCATAAACCACAATGGCCTAAGTAACTAGCAAGAGAATATGTGATGATGTTCATCAAAAACAAACAAGCCGTTGTTTGTATTTCTCGTTGACATCAAGGCTTGACTTCAAGATTTGTTTTAATAATTTTTATTTGAATCAGGTATTATGAGAACAAAAGTTGTTCAAATAATTACCGTATTCCATATAAGATGGATGATTTACAAATCTAGTTGGAGAAATCACATCCATAAAACCTAATGCTAAAATGTCGCAAGACAAATGATTGAAAGATCACTTACGAAGTGACATCGCTGTTTAAATTATATTGGAAAGAAAACATGAAGAATCTCCATTTTCATGGATTTTTGGAGTCTTTGATTTGATCAAGTGACGCTTGTGAGACTTTCCTCGGGATAATTAAAACTTCATTCAAAGGCCGAAGAAGAACGAACGACTAAAATATTGGAATTTATACATATCGATGTATGTAGTCCATTATGTGTAGTCGTAAGCGATGGGTTTCAACTTCATATACTTTCTCCGAAAATTTGAGTGAATGTTCACTTAATGAGAAAGAAGTGTGAAATATTTGAAAACGTTCAAAGACTTTCAAGATGAAGTGAAAATCATTATGAGAAGAAAATAAATGGTTTATGATTTTATCATAAGGGATTTATTTGAGTTACAAGTGTAACAAGAAAATAAATGAATTATGATTTTATCATAAAGGGATTTATTTGAGTTGCAATTTTAGCAAAACACCTAGATTTACATCTCCCGAAACACCATAGGAGTATGGAGTGTTTGAGATTTGTAATGAAACCTTGTTTGACATGGTTGGATCAAAGGTGTTATTTATAAAACTGCCATTATGTTTTAAAAGATTAAAAGCTTTAGGGACTACCACTTTTACACTGAAAAGAGCTCCATCTTGATCCGTTGAAATGACACCATGGAAGTTATGGTTTGGGGTAAAACCCAAGTTGTCATTTCTTAAATTTTGGTATGCTAAACATAAGTAAGATGTTTACAACCGAAGTTGGATGAGCATGTCTTTGTAGGTTATTTCGAATAACAATTGGTTATTCCTCCATAACACCAAGGACAAAAGGGTTTGTCGCTTGAAACATGAAGTTTCTTGAAGAAGGAATTTTTCATAAAAGTTAAGTGGGAGGACAATAGAACTTTGATAAGGTTAACGAACCTTAGCTAAATGTGCTGAGTTGCGCAGCACCGGAAATTGTTCCGGAGGCTGCCATAATGCTCATAGCTTATGTGCCTCAAAGGTTGTGGTCACGGAGATCTAAGTTCCTATTGAACCAAGTAGGTCGGATAAACAATCAAATACTAAGATTTGAGAGTAAATCATTATTGTTTGACAGTGATGAACTGACTATATGCAAATAAGCGATGATGGGCCCTGACTCCGTCAAATGGCTTGAAGCCATAAAATCCGTGATAGTTCCATACACGAGACACCGAGTTTTGAACTTGGAAGACCCTCCGGAAAGGTGTAAAAACCTATCGGTCGTATTTGGATCTATAAAGAAACAGACATGGATGTTTCACATCTATGAAATAGTCGACATGTCGTAAAGTATTTTATGACAATGTTCAAGGAGTTGACTATGACAAGATTTGATCTTTCATAGCGATATTTAGTTTGGACGGATTAAAGTAGCAACCACTACATATAATTTGGTATATGGTAGATGAATAAACAAAACAAAGTTCTTCTAATAGAATGGTTACCTAGGACGTGTACATGACATGGTCCAAAGGGTTTTGTTAAATTCAAAGGATGCTAAAAGGGCATGCAAACTTCAATGGTTGAAGTAAGCATCGCGGAGTTGGAATCTTCACCGTGATGAAAAGGAGTTTTCATCAGGAGACGATGAAGATGCTTGCATTTGCAAGAAATTAAGTGGGAGCGCTGAGACACATTTCTAATACATTATGTGGATGACATCTTGTTGATTAGAAATGATGTATCTTTTATTGACAAAGGTTAAGAATTTTATTTCGATGAAATACTTAGGCAAAACCCGAATATTTAGCATAAATGTCTATAGTGGATAGACTGTGACGCTAATATGGTTGTGCCAAACGTACATATATGAGATATTGAAGGAGTTCAATATAGAAACAACAAGAAACGGTTCTTGTCGCATGGAAAAGGAATTGAATCAAGATTCAAGTGTATCGACACTTGATAAGTGAAACAAGATTCAAGTGCTTTGACACTTGATGAGTGAAATCACGAGAATGTTTTGATCAATCATACCATGATATGTACACATCCAGATATGTCCTATGCTCTAAGTGTTATGAGCATATACCAGAATGAATCATAAAATGATCATTGGACGATAGTATGGATATTCTTATAATCTTTTGGAAGAATTAAGAATATATTTGTGTAGAGGTGGCAAACAATTACAAATAGTTCATTGTAAAGCGTTACATTGATACTAGTTTTGTCACAAGATACAAATTAAGTTTATCTCAATTTAAACTATGGGTGGCACAATGAAATGGAAAGAAAGTTTCCATGATGGATTTGGATGAAATCCAAAGTTAAGACATTGTGACGAATACTACAACAAAAAGGCTAAGTATATGACTGCTATAGTAGCAGCAAAGGAGGGAATTTGTGTCAAGTAGTTTGTTATCAAACTAAGGTGTGGTTCGCAACGGACTAACACTAAATATATATTGTATGACAATAGTATCGACATGTTTTAACCCCAAGGAACTAAAGGTCTCACCGAAATACCAAATTTATACAATGCCATCTCATTGGAGAATGAGTGATGCGTGGAGACGCAAAGACATGTAAATACACACGGACCTGAAAGTGTCAGATCCGTAGATTATGTTAACCACATGCAGTTGCATATTTGGAACACCAGAAAGCCATAGGTGTTCAATACACAAAGTTTTCAAACTAGATTATTGTCTCTAGTGCAAGTGGGAGACTGAAGGGAATATGCCCGAGAGGCAATAATAAAGTGGTTATTATCGTATTCCTTATTTATGATAAATGTTTATTTTACATGCTATAATTGTATTAATACGGAAACGTTAATACATGTGTGTTTAATAAACAAAAAGGAAGTTCCTAGTTATGCCTCTCTTATAAACTAGCTCGTTGATTAACAAGATGATCAAAGGTTTCCTGATCATGGACATTGGATGTGGTTAATAACGAGGTCACAACATTAGTGTAAGGATGTGATGAACATTCATCCGAAGTATAGCATTACGATCAAAGTCATTGATTTTATATTGCTATAACAACTTACGAAGTGATCCTAATCCTTAGACCATGAGATCATGTCAATCACTAACACCGGAAGAGTTTCTCGATGACATCAAACGTCACACCGTAACTGGGTGATTATAAAGATGGCTTCAGAACTACTAAAGTGTTATGTTGAGACCCATGGATCGAGAGTGGAATTTGTTCATCCCAATGACAGATAGATATGCTCTAGGACCTCTCGGTGATATCACATTGATTAGCTTGCAAGCAAGTGATTTGATCACTAGAATGTTATATCACGGGAACAAGAAAAGAGTGCATGTCGGTAACAAAATCAAACTAGGTATGGAGATACCGATGATCAAATCTCGGACATGTAATATATCGTCAAACAAACGGATTAAGATACTAGCGTAAAAGGTTCACACGATCACAGAAGTCATCGTTGAATGTGTGGGAGTCAGTACGGATCTCCAGGTCCCGCTGCTGATTATTGATCAGAGAGGGGTCTCGATCATGTCCGCATTATTCGCGAACCGTAGGGTGACACACTTAAGGGATACCGACACCATTCGGAGCAAATGATATGCCAGAAAAAGAAAAGGAAAGCGCAGGAATTTATTTCACTACACACCGAAACTGTTTCGGTTGAAATTGCTGAAACTGGTTCTGCATGTGAAATTGAAATGTTGTAAGGGGTTTTATGTGAATGTTTGTTAATTAAAGTAATTAACAAAATTCTGAATAAATAAATAAAAGAGTTTTATTTAAATGAGAGCTTGCATTAAATTTGGTGGAAATTTAATGCATGTGAGTGGATTTTTGAGTGGAGGCTTTTTAATGGGAGTGGAGGCTTTTCATTTTGAGTGGGAGCTCCACCCACATGAATGTGGAAGAGGTGGGGGCAGCCCCATGGCTCGGCGCCATGCCCCTTGGGTGCCCCCCTCTCCCCTATAAATGGCCCCCTCTCCTCCTCTCAAAGCACACCTCCTCGCGAAGGATCTCTCTCCCCCTTTAGAATTTCCCCATGGTCTCGGATCAGCGAGATACATGTTTCTGGTGGATTTTTCTGGAAGGATTTGTTGCTTCCGCTGCTTCGCTGGAGCGAGGGCGCGGAGGTTGTCGGGGTACCCGTACGTGTGTGCGATCACGAATGCACTACTGCTTTGAGGTGCTGGACTTGATCGTGCTGGACCGGCTGGACCAGATGGACTTCATCATGATCTTGAGATCGGCAAGCGTTCGTCTACATCATCCACGAGTACAACCTCGTTAACACTATTCAGTATTCAAGGGTATGTATTCTATGGATGTATATCCACCCATTGCTTGTATCTAGTAGATAGATCTTGGTACATAGATGTTCCCATCGTAGGAAAATTTTTGTTTTCTATGCTGCGAACCCTACAACAGAAACCTGAACCCCCGTTAGGACACCTTTGCACAAGGGAGTGTAGGATCTCAGAGTTTAAGGCCGTGGTTAGATTTATATCTTAGTTACTTTCCTGTAGTTACGGATGTTTGCAGGGGGTTTAATCACAAATATGTATTAGTCCAAGTAAGGTCGGTATGTTAGCACAGGTTCACCCACACAACACTTACAACACTAGAGAAGAGTATTCAACTATTTGAAGCGAAAGCACTTGACAGAATTCCCATGTGTCCTCGATAACGTTTGGTCCTTATCAGTATTTCCACCGGCTTGTCCTTTGCTAAGAAAGGATTGTGCCACTTGCTCCGTTTGTTCATTTCCCTTGTTACTTGCTCTTTATTTTGTTGCCTTACTAGAAAACCCCTAAAAATCCATTTGCTAAGTATTCACAGGGATTTCCTGCACCACACCACTGTTCAGCACCTTCTGCTCCTCATTGGGATCGACACTCCTATTTATCGAAAGTACTGCGATACACCCCCTATACTTGTGGGTCATCAAGACTATTTTCTGGCACCGTTGCCGGGGAGTGAAGCGTTACTGAAGAGTGGAACTAGTAAAGGAAACTTTTACTGTGAGTATTGCTTTTGTTGTTGTTGTTGCTTTGTTTCCAATATGGATAACCCACTTGGTTTTCTGTTTGGTAGAACTACTACCACTGCTAGGGCAGTAGATGAACCACCACCTGTTGAGATAGATCCTTTTAAGATACCTACAAGTATTGTTGATCGTGTTATGGATAATTATTATTTTGGGGATGGAACTGTCCATCGTGGTGATCATTTGCTTTTTATCCATGAATTATGCGGGTTGTTTAAGTGTGCAGGTATCAAAACTGAACAGGTGAAGAAGAAGTTATTCTCCATATCCTTGAAAGGGAGAGCTGAAGAATGGTATAAGCTGTTGAAGAATGGACAATCCATGGAATGGGAGGAGATGTCATCTCTCTTTTACTCTAAATTTTATCCTCCTAGTGAAATTCATAAGGATAGAAATCTTATATATAAATTTTGGCCTCTTGATGGAGAAAGTACATCTCAAGCTTGGGGGAGATTGAAGTTACTAATGCTTAAATGTCATATTCATGAACTCCCTAACAATATTATTCTCAATAACTTTTATGCTAGGCTTTCTCTTCATGATAAAGATTTACTAGATGCTTCTTGTGCTGGATCATTCACACGCATTAAGGAAGAAGATAAATGGGATTTACTAGACAGTATTCAAGAGAACACTGAAGCTTGGGAGAATGAAAAAGGAAGAAAGTCAGGTATACACTATGATTATGAATGCATTAAATCCTTTATGGTAACTGATGGCTTCCGTGATATTAGTAATAAGTTTTGTCTTGATTCCCAAAGTATTGCCAACTGTTTTAAGGCCTTTGCCTCTTACATAGAAATTCCCAAGAAGAAGTGGAATAAGTACCATGCACCTTATAAAGATGTTGTTAGTCATGTTCAATTTAGAAATACTAAATTTTGTGCTATCATATTGTGCCTGAACCTTATGTTGAGAAAATACCTTTCCCAGCTAAGGTAAAGGAGTATTCTATGATTATTAGTGCAAATAACAAAGGTACAATGAAAACTGTGGAGCCTGGTGAGCAAATTAATGATGAACCTATCGTAGTTATTGTGAAAGACACTGACACTAGAAATATAGAGGATGAGCACATTGTCTTCTGTGAAGACGCTTCTAATATTATCTCTCATCCTAGTAAAGCTAGAAAAGCTAGTGTTCCTTTGCTCTCTGTTAAAATTGGTGATCATTGCTATTATGGTTTGTGTGATATTGGTGTTAGTTCTAGTGCTATTCCTTATGATCTTTACAAGGAAATTATGCATGAGATTGGTCCTTGTGAGCTTGAGGACATTGATGTGGTTATACACCTTGCTAATAAGGAAACCATTTGCCCCATAGGCATTGTAAGAGATGTGGAGGTTCTCTGCGATAAGATTAAATATCCTGTTGATTTTCTAGTGCTTAATTCAGCAGCTAGCAAAACTTGTCTTATCATTTTTGGTAGACCTTTATTGAACACTTGTGGAGCTATTATTTATTGTAAGAAGGAAAACATTTTAACTAAGTTTGATGGAGATTCTTATGAGTTTAACTTTTCCAAATTTGCTAAATCTCCTTGTGAAAATAGCTTGCCTAATAAATATTTCAGGATGGAACAACTTGCTTCTATTGATCCAGTCTATGACCTTGGACCTCTTTTTAATGACTGTAAGTATGCTCATTCTAATGATAAAGTTGTTACCAGTGAAAGTTATATTGTCAACTTTATTCAAAGTGCTACTGAAAGTTATTTTGAGAGAGGGAAACATGGTTTTATGCGTTTTAATAATGTTAAATTTCCCCGTTTTATGTTGAAAGCTTTGAAGTTGCATCTGTTTTGTCGTCCTATGCTAGTGGCTTTTTGTTTGAACAATTTGTTTTCTCATGATAATCCCATGCATAGGAAATGGGTTAGACTCAAATGTGTTGGTTATTTGCTTCTTGATGCTCACTTTCACTTCAAATATATATCCCATTTGTGAGCATCTTTGAATGTTTCAAGCCTAACTTAAAGGCATTAAAGAAAAGTACTTGTTGGGAGATAACCCAAGAGTTTTGTCGAGTCTTGGAAGTTATTACCTCAGTAATAACCGCTCCTTATCTTTTTGTTTGTTTTGGTTTTTGTGTCAAGTTCAACTACTTTTGTGAGGTAGTGGAGTTGTGAAAAGTGGCTGTTTTGGGACTAATTTTTGTGCTAGATTGTAAAAATTCATGAGAGAGCTCAGTACTTCGGATGGAGCTGTATTTTTCCGAGCTTGTTCTAACTCCAGGTTGATACCCAACTTTCATTAGTTCTGCACTTTTTGATTTGAGCAACAGAAGGTAGATACGTTTTGGACGGTAGATATGTTCATGCTATTGACAACAACTAACCGTTGAGTAGAAAAGTTGGCGGTTCTCCAGGCTCGACAAACCATTGGCGGTTCTCTATGATATTCATGTATTTACAATGACAAGAACTTACAGGTGGCCAAAGTTGAGTAGCATGCGGTACGGCCCTCGTACTCAAGGGACTTGGGATTTCCAGTTTATGGTCTGTCAAGCATATGATTCAGAGTGGACCTCACTTTCACCTTAACTATATTAAGATGCCTATGATAGGGGCAATGCGAGCTCAAAGCTAATGAGTACCTTCCTTTCAGCATTTGGAACCCTTTCAAACTTTTCAAAACCTTTTCATAACCTTGTTGAGTCACCACTTATTCTATGAGCACCTTCTTGAGAGCATAGTTGTCATTCTTGTGTTCGATCCAAAACTTGGTTAATTATGTCATGACTTTGATGCTTGTATCTCCAATATCTTTATCTCTAGTATTCACTTGAATTTCAGAGGTGCCTTGACATTTATATTGTGCTCTTCAAACAAAGGCAAGCGAGATACCGCTCTATCATACCTTACTATGAGCATTGCAATGTTGCTTATTTTTATGTTGCATGCTGCTTATTATTATTGAGTTGGTTTGTCTTCATGGCTTACAATGACTATTGAGTAGACTTAGTTGCATACCCTTTATTATGAATAGTTTAAGCACCTACTCATGTGCAGAGAATATTTACATCATATGAAGCAAATGTGTTCGTGAAAGTTCTTTTATCGCACTCAGTTTTCAACTAAATTGCTTGAGGACAAGCAATAAGCTAAGCCTGGGGGGAGTTGATACGTCCAAAACGTATCTACTTTCTCGAACATTTTGCTATTTGTTTCTCCTCTAAACTTATGTGATTTGGATACAACTAACACAGACTGGCGCTATTTTCAGTAGAATTACCTTGATGTCTAGTTTTTCTGCAGAAAATCAACTATCAGGAAAAATCCCGGAAAATATGCCAAAAATTATATTTCACCAGAAGATCCATAGAGCCAGAAGATGAGACAGAGAAGGGGCCTGGGGGGACCACACCCCTGCCAGGCGCGGGCCCACCACTAGCCGCGCCTAGGGGTGCAACCACCCCAGGCACCCCCTCTTCCTCGCTCTGCGCCTATAAGTTGCCTTTCGACCTAAAAACCGAGGGGGGTTCGATAGTTTTCTAGAAAGAGTTCCGCTACGCCACCGCCACCAGAAACCAAGATTCGGATCCATAAACTCCGTTCGGGCACCCTGCCGGGACGGGGGATTTGGAGAGGATCATCGCCATCGTCATCACCAACGCATATCCATCAACCACCGATGTTTCCCTCATCCAGGAGTGAGTAATCCCTCGTTGTAGGCTTGGGGATCGTAGGGATTGGATGAGTTCTATCATGTAATCGAATATGATTGTTAGGGCATAGTGCCTAGTATCTCTATTAGTGATATTTGAATTTGTTGCAACTTGTTGTGCTTAATGCTTGTCACTAGGGCCCGGGTGCCATGATATCAGATCTGAACTTATTATTGAATCATTATGATAGTATTGTTTGTGATCTTATCTGCAAGTTCTGTACACATATCATTGTCCGGATCCAAAGGCCCCAAAGTGACAATAATTGGGACAACCAGAGGGGATGGTTGTGTTGTGAGGATCACATGTGTTCACGGAGTGTTAATGCTTTGCTCCGGTGCTCTATTAAAAGGAGCACCTTAATTGCCAGTAGTTCCCTAGAGGCCCCGCTGCCACGGGCTGGCTAGACAGAAGATGTTGTGCAAGTTCTCATTGCGAGTACGTATGACTATATTTGGAGCACATGCCTAGGATTGTTTAGTACTTGGATGCTTGTTATTATTTATCTGCAATGCCCTATATCTTGAAGTTACATGTTTAGACTCGTCCACGCAACGCCCTTCCATCCATCCATATGCCTACCGCACTCGAATCCTACTGTTACCGTTACTGTTACTATTGCTCTTGTTCTACTGTTACTGTTGCTATTGCTACTACCAAACTGTTGCTACTGATAAACTTCTATGAGCAAGAACTATTTTCAGGTGCAGCTGAACTGACAATTCAGTTGTTAAGGCTTGCAAGTATTCTTTGGCTCCCCTTGTGTCGAATAAATAAATTGGGTAATACTACCCTTGAAGACTGTTGCGATCCCCTACACTTGTGGGTCATCAAGACTATTTACTAGCGCCGTTGCCGGGGAGCATAGCTTTATTTGTAAGTTCACTTGGACCTATTATTATTCACTGCTACTCTTTTCATCATGGGGAAGTCTCGTGATGGAAAGTTCCCTATTTTACCATCCACTACAACAAGAGGGACAGTCCTAAACACCTCTGCTGCTCTTGATTCACCGCCTGTTATAAGTAAGCTTGTTACACCACCACCACATACTCATGCTACACACACTGCTACTACTGCTGAGTCTGAAACTGCTTTTGATACTCATGATGTTACTTCTACTGTGCTTGATGCATGTGGTTCATTAGGTCCTTTTTTAGATGCTACTATGGCTAGCCTAGGAAATACCGAAACTCCTAGTGAAGACACTGTTACACCTGTTAGCTCACCTGAGTCTAGTGAGAGTTATGATATTAATGATGGTTACATTGAGTTTACTGATGATTTTGTTGAAGAGTGTCGAAACACACATGGTAATAGTGCTATTAAGAGTCTCCTTGCTAGACGTACTATTATGCCTAAACTGTCCTCTGATCCTAAGTTTGCCACCTCTCCCATAGATATTAAAGATAAAGATTATGATTTCTCTCTTGATTTGTCCTATTTAGATATTGTTGAGAAAGAACCTTTCTGTGGGACTGAAAATGAGAGTGGTGTGGCTCATATGAATGAGCTTTCTACTATGAGTGCTTTATTCTCTGATGATTTTAAGATGTGCAAGTACTTTGTTACTAAGATCTTCCCTTTTCACTAAAAGGAGAAGCTAGGGCTTGGTTTAATAGATTACCTCTTGGTTCCATTGATAGCCCTGATTGTTTGATTGCTTCTTTCTTCCAGAAATATTTTTTCCTCCTAGTGCTAGACATGCTGCTTTGCAGAGACTTTTTAATTTTAAATAGGGAGAAAAAGAGAAATTGCCTGATTCATGAACAAGGTTCTGTGCCTTGATTCATGCACATCCTGGATGTCCATTACCTAAAAATGAGCTTCTTGATATTTATTATAATGGACTAACTAATGATTCTAGGACATACCTGGATAGCTTTGCTGATTGTGTTTTCAGGAAAAGAACTCCTACAGATGCTGAAGAATTAATGGCTAAAATAAGCAAGAGTTATGATGATTGGACTTCAATTGAGCTAAATACACCTGAGCCTATTACTCCTGAACCAGTTCCAATACCAACACCAAAGAAGAGAGGAGTAATTACATTAAATGATGAAGTGATGAAGGAAGCTAAGAAATGTCTAAAGGAGAAAGGTATTAGAGCTGAAGATGTAAAGAACCTACCTCCTATAGAAGAATTATGTAAGCCAATTCCTCACACATCCACCATTGAGGTACACTCTCTCCAACACTTTGATGAAGGTGATATTCCTTATGGTAAGCCTCCCGATCAATGTTTAGAGGAACTTGACATTTTTATTGTGAAGCAAGGTAATTTTAATAAACAAGTTCAGAATCATTTATTGGAAAACTCCAGAGCAATTGAAGAGTTGAAAGATATTGTGGAAAGAACATCAAATGATATTAAAATGCTTTGTAAACACTTTCAAATGGTTCAAACCCAACTTGATAAACTTGCTAAGGTGCAAAAGGATATGCTAGTTAATGCCTCAGGAGTTAAACATGCTTATGGAATTAGAACTACGATTGGTATGGCTACTCAAGATCCTTTATATCCTAAAGGACACCCTAAAAGAATTGAGCAGGATTCCCAACAAGTAGATAGTGGTAGTCCTCGTAAGAGAAAGAAAAATAAACATAGAATAGTTGAGGAACCACTTGAACCTGCTGTAGATCCTAATAGTATATCTGTCTCTGATGTTGAAACTAAGAGTGGTAATGATAAAAATGATGCTCCTGATAATGAAGAAGTTGAGGAAGAACCTGAGGAGCACACTAAGAACACTAGGTACACTAAGGAAGATTTTATTTCTAATAAACATGGAAAAGAGAGAGAACCTTGGGTGCAGAAACTTATGCCTTTTCCACGTAAAAACATAAGTCAAAGGAGGAAGAACACTACAACAAGTTTTGTGAGTGGATGAAGCCTCTATTCTTTCAAATTCCTTTGACTGAAGCTATTAAGTTGCCTCCTTATTCAAAGTATATGAAGGATATTGTCTCTAATAAAAGGAAGATTCCTAATGAGGAGATTTCTACTTTGCTTGCTAATTACTCCTTCAATGGTAAGGTTCCAAAGAAACTTGGTGATCCAGGTATACCAACTATTCCTTGTTCTATTAAGAATAATTATGTTAGAACTGCTTTATGTGATTTGGGAGCTGGAGTTAGTGTTATGCCTTTTTCTCTCTATAAGAGACTCCAGCTAGAAAAGTTGATACCAATTGATATGTCTTTGCAAATGGCTGATAAGTCGACTACTATTCCTGTTGGTATATGTGAGGATGTTCCTGTTCAAGTGGCTCATAATTGCTTGGTTTTAACTGATTTTGTTGTGCTTGAAATGCCTGAAGATGATAATATGTATATTATTCTTGGGAGACCTTTTCTTAATACTGCAGGTGCTGTCATTAATTGTAATCAAGGAAAAGTAACTTTCAATATTAATGACAAAGAGCATACTGTCTATTTCCCATGGAAGGTTGCTAAAAGCTATTGCTTGAATTCCATTGAAAATATTGAGAGCATCAAGGTTGGAGAAATATATTGTCCCATTCCACAAGAGAATTTTGAAACTATTATGATTGGGACCATTGCTATCAAGCTTGAGGTAACATAATCACTTGTTGGAATACAAAGTTTTGTGTCATATAAGATTGTTTTGGTAACAAGACTTGATCAACCTTGTTAACAAAAGGATTTTAATGAACAAAATAATGTTTTCACTATGGTTATACTTGCTTTCTTTTACTTTTCTCCTTCCTAGTCTTTGCTTTTGCTCTTGCTAGCTAGTTGTTTGCTTGTTAGAGTGTCTTAGAGCTGCTGTAGTTTGGTTTTTGTTTGCTTTTGCTTCTTCCAAAAAACTGTTTCTGCGAGAAAATCAATTTTCATACCCTGAAAATTGGCCAAAAATAAAGTTTCCCGAAAAATTCCAAAAAATTCAAAATAAAATTCTCCTCGAAAAAAGGGGCAGAGGGACACCTGGAGTGACCCAGGGGGACACCCTAGGCCACCACACCCATGGTAGGCGCTGCCTACCTAGGGGTGGTGCCTAGGGGGGGTCTGTCCCACCTGGGCCCCTCCAGGCTGCCTCCTCAAAGCCACCTTATTTCTCTCTCCCGAAAAACACCGGAAAACTTTCTCTAGTTCGAGTTCTTGTTGTTCTTGCTTTCGATTTTCGATCTCCTTGTTCAGCCCATCTTAAGTGCTGATTTTTGGAGGGATTGCTCCTTGGTATGTGCCTCCTCCACTTGTCCAATTAGATTTGTGATTGGTAGATTGTATCTTCAGTATTTTGCTGCTATAGGTGTCAGGTAGTGTGAGCTTTCATGCTTGTTATATGCTTAGAAACTTTATTTTGATGAATGTGTAACCCTCTAGCAAGTTCTTATAGTAGTTGCTCATCATTTATCAACCTAGAAATCACTTGGTTTGATGTTTGTCTAAAAATTTCAGCAAGGAAGATGAGTGCTTATCCACTGAATCAATATGACTTGATGGTACCTGAGCCAATGAAAGTTCCTTGTGAGGAAGGAGTCTTCCCTTCCATATATCCATGCCAAGAATTTATGAGTACTACGGGAATCCTCCAGGATTTCCAAACTATGATTACCAATGCGGGGTTGGAACACTTTGCTGAAGGTGAACCATTTCAATATGTTAAGCTAACCATGGATTTTGTGCAGGACTTCCGGTTTACTTGGTCTTCATCTCACCCCATGGTCCATTACAAAATATACAACATACCTGTGGACTTGCCTTTTGCTGATTTCTGTGCAGCAATTGGAGTACCTCAATGGGGATCTGTGCAACATACCTGTGGCCATGTTTACTGAGTTCAATTTTCGCTTGGGGACAGGTGAAGGTCTAAGCTTGGGGGAGTTGATACGCCCAATTTGCATCACCATTCTATATCATAATTTACCTCTATTCGTTGATATATGTCTTATTATGAGGTATTACTTATGGCTTTTCATCTGTTTATGCATGTTGGATGATTCTTGGAGGATGAACTGCCGGAGTCTGGATTCTGATGGAAAAGAAGGCGTTTCGGTGCAATTTCGCGAAGATCATAAAAATACCAGAAAAATATGGGAAAACATTATTTTTCCAGAAGATTGAGGAAGCCAGAAGGAGGAGCGAAGAGGGTCCGCAGGGGGCCCACACCCCCTAGGCACGGGTCCCCCTAGGCTGCGCCTAGGGCAGGTGTGGCCCACCTGCCCGGCTCCCGACTCCGCCCCTTCGCCTATATCTTCCCTACGAAACCCTAAGGCTAGGAGAGCGACCATAGATAGATTTCCGCTGCCTCTAGGGGCGGAAAACACCGAGAGAGAAAGATCCCTCCGGCAGACAGATTTCTGCCGAGGGAATTCCTTCCCGGAGAGGGGAGACCGTCGCCATCAACACCATCATCAAGCTAGGCTTCATCGGGATCATCATCATCATCCACACCATCATATCCACCAGCACCATCATCACCACTCCATCCCGCTGTAACATTTGTGTTGGATATTGCTTTAGTTCATTAGGAGAAACCTTCCCGGTGTTAATTACTATTGTAGTTGATGCTTGTGAGTGGAACCATTGGATTATTGTTTATGTTCAGATTGTTATCTATTACCATATCATCTTTGATCTTGATCCATATGATGTCTCGTGATTAGTTCGTTGTGTTCTTGAGGACATGGGAGAAGTCATGTTGTTAGTAGTGAATCTGTGTTGAGTTATTATTCAATGGTTTAGTATTTATGTTGTGGTGCTATTCTTCTAGTGGTGTCATGTGAACGTCGACTACATGATACTTCACCATTTATGGGCCTAGGGGAATGCATTGTGTATTTGGATACTAATCGTGGGGTTGCCGGAGTGACAGAAACCTTAACCCCCGTTAGGATACCTTTTGCACAAGGGAGTGTAGGATCTCAGAGTTTAAGGATGTGGTTAGATTTATATCTTAATTACTTTCCTGTAGTTACGGATGTTTGCAGGGGGTTTAATCACAAGTATGTATTAGTCCAAGCAAGGTCGGTATGTTAGCACAGGTTCACCAAGACAACACTTACAACACCAGAGAAGAGTGTTCAGCTATTTGAAGCGAAAGCACTTGAAAGAATTCCCATGTGTCCTCGAGAACGTTTGGTCCTTATAAGTATTTCCACCGGCTTGTCCTTTGCTAAGAAAGGATTGGGCCACTTGCTCCGTTTGTTTGTTGCCTTTGTTACTTGCTCTTTGTTTTGTTGCCTTATCAGAAAACCCCTAAAAATCCGTTTGCTAAGTATTCACAGGGATTTCCTGCTTCACACCACTGTTCAGCACCTTCTGCTCCTCGTTGGGATCGACACTCTTATTTATCGAAAGTACTGCGATACACCTCCTATAGTTGTGGGTCATCAGCGTCGTCATGGCGCTGCCCGTGTTTCCCCTCCTCGAACACCAGGGGAAACCCTAGACCTAACTGAAGGATCGGGCGGCGGTGGCATAGTTGTGTCATTCCCTCCTTGGGGGCGTCGCCTTGGTGGTTCCTAGAGTCCTCGGTGCGCTAGTTGGAGTCTGGCCTTGGCTGCCGCCTAGAGCTTGGGCTTCCGGGGCGCTATGTACACCGTCGATGGCGCTTCCTCGTCGACGCCTCCTCCAGTCGGGCTCGGTCCCGCCATTCGCTAGCCAACTCTTAAGCGCTATGGGCGAACGATGCATTGGCTTGTGCCTTCCTTGAGTTGGATCGGTCTTGTGTAGTTCCTTTCTTCGGTTGTGACGTGTCCTAGAAGCTCGGTGTTTCATCCCCTCACCATGCTTGGTTGGAGATGGTTCAAGGAGAGTCTTTGTCGTGTGGTTGTGTTGTAACCGTGTGGCGTTGTGTTTATATCATGTAGCCTTTTGACATTGTTTCGGCCATCTTGGCATCTTCTTCTATGAATCTGATATACCTCCCAGGGTGTATCCTTGTAAAAAAATTGTTAATATTTCTGCATGTACAACATTGCACAGAGGCACGTCGTCGATGGAGGGATCACCACGTTTGGTCCCGGCGGCTAGGTCGAATTGAAGTGATGCTTCGGTGTCTCGTGGGAATTAGTTGATCGCTGACGTCAGCTAACAAAGATTTACCTTACACTACAGGAATGGCGAGGAGCACCGACGGCCAGCCGCTACGTCGATGGCCAAAGGTCAGGGCCGTCGACGTAGGACCGGGCTAGGCCAGCCCCCTTCACCAGCCCTCGACGTAGCCTCGTTGTCGGCGTAGGAATCCCTACGCCAACGGCTACCCTCGGCGTAGGTCGCAGACACGTGGAATTTGCCGGCCACGATGGGACGGACCCCTAACGGCACCTTTCACCAACGGTTGCTACGCCGACAGGCGCGCTCTGGCCGTCGGCATTGCCCTACGCCGACGGCCGCGACCGCTTCGCCAAGGGAGAGCTCCGCCGAGGAAGGTACACCGAGGGCAGCCGTCGACGTAGCGTACGCCGAGGGTTTTTCTGGCTACGCCGACGACTTTTAGCCCTCGGTGTACCGCGCGCTTCCTGTAGTGTTAACCGTTTGGCAGGACCCAATATAAACCTTGCATTGTGATTATAGCGATCCTTGGTTGTTGGACACAATAAATTTGCATAATTGTTGGTTACCAAAAATTTGGACACATATGAGGGTGGAAGCAGTGGACCTCAGGGCTATGATTTTTTCAATGTTTGACGATTGTATATAACGGTCCAGGTCTTCCAATGTTTGATGTCCAAATTAGTAACGACCGCCAACTTCAATTTAAATAGGAGAAAATTCCGGACTTTACCCCCTAGTTTGATAATTTTGACACTAATTATCTTATTTAACAATTTTTTATTCGTATTACCCCATTTAGTAGAAGTTTTACCAATTTTTACCCTCCCTAAAATTTTACACGTGATTTATCATGTGGGTTTTGTCAGGTAATTTTCCTCCAAATTTTTCTTGTACTCAAAGAAACCTTAAATCCAAAAAACTTCTATCCATAACCACTATCTTGTGAAAATAATCACGACACCCATTATGACACGATGCATGTCAGTGTCGGTGTGTCTCGGTTGAATTTTATTTCATCACTGATAGTATTTGTACATTGACGTAGGTATATAATCACATATACTAGTCACATGATCTTGATACCCGCAAGAAATACGAAGAAATATGCACGCACGTTTGTGTAAGCGGTAAATTTTACTAGCTACTCGTAGTAGATTTTAATTGAGCCAGCAAGTTTGTACTTGTTGTTGCAGTTGGCCAAATGCATCGTTTCAACATTTAAAAAGAAATTCATTTGGTCTCGGATCATTGCTTCCGTCGTTGAAATCGCTAGCGATCACCTTGACAAGTCCCCTATCATTGACTGCTCTATAAAAATAATATGTATGTGCATAAACAGCTGTGTGTAAAAATCGAGCTAATCAGTCATCGCACGATCTAGGCGTGGAAAAAATGTGATAGTAGAAAACGAAGGACATCGCATGGCATGTGTACGGTGTACCTGACATAGGGATCCAACTAGTGAAGGGCTCTAGGATTTTTAAAATGGGGTAAAAACTGACAAAATTTTCTCTAAATGGGGTAACATGGATAAAAAAATGTTAAGTGCGGTAATTGGTGTCAAAATACGAAACTATTGGGTAAAATCTGGAATTTACTCTTTAAATAGTAAAGATATATTGTATGATCTTCAAATATTGAGTCAATCACTCATTTATATTTATTTTGCCATTTCAATTCTATCCCAAACTTGAAAATAAGCAACAACCATGTACAAATTCATCGCACCCTCCTCGATGTGCTAATTCTAGATCACCAAGTAGAGAGAAACCTCGGTGTCTTTGACATTCTAACAAAAAGTTCTCAGTTCCCACTTTTACATATACATGAATACAAACGCACATATTTTAAATCTACCCTCGTCAAGACCTAAACCTACAGATCTGACGTTAAACATGGTGCTGCTAATGACGGAGAACGACATTCGACCATGACTCCTATAAATTCTGCTTATTTAGACATTAAAGGACAAAAGAAATATGAATGACACGATTGTATCAAGAAATAACCAACCACTACCTACTAACCGTTACTTTTCTGTATTCAACTCTCTACGTTTTAAGATGTTTTAGCTTCTTTTATGAAACAAATGTATTTAGACGTCTAGTGTATTAGTGTGTAGGTTCGGAGCAAAATAAGTGAACCTACACATATAAAACGTCTAGATACATGTATTTAGAAAAACTAAATCATCTTGTATTTTAGAACAGAGGGAATACTTGTTTATGACATGAAAGATGAAAAGAAACATGAATGAAACATTGTATCAAGCAACAACCAACCAGTACCTAGCTACTACAAACGATGGAGAAAGCGCACGCAGCCATTGCGACAATAAACGCCAAGACACATGCCTAGTCGTGTACTACCGCTTAGGCGAAAAAATGACGGCATGGGACATGGCCACTATAAACGTCGAGAGAGACCTAATCCCCACACTCGTGCTTAGGCAGCAAGATGATAGAGACAACATTAAACATGATGGTGTTGAATATAAATATACTGTCTAGCCCCTTTACATCACATCGGTCTTTTGTAATAATTGGTTAGTGTATAAATCATTTATGGTATTAGAGCCAAAAGATCTTGAGTTCAAGACCCTACTCACAGTATTAAAAAAAGATTCTGTGGCCTATTCCTATCCCACGCTAAGAACTAAAATAGTCTAGACGTAAAAAAGAGTGTTGAATATAAATATACGGCCTAGCAGTTTCCATCAGATCGGTCTTTTTGGATAATTGTGCATAAATCCTTTAGGTGCTACTAATGATGGAGAATAACATTCTACCATTACTCCTATATGTTCTACTCCCACCAGTCGGGTTTATTAGGCATCTAAGGATGTACATCATGACCTAAGGCAGAAGGGGATTGTGAGAGAAAATTAACACTAACCGGCTTTAGTTATCTTTTTAACCGGAACGTTTGATATGGAGGCCAATCATCAAGATAAAGCCCAGTTTAGAGCAAGTACAATAAGGGGCTTATAGCCTACCAACATGGCACTTTTGTCTAGATGAAGGAGAGAGATATAAAAAATGAGAGGAGTGGACTCTCATGCAAGAACCCACCTCTACATGTGCTCCTAGATAAATGTAATTAATATGAAGAAAGAAATAGAGAGGAGAATATAAAATACAACAATCTAATAGTCAATCTTAGAGCCAACACTATTGTATGAATGACTATATATGATGGCTATAGATGATATGGCAGCTTTTTATAGCCATCAGCTGGCTATATTATTGAACATGCTCTTACGTCAGCTAAGTTATGTTTTCATATGTCACTGTTAAAATCGTTGGCCAATAACTATGGATGATAAATCGCATGCAATGGCCAGTTTTGATTAGCGCAGAACGGAGGCGAGCAATTGTAGGAAGGAGAGGGAGTGGCTATTGGTGCTACTTAATGCTAATCCGAGTCTAATGAACGGAATTTTTTGATTTTATTAGAAGAATAATAAACCTGAATGGAGGGAGTACCTGTTTTTACAATGAGAAAAAAAGTAACATGAATGACATGATCTATACGGAAACAACTATCCACTACCTATTAAATCTGGTCATAGTGGGGAGTATCATATGCTACTATCATACATGTATATACTATTCCTATAATGCATAGTATCATCTAGTAATATCTTAGTCGTCTCTATTTAATTTTAAATTTGTAGAATCTTACCACAAATTAGTACTCCCTCTGTCCTAAAATACCCTGCATTCTGGGTTTAGTCAAGGTCAAACTTTATAAAGTTTGACCAAACATATTGAAAAAATTATGTATATCTATAATACAACTTAAGCATCATTAGAATCGTCATAAGATATATTTTCATAATATATACATTCGGTGTTATAGATGTTTATAGTTTTTTCTATATATTCTACCAAACTTTATAAAGTTTGACATTGACTAAATCCAGAATGCAGGGTATTTTAGGACAGATGGAGTATACAAGATCTATTTTCATTAAATAATCTAGTTTTATGTGTAATGATACGGTATCATAATCATAATGATATGCCATATCAGCTTTTTTGCTAACTTGCATTCATGATACTACTTACTAGGACTATGACCAGCGTAATGATGTACTGCCTATGTCTTCTAGGAATGATGCGTGTTGTAATAGGAGTACCTCTTTTGACATTAATTAAGGCTGAAAAGAAACAGGAACAAGGCGTTGTATCAAGAAACAACCAACCAATGAGGGAGAACGACAGTCTACTATTACTCCGCTGGGACATGTATCAAGAAACGTCACTCCGTCATGATGATTGTTTTGCTGGAACGTGCTCGGTCACTCGGTCTTCTCTACGTGTAAATTCAGTCCAACAATATGGGAAAGTTGTGAATGAACCCTGTTCGCCATGATCATTGTTTTGCTGGAACGCGCTCTGTCACTCCATCTTCTCTATATGTGTAAATTCATTCCAACAACATGGAAAAAGTTATGAATGAAGCCCATTCGCCATGATCATTGTTTTGCTGAAATGCGTTCCCTCACTCCGTCTTCTCTATCTGTAAATTCAGTCCAACAATACGGGAAAGTTGTGAATGAACCCTATGACACCACACTCCAACTAATTTTTCATTTTTTTCTAACACTAAGTCAAGAAAAAAACTACAAGAAATATGAGTGTAGTTTAAGATTATACAATGTCATAAACAGATTTTCAGAAGGAAAACTTTTAGGATGAGGCCTATAAAAAAAGTAACAAGTGGTAGCAAACATAGTGCGATAGCAGTATTCCAAATAACACAACTTATAAACCTAAATTTTCACATGTCAATATAACTTTTGCACTGGAATGTGTAGATAGCTCTTTTTCCAAAATCCGCTTAGGAAAACCTCTCCCCAACGCCCAACAAACAATACTGCTGCAATATCCTCTCGCACAGCAGTATTGTTGAGCTGTCGTTCTCCAGCATTCAAAAAAAATTTTGCTAGTACGGCACGTATCGTGTGGTATCCAGCCAGCTAACCTGAGGGAGTGCGCATGCATGAATCGATGCCAACGATTTGCAGCGCTACCATTGCCCTATAAGATGGGGAACTGCTCTGCTAATTTTTGCCATCCACTGCCATACGGTTTAAGGTCTCTCTCTCTCTCACTCACTCTATCTCTCCACCGTGGTTTTGCAAACGGCCGCAAATTTAGATTCTTCACCCACTCTCCTGGTCACTATAGGAATAAATTTTGTCACTGGTAAATTCAGCATATATCACCGTACGTTGTTCAGTTTGCATTTTGTGCGTCCTTTCCATTTTGATGAATTTTAGAATTCACATATACGCCCCCTCCAGCTTATCTTAACATTCATCGTTTGTTTGGTTGGTCAGGCTCGTCTGCTCCACAACCCCACATTTTTACCTGAATGGATCCAACAATTCTTCCCGCTGCATGTTCCACTATAGCAGTTATATTTCTCACTATGATTATCATCAAGATTATTGCAAGAAAATTTGCATTTTCGGCAAGGGAAAGGGCATCACGTCAGCCGCCTGTGGCCGGCGGTGCTTTCCTTCTAGGGGCTTTGCCTACACTTCTGAGCAAGGGTCTCCAGCCAATACTCCATGACCTACATACAGAGTTGGGTAGTGTGTTCACAATAAGCATATTTGGCCTGAAGAAGGTCACTTTCTTGGTAGGACCAGAGGTCACGGCTCATTTCTTTCAAGCCCCACACTCGGAGATATGCCAACCGGATATGTATAAGTTCACTGTTCCCATCTTTGGCAAAGGAGTTTTGCTCGATGCGGATTTCGCCACCAGCAACAAGCAGATACGCCTCGCTCGGGATGCACTCAAGAGGGAAGAGCTGAAAAACTACATTGAACCAATGGTTCGTGAAGTGAAGGTAAGCAACAACACATAGATTCGTATGTGCCTACGGCCACAAACAGACCCACATGCTCCTTAATAAAAGTGTACAAAATAACCTCTAATTTCCAAAAAATATATATATAATTATTTCCGCAGTTACATAGATGCTCACTATCTGCCTATAATTTTTTTTCAAGAAATGACTTTAATTTTATTCTACTAAAAATATATACTCCCGCCGATCCATATTAATTGACTTTGATTTGTTAAAATTTGGATGAATCTATATTCTAAATAGTGTCTAGATTTATTTAAATCTAAACAAATTTGAGTCAATTAATATGGGCGGGAGGGAGTAGGTGAATTTATACTAGATGTCCTGTTTGCTATTTTCACACATATGTATTTTTTTGTGGAGAGCATACTAAACATATTTAATTTATTAGTAAAAGTTTATATACAAATAAAACTTAGTAGGTACTAGGAAAACATCTTGATTTATGTGTCGGGTTTTACTCTTTGAAAACTTCAGCCTCCATGGAGCCGGAGATCCAAACCATCGCATGTCATGTGCTTATTATTAGTATTATAGTTTGTTGTGATTATTACCATTATTAGTAGTAGTATTATTACTATTCATACTCCCTTGAGTATATGTTGGAATAGTTTAATTAACACGGAGAGAGAAGAAATCCTATGGGCTCCTTTTTTGGAGGAATACAGTTCTCAGTATTAATAACTATAAAACTATATTTTTCTAGACTATAAAATCGTATTTTCTTGCAATCATAGTTTGACATATTCCCCACACATAATTTAAAGGTTAACACAATAAAACAATTTTTATGTTAAATATAAATCAAGACATCTACCATTTTTCTTCAATAATTCTGGTAACTAGATGCACGATACTCAAAATTAGTTTTTGGACTTGCAAAAGTTTATATAATTATGTTATGTGCAGTAGCAGTTTAGTAATGGCTAGATGGATGTGTGGTTTATGCATGATGTTACACTACTATTATAATACATACAAGTTTGTATGTGAGTTGGCAGGTTGTTTATTTGTACATAATATTAGATTGGTACACTGAATTAATAAAAATGTCTATAGATATACTGAACTAATTATATGTGATATTTCATCACCGGGTTAATAGACCCTCGTATCAAGAGGTAGTTAAGTTCACCAATAGATCCCTGTATGCACTGGGTAGAAAAACAAGGTCCACTAAACAAAATGGCACGATGGCCCTTAAATATTGTTACAAAGATTAGTTAGTTCAATGGCTAGATGAAGTTTACCAACAGATAATTTGTGCGAAATAATAGAAAACACATAAGGAAAAATTGATGTTCTTCAAATAATCCAAATTAATTTAAGCCTATTATATGGTAGAAAGTTATATATAGGGCGACTTAATTTAAGTCAAGTTAAGGTTTATGGACAGTGTACGTATGTTATGGGAGTAGTTCCCATAAAGCCACCAGTTTTATAACCGAATTTACAAATGGTACCACTTTCTGTTTTCATGACAAAAACCACCAAATTTTGACGAAAATTGTTACTGTTTCGTAAATTTTGTCATGAAAAGTGGTACCATTTTGGTGCCAAATCTGGTGGTATTTTGTCAAGAAAATGAAATTGGTATCATTTGGTAATTTGGCTATAAATGTGGTGGTTTTATGCTAACAACTCCATGTTACGCCCGTGGCCTCTTGGGCTGGGATTGAAGAATAAGTTAATTTATTAAATTTTATTCTCAAGATCGCCAGCCTCTTGAATCGATTTTCCAAGGATAAAGTATGTTAATTAACTTTAACTATGTCACTGAGATGTACGTGTCAGTTCATATTCTTTCCTGTGTGACGATTTTTTTTTACTTTGAAGGACCAGCGATGTTACATTTTCATATCTTATTATTTCGCTTGTCGTAGCTAGCCAGTCTTGTTAAATGCACTGAGTTATCTATCACTGAACTCAAATATACGAGCTCAATATAGTGTAATTAGCAATAAACAAAAAAATCCTTGTTAGTTGTACAGTCTAGAACAATTTTTGCATGAGTGTTCGACTAATAATTTAATGAAAAATGCAAAACAAGCTGGCCACTTTAAACTATATACATAAAAGGAAAACTGAAGTCTACAATATAACATCATGTATGAGCTAGCGAGTGGCTTATCTTTGATGACGCCCATTTCCATTTTGTAGGACTACTTCGCAAAATGGGGGCAAGATGGCATAGTTGATCTAAAGCATGAACTTGGGCAGGTACTCATGCTAATCGCTGCCCGATGCTTGCTTGGCAAAGAGGTCCGTGAGAATATGTTCTCTGAAGTCTCTGCGCTCCTACATGCTCTTTTTGAAAATGGCGCACAATTGATTACGCTTCTATGCCCATATCTCCCAATTCCATCCCACCAGCGACGTGATGAAGCACGCGCTAAGTTGGGAAAAATATTCCATGAGATAGTAAAATCACACAAAATATCAGGACAAGTTGAGGATGATGTGCTACAAAAAATTATAGACTCAAAATGCATGGAGAATGGCCGCTCCATGAATGAGAATGAGATCACTGGGATACTCATTGCCATGTTGTTTGCTGGGCAACATACAAGCTCGAGCGCTAGCTCCTGGATGGGAGCTTGTTTGCTAAGCCATGAACAGTTCTTAGCAGCTGCTATAGAAGAGCAAAAGAAACTCATTGGACTCCATGGAGAGCACATAGATGAAAACATCTTGATGGAGATGGTAAACTTACAGTGTTGCATCAAAGAGGCAATAAGGATGCACTCTCCATCAGCATTGATAATCCGCCACGTTAAGAAGAACTTTATTGTACAAACTAGAGAAGGTTGCTATTATGAAATACCCAAAGGGCAAACCGTGGTGACTTCCGTAGCGGTTGGAAACAAGCTACCACACATTTATAAAGATCCTCATATATATGATCCTTATCGCTTTGGTCCAGGGAGAGAGGAGGACAAAGTCGGTGGCAAATTTGCATACACATCATTTGGTGGTGGAAGGCATGCTTGCCCGGGAGAATATTATGCGTTCTTACAGATAAAAGTGATATGGTGTTTCTTGTTAAGGAACTTTGAATTTAAAATGATTTCTCCTTTCCCTCAGGAAGAATTTGATAAATTCCTGCCTGGGCCTAAAGGGAAGATGATGGTCAGTTACAAGAAACGACTATTGCTAGCTAGCACATGATTGTATAAGTTGAGTGGACATTGGAGAACTCAGTTAATGATATAGTGAGTATAATCATGTGTTTGTTGGTGTGTGGGGGGTGAGTGAGAGAAGGTGCAAATGTTAAAGTCTGGATCTGATTATGTAAGTAGTCGTATTGCGACTTATCCTTTATTATAACATATTCATTAAACGGTTCATCTACACGTGGGCTAGTTTTTAGACACATTGATGTTAAAAATCTTTGATTAGGTTTTGATAATGCAGTTTGTAAATATATTTTATTTGACTAAATTTGAATTCACCTTATGCTTTTCCGCTTGTTAAGTTATTGACCACTCACTACCTTTGTTCTCGTATTCACCATTTTTCCAAATGTCACTCGGTTGTTTCCAAATTCCTGTATGTAGTTGGTGAATGCAACGATACAAAGAACCATGGACTTGGCAATAAGGGCTACCAAATCTGTCAAGGAATCAATGGCTAAAATCCTATTATTTTTCATATGTATGCTTGTGCAAGATACTCCCTCCGTTTCAAAATATAAGATGTTTTAGGTTTGTAAAGAAAATGAATCTATACTTCTTTTAGTATGTAGATTCATTTCAAAGTTGAATGAACTTATATACTAAAACAAGTCTAGATTCATTTTCTTCACAAACCTAAAACGTCTTATATTTTGAAATGGAGGGAGTAAAACTATTTATGCCCCATAGAAATTAGAAATGTATTTGGTTGGTCAAGCTAGTATCTCCACAACGCTACATTTTTACCTTAATGGATTCAACAATTCTTCCCGCTGCATGTTCCACTACAGCAGTTTTATTTCTCATTATGATTGTCACCAAGATTATTGAAAGGAAAATTGCTTTCCTGGCATGGGAAATGACGTCGCCAGCCGCCTGTGGCTGGCGGTGCTTTTCTTCTAGGGGCCTTGCCTACACTTTTGACCAAGGGTCTGCAGCCAATACTCCATGACCTACATACAGAGCAGGGTAGTGTGTTCACAATAAACATATTTGGTCTGAAGAAGGTCACTTTCTTGGTTGGACCAGAGGTCATGGCTTATTTCTTTCAAAGCGCACACACAGAAATCTGCCAATCGGATATGTATAAGTTCGGGCTTATAGCTCTCATGCGACGTCTTTACGTGGAATTGGAAGGAATACTACATCGTTGCAAAGAATAGCTCGCATGCGACGCTTCTGAAGCGGCAAATAGCTCCCGTGCGACACTTCCACTTAACCTCACGAGACCGTCAACGAATTCGAATCAGCTGAGCAGAGTAGGACCCACAGCCTCTCCATGTCACGGCGAAACCCACATGATGTTCACCTCATATCGTGGGACCCATGCTATGGTAGAAGAGAGCCGTTGGCCCGATCCGTCCCCGCACCCGAGCCCTCCCGCCACCGTTCCAGCATCTCATCTTCTTCGGCGAGCAAGTGCGGCAACGCCGACGAGGGATGTCGAGCTCTGCTTCTGTCTCCCTCCGCTCATGGCCTCGGTATGGTGCGGTGCCGATGACGAGGTGCCCCGATTTCCCCCCGTACCGCGTCCCTGAAGTGGCTTGTCACAGCCACCGATAAGAACGGCAACATTGGCGGGAATTTGTGAAGTGTGAGAGCAAGTCCGAGACGGGGAAGGTGAGATCTGAGTGTTCCGAGCGCCAATTTCTCGCTTTTCTTTCGAAATTTCATGCATTTCATCGAATTTGGGATTTAGGGTTCATCTCTGCGATTTTAGGAACTGCCAAAATGTGGGCATTTTGAGTGGCTTGATGAGTACATCGAGCGAATTGGGGTGGAGGTAGCATCCCGGGAGCTCGAAAACCCGTCCGTGGTGGAGCAATTGGGATCTGGCAACCCCATTTCCGCTGGTACTACGGTGGATGCGGAAGTGAAGGCCAAACTAAAGAAGATGAACAAGCAGCTAAGGCAAATCGTTAGTGTAATTTCTCTCGGATTTGAAGAAGCAGTACAATCTGATGGCCGTTTTTTTATTTTTGTGTAATTTCTCTCAGATTTGTTTATCTCCTGATCATTAGTCAATAGATAGCGCAATCAGTGTTCGAGTGATGCTTTGTTATCGTAGAACCTGCGGAGATGGATGTAATGGTCTATGGCTTGAATAAAAATGCAATTCGGGCAAATTTTGAGCTGCTCTGTTTTCGAAATCAGTGTTCCTTCAGTTTTGTCAGTGTTCCTTCAGTTTCATCAGTGTGCATGGGAGGGGGAGGGGTTGAAAAGTTAAAAAAAACAATTGACGAAGAGTGATTGAAAAAGGCCAGGCCCAAATAGAACTTAGCCAGGCCCAATAGTAACTACTTGTAGATTAGGCAAAAAATAGTACTCACGTTAGAATCTAACTAGGGACATGTGGATTGCAGATACTCGTGCTCAGGTCGCAATCTTTTATTTTTTGCGAAAGTAAATATATAAATGAATGCCAAGGGCATCCATTTAACTAACAAGCCGAGCACTTTAACTTGGACGCCCCTTTAACTTATATAAATATGTAAATGTGTTGTTTGAAAATGAACCATGTGTTGCATGTGTTGTTTGAAAATAATCAACCATCATAACGTTAACTTATTCTTCCTTTTGAGCTTTTCTAATTTCACTCTTTTTATAAATATTGCACGAGTATTATATGAGAACTTTTTTTGTGTCTTTTGTTTTATGCACTTGTTGTTTTGGGTGTTTTGACAAATGACAATATAATAAAACACAAGTCAATCACATAGATAATGGGATAACATTACATATATTAGATAACATTACAATAAAACACAAGGGGTACAATATAGAGAGGGGCCCCACATTACATAAACCCTAAGGAAAACTAATCCTAAGGGCCCGACGCCTAAACCCTGGGCTAAACCCTAACCCTAGCTACTACGTGGGTTTAGCCCGGCTGCCGGCCAACCTCGCCGCCGAGAGGCTGCCCTACTCCATCGGCGGGCGGTGCCGCCGCCCTCTCCCGTTCCTCCCGTCGTCTCTGCTCCTCCTGGAAGGCCTAGCGAGCTGCCTCCCGTCGGTCCTCCTCCTCCCGTTTCTGCCTTTTCTTCAGGGCGCGTGCAGCCTTCTTCTCCTCCCACTTCGCGGCAGCAGCCAGCTCCTTCGCCTCCTGCTCCTCCGCGGCCTTCCAATACTCGTCAGAGGGGCCAGAGTCGGGGAGGTTGCCGCCGCCGCTGGGGAGGGGGTTGTGGACGAAGTGTCCCCCCTTGTTTCCACGCCGCCTCGGGAGCGTGGGCGCCTCCATCTCCCAGACCTGCCTGCGGTCCGGGTGATTGTCCTCGTCACTGACTTCGGATTCCGAAGGGAAGCGGGGGGGTCGCCATGGTCGCCGGAGAGGTGTTTTTTGGGGCTGGGAGGAGGCAAAGGGACTCTGGCTCGAGGTTGAAGATGAGGAGGCAAAGGCGTTTTGCCTATTTATTAAGGGCTCAGCTTGAAGGGCGGTGTGGAAATCCTGCGTTGGCGCAGCCGCGTGCGTTGCGTGTAGGCAACGGGCGTAGCCGCGTGCGTGATCAATACGGTCAGTGCAACAAAAAAATTGCTAGGATGCGACGTGACCCTGCCCTGCACCGTCGCCCCCTGCATGCATGCATGCATTAATGGGAAAGAGAGAAAAAACGTTCAAGGTAGTTGTTCATTGGCAGTGAAAAATAAAAGAGAAAATAGAATTTGGCATTGATTTACTCGGTAATAAATGCAGGAATCTATTACCAAGATAGTTGTCACACGACATGCAACAAACTCGTTCGTTTTTACACACCGCATGCAACAAACTTACACATGAAAACTCAACGGGTGAGAAGAAAAATCTTGGAAGTAATTAGAGAGATGTCAATTGGAGCAATCAATGCATATATAAGCATATAATCCGGAATAGAGGGAGTATGAAACTAAGTTTAAAAACAAAATACTAGATCCTTTTTATACGATGAACCCGTTCTAAATATCTACCAGACCATGTAAAGGCCAGGCGCATGAATGCCTCGCGTGTGGTTTTCTAGCCTATGATGGCCGCCTTCTAGCTGGCGACTGGCGTGAGCTTGGGCTCAGGGCCGACTCTATATTTTTGGGGGCCCTTGCGCAAAGTCGATAAATAGGTCCCTAATAATAATATATATATATGTACGTATAACTAGATATATAGACGATATATGTATCAATTCGACCAATTCTCAGTTGTAATCTAGTTATAACTCATTAAATTCTCATTTACAATCTAGTTGCAACTCATGTGTAACTCCCACATTACACGAATCACGAAGTATATCCAATGATGTGAGAGGCGATTGAAACCTAACTAAAAATCAGTCACCCGATTTCTAGCAAATTGTCAAACACTAAAGCATTGTGATATTTAGATAAAAAAATAAAAATGGTAGAAAAACATAACAAGTATTCTTGCCTTTGTTTATTATTGTTGACATAAACACTACTTTTTGTTAGAAAAAACTTATTTAAAACACCTCTTTGTGAATCAATAAGCTTCTCTCTTTTTTTTCTTCTTTTTCGCAGCACCCGAGAATTGCTTCCCAGCGTAACACCTATCAAAGATAAATGTGATGAAATTTACATCAAATTGTAATCTTAAAAATTATAATCCTAATTGAGGGATTAATTAGAAGGATTACTGGATTAGACGCAAGGATTAAGAATAAATTACTGGATATGAGTAGGGATTAAGAATGGATTAAGAATAAATTAAGACGTAAACTTACAATGGGCAGAAGAGCAGATGAAACCGTCGCGAATCGCGAGCAGACCAAGGATTGATATCCTCTAGAATTCACGTCACGGCGAGAGAGTAAGAGACGAGTCGACTGGCGAGCACACGAGTCGACGACCAAGGATTAAGAATTCACGTCGAGGCCACCAGCTACCATGACGGGTGACGACGCAACCTGGACGCGACCTCGCGTCAATCGGGATTCCGAAATCCAGATCGATCTCCTTGCCAAGTCGCGACCAAGGCCTGCTCGACTGCTCGCAAAGTCACGATCATGACCCGGGCACCAGGAGTTGGGTTGCCGGCTGCTTTCTTCAATTAAGCGTATAATTTTTTTTGGGCCCCCCTCTGGTCTGGGCCTTTGGCCATCGCACAACTCTGCCATGGGCCAGAGCCGGACCTGCTTGGGCTTTTGACTTTTCTCTCGGCTGCTGTGCACTACTCTTCTTCTCTCCTTTCATGTCGGCAATAACTCGGCACCGGCGGTGGACGCAGGCTCGCGGCCTTCCTTACCCGTTGCTCTTCTTATACTTTGGCTTTACAGTAGACTCTTTTCACGTGCTTCTTCTTATATGCTTCTTCTCATCTACAACATGGCCCCTTCCTACTCGAACTTTTCCCTCGACGACACTCTCCCCCTAGCCTTCGGGCGACTCAGCGTCGCCCCAGATGAGCTGACATGGGGACAGCAGCCCAAGCACGCGGAGTACTGGGCGCAGTTCGACAAGTACGTCGCCAACAGTTTCGTGGACTCTTCTTCGGACAAAGAAGAGGAGGACGAGGCTTCAGACAACAACGACAATGACGAGTCCACTGCGGAGACCTGCCCCCTCGACGTCGTCATAGGGGTCTACTGGGACGACCCTCCCTTCGACGAGGACGAGGAGGACCCTCCTGTCGACGATTCTAAAGAGGACTACGACTTCGGAGAGGCCCTGGATGACTCGGAGTAGGAAAGCGTCGCCTGCGAGGAGCTGGACGTGGACAAGGATCAGGACCGTTGCTTCGGCTTCGCATGTTGCTCGACGTATATGCTAGGTTGTTTCTTACATGTTGCAGTTAGAAACTTCGGCATGCTACTTAGGTTTCTCACCTTCTGTCATATCAATGTTTCATCTTCTAATGTATCATGTGTTAATGTTCCGTCTTTTACTTCAATGATGATCAGTATTGTGACGTCCCTTTTTTGTTCTTACGCCTAGCCTACCTGCACTTATTGCCCATCAAAAGGTTTGGACATCAAACGTCATGCATGGTTAATCTTCTTGCTAGCTATAAGTGTCATGCATGACACTATACCAGATTAACAGTGAGCACATTTTAGTTATGCATGTACACCTCCTATGTTGTTAGAATGTGTGAAATTGAGTCACTTCTCACCACGCGTGCACCCTGAGAAGTAAAGCTTTTCCTCCGTTTTGGCATCATCTTCTACATCGTGACTCGTGACTCCTAATACTTTTTCACGGCAATTGCACATCTGATAACAGGATCGGTCTCTGTCTATGAGATGGGTAAGCAAAGTACCAAACGCCATATGCTGTGGCTGTGCATGCATGCATGGGAGGTTTTCCGCGCGCCGTGTAAAGAATACGGTCGTTCAATTTTGTACGAGTAATATAGCCAGTGAAGCTCTGTCGCACCAAACGATCCCACGTGTTATTAAGATCGTAAATTATTTTATGAACCAAAAGCTGGAATAGCTCAGTTGGCCAGAGCGTGTGGCTGTTAACCATAAGGTCGGAGGTTCGAGCCCTCCTTCTAGGGATTTTAGCTTTTTTTAACTCCTTTGGCAAACACTAGCTCGGCAGTTAATTTTTGAGTAACCCGCCTCTGAGGCAAAAAAAAAATATTGCACTGTAATTAAATTAAACCTTTTATAGTTCACATAAGTTTCTCCCGATCCAACACTTTTTTAGACGATTTTACCCTCACATCAAATAGCAAATTACCCACCAATACCACACATAAGTTTTATTAATTCTTTTTTCCATTCGAATCAAGCAAAAAGAAAATTATTAATAGACATAATTAGCGCCGTCATCAAAACTAATCTAGGGTACGCCGTCTCACGCACTCGTACGGCGCCGCCGCCGTCGATGGCTCATATTTCAACGTTCCTCCACCTCTGTCACCACCACCGAACGTATTTGCCATGCTGCAATCAGCCGGTAGAAGCCATGCACATGGATCAATGTCGTCCGGTTTCAATTTACACATGCAGACATATAAGATTGATCCAATGCACTCGGCCGGCTTATCTCTCCTCTTGTGCATGCA
This sequence comes from Avena sativa, assembly GCA_916181665.1. Lineage (NCBI taxonomy): Eukaryota > Viridiplantae > Streptophyta > Magnoliopsida > Poales > Poaceae > Avena > Avena sativa. The sequence continues at coordinate 435,023,863 of OV702284.1, forward strand.
CATGGAACAACGTCCTCGATCGGGTATTCAGGTTTCAATTCTAGACACGAGTCATCGGATGGATCCACTGAGAATTAAGACTTGCCTCATGCACACGGACGGACAGCCAAAGCCAGGTAATTGCACATGAACTTTGATTTGACGACACTGCCTATTTTTTTACAGATAATCCAGGTACATACACTACAAGCATATCTTCTATTGCAAAGTTTCAGGTTTTCTCAAAACTCAAAGTTTCAGATTTGTACCGTACTCGACAACGGGTTTCAATCTGTGGAACTTCCCAGCAGCATTATAGTGTAAGATCTAAGATGTGCATATGTATCTATATGCAAGAAAACCATTACATTGCAAAATCTATGTCGTGAAATTTCAGCATTAAATTGTAGTGTACAAGCGAATTATGCTTATAATTTTTAATTAAAAGAGAGTCATTGGCCAAACTTGCCTAAGCGCCTAGCGGGTAGGAGGAAAACAATTGGTTTACATTAATCACAATGTATACTCCAATTTCACCAGAGCAGATTTTCTGGACAAAAATTACTTGATTTCTCTTCTGAACGCAGGTATAGCATTACTACCTATCCCGGCCGCATCCTTTGAGCAGGTGAACGAGAATCTTTTATGATATCACAAATACCAAATGTCTCGCATAAGTGTAAAATATATAAGAAACTAGTACTCCCTTCAATCCATATTAGTTGACTTGGATTTGTCAAAATTTGGATGAACCTATATACGAAATAGGGTTAGATTCATCCAAATTTAGACAAATTTGAGTCAACTAATATGGGTCTGAGGGAGTATTAGTAATAGGTCAATAATTGCTTTCATAACATTATCTTTGCCATTGTGTCTTTTTTACCCTAGAGAATTGTTGACGCATAGTCAATTTATAAATGGAGTCTGTTAGCTTAACATGCCAACATGTAATTCATTTATGAATATATTTTGTTTATATTAGATCAACAGGACTGAGTCGTCTGGTGCCGGAAGCCCGCGCTTTGGTCGTTCCCGATGGGAGAACATCACCAGTTCATGTCACCAAGACGAACGAGATGATGAGCCCATGACCGTCCAACTACAAGCTCCCCATGGATCGAGCACCCCAACAACCAGGAGCGCTCCAGTGGCACCACGTCGAGCGCACCGCGACTGAGGCGACCTCCACCGCGGCCAGATCGTGCATTCAAGCGACCAGATCGAACTCCTGGAAAACGATCCACTGACCAGCCAACGACAGGCTCCCTGGTGGCACGATATAGAGGAGGAGACGGCTCCATGTTAGGATTCAGGGAGATTAAGAGCTGAGAGATGCATCTGGGGAAATCTTTCCATGAAGAAATAATGAAGAGGGAGGAATGGTGATGTGAAGGTGCTATAGATAAATCACCCATCCCATTTTATTGTTGGGACCTGTCTCCCTACCTATATATAATCTGTTTTTTAGTAGACGATTTGGTCGAGAAGAAGCTTTATTTATGCCTTAAAAAAATCTAAAAATTTATCCCTGCTAATCTCAATTTTTGGTCCACCACTGGTCACAGTTAATTTTCATTTTCTTTCTTAAAGTGTGCGACATTTCTACTACGAGAGATTGATTTTATGTTCATTAAAGAATAATTATCATTTTGAGATGAAGAATTCTGTGAGGTCGCCGACACAAAAGCCTCTAACTGGACGGTGTCATCCTATCCAAGGTTTTCGGGAAACAATGTGTACAACTTTTTTATATAAGTCAATTTGAGGTGCTCTTGATTTGGATTGCTACGGCTATGCACAGTCATTTTGACTGCATCCATGAAACATCATTTGACAAAATTGGAAAAAATATAGGAGCCAACCGGCTGCTGTTTCAGAGACTAATCTATTATGTAAGAAACTAGGTCTAAATTTTTTGGTCATAGTACCGAACGGTCATTTGTGTTACTCCCTTCGAGCTATATTAATTGACTTAAATTTGTATGGGTCAGAGAAAATATTTGATTTAATGTGATGTCGTAGCAATGCACGGGCTTTGTGCTAGTGATAACCAATGTTTAAGGAGTGATGAAGGTATGACCAACTAGTCACACCAAAAGAAAATAAAAAGGGGAGCACTAGGGATCAGCCGATCCTTGACTTTTGATCCGACTGGTCCGTTGTCCTAGGATGCAACGAGATCATCCGATCTCCAATATTATGCATGTGTAGGTTTGGCTGTTAGCTTTGATTAATATTCCCTTAACTCCTTCCAATAAAATAGCCAATATATCCAAAATAATCCCATAATTTTAGGATATTATGAGTTGTTTCCAACTAATAAAATGTGTCACAAATGAAAACAGACCGGGCTTCTTCCACCCCTCCCCCCCTCTCCGGCGCCACCAGGGGAAAACCCCAGATCCCTGCCGACCAGCCCCACCATCCCACCTCCTCCCTCCCCCCCTACCTCGTCGCCGCCATGGGGCACGGCCAGACAAAGCATGGTCATCGCCGGCAATGGCGGGAAATCCTCCTTCCTTGTGCGCATTTGCGTGGGTGCGGTGCTGGCCGAGCACCCTGGCGGGATGGCTCATCCAAGCATAGCGGCAGGCGTGGTGACTGCTGCGTGGAGGACGACATGTCGTCCTCTAGCGGTCTGCGACGGAGGTTGTACCCAGGGCGCCTTGACGACCTTGGGAGCATACATAATTGTCGGCGTACTAAGGGCATCTCCACCGGGACTACCCAACGGTCCGAGCGCGTCCAAACTCGTCTGTGCGGACGCGCGAGACATGCGCGGTGCCCCAGCGGTACCACCCATCCGGACTGACGCACCCCGGACCGACCCATCTGTGACCCAGATCTGATGCATGGATGGGTATGCTCGGACAGACACGGACACAGGCTGACCCAAATGCAGGCGCACATGGGCCTTCTTCTTTTGGGCTGGCCTGTCTGTTTTCGTCCGTTTGGGTCGTGCTGCTGTGCGTGGCTGGCCGGACAGGCCGGACCACGACCCAAATGCGTCGGTGACTCGACCCAAACGGACAGAATCGGACCGTTTGGGTCGTCCGTTTGCGTCTCCCCGGTGGAGATGCCCTAAGACAGAGCTACCGATGAGAAGCGCAGCTGGGAGGTTGGGGACAAGCTCCTGGAGCTCTCCTCATCAACATGTGCAGTCAAAATGTTGGGGACGAGATTTTTAGGAATAGACAAAGTTATATTCCTCTGGGGCCAAAGTCCACAATATATAGTACAGGTACAGGGCAAATATGCAGGAAGCCCCCTAACATATGGGAGAAATACAATATACAGATATATACATCTAACACCCCCCCCCCCCCCCTCAAACTCATGGTGGATCCACAACACTGAGTTTGGAGAGTAAGAAAGCATGTTGTGCTCGGGTCTGTGCCTTCGTAAATAAATCCGCCAACTGTAAATCTAAAGGCACATACTGAAGCGCAACAACCTGAGCCTGTACCTGAGCACGTGTATAGAAAGCATCAACACCAATATGCTTGGTAAGCTCATGCTTGATCGGATCACGTGCAACACTAATAGCACCTGTACTGTTAGACAAAACCAGAGTGGGTGTGGTAATAGAGACCCCAAAATCCGCAAGTAAACACCGTAACCAGGTCACCTTAGCAGTCAACAAGGCCATAGCATGCAACTCAGCCTCAACACTCAAACGGGAAACCTCTGTCTGTTTCTTCGTCTTCTAAGCAATGAGCGAACCACCAAGAAACATACAGTAAGCAAAAAGTGAACAACGATCCGAAGGATCACTCGCCCACGTAGCGTCCGAATAGCACTGGAGCTGGAGGGAGCTGAAACGAGGAAAGAAAAGGCGACGAGTGATCGTACCACGAAGATAACGAAGAACACGGAGAAGATGACTATAGTGAACAGTGGTAGGAGCAGAAACAAACTGACTCAGAATATGAACAGAATAAGAGATGTCAGGACGAGTAACAGCAAGATAAACTAGACTCCCAACAAGATGAAGATAACGCGTCGGATCAGAAAGAGGATCACCATCAGTAGGTTGAAGCTGAACATTAAGTTCCATAGGGGTCTCAACAGTGCGCTCATCCCCAAGAGCAGCACGAGCAAGAAGATCCTGAATATGCTTTTCCTGAGAGATGTAAAAGCCATCAGAAGTGGAGGAAACCTCAATCCCAAGAAAGTACCGAAGAGGACCAAGATCAGTTATAAGAAACTGATCACGAAGACAAGCCGTAACAAAGGCGATATACTCAAGATCATCACCAGTAATGATCATATCATCAACATAGAGAAGAAGAAGAGTGCGTCCACGAGGAGAAGTGTGAACAAACAGTGCTGGATCATGAGCACTAGGGAAGAAACCAGCAGCAGTCACTACAGAAGCAAAGCGCTCAAACCAGGCACGAGGGGCATGTTTGAGGCCATAAAGAGACCGTCGAAGACGACAAACCATCCCCTCGGGAACATAATACCCAGGAGGAGGCTGCATATAAACCTCCTCACTCAACTCACCATTGAGAAAGGCGTTCTGAACATCAAGCTGGGACACAGACCAGTGACGAACAGAAGCAACAATAAGAAGAGTACGCACAGTGGTCATATGAGCCATAGGAGCAAAGGTCTCATCATAGTCACGATCATGCTTCTGCTGAAAACCACGAGCCACAAGACGCGCTTTATAGCGCTCAAGAGATCCATCAGAGCGGGTTTTAATCTTATAGACCCACTTACACGTGATAGGACGAATACCGGGAGGGGGAGAAACAAGATACCAGGTGCCAGTGCGCTCAAGCGCAGCAATCTCCTCAGCCATGGCTAGCTGCCATTCAGGATGATGCTCATCATCCCGATAAGAAGTCGGCTCGGAGGCAACAGAAAGATCATACTAACTAGGAGAGTAATGATTGGAGGCACGACGCTGACGAACAGGACGAGTAGAGGGAAGCTCGTCAGAGGAAGACGACTCAGGAGACGACGATGAAGAAGAAGGAATAGCAGAGGAAGACTCCGGAGAACGAGGAGAACTAGGAGAACTAGACGGAACAGAGGAGGACGATGTAGAAGAAGAGACATCAGGGGGAGGAGATCCTGAAGAAGACACAATAGGAGTAGAAAGAGTAGACAGAGGGGGTGTGTCAGGAAAAAGAAGAAACGAGATATCTTCCACCGGGTAGGTACCAGCAGTGGGACGAGGATAGAAAGGACGCGTCTCATCAAAAGTAACATCACGAGAGATACGCATCCGACGACCAACGGGGTCCCAACAGCGATAGCCCTTATGCTCATCACTGTATCCAAGGAAAACACACTCAACAGACTAAGCGGTCAGTTTGGTGCGTTCGCGAGGAGCAAGGAGAACATAGCAAACACAACTAAACAAGCGAAGCATGGAATAGTCTGGAGACTGTCCAGATAGGCGCTCAAGAGGGATGCCACCCTGCAGAGCGGCAGAAGGCTAAATATTGATGAGGTAAGCTGACGTAGCGACAGCCTCAGCCCAGAAATGCGGCGGAAGAGAAGAAGCAATCATCATGGCACGAGTGTTCTCAAGAAGATGGCGATGCTTACGCTCAGCAACGCCATTCTGAGCATGTGCGCCAAGACAGGAGAACCGAGCAAGGGTGCCCTGCTCAGCAAGAACACCTCGCAACATCTAGGATATATACTCACTAGCAGAATTAGCACGAAACACATGAATGGGGGTAGAATATTGAGTACGGACCATGGCCGCAAAACGTTGATATATGGAGAGCACTTCACTACGAGAGCGCATAAAATACAACCAAGTGTACCGAGAGAAATCATCGATGAATAAAATATAGTAGCGATGAACTAAAGACCCATCTCCTGAGACAGACCCCAGAAGACCACGATGAACTAAAGACGACAGACGCGAGTCATAAAGGTGACCAACACGATGATGCCACTGCTGAAAGGAGCTGGTAGCAGAGGCGACGACCGGAGAAGAACTGGTAGATGAAGTGGCAGCGGAGGGAACACGAAGCCAGTCTAACTCCCAAAGTCCTGAAGAGTCACGGCTGCGAGGGCCAGCTCCAACCGGGGCCTGCATGCGATGGTCCTGGACAACACAAGAATCAGCATCAAGAATGACGCGATAACCAGAGTCGGTAAGCTGGCTAGCAGAGAACAGATTCATCTTAAGAAGAGGGACATGAGAGATATCAGGAACAGAAAAAAAAGAAGAAGAAAGAGTGCCCCGACTAGAAACAGGAAAAGAGGTACCATTAGCTGTAAAAACACAGACAGGAGAAGGGAGAGAACGAAGAGCAGACAGAAAATAAGACTCAGAGGTCATATGAAAGGAAGCTCCAGAATCCAGATACCGTGGGGACGTACCTGACTATGTACAAGGTGGTGGTCGCGCAGTGCCTGAAGAATCAGTCACAGAACCAGCAGTGCTTGTCGAAGAAGAGCCTGTAGCAGCAGGCAGACCGCGAAGACTCCTGATAATGTCCTGATCGGAGAGAGCAACTGCTGAAGATCCAGAAGGAGCCGAATGCCCACGAGCCTGGTGTTGCTGACGTAAACTGGGATCCCGTGTATAACAAGTGGCCCAAGTGTGGCCATCCTTGTTACAGTAAGAGCAGTGACGAAGAGAACCACGGCGACCCTGACCATGAGCCTGCTGGTGCTGACTCTGGCCCTGAAGCTGCTGATGCTGACTCTGATCCTGAAACTGTTGCTACTGACTCTGACCCTGACCTAGTTATATTTCTCTGGGGCCAAAGGCCACAATATATAGTACAGGTACAGGGCAAATATGCAGGAAGCCCCCTAACATATGGGAGAAATACAATATACAGATATATACGTCTAACAGAGATGTCGGCATTGCCTTCAGCGCAATTGGGATGTTGGGGACGAGCTGTCGGCGTTGCCTCCAGAGCTGCTGGGAGGTTGGGGCGAGCTCCCGGAGATGAAGGCATTGCCTCTGGAGCTGCTGCGAGGTTGGGGGCGAGCTCCCAAAGCTGTCGGGAGGTTGAGGAGAGTTGATAGAGATGTCGGTGTTTCCTCCGGAGTTTCTTGGAAGTTAGGGCGAGCTACCGGAGCTGCCGGGAGGTTGGGGAAGAGCTGACAAGGTGGCAGTGTTGCTTCTAGAGCTGTTGGGAGGTTGGGGCGAGCCCCCAGAGATGCCGGGAGTTTAGCGGCGAGCTGCAAGAGGTTGCACGCGAGTGGATCGATTCCCGTGGATTCATTCCGGCGAGCTCGGCAGCTGGATGCGTGTGGACCTGCTGGCGCACACGCACCAATCAATTCCCGCGAGCGTACACTTGTGTGAAGTGCGGGATCAATTTTGGAAAGATCAGGAGGATGGATTGTGTGGACGCGGTGCTGGGACGATGATCCCGATGATGGATTCAAATTTTAACTTTTGGGTTTCCGACATGTCTAGGGGGTATTTGTGTACAATTGTCTATATTTGGGGCTGTCGGAAAAACTCTAGAATGTCTTATATTTTAAACAGGAGGGAGTACTCTTTAGGTCACAATAAGGTAAAAAAATCACCTCCAGTGGATGATGTAAACCCTCTCTCTCCTAAATTTTTTTGGTCGGGCCCTAAAAAAATTCCCCCCTCGTGTTGTATACTTGGGTCAGCCCTCCGGTTGCCAAATATTTTTTGCAGCCATGCACGAGGGCAGCCTAGCCGCCTCCCTGAAAATTTAGTCCCCCATTCCACCGGCGTAATTCCGGCCAATTCTGGCGACTACCGCCGCGTGCGCTCCGCCTCCACCCACCCCCACACACGCTCGAAAATTCTGACTGATTCCCGCTTGACTTGGCAGTTGCCGCTTCATGGGAGGTTGCTGCCGAGGTGAAACCTCCATAGCCACGCGAGCAAGGTCGCGCCCTCCGGTGGGCGCAACCACATGAGGTCTAGGACGCGCGTCAGGTCGTCGGAGTCTCGTCGAGGAGGCTCATGAGGAGCCGGCCGAGGCAGGGGCAAGGCTGCGATGGGTGGAGCCGCACATGAGGAAGGCCGTGACGGGAGCCCCCCGTCGGCGCCGAGGGCCACGACGCGCATCGGAGGTGGTGGTTGCATGTCCCCGACTACTATGGAGAGCTATGCTGGGAGTCCACTAGCACGAGCATCGTCGTGTTCTAGCGTCAACAGAGGCCGCTGAAGTCGTTTGTCCGGCGGATCTCTAGGGATTCTATCCGTTTTCGTGTTCGTTTATTTTTTTCATATCAGTATCTTCCGATCTACGGTTGTCATCATTGACGATAGTTGCTGCTGTAGTGTGCTGGTCATTTGCGGTCTTAGCACGACGACTTTACGGCTGTCTACTACAACAAGCTCTATTGCGCAAACTTTGCCCAACTCCGATGATTAGGGATGGAGGGACGAGGATGGCGCGGCGCCTTGGCTCGCACTAGTGTTTGTAGTCGTTGCTAGGCGGTCCAATAACCTTTTATAATTTTTAGATCTTTTTAGATGATTATTAATAGATTGTGGGGTATTATCCAAATCCTGATAGTTTAGGGGAATAATAAATAGATTAATTTCTCCTTTTTCTTTTTGAGAATTCCCTAACCTCTCTCCTATGATCCCACATAGTATGGACAATGAGTCTTCGTAGTTTTTTTGGGGGGGTGGATCCTCATGTCTGGGCCCAACATAACACCAAAGGTAAACGAAGAACGAGCCCAGCCCCATCGGCAAATACCGGTGGACAACTCACAAGAGCGCAACCCACTACTGACTTTCCCTGCATTCACAAAGAAACTCGACGAGGTTTCAAAAAAAAAAAAAAACTCGACCGAGCAACACCGCCGCGCCAGGACGGCGCCGGAACCGGCGGCCGCTCCGTGCTCCTCAGCACGCCGAGGCGATCCAAGCGCTGCAGTATTAGGTTCCCGGCGGCGCCCCCTCGCCCGGATACTCCGCGACGGTCTTCAGCGCGGGGCTTACCGGCGCCGTTGCCCTCTTCGCCGAGCAGCTCCACGCGCCCTTCGACGCCGGGCCTTGCTGCGCCGTGAGTGACGAGTTTCTGCTTGGCTGCATCCCAGGCTGTGTCGTACGTGCTTTGGGATTGTGTTCTCGGTGGTCGACTTGTAAGCGTTCTCACTCCACACCTCGCTTACACTGATAAATTAACGGAGGCTTGCGATTTTGGAAAATTACTACTTCGAACTCGGATACTAATCAGAGTCGATGGTCTGAAGAATCCGGTAACTAGTTCAGCATAGTTTTGGATTGCAGGCATACGCATTAGGATGATGGCAGACTACATGTTACTGCATCATGTGCCTTACAGCTGTTTGATGAAATGCTTAAGCTTGATCCGATGATTATCCACGTGCTTTCTTCCATCATTGGTCTACCTATTCTGATTTGGGTACTTGCATTTCCCGCTTGGTGGAACACATGGCTGTACTTGTGGCTAATGTGCATGGTTTCAGTGCTAAATAATGCGCCTTATTCAGTTTCTGTTTGCCACATACTGCCAATTGCCTGTACATCAGTAGTGCAAGTCATCTGATGTATAAGACATTGTTTGATGTGCACGGCTTATGTATGATATATGTATGCTCTGGCTACTTGTTCGTTGCAGCGTTACTAGTGGGTATACAAAGAACAATATTTGTTTCTTTTGCAGATTTTGCCATCTGAGTTTTCCCTTGTGGATATTTGGATGCCTATGATTGAGTAAATCATGCGGGGAAAGATTTGGACCAGATTGTCTCCCTTACTTTCCAAGCGTTATGTCTCTACCTGTCGGAACTCCCCAGTGTCTCCATCTTCGTCGTGCTCTGTGATACAGCCATGGCTTTTCGTTGGACTGGGTAACCCCGGTGAGAAGTACCAATCCACCAGACACAATGTAATTTCTACTTTCTCATCTTTCGTCTGAAATTCCGTGGCTCAGCTTTATTCTCAAATTCGTTTTGCCTTGCAGGTTGGGTTTGATATGATAGATGCATTTGCAGAGGCTCAGGGCATATCTATGACCACACTTCACTTCAAAGCACTATTTGGTGAAGGTTGGGCTCCATCCTTATGCCCCCATAAAGGACGTTTCTCTTTATTTTTTGATTAATGGATACTCTGTTTTCAAACTGCAAGGGGTTGAATTGAATGTTCTGTCCTTTCCATTGATGCAGGGATGATTGATGGTGTCCCCGTTTTGCTTGCCAAGCCTCAAACGTACATAAATCTCAGCGGTGAATCTGTATGTAGCACGTCTGGAAGATTTTTGAACTTTAATATCTGATTTTTCCTTGTTATACTTTTTTCATGTCGTGCAATTCATTTTAACTGGATTGACTGTGCATTGTAACAGCTTGTTAAATTCTTGTGATGCTGACATCCCTCTCTTTTTAATCTAAACTTCAGGCTGGTCCACTTGCTGCCTATTATAAACTTCCACTTCACCGTGTCCTAGTGGTAAGCGTTTATATGTTCTAATGTTCCTTGTAGCTACATTATATGGCAATCTGACTTCTCTTGTTTACGAGTTCCAGGCATACGATGACACAGACCTGCCATGCGGGGTTCTTCGTTTACAACCTAAAGGAGGATATGGGCGTCACAATGGGTTAGTAAACCTTACTGTAATGTGCCTTGTGAATTTTTTATCTGTGTGTCAAAAGTTCACAATGGGAAAACCATGTATACCTGTGTTTTGTTTAAATACATAAACAGAAAAGTGGCATGTCTGCAACTTCTCAGTTTTAAATGGCAGGCCGTTGTCTTGGTCCTCTGATCTAATCGGTTACTATGTGCTTAGGTGACCTATCTCAGTGACCTGGTAAACATTTTGGTGCTTACTTTTGATGAAGCAGAGACGGCACAACTTCTCTTCTCTTCTGTAGATAATTAGTACTTGCATATCTCGTTTGTAGTTGTATTTCTGCATGCACCTTTTTGTTCATTTCATCATGTCGCCATGATCGTTTTAGTTTCTTTTACTTGTTTCCACCTTCTGTTTTACATAGTCTGTGAAGCCTAGTCAGTAATCAAAAATAATCTTCAGAACAGTACACTATTTAATAGGTGCGATAGAGTGTCCCCTCTTTGAATTTGTTTTTTGTGTATAGCACATACCGTTAGTTCGTCAGATCCATCTGATGTCTGTAGATAAGGGCTTCGTTTTATCTTGACATGAAACATTTACCTTGTTAGTTTATCAGGTTGAAGAATGTGATCTACAATTTTCGCAAGAACCGAGAATTTGGTCGATTAAGGATTGGTATGTTCGACAGCTGCAAGATTCAGATTCCCTTTTCTCTTTTTTGGACCAGAATTATAGTTTGGCTTATGTAGGAATAGGACGTCCACCTGGTCAGATGGATCCCAAAGCGTTTGTGCTTCAGAAGTTCAATAAGACTGGCCGTGAACGGGTAAAAGATCTCCATTGCTTTTCCCCTGCAGTTCTAGTTTAATGTTATGCTTATTTTCAATATATCTAATTTTAATTGTGATTTAGTTTTTAATGAATTATGTTAGAACACATTCATTTGTAGTATGGTTGGATGACCCTGTTTATTCGCTGGGACATATAACCAAAATAGTAATGAGTCCAACACCCTTGAGTATATGCAAGTTCTATGTTTACTCTCTCTTAAATACTGGCAAATATTTGCAATGCCTCCTGCAGGCAAACACCTTATCATTACTGGCAATAGTCCCAATTATGATTATTTTTTTAACAAGTAGGGATTTTTTTTGAATCAACAACATTTTACAGAAACAAGCGTGAACTGGGGCACACTAGTAGCATCAGAAACTTTTCTGTTTAGACATGATACATGGCCCTGACCTAAACATCTAAAAAGTGAAGTCCTACTCTGTAGCTTTAGAGCTAGTTTAGCCTGATGATGAGCCTAAGTTGAGGTTCCTGGAGACGTGAAAACCCTTGCTTGCATCGAAGAAGGAGCTTGCTGCGATGGCAGCAAGTTGAGGTCTTATCGTCCAGTGACCTGGGACAGCCAGGATATCCTGAGAGGCAGCAGCAGCAGCCAAAGTAGTCTTGTCTGTGAGGATGGATGCACCCAGAATCTGCAGAATTTCATCAAGCATTACGGCAGGCCAAAGGCAGGTGGAGAGATGGCCGTGATGTAGAGTTGTCTGCAGGCCCTGCTTCCTTCGATCTGTAAGAGAACACCAACCGTGGCCCCATGACAAGTAATTTGGATAGGAGGTAGTAAGATGTTTTCGGAAGAAGCTACAGGGTGATCGGAAGCAGCAATTGCCTGATGTAGCAGGTGTGGCCAAACCATGGGGCCTTCCTAGAAGTGGCCTAGGAATAGTAAGTGCATGTCATCTTCAGTTAATATGATTATGACTCGGTAGTACAATGAGAGTATTTTCTAGGACGAGTAAACTTAATTATGTGGTTTTTAGATGATCAATAATCTAGGCACACATAGTTTAAAATGAAAATAGCGTCACTGGCTGGAGGAGTGTTTCCCAGAGCCTGAAGATACCTTAAAGAAGCACTTAAGAGTTCATGTATACTTGTCGAATCACGATAAATAAATTTCTTTTTCTTCGACAACCCGACGCTTATACTTTTTCTGTGAACCTAGATCGATTCGGCCATAAAAGAGGGCGCCGACATCCTGAAGCTGGTGGTCACCAAGGGTCTGACGGAGGCGGCAAGACTGTCAAATGTAGAGCAGAAGTATAAGCACCTGGTGTCACATGACGAGCATTTCTAAAGATGGCTATGGAGCACGCTGGCCTGCCAGGGAAAATTTTCATAAATCATGTACTGTTGCATGACTTGTGTGGGTAACTCAATGGCTTGACAGGCAAGCTCAAGGTTCTGTGAGTTGCTTCTGAGATTCAGCTGATTTTGTGTACCAAAGAAAAGAAGATTCGGCTTAATAGCTTATGATCTTTCCTTTAGATGGACACATATTCAGCCGATCTTGTAGCGTGGCCATCCTGTATTTTAACATGAATTGAGGTTGTTGTTTCTCTGTGTTGAAAAAATGAACTGGCAATGTGATTTTTTAGGGGAATGAACTGACGGGTAGAGCGGCAATTCCCCCGTAGCTGGGTCTCGCATGGCGGGCTCCAGCTTCGTCCACGTCTCCGTGCACGGTGACCACGGCAGGCGACAAAGGGAATGCTCCAGGCCAACTCGATCGGCGGTTGGCACCGTGGCCGAGCCTTCCATCTGGCCCGGGCCGCTTCACCTGGCGCCACCACCTGCCCCTCCTTCGCCGCTGCAAACGCAACGGACACCCTTGTCTCTTCCCCCACTGCACCGCCTGGAACAGAAGAGATCACGGCAGGTCGGCGGGATCAATCGGCACCGCATTGGCTTCCCGCCAACACACACGCAGCGATCGGCAGCTACAAATAGAGAGCCGTACCTCGCAGCTCAACGCAGCAGCTTCGTCACCCCGATCGATCCAGGAGAAGAGCGGCTGAAGCTAGCTGCCACACGCGCCACAATGGAGGCCGCCGTCGCGTACCTCCTGCTCCTGCCCCCGCTCCTCACCTGCATCGTCCTCCTCCTCAGCCTCCTCATCCTGCTCCTCCCCGCCTTGAAACCATCCAAGGCAACCAGACTGGCCGGTCGCCTCCCGCTACCACCGTCCCCGCCGGCCGTCCCGGTCATCGGCCCGCTCCTGTGGCTCTGGCACGCGCGGTCCCGTCTCGAGCCGGCGATCCGCGACCTGCACCGCCGCCACGGGCCCATTCTCACCCTCGGCTTCCTCTCCCCGCGCCCGGCCATCTTCGTCTCCGGCAGGGCCGTCGCACACCGCGCGCTCGTCCAGCGCGGGCCGGCCTTCGCCAGCCGCCCGCCCGCCATCGCGCCTTTCGTCGTCCTCACTTCCGCCCAGCGCACCGTCAGCTCCGCGCCATACGGCCCGCTCTGGCGCTCCCTCCGCCGCAACCTCACGTCTGGCGTCCTCCACCCTCACCGCGTGTCGTGCACTTTCGCTCCGGCACGCCGCTGGGCGCTCGCCCTCCTCGCCTCAGACCTGGAGGCGGAGTCGTCGAGGAGCCAGGGTGGGGTGGTAACCGTGGTGGAGAGTCTCCAGTTCGCTATGTTCTCGCTGCTCACGTACATGTGCTTCGGGCAGAGGCTGCCGGCCAGCAGCGTGCGCGCGATCGAGGCCGTGCAGAGGGAGCTCTTCTCGTCGTACATCGGCTTCCAGGTGTTCGCGTTCTGCCCGGCGCTCACCACACGCCTCTTCCGGCGACGGTGGCGGAGGGTGCTGTCCATCCGACGCCGGCAGGAGGAGCTGTTCCTGCCACTGATCGCAGCAAGACGAGAGCTAACCAGCAGCCTGACAGCTAATGGCGACGACCGCAGTCTGGCGTATTGCTACGTCGACACGCTCCTCGCGCACCGGCTCCCCAAGGAGGAGGTAATCGATGCGGGCGGCGAGCGCACGCTCACAGACGCCGAGATCGTGAGCCTCTGCACGGAGTTCCTCACGGCCAGCGTCGACACAACGGTCACCGCGCTGCAGTGGATCATGGCGAACCTGGTCCGTCAGCCGGAGATCCAGGCGAGGCTCCGGGACGAGATCGAAGCGGCGATCGGCAACTCCAGCAAGGAGGAGGCCGTCGCTGAGGAGGACCTGGCGAGCATGCCGTATCTGAAGGCGGTGGTCCTTGAAGGGCTGCGTCGGCACCCGCCGGCGCACTTCCTGCTGTCGCACGCCGCCGCCTCACCGTCGGAGGACGCGTCGCTGGACGGGCTGCGCGTGCCGGCGGTCACGTCGGTGAACTTCTCGGTGGCGGACGTGTCGCTGGACGAGGAGGTGTGGAGCGATCCGGGGGAGTTCAGGCCGGAGAGGTTCCTGGACGGCGGGGAGGGCGCCGGGGTGGACCTCACGGGGAGCCGGGAGATCAGGATGATGCCGTTCGGGGCTGGCCGGAGGATCTGCCCCGGCATGGCGCTCGCGCTGCTGCACCTCGAGCACTTCGTGGCCAACCTCGTGAGGGGGTTCGAGTGGTCGGCGGCCGCGGAGGGCGTTGATCTCGCTGAGAGGCCGGAGTTCACCGTGACCATGGAACGGCCGCTGCGCGCGCGGGTGGTGCCCAGGCGCCGCCGGCTAGTTCGGCCAGTCTGATCATGTGCAATGGTTTCGATTAACACACACGCACCGGTACTATGACCTTGTACGCACGTCCCAACAAACACTGATACGTCATGTCAAAAAAAAAAACACTGATACGTGGTGTATGATATCATCGATGTATAATGTATTGGAGGCGCCTAGCTCTCGATCAACCGAAATTCTCGATCGATCTGTTTTTTTAGGGAATCTCGATCGATCTAATCATTCACGATCGATAGATAGGAAACCCTCGAGCGTTTTTCCTCCTCTAGACTTTTTCCTCTTGCGTATTAGTAGCCCAACAACAATATAAAAAACAAACAACGATACAAGCCCACTTAAAAATTACTATAAAAAGCGATTGCATATAAAGTTTCAGTTTTGTTCTAAAAATACGTAAAGTTACAATTTGAACGTAAAATGCAATTACATATCCATGTGCAATTGCACGCTTATATGCAATTACATATCCATGTGCAATTACATGTCACATATGTGCAATTACGTGTATATGAAGAAAATAAGTGGAGATTTTACGGTGCATAAAATTGTATATATATATATATATACATTTAAATTACACATATATATTTAATTGCATACATACATGTAACTACGCATATATATGTGCAAACACACGTACAATAAAAGACAAAGGTTTTAAATTGCACACATATATGCAGTTGCGCATCTATATGTAATTGCACATAGTAAATGACATTTTCAACTATAGACCTATAAGCAATTAGGCGACTATACGCAATTAAACAATCCCAAAAAGGTAGAAAAACAAAAGGCAAAAGTAAATCCCAGGTGAAAAATCGAGCCCATTACTAGCAACAGTTCAGCCCTCCTCCACAGCCAACAATAAAATAGAATCCCACAAACTACGGCCAAACGGACCTACCCAACAAGAAAACGAGACAGGAAAAATCGGCTCGATCTAAGCGACAAAAAAATCAAATCACCGATGGCTTCGATCGAGAGCTAAAGAAATTCTCGGTTAACCGAGAGTTAGCAAATGGCTAATATATTCAACCTGTTACTTGGTGTACTTCTTCTGGAGAGAAAACATGGTACTCCCTCACTCTCTAAAAGAGTGTACTTCTAACTTTTTAGGGAGTCAAACTATTTTAGACATTAACCGAGTTTACAGAAAAATGTAACAATATTTATAGAAGCAAATAATTATGCGCTAAAAATATATATTATCATGCATCTAATAGTGCCAATTTTGTGGCATATTCGTATCCATTTGTATGAATACGTAAGTTTGACTCTCCAAGAAATGCAGAAGTGCACTCTTTTATGGACGGAGCGAGTATGTTACAAGTTCTTGATAGCCCATTTCTCTTGAATCAGGCTTTCGCCCCGCTATATTAATATAACCATCACCGATACAACGATACAGCTGCTGGACAATAGCACAAACTCGCCCAAACGAAAAGAAAGAGAAGCAAAAAGGAAAACAAAGCAAGCCAAGGCAGGTCGACTAAACGAAGATGGCTCGCTACCGCTGCGCCCTTCGACAGATTCCTACCGCAAACCTAACCACGGAACGCCGTGTATCAAGCAACACCTTCAAGAAGGGCTACGACGATGACGACGCTGCTGCTCGGACTTGTCCTAGGGTGTCCCCCATACGCGGAGGTGAGAGGGAAAGGGGGTACATCCGACGCCCTCAGGAGGGAGAGGCGATACCCGTAGGCGTCACCCCATCGGTGTAGGAATCGACAGGGATTTCTCCCGACCCCCAAACGACCTCTACCCCGAACGCCCGATAGGCTTCCACCCATCCCTGCCGCCCACCAACTCGCGCCAGCACGATCACGACACCACCAACGCCGTCTCACCGAGGACACCGACACGAGGCCTAAGAGACGAAAACCAGGTAGCCGACCAGGACTCGGATGCAGCAGCACCGCCATGGCGCGGGAGGGAACAACCCCCACCGTTTTCATGGTAACCGACCGGACGCGACAGCAAGGGCATACCAGGTCTGCGGGCCCGGCCGGGCCTAGATTGGGCCCGCAAAACCCCCGCCGCCACGCTGCAGTAGGCGCCCAGCAGCACCGCCACCGTCCATGTCCCGCCACCGCCCAGCGATGCACTCCAGGACGCGCAGCCGAGCACGCCGCCGGCAGCCCGACCCGACCCAGATGGGGCCCAAACGGGCCCAGATCTAGGTCGAGCGGCCACCAGCAACCCTCGCGTCGCCGCCTCGTGACCTCCCGAGGTCAGCTGCGCCACCGCCGGACCAGGGTTGGCCGAGCCGCACCGCCACCATCAGCACCCACCCGGGTCAGGGCCTCCAACGCACGGGAAAGAACGATCCCGCCGCCGCCAGCACCGGGGATCCACACGGGCAAGGCCCGCGGTGGCAGCTGATGGCGGCAGGGGCTAGGGAGAGGAGGGGAGGTTCGAGGGGCGGGGGAAGGGAGCCCCGGTCGCCTCACTCGGGGAGGCGACGCGGGGGAGAGGGACCGGGGTGTCACACACGCTGTAAACAGATTATCCAGTGTTTATCATTTCGGCAACTCTCTTGATTTATTTTCTATTTCACGCACGTTAGATTGATTTGTCACTAGTTTTTTTTTTGCGTGATGATTTATTTTCTATTTCATGCATGTTAGATCAGTTTGTCACTTTTTTTGCTTGTCCTTATGTGGCACATTTGCAGATCATCTACTCTAGTATTTACATGTAAATTAGTAAATTACTAGCCCACTAATAATGTACATTACATGCATATACATGTAGATTACATGTACCAACATTATAAATTTATATACATTGTAAATTTCACGTAATGAAATATGAAACAATCAAATGCTCACTTGTCATCCTATAATTGGAAGAAAAATCGACCTATAATGAATTTAAAAACAATCGAATAGACTCTCTCATATATCATGGGTAGTTAAAATTAATCAAGAAAGTATGTGAATAAGATAAGACATCTTGTACAATCAAAAAGAATTACCTTACCAAGATTATCTCTTAGCAAAAAGATGGCAAATCTCGTGTTTCTATTTCTCTTCTAATTTTAACTTAGCAACTATCCTATATGCTATGATAACAACATATGTACCATCAAATTAGGACATACTAGGTTTTTTATTTAGGGATTTCTATTTTTATGCTCTTGGTTTCTTAGTTGTACTTATTTTTTTCTAGCCGCTTAACTTTTTCTTACTTTTGTCCATCCCCTTTTCTAAAACTTATCAAATAGCTCGAACAGAAGCTACCGTCGGTTTGACCGTTGGCTGACTTGTGGGGCGGTTGGTCGGGAACGCGTTATGCTAATGTATGAAGCCGTGCCATGTGGGACCGCATGGGGCCGATTGATTGGGACCGTGTTAAGCTAACGTGAGGGCATGTGAGACGCGTTTGGTAGTTACATGCGTACCTCTCACCTAAGTTGGAAGTTTTGTTTTTATTATTGCTATGATTGGCCTTTTTAAGAACGTTTTTCCCTCTCTCTCGCTAGCAGTTGTGTTTTTTGTCCAAAGGTAGCGAATCTAGATCAGCATCTCTCTTTATTCATTGTTTCTTTTGGCCTTGTTTTTTTAATCTGATAGCAAATCTAGAGCAAAAAATCTAACCAGCAACATAAATACATTCAGTAATCAAACCATATATAGATAAAACAACTGATATAGGATATATAGTACGGTACTTAATGTGGATCGACAATTAGGCTGCTCAACAGTAGCAGCGGACAAGTTCAACATAGACAATACAAAAGAAGCTGCTTTATAGCAGCAACAGTAGCACACAAGATCAGTGGCACCTCCTGGCCTCTGCCTCCTCTCTCTGGACGTTCCTCCACTTCTTGCTGCCCATTCCCTTGACCTTGGTCTCCTTAGGCTTGATTGGGGGCATGTGACCCTCTTCGATGGCCACCTTCTAGAGGTTACGGAGGTGAAAGCCAAACGTCTTGTGCTTGACTCTAAAGGCGTGGACGTCCATGGTCTGGCCGCAGTTGGTCACGTCATCGGCATGCTTCACGAGACAATTGAAGTCGATGGCTAGGAGTCTCCTTTTGCGGAAGGGGCACCTATAGACATCGCTGGTGAAGTAGTCGTCATACTGGCCGGACTTCAGCCTCCTCAGCACCTGACGAGTCTTGGTGTGCTTGGACTTGTCATCACTGCAGACGTCGCTGCTATCCACATGTTGGAAAAACAGTAGCGTGCAATAAGGACATGATTGAGATATCTTGATTATCAAGATTGATTATTTGCATAAATTAACCAATTAATATCTCCTGATTATTCACATAAATTAACCAAGTGAGTTAAATTCTCCAATTCCCAAATCTTAAACAAAATCAAATACTAATTGCAACTAGAGATTGTTACTTAGAACGCTAATTAGCATTACTATTTCAGTATTTAGTTCAAGAGTTATTTAGACTTCAGACTCATGCTCCCTGTGGGGTAAATATCTTTACTTAGAAACTAACTACAGACGATCTGTCCACTTGCAGTCATCAACATACTGTTATTTTGACTAGCAGATATCAAAGTGATCCTAGATTGAAACATTGGACAGCAATCAAAAATATCCTGAAGTACTTGAAGAGGACTAAGGATATGTTTATTTCTTATGGAGGTGACGAAGATCTAGTTATAACTAGTTACACCGATGCTAGTTGGAACACCGATCCGGATGACTCAAAGTCACAGTCTAGATATGTATTTATTTTAAATGGTGCAGCAGTGAGCTGAAGGAGTGTCAAACAAAGCATTGTGGCGAAATCTTCAACTGAATCAGAATACATAGCTGCTTTGGAGGCTGCATAAGAAGCGATATGGATGAAGGAGTTCATTACTGAGCTTGGTGTGGTTCCTAGTGCGTTGGACCTGATGGCCATCTATTGTGACAACATGGGTGCCATAGCTAATGCACAGGAGCCAAGGTCACACAAGAAGCTGAAGCACATCAAGCTATATTTTCTTTCTATTCACGAGTATGTCCAAGATGGTGACATAAAGATTTGCAAAGTACACACAGATATGAATATGGAAGATACGTTGACTAAACCTCTTCCTAGAGAAAACATGACCAACGCCAGATCGCCATGGGTGTTAGGTATATTACCATGTAATCTAGATTATTGACTCTAGTGCAAGTGGGAGACTTTTGGAGATATGCCCAAGAGGCAATAATAAAGTGGTTATTATTATATCTTTATGTTTATGATAAATGTTTGCATCCCATGCTATAAATGTATTAA
This sequence comes from Avena sativa, assembly GCA_916181665.1. NCBI lineage: Eukaryota > Viridiplantae > Streptophyta > Magnoliopsida > Poales > Poaceae > Avena > Avena sativa. Next base: position 435,044,132 of record OV702284.1, read on the forward strand.
TATGAAACATTAGTACTTCTGTGTTTTGTAAACATAAAAGAGTCCCTAGTAAGCCTCTTGTTAAACTAGCTTGTTGATTAATAGATGATCATGGTTTCCTGATCATGAACATTGGATGTTACTAATAACAAGATCATATCATTAGAAGAATGATGTGATGGACACACACCCAAAGTAAGCATATCATAAGATCAAGTCATTAAGTTCGTTTTGCTACAAGCTTTCAAATACATAGTAACCTTCAACCATGAGATCATGTTAATCACCAACACCGGATAAATGCTTTGATGACATCAAACACCAATTCATAACTGGGTGGTTATAAAGGTGGCATTAGGTATTCTGAAAGTATGAGTTGAAGCGTATGGATCAAGAATGGGATTTGTCCATCCAAATGACGGATAGATATACTCTGGGCCCTCTCGGTGGATAGTCATCCAATTAGCTTGCAAGCATGTGACTAGGTGATGCGGCTCGGATCACTCTAGAGATTCGTTGGGAAACCCCAATAGGAAGGTATGATGAGTACAACAGCAAGTTTTTCCTTCAATAAGAAACCAAGGTTAGCGAACCAGTAGGAGGAAGGAAACGACTCAAAGGTGTTGCTAGAAACTTGGAAACCTGCACAACACAAACTCAAGACTTTGCCCCAACGAACAGTGAGGTTGTCAATCTCACTGGTTTGCTGAAAACAAAGGATTAACCGTATGGTGTGGAAAGTAATGGTGGCTTGCAGATAGTAAACAGTAGCAGTGGAAGATGTATCAATGGTAAAGATTGGACCAGGGTCCACAGTTCACTAGAGGTGTTCTCCTTAAGATAAACAACATAACATGCTGGGTAAACAAATTACAGTAGGGCAATTGACAGGACAGAGCAAGGCATAATAATGCAATACTAGAAATTCATGATCCTATGAGATTTGATTGGCATTACAACAAGATACATAGAACGCCATCCAACTGCATCTATGACTAGTAATCCACCTTCAGGTTATCATCCGAACCCCCTCCAGTATTAAGATGCAAGCAACGGATAACTGCTTTAAGCAATGTGTGTAAAGTAAACAATACAATTGTTTCATGAACAAAAGATCATTGTTTTCTTCCTAGTAGCAACAACATATCTACAACCTTAGAGATTTCTGTCACTTCCCCATATTCAATAGAGGCATGAACCCACTATCGAGCATAAATACCCCCTCTTGGAGTCACTAGCATCTACTTAGCCAAGATAGCTACTAGAAACGGAGAGCATGCAAGATCTCAAACAACACAGACATGATAGAATCAATAAGACAAAACCATTAACCTATCTGACATAGTAATCTCAATATCCATCGGATCCCTGCAAACACAAAATGAATGATTACAAAGATGATCTTGATCATGAACGGAGCTCACAAGATCTAAACATGAAAGCACAAAGGAGGAGATACAACCATCTAGCAACTATATGGACCCATAGTCCAAGGTGGAACTACTCATGCATCATACCGGAGGCTGGCATGGTGATGAAGAAGGCCTCCGGGATGATCTCTCCCCTCCGGCAGGGTGCCGGGAAGAGCTTCAGACCCCCTCCCCCCGATCTAGGGACAATGGTGGCGGTGGCTACAGACTGTTTCATGGAATATTGATCGGGTACTTAGGGTTTAGGTATCGGGGGGTCTTTATAGGCGAAGAGGGAGGCCGAGGGGGTGCCCGAGGCGGCTACACCCCCCAAGCATGGGCCAGGCCTGGCCGCGCGGCCAGGGAGTGTGTCCCCCTCGAGGCCCTCCTCCATCTCGTCTTCTGGCTTCGTGTTCCCCACGGTAAAATATTGACTTTGGCTTTTGTCCCGTCCAATTTCGAGAATATTCATTTTCTGCCTTCTCTGGAACTAAAAACAGAAGAAAACAGGCAACTGGCACTATGACATCTTGTTGTTAGGTTAGTCCCAGAAAACATATAAAAACACCTCAAAGTGTAGACAAAGCAAAGCAAAGTAGATACTAAACAAGCATGGAACATAAAAAATTATAGATACGTTTACAACGTATCAAGCATCCCCAAGCTTAACTCCTGCTCGTCCTCGAGTAGGTAAGTGCTAAAAAGAATAATTTTTTAGGTGACATGCACCGTCAAAATCAAGATCAAACCATTTGCAAGCATTGAAAGTTGGGATCAAAGTACTCTAAACATGAGCATGAAAGATGAAGTTCTAATAATAAGACAAAGTAACTATGCATGCAACATGAAAAGATACAAACAAATATTCATGAATAACATGCATTGAAAATTTTTGTTTGTTTCACATGTATAAAACTTGTCCCTCATGGAGTAGCAAAACATAAATGCATAGGACACCTTCAAAGTTCATAAGGGAGACTAGATACAAATAGTTCAAGAACAAGCAATATCAACATTATGAAACAATCAATAAGTTTTGGGACAATGCACATAGAACTAAGAATGACAACTGCTCTCTTAATTGGTGCCTAAGTATAGAAGATGGAGACTCAATATAAAGTGGAAGAAAGGCCCTTCAAGGGAAGCAGGGATTTCAAGTTTCATAAAGAGCTTCCAAAAATTATGGTACTTGTTAGCTTTCAGCTCTCATTGCCACTATCATAAGCATCTTGAAGTGATTAAGGTTAAAGTGAAAAAACTATGGAGTATATGGCTGACAAAGTATAAGTTGGCAATCTCATGTCCCTTGAGTACGAGGGTTGTTCCTCATGTTACTCAACTTTAGTTACTTGCAAGTTCTTGTCATAGTAAGTACATGTGTTGTTGGAGATATGCCCTAGAGGAAATAATAAATGTAGTTATTATTATATCTTTGTGTTTATGATAAATGTTTACATTCATGCTATAACAGTATTAACAAGGAAACATTAATACTTGTGTGATTTGTAAACTAAATTAGAGTCCCTAGTAAAGCCTCTTCATAATACTAGCTTGTTGGTTAATAGATGATTGTGGTTTCCCTATCATGAACATTGAGATGTTGTTAACAACAAGATCATATCATTAGGAGAATGGTATGACGGACATACTCCTATAGATAAGCGTAGCATAAAGATCAAGTCATTTTAATAGTTCAATTGCTATATGCTTTCTGATACATAGTAACCTAATTCCTTCGACCATGAGATCATGTTTATCACCATCACTATAAGGATGCTTTGATGACATCAAACACCACACCGTAACTGGGTGGCTATAAAGGTGGCATTGAGTGTTTGGAAAGTATGGGTTGAGACACATGAATCAAGAGTGGGATTTGTCCATCCATATGACAGATAGATATACTCTGGGCCTTCTCGGTGGAATGTCATCCAATTAGCTTGAAAGCATGTGACTGTCTCACAAGGGATCACATACCACGGGAACGATAAAAGAGTACTTATCGTTAACGAGGTTGAACTAGGTATGCAGAGATACCGACAATCAAAACCTCAGATAAGTAAACTATCGTGAGACAAAGGGAAATTGGTATCGTATGTAAGTGGTTCATTCGCTCGCAAAGTAATCGTAGAAATATGTGGGAGCCATATGAATTTTCAGATTCCTCTATTGGTTATAGTTCGGAGAAGTGTCTCGATCATGTCTGCATAATTCACGAACCGTAGGGAGACACACTTAAGGATTTGATGTTGTTGAGTAGTTATGGAATGATGAGTAAGAGACCGAATGTTGTTCGGAGTCTTGGATGGGATCCGGTATATCACGAGGAGATCCGGAATGGTCCGGAGAATAAGATTCATATAAGGAAAGTCATGTTTCGGAGTTGGAGAATGATTCCGGTGTTTTCATCGGGAATGTTCTAGAAGGGTCCGGAAGGTCCGGCACTCCGGAGGGGAAGGGTACATGAATGTGTCATAACAATGTGGAATGGTTTCATCATGTACTAGGTATCATGGCTGAGCAAAATAAAGGGATAAATCAAATCCTAGTTTGAAAAGTCAAACGCCAATTTGAAAAGTCAAACGGCAAGTTTGCTTGGTAGAGGGAGAGTAGGAAACCTACTTGGGGAGGAAGTCCTTGTAAGGATCCCAACCTTTAATAAGGTAGGGTCCCCTGTGTTTACAATGCTAGTCCCTGGATCAATAGCTAGCATCCACAGTTAAGATGTAATGTCAAGAAACAAAGGTCATAATACAACTTTATAACCAGGAATAAAATAATTTATTACATCTTTCATAGATCATTTGGCTATTACATTACATTGCAGCAGAATATCTATAAGCATGGGGTCCTTCATCTTCAAAGTGCCACAGGCAGACATGTTGGTTGTAGACTTGTAATCCTAATCATTAAACTTCACTAATATCAATCAAACCTGCAACATAACAAGTTACAGCCACAAGGGTCAATACATTTGAATTGTATTGGCAAGTGATACTATGGTAGTATAGTGGAGTCTATCATCTATATGCTTTTGGATAAGTGGAGTTGAGTCTTGCATTGCTCAAAATAGATTTTTCCTTATCATTTGAAAACACTAAGTTTTTTGCTTGTCAAAAATCACCCAAGGCATCTACCAATCAAAGATTGAAGATCCTTTAACCCTTGTTCAACCACAAGTTTTTAACTTAGAAATTTGGATGATGAGATTCTTGATAGCTTCCATGTCTTGATCCTCAAATTGTCCTTTACCAGGGACATGGCTAAGTACTTAGATTTTTCACTCTGCAGAGGTGGTGCACTTTCCCCACAAGACTTGGTTTCACCAAGACAAGATCTTTCAGAAGCCTTTCCGTAAACCAAATGGACGCGTTCCAACCTATCATCCCACTACCACCAACTGTCCAAATGGCTAATTTCTAGCAACCTATATGATCCAGGCAGAGCCCATAATGCCAAGTGGTTGCACTTGAAGCTTCTCAACATTTGACATCTCAAATCTCTTTGTTCCTGGGTGGCAATCCACAAGTGTGATACACAAGGTCAACCATAGCCATGGGCCTTGTGTAACCACTCAACCAAAAACCACCAAGCAAGTCCCTTTCCACCCAGGTGATTCATTAACTTAGTTGTTTTATTAAACAAAAACACAAGTCCTCAGACTTAGAAATTTTTTCATAGTATGAATGTATATATTCCACCCTTGTTTTCTATTAGCTAAGCTAAGAATGATAGTAGTAGGAATCTTATCTTAGGAAATTCTACTAAGGTTTTCATCTACTAGGTTTTCCCATAGCATGGTTTATACTTAGCAAAATTCCATGCAAGTTTTACTTAGAAAAATCACTAATGCATAGTGAAAGTAATGGGACAAAAGTATGAAACATCACTTGCCTTTTTGGTAGAGGGTATAAGTTCACTCCTTGATCTTTGCAATGTTCACACACTTCAAGTCACTACAATTCAATCAAGCAAACAATATTTCAATCTACCAATCAAGCAAACCATCACATAAAATAATAAACAAAACAATACATGCAAGCATGCAAAAGGGTTGTTTTATTTGTAAAAGTGGTTTCTAATGGGTCATAAACATTTGAAAACACCTAATGGTCATTTTATAAAGTGGCAAAGTCATTTGCAAAAGGTTTCACTTTTTAAACCATTTTTAAAACAAGGTATCATTTTATGTGGTGTAAAAATGTTTTAGTAAGGCATTAATCTATAGGATTCACAAAATATGTTTTCAAACCATAAAACTTTGTGTTTAGGGTCAGAGAGTTTAAAACAAAACATTTCCCAAAGGTTTTCCTCCAAAACCATTTTTAATAATTAATCCATATTTTTATTTGACTAGAATTGATTTAAATCAAAGATTCATTCTTTTGTTTCTCCAAATACATTTTTGAAACCACAAAGTGATTCCTATGGTCAGTAGGTTCAAAACACACCATTTTCCAAAGATTTTATCCTCAAAATCATTTTAGAATAATTTTTATAACCTAAACAAGCATACAAATGATTCTGAAAAAACAAACATTTTACCAGAAGATTTTTACTAAACAAATGGCATGGTTGGATAGGGCTTGCTTTTCTGAATCCATTGATATAAAATTTGCAAAATTTGGACGTGTGGATCAAAAGTTATGGAATTTACAAAATTGAATCTCTAATAGAACATAATTTGTGTTTTAAATCAACTCTGGCCACGTGGTGAGTTCTGATTCGTCCATACCGTTTCGCTCGGATCGGCTACGGGGTGCGTTGGATCTAAGTGGGACTGGACGGTGCAGATTAGCTCGTACCTCTTCGCTTAAGTGGTTCTGTCTATGCCACAGGATGAGGATCCAACGGCCCACGTGTGTTTGACCAAAGGCTGGCGGCGGCGCGGTCAGATGGTGGCGGTGCTGGTGAAGCAGGAAGCGAGAGAGGCTGGGAATATGCTCACCGTGTTCGCCGAAGCTTGGGGAAGCTCAAAGTGGTGCGGTCTGGTGAAGGGGCGCACGTGACTGTCCTTAATCGCTCGCCGGAGATGAGCTGGGCCTCGTGTGCGGTCGGACGTTGACGGGGGCGAGGCTACGGGTCCTGCGCGAGGCACATGCGAACAAAATGGCATGAGGCTCTGGTCGAGGCGCGCACGGGTTCAAGCGATGAGGCTCACCGGAGTTGCTTGCATACGGCGGGGTTGTCAGTTGATGTCGTTGCCGGCGCTGTGAGGCACGCGCGAGCAAGCTGGGGATGCAGAGAGATGCGCCAGGGCTTGGGGAGTATGTGAGCTTGGTCGGGGAGGCAAGGGGCGATGCGGTGCTGCCGGAATTGGCCAAGAACCTCGTCGGAGACGGCGGCGGTGCATAAGAAATTGGAGACAGCCTGGTGGCTCTCGAGGCGTGGTGTTTGGGGGGAAAGGAAGAGGAGAAACGGGCGTTTAAGCGAGTGTGGTCAGGGGGCGTTGATCACGCGGCATTGAAGCAAATTGACGACGCGAATCAATCGGTAGTAACGGGAGGAAGAACAGGTCGCGTGGGGAAGAAGCTGACGTGGTCGTGGGGTCGTCTTGTCAGCGATAGAGGGGAAAGGGAAGTGGGGTCCAGTTGTCATTCACTGTGCGGGTTAATTCACGAGTGAAAGAAAACGCTTCGAGGGAGAGAGGGAAATGGGCTGCTGGGCTTAGTTGGGCTTAGCTGGGCTGGGTCGGCTTGATTCCCTTTTTTTTGTTCTGTTTCTGTTTTTCTTTTTCTATTTCTTTTTCTGTTTTGAAATTCAATCAAACAATTCAACAATCAAATCAATTCAAAACTCCTCCAAACTTTGCCTTGAGTTTTGGTTCTGTTTAACAACAATATTCCAAGTCCCAAAATAATATAATATTTTTTTATTCTTTTTAGGATCTATTTAATAATTAAATAAAATAGTCCTTAGTTATAAATTCAAAATAGGATTTGATTATTAAAACTCCATTTGATTTTCCAAATATTATCAAAACCAAATCAGTAGGTTTTATTTGAAAATATAAAACACTTGGAAAACTTATTTAAAATAATTTAACAAGTTTTGATGTTTAATTAAAATGGTAAAACCTTTATGTTTAAATGATATTGGATATTAATAAATCCTTATTATTTTGTTTAAATAACCTTTTACTCCTTTTTTCACATAGAAATATTTTATTTCAAAAGCTTGGCCAAGATTTAATTTGGCTCTATAAAAATAATCCTTATTTATATTTCTACCTTTTCATTTGAAATCCAAATCTTTTTAATTAAAAGATCCAAAATAGTAATTTCACATATCTAATATTTTCTTTATTAATTGTTTAACTTTCCAAATCCCTTTAGGATTTGTTTGATCAAAATAGGTTTGAAGGTTTCCAATTGGAATCAAAAGTTTCTTCTCTCCCTGAAACTCAACAAAGTTTTATTTTATTCATTTATTTTTCACATAACAAGATTTGGAAAATCTTGGGATGTGACAGTCCTTCTCCCTCCACCGCCGGCCAAGGAGGCCGACTTGGGGGAGGACTCCCTCCCCCTGGCCGGCGCCCTCCCACCTATAAAATAAGGGGCAGGGGTGCCCCCTCTAGTCTACACCTTCCTCCACCAAACCCTAACCCTAGCCGCCGGCCACCAAGTCGCCGCCGCCGCCCTAGGGTTTCCTCCTAGTCATTGAGTTGGGGCCCTCCCCTTGCCCTAGCCGCCGGCCTAGCCCTCCTTCCTTGGTGCCTCTAAACCCTATATCGCCAAGGCCTCTCTCATAGTTCACCATACTCGCTCCGGCTTAAGGCGAAGCCCTGCGAGATCCCCCCTCTACTTCCGGTACCACGCCGTCGTGCTACCGGAATCGCGAGGAGAGTGCTACAACCTCCGCTGCCTGCTGGAACAAGGGAGAGGAAGGTTTTCATCGAGTATCGAACGTGTGACCGACTGCGGGAGCGCTGCCGGAATGCGGCGCCGGAAGGATCGTCTACACGATCTTGAGATCGGAAAGAGTATGACTACATCACCCACGAGAATCCGCTCTCGTTAACCGCTTTGGAATATTCGAGGGTGAGTTCCTCCATCGACTCGTTGCTACAATCTAGTAGATAGATCTTGGCTTGTTTGTTTGCATGCGGTAGAAATTTTTTGTTTTCCATGCTACGAACCCCTACAGTGGTATCAGAGCCGTGTCTATATGTAGATCTGTTGCACGAGTAGAACACAATGGTCATTGTGGGCGGTGGTTCTTTTATTATCAATTGCTTCTTGTGTACTTTGCATCTTGCAGTATGATGGGATGAAGCGGCCCGGGCTAACCTTACATGACATCGTTCATGAGACTTGCTCCACGCTCAACATGCAACTTGTATTCCATAAGTGGCTTTGCGGGTGTCTGTCTCTCCCATTATAGTATAGATCCAATTTACAACGGGCACTTGATAGTTCAAGCATAAACGTTGTGGTTCTTGTTCGTAAGTTAGAGCGACACTTATTAAAAGCCCCAAACCACGTAAAATATGCAAAGAAAATTAGAGGCGTCTAACTTTATTTTGCAGGGGTGTGCTGTGATGTGATATGGCCATGATTGTGATTATATTTGATGTATGCAATGGTCCTTATTGTAAGTTGGCAACCGGCAGGAGCCATATGGTTGTCTTTAAATTTTGTTAAGACCCGTGTGTCTATTCAAAGTAGTTGTAATAGTTGAAGCTGGTGGACGACAACCATGGAGCGGCGTCATTGACCTTAATGCAATGCCGGTGATGATGGAGATCATGTTCGTGCTTGAAGATGGAGATCGGAAGCACAAAGAAGAAAGGCCATATCATATCACATATTATGAATTGCATGTGATGTTAATCCTTTATGCATCTTGTATTGCTTAGTTAAGGACGGTAACATTATAAGATGATCCCTCAAGCACACAAATTTCAAGTTTTAAAGTGTTCATCCTTAGTTAGCACCGTTGCTAAAGCTTGTTGTTTCGAAGCACCACGTGATGATCGGGTGTGTTAGATTCTGCAAGTGTATACAACGTGAGCAAGCCAGTTTTGCTCATGCAGAAGCTAAGGTTTGATCTTGACGAGCCTAGCATGTACAGACATGGTCTCGGAACACGGATCACCGAAAGGTAAAGCATGAATCATATAGTAGATATGATGAACATGTCGATTGTTCGCCATTGAAGCTACATCAACTCTTGTGATGATCGGTTTTGATGTGGTGGATTTGGTTCGTGTGATCACTAAAACAATGTGAGGGATATTGTTTTGAGTGGGAGTTCACCTAGATTAATTTAACTATTAATTAGAACTCAATTTGTCATAAACTTAGTCTAAACTATTGCAAATATGTTGTAGATCAATGGCGGCCCCTACCATCAATTTTAATGCGTTCCTAGGGAAAGAAAAGTTGAAAAACAATGGAAGCAACTTCGCAGATTGGTTCCGCAATTTGAGGATTGTCCTCAATGTTGGTAATTTGACCTATGTGCTGGATGCACCGCTGGGTGACCTGCCTGCAGCTGATGCTACCGATGAGGTAAAGAATGTTTTCCTCGCTCGGAAGAATCAGTACTCCACAATTCAGTGTGCTATCTTGTATGGTTTGGAATCGGAGCTTCAGAAAAGGTTTGAGAACCATGACCCACATGATATTGTCCGTGAACTCAAAATGATATTTGAGGCTCACGCGGTAGTTGAGAGTTATGAGGCTTCTGAAAAGTTCTTTAACTGCAAGATGGAAGAGGACAGCTCCATCAGTGAGCATGTGCTTAAGATGTCTGGGCACGCAAAAAAACTCCAAAGTTTGGGTATAGTGATTCCTAATTCTTTGGGGATACACCGTGTCCTCCAATCACTACCACCAAGTTACAAGAACTTTGTGATGAACTACAATATGCAAAACATGGACAAGACGTTGCCAGAACTCTTCTCCATGTTGAAATCAGCAGAAGTGGAGATCAAGAAAGAGCACCAAGTGTTGTTGGTAAATAAGACCACCAAATTCAAGAAAGGCAAGTCTAAGCAAAAGGGAAACTTCAAGAAGGGCGGTAAGAAAGTTGCCGCACCGACGAAGAAGACCAGGGCTAGACCTAAGCCTGATACTGAGTGCTTTTACTGTAAGCAAGAGGGTCACTAGAAGCGGAATTGCCCAAAGTACTTGGCGGATTTGAAGAACGACAACATCAAGAAGAAAGGTATATCCGATATACATGTTATTGATGTGTATCTCACTAGTACTCGTAGTAGTGCCTGGGTATTTGATACTGGTTCGGTTGCTCATATTTGTAACTCGAAATAGGTGCTACAGAATAAACGGAAGCTAGCGAAGAATGAGGTGACGATGCGCGTTGGAAATGGATCAAAGGTTGATGTGATCATGGTCGGCACGCTACCTCTTCATCTACCATCGGGATTAGTTTTATACATAAATAATTGTTATTTGGTGCCTGCGTTGAGCATGAACATTATGTTAGGATCTTGTTTATTGCGAGACGGTTACTTGTTTAAGTCCGAGAATAATGATTGTTCGATTTATATGAGTAATATGTTTTATGCACATGCACCTTTGATAGATGGTCTATTCTTATTGAATCCCGATTGTAGTAATACACACATAAATAACATTGAGGCTAAACGTTTGAAATTTAGCGATAACTCAACCTATATTTGGCACTGTCGTCTTGGTCATATTGGAGTGAAGCGTATGAAGAAACTCCATTCCGATGGACTTCTTGAATCACTTGATTTCAAATCACTTGAAAGATGTGAAGCATGTCTGATGGGTAAAATGACTAAGACTCCATTTTCTAGTATGATGGAGCGAGCTACAGACTTACTGGAAATCATACATACTGATGTGTGTGGACCAATGAGTGTAGCATCACGCGGTGGTTATCGTTATGTTCTTACCTTCACGGATGACTTGAGTAGATATGGGTATATCTATTTGATGAAACATAAGTCCGAAACTTTCGAGAAGTTTAAGGAATTTCAAAGTGAGGTAGAGAATCAATGTAACAAGAAGATTAAATTTCTACGTTCTGATCGTGGAGGTGAATATCTAAGTTACAAGTTTGGCGAGCATTTGAAGAAATGTGGAATACTTTCACAATTGACACCGCCGGGAACACCACAGCGTAATGGTGTGTCCGAACATCGTAATCGAACTCTCTTAGATATGGTTCGTTCTATGATGTCACTTACAGATTTACCGCTATCGTTTTGGGGTTATGAATTAGAAACAACCGCATTCACTTTAAATAGGGCACCATCTAAATCCGTTGAAACGACACCGTATGAATTATGGTTTGGGAAGAAACCTAAATTGTCGTTCCTTAAAGTTTGGGGTTGTGAAGCCTATGTAAAGAAGTTACAGCCGGACAAGCTTGAACCCAAAGCGGAAAAATGCGTCTTCATAGGATACCCGAAGGAAACTATCGGGTATACCTTCTATCATAGATCCGAGGGCAAAATCTTTGTTGCCAAGAATGGATCCTTTCTAGAGAAAGAATTTCTCTCGAAAGAAGTGACTGGAAGGAAAGTAGAACTCGACGAGGTTGTTGAACCTTCTCTCGAACTTGCGAGTAGGGCAGCACCGGAAGTAGTTCCTGTGGAGCCTACACAAATAAGAGAGGAATCTAATGATGATGATCATGAAACTTCGGTTGAAGTTACTACAGAGCCTCGCAGGTCAACAAGAAATCGTACCACTCCTGATTGGTATGATCCCGTTATGAGTGTCATGTTGGTGGACAACACCAATGACCCTGCGACATATGAGGAAGCGATGATGAGCCCAGATTCCAATAAATGGCAAGAAGCAATGAAATCCAAGATTGGATCCATGTACGAAAACCAAGTATGGACTTTGGTGGACTTACCGGATGGCCGAAAGGCTGTCGAGAACAAATGGATTTTCAAGAAGAAAACAGATGTTGATGGTAATGTTACTGTCTATAAAGCTCGACTTGTCGCAAAAGGGTTTCGACAAATTCAAGGAGTTGACTACGATGAGACTTTCTCACCAGTAGCGAAGCTAAAGTCTGTGAGGATTATGTTAGCAATCGCTGCATATTATGATTATGAAATATGGCAGATGGATGTCAAAACAGCGTTCCTCAATGGAGACATTGATGAAGAGTTGTATATGATGCAACCCAAAGTTTTTGTCGATCCAGAAGATGCTAACAAGGTATGCAAACTTCAATGGTCCATATATGGATTGAAGCAAGCATCCTGAAGTTGGAATCAACGTTTTGATAAAGTAATCAAAAGTTTTTGTTTTATACAAACTTATGGAGAAGCTTGTATTTACAAGAAAGTGAGTGGGAGCTCTGTAGCATTCTTAATACTATATGTAGATGACATATTGTTGATTGGGAATGATGTAGACCTTCTTAATAGTGTCAAGGAATATTTGAATAATAGTTTTTCAATGAAAGATCTTGGCGAAGCAGCTTACATATTAGGCATAAAGATTTATAGAGATAGATCGAGACGCCTAATATCATTGTCACAAAGTACATATTTGGACAAAGTTCTAAAGAGGTTTGGAATGGAAGATAGCAAGAAAGGGTTCTTGCCCATGTTTCCCAATACGACCTTGAGTAAAACTCAAAGTCCTGCAACGGCACAAGATAGAGAAAGGATGAGTAAGACTCCCTATGCCTCAGCCATAGGATCTCTAATGTATGCCATTCTATGTACTAGACCCGACATTGCATATGCTGTTAGTTTAACTAGCAGATATCAAAGTGATCCAGGAGTGTATCATTGGACATCGGTCAAAAACATCCTTAAGTACTTAAGAAGAACTAAGGATATGGTTCTTTCTTATGGAGGTGATGAACAACTCGTTGTTAATGGTTACACCGATGCTACTTGGAACACCGATCCAGACGATTCTAAATCTCAATCTGGATACGTATTTATTTCGAATGGTGCAGCAGTTAGCTGGAGGAGTGCAAAGCAAAGCGTTGTGGCGAGATCTTCAACTGAATCAGAATACATAGTTGCTTCAGAGGCTTCACAAGAAGCGATATGGATGAAGGAGTTCATTACAGAGCTCGGTGTGGTTCCAAGTGCGCTGGACCCAATGTCTATCTACTGTGATAACATGGGCGCCATAGACAATGCGCAAGAACCAAGGTCACACAAGAAGCTGAAGCACATCAAGCTACGTTTTCACGCTATTCGAGAACATGTCCAAGATGGTGACATAACGATTTGCAAAGTACACACAGATCTGAATGTGGCGGATCCGTTGACTAAACCTCTCCCGAGGGCAAAACATGACCAACACCAAACTGCCATGGGTGTTCGGTATATTACCATATAATCTAGATTAGTTGACTCTAGTGCAAGTGGGAGACTGTTGGAGATATGCCCTAGAGGCAATAATAAATGTAGTTATTATTATATCTTTGTGTTTATGATAAATGTTTACATTCATGCTATAACAGTATTAACAAGGAAAAATTAATACTTCTGTGATTTGTAAACTAAATTAGAGTCCCTAGTAAAGCCTCTTCATAATACTAGCTTGTTGGTTAACAGATGATTGTGGTTTCCCTATCATGAACATTGAGATGTTGTTAACAACAAGATCATATCATTAGGAGAATGGTATGACGGACATACTCCTATAGATAAGCGTAGCATAAAGATCAAGTCATTTTAATAGTTCAATTGCTATATGCTTTCTGATACATAGTAACCTAATTCCTTCGACCATGAGATCATATTTATCACCATCACTGGAAGGATGCTTTTATGACATCAAACACCACACCGTAACTAGGTGGCTATAAAGGTGGCATTGAGTGTTTGGAAAGTATGGGTTGAGACACATGAATCAAGAGTGGGATTTGTCCATCCATATGACGGATAGATATACTCTAGGCCTTCTCGGTGGAATGTCATCCAATTAGCTTGCAAGCATGTGACTGGCTCACAAGGGATCACATACCACGGGAACGAGAAAAGAGTACTTATCGGTAACGAGGTTGAACTAGGTATGCAGAGATACCGACGATCAAAACCTCGGATAAGTAAACTATCGTGAGACAAAGGGAAATTGGTATCGTATGTAAGTGATTCATTCGATCGCAAAGTAATCGTAGAAATATGTGGGAGCCATATGAATTTCTAGATTCCTCTATTGGTTATTGTTCGGAGAAGTGTCTCGATCATGTCTGCATAATTCACGAACCGTAGGGAGACACACTTAAGGATTCGATGTTGTTGAGTAGTTATGGAATGATGAGTAAGAGACCGAATGTTGTTCGGAGTCTTGTATGGGATCCGGGATATCACGAGGAGATCCGGAATGGTCCGGAGAATAAGATTCATATAAGGAAAGTCCTGTTTCGGAGTTGGAGAATGATTCCGGTGTTTTCATCGGGAATGTTATAGAAGGGTCCGGAAGGTCCGGCACTCTGGAGGGGAAGGGTACATGAATGTGTCATAACAATGTGGAATGGTTGCATCATGTACTAGGTATCATGGTTGAGCAAAATAAAGGGATAAATCAAATCCTAGTTTGAAAAGTCAAACGCCAATTTGAAAAGTCAAACGGCAAGTTTGCTTGGTGGAGGGAGAGTAGGAAACCTACTTGGGGAGGAAGTCCTTCTCCCTCCACCGCCGGCCAAGGAGGCCGACTTGGGGGAGGACTCCCTCCCCCTAGCTGGCGCCCTCCCACCTATAAAATAAGGGGCAGGGGTGCCCCCTCTAGTCTACACCTTCCTCCACCAAACCCTAACCCTAGCCGCCGGCCAAGTCGCCGAGTTGGGGCCCTCCCCTTGCCCTATACGCCGGCCTCGCCCTCCTCCCTTGGTGCTTCTAAACCCTAGATCACCAAGGCCTCTCTCATAGTTCACCATACTCGCTCCAGCTTAAGGCGAAGCCCTGCGAGATCTCCCCTCTACTTCCGGTACCACGCCGTCGTGCTGCCGGAATCGCGAGGAGAGTGCTACAACCTCCGCTGCCTGCTGGAACAAGGGAGAGGAAGGTCTTCATCGAGTACCGAACGTGTGACCGACTGCGGGAGCGCTGCCGGAACGCGGCGCCGGAAGGATCGTCTACACGATCTTGAGATCGGAAAGAGTATGACTACATCACCCACGAGAATCCGCTCTCGTTAACCGCTTTGGAATCTTTGAGGGTGAGTTCCTCGACTCGTTGCTACAATCTAGTAGATAGATCTTGGCTTGTTTGTTTGCATGCGGTAGAAATTTTTTGTTTTCCATGCTACGAACCCCTACATGTGTATCATAGACAACCGCCAACGGGGTACCCCTTGCACATGATATTGGAGCTATCCCATAACAAAATGACAAGGCAAGGAGACAATGGGTATCTCAGCAATATTATTATTTACCATGGGAAAATAGTGCTTTTTTCTCTCTTTCCTCTTTTCAATGTGTCTCTTTTTTATAAGAAGAAAGCTTCATAGATTTCTCACTATGGTGATGCTGTAAGTTTCCACCATGATTAGGCATGGCTTAGGCTAGCGGCCCAGGCGTTTCTATAACACACATACATAACTCCATGGACTTACAAGCTTCCCTTTTATTTCACACCGATGACATCCATAAACAAAATAGCATGATATCAAGTGGATAGATATCCAAAAGTGTTGAAAGTGTTCCCCGTGACAGCACGGTTCTGCTAATTCCAACGTATAAGTGCAAGAATATACAACATAGATGACACAATGGTTCAAGTTTATTAGGGCAAGAAAAATAAAGTGTGCCATCAAGTTTGTGAGAGCTTTAATCACTAGTTTTTCACAGAACAAAATACTTTTTAATTGGAAGGTAGATGAAAAAAAGAATTTACTTGAAATGGTGTAACACACCAGGCATAGGAATTTATAGTGGATACTTTGGAATAACTTGGTTTCTTGGGAGTTGGATGCATGAGTAGAGCTTACTCAATACAAGTGGAGGCTAGCAAAAGACTGGGAGCGACCAACTAAGAGAGCAATAAGGACCATAATCACGCAGAGCGACAAAACATTACTAATCAAAGCATAAAGTGGTACCACAAGTCAAAAACTAAATGATCTTAGAGGCTAAGGTGACCGGTTCATAGTCATAACATGGTGTGAGCATGTGCCAAGTCAACCCAAACAAAGCATTAAAGGAGAATACCACAATACTATGCTTTTGTATGCTAAGACAACACATGATTCTTTCAAGGCACACTAAGTAATCTCAAGTGTTTGGAACAATTTATGCTACAGCAATAATCACTAAGCATAATGTCAAAACAATATCTAACATGACATGATAAAGTCTAAGCCACAGTCTAAGCAAGCTCACTTTTGTACCACTAAAGCAAGAACTTACTACTCCTCTCCAACACCAATCAACTTATTTGAAAACATCACAGCGAAAACGGGGGTCCAACAAATTTGTTCAAGCAAACTAAACAAACAAAAACCAAAAACGAAAACTAAGACGCTCCAAGAACAACACAACTATGCATGAAACAATAAAAATTAAGTGTCTAGAAAGAGACCTGAGCTTTTTATTGATGAAGAAGGGGATGCCTTGGGCATCCCCAAGCTTTGACGATTGTACCTCTTGAATATTTCTTGGGGTGACACGGGGTGGCATACCCAAGCTTGAGCTTTTGTCCATTCTTCATCTCATTTCATCATTCTTTCCTTACACCTAAAAATTTTCCTCCATACAAAACTTCACACAATCTTCATTAGCAACATTAGTGCATTCAAAAGATAATAGACCTTTGGGTTTAGTTTCAAAACGGAAAAAAATTCACTAAAACACAAGATACTGTAGCAACTTCCTTTAAAAATCTCAATTTCCCAAAAAGAACTCAATAAGAAGCAAATGCAAATGATGGTAGAAATCTGTCAAAACAGACCATCAGGTAGAAACCAATTTTTTGAAGACCTTATGTTGCTCAAATTAAAATGTTTTGAACTAATGAAAGTTAGCTAACAACCTGGGGGATTTATTTAGAAAATTACAGGTCAATCCGACATGCAGATATTTTACACGAATTTTTACAGTGGAGCACAAAAATCTGTTTCAGGACAGCAACTTCCCCAAATCTTAATTTCCTCTCATTAGAGGTTCTTCTTGGCACAAAAATAAAATAAAAAGGATAACGAGAGGTTATTACAGAAGTAATAACTTCCAAGACTCAACTAAAACTTTTGGGTTATCTCCCAATAAGTACTTTTCTTTGACGCCTTTAAGTTAGACACAAGAAGCAAGAATCAAGTATTTTCAAATGAAGAAGCATTAAAATCTATTTTTGCTTTCAAAGGAGGAGAAAAAATTAACTTCTCTCTCCTCATAGGGAAGTGTTCAATACCTTTCTTGAATGGAAATTGATATTTAATCATGCCTTCTTTCATATCAATAATGGCACCAATAGTTCTAAGAAAAGGTCTTCCCAAAGTAATAGGACAAGAAGCATCATATTCAACATCCAAAACATAGAAATCAATAGGGACATAGGCATTGTTAACCATAATAAGAACATCATTAACACTCCCCATGAGTTTATTCTTAACGTTATCATCAAGTGGTACATCCAAATAGCAATCTTCCAAAGGTGGAAAATCAAGCATTTCATAAATCTTTCTAGGAATAATAGAGACACTAGAACCAAGGTCACATGAAGCTTCGAGATCAAAGTCATTCACTTGCATATTAATGATGGGTTCCCAACTATCTTCTACTTTCCTAGGAATAGAAGCTTTGTGTTTCAATTTTTCTTCCTTAATTTTAATGAGAGCATCTGTAATGTGCTTGGTGAAAGACACATTCATATCACTAGCATTAGGACTTCTAGCAAGCTTTTGTAGGAACATAATCACTTCAGAAATATTGCAACCTTCAAGATCAAAATCAAACTTAGCATCACAGGTAGTATACTTAGGCATTGTGGTAGGAGGAATAGGGACTTCTTATGGTTTGGTAGCATCCATATTGGTGGTGGTAATAGTACAAAACTATTGTTTCTAGCAATTTTAGCTTCTCTTTCCCACTTATCATGCAGTTTAGCTAACAGTCTAACATTTTCATTAATAGTAACTTGTATGGCATGAGTAGCAGCAAAGGTACTTTCCAAAGTTTCAGGTTTAGTAGCCATCTTATTAATCAAAGAGGATTGAGATTCAGACAAAGATGATATATTTTTCTCAGCATTCAAAATTTTGGACTGTAAACTAGGAATTTCCCTATTCAAATTCTCAAGTTGATAACTAATATTTTTCAAAACAGAGGATTGTTCTTCCATGGTTTTAGTGAATATTTTGTTCTGATCATATTGCATTTGCATGAAGTTTTTGGTGGATCTTTCAACTTCTAGAATCCTATCTTCACTAGGCATTCCAGATCTACCATGATAAGTATTGCTATTATTAGGAGGATAAGGTCTATAGTTATTACCATAAGCATTGTTACCAAAATTATTATTCCTAATGAAGTTCACATCAACTTGCTCTTCTTGAGCAACCAAAGAGGCTAAATGAACATTGTTTGGATCTATATGAGCTTTTCCATTAACAAGCATAGCCATAATAACATCAATTTTATCACTCAAAGAGGAGGTTTCCTCAATAGAATTTACCTTCATACCATGTGGAGCTCTCTCAGTGTGCCATTCGGAATAATTAACCATCATATTGTCAAGAAGCTTTGTTGCAGCCCAAAGTAATGGTCATAAAGGTACCTCCAGCAGCAGAATCCAACAGGTTTCTTGAAGAGAAGTTTAAACCTGCATAAAAAGTCTAGATAATCATCCAAGCAGTCAGTCCATGAGTGGGACAATTCTTTACCAAAGATTTCATTCTTTCCCAAGCTTGAGCAACATGTTCATTATCAAGTTGTTTAAATTTCATTATTTCACTTCTCATAGATATAATCTTAGCAGGAGGATAGTATTTTCCAATAAAAGCATCTTTGCACTTAATCCAAGAATCAATACTATTTCTAGGCAAGGATAGCAACCATTCTTTTGTTGGAATTATGCCCTAGAGGCAATAATAAAGTTGTTATTATTATAATTCTTGTTCATGATAAAGTTTATATTCCATGCTAGAATTGTATTAAGCGGAAACTTTAATACTTGTGTGGTTTGTGAACAACACCGTGTCCCTAGTACGCCTCTATGGACTAGCTCATTGATTAATGATGGTTAAGGTTTCCTAACCATAGACATGAGTTGTCGATTAATAATGAGATCATATCATTGGGAGAATGATATGATGGACAGACACAAATTAAGCAGAGCAATTAGATCGTGTCATCGTGTTCATCTTTGCGAAGCTTTTCTTATGTCAAATATTGTATTCCTTAGACCATGATATAATGCAACTCCCTGGTATCGGAAGAAAGCTTTGAGGTCATCAAACGTCATCCTAAGAGAGGGTGATCATAAAGGTGTCTCTCAGGTGATCGGAAAGTGCCTGTTGGGTTGTATGTTTCGAGATGGGATTTGTCCCTCCCAAGTCGGAGAGATATACTTCGGGCCCACTCGGTAATCGATAACAACACCGCTTGCAAGCACGTGGTTAAGGAGTTAATCACAAAGTGATATCGGATTACGGAACGAGTAAAGTACTTGCTGTGAACGAGATTGAACTAGGTATGCCAGTACCGACGATCGAATCTCGGGCAAGTAAAATATCGCGCGACGAAGGGAATATATATATGGGATTGATTGAATCCTGGCATCGTGGTTCATCCGATATGATCATCGATGAATGTGTGGGAGTCAATATGGGTTTCCAGACCCCGCTGTTGATTATTGATAGAAGATCATGTCTGCATGTTCTCGAACCCGAAGGGTCACACACTTAACGTGTCTCGACGCTATGATAGAATGGATAATTGGTTTATGAGTTTTTTGTTCGGAGTCTCGGATGAGATCCAGGACGTCACGAGAGGTTCCGGAATGGTCCGAAGAATAAGATTCATATAAGGCAAAGCAGTTTTTGGAGTTCGGAATTGTTTCGGATTGTTCGGTATTGTACCAGAAGCTTCTAGAACCTTCCGGAGTGGGACCAACGTGGCCCCACTTGTCGGGAGGGGGCGTGGGCCTACGAGGGAGTGCCCTGGCCGCATTGGGACAGGGGCACAAGGCCCCATAGGCCCAGCCGGCCAAGCCCTAGGGGAAACCCTAGGGGGAGCTTCTAGAAGGGGGGAACTTGCCCCCCACTCCTCCCTCCTTGGCCGCCGGCCCTAGGCTTGGAGGAGGGGAAAGGGGCAGCCCCCACCCCTCTATATAAAGAGGGCTGGGGGCACACCCTCCCCACACACCTCCTCAAGCCCTGCCGCAGAAACTCTCCACCGCTTGCACCACGCCATCGTGTTGTAGATCCAATCTATCTCTCCACCCCACTTGTTGGACCAAGGAAGGAGGAGACATCGAGGTGTCGCACGTGTGCATCTCTCAGAGGCATCGCCACTTGCGGTGTTGGATCGGATCGCGAGGAGGAGAAGCTAGTACGACTACATCAACCACGTTCCGTTGAACGTTCCGCTGTGCGAATCTTCAAGGGTATGAAGATCTCATCTATCCCCCTCGTTGTTTGCATCTCCTAGATTAGATCTTGGATTTTCCCGTTCGCATCCGTAGAAAATTTTGATTTACTATGCTGCGAAACCCTTTAGTGGTATCAGAGCTAGATCTATGCGTAGATGTGTTTCACGAGTAGAACGCAACATGCTTGTTGCGGGCGTTGATGTTTTCTGTTGCAAGCCTCTTGTTTGTGTACTTCTGATGACGCGGGATAGTGAGATCGAAGCGGTCCAGGCCAACTTTACGCGACCTCGTTCGCGAGACCGGCTCCGCACTTGACGTGTGGCTTGTTCCACACATGCGGCTGGTGGATGCCAGTTTCTCTCACTATAGTTGTCATGGGATTTACACCGGAGTTTGGCAACCATAATATCACCGTTGTGGATTTCCGTAGGTAAGAATCGTTCTTATCATGTTACTCCCATAAGCCACGTAAAACATGCAACAACAAAGTAGAGGCGTCTAACTTGTTTTTGCATGGAGTGTTTTCTGTGATATGGTATGGCCCAAGATGTGATGTGTATGTTGTATGCAATGATCATGTTTTGTAATGTTTCACAACTTGCATGTCGATGAGTACACAACTGGTAGGAGCCATATGGTTGTCTTTATAATTGTGTATGACCTGTGTGTCAACTTCTTATACGGCATGTAATTGCTTTACTTTATCGCTAAGTAGTTAGCAACAGTTGTAGTTGATATTCGTGGTGGAGGCAATCATGGTGGAGTGATGGAGATCATGCTGGCACGCACAAGATGGAGATCATTGCGCGAAGATTGGCTATACCATGTCACATAAAGTTATATGCATGTGATGTTTATCCTTTTATGTATCTTATTATGCTTAGATCGCGACGGTAGCATAATAAGATGATTCCTCACTTAAAGATCAAGATAAAACTGTGTTCTCCCCATGTATGCACCGTTGCGAAAGTTCGTCGTGTTCAAGCATCACGTGATGATCGGGTGCTATAAACTCTACGTTCACATACAACGGGTGCAAGCCAGTTTTGCACACGCGGAAATACTTGGGTTTGACTTGACGATCCTAGCATGTATAGACATGGCCTCGGAACACATGAACCGAAAGGTTAAGCATGAGTCATATGAATGATATGATCGACACTTCGTTGTCCACCATTGAAACCACATCTCTTCTTGTGAAGATCGGATTAGGTGTGGTGAATTTGGATCATGTTCACTAAACAACTTGAGGGATGTTGAATTTAGTGGGAGTTCATCTAGTAATTTGATTAAGTTGAACTAGTTATCATGAATATAGTCTAAATTGTACTTGCAAATTTTGTAGATCAAATGGCTAAGTCCAACTTCAACTTCAACGTTTTTGCTGAGAAAGAAAAGCTTAAGAACAATGGGTCTAACTTCACCAACTGGTTCCGCAATCTGAGAATCATTCTCGCTGGCGGACAAAAGGACTATGTCCTTGAGAAAGCGCTAGGTGACGCCCCTGCTGTAGATGCGCCGGCTGATGAGAAAGCTGTTTATCAGTCGCGCAAAGATGATTATGGTGTGATTAAGAGCACCATGTTGTTTGTTATGGAATTGGACCTTCAAAATCGTTTTGAGGATTTCCCCGGGCCCTTTGAGATTCTTGAGGAACTGAAAACTATGTTTCAGACTCAGGCCCGTTCTGAGAGATATGAGATCTCTGAGAAATTCTTTAACTGCAATATGGAGGAAGGGAGTTCCGTTAGTGAGCACGCCATTAAGATGTTGGGCTACACTCAACGCCTTGAGCAACTGGACTGCAAGATTCCAGAGGAGCTCAAGATTGACAGAGTTCTGTAATCACTCCCTCCTAGCTACAAAGGTTTTGTAGTTACTCATAATCAGATTGGTTCCACTGATACGATCACTGAGCTCTTCCCTAAGCTGAAATCTGCGAAGGTGGACATCAAGAAAGATAAGCATGTGTTGATGGTCAACAAGCCCCCCAGCTTTAAGAAAGGTAAGGGTGCAAAGAATCCATTCAAGAAAGGCAGCGGCAAGCGCGTTGCCCTGCTGAGAAGAAGCTCAAGTCTGGACCTAACCCGGACACTGAGTGCTTCTATTGCAAGAACAAGGGTCACTGGAAGCGCAACTGTCCGAAGTACTTAGCGGACAAGAAGGCTGGAACCATCAAAGGTATATTTGATATACATGTTATTGATGTTTTCCTTACTAGCCCTCGTTGTAGTGCCTGGGTATTTGATACTGGTTCAGTTGCTAATATTTGTAACTCGAAACAGGAGCTGCGGAATAGACGGCGGCTAGCGAGGGATGAGGTGACGATGCGCATTAGCAACGGATCAAGAGTTGATGTGATGGCCGTCGGCACGCTCTCCTTAGTTTTACCTTTGGGATTAGTTTTAAACCTCAATAAATGTTATTATGTGCCTGCGTTGAGCATGAACATCATATCTGGATCGTGTTTATTGCAAGACGGTTATTCATTTAAATCTGAGAATAATGGTTGTTCTATTTATATGAGTAACATCTTTTATGGTCATGCACCTGCTGTGAATGGTTTATTTCTTCTGAATCTCGAAAGGGATGAAACACACATCCATAACATTGAGGCTAAGAGATGCAAAGTAGATAGTGGTAATTCTACTTATTTGTGGCACTGTCGTCTAGGTCATATTGGTGTAAAATGCATGAAGAAACTCCATTTTGATGGACATTTGGAGTCTCTTGATTTTGAATCATTTGACACATGCGAACCATGCCTCATGGGCAAGATGATCAAAACTCCGTTCTCCGGAATGATGGAGCGAGCAATGGACTTGTTGGAAATCATACATACCGATGTATGCGGACCGATGAGTGTTTCGACACGTGGTGAATATCGCTACTTTCTCACTTTTACTGATGACTTGAGTAGATATGGGTATATCTATTTAATGAAACATAAATCTGAAACATTTGAAAAGTTCAAAGAATTTCAGAATGAAGTGGAAAACCATCGTAACAGAAAAATTAAGTTTCTGCGATCCGATCGTGGAGGTGAATATTTGAGTTATGATTTTCTCACGCATCTTAAAGCAAGCGGAATCGTTTCACAACTCACGCCACCCGGAACACCACAGCGCAATGGTGTGTCTGAAAATCGGAATCGAACTCTATTAGATATGGTGCGATCAATGATGTCTCTTACAGATTTGTCGTTATCATTTTGGGGTTATGCATTAGAAACCGCTGCATTCACTTTAAATAGGGCACCATCTAAATCCGTTGAGACGACACCGTATGAACTGTGGTTTGGTGCCAAACCTAAGTTGTCGTTTCTTAAAGTTTGGGGATGCGAAGCTTACGTCAAGAAGTTGATGCCGGACAAGCTCGAACCCAAAGCGGAGAAATGCGTCTTCATAGGATACCCTAAGGAAACGATTGGGTATACCTTCTATCACAGATCCGAAGGCAAAGTGTTTGTCGCAAAGAACGGATCCTTTCTTGAGAAGGAGTTTCTCTCGAAAGAAGTGAGTGGGAGGAAAGTAGAGCTAGACAAGGTTGTTGAACCTTCTCTTGAGTTGGAGAGTAGCGCAGCACCTGAAATTGTTCCAGTGTCGTCTGCACCGACAATAGAGGAAACTAATGACAAGGATCATGAAGCTTCGGACGATGCTACTACTGAACGTCGCAGGTCGACAAGGTCGCGTGCCCCTCCTGAGTGGTATGGCAACCCTGTCTTAACTGTCTTGTTAGTAGACGACAGTGAACCTGCGAACTATGAGGAAGCGATGATGAGCCCAGACTCTGAGAAATGGCTAGAGGCCATGAAATCCGAATTGGGATCCATGAGCGAAAACCAAGTATGGACTTTGGTGGACCCTCCTAGCGACTGAAAGGCCATTGAGTGCAAATGGATTTTCAAGAAGAAAACGGACGTGGATGGTAATGTTACTGTCTATAAAGCACGACTTGTCACGAAAGGTTTTCGACAAGTTCAAGCTGTTGACTACGATGAGACTTTCTCTCCCGTAGCGATGTTTAAGTCCATTCGGATTTTATTAGCAATTGTTGTATTTCATGATTATGAAATATGGCAGATGGATGTCAAGACTGCGTTCCTCAATGGCAACATTGATGAAGAGTTGTATATGATGCAACCCGAAGGTTTTGTCGATCCTAAGGATGCTGATAAAGTATGCAAACTTCAGCGTTCCATTTATGGACTGAAGCAAGCGTCTCGGAGTTGGAACCTTCATTTTGATCAAGTGATCAAGAGCTTTGGATTTGTTCCAAATTGCTACGAAGCTTGTATCTACAAGAAAGTGAGTGGGAGCTCAGTGACATTTCTAGTACTATATGTGGATGACATATTGATTATTGGAAATGACAATGACATGCTTAACGATGTGAAGAGTTATTTGAACAAATGTTTTTCAATGAAAGACCTAGGGGAAGCTGCTTATATATTAGGCATGAAAATCTATAGAGATAGACAAAGACGCCTAATAGCTTTAAGCCAAAGTACATACCTAGACAAAGTTCTGAAAAGGTTCAGAATGAATAAGGCAAAGAAAGGTTCAGTGCCCATGTTGTCAGGTAAGATATTGAGAAAGGCTCAATGTCCAGCTACGGTAAATGATAGAGAAGCTATGAGCAAAGTGCCTTATGCCTCGGCCATAGGTTCTATCATGTATGCCATGTTGTGTACTAGACCGGATGTGTCCAATGCTCTTAGTTTGACGAGCAGGTACCAAAGTGATCTAGGAGTGGAACACTGGACAGCCATGAAGAACATCCTAAAGTATTTAAATAGGACTAAAGAAATGTTCTTAGTCTATGGAGGTGATGAACAACTCGTCGTAAAGGGTTACGTCGATGCTAGTTTCGACACTGATAAGGATGATTCTAAATCTCAGACAGGATACATTTATATTTTGAATGGAGGAGCTGTGAGCTCGAGAAGCTGCAAGCAAAGCGTGATCACAGGATCTACAGTAGAAGCGGAATACATGGCTGCTGCAGAAGCGTCCAGTGAAGGAGTTTGGATCAGGAACTTCATCACTGAGCTTGGTGTGGTTCCAAGTGCCTTGGACCCATTGGAGATATTGTGTGACAACACTAGCGCCATAGCACTGGCTAAGGAACCAAGATATCATCCAAAGACCAAGCATATCAACCGCAAGTTTCATATAATCCGAGATTATATAACAGATGGAGATCTGAAGATTATCAAAGTACATACATATCTGAATGTCGCAGATCCATTGACTAAACCTCTTCCACGAGCAAAACATGATCAGCACCTTAGTGCCATGGGTGTCAGATTGTTGCCAGATGTAAACTAGATTATTGACTCTAGTACAAGTGGGAGACTGTTGGAATTATGCCCTAGAGGCAATAATAAAGATGTTATTATTATAATTCTTGTTCATGATAAAGTTTATATTCCATGCTAGAATTGTCTTAAGCGGAAACTTTAATACTTGTGTGGTTTGTGAACAACACCGTGTCCCTAGTACGCCTCTATGGACTAGCTCATTGATTAATGATGGTTAAGGTTTCCTAACCATAGACATGAGTTGTCGATTAATAATGAGATCATATCATTGGGAGAATGATATGATGGACAGACCCAAATTAAGCAGAGCAATTAGATCGTATCATCGTGTTCATCTTTGCGAAGCTTTTCTTATGTCAAATATTGTATTCCTTAGACCATGAGATAATGCAACTCCCTGGTATCGGAAGAAAGCTTTGAGGTCATCAAACGTCATCCTATGAGAGGGTGATCATAAAGGTGTCTCTCAGGTGATCGGAAAGTGCCTGTTGGGTTGTATGTATCGATATGGGATTTGTCCCTCCCAAGTCAGAGAGATATACTTCGGGCCCACTCGGTAATCGATATCAACACTGCTTGCAAGCACGTGGTTAAGGAGTTAATCACAAAGTGATATCGGATTACGGAACGAGTAAAGTACTTGTTGTGAACGAGATTGAACTAGGTATGTCGGTACCGACGATCGAATCTCGGGCAAGTAAAATATCGCGCGACGAAGGGAATATATATATGGGATTGATTGAATCCTGGCATCGTGGTTCATCCGATATGATCATCGATGAATGTGTGGGAGTCAATATGGGTTTCCAGACCCCGCTGTTGATTATTGATAGAAGATCATGTTTGCATGTTCTTGAACCCGAAGGGTCACACACTTAACGTGTCTCGACGCTAGGATAGAATGGATAATTGGTTTATGAGTTTTTGTTCGGAGTCTCGGATGAGATCCAGGACGTCACGAGAGGTTCCGGAATGGTCCGGAGAATAAGATTCATATAAGGCAAAGCAGTTTTTGGAGTTCGGAATTGTTTCGGATTGTTCGGTATTGTACCAGAAGCTTCTAGAACCTTCCGAGTGGGACCAACGTGGCCCCACTTGTCGGGAGGGGGCGTGGGCCTACAAGGGAGTGCCCTAGCCGCATTGGGCCAGGGGCACAAGGCCCCATAGGCCCAGCCGACCAAGCCCTAGGGGAAACCATAGGGGGAGCTTCTAGAAGGGGGGAAACTTGCCCCCACTCCTTCCTCCTTGGCCGCCGGCCCTAGGCTTGGAGGAGGGGCAAGGGGCAGCCTCCCACCCCTCTATATAAAGAGGGCTGGGGGCGCACCCTCCCCACACACCTCCTCAAGCCCTTCCGCAGAAACTCTCCACCGCTTGCACCACGCCGTCGTGTTGTAGATCCAATCTATCTCTCCACCCCACTTGCTGGACCGAGGAAGGAGGAGACGTTGAGGTGCCGCACGTGTGCATCTCTCGGAGGCATCGCCACTTGCGGTGTTGGATCGGATTGGATCGCGAGGAGGAGAAGCTAGTACGACTACATCAACCACGTTCGGTTGAACGTTACGCTGTGCAAATCTTCAAGGGTATGAAGATCTCATCTATCCCCCCTCGTTGTTTGCATCTCCTAGATTAGATCTTGGCTTTTCCCGTTCGCATCCGTAGAAAATTTTGATTTACTATGCTCCAAAACCCTTTATCTTTAGCTTTTCCTATCAAGGAGAAAGGAAACAAATTGAGCTTAACAATATCTCCATCTATAACCTTATATTTTTGCATCTCACAAATTTCAACAAAGTTATTAAGGTGACCGGCAGCATCATCAGAACTAACACCAGAAAATTGCTCTTTCATAACAAGATTCAACAAAGCAGGTTTAATTTCATAAAAGGTAGCATCAGGAACAGGTGGAGCAATAGCTGTACTCAGGAAATCATTGTTGTTTGTGCTAGTGAAGTCACACAACTTGGTGTTCTCAGTAGAGTTCATTTTTGCAAAAGTGGAGCAAACCAACAGCAGCAGCAACTAGAGTAGGAACTATTTTTTTGTGTTTTTGATAAGAGAAAGCAAAACAAAGGAAGCTATTTTTTTGGATTTTTGATAAAAAGAAGCAAAAAAAACAAGGCAAAAGAAACTAAGTAAAACAAAAACAAAGTAAAGAGAAAGGTTGTGAAGGACTCCCCTTGTGAAGTCGTCCTTAGCCTCCCCGGCAACGGCACCAGAAAAAGGCTTGATGCGGCTCAGATCACTATAGAGCTTCATTGGGAAACCCCAAGAGAAAGGTATGCTAAGTATAGCAGTAAGTTTTTACCTCAGTAAGAAACCAAGGTTATCGAACCAATAGGAGGAAGGAGACGACTCAAAGGTGTTGCTAGCAACTTGGAAACCTGCACAACACAAACTCGAGATTTTGCCCCAACGAACAGTGAGGTTGTTAATCTCACCGGTTTGCTGAAAACAAAGGATTAACCGTATGGTATGGAAAGTAATGGTGGCTTGAAGATAGTAAACAGTAGCAGTGGAAGATGTATCAATGGTAAAGATTGGACCGGGGTCCACAGTTCACTAGAGGTGTTCTCCTTAAGATAAACAACACAACATGTTGGGTAAACAAATTACAATAGGGCAATTGACAGGATAGAGCAAGGCATAATAATGCAATACTAGACATTCATGATCCTATGAGATTTGATTGGGCATTACAACACGATACATAGACTGCCATCCAACTACATCTATGACTAGTAATGCACCTTCAGGTTATCATCCGAACCCCCTCCAGTATTAAGTTGCAAGCAACGGATAACGGTTTCATGGAAGATTGATCGGGTACTTAGGGTTTAGGTATCGGGGGGTCTTTATAGGCGAAGAGGGAGGCTGAGGGGGTGCCCGAGGTGGCTGCACCCACCCCCCAGGTGCGGGCCAGGCCTGGCCGCGTAGCCAGGGGGTGTGGCCCCCTCGAGGCCCTCCTCTGTTTCGTCTTCTGGCTTCGTGTTCCCCATGGTAAAATGTTGACTTTGGCTTTTGTTCCGTCCAATTCCGAGAATATTCATTTTCTGTCTTTTCTGGAACCAAAAACAGAAGAAAACAGGCAACTGGCACTGTGGCATCTTGTTAATAGGTTAGTCCCAGAAAACATATAAAAACACCTCAAAGTGTAGACAAAGCAAAGCAAAGTAGATACTAAACAAGCATGAAACATCAAAAATTATAGATACGTTTACGATGTATCACTAGATCACAAGGGATGTCAAATCATGGTACGAGTAAAGAGTACTTATCTGTAACGAGGTTGAACTAAGTAAAGTATTGCGCGACAAAGGGAATCTGTATCGTATGTTAATGGTTCTTTCGATCACGATGTCATCATTGAATATGTGGGAGCCATTATGGATCTCCAGGTCCCACTATTGGTTATTGATCGGAGTGGTGTCTCGATCATGTCTGCATAGTTCGCGAACTGTAGGGTGACACACTTAAGGTTCGATGTTGTTTAAGTAGATATGGAATGTGAGTTGGAGACCGAATGTTGTTCGGAACTCGGATGGGATCCAGGACATCACGAGGAGGTACAGAATGGTCCAGGGAATAAGATTCTGTCACATCCCAAAATTTTCCAAATTTTGAAATGTGAAACATAAACAAACAAAAGAAATAAATGAATAAATTTAGGGGGAAAAGAAACTTTTTGTTTCTAAATGGAAACATCAAAACCTTACTTGGAAAAAAATTCAAACAAATCAAATGCATGCATGCATGGAATGTATCTTGAATTTAAGCACCTAGAAAAGTTAAACCTAAAACATAAACCCTAATAAGAGAATGATCATCAAGTTCACTCCAAGACTATGACTTTGTTCCGTATAAAAATTTAGCAACATCAATCCTAAATAATCAATAAGGGTAAACAACAAAATTACAAAATCATGAGAATTGGTTTCACTCTATTTGGAACCTTCGATAAAAAGTTATGAATTATTTAAGATAAGAAGAAAAGTAAATAAGGGAAATTGCAAAGTCAATTTAAACATGGTTAAAATCCATAAGTATATGGAATAAAAGTTATTTAAATATTATAAAAGGTTAAATGTTTATTTAAATAAAATTATATGGGCTACCATATTCAAATTTTATTTAAATAATGCCAATGTGCCACACTCAATTTTAAATGAATATTAATACATAAAAATATTTGAAAAATCTCTAAATTGGACTAAACATCCAACTTATATTTAGTATAAAATCTACTAAAAAGGTTGGTGAAGGTTTGAAATCAAATTGATGTTTAAATCTTTGGATTTGAATAAAAATAGAAATAGAAAAGAAAAAGAAGAGGCTTAACAAAAAAAGATCAGCAGCAGCTAACCAGCCCAGCCCAGCAAACTAGCCCACTAAGCCCACCCGGATCCCCCTCTGCTTCTCTTTCTCACCGCGCACACACCCGCACCCACTCACTGACCACCTGGCCGCACCTCCACGTCACCCTCATCGTCAACCCCACGCAGGACCCGTTCCCCCTCCCTGTCGTTTCTTCCTCGAATTCAAATCGAGTAATTGCATTGATTCACACAGTAATCCCCTCCCCCTACCTCGCCCTCTTAACCCCCTCTCCCTCC
The DNA here is from genome assembly GCA_916181665.1 of Avena sativa. Classification (NCBI taxonomy): domain Eukaryota; kingdom Viridiplantae; phylum Streptophyta; class Magnoliopsida; order Poales; family Poaceae; genus Avena; species Avena sativa. The sequence goes on from OV702284.1 coordinate 435,074,966, forward strand.
TCTCCTTTTCCCCTCAAACCCCGTCGCCAGAGAGCCACCAGGCTGCTCAATCTCGAGCTCGCACCGTCGCAGACCACGACAAACTCCGGCAGCAATTCCGGTGAAATCCGTGCGCCCCTTGCCCTCTGGTAGGCTCTGTCACGATCCTTGTCCCCATGCGCACCTACTGATGCCCACTGTTTTCTTGCCTGTGGCCCAGACGCTCGGCAACGTCAATGACTGCAACCCACCAACGTCGAGCACGACTCCGGCGACGAAATTCAGTGAGACCGACCACCCCATCGCCTCTGGTTTGTTCTGTCGCATCTGATGTCCCTGCGTGCACGCACTGTTACTTTTTGTTTGTCCGCGGGCGCTCTTTAGGCTCACCTCCATCAACCTCTACAAGAACCCGAAGACGAGTTCAACTCCGATGAAAGATTGCAGCCATACCCGTGCGCCCCGCCCTCTCCCGTGACCTCCACTACATCCACATCATCACCGCGACCTTGGTAACGCTAAGTGCCCCTCCCTTTACCCCCTAGCGCCACCAGACCGCTGTCGCCCGACGCGCCACCACCGCAGCTTTCTAGCAGCGCCGCCCATCTTTGGCCAAGCACTCGGGTCCGTTAGATGTGCATCCTAGGGCTAGGATTAGAAGATTAGGCGAAGGGGTATCATTTGATCTGAGCTACGCGATTTCACTTAGATTTGACGGCCCGCGATGTTAATCCAGCCGAAGCGGTACTAGCCAATCAGAACGCACCACGTGGCTAAGGTTTTCAGACAAAAATTAGAAAAAGGTTATTAGATGATTAAACTTGTAAAATTCATAACTTTTGATCTACAAATCTAAAAAATGCAAATTTGGTGTATATGGATTCAGAAAAATGTGAACTACACTACTGTGACCTCCTTTTGTCCAAAAGCTTCTGTAAAAACTGATTTTTAGGTAGAACCTTTTGTGGAGTAATTTGGGTATAAAAATTGTTGTGAAAATTATTTTTGAGTGAATACTTTTGCAAATTCTTGTGTTTTGACCCCTCTGACCTAAAAAAACTAACATTTGGAATTAAAATATAATTTGTTGACACTAGGAAAATTATCCCTTTGATTAAAGCTTTTCTAACAAAAGAAATATAATTTAAAATAAATTATTTGCACTAACTTGGTTCCAGTTGGAATTCCACATTTTAGAAGGAACATTAGGTGTTTGAAATGTTCAAAACTTTTCTATAACAATTTTTAAATAAAATGATCTTGTTGCATGCTTGCATGCATTTCTTTGTATTCTTTGTTTTGTTGTTTTGTGTTGTAGTTTTGAATGTGTGCTTTTGCTTGATTGTATTGTAGTGAACTTTGAGGAGTGTGCTATTGCAAGATTAAGGAGAGTACCTAAATATTCTACTATAAAGGCAAGTGATACTTTGGTCATCAAAAGTCCTATCTTTTCAATATTGCATTAGTGATATTTTTGTAGTATGCGTGATAGGACTATTTTGTATATTTCTATGATATGCTAAACCTATAGTATCTACGTTGGTAGTATTTCCTAAAGATAGGAGACATGGTAAGTTTAGAATGCTTATTCTAGCTATATAGATTTGTGGGTGGAAATCATGATATGATGTCTTATGAAAATATGAGTGTTTTTGGACTAACGAAAACAACTGATGTTAATGAAACACCTAGGTAGAAATGGGACTTGTATGGATTTTTGTTGAGTGGTTACTCATGGCCCATTTCTATGGTTTATCCTGGTGTATCTCACTTGTGGATGGCCACCCAGGAACAAAGAGATTGGAGACATTCTTGTCATGAAAGCTTTCAGTGCAGCCACATGGCATATGAGCTCTGCCTTGGCCAACTAAGTTGCAAGAAATTAGTCAGACAGACAGAAGGTGGTAGTGATGATAGGATGGAACGTGTCTATGGTTATCTGAGGGATTGCTTCTGAAAAGTCTTGTCTTGATGCATGTCGAGTCTTGTGGGGAAAGTGCACCACCTCTCGAGAGGGTAAAACTAAGTACTTAGCCGTGTCCCCGGATATGGACAATTTTGAGCATCAAGACAATGAAGCAAGATCAAGAATCTCATCATTCTAATTTCTAAGTTAAAACTTGTTGGGTGAACAAGGGAAACAGCTGGAGGGTGTCCAATGTGCCATGTTTGATGAAGTGTTGTTGAAAAAGATAAAAACTATTTTCAAAGGATAGGGAAAACTTATTTTATGCAAAGACCAGCCAAAACTCCACTTAGCCATATATTAATGTAGTTGTTAGATTCTCTATGTCAATATGGTTTCACTTGCTAATACAATTCAAATGTATTGACCCTTGTGGCTATAACTTATCATGTTGCAGGATTACTTGATGTTAGTAAAGTTTGATGAGTAGGGATTACAAGTCTACAACCAACATGATTCCCTGTGGTACATGAAGATGAAGGACTCCATGCTTTATAGTTATATCTGCTGCTCTGTAATAAAATAGCCATATGATCTATGTAAGTTGTAATGAACTATTTTATTCCTGGATATGAGATGTAATATGACCTTTGTTTCTTGATATTACATCTTAAACCGTGGGTGCTAGCTATTCGATCCAGGGACTAGCACTGTAAACATAGGGACTTGTACCTTATTGGGTTCAGGCCTCTACAGATTCATATAATGGAAGTCATCTTCCGGGGTTCGGAAAAGTTTTTGGTGTTTTGACTAGAGCTTATAGAAGGTTCTAGAGGGCCACCAGTGGGCCCACCACCCTGGGAGGGGCCACATGGGCTGAGGGAATGCTGCGGGGCCCCATGGGACAGCCGCACCAGGCCCAATAAGCCTAGACGACCAGCCCCTAGGGATAAGATCAAATCCCTAGAAAATAGGGGGAGACTTAGGGGGATTTTTCTTTCCCCCTTGTGTCGGCCCTAGGAGGAGGTGGGCCAAGGGGGGAAACCCTAGATGCACCCTTCCTCTATAAATAGAGGGGAGGGGTGGCCGGGCCCCTTGACCCTTCCCCAACCCTAGCCGCCACCTCTCCTCCCTCCTCCTTCTTCATGCGCCGGCTTAGGAAAAGCCCTGCAGGAATTCTCCTCCACCACCACCATGATGTCATGCTGCTGGGATTCCGAGGGGATCTACTACCTCCGTTGCCTGCTAGAACAGGGAGAGGAAGGTCTTCATCGAATTTGTACGTTGATCGAGTGCGGAAGTGCTGTCGGATCGCAGCACTGGAAGGATCGTCTTCATCAACCACGAGATTAGATCTCGTTAAGGCTTTGGATCTTCGAGGGTTAGTTCTCATCTATCTTGTTTCCCCTATATCATAGATTAGATCTTGGCTTTTCCATAGATTGGATCTTGGTTATATTCGTTCTTGCGGTAGAATTTTTTGTTTTCTATGCTATGAACCCTACAATTTATGCATTACATTTCACTCTATAAAAATGATAATCTCTCAAGATTTTCTTACCACATCATTATAACGTATTAAGTGTGATTTCAAAGAGTTCAAATCTATATAATTTTTGTATATGCAAGTTTATGCATTACATTTCACTCTATGAAAATGATAATCTCTCAACATTATCGTGTCCTAAGTGCGATTTCAAAGTTTTCAAAGGTGTATAATTTTCCTATATGCAAGTTTATGCATTACACTCCACTCTATGAAAATGATAATCTCTCAAGATTTTCTTAGCACATCATTATCATGTCCTAAGTGTGATTTCAAAGTGTTCAAAGGTGTATAATTTCCGTATATGTAAGTTTATGCATTACATTCCACTCTATGAAAATAATAATCTCTCAAGCTTTTCTTAACATATCATTATCATGTCCTAAGTGTGATTTCATAGTGTTCAAAGGTTTATAATTTTCGTATATGTAAGTTTATGCATTACATTCCACTCTATGAAAATGATAATCTCTCAAGATTTTCTTAGCATGTCATTATCATGTCCTAAGTGCGATTTCACAATATTAAAAGGTGTATAATTTTCATATATGCACGAGGCATAAAGATTTTAGTTTAGGTATCCCTTTAGTTTATGCATTACTTTTCACGCTCTAAAAATGGTAAACTCTCAACATTTTATTAGGACAACATTATCATGTCCAAATTTTAATTTGAAAGTGTTCAAGATTTGTGTCAATTATAAACTCTCTTTTACATTAAGAGTTGTATAATTTTTTAAATTTGAAAGTATTCAAGAGTTGTGTTATTTTCTTATTTCTTATACTTTTATCTCCCTAAATCTTAAAGTTTGTCTTTCATCTCATAGATTCACTTGATTGCAACCGAGACACTAACTCGATAAACAAATTAAATCATCGGAATGGCTCTTCTATCGGATGCATTCTCCACAGCAAGTACGCGCCCAATTGAGCTTCCAAGATGCGCCAATTGATTGTCCACAACAAGCGCCTCCCTCTAATCGGAACAATTTGGTGCGAGATCTAACCTTCCCTACGTGCGGTTGGCATTGTCATCTTTCATACATGTCAATGGGACGGCACCATACTGCGTCCAGGACGAACGGGAGGCCGGAGTGAAGCTAGACATAACTCGTCGGCCGAAGAAGGGCTGCCATCATCGGAGAAGGGCCATCATCGTCGGAGAAGAAGTAGAAAGGGGAGGCAACAACACGGGCACGGGCACGGGGCTGGCTCGGGGTCCCATCTTGCAACGCCAACCTGGATAAGTTATGGGTCCGACGCTCACGTGGATAGGTTGTGGGCCCCACATTGATCTGGATAAGTGGATAGAGATGTCCACTATGGGATCCGACTAAATGCGACCCTACTTATCAGCACGTAACGCCAAGGCTGAAGGACAGCGAGTTTCAGACCGCGTGAGAGTTTCAGATAAGAAGCTGGTCAAAAGTGAGGAAAAGTTCGACGGCTGAATAAAAGTGAGTACAACTAACGAACCAGGTGCACGGAAATAGAAATCCCTTTTATTTATTCTATGTCATTTATATAATAGGAAAAACATAGTGTATGATAGATCATCTTTTGAGATATCTTTGATAATTAATTTTTAACATACTCCAGAATGGAATTTACAAAACCTCATCATCCGACTCAATGTATTGCCCTTTTGGGACCAAAATTTACCGTTTTCCCAAAATCAATCAAGAAAACATGTGGGCAAGGCTAGACATGCATCTCATATAATATAGAAATGTCTTATCTTCTCTTATTAAGAGATTGTGTCTTAGTTAAGAAAAAGTTTAACATGTTTTTTGGTGTCTTTCTCTTTTAGTTAAGTAGTTATCCTATATGTCATTCAATCTAAGATAACTTCATTTACATGTCTTAATGGGGTCAACAGAAATTTTGTGCATTCTAAATCAGAAAATTTGGAATTTAGGGTTAGGAGTTTTATTTATCACGGGATTGGTTTTAAATAGTGCACTATATCAGTTGCTCGCTATAGGACACTACAACTTTGTTATAACGCAGAATTAGATGACTTGAGGGATGTCGCTATTTCAAATAGCACACTATTTTTTTCATTGGTCGTGAGGGAAAGCAAGCATTTTATAACTCAGCTGTGCGCTAAAAATCGGCCAACGCTTATTGTGCTACACATACTAGTGTATGACGCAATAATTTGGCAGCCCTTTCGCATCTTTATTTTGGTCTTGGATTATTTTCATAAGTTTGTACTCGTGATTTCTCAACACACAATCAAATGTTTGAAAAAGGCGGTTGTCTCTGCAATGGTATGTTGCACAATTTTTGTCTTGGATCTTTACTATGAGTAGCGGGGGACATGCCATGTTATAATAAGAGTTTTTGCATACCTAAGACTAAATTGGATAGGATTTGTGAAAAATAGCCTAGTTGCCTCCCTGCCTCTACCCTATTGATTATGACATGGTCGGGGCCTTGTAAACTTCAATCATGCCTCCGAACCTTACTAAGAGGCTAAGATGTTCGAACATTTCATAGGAATTCATTCCATGTATGAGAACTTTCTCATATACCGAGAAGTGGTCATTTCCTCATGCATATTAGCTTCCCAATGATTAGGGAATTTATGGTCTAATTGAAAATAGTTGTTTCTCACACAAAAAATAATAGCAACACATGTGTGATGGAAGAGAGAATTAGAAGTCATAACATGCCCGCACCACACAACATAGAATTAGTTAATATCAAGATATTTTATAGACCCATATGCTCTAGAAACAAACACTATATATACATAACACAATACATGTAAAGTAACACAACTAATAGTGTGGGAAGTGTGGTTATATGTATTTTTACTTGCTTTGCTTTGAAGATAGATGTTTAAGTGAAATATAGTGTAATGTTCTGAACCATATTGCAAAATTTAATGCAACTTCGCTGCGAAGATATAATTTCTGTATTACTATAATTGTAGTTGCAATGGGAATGCCAATCGTTCCATATCAAAAAAATATTTTGTAGTTGCAATATTAGACATTAGAGTTGTACAACAACAAACATCATATTTAAATATTACCAATAGTACTACCTAGTTAATTTGCTAGCCTATGCGGAACAGAACAACCGAGGCGTCAAATCAGGATGGTGGTGCGGGCAGATTGGGAAGTTTCAGGCGTGCATGTGCGATGGATTTCCTAGGCTAGGCCGGCGGCGGGCGTGTGTGGTGAATCTTGGTGCCGGCGGCCTCCCGGTGAGCAGGAGCGGTGCTCGCAACGGGAGAAGCTGGATTGGGAGCTTTTTCTTAAGATGTGGGTATCGAGGGGTTGACGAAGGGATAAAACTGTGTGAGACCTTGGACGTAGTAGCGTTTTCAAGTATGGTATTTGGCAAGTATAATTAGTTGTATATGGTTGATGACCCACAAGTATAGAGGGTGTATCGTAGTACTTTCGATAAATAGGAGTGTCGATCCCAACGAGGAGCAGAAGGTGTTTACTAGTGGTTTGGAGCAGAAATTCTGTGTAAATACTTAGCAAACGGATTTTTAGGGGTTTTCGATAATGCAATGAAATAAAGTGCAAGTAAATAAAGACAACAAATAAATGCAGAAAGTGGTCCAATTCTTTCTTCAGCAAAGGACAAGCCGATTGTATTACTTATGAGGACCAAATGTTCTCGAGGACACATGGGAATACTGTCAAGTGCTTTCGCTTCATATAGTTGATTAATCTTCTTTGGTTGGATAAGATTTGTGTGGGTGAACCTGTGCTAATTACCGACCTTACTTGGACTAATATTACTTGTGATTAAACCCCTTGCAAGCATCCGCAACTACAAGAAATTAATTAAGATAAAAACCTAGCCACAACATTAAATTCTGAGATCCTACACTCCCTTGTGCAAAGGTTTACTAATGGGGGTTCAGGTTTCTGTCACTCCGGCAACCCCACAATTAGTAGCCAAATACACAATGCATTCCCCTAGGCCCATTAATGGTGAAGTATCATGTATTTGACGTTCACATGACACCACTAGAAGAATAACACCACAAGTAAAATATCAAACCATTGAATATTACTCAACACAATTCAACTACTAACAACACGACTTCTCTCATGTCCTCAAGAACTAAAAAAACTACTCACGAGACATCATATAGATCAAGATCAGAGATGATATAATGATGAATAAAAATCTGAACATAAACAATAATTCAATGGTTCTACTCACAAGCATCAACTACAAAAGTAATTAACACCGGGAAAGTTTCCCCTAAGAACTATGCAAGATTCAACCCAATTGTTACAGTGGGATGGAGTGGTGATGATGGTGCTGGTGCAGATGGTGGTGAGGATGATGATGATGATCCCGATGAAGTCTAGTTTGATGATGGTGTTGATGGCGATGATATCCTCTCTCCAGGAAGGAATTTCCCCGACAGAAATCTGCCTGCCGGAGAGCTCTTTCTCTCTCTCTGTAGTTTTTGCCCCGCAGAGGCGGCGAAATCTTTCTGTGGTCGATCCCTCCGGTATTAGGGTTTCGAGGAGAAGATTAGGCGAAAGAGCGAAGCAGGAGGTGGGCTAGGGTGGCCACACCCCTGGTGGCGTGACCTAGGGTGGCCCGCGCGCGGGGGCGATGTGGCCCATCTCAGCCTCCCCTTCTGGCTTCCTTCGTCTTCTGGAAAAATAAGATTTTCTGTGTATTTTTATGGTATTTTCTGATCTTCGCAAAAATTGCATCTAAACACCGCTTTTTCCATCAGAAACCTGACTCCAGCAGTTCATCCTCCAAAAGTCATCCAACATGCAAAATAGATGAAATAACATAAGTATCACCTCTTAATATGAAATATATTAATGAATTGCAGTAAATTATGATATAGAATGGTGATGAAAATGTACGTATCAACTCCCCCCAAGCTTAGACCTCGCTTGTCCCCAAGCGAAAACTGAGCTCAGTAAACATGCCCACAGGTTTATGGAGTGAAGTGTCGATAAAAAGAATACGGACAAGAAGCATCACATTCACCAATACACAACTCATAATAGAAAGCAACTCACCATTATATAACTTAACTTGCAACGAGTATGGGAGTCACTATAAAGATGCATAAAGACAAATCATAATTGATAATGGCAAACTTTGTTCTTGGTTAGAAAACAGATGATAAATCATACTTTTGCTCAAACAAAGCTTTTGTAATGAAGTTTATAGCATGAGTCCTTTTGCTCAAACATAAAAGGCTTTTCACAATGATGGCTTTCAAAGTAATATTCAATCAGATAAGAACAATGTGCAAAACAAGGAAGATAATAAACATGTTTAAATAAATCATCATTTGAATGATTGAAACACAACAACCCAAATGCTTGCTGGAGATAGAGAGGAATAGGTTTACTGACTCAACTAAGAAGTAAAATAAAGGCCCTTCGTAGAGGGAAGCAGGGATTTCAAGTTTCATAAAGAGCTTCCAAAAGATTATGGTACTTACAAGCTTTGAGCTCTCATTGTCCCTATCATAAGAATCTTGAGGTGATTAAGGTGAAAGTGAACAAAGATGGAGTATATGCTTGACAAAATATAAGTTGGCAATCTCATGTCCCTTGAGTACGAGGGTCGTTCCTCATGCTACTCAACTTTAGTTACCGGTAAGTTCTTGTCATTGTAAGTATATGTGTATCATATAGAACCGCCAATGGGGTACCCCTTACCCCATGATACAGGAGCTATCCCATATCAAAATGATAAGGCAACAGCCAATGAGCATCTCAGCGATCCTTTTATTTACCATGTGAATGGTGCATTTTTTATCTCTTCTGTATATATTTTTTCTGAGGATGCTTCATAGATTGCTCACTATGGTGATGCTGCAAGTTTCCACCATGATTAGGCATGGCTTAGGCTAGCGGCTCAGGCGTTTCTCTAACACACATACATAACTCCATGGACTTACAAGCTCCCCTTTTATTTCACACCGCCGACATCCGCAAACAAAAGATCATGATATCAATGGGGTAGATATTTACAGGTGTTGAAAGCGTTCCCCATGATAGCACGGTTCTGCTAATTCCCAACTTATAGGTGCAAGCATATACAACATAGATGACACGACGGTTCAAGTTTATTAGGGGCAATAAAAATAAGGTGTGCCATCAAGTTCGTGGGAGCTTTACTAACTAGTTGTCACATAACAAAAGAATTTTTAATTTGAAAGGTAGATGAAACTCGAGAATTTACTTGGAATAGAAATGATGCTAATAGGTAGATATGATGGACACAAATGGCATAGGTTTAAGTTTAAAGTATTGGATGCACGAGAAGTAATCCCTCTCAGTACAAGTTTTTGGCTAGCAAGGCTGAGTAGCAAGCAAAAGAGCTGAAGGAAACGAGCAACATACAAGTGATAAAAACAAACATGCAATCTTCCTTGAAAACACAAAAAGATCTTAACTAAAGAATACTAAGCTTATGAGCCAATCAAGAAAGAAAGAAAATGATATAAAATACATGTAAGTGCTTTTCTCTTTTCCTTTTAAACCTCAAAAAGTGTTGCTACTGACCAGAGCTCGGTTTGCCAAAACCAATTTAGATTTACTTGATGCTCCCAAAGTGATACCAATACTAATCAACAAGATCAATCATAAAATAGAGATTGCATAATAAAAGAAGATGTGGAAAAAGTTAATGATGAAACTTCTCATTAATATTACATAAAGGCACTAATACCAAGGGATACATAGATAACCAACTAGAGGAGAGATACTTCCACAATGCAAACCATCCTATATGATAATGACTCTACTAAAAAGGTAAAAATACGAAAGATAATAATGTGATACCGCGGCACTCCCCCAAGCTTGGAACAAGCCAAGGGGATGCCAAAACCTGATGATGAATTACTCTTTCGGTGATGGTGGTGTTCCCTTGTCATCGTCAGACTTACAAGGTAAAGGCTCCCCATCCACAAAGGATGTCTTGGTTTCCACAATCCTGAAACTAGCAGCAGAGCTTATGCGTTTAAACCTAGCCTCATACTCATAGTTTTGATTTTGCATGTCATGGAGTTGTGCTTGTAATTGGTTGGTGGTATGATGGAATGAGAGGATATCATCTCGAAGCTTGGCAGTCACCTTCTTGTGCTCGGCGACGAGTTCTGAACTTATCTTATGGATAACGTCCACTTCCCATTCCGCCATCTTCTTGTACCTAAAAACTTCTTGCTCCAATGCTTCCATCCTATCCTCTAGTCTGCCTTCTCCTTTAGGGCCCTGAACCTCCTTTATTTGTACCTTCCTGTCCTTGAGTAGCAACTCCTTGGGATGAATCTTCAACTCATACATGTACGGGTTGATGATGTCCGCGGAGGAATCCTCCTTGGGTGATCCAGAGGAAGACATTGTGGCTCCAAAACTGGGAATCTGCCTGACAGAAACAGATCGACACGAAAACATGACGAGAACACAATATATGAATCTCGTGGGGTCCGGGGGATTATATATTACGAAATTTTACAACATAAGTAAAGTACTGGGCGGAAACGGACGAAGACGGGCTCCGGGGTGATCACACCTCCTAGTGGCGCGGCCAGGCTAGGCCCGCTCCACTGGGTGGTGTGGTCCACCTAGGATCCGTTTCCTTCCCTTTTTCGTCTTGTAACCTTCCATATGAAATAAAAACTGCAAAAATATAAAAAGAAAAGTTTTTCGCGAACCTTCTATTTTCAGCACTTTTATATTCGGAAACAAACTCTGCAAATTCCTGAGTTTGATCTCTAATAAATCCTTCCGAGTCACCATTTGAATAAAATCAACATCTTCATTATAAGAGTCTCCAGAGATATAATGTTCTAGCCTTTTACCAGTCACCACTTGTGTAGTGTTGTCTCTCGCAATATTTGAAAATCTCTTTCATACAAAACTTCACACAATCTTCAATAGCAACATTAGTATAAGCAAAGACAGTAAACATTTAGGTTCAAATTTCAACTAAAATCCATCAAAACAAAAGCTACTGTAGCAACTCCTTTCAAAAGCCCCAAAAGAATCTAAAAGAAAATCGATTTAAGAGGCAAATGCAAATAATGCTAGAAATCTCTCAAAACAGACCAACAGGTAAATATTGATTTTTTTGAAAAAAAAATTTTGCTAAAATCAAAAAGTGAAAAACTAACGAAAGCTGGATAACAACTTGGGGTACAAGCACAGAAAATTACAGCTCCATCCGACATACTGGGATTTTTCACGAATTTTTACAGCGAAGCACAAAAATCTATCCCAAGACAGCAACTTCTCACAACTCACCTACTTCTCAAAAGAGGCTGATCTTGACACAAAAACCAAACAAAAAGGAAGATAAGGAGCGGTTATTATAGAGGTAATAACTTCCAATACCTAAAGAAACAAAGCCCGAGAGCAAACTAAAATGGGTTGTCTCCCAAAAGCTCTTTCTTTATAGCCATTAAGATATGCATGATTATTTCAATGATACTCTCATAGAAGATATGAATTTGAAGTGAAAGAGAGAATCAAGAAGCAAATATCCTACACATTTGAGTCTAACCCACTTCGTATGCAAGAGAGTTTTGTAAGAAAACAAATTATTGGAACAAAAGGCTACTAGCAAAGTAAGACAAAACAAGTGCAACTTCAAATCTTTCAACATAAAGCGGAGAAACTTAATATTATTGAGATGCATAAAACCATGTTTCCCTCTCTCATAATAACTTTTAGTAGTACTTTGAATAAAGTTAACAATATAACTGTCACAAGAAACCTTCTTATCATTAGAATGAGCATACTTAAAATCATCAAAAAGAGGTCTAAGGACATAAACTGGATCAATAGAAGCAAGCAAGTTGTTCAACCCTAAAATCCTCATTAGGCAAACCGTTTTCATAAGGAGCCTTAGCAAACTTGGAAAAAATAAACTCATAAGATTCTTCATCAAACTTAGTTAAAATTTTCTCCTTCTTACAATCTATAGTAGATCCACAAGTGTTCAATAAAGATCTACCAAAAATGATAGGACAAGTTTTACTAGCTGTTGAACCAAGCACTAGAAAATCAGCAGGATATTTAATCTTACCACAAAGGACTTCCACATCTCTTACAATACCAATTGGACAGATGGTTTCTTTATTCGCAAGGTGAATAACCACATCAATGTCCTCAAGTTCACAAGGACCAATTTCATGCATAATTTCTTTGTAAAGATCATAAGGAATAGCACTAGAGCTTGCACCAATATCACATAAACCATAAAAGCAATGATCACCAATTCTAACAGAAAGTACAAGGACACTATCTTTCCTAGCTTTACTAGGATGAGGGACAATATTAGAAGCATCTTCACAAGATATAATGTGCCCATCTTCTACATTTTTAGTGACAAGGTCTTTCACAATGGCTACTGCAGGTTCAATATTTATTTGTTCATCAGGTTCAACAGCTTTCTTTGTACTTTTGCTAACCACATTAGCTATAATAGAATGTTCATTTACCTTAGCAGGTAAAGGTATTTTCTCAATATAGGGTTCAGGCAAAATATGATTAACAGTACAAACTTCAGTGTTTCTAGCAGGAACATAATTAACAATATCTTATAAGGTGCATGGTACTTATTCCACTTCTTTTGGGGAATTTAAATATAAGAGGCAAAATCCTTAAAACAATTGGCAATACTTTGAGAATCAAGACCATACTCAGTACTAATATCATGAAAGTCATCACTTCCCATAAAAGATTTAATGCATTCATAATCATAATTTATACCTGACTTTCTTCCTTTGTCATTCTCCCATACTTCAGTGTTTTCTTGAATAGGGTCTAGGAGATCCCATTTATCTTCTTCCTTCATACGTGTAAATGATCCACCACAAGAAGCATCTAGTAAATCTTTATCATGAAGAAGAAGCCTTGCATAAAAATTATTGATAATGATTTTTTTAGGGAGTTCATGAATAGGACATTTAAGCATTAGTAACTTCAATCTCCCCCAAGCCTGGGTTGTACTCTCTCCATCATGAGACCAAAACTTATATATTTGATTCCTATCCTTATGAATCTCACTAGGAGGATATAATTTAGAATAAAAGAGAGGTACTATTTCCTCCCATTCCATAGATTGTCCATTCTTCAGCAGCTTATACCATTCATCAGCTCTTCCTTTCAATGCTATAGAGAGTAACTTTTTCTTAACTTGCTCCGTTGTGATACCATCACACTTAAACAACCCGCATAATTCATGGATAAAAATCAAGTGATCACCAGGATGGACAGTTCCATCCACAAAATAATAATTATCCATAACACGATCAACAATTCTTGTAGGTATCTTAAAAGGATCTATCTCAACAAGTGGTGGTTCATATACTACCCTAGCAGTGGTAATAGCTTTCCCAAATAGGAAACCAAGTGGGTTATCCATATTGGAAACAATGTAGCAAACAGAAATAAAAAAAATACTCACAGTAGAAGTTTCCTTTACTAGTTCCACTCTTTAATAGAGCTTCACTCCCTGACAATGGTGCCAGAAAATAGTCTTGATGACCCACAAGTATAGGGGGTGTATCGTAGTACTTTTGATAAATAGGATTATCGATCCCAACGAGGAGCAGAAGGTGTTGACTAGTCGTTTGGAGCAGGAATTCTCTATAAATACTTAGCAAATGGATTTTTAGGGGTTTTCGATAATGCAAAGAAATAAAGTGCAAGTAAATAAAGACAACAAATAAATGCAGCAAGTGGTCCAATCCTTTCTTCAGCAAAGGACAAGCCGGTTGTATTACTTATGAGGGCCAAACGTTCTCAGGGACACATGGGAATACTGTCAAGTGCTTTCGCTTCATATAGTTGATTAATCTTCTTTGGTTGGATAAGTGTTGTGTGGGTGAACCTGTGCTAATGTACCGATCTTACTTGGACTAATACATACTTGTGATTAAACCCCTTGCAAGCATCCGCAACTACAAGAAAGTACTCCCTCTGTCCAACAAAAGATGTCGGAGGGTTAGAAGGATTGCATGTTTACAAAAAAAAACTCACCAATTCGATTCTTCTTCATTGGGGTCCATAAAATCTGAAATAAAAAATCCCTCTTCTCACTTCCGCCCTCGCCGGCCGTCTCCCGTTGTCCGGTCCTCCTCAGCCGTTACTATCCTCCTACGGAACTCCCAGTATGTCCCTCGTCGTCCTCCGCTCACTGTTGCCTTCAGCAGCTCCCTCACGGAGGGCCAGGGACCTCTGCCGCTTGGTCTCCCGCCTTTTGGGGCCGATGGGGCATAGAGGAACAGCCCCCGCTGCCTCCTCCGCCCTCCTCCACTCGACCAGAAGCTCTACCTCGTCGAGAGCTACGCCCTCCTCAAGCCACGCTTGCCGGGAAGCAGCGGATCAACGGAATCGAGGCCGTCACCTCCCACTCTGGCCGCTGCTTCCCCACACGATCTCGATGTCGTCGTTCCTCCCCAGGCTTCCCCGAGCCTTTCAACAGCTTTAGTGTGATCGGCTGGTCCTCCAGGACACTTTTCCCCTCTCGCTTGCTTGTTGGTTTGCCAGGCTGTCATGGTCCGCCCAAGTGCCGCTGCTCCTCCTTGATCTACTCGTCTGCTATGTTGCCAATCCTCCCTGAACTGTTGGCTGGAGAAGAACTAAAAAAAGAATTCAAGCAAAACATGTGAACTAAAGAAGAAGAACAACAAGTTCCAATGAACCGAAGAAGATGAACAAGAATTTGAAGTATGCTAATGCACTCCCACATCCAGATTTCAACTTCTTAGGGGGGCACAATGGTGTCAGGATCAGAACAAGGAGTATAATGTTCCATTGTTGTACTCCAACATCAATATATATATATACTACTCCTTGTTACAATAACAAGATTGCACAAACAAATTCTCGGCACAATAAGATTGTAACAGAATGCAAATTATACTCATGTATAACCATTGGAGCATAGTATGTTGGCAGTGGTTAATGGTTGTTGACAGTAGCTACCAAACAAAGGAATGAAATCTCAGACATGATCCTAATTTCACTTTAAACTCAAAATTTGTCTAAGCAAATTGTGACTGAACCGCATGTAGTTCCATGCACTCTGGCGATTGATGCATCTGGGAATAAGGCTTTAAAGGCCACTACATATGTGAGACATATACTTCAATAGTTAGACAAGCAGTAGTGACTAAGCATTTAATCATATCCAAAATAGGAAGATGATTGGTTAGCCTTTTGTCTATAAAAGGGAGTAAAAAACCTGAGTTGTACACTTGGCTTAAGTTAAAGTTCCTAAGACCTGGGAGTTGCAGCAAAGCTTTCACGTGAATCTCAACTCCTTTATATGCAATTATGATCAGCACAGATTAGTCAATCTTACAACTAATGTATTAGAATGGCACTACATCTTAGAATATGCAAATATTGGGGTAAGTGCCTACAGTAGACGGAACACATTTCTTGTTTCTGTCTTTCTACCATTTTCCATCCTGCACAAACACATCAGCATGTAAGTAAACCCACACTTGTATAAAAGCATGGTACTCAGATACAATAAAATTAGAATGATTAATGTAAAATGAAGTCGGAGCTTAAGTTATATTGGTCGACCTTTTTAGTTATAGTGTGTTCATGAATAAATCTCCTTAATTCAGTCCCGGTGAGACTTAGAGGAGAGTTCAAATTTTTTTCGAGGTTGGAAGAGATCTTAACATTGTTTTTCGAGGTTGGAAGAGAGCTCAGTATCCTTGATCGCTTTCATACTTAATCAAGTTAGAAATTTGCCTTTAAACTATTGCCGTGAAGCAACGTTAAGCATCATTTACTTTGCATTAAGCAAACAGAAATGAGAAAAGGGGAAAAGGTTAACAAAAATTCACCAGTCCAGTCCATGCCAAAAACCTTGTGTTAGGGAGACATCCTCCCGTGCGACTAACTAGAATTAGTTAGGGATATTTCTTGTGTAACAATCCTTATAAATCTTGACTTGGACTCCAAATCTTTGTGTATATAAATAGAGGCAGAGGCAGAGGAGGCGTGCCATTGAGCAGCCCCATTGTTACATGGTATCAGAGCATGCCATCCACCCTGCCTCCCCCCTCCCCCGACGCCTAAACCCCTCCCTCCCAAAACCCTAGCCGCCACACCCACCTCCCTCCTCCAACACTAGCCGCCAGCCTCCCTCATCTCTCCCACCATGACTCCCGACGAGATCGCAACCAAGGAGCGCGAGCTCGAGGCCCGTGCCAAAGCCCTAGATAACCGTGAAGCCTCCCTCATCCAGCAAATCACCGCCACCAAGAACGCCGCCGCCATCTCCCCTTTGTCCGGCCACACACCTCCCCCAAACCCTAACCCAACCGAACCCACCACCACCAGCCTCTCCACCTACGCCGCCTCAATCAAGATCCATGTGCCGATCACCCTCAGCCTCATCGACGACAACTACACAAGCTGGAGGGAGCTCTTCCTCGTTGCCCTAAGCCGCTACGGTCTCACCACCCACGTTACCGGTGAGGCCACTCCCTTTGACACGTCCCCCACCTCTGCTTGGGGTCGTGATGACTACACTGTGCTCTCCTGGATCTACGACAACGACCTCCTCGGCATTGTCATGTGTCCCGGCTCTACCGCGCGCACCATCTGGGACGCCATCGAGAATCTCTTTCGCGACAACAAGAAGCACCACGCCATCCAGCTCGAGGCCGACTTCTACAACACGCCACAGGGCGATCTCTCCATCAGCAACTACTGCGCCAAACTCAAGAACCTCGCCGACTCCCTCACTGACGTCGGACAGCCCATCAGCGACGAGACGCTGGTTTTGACGCTCCTCCGCAGCCTTAACAATACTTACGCCCATATGCGTTCGTTTCTCCCCTTTCAGGTGTCGTTTCCCTTGTTTCTTCAGACGCGCTCCGCCCTCATCCTGGAAGAAACTCAGCGGCGCACCGACACCCGCAACATCGCCTCTATCGCACTCTGGGCCATGGGACAGAGCGTACTTCCCAACAACAGGGGCGCCCCCCCCCTCCTCCTAGCGATCGCTCCTCGCATGCTCCCTTCGGGGGAGATCGCTCATCGCCTGCTCCGTTCGGGGGCGATTGTGTCGGCGGCCGTGACACCAACTTCTTCACCAACAACTTCCGCGGCGGAGGCCGTGGACGTGGAAGCGAGCGTGGACGTGGGGCGGTCGCGATAACCCTTGGCAGTTCAACTCCTAGAAAGGGGCCCCTACTCGCGCTCAGCTTCAGCAGGCCCCATGGCAGCCACCTCCATCGACACCGTGGCAGCCTCGCCCACCGACGGCATGGCAGGCGTCGTCTCCAGACCTCCTCGGTCCGCGCCCCAGCATGACACCACAGGTGTACACCGCCCAGGGCTCCTATGTCCCCACCGCCAACCAGCAACCGCAGATCGACCCGGCTCTCCTCGCTGCCCTCAACAACTTGCAGCTCCCCGGCAGCGACTGGCACATGGAAACTGGTGCATCCTCTCACATGGCATCCAATCCTGGTAATTTCCAATCCCGTCGGAAATGGTGCAACTCTTCCTGTCACTCACGTCGGTTCCCAAACTCTTAATACTCTCACTAAACCTCTTTATCTTCGCAACATACTACTAGTTCCACAAATCATCAAAAATCTCATATCTGTTCGTCAGTTCTGTCTCGATAATCATTGCACCATCGAATTTGATCGGTTTGGTTTTTCTGTGAAGGCTCTTCTCAGCGGGATCGTCATTCTCCGATGTAATAGCCCGGGTCCTCTCTACACCATCAACCCACCTGCCTACGCTGCCGCCTTCCTCGCCACCATCTCCCACGACCTCTGGCATCGCCGCCTTGGACACCCCGGCCAAAGCTCCACGCCATCACTACCCTCCAGCTCAACAAATAAAACATGACCTTCCCTGTGTCATGCATGTCAATTAAGCAAACATGTTAGGCTACCATTTTCTTTGTCGCAATCGTCTACTACTCGACCATTTGAACTTTTACATTGTGATCTATGGACATCCCCAGTTCTTAGCATGTCTGGTTTCTCTTATTATCTAGTCATTATCGATGATTTTTCTCATTACTTCTGGAGCTTTCCTATTTGTAAGAAATCCGATGTCTTTACCACATTCGTTACTTTTCATACCTTCGTTACCACTCACTTCAATCTCCCTATTCTAACTATCCAATGCGACAATGGAAAAGAATTTGACAACATTAAACTAAATTCATTCTTTCAATCCCATGGAACCCTTTTTCATTTTTCCTGCCCCTACACTTCCCAACAAAACGGTAAAGCCGAACAAGCCATTCGCACCATCAATGATGTTATCCGCACCCTTCTCTTCCAAGCCTCCATGCCTCCCAATTTTTGGGCCGAGGCCCTACACACCGCCACTCACCTTCTCAATCTGCGTCCCACAGCAGCCCTCCATAGAAAAACCCCACACTTCACCCTTTATGGTACACATTCATCCTATGATCACCTGCGCGTGTTCGGTTGTCTCTGCTACGTAAACGTATCCTCCACTAGTCCAAACAAACTCGCCCCACACGCCACCAAATGTGTTTTTATCGTCTATCCATCCCGTCACAAAGGCTATCGGTGTCTCGACATGTCCTCCCGATGCATCCTAATATCCCGCCATGTTACGTTCGATGACCATACTTTTCCTTACACATCAACCACACAGCCATCCACACCACCTACCAACCTCGACCCCATAGATCCCCAACTCCTCCCAATCCCTCCCAACATACCCACGTCAGCACCACCACCTCCCACCCCCTCTGCCGGGGCAGAAAATTATGTCGCCGCAAGCCCACGGCAGCCTGCCGCCACCATTTCTCCTGCCGCGGCAGCCCCTTCTCCTGCCGCACCCCCACGGCAGCCTGTTGCCGCCTCGTTTCCTGACGCGGCAGCACAGCGTCCTAGATTCCCTCATGTGTACACTCGACGCCCTCCTGTGCCGCCACCCTCTACCTCCTTACCACCACTCATCATCCATCGTACTCGTAGCACCACTGGTAGACTCCCACCTCTCGTCGATAAACTAAATCTCTCCGTTATCGTCTCTTCCTCTATTCCTCATAATTATTTAGTTGCCCTTCGTGATCCCTCCTGGCGCCAAGCCATGCGGGAAGAATATGACGCTCTTCTCCAAAACCAAACCTGGACTCTCGTTCCTCCCCCTCCCGGTGCCAACATCGTAAGTGGCAAATGGATTTTCCATCACAAATTCAATTCCGATGGATCTCTTGCTCGTCAGAAGGCACGCTGGGTCGTTCGTGGTTTCACACAGCAACCTGGCATTGACTTCGACGAGACTTTCAGTCCCGTCGTCAAACCAGCCACCATCCGCGTCGTTCTCTCTCTCGATGTGTCTCAACATTGGCCTATTCATCAACTCGGCATCAAAAACGCCTTTCTTCACGGCAATCTTTCCGAAGAAGTCTACATCCAGCAACCCTTGGGGTTCATCGATCCCTATCATCCCACTCACGTGTGTCGTCTTCTCAAATCACTCTACGGTCTTAAACAGGCCCCTCGGGCTTGGTTTCAACGATTTGCTACCTTTGCTTGTTCCATTGGTTTCCTTGAATCCAAATCTGACAACTCTCTTTTCACTCTCCATCGCGGCTCCAAAATCGCTTACCTACTTCTCTATGTCGATGACATTGTTCTCACAACATCCACCACTTCCTTTCTCCACTCTATCATTGACACTTTCAGCCATGAATATGCCATGAAAGACCTCGGTCCTCTTCATCATTTTCTCGGCATCTCTGTCACTCGTCACCCCCATTCTCTTCACCTCTCTCAACGACAATATATACTTGAGATCCTCAACTGTGCAGGCATTAGTGACTGCCATCCGTCCTCCACACCTGTCGATATCAAAGCAAAACTTCCTGCCTCTACTGGTTCTCCTGTGGCCGATCCCTTTCTCTACCGCAGTCTAGTCGGCGCTCTTCAATACATAACTCTAACTCGGCCTGAAATCTCTTATGTTGTCCAACAAGTTTGTCTTCACATGCACGATCCCCGTGAACCCCACCTCCTCATTGTCAAAAGAGTTCTTCGCTACCTCAAAGGGACTCTCGATCACGGTCTTACTCTTCACTCCTCCACCTCTCACTCTCTCATTGCCTACTCGGATGCTGATTGGGCAGGATGTCCAGATACTCGCCGGTCTACGTCAGGGTACTGTGTGTTCTTGGGTGACAACTTGGTCTCTTGGTCATCTCGCAGGTAGCCCACCGTGTCACGTTCTAGTGCTGAGGCTGAATACCGTGTTGTTGCTACTGCCGTCGTCGAGACCTGTTGGCTCTGTAATCTTCTGCAGGAGCTCCGGCGGCCCCTTGACAATGCTACGATTGTCTACTGTGATAACGTGAGCGCTATTTACCTCTCTGCCAACCCAGTACAGCATCGGCGTACCAAGCATATCGAACTTGATATACATTTTGTGCGTGAGAAGGTGTCCCTTGGTGCTTTGCGTGTGCTCCGTGTTCCCTCGAGTTCCCAGTTTGCTGACATCTTCACTAAGGTCTACCGTTCGCCTTATTTCATGAGTTTCGGTCCAGTCTTCACGTCGGCGAAGCACCGAGTTCAGACTGCGGGGGCGTGTTAGGGAGACATCCTCCCGTGCGACTAACTAGAATTAGTTAGGGATATTTATTGTGTAACAATCCTTATAAATCTTAACTTGGACTCTAAGTCTTTGTGTATATAAATAGAGGCAGAGGGAGAGGAGGCGTGCCATCGAGCAGACCCATTGTTACACCTTGACGTCCACGTCATTCAACCGCTTCGCCAAGTAATCATACCTCCCGCTGCCAAACTAATCCCCAACGATCAGCAAACAGACCAGAAAAAGGTCGTAGCTCTTAGCCTGAAACAATATTTGTACTAATTCTTAGAAACTAAATCTGACAGAAAGGATGGCCAATAGCCACACATTAATTCAGGTTTTAGAGTGACAGGAATATGCACTGATCCTTATATTTCGGGATCATATTTAGCGAACTAAAAGCAAGTGAATCATTTTCTCTTGTCTAGTGTAATAAGGTAGAGTCGTCTCAGCTAAGAACAAGTACCGTTGAGCTCTAGAAATTAGTGCTTGTTCAACATAAAATAATCTGCAAGCAAATAGACTTGAAAGTTGAGAAAATTTAGTGTTTGTTTTTATTTGAGTGAACCCAAGAGAGGAGTACTGAAAATTAATTATGTTCATAAAGTAATTAACTTGAGGCCTCTAGAAAACTATATATAGGCTACTGTTTTCTGTTGGAAGTATTAAACGAGGATCCTTTACTAATCATTGATTCTTTCAGGACTGACGATATTTAGCAGTACAGTAGAGTTAAAAAGAAACAATACAACTGAGCCAATACATGGTGGTAATGTACTGATACTGAACACCATCGTGCAAACTACAAAAGCAAATCCATTCAATTCTAATTTATTCAGTCAGCAACAACAATCATGGTTATGCATCCAGATAATCCGATTTCATCCTATATGGGTATAAATAACTAACAACAAACAAAAATCTCCTTAGTATAAGTTAGTCAGACATGTATGACAACTTCAACCACCACTCCCCCGGATGCCAACACCATGTGGTTCCTTGCAGACTTGCAGTGCGTGTGGTCGGTCTGGAAGTCGTTGTCGTGGTCACCCTCGAAGCCGGTAGGAGATGGGGAACGACGAGGAAGAGGGCCAGCGGGTCGCCGAGCTGCCTCACCACCACCTACTTACGCGTCGTGGCTGGACATGGGGGAAGCTTCTTCCACCTTGTCGCACCGCATCTGTTGCTCCAGGTCGAGCTCCGCCTTCCTCATCCCCATGCCCTCCACATCGAGCGCCTCTGCTCCGATGCGAAGCCATGGTGTAGGAACCATCGCGCCACCTCAATCTGCTGCTGCTGACCCGTTGGAGTACGCCGACCCATCCGAATCGCGATAGAAAGAATCACTATTTAGGTTGGGGAGTGGATAGAGGGGCGGGAGAGTGGAGCGGGATGAGGGAGCGGGGGAACTGGGCCGCGAGAGGAGCAGGATGAGGCGCGGGGGAGCAGGCAGCTCGGGCGCAGGTGAGGCGTGGTGGCTGGCGCCGGCGAGAGCGAGGGCCGGGGGAGCGGCGGAGCAGGCGTCGAAGCGAAGGGGATGAGAAGAGGGACCACGGGTTTGGTCGGAGAAAAATAAAGCGCGTTTTTTGCAAAAACAACGTCGCGAAATCTTTTGTTGGACCGAGGGAGTAATTAAGATAAAAACCTAACCATAACATTAAACTCTGAGATCCTATACTCCCTTGTGCAAAGATTTCTTAACGAGGGTTCATGTTTGTTACTCCGGCAACCCCACAATTAGTATCCAAATATACAATACATTCCCCTATGTCCATAAATGGTGAAGTATCATGTACTCGATGTTCACATGACACCACTAAAAGAATAACACCACAACTTAAATATCAAACCATTGAATATTACTCAACACAATTCCACTACTAACAACATGACTTCTCCCATGTCCTTAAGAACTAAACAAACTACTCATGAGACATCATATGGACCAATATCAGAGATGATATAATGATGAATAACAATCTGGACATAAACAATAATTCAATGTTTCCACTCACAAGCATCAACTACAAAAGTAATTAACACCGGGAAAGTTTCTCCTAAGAACTATGCAAGATTCAACCCAATTGTTACAGAGGGATGGAGTGGTGATGATGGTGCTGGTGGAGATGGTGGTGAGGATGATGATGATGATCGCGATGAATTCTAGCTTGATGATGGTGTTGATGGCGATGATTTCCCCTCTCCGGGAAGGAATTTCCCCGGCAGAAATCTGCCGGCCGGAGAGCTCTTTCTCTTTTTGTAGTTTCTGCCCCGCAGAGGCGGCGGAATCTTTCTATGGTCGCTCCCTCCGATATTAGGGTTTCGAGGAGAAGATATATGCGAAAGGGCGAAGCGGGAGGTGGGCCAGGGTGGCCACACCCCCTGGTGACGTGGCCCAGGGTGGCCCGTGCGGAGGTGTGTGGGCCCCTCGTGGCCCATCTCAGCCTCCCCTTTTGGCTTCCTTCGTCTTCTGGAAAAATAGGATTTTCCGTATATTTTCTGGTATTTTCTGATCTTCGTGAAAATTGCATCTAAACACCGCTTTCCATCAGAATCCTGACTCCGACAGTTCATCCTCCAAAAATTATCCAACATGCAAAAATAGATGAAATAACATAAGTATCACATCTTAATATGAAGCATATCAATGAATAACAGTAAATGATGATATAGAATGATGATGCAAAATGGACGTATCAATGGTTTGGTAATGACTAGAATGGCATTTATAGAAGTATGGAGGAGTTAGAGTGGCATATCTCCAAGTCCAGTTTTTGTAATGGCATCTCTCCAAGTGGTGAAAAATAGAGTGACATAGATCCAAATAACCTTATTTCTTATCTTCTCTTTAGCTTCCACAGACTTGTAAACCACATGTAATCTATTAGCAGTAGCGGAGCTTTATGGAAATGAGTGGGGGGAGGGGGCAAAAGGAAAATTATGGATGATTGGGGGAGGGGCAAAAATACCCAAAAAAAATCTATTCAAGCCCTTCTTACAAAAAAATCTTTCAAGTAATGGTTCAAAGCTGGGGGAGGGGGGGGCGGTGCCCCCTGACATATAGTAAGCTCTGCCTGCTTGGTGTCAGGTGGTGGTCTATGTGGGATGATCTTCTTCTTCTTCTTTTGCTCTGAGAGACGTTGAGCTGCCTGTCCCGTTATCTTTGTTAATGGAATCTGGAGTGAACTAGAGCTTGTTTATGGATCCAAAATTACTAGTTTTAGTTGGTGAGATCATGTTCTGAACATTGTCCTTTGTCGCTAAGTGTAGTTAAGGATCAACAAGTGTGTCATTGCAATGCAATGCTATGGAAATTCTTGGGAGCGAGAAGAGATTAAGAGCTAAAAATGAGAATGTTTGTGCTGATGGACGACCTGCTTGCCGGCTTGCAAGGGGTTGCACATGTGAGACAAATCAGAAATTGGTCCCACCCTTTATATGTATATATGGGGTAAAGGATTGTTGGGTCGTCTTGGCTGGCGTATCCTAGAAATACTCGAGGCATATTGGCTTGCTAGCCCTTGATCAGTTTCCATATATCCTTTTGTTCGATCAAGACCAAGAACGAGGGGTAGCTGCATAGGATACATATCAACCTCAACCAGAGGTTTTATTAACAACATCCAATGTTCTTGTTAATCAACGAGTTAGTTTATAAGAGAAACATAACTAAGAATTTTCTTTTTGTTTAATAAACACACATTAATACAATTATAGCATAAAAATAAATATTTATCATAAACTTGGAATATACATAATAACAACTTTATTATTGTCTCTCAGGACATATTCCCTTTATCAAGGCTCCCAGTTAAATTCCCGGCTCACACCTGTATACTGCTCCTACTGCACCGCCTATCCCCGTCTTGGCCACAATAGCGTCGATGTTAATCTTCACACAACCAAAACGTCGTGGGATCCACTTAGGTTGTTGTTGCACCTCTCCCTTCTTGACTTTCCTTTACGATACCGAAATAGATAGATCTCAGAGGTACCTTTGGATCAAAAGGTTACTCGAGAGTGGGCTATGAAATTCATTCCCATGGATGATCTTCCTTCTCGCGCACCAAATAGCCCATAGAGTCACTACCACTCTCACAAAGTCCTTGCGAGATATTTGTCTCCATCATCACAAACACCACTGTTTCACTAAAGGATCCTTGTTCATGCATATGTGCTCGATGATATCCTAATAATCTCTTAGTGCCCAAACACGCCTAGCAATAGGACAATTTTTTTAGGGAAAGCCTTGTGCCACTCTGTTAATTAGATACAGTGGCGAAGCTGCATGTATCCAATAGGGTGCACATGCACCAGGGTAAAAAAATATTTAACCATGCAATCAGCTCCAAAACTAGTGTGTGTCCTATAATACATGATTAGTGCACCTTGGTGAGCCAAATCAGCCATATTACTAGGTTGTGCACCCTAATTGAATTTGGTCTAACTCTGCCACTGATTAGATAACAAGGTTACATTCTTTAATGCAGATGGCAGTATGAACCGTGGAGGGTCACCCTCCCATGCTATATTTTCTTTCGACTTATACGCGTACTTAGCAAGATGATGTGCCATGCCATTAACTTCTCTAGATCAGTGTTGGAAAACAATAGATTTCATCATGCTTTCCTTCAGAAAAATCTCCACATTAACGGCTGAATATGGGCTCTAAATCTCGATCTCATAATCAATTCTAGGGAATCTGACTCAACAATCACCGATGAACAGCCGATCTGATCAAGAAATTTCAAACCTTTAAGAAGAGTTAGTGCCTTCACTGTTGATGCATTCAGACTATTCTCCACAGGTCGAGCCATACCTGCTTTGGCCTCGCCCGTGTGATCACGCAGAATATCCCCGACAGGCAAAGAACCATCGATATTCAATTTGTAACAACCGTATGGTGGCTTATCCCACATCACATACTTCTGCTTTCCTTTATGCTGAACACTTCCATAATTTGCTGTGAAATGTAGCAATAGGACAGTTAATCAGCGAGTGACTCTAGGAGTCGACCTCATATCAAAAAAGAAAGGACGACGCTAGCCGGCTCCGTATGCCCGTCCGTACTAGACGGCACTCGCCCGGGAAAATCTGAGTCCCCCGTCCCACCGCGCGCCACCCCCCCCCACCCCCCCCCCCCCCCGTCCCAGCCATCCACGTTACATCCCGACAAAAAACATCCCCATCACACCCCAGGTTACCCCCATCACATTCCAGGTTACCCCATCACACCCCCAGGTTACCCCCATCGTCTCCATCTTCTTTTTCTGCAAGTAAAAGAACCCAGATCTCCTCCCCCCACCTTCCCCCCTGTTCTTTTTTCCTCCTCCAGTTCTCCATGGCTTCCAGATCTTCTCCCAGCTGTCCATCCCCCCAGATCCCCCAGGTGCAACTCATCTAGCTTCTGAAAAAAAAAGATAAAAAATCTCCCCCTCTCCATCTCCCCATCCCATTCTCTCAGAAAGTATCCAACACAGAAAAATCCTGCACACAATTCAAACACAAAATCAAGAACATCATCCACAAAACACAGAAGCACAGCCATCCCCCCCAGATCCAACAGATCCTGCCTGGGCAGAAAAGGTGAACAACAGAAAACAAGTTTTCTAACAGTGTGCAACAAAAAAAGTTTTTTTCTTGGTAGCTCCTTCTGGATTTTTTGCATCTTTGTATTTTGCTTTGCATCCACACACTATCCTCTCTCCTGTGCAGTAATCTGGTAAGAAAAAAGGAACCAGGTTAGTTATGTAGAAGGGACCAACTTAGTTATAAAAAAGAACCAAGTTAGTTATGGAACAGGAACCAAAAATCAGTAAAGTATCCCAGAGAAAAAAAAATAGCATGGATGTGCATGTACAAAAAAGAAGAACAGATTACAAAGGCAACAAAAAGGAAATCCTAATCGTCGCGTTTTATTTGTATCAGATGTCAACTTTCGATCTTAATGCCCCCCCTACGGAAGATGGTGATGTTCTTGACATGGAGCCGTTATACTGCACTCAGGAAGGTTCGGCAGAGTTTGTTGGAGAATCTCCGGATCCAGCGGTTGATGAGAGGGCAGCGACTCTTGGCGGTCAGTCTCATGAACAAAGTGGTAGGGGCCCGCAACATAACAGAGAGTTGTCCCCTGCTGGTGACCATGGTATTCCCGCGTCTACTATTCCTACGGATTCGACCACCTACCCTAACTTGGGGGAAGGTGATGTTGATGGAGCTGGCATGAACGAGGAAGTTGCATCCAGTCCACAGGAGCCTTTCCTAGGGATGAGGTTTGACACAATTTCAAGTGCAAAAGCACATTATAATGCTTATGCTCTTAAACTGGGTTTTTCTATCAAAGCTCACACATCTCAGAAAGGGAGAAACACAGATCAGATAGTAAAACAACAGTTTGTGTGCAACAAGTTTCGTAGGCCTAAAACAGAGGAGGAGGAGCAACAGGAGAGAATGACTATTGTAGAAGATATCAGCCCTGTTCAGCTTGATGATGGCGATGTTGAAGCTCGGAAGAGTGGTTCATCCAAAAATAAGTAGCAGCAAATTTGGGGTTAAGCGCAAGAGGGAAAGTATCAAACAAATAAATTGCCCAGCTAGAATGTTCGTCAAACTCATTGATAACAAGTGGCAGGTGACCTACTTCATCGCTGAACACAACCATCCTTTGATAGAAAGGCCATCACTTGCGAAGTACTTGAGATTGCATAGGGGTATCCCCCGTGATGAGAAAGAGTTCCTGAAGTGTCTGCATAATTGCAACTTGGAAACAGGTTTGTGACTTCTGATTGTTACTAACTTGCTACTGCTATTATGTTAAGTTGTTTCAGGGCATCCTCCTAAGTTGTTTTTCTAATGTGCAGATCGCATGATGGAGGTCATGTCTGAATTTTATGGTGAGGATGCTTTTGTACCGTATGGCCCCAAGACAATATCAAACTTGCGGTCAGAATTTAGGAGTGAAAACAAAGAGTTCGACATAGGTGAAACACTTGAGCACTTCAAAGAGCTGCAGGCAAAAGACCCCGAATTCTACTACAAATTTTCCTTTGATTCAGAGAACAGAGTTGAAAACATATTCTGGGTTGATGGTTTGGCAAGAAAAGCATATGTGGAAGCATATCACGATTGTGTGTTGTTTGACACAACTTTCTGTACAAATCGTTTCAACATGCCTTTTGCGCCGTTTATTGGCATAAATAGGCATGGGCAGTCTTTTTTGCTGGGTTGTGGTTTTCTCAGAGATGAGAGAGAGGACAGCTTTAAGTGGCTTTTTAGACAGTTCCTCGAAGCAATGCATGGGAAGCAGCCCACCAACATAATCACAGACCAGGACTAGGCTATGAAGAATGCAATTAAAGCTATTTTCCCCGATAGTGTGCACAGAAATTGCCGTTGGCACGTGATTAAAAAAGCCAACGAGAAGCTAGGGTCCTTCCTTGGGCGTCATCCTGGTCTAGCTAAGGAGCTCAATGAGTGCATTGATGAGAGCCTGACTGTTGAAGAGTTCGAAGCAACTTGGGCAACAATGGTTGTGAAGTGGGGATTGTCCGGGAATGACACTTTTGTTTGGTTAAAAAAATATGCTCATACATGGGTTCCATGTTATTTCAGGGAATGCTTCTTCCCTTTCTTGCAGTCAACTCAAAGGAGTGAAGGATTCAATGTTGTCCTAAAAAGGTACATCAATCCCCAGAACTCTATCAAGCACTTTGTAAGGCAGTATGAGAAGATTCAGGCCAAGATTTTGGGTAGAAAGGGCTGCAATGATTACCGGACGGATGAGCTTGAGGTGAGGCCATGGTCCCCATTCCCAATAGAGAAGCATGCACTAGCTGTTTACACAAGGGACATCTACTTGAGGTTCAGGGTGGAATTCGAGCTTATTGCGCTCTACAATGTGCAAGCACAAGGCCAGAACATGTACTTGTTGGTTCCTAACAATGTCAAGTGCTACCCTTATGGCTCTAGGACCTACATGGTTAATGCAAATGCTGGGCAATTCAACTGCGATTGTTGCAAGTACCAGCGTGATGGTATCCTTTGCTGCCATGTGTTGAAAGTGTTCACACATGTAGGTATTGATGCACTACCGGAAAGGTTCATTCTTAAACGGTGGACTCAGCAAGCAGTTGAGGATGTGGCGCTGCCTGCTGAGCAGGTACAAGCTGATGTGATGCCTGAACAGTCTCGGCATAAGCTAAGGTTTGCAAACTTGTCTAGATCGTTCGTGCAAATGGCTAAAATTCTTAGTGAATCAGATCAGGCAGAAGCTATTGCTCGTAGGCACATCAGGGAGATGAAATCTGAGTTTGCGCAATTGAACAAAGTTCACAAAAAGAAGAAACCAGCCCGCACAAACAGCGCCCCTAATGCGCCGCATGACACTACAACTCCCAGCACATCGCAACAAACAACAACTCCTAATGCACCGCAACAAACATCAACCCCTAATGTGCATCGCCCCATTTCTTCAGCTCCTAACGTGCACCAATCAATGGCAGCAGGGCCCTTGCCAACAGGGTCGTGGTCGAAACCTCCCAGCAGTCACCGTGGTAATTCAGGCCCTATGCCATCCCCGCCGCCACCTCCATATACAACACAGCAAACATCATCAAGTGTGCGAGGGGTGATGCACGAAACACCTTCTCCACCACCTGTAACACAACCTGGCCCCGCTGCTGCTCGACAACTAGACCGTGCCCGACAAACAACATCGGGGGGTGTGTCTCCTATTCAACACTTGGGTGGTGTGGTTGAGCCGAATAGAGAACATTTTGTAACACTAAACCCTCCCAGGTCTAACACTAAAGGGCGGAAGAAAGGAAGGATACCATCTGGCATTGAGTTGCAAGCTAAAAAAATCAACCTATGTGGTTTGTGTTCTGAGCCTGGACATAACGCTGCTACGTGTACTTCTGGGTTGGGCCATAAGTAGTGGGTTTTTATGTGGTTTGTGTCCTGACCAAAAGGGTGTAAGTTTTTTTATATGTAAGCTGGGTTCCTTGTTCAGAACAAAGTTGAGTTTACATTTTTTTATAACAGAAAAAGTTTGTTCCTGTTTTTATAACCCATTTGTATGTAACCCAGTTTTGCATTACAAGGCATATGTACCCAAGTTGGTTCCTGGAGGCAGCCAACTTGGTTTCTGTGAAATCACTAACTTGGTTCCTGAACATAACCAAGTTGGTTCCTAGTTTTGCACCCAGTTTTAGTTTTGCACCCAGTTTTTGCATAAAATACAAAGTTAAGTTGATTTTCGTAATACATCTAAGTTGGCACCTAATATGAACTAATATGAAACTAATTAGTTAGCTAAGTTGTGTTCATCAGTATATATTAGAAGACATATATACCCAAGTTGGCTCATACTATAGCCAACTTGATTTCTGCAAAAATAACTAACTTGGTTCCTGAACATAAGCAAGTTGGTCCCCTGGTGACCAAGTTTGTTCCTAGAAAAACATATAACCAGATCTTGGCTACTGTTTTCAATAAGCTGAACCCGTTGCCCAAGCATCCGATACAAAAAATGCATCTATACACCCCCCCAGTTTTGCATAGTGATTTACCTTTTATTTCTTGAGTATGGTTTTCTAGTTGCTGTTGTTTTTCGGCGAGGTAACCCATGTGTTGGTCTGCACTTTTCTGATGTTTGGCAAATTTCCTGGTCCATACACCGGTAAGCTCCTCCCATTCCAATGTTCAGCATTGAACAAAGTGCATACACCGCAATCATAGCTGCATGATTTTAGTAGTACAAAAATCACAGTCATTAGATAGTATGTGAAAAAAGAGCAACTTGCCGTCCTGGAAAACACATTATGTGTTTTGGATATACTCACATTGTCGACTGCTTTGGAGGGTTTATGTCTTCAACTTTGTAATCTCTGATCTGCACTGCTGAATTTGCATAGTTTTCTTCCCATAAGATCTTGATGGGAGCAACTAATTCGTCGACAATATCATTGAACTTCTTATCCGATAATGACCTGATCGAATCAAGAACTTCGAACCTTTTATCCCTTATGTTGATGACAAAC
The DNA here is from genome assembly GCA_916181665.1 of Avena sativa. NCBI lineage: Eukaryota > Viridiplantae > Streptophyta > Magnoliopsida > Poales > Poaceae > Avena > Avena sativa. The sequence goes on from OV702284.1 coordinate 435,106,024, forward strand.
AACCAGTAATGATTGACGTGGTTGCGCTCGCCTGGTGCCAAGTACTCGAGCACGGGCATCATAACCTGTGTTTTTCAAAAAACAAACCAAAAAAGTGAGTAGAAAAAAGGAACAAAACCAGTAGGAAAAAAAGCAACTTAGTTAACTAGGTTGAATCCACTTAGCTATATGGGTGGGACCAACTTAGAGTAATTTGGAACCAACTTGGTTACAAGGGGGTGGGACCAACTTAGTTATATTTGTGGGACCAACTTAGACTAAGTTTGGGACCAACTTAGTTATAGTTGTGGGACCAACTTAGTCTTAGTTTGAATCAACTTGGTTACAAGGGGGTGGGACCAACTTAGTTATATTTGTGGGACCAACTTAGACTAAGTTTGGGGTCAACTTAGTTATAGTTGTGGGACCAACTTAGTCTTAGTTTGAATCAACTTAGTTATATGGTGTGGACAACTTAGTTATAGTTGTGGGACCAACTTAGTCTTAGTTTGAATCAACTTAGTTATATGGTGTGGCCAACTTGGAAGTTTGAAGAAATAACTTACAGTATCTTTTCTGTCGAGATGGGCAGTGACTTTGCCAAAGTGCTTTTTCAGCTCTCTCTTATTGTATTCTAGATTTTTTAAGTAGACTCTGAAAAACACAGGAGAGAGGCATTAGATGCAACATTCCAAAAAAACAGTGAAGGGAATATGCCCGAGAGGCAATAATAAAGTGGTTATTATCGTATTTCTTATTTATGATAAATGTTTATTTTACATGCTATAATTGTATTAATACGGAAACGTTAATACATGTGTGTTTAATAAACAAACAGAAAGTTCCTAGTTATGCCTCTCTCATAAACTAGCTCGTTGATTAACAAGATGATCAAGGTTTCCTGATCATGGACATTGGATGTTGTTAATAACGGGATCACAACATTAGTGTAATGGTGTGATGAACATTCATCCGAAGTATAGCATTACGATCAAAGTCATTGAGTTTATATTGCTATAACAACTTACAAAGTGATCCTAATCCTTAGACCATGAGATCATGTCAATCACTAACACCGGAAGAGTTTCTTGATAACATCAAACGTCACACAGTAACAGGATGATTATAAAGATGGATTCAGAAATAATAAAGTGTTATGTTGAGGCTCATGGATCGAGAGTGGAATTTGTTCATCCCGATAATGGATAGATATGCTCTGGGCCCTCTCGGTGATATCACATTGATTAGCTTGCAAGCAAGTGATTTGATCACTAGAATGTTATATCACGGAAACGAGAAAAGAGTGCATGTCAGTAACGAGATCAAACTAGGTATGGAGATACCGATGATCGAATCTCGGACATGTAATATATCGCGAAACAAAGGGATTAAGATAGTAGCGTAAAAGGTTCCGACGATCACAAGAAAGTCATCGTTGAATGTGTGGGAGTCAGTATAGGTCTCCAGATCTCGCTTCTGATTATTGATCCGAGAGGGGTCTCGATCATGTCTGCATTATTCATGAACCGTAGGGTGACAACTTAAGAGACACCGACATCCAATTGGAGCAAAAGTTTCATGCCAAAAGAATGAACAAGCGCAGGAATTTATTTCACTAGATACCGAAACAGGTTTTCGGGTGAAATTGCATAAAGTGGTTATGCATGTGAAATAAAATACTAGCAAGGGGTTATATGTGAATGTTTGTCATTAAAGTAATTGACAAAATTCTGAATAAATAAAAGGAGTTTTATTTAATGAGAGTTTGCATTAAATTTGGTGGAAATTTAATGAGAATTTGAGTGGGTTTTTTGAGTGGAGGGAATTGGAAGGCATTTGAGTGAGTGGAGTGTCCACCCACATGAATGTGGAAGAGGTGGGGGCAGCCCCATGGCTGGGCGCATGGCCCCTTGGGTGCCCCCCCTCTCCCTATAAAAGGATCCCCCTCCCTCTCTCTCACTCACACCTCCTCGTGAAGGATCTCTCTCCCCCTCTATAATTTATCCCCCGTGGTCTCGGACTATCGAGATACATGTTCCCGGTGGCTATTCGGCAAGAAAGAGTTGTGCTTCCGCTGCATCGCTGGAGCGAGGAGGCGGAGGTTGCTCGGTGCCTCGAACGTGTGTGCGAGCACGGATGCGCTGCTGTTTTGCGACGCTAGGACTTCCTCTCGATCTTGAGATCAGCAAGAGATCGTCTACATCAACCACGAGTTTGGACTCGTTAAGCTTTGTCGGTCTTCAAGGGTATGTTCTCTACGGATGTACATCCGCCCGTTGTTTGTATCTAGTAGATAGATCTTGGTACATAGTTGTTCCCATCGTAGGAATTTTTTTTTCTATGCTGCGAACCCTACAAACAGAAACCAAAAATGGTGAATGATACCATGCTAGGAAAGTGTGCTGTTTGTAGAAGTGGGTCTTTACCGTAACCCTCAGAGGCATGACAATCTTCTTAATCTTTTTAAGTTTCCGCAACATTATGGACTCTATTCCGAGTTCCATTACAGTATTCGACAACTGTCCACAGGGCATCATGGAGTTTGCAAGATCTCTGAGTGTAACAAAATACTTTTCGTATGATACAACTATTGGTGTATTGTCGATGTCTTGGCCCCTTTTGGTTCTTTTTCCATGTGCAGTAACTAAGTTGTACAACTCTTTCACATCAGCTGAACATGTGTGCACCCTTTGATCGACATATGCGAAGTAGGGTGACTTCACTGTAGGAGCCTGCCTAATGATTCTTCTTTCTTGTACCTGTGGGCGATCTCCTGCAGTTGTGCTTCCAGAAGAATCGGGGTCCAATACAATGACACTCCCCACCCTTGCTGGCATCTGGAAACCGCTCTGTATTTGCTCAACAACTGTAGCCTTAGGGGGATCATTCGTAGAAGCCCTTTCTTTTTCCACCTTGTCAGCTACGGCACATGCTTCTCTCATTGTTACCTCATCCCACGCCCAATCGTCGTTTAGCCTTTCATCGTTCAGGTTGACCGGTGTTATGCTTGCTGAAGTTGAATGGCCTGGAATTATGCACTTGTTTTCTTCCTCCTCTGGGCTGTCAAAACCCAGGTCGAAAGATGGTGGATCACAGGCTTGATCCACTATATGTTGCCAAGCTGTTTTTTTATCTGGTGGTGCGAACTTTGGCACTGGTGGTAGTGGACATGCATCACTCGTTTTTGTGTTGTGTGTGCTGCATATTCCTGTAGTTTCAGTACTTGCGCGACGCAGCGGTGTAGTTGCGGTCACCTTCAGCTGTGTGCTGCCAGTTTTTGGAGGGGGGCGAGGGCATTTTGGTATGACCGTAGGTGCTCCCTGCTGGAGTGGCAATCCCTTCACTGGCTGCTGCAGTATCTGTGGGCTAGGCGTACTCGGCTGGGTGGCTTGGACCGTGGCAGCAGTAGTAACTATTGTTTTGGGCTTTGCCTTTGGTGTTTTAGTTACTGCTGCTGCGTTTGTTGGGTCACCTTCTGGGCGGCCACGTTGTGCTGCCATCTTCTGTCTCCTAGTCCCCTGTGCCTGCCGGTCATCTCTTATATCCAATTTCTGAAGGTTGAAGCACTCTACTGTTAGCTTGTGTATTGCATCTTCGCTTCCAATCATATCTACCACAGGGACATTTGTAGTGCGTGCCCTCAGCTCCCTATCTACCACCAAATGGAAGACAACATTGGCGTCACTCTTTCCATCATCATCATCAAACACAGGAGCTTCAATGTGCAGACGGCCAACATTTTTTCTTGTTTCTGCTGCAACCATCCCTATTAACTTTGAAAGAGAATTTTGGTCTTCTGTATGATGGCCTTGTCCTACATGTAACCTTTCTGCCCGTTCTTCCTCCGCTTTCCTTCTTGTTCTTTGAATCAAGCCCTGCACTGAGAAGTCATCGAGGTTGTTCCCACAATCACCATCCCGATTTCCTAAGTCAGTGCCCCTCTCCCTGAGGTTGCTGGCTGGGCAATCTCGGTTTTCCTTTGGTGTCAGTCTAGCTGATCTTCTTGGCATCTTGGTCAAATTGCACCCAGGATCTTCCTCTTGTTCATCTTCTCCCTCTCCTCCATTCCCATTGTTTGCATCTCTGTTAGCTCCATCTTCCTCATCTTCCTTGCTGTCGCCATCTTCCTCATCCTCATCTTCACTATCGTCATCACCATCAGAATCATCATCAGGGTCGCTGTCATCTTCTTCGTTGTTGAATTCTTCATCAGTCCTTTGCTTATTTCTTCTCCCCTCAACATAGCTAGACCTTTCTTCATTGTATATATTCCCAATAGCCTCGACAAATGTCCCGATCCTGTTGGATATGTTTGTGCATAGCTCGCCCACGCAGATGGCAAATTTTCTTTTTCTCTGCATAAATCAAAAAAAGGTATAGGAGAGAAATTAGTACAACTCCAGCAGCCAACTTAGTTAACTAAGCTGGTCCCACAAAGTTAAGTTGATTTCATAGTTTAATGAGTCAACTTAGCTTTAAATATGGAATCAACTTAGCTGTAATATAAAACTCAACTTATAAGGTAAGTTGATTCCAAAAAAATAAGCTAAGTTGGGTCCTAGGATTAACTAACTTGATTCCAAAATAAAACTAAGTTGGTCCCACAAATATAACTAAGTTGGTCCCACAAAGCTAAGTTGATTTTCATAGTATAATGAGCCAACTTAGCTGCAATATAAAGTCAACTTAGCTATGAGACATGAATCAAGTTGGTTCCAAAAAAGAATAAGCTAAGTTTATTTTTATAGTATAATGAGCCAACTTAGCTGCAAAAATAAAGTCCAACTTAGCTATGAGACATGAATCAAGTTGGTTCCAAAAAGAATAAGCTAAGTTGATTTTAATAGTATAATAAGCCAACTTAGCTGCAAAAATAAAGTCAACTTAGCTTTAAATATGAAAATCAACTTAGCCGCAAAAAATAAACTCAACTTATAAGGTAAGTTGATTCCAAAAAAATAAGCTAAGTTGGGTCCTATAAATAACTAACTTGATTCCAAAATAAGACTAAGTTGGTCCCACAAATATAACTAAGTTGGTCCCACAAAGCTAAGTTGATTTTTATAGTATAATGATCCAACTTAGCTGCAATATAAAGTCAACTTAGCTATGAGACATGAATCAAGTTGGTTTCCAAAAAAGAATAAGCTAAGTTGCTTTTCCTACTGGTTTTGTTCCTTTTCTACTCACTTTTACAAAGTAGGAAAATCAACTGAGCATGTGATATGCAAAAATCAACTTAGCTAACTAATTAGTTTCATATTCATATACTCAACTTAGATATACTCAACTTAGCTATAGTATGAAATCAAGTTATGAACTCTAAATTATTTCATATACCTCGTTTGAAAAGCTCCGTGGCAGCTTCGCAGACACGAATTCTTCGGTTCTTGTCATGCCCACAAAAAGACTGTCTCTTATATAAGCCCCGACAGATTCTTTGAGTTGTATGTTGTTGAAAACAGAAAAAGCCGTGTTAAACAAATGTATACAGATGGAGTAAAATCAAAAACATATTGGGCTTTTTAGGGGTTTTTTGTATGGGCAGAAAAATGCTTACTTTCAACTTTCCAAACTCCCCATCCCCTTTTGCATCCTTCCGCATGACAGCTTGTATGAGTTTGTCGTTCCATGCTGCAGCCCGTATTGGACAGACTTCTTCGGACTCACAACCTCGTCAACATCCAGGGAATCAAGATAAAGGATCTGCATTGGAAAAAAAGGACAAAAAAGGTAAGTTAGAAAAATGATATTACATGCTGCCGAATAGTGTTATTTTTTGTGTTCGAAAAAAGACGGTGTCTCCACGCGAAATTACCACGAGATGGTGAAGACAGCAACATACGGATTTCTTCTTTACTCCTATTTTCTTTACTTCTGTTATTATTTGATCAATGGCAAATTGGGCGAAGTTTGTCCGCTGGAACTGGTTAAGGTCCACTAATGCTTGGTAACACCTGGGGCTGATGCTTGATGCTGTTGTAGGGATCACAAAGCAGCTGATTACGCCAGCAAAATATGCGCGCAGAAACTTCATGTCCGCAGCCCCTTCCATTCCTTTTATCATCACGCACCAATCGTCCCACTCGGGTGCTGTGCCACTCTCTATGTTGTACTCTTTATTAAAGAACTCAATTGCCTCTGTTTCCATTTCATGTCTAACATGGCTTCCCTCGTTCTTTATCCCGAACACTTTGGTGTAGTTGTCTGCATTGACCGGGATACTCCCCTTCCTGGTATAACAATCTCGCTCCGTATGAGGTCAAAACATGATAAGACCCACATACTAAGGTCTACATGCATCTCTTTTGCCTGCACCTTAAGCATACCTCCCCATCCCCAATCTTCTATCAGATCTTTCTGATCTTGAACTAGCAGTTGGTTCAGTTTGAACAACCTGGCCGGAGAAGCGCGATTCCTTCCTATCTGTAACAAAAAAAAGAGGTCGTGTGCATAAGATAATTAAGTTGGTTCCTGTTTTATTGCGTGAAAAAATAGAACATAAAAAATGAAGAAAGGAAAATGCGCACCATGGTTCGTCGTACACGACCAGGTCTTGCTGCTGACAACGTATGTTGCGCAACAGTTGTATCCGCAATTGTAGGATTTGTTTCTAAAGATGACTGCATAAAGTTACCCCCACAAAAAAAAAACAGTTAGCACTCGGACAAAAAATATCAGTTGTATCTTGGAAAAAAAGGACGTTTACCTGCTGTCCAGTTTGTGCAGCTGGTAAACGCAGGCGGGCGCGCTTGACAACATCTTTCGTCATTTTATGACTTTGACTTTTTCTGCAGGAATAACTTAGTTATTTTTTAGGACCCAACTTAGTTGGATTTCTACTTGTATGTATAGATGTAGTAAAATAACTTAGTCCTCTCCAAAAATTAACTTAGTTCTCTCCTGAAAACAACTTAGTTTTCTAAAAAAAACCAATTTAGTTCTCTCCAGAAAAACAATTTAGTTCTCTTTTAAAAAAAGGAAAACAACTTAGTTGTTTGCAGAAACCAACTTAGTTATTCATAGGGACCAACTTACTTATTTGTATGAACCAACTTAGTTAAGTAAAATATTCAAAAAAAACAAAAAAAAGCCAGGACACTTAGTTCTCTTTTTAAAAAAGGAAAACAACTTAGTTCTCTGCAGGAACCAACTTAGTTAATCCTAGGATCCAACTTACTTATTTGTATGAACCAACTTAGTTAAGTATTTTTTTTTGAAAACAGAACCTTCTGCTGTTCTACTGTCGTCTGTCGACAGTAGAGCAGAAACCAACTTAGTTGTTTGCAGAAACCAACTTAGTTATTCATAGGGGCCAACTTACTTATTTGTATGAACCAACTTAGTTAAGTAAAATATTCAGAAAAAACAAAAGAAAAAAGCCAGGACACTTAGTTCTCTTTTAAAAAAAGAAAACAACTTAGTTCTCTGCAGGAACCAACTTAGTTAATCCTAGGACCCAACTTACTTATTTGTATGAACCAACTTAGTTAAGTATTTTTTTTTAGAAAACAGAACCTTCTGCTGCTCTACTGTCGTCTGTCGACACCTGTTTTGACTATAGATGCAGGTAGACAGTGATCACTTCTTCACCTATACTATATTGTGTGCTACTGCTGCTAGATAACTCGCGAGAGCGAGAAAAACACAGGAAAAAATCCTAGGAAAAATTACCATGCCCTTGCTAATTCCCCCTACTGCAAAAAACACAGGAAAACCATCCCGACAATTAGTTCTCTGCAGAAAACAACTTAGTTATTCCTAGGACCCAACTTACTTATTTGTATGAACCAACTTAGTTAAGTAAAATATTCAGAAAAACCAGGATTCTTGTGATGAACACTAGTTTTTCAGTCTCTAGAAAACAACCTGCTGCTACTCTACTGTCGTCTGTCGACACCTGTTTTCACTATATGTGCAGGTAGACAGTGATCGCTTCTTCGGTCATACTATACTGTGTGCTACTGCTGCTAGATAACTCGCGAGAGCAAGGAAAACACAGGAAAAAATCCCGGGGAAAATTTACCATGCTCTTGCTAAAAAAATCCTCCTGCTGCAAAAACACAGGAAAAAATCCTGGGGGAAAATTTACCATGCCCTTGCTAAAAAAAATCCTCCTACTACAAAAACATAGGAAATGCCCGTGACACTCGTCATACATGTAGTGAGTGATATAGTTTTCACCGGACTTGCTAATTTCCCTACACAAGTTTGAAATCCATGCAGTGAGCTTTGTAAAATTTCCCTACACGAGTTAGAATCCGTCGTCATCATACGGATCGAGTGCTGCTTTACCTATGAGACATGAATCGATAGGATAACATGACATGGTTCGTGCAAAATCAAAAAATGCAGAAAAAATTGCATGGATTACCTGGAGGCGGGACCTCCCAGGCTCGATGTAGATGCTTGATACGATGTACTCGAGGCGAGGCCTTCCCCCAGATTCACCGACGAGCTGCACCGACTCCTCATCGCCCCGACGCCTCTACCGACGAGCTCGTCTCTCTCACCGTGCTCGATGCAAAAAGTGCTCGATGCGCGGTGCACGATGCGAGACCCTTCCGATCCGCCGATGACCACCACGATTCCTCTCCCCACCGACGAGCTCCTCCCCGACGAGATCTTCTATCTCACCGTGCTAGATGCGTGGTGCTTCGATGCACGGGTGCTCCGATGCGCGGGTGCTCGACGCGCGGTGCTCGGAGCGCCGATGAGCTCCCCCCGACGAGATCTTCTATCTCACCGTGCTAGATGCGCGCTGCTTCGATGCGCGGGTGCTCCGATGCGCGGGTGCTCGACACGCGGTGCTCGGAGCGCCGATGAGCTCCACTAGATCCTCCCTTCGCCGACGCCTCCACCGACGAGCTGGTCGCCCCTCCACAGATCTCTCCGAGCCGCTACTCTCGCCGGAGCACGTCGCCGCCCCCTCCCTCCGCCAGTTGCAGATGCGGCGCGATGCGGCGCGCGGCCTCTCTCCCTCTCCCCGTTGTCGATGTCGAAAATGGGGAACGCCGGAAGAAGCAAAGCGCGCAACGGCTGGTCGCCCCTCCACAGATCTCGCCGAGCCGCTACTCTCGCCGGAGCACGTCGCCGCCCCCCTCCCTCCGCCAGTTGCAGATGCGGCGCGATGCGGCGCGCGGCCTCTCTCCCTCTCCCCGTTGTCGATATCGAAAATGGGGAACGACGGAAGAAGCGAAGCGCGCAACGGCTCCCCCCAGGGTGGTTTCGGTCGGAGACGCTTTTAGATTGGTGCGCGATGGACGGTCCAAAACCGAGTGCTTGGTCCACCAGCCAGCATCCGGATGTTTTTTAGCATTTAGGAAAAAGAAAAGACTAGGAGTCGACCTCACCGCAGATTTGACTTCGTATGGCTCGCTAAAATAGGCTGAAATTGCAGCCCATGCACTCGTCTATAAGACCACTATGACACTACCGCGAATAAGGCCCAGCAGACAACAAACTTGGCATTAACCTGGGCCATTTCTCCCCACCAACTCCAAGCCGGCCCGTACCGACAACCCCCACCTGCCACTGCCACTCCGTCTTCCTCTTCCTCGTCACCCCGCACGTTTTCTTTCCACTTCCCATCGCTTCTTCGCTCCCACTCCTGACTCCTCCCCCACCAATCCACCAGACCCCACCCACACTCGCCCGCCGACCAAACACACACACAGCACGGGCCCGCCACCCAGCCGCCCGCCATGGCCGGCGCTCCCCCGACGCCCGACGAGCAGGACGCCCTCGTCTCCTCCTTCCTCGAGATCGCCGCCGGACAGACGCCCCACACCGCCACCCAGTTCCTCCAGGTCCGTCTCCTCCTCCCCTCCCCTCCCGTCTTGTCCCCGCCCCAGCGGCTCCCGATCGGTTCGATCTCCCGGCCTGACGCCATACGCGGCGGCGATTTCCGCAGATGACGAGCTGGCATCTGGAGGAGGCGCTGCAGCTGTTCTACATCGACGGAGAGGCGGCCCTCGCCGCGCACCCGTCGGCGCAGGCGTCCGCCGAGGCGGCGGCGCTGGCGGCGGCGGCCGCTGCCGCTGAGGTGGAGGAGGGGTTCAGGTAGGTTCGCCGGAGCGCCATTTCTAGGGTTTGGCTCTGGCTGTAGCTACGGCTGTGCCTTGGAGGGGCTTTGGTTTAATGGTGTGCATGTGCTGTGATGTGTAGGTTCCACCCGCCTCCGGCGGCTGCGCTGGAAGATGGGATGCTGCAGGGGCTGGGGGACGATGACGATGTGCGTGCGCCGCTGCCCGTGAGGCGGGAGACTCTCTACGGCGACACCCCAATGGTCGTGTAAGTAGCGGTGCTCGCTAGCTGCTAGTAACCTTGCATGTTAGCATGAGATCTCGGGTATAACATGTCGTAGGGGTGAAGTTATAATGAATATGCCATGTGACCTTTTGGGTTTACATCCTCTATTCCTCCATGAAAATAGGGTTTATTCATAGCACATAATTGACTTGAATGCGACGCGATATAGCTTTGTTCTTACTATAAGTTAAAGGTGGATTATGTGTTAAAGTGCTTAGGTGACATGTGCTTCACTTTAAAGCCAAAGTTACGATTTTTAGCATGTTTGAGGGAGCTTAAGCTACAATTGTCTTTTTTGTAATCTTTCTTTCCCCCAAAAAAAACTTGATTTTGAGGTAAAGTTGATAACCATTATTTTTCTTTTGCTAATGGTACCAATACCGATATTGCTCTTTTTGCCATCTTAATATTTAGAGCCATTTAACACTGCCAACTTTTTTTTGTGGGTATAATACTGACAAAGTTAAACAGCTAAATCTTCCGCTCCAATCGGGGGTCTTGTGCTTCACTTTGAAGCCAAAGTTACGATTTTTAGCATGTTTGAGGGAGCTTAAGCTACAATTGTATTTAAGTTAATCTTTCTTGCCCCCAAAAAACTAGATTGTTAAGGCAAAGTTGAAAATCAATAAAAATTTACCATGTAAGTTGATAACCATTATTTTTCTCGTGCTAATGGAACCGTGCCGGTATTACTCTTTTTGCCATCTTAATATTTAGGGCCATTTAATACTGACAACGTTAAACAGCTAAATCTCGCGCTCCTGCTTATGCCTATTTCACACAATCCCTCTTTCCAGTAGTTGGCAAGCAAATAATCAGGTGAGTTGCTGAGGAATCTTGCTCATACAAACACGTTGCTCATGGCTACAATTTAGTATGCCCACTTAAAAGTTGAATGCTTGTGTTGCCAAATAGCAGCACGTGGCACTAATAAAACTTGCTCGCTACAAATTCTTAATTAATACAGCGTCTCCCAAACAGGACCGAATAAAAGTATCCAATTACTGTAGTGAACATTTCATTTACTATATTGATGATGGTGCTTATATGGATGCGATTGTCATGGCTATAAGACAAACTTTAGGTCTTTGCCATATAAATTCATGTGCTGCTCACACCACCCGTCCCTCTGCCTCCTTATTCCGTCGAGTTGAATCTTACATTTGGACTGTTCATTTGCCACCATGTTACTATTTTTTCTGCATTTGAGTGCTGTCATGCTCTCTGGATGCCAAGGTTGTTGACATCCAGTTGAGCTTATTCAGCAGTCTACAATGCTTGGCAGGCTGGCACCCCCAATCCACCTTGTAATCTGCCTCATATCTTGCATGTGCGTATTGGACACATCAATATTATCTGCCCCCATTGTCCATTGTTCCAATGTTGCCTCAGATGCTGACCAAATGCTCTTGTTTATATGCTGTTGCAAATCAAATAGAGATGCTCATAAAGATTCTTAATGCTTTGTGCCAAGTATTCATTCTAAATGCTGTCTCCTTTACTCATGTAATTTTTTTCATTTATGTTGTAGCTGCAATTACGTTTATTACCTGCTTATGATAAATTGTTACAAACGTTTATCTTCCTACATATAGTTAGCTTTAACTAGTGCTGTAACGAGTTGAACAGCGCTGCTTGTGAGTGTGTCATGCTGCTATGCAAATTCATTCATACTGACTCACAAGCTTTAATAAAAGGCAACTGTTGGTTGAACTATTGAGTGTATGTGGTTTTTCCAGACTCCTGTGAGATTGTAGGGTCTTGCCTTAACTACTGCATTGCAAAAACAATACTATTTTATAATGCTTTGATCACTTCTTTTCAGCACTCGGCCTAATGCGATGGTTGCATTTCGTAACTTTGAAGAGGAGGCAAGACAGTCTGCTTGGGATTCTGAGCAGAATGACACATCTAGTTCTCGTGATAATCTGGCTTCTTTATATCGCCCACCTTTTGAGTTGATGTTCAATGGACCATTTGACAAGGTCAGCTGCATGTCCTATAACTTTATTTGCACTAGCTAAATACCTGTGCTTAGCTATGGATTGAAACTTTTAATGTCTCAGCATGTCAAAAAGTTGTTGGTGTACTCCATGGCACTCTGGGCATTGTCCCATCATCTCGAACAATAGAGTGTTGTTTGCAGGAAGCACAACCTTATATTTGTATTTGTAGATTTGGCCTCAGTTAGTTCTCCAAATTTAACAAATCGTTGCTACAAGAACAGCTTTTTCGTAGGGACCCTCAGACAGCTACTATTCATTAGCTATTCTCGTGTTCCAATAGATAAGGTATGTTGTTTGGTAATTAATAAGACTGTTAGAATGGGAAACAAAGTAGAATCATGCATAATTTCTCATTTATATGAGGAAAGGAAGCACGAACTACATTAGGAAGGCTAGCCAGCTAGCTATCCATGTTTACGGACTGAGTGGGCCAAGGCCCCATGATGTAGGGCATCCCAAGAGAGTAAGCTGACGACCACCAACTTAATGTTTGGTGTCGGTGGATGAGGATCAAGGACACAAATATATCTTTGTTGTAGCATACTGTAAATAACTCAAATAGTTTTTCTAAATTTGACAAATTGTTGCTAACAACAAGCTTTTTTGGATGGAACCTCAGACAACTGCTATTCATTAGCTATGCTTGGGTTCCAATACGTAAGTTGTGTTGTTTGGTAATTAGTTTGTTAGGATGGAAAATGAAATAGAATCATGCATACATTGCTCATTCAGATGAGGAAAAAAAGTACGAACAACATTAGGAAACCTAGCCAGCTAGCTCTCCCATGTTTTTGGGCTTAGTTGTCCAAGAACCATGATGTAGGGTAGCCCAAGAGAGTGAACGGGCGACCACCGGCAAAAAAAATTAGAAGTATGAAAGATATTATCCATTTGACAGTGTCATCTGTCTCTTCCATAGCCATGTTTTGATTCTTCCAGCAAAGCTGCATCCACAGACAGTTTGGGTTTCATATCATGTTTCGAGAACTGCATTAATGATCTATAACCTGTTATCATGGAACAGTATCTGCAATATATGGACACCTCTATCTCTGTTGCCTGATTGCACCCTTAGCTGTTATACAATTAGTTTGATCTGGTAATTTGGTTAATTACTCAATAAAACATTGCCTTTTTTCTGTTACAAATGAGGGCAAATATTTTTAGGATGTGTTTTGCAAAAAGAAAAACCGCTGAAAGCATACTGATGTTTGTTATGGTGTTGTTTCAAATATATTGTTTAACGACACTTGGACTAGTTTTCAGTGACACTCATCGACTTACATTATATTGTTTAATGACACTTGAAGTCTTGAACTAGTTTTCAGTTTACACTCATGGACTCTATTCATTTGCTAGTGCTTCAAAGTTATCTATCACTTTCTTTTTTGCTAAATGAATCCCATCAATATAGGCAAAGTTAGAGGCCTCTGTTCTAGACAAGTGGCTGTTGATCAATTTGCAGTCAACAGAGGAGTTCAGCTCTCACATGGTAAGCTGTCAACATATTTCATGCATACTTATGTTGATCTTTCATCTATGCCTTGTTATTGTTTTGACTGTCGGGTCTTTCTCTATTGAAGCTTAATCGAGACACTTGGGGAAATGAAGCGGTGGCTCAGACAATCCGGTCAAACTTTATTTTCTGGCAGGTTAGTCCTCCTTTTGTTTGCTATCCATGCCTGGGCCTTGGATCTGGACCTCTAAATCTAGATTTCATCTAGCACGTGGTACAAGCACAATATTACACGTGCAGCTATACCTAAATAAGTGTTATTTGGCACATAAACAGTGTACAATAGACTTCGCCTGTTGTTTCCTGTAGTTTTATGGTAGAAAAATATTAAAATATACTTGTGTAGGCCCTACTTATGTGGCAGTGATTTGATGATAAATCTATTAAATTTCTATTTGAAAATTTTAAATATATGGGGTGCTTCTTTGCTACACTCTTCCATGGTTGAATAGATACTAACAAGCAAAAGTTGAAGTCCACCAACTTAACCATTTAAGTGCTTCAAAATCAGCGTAACTCTTGTAGAAGGGGTGAAGCACTGTTGTCTTCTTGTATTAGTGGTCAAATATTAGAACGTCAACTTCTAAATTGACATCTATTTACATAGGCAGCAAATATATTGGCATAAAAGAGTTCTAGTTGTATGATTCACTTCCCCCCTAGATGGAACCATGTCTTTGCACTCTCATTTTTTTGACGATATGTTATATTGTGTTAAACATAGGTTTATCAAGACTCCAGTGAGGGGAGGAAGGTATGCACCTACTACAATTTGGTGTCTGTTCCTGCCATTCTCTTAATTGACCCCATCACTGGACAAAAAATGCGTGGTTGGAATGGAATGGTTTACCCAGACAGTTTGCTGGAGGTATTCTCATAACCCTGTCTTTTATCTCATGCTGCTCTTCAGTGGTAGACTGGCGTTAGCTTCTAATCACAATGTGAATGTTCAAATATTAGTATGATATGCTGATATGGCACAAGCATTCCTTACTATTTTCTGCATGCTTGCTTTACACAGGATTTGATGTCTTACCTCGAGAAAGGTCCAAAGGAGCACCATGCTGCTCAACCACAAAAACGCCCAAGAAAAGTTGACCAGGAAGCTTCTGTGAGCAGACAAGGTACTATCTCTGTGGATTTAATTAGCTCAATGCCATTAGTGTTGACTGCTCAGAAGTTCTCCTTGTTTAAAACATTTAAACTATATAAATACATTTTTGTCAGACTATATGATGCACAGTCCGTCATATTGAAGCTTCCAGCTTCTGATGCGCTCTCTCTTTTCTTTTTCCGGATCCATCTTATAGCTTTCTATGTATTAACTCTCTGTGAATCACAGTTGGATAGTATTTATGTGACATACCATCTGTCAGATACATGGCTTCCAAAAAGAAATCATAATTTCATAGATGTCCATTCTTGAATACTAGCAGAGGAACATGTGAGGGTACACTCTAGTTGCTAACTTCTTTGTTCTTATTTAGCCCTGATGGTCAACCAAATGAGCTGGTCTTTGTTTGTATCATCCAGCCTCCCATAGGGTGTTCTTTCAGTTTGTATAGATTAGGGTTGTTATATGTCAACAAGGATAGATCTGTTGTACAGATATACATTTTAAAAGTAAAGGCATGTCTAGTTGGACGTCACAAAAAATTGTGTCTGTTCTGTTCCTGCACCATATGACAATGTAGTGTACAAGGGTATGCTTTGTTTGTGACTGCAGTTAGGCTATATTGAATTTGACTTCTGTTCAGCAACAACACTGATTAGTATGAACATTTGCATGTGTAACAGAAATTAGGTAGGCATCAACCCACAACACAAACAAATGTATTCATCTTGACAGTTGTTATGAACTTATGACTGTCTATGTAGATACTGATACTGTTGCAAACAAATTCTTGTAGTCATTTCAGGTCAGATATTTATTCTATTTTGAACCAAACAAGGTGATCCTTATGTCAGACACAGCTAGTGTGGCTCTTCTCCATGTTAACCTTCTATAAGCATCTGGACACCTGCAGTACAGCATTTTCCCTTGCCATCTTGAGGTCACCCCCGAACCACACACATTTACAATTTTTCTCTTTGCAGGTAAAACAGGTGTCGAGGACGAGGATGAAGAGCTAGCACGGGCAGTGGCGGCTTCCTTGGAGGAGAACAAAGGAGCCGGTGGATCAGATGCCAGCGATGACAAGACTATCCCTGAGAAAGAAAACAAGCCCAGCTTGAGCGCTAAGCTCGAGTACCCTCCTCTCCCCGAAGAACCCAAAGGAGGCAGGGACCTTCTCTGCCGGGTCGCGATCCGGCTACCCGATGGCCGGAGGATCCAGCGGAATTTCCTCCACGCAGATCCTATCAAGGTCACTTTCCACCGAAATCAGTTCCCCTTATAGTCTTCTCAAGACTGAAACCAGGCTTCTTTCGAATAAATCTCAAAATTGCCCGTTAACCTGATATGCTTCTTGTGTGCCTGCAGCTGCTGTGGTCGTTCTGCTCCCTGCAGGTGGAGGACGGCGAGAAGCGGGCTTTCCACTTTGCGCAGCCTATCCCTGGCTCCTCCAACAACAACCTGGAGTATGGCAGCGAGCAGACCTTCAAGGAGGCCGGGCTAGCCAACTCCATGATCAACCTGTTGTGGGACTAAAAGCCCGTTTCATCCTCGTGCTCAGAATCATCTTATATTCCTTCATGCGCTTCATGGTTTAGTTCCTTTTGGTGAGGATTTAATTTATCGCATTTTTCTTCTTCTGGGGTTTTCTTCGTCCCGGTGGTTTGTTGGGCCAAATGACAGAGAGATCTGTGTCCCGAGCTGAATTGTGAAGAAAAAAATGATGTCGGTCGGTTTTTGTTTTGTTGATAGACCCTCCATGTAGGAGTTAGTTGTATTGAATGCATAGTAGATCGTCTGTAGTAGTCCGGTACCGGGGGGTACTGAGTACTAGTCGTACTGATACATCTGTGGTTTCCTTTTGGTCTTGTGGAATGGTTAAACTGTTAAATGGAGTATCATAACTTGTGGGGAAAAGACAAACGAAGATGGAATCGTTTTTGTTTTTTTGTTTGTTGTATTCTGTTCTCCATTTCATGATCAGTTCAATTACAGGGCTGAGATAGCCAGTTTCATGAACCTGATATGCCACGCGTTCCTGAATGTGAGGAACTGGCTGGTGATTCAGCCCAAAATAATTTGCAGTTCTTGTCAGGTACAGTGGTCTCTCAACTAGCCATGGCATAATTAGCAGAGGTGCAGTGGTTGTGCTGGTCGCGTCGGCTTCCTGGAGGTGCGGTGGTGCTGGCAGAGCGAGGTGCGGTGGTGCTGGCAGAGCGGGAAGGGGCAGCGATGGTGGTGGTGGTTTGCTGTCCGGTTATGGCTGGGTAGCATGGCGAGGTCTCCGGTGCCACACTTTTGGCTGCGGCACAGTGGTCAGATTGCCGCTTGGTGCTGCGGCGGCGCCCTCGACCTGGTTGTGCAGAGTTGGTTTTGGCAGGGGTGTTGGTCGGCGGGCTTCGGCGCGCATGGTGGTCGCTCATGGGTGGCCGTTTCAGGGCGAGGTTGTGGAGCATCCCGGGATCCTTGCTCCGGTTTTGGCCAGAGCGGGCGTAGCATCTCGGGATCCTTGCTCTGGTTTTGGCCAGAGCGGGCCGATGGTGACGCCCGATGGTGTCGTGGACTTTCTTGGAAGCATCGTCAGCTGTGGTGCTCACTCCTCTCTCTACGGCCTTGACTCCGGAGGGAAACCTCAGATCCGGGATCGCGGGCATCGTCTCGGAGTCGCCTATAGCCAGGGGTTCGGTGAAGGGGGTTGTTGTCGGGCAGCCGTGCAAGTTCCAAGGGTGAAGTTTGGCAAAGAGGAAGCCTCGAGCTGAGGTCGGGTCGCGGCTGATCTTCGGTAGTCGGATTCCCGGCGTGTCCGATGGGTTCTCCTGCTTCGCTATGCTGCTGTGGAGTCAGAGTTGTGGTGGAGTGTGTCCAAGCGGTGACGATGACCATCCGCTGGTAGTCTCTGCAGGTTCTCGGTCGGCGCAAGATCAGCATAATTCCCTAGCGAAGCTCGTCGGCTGAGTCAGAGCTGTTTCTCCTTAGCGCGTGTGGCCAATTGATGGCATAGGCCGACATGGTTTTTGACGTTGTCTGTCAGACCTTGTTTTGGATGTCGCTGGTGAAGTCGGAGTCGGGCTCGTGGACGTTTGATGATGACGACGCTATGTGGCAACCTCGGCGGGGGTTTCCTTGTGGGTTCGTGTCTCGTGTGGGTAGCCAGGTTGGCTGTGGTGGTGTGTCCAAATATAGTCGTGTTCCATGATAACATTGGTGCATTTGTACGGGTTTACGGAAACGGTTTTTTTTCTGCTTTTTTTTTAATAAAATGAGGGAAAATTGCCTGTTTTGTTAAAAAAAAAACAGTTCCCGCCACTGGAGCAGGGCTGGACAGTTTCACGAACCTGATCTGGTGCGTTCCTGAATGTGAGGAAATGGTTGGTGTTTAAGTCCAAATTTCATGTATAGTACTTGTCAGGCACAATCAGCAGAGGTGGGCATGGGTGTCTCAAAACATCCCTGGGTGATTGCTGAAGAAAGAGAGCTTTGCCCAGATGATGATGATGAGACAGGGGCGAGACATGCTTCCGCCTCCGTCAATGATCCATCCCAGATTCGCACCACCACCACTAGCACTAGCACGTTAACGCTGAACTGAAGAGTACCGCGACGCGTGCCTGCAGACTTTCAGGCCAGCACAGCACGGACTGTGTTGTGTCATGCGGACGTGGGGGCCGTTCGTGCTGCGTCATATGGGGACGGGGAACGGTGGTGGAGTTTTGACCGGCCAAGCCCCCCCCCTTTGACTGGCAGAGAGAGAGATCGAGCACGGTGGTGGCCTGGCGGTGGTGGGGCTGGTGCTGATGATTTGCCTGCTCTGATGCTCTGCCTCGCCTGCCGCGGCATTGGCCGGTGTCACCCTGCCCACTCACTTGCCACTGCCACAAAAATTATTGCAGCAGCTCCCTGCCTTCACTTCACCCCTCCTCTCCCTTGCCCGGCGCATTTATAGGACGAGCGCGCGGCCGGCATGGATCTCCGACCGACGCGCCGCTACCGAGCTGCCTGCGACGCCATGCCACGCCTGCCCATTACTTCTTCTGACGAAGGATTTTCAGTTCGGTTTACTAGTTTCTTTTCTGATGATGGTCTCGGCCTCGCTTGAGCCCGAGATAAACAGGAAGCGTCCAGCAATTCCATCTGCATCTACTGGTGGAAGCTAGTCAGCTAGCCAATGCATGCGGATGTAGGCGGGGGCCTGGCCTGGCCTGGACTTGACCTGCATCAATCCATCCATCATGTTCATATTTGTCTCGGTTCTAGTGTGACACTTGTACGGAAGAAACATTAGAAATTCTCCGAATAGTTACCCATAGATCTGAGTAAGCAATATGGGCATGGTTAACAGAGAGAAGGTTCTTGAAGGAAAAAACTGAGCAGCTATCCGAAAACGGGCTAACTGCTCCCTCCGTCCGCAAATAGGTGTATATCTAGCTTTTATCTAAGTCAAATATAACTAAATTTAATCAACTTTATAGAGAAATATAGAAACATATATTACGTCAAATTGACATATGATAAAACTAGATTTAAAAATAAATCTAATGGTAACAATTCAGTGTCATAAATGTTGATACGCTGTCTTAAAAAGTTAGTCAAATTTTACTACGTTTAACATAAGATAAAGCTAGAAGTACAGTTATTTGCGGCCGGAGTGTAGATCACAACCGGGTGCCCACAAAAATTTAAAAAACAACCGCATCCACCTTTTTTCTCCTATGGCCTTAGGAAGAAAAATTAAAATAAATCATGTCCTTGGCCTCGGCCTCGCTTGGGGACACCGGCAAGGTCAAGGGCATGGGCGGGCTGCCCGAGGAGGGGCGCCACGATCAGGGAGACAAGCTGAGGCGAGCATGGTGGCACGGCTTAGCTAGGTTGCCCACAACCAAATCAAGGTTGTTCAGTCGCGACAGGGGTAACGGAAGGAGAGGGTGACAACCAAGAGGATTCAACGGCAGAGATTTTGGCAAGGGTCGTTTATCAACGGCCGGGGACTCAATTCAGTCAGGAATGACCGAGCGTGGGCCGAGAGAAGGGCGACAGTGGTGATGGGCGGTGTTGGGGAGGCGCACCGAAGGTCGCCGGAGGCAGCGAGGACAACAACGAGGGTGGCTACCCGCCTCCTCTTTTGCTGACATGGCAATGGCGCCAAAAATTAAGGATCATTGATCTAGACTAACTATATATGGATATTTGGGGTTCAAATTTTAGTTCATACACCCCTCAAATATGATTCCGGAATCACCTTTAGACTATATATGTATGTACTAATAAGGCATATTTTGGGTATTGGTTTTTTTCAGGTGAGTGGTTGGAGACGTTCTTGCGGTGCACCATGGATGACACGCTCTTGGGGTATTGCCTCGCGTGATCGGCGTGAGCTAGCATAGCATAGTGTGTGCGTGGAGAATCGTGCCCTTTTCTTCCCTCCCTCGCAGCCTTGCCACTGCATGCGCCGGATCCGCTGCATCCAGTGCAGCTAGCAGTGCCTTTTCCACAGAGCCGGGTGGTGCTGAGTGGAGCTATAGCTTAGCTAGCATCCAATGCTGAGCTGCCGCCGCTGCGTACTAGCTAGACCTAGGTACTAGTACTGGTGCCAGTGTTCTTGTAGTTGTACCACGCACGTGTAGGACCTACTTGACGCTAGGCTCGATAGGCTCTAGGGTCTAGGCAATTCGGGCACCAGATGTACGTGCCTAGCTAGCGCCTGTGGCCGTCACTTCTGCCTGCGGGCGCACCACTGATCGCTCTACAGTGAGGTACCCACATTTTTCTCAAATTTTTACAACAAGAAATGAGCGCAAACTCTAGCTTCGTGGCGAACCGTGCAGGCGAGGGAGCGAATCGGGCCACGAGGTGACATTTATTCATGGCAAGTCGCTGGTACGAGCGGCGCGGTACGTGCACCGTGCCCGTGCATGCAGCATACGACCGGTCAAGTACAGCGAGCACCAAGCAGGGGGATCTCACCGGACTTTTTTTTTCTTATTTATGAGAGGGAGAGAATCACTTGAAGTCGAGCGAGTAGTTGCACGGAGTGGGAGGGAGGGGCATTTTGGGGAGGACGGCATGGGCATGGCGATCTCGAACGGCATCTCTGACACCTGCATGCGGTCAAGGGGGGCTTTGACTATACGGCCCCTGAGCTGAGAGGCTGTCAGGGAACCCTTTTCTGTTCTGAGTTCTGACACGTAGTAAAAAGGAGGAAGAGGCGCCCATACGTGAGCGAACGTCCACTGCCGCCGGTCAGCATCCGTCGACCCGCAAACCCCAGACGCCGTGATAGGACAAGCAAGCGGCTCACGTGTTCGTATCTCTCTGATGAAGCGAGGCGTACGTGTAATTAAATTACGTAGGGCAGGTTACGTTCTTAAAACAAATGTAGGGGAAGCTTTGCCAAGATTATTAGTCACGTGGAACCGGAAATCTAGCTAGGGAGCACGTATGTGAACGGTGGCAGCGGCGAATCGGCGATGATTGGGTTGGGTGGGTCGACACGTACTAGGTAATCAAGGCGGTCTGGTTTGGCTTTGGCTGAATCTATCATGCATGTTCCACGCGCTTTTTAACGAACCACGGTCCACATGTCTCTTGTTCCTCGATCGAGAGCTTGGAATCAAGGGTACACCGAGTTGAGGCAGAATAAGCAGTCTGTCATATATACTCCATCGTTTTCTATTATTTCCTGTTCTACGATTTTTCAAGTCAAACTTCGTCAACTTTTGATAAAAAAAATATATAAATATAGTATCAATATTTATTATTTCAAATGCATACATTACGAAAATACAATGTATAAAGATTTTAATACTAGTATAAGGTTTAACGTCATATATATAGTTTTATTTTTTTACTAAATATTTGGTTAATTTTTATAAAATATTTGACTTTGACTAATTCCATAATACAATCTAATTTTGAACGGAGGGAGTACAGTAATCCCATTACTAAATACGGGGTGCTCTTGTGTAAGACTTTCTTTGGATCATAGGATTTTAAAACACGGGAATAGAGAAAACACGGGAATTTGACAGGATCATAGGTACAAAATAGAGAAACCTTATAGGCTTAGTCAGTTGGATGAAGCACATGTGGAAAAACACATGGAAACGTGTGTCTCAGTCCTATGCGAATGAGTATAAAAAAGAGATTACAGTGGATGTTGAAATTCCTATGGGATTGGGGGTGTAAGAATGCAATCCATATAAATTTTGGAGGTGTGATTCCTTTGATCCAAAGGGCTTCCTTAAAAAAAATCCTATGGGTTGAATTTCTCTAAAATTTATCTGAAAATCCTTCAATCCAAAGAGACCCTAAATTTGATCTGAAGTCATGACAAACATTTTGAACAAAAAAAAGTACTCCCTCTGTTCAGAAATAACTGATTTGAGTTTGTTTAGATTCGAATGTAGATAAACCCAAGTCACTATTTCTGAACGGAGGGAGTAATAGTTTTGAATCTGCGATTTTTTGCATTGCACGTCAACCAAATGGAATATTACAAGTTACTGCCCCATGGTTTGCTTCCGCTAGCTTCACCTTGCTTGGTTGCACGGCTTGTACAACAACACAGCCAGCAAACCACGGTCCACAGGCGTAGGCCGTGTAGACGGACGAAACTGCCCCTGCAGATGCTCGGGGCCAGCGAGTCTGTGAAACGAGTCCCGTCCTGGCGTGATGGGCGGAAGCCGACAAGGCAGCGGTCCACCCATCTCACCCCGTCCAGCCAGCCACGGTACGCCGTACCCGTACTCGCGCAAGGCCAGGGGATCTCTCCCTCTCTCCCTCATGCACCACGGACCAGGACCACCCACCGGCCGCGCGTGGCACTTTCCCTGCGATTCCGCCCGTTCGGCAGGGGCACTCCCGTCACATCCACCCGTACGTGTACGTGTATATATTGCCAGCGTGCCGTACCGGCTGCACGTACAACGTCTCCGAAGTACGTCGCCTTTTCGCTGCGCGAGCGCGAGCGGGAAAAGGCCAGAAATTGACGTAAAGCAAGTAGTACGTCGACGAAGATATAGAAATCGCAAGCATCGCCCGATCGCAGGATTCCTATCTCGGACCTACTGTACTATAGCATATACTATCAGTACCCACTTATTTCTTCAATAAAATCATATTCATTTATTTCACTTAGACAAGAGTTAAACTAAACGTACAAGTGGGATATCTCAAATTATTTTTCTGAAATATTCTTGAATAGATAGAAACAGGTTAAAAGACGCACGGTTTATTAGAGAAAATTGGACAAAAACCTGAGCAATGGCATTCACACCAAAGCAGACAAGCACCTACGGCCGGACACCCTCGCGAACCCTATCACCAGAGACCACCTCCAAGACAATATCCCCATAAAGGAATGTGACGTCGAGCAGCGCATGCACTGTTCGATCTGTAAGACCAAATCTCGGGTTTTCTCTGGAGCAAGTCAGAAAAGGTCAAGTGAGGAATGCTACATCAACGCCTTCAACAAAGAAGAGGAAGCCCGTAAGCGCCACGGTCGACGACTCCGATCACAGCCAAAGTACAACTTTAGCCGACAATATCATGCACACAAGCCCAACAAGGAAACGGCAGGCCTCCAAGCGATCCTTGTTGCCCTTGCCTCCACGGCCAATCACACCTCCCTATAAACCCGATGTGATGCCAACCCTTTTTTTTTCTCTTCACCTCACTAGATGGGAGGATGCAACAACCACAATGACGCCATTCCTCTCTCTGGGAGGATGCAACACCAACAAAGTGCCATTCGCCTCCCCTTGGGAGGATGCAACACCACACCATTCATCTCTCAACTGAAGGATATAACGTCCGCAATGGCGTCATTCATCTCCCTCCAACCACCACCATATCGCCCTGCCACACTCTGCAGCAACGCCACACGGCCTCTCCGTCCTCTTCACACCTGCGAGAGGATACAACACTAGATGTGA
This sequence comes from Avena sativa, assembly GCA_916181665.1. Taxonomy (NCBI): domain Eukaryota; kingdom Viridiplantae; phylum Streptophyta; class Magnoliopsida; order Poales; family Poaceae; genus Avena; species Avena sativa. Next base: position 435,129,880 of record OV702284.1, read on the forward strand.
CATTCATTTTCCGCGCTGGATGTCAGTCCCATTCCTTCTCCCACAAGAACACGAGGATGCAACATCGACTCATCTCCTTCCAGCCATGTACCAGAACAGCCTCAGGCACTAGCACCAGAACATCCCCGGGCAGCCCCATGCGCCCCCGTGCAGATCCACGCCCGCATCAACCGCAAAATTCTATGCCTAGATTGGGCCCACCCACACCTCCGCGACTCGCCCCTATGACTTGGGCACTCGCCGCTAGAGCAGCTACCCGACACGTCTTCTCCTTCGCAGTCGCCTAGTCCGCACCTCTCCTTGTCCTCTGTGGGTTCGCCTTGAGCACTGAAAATCGTGCCACCCTGCTCGGAAACACCACAGGATGCGCCTTCCGCTCTTCCCTCCGCCGTCGACGTGACGGGCGCCGCCACAACCGCCGAGAGCGGCAGCGGCCTGGGGGAGATCAAGAGTGAGTTTGTCTAGCTAGGTTGAGGGAGGCCCGGCCGCCGGAGTCGCTCGAGTGGGAGTGACGCCCAATATATATGTTCCTACGTGTGTTTTTATTTCGAATTGAACTAGGAGTAGGTTATAGAGACGGAAGGAGTAGTTGCTTGCAAGCGTACTTTCGCTATAATTTCATTTGTACAACTATGGATCTCGGGAATTAAAAGCTGGGCAACACGTACATGCATGCAATGGATGAATGTGCGCGGCCATGCACGCACGCGCATTGTCTCGTGTCGGCGTGCCTGCCTCCGTGTGGGGTTCAAGGCTTCCGGCGTTGGACCGGGCCTAGCTAGAGCTAGACGACCACGGCTCCCGCGCGACGTGTGCGCGCGTTTAATTGGATCGCCCGCTCCTGCCGGCCGGCCGGACGCGCGTGCATGCACCGCGCTGGCGCTCTGGGCTACTCAAAATTCAGCGACGATGGCGCCGCTGCACGCCGAGCTAAACATGCAGACCCACCGCCCGGCCGCGTGCATGCCCCCGGCCGTGGTCTAGTCTAGGCCCCCTTCCGAACGCTTAGCTGCAACGTTTTTAACTGTACGATATGCATGGACATGACACACATCCTTTTCTTTCGCGCGTCCTCTCAGCCTCTCACTGTCAATCGGCTCTGGAATTGCAGGAGTGTGCGTCACAGCATCTTGATCTAATCTTGACAGTCATCTTCTTCGTGCCACTCTCAAGTCTCAACACCAAGCAAATTGAAACCTGGATTATACACAAGAAATATCTCGGATGATTTGGAATGAGCAAAACGTGCTGTTCTTTCTTCTTCTGTAGATTGCTCGTGTTGCACACGTTGCTGAATGTGGAATTACCATCTAGAAACGTACAAGTTGGTCATGAGATTACTGTGATTTCTAGTTTACGTATTGGATACTCCCGTCTCCACTTCTTGATGCCCATCTCCGGCCTACTCTTTTTCCTTGTCATCTCTGGGGAATTTTGTTTCTCAGCCGAGATTTCTGATAACTGATTGGTAACCGGAGCCTTTGTTCACACCGTGAAAAGTTGCTACCAGCAAAAAAAATAAGTGAAATTTAAATCTACACATCGAGAAATTTTTAAATAGGATGTGCATCGATTCGAATCCATGGCAAGTCGTGTGTGCGGGGGCAGCAACGCATTTTCTTTAGGGTGGGTGAAGTCGTGGGACCAAATCACTTCGACCATTAAATGTCTTTGCTTTGTTGACCGTCTCTATCCGTTGCGAAAGACGATTTAAAAGTTTGGTAAAACGAAATTATAGACACATCATCTTAACTAAACATATGGGTGGGGGGCAGATGCCCCCTTCCTATATTGGTATTGCATAAAATACTCAGTTTTGTCCGTTGTTAAAGGATTCAATCAAAACATGATTGCATACCACAAGGTATTTTAATTGTTACATTATTGACGAACTCAAGGTAATAGCAATATCTTTGAATAGAAAGTATAATCTACGAATGCACCGATAGTAAAGATTTAATTCCATCCATCAGTCCTAGGCAATGTCAAAACTCTAGTTTTTTTTTTAAAATCTTTCTTAATTTCAACAAGATTAAGACTTTTGAATATTGCTCACTCAATGTAGCAAATCATAAGAAATATATCTATGTTTTTTTAAGCTTGTTATTTTATTATTCATTGTACTTGAAAACTTTTATTAGATTTATTGAGACTAACATATTAGTAGTTTTAAAGTGCACAAAAATTTATTTATACTTCAAAATCCGAGTTCTTATGCAGCTAGAAAGTCCTCTTTACTTAGCAGAAAATAGCAAATTCTACACCCACCCTCTATTTTTAGAACGGTATATTATTTTTACGTTGCGTAAATTTTGTCTTACCTCGAGAGTTGAGAAGAACGTAAGAAAATATAGGCATGTTGTAATTTTTTTTGTTTACATGTCGTATAAAAATACGACGTAAAATGCATATTTTTAATGTTTTTTACACTATAATTACTCATAAACTATTTTTTATGTCAAATTTTTTCTGTCGTGGATGAATATGAACATAATTATTTGTATACAAAACATAAATTTCTAAATATGACAACATAAAGTTATATTGAATGCAAAATAACTATTCTGCATCCTGGGTGCTAAATAGGATTTATATATATATATATAGAAACGAGAGCTCCGCCCCTACCTTGGTAGGCCAGCCACCCTACCTTGCAGAAATTTTCATGAGCTATTTCCCACATTTTTGGCGTTCCACGACTATTTACATCGACCTTAAGACCCGATACATGTTTGATATTTATGACCAAAAACTCGTCGTTTTCGTGTTTATGGTCATTTTCATGAGTTATTGCCCACAGTTTTGGGGTTCAAGTTGACCCGTTACATGTTTGAGATATATGACTAAAAACTTGTAGTTCTCGTGTTTTATGGCGGCCCTTTTCATGAGCTATGCCCACTGTTTAGGGGTTCTAGAGAGATTTACAACGACCTTAAGACCTGATACATGTTGGAAAGATATAACCGAAAACTCACAATTTTCGTTTTTTTGGCTGTTTTCATGAGCTATTGCCAAAAGTTTTATGGTTCTAGGGCGATTTACAACAACCTTAAGACCCGATACTTGTTTGAGAGTTATGACCAAAAACTCGTCTTTTCCGTGTTTTATGGTCATTTTCATGGGTTATTGCCCATAATTTTTGGGTTCGAAGCGGATTTGCATGCCTCATAAGAACCCTTACATGTTTGAGAGATATGACCAAAAACTCGCAGTTTTCGCGTTTTATGGACGTTTTCATGAGCTATTGCCCGCAGTTTGGGGTTCCAGGGTGATTTACGACGACTTTACGATCCGATATATGTTTGAGAGTTATGACCAAAAACTTGCAGCTTTCGCATTTTATGGTCGTCTTCATGAGCTATTGGCCATAGTTTTGTGGTTCTTGGGCGATTTACAACGACCTTAAGACCCGATACATGTTTGAGAGTTAAGCCTAAAAATATTTCCTATTCGTGTTTATGGCAAATTTCATGAGTTATTGCCCATAGTTTTTCAGTTCCAGTTGGATTTTCAAGGCCTATAAGACCCGTTACATATTTGAGATATATGACTAAAAAACTCGTAGTTTTCCGGTTTTATGGCCATTTTCATGAGCTATTTCCCACATTTTTCGGGTTCCACGGATATTTATATTGACCTTAAGACATGATACATGTTTGAGAGTTATGACCAAAAATTCGCAGTTTTCCTGTTTATGGTCATTTTCATGAGTTATTGCCCACAATATTTGGGTTCAAGTTGTATTTGCAAGGCCTGTAAGACCCGTTACATGTTTGATATATATGACTAAAAACTCGTAGTTCTCATGTTTTATGGTCGACCGTTTTCATGAGCTATTGCCCACTGTTTAGGGGTTCTAGGGAGATTTCCAACGACCTTAAGACCTGATACATGTTGGATAGATATGACCCAAAACTCGCAGTTTTCGCGTTTTTGGCTGTTTTCATGAGCTATTGCCAACCGTTTTATGGTTCTAGGGCGATTTACAACAACCTTAAGACCCGATACATGTTTGAGAGTTATTACCAAAAACTCGACTTTTTCGTGTTTTATGGTCATTTTCATGAGTTATTGCACACAGTTTTTGGGTTCTAGCCGGATTTGCATGCCTCATAAGAACCCTTACAGGTTTGAGAGATATGACCAAAAACTCGCAGTTTTTGCGTTTTATGACCGTTTTCATGAGCTATTGCCCGCTGTTTTGGGGTTCAGGACGATTTACGACGACTTTACAATCCGATATATGTTTGAGAGATATGACCAAAAACTCACAGTTTTCGCGTTTTATGGCCGTTTTCATGAGCTATTGCCCATAGTTTTGAGGATCCTAGGCGATTTCCAACGACCTTAAGACCCGACACATGTTTGAGTGTTATGCCTAAAAAATTGTCTTCTTCGTGTTTATGGCCAATTTCATGAGTTATTGCCCATAGTTTTTGGGTTCCAGTTGGATTTTCAAGGCATGTAAGACCCGTTACATGTTTGAGATATATGACTAAAAAACTCATAGATTTCCCGTTTTATGGCCATTTTCATGAGCTATTTCCCACATTTTTGGGGTTCCAGGGCTATTTACATCGACCTTAAGACCCGATACATGTTTGAGAGTCATGACCAAAAACTCGTCGTTTTCATGTTCATGGTCATTTTCATGAGTTATTGCCCACAGTTTTTGGGTTCAAGTTGTATTTGCAAGGCCTGTAAGACCCGTTACATGTTTGAGATATATGACTAAAAACTCGTAGTTCTCGTGTCTTATGGCCGGCCGTTTTCATGAGCTATTGCCCACTGTTTAGGGGTTCTAGGGAGATTTACAACGACCTGAAGACCTGATACATGTTGGAAAGATATGACCCAAAACTCACAGTTTTCACGTTTTTTTGGCTGTTTTCATGAGCTATTGTCAACAGTTTTATGGTTCTAGGGCGATTTACAGCAACCCTAAGACCCGATACATGTTTGAGAGTTATGACCAAAAACTCGTCTTTTTCGTGTTTTATGGTCATTTTCATGAGTTATTGCCCACAATTTTTGGGTTCTAGGCGGATTTGCATGCCTCGTAAGAACCCTTACATGTTAGAGATATGACAAAAAACTCGCAGTTTTTGCGTTTTATGGCCGTTTTCATGAGCTATTGCCCGCTGTTTTGGGGTTCAGGACGATTTACGACGACTTTACGATCCGATATATGTTTGAGAGATATAACCAAAAACTCACAGTTTTCGCGTTTTATGGCCGTTTTCATGAGCTATTGCCCATAGTTTTGGGGATCCTAGGCGATTTCCAACGACCTTAAGACCCAACACATGTTTGAGTGTTATGCCTAAAAATTTGTATTCTTCGTGTGTATGGCTAATTTCATGAGTTATTGCCCATAGTTTTTGGGTTCCAGTTGGATTTTCAAGGCCTGTAAGACCTGTTAAATGTTTAAGATATATGACTAAAAACTCAAAGTTTTCCCTTTTATGGCCATTTTCATGAGCTATTTCCCACATTTTTGGGGTTCCAGGGCTATTTACATCGACCTTAAGACCCGATACATGTTTGAGAGTTATGACCAAAAACTCGTCGTTTTCGTGTTTATGGTTATTTCATGAGTTATTGCCCACAGTTTTTGGGTTCTAGGCGGATTTGCATGCCTCGTAAGAACCCTTACATGTTTGAGATATATGACTAAAAACTCGTAGTTCTCGCGTTTTATGGCCGGCCGGTTTCATGAGCTATTTCCCGCTGTTTAGGGGTTCTAGGGAGATTTACAACGACCTTAACACCTGATACATGTTGGAAAGATATGACCCAAAACTAGCAGCTTTCGTGTTTTTTGGCTGTTTTCATGAGCTATTGCCAAGAGTTTTATGGTTCTAGGGCGATTTACAGCAACCTTAAGACCCGATACATGTTTGAGAGTTATGACCAAAAACTCGTCTTTTTCGTGTTTTATGGTCATTTTCATGAGTTATTGCCCACAGTTTTTTGGTTCTAGGCGGATTTGCATGCCCCGTAAGAACCCTTGCATGTTTGAGAGATCTGACCAAAAACTCGCAGTTTTTGGGTTTTATAGCTGTTTTCATGAGCTATTGCCCGCTGTTTTAGGGTTCGGGACGATTTAGGACGACTTTACGATCCGATATATGTTTGAGAGATATGACCAAAAACTCACAGTTTTCGCGTTTTATGGCCATAGTTTTGGGGATCCTAGGCGATTTCCAACGACCTTAAGACCCGATACATGTTTGGGAGTTATGACCAAAAACTCGTCTTTTTCGTGTTTTATGGTCATTTTCATGAGTTATTGCCCACAGTTTTTGGGTTCTAGGCAGATTTGCATGCCTCATAAGAACCCTTACATGTTTGAGAATATGACCAAAAACTCGCAGTTTTCGTGTTTTATGGCCGTTTTCATGAGCTATTGCCCGCTGTTTTGGGGTTCCAGGACGATTTACGACGACTTGACGATCCGATATATGTTTGAGAGATATGACCAAAAACTCATAGTTTTCGCGTTTTATGGCCGTTTTCATGAGCTATTGCCCATAGTTTTGGGGATCCTAGGCGATTTCCAACGACCTTAAGACCCGACACATGTTTGAGTGTTATGCCTAAAAATTTGTCTTCTTCGTGTTTATGGCTAATTTCATGAGTTATTGCCCATAGTTTTTGGGTTCTAGTTGGATTTTCAAGGCCTGTAAGACCGTTACATGTTTAAGATATATGAGTAAAACTCAAAGTTTTTCCATTTTATGGCCATTTTCATGAGCTATTTCCCACATTTTTGGGGTTCCAGGGCTATTCACATCGACCTTAAGACCCGATACATGTTTGAGAGTTATGACCAAAAACTCGTCGTTTTTGTGTTTATGGTCATTTTCATGATTTATTGCCCATAGTTTTTGGGTTCTTGGCCGATTTGCATGCCTCGTAAGAACCCTTACATGTTTGAGTTATATGACTAAAAACTCGAAGTTCTCGCGTTTTATGGCCGGCCGTTTTCATGAGCTATTGCCCACAGGTTCTAGGGAGATTTACAACGACCTTAAGACCTGATACATGTTGGATAGATATGACCCAAAACTCACAGTTTTCGCGTTTTTACTGTTTTGATGAGGTATTGCCAACAGTTTTATGGTTTTAGGGCGATTTACAGCAACCTTAAGACCTGATACATGTTTGAGAGTTATTACCAAAAACTCGTCTTTTTCGTGTTTTATGGTCATTTTCATAAGTTATTGCCCACAGTTTTTGGGTTCTAGGCAGATTTGCATGGCTCGTAAGAACCCTTACATGTTTGAGAGATATGACCAAAAACTCGCAGTATTTGCGTTTTATGGCCGTTTTCATGAGCTATTGCCCGCTGTTTTGGGGTTCAGAACGATTTACGACAACTTTACAATCCGATATATGTTTGAGAGATATGACCAAAAACTCACAGTTTTCGCATTTTATGGCCGTTTTCATGAGCTATTGCCCATAGTTTTGGGGATCCTAGGCGATTTCCAACGACCTTAAGACCCGACACATGTTTGAGTGTTATGCCTAAAAATTTCTCTTCTTCGTGTTTATGGCCAATTTCATGAGTTATTGCCCATAGTTTTAGGGTTCCAGTTGGATTTTCAAGGCCTGTAAGACCCATTACATGTTTGAGATATATGACTAAAAAACTCATAGATTTCCCGTTTTATGGCCTTTTCATGAGCTATTTCCCACATTTTTGGGGTTTCGAGGCTATTTACATCGACCTTAAGACCCGATACATGTTTGAGAGTCATGAGCAAAAACTCGTCATTTTCGTGTTTATGGTCATTTTCATGAGTTATTGTCCACAGTTTTTGGGTTCTAGGCGGATTTGCATGCCTCGTAAGAACCCTTACATGTTTGAGAGATATGACCAAAAACTCGCAGTTTTCTCGTTTTATGGCCGTTTTCTTGTGCTATTGCCCGCTGTTTTGGGGTTCCAGGACGATTTACGACAACTTGACGATCCGATATATGTTTGAGAGATATGACCAAAAACTCACAGTTTTCGCGTTTTATGGCCGTTTTCATGAGCTATTGCCCATAGTTTTGGGGATCCTAGGCGATTTCCAACGACCTTAAGACCCGACACAGGTTTGAGTGTTATGCCTAAAAATTTGTATTCTTCGTGTGTATGGCTAATTTCATGAGTTATTGCCCATAGTTTTTGGGTTCTAGTTGGATTTTCAAGGCCTGTAAGACCCGTTACATGTTTAAGATATATGACTAAAAACTCAAAGTTTTCCCGTTTTATGGCCATTTTCATGAGCTATTTCCCACATTTTTGGGGTTCCAGGGCTATTTACATTGACCTTACGACCCGATACATATTTGAGATTTATGACCAAAAACTCGTCGTTTTCTTGTTTATGGTCATTTTCATGAGTTATTGCCCACAGTTTTTGGGTTCAAGTTGTATTTGCAAGGCCAGTAAGACTCGTTACATGTTCGAGATATATGACTAAAAACTCGTAGTTCTCGCGTTTTATGGCCGGCCATTTTTATGAGCTATTGCCCATTGTTTAGGGGTTCTAGGGAGATTTACGACGACCTTAACACCTCATACATGTTGGAAAGATATGACCCAAAACTCGCAGCTTTCGCGTTTTTGGCTGTTTTCATGAGCTATTGCCAACCAATTTATGGTTCTAGGGCGATTTACAGCAACCTTAAGACCCGATACATGTTTGAGAGTTATGACCAAAAACTCGTCTTTTTCGTGTTTTATGGTCATTTTCATGAGTTATTTCCCATAGTTTTTGGGTTCTAGGCGGATTTGCATGCCTCGTAAGAACCCTTACATGTTTGAGAGATATGACCAAAAACTCGCAGTTTTCACATTTTATGGCCGTTTTCATGAGCTATTGCCCACTGTTTTGGGGTTCCAGGACGATTTATGACGACTTTCCGACCCGATATATGTTTGAGAGATAAGACCAAAAACTCACAATTTTCACGTTTTATGGCCGTTTTCATGAGATATTGCCCATAGTTTTGGGGATCCTAGGCGATTTCCAACGACCTTAAGACCCGACACATGTTTGAGTATTATGCCTAAAAATTTGTCTTCTTCGTGTTTATGGCTAATTCAAGAGTTATTGCCCATAGTTTTTGGGTTACAGTTGGATTTTCAAGGCCTGTAAGACACATTACATGTTTAAGATATATGACTAAAAACTCAAAGTTTTCCCGTTTTATGGCCATTTTCATGAGCTATTTCCCACAGTTTTGGGGTTCCAGGGCTATTTACATCGACCTTAAGACGTGATACATGTTTGAGAGTCATGAGCAAAAACTCTTCGTTTTCGTATTGATGGTCATTTTCATGAGTTATTGTCCACGGTTTTTGGGTTCTAGCCAGATTTGCATGCCTCGTAAGAACCCTTACATGTTTGAGATATATGACTAAAAACTCGTAGTTCTCGCGTTTTATGGCCGGCCGTTTTCATGAGCTATTGCCCACTGTTTAGGGGTTCTAGGGAGATTTACAACGAACTTAAGACCTGATACATGTTGGAAAGATATGACCCAAAACTCGCAGCTTTCGCGTTTTTTGGCAGTTTTCATGAGCTATTGCCAATAGTTTTATGGTTCTAGGGCGATTTACAGCAACCTTAAGACCCGATACATGTTTGGGAGTTATGACCAAAAACTCGTCTTTTTCGTGTTTTATGGTCATTTTCATGAGTTATTGCCCACAGTTTTTGGGTTCTAGGCAGATTTGCATGCCTCATAAGAACCCTTACATGTTTGAGAAATATGACCAAAAACTCGCAGTTTTCATGTTTTATGGCCGTTTTCATGAGCTATTGCCCGCTGTTTTGGGGTTCTAGGACGATTTACGACGACTTTAAGACCTGATACATGTTTGAGAGTTATGACCAAAAACTCGTCTTTTTCGTGTTTTATGGTCATTTTCATGAGTTATTGCCCACAGTTATTGTCCACAGTTTTTGGGTTCTAGGCATATTTCCATGCCTCGTAAGATCCCTTACATGTTTGAGATATATGACTAAAAACTCGTAGTTCTCGCGTTTTATGGCCGGCCGTTTTCATGAGCTATTGCCCACTGTTTAGGGGTTCTAGGGAGATTTACAACGAACTTAAGACCTGATACATGTTGGAAAGATATGACCCAAAACTCGCAGCTTTCGCGTTTTTGGATGTTTTCATGAGCTATTGCCAACAGTTTTATGGTTCTAGGGCGATTTACAGCAACCTTAAGACCCGATATATGTTTGAGAGATATGACCAAAAACTCACAGTTTTTGGGGATCCTAGGCGATTTCCAACGACCTTAAGACCCGACACATGTTTGAGTGTTATGCCTAAAAATTTCTCTTCTTCATGTTTATGGCCAATTTCATGAGTTATGGCCCATACTTTTTGGGTTCCAGTTGAATTTTCAAGGCCTGTAAGACCCGTTACATGTTTGAGATATATGACTAAAAAACTCATAGATTTCCCGTTTTATGGCCATTTTCATGAGCTATTTCCCACATTTTTGGGGTTTCGGGGCTATTTACATCGACCTTAAGACCCGATACATGTTTGAGAGTCATGAGCAAAAACTCGTCATTTTCGTGTTTATGGTCATTTTCATGAGTTATTGCCCATAGTTTTTGGGTTCAAGTTGTATTTGCAAGGCATGTAAGACCCATTACATGTTTGAGATATATGACTAAAAACTCGTAGTTCTCGTGTTTTATGGCCGGCCGTTCTCATGAGATATTGCCCACTGTTTAGGGGTTCTAGGGAGATTTACAACGACCTTAAGACCTGATACATGTTGGAAAGATATGACCCAAAACTCGCAGTTTTCGCGTTTTTTGGCTGTTTTCATGACCTATTGTCAACAGTTTTATGGTTCTAGGGCGATTTACAGCAACCCTAACACCCGATACATGTTTGCGAGTTATGACCAAAAACTCGTCTTTTTCGTGTTTTATGGTCATTTTCATGAGTTATTGCCCACAGTTTTTGGGTTCTAGGCGGATTTGCATGCCTCGTAAGAACCCTTACATGTTTGAGAGATATGACCAAAAACTCGCAGTTTTCGCGTTTTATGGCTGTTTTCTTGTGCTATTGCCCGCTGTTTTGGGGTTCCAGGACGATTTACGACAACTTGACGATCCAATATATGTTTGAGAGATATGACCAAAAACTCACAGTTTTCGCGTTTTATGGCCGTTTTCATGAGCTATTGCCCATAGTTTTGGGGATCCTAGGCGATTTCCAACGACCTTAAGACCCGACACATGTTTGAGTGTTATGCCTAAAAATTTGTATTCTTCGTGTGTATGGCTAATTTCATGAGTTATTGCCCATAGTTTTTGGGTTCCAGTTGGATTTTCAAGGCCTGTAAGACCCGTTACATGTTTAAGATATATGACTAAAAACTCAAAGTTTTCCCGTTTTATGGCCATTTTCATGAGCTATTTCCCACATTTTTGGGGTTCTAGGGCTATTTACATTGACCTTACGACCCGATACATATTTGAGAGTTATGACCAAAAACTCGTCGTTTTCGTGTTTATGGTCGTTTTCATGAGTTATTGCCCACAGTTTTTGGGTTCAAGTTGTATTTGCAAGGCCAGTAAGACCCGTTACATGTTCGAGATATATGACTAAAAACTCGTAGTTCTCGCGTTTTATGGCCGGCCATTTTCATGAGCTATTGCCCACTGTTTAGGGGTTCTAGGGAGATTTACAACGACCTTAACACCTCATACATGTTGGAAAGATATGACCCAAAACTCGCAACTTTCGCGTTTTTTGGCTGTTTTCATGAGCTATTGCCAACCAATTTATGGTTCTAGGGCGATTTACAGCAACCTTAAGACCCGATACATGTTTGAGAGTTATGACCAAAAACTCGTCTTTTTCGTGTTTTATGGTCATTTTCATGAGTTATTTCCCATAGTTTTTGGGTTCTAGGCGGATTTGCATGCCTCGTAAGAACCCTTACATGTTTGAGAGATATGACCAAAAACTCGCAGTTTTCGCATTTAATGGCCGTTTTCATGAGCTATTGCCCACTGTTTTGGGGTTCCAGGACGATTTATGACGACTTTACGATCCGATATATGTTTGAGAGATAAGACCAAAAACTCACAGTTTTCACGTTTTATGGCCGTTTTCATGAGATATTGCCGATAGTTTTGGGGATCCTAGGCGATTTACAACGACCTTAAGACCCGACACATGTTTGAGTATTATGCCTAAAAATTTCTCTTCTTCGTGTTTATGGCTAATTCAAGAGTTATTGCCCATAGTTTTTGGGTTCCAGTTGGATTTTCAAGGCCTGTAAGACACATTACATGTTTAAGATATATGACTAAAAACTCAAAGTTTTCCCGTTTTATGGCCATTTTCATGAGCTATTTCCCACATTTTTGGGGTTCCAGGGCTATTTACATCGACCTTAAGACGCGATACATGTTTGAGAGTCATGAGCAAAAACTCGTCGTTTTCGTATTGATGGTCATTTTCATGAGTTATTGTCCATGGTTTTTGGGTTCTAGGCAGATTTGCATGCCTCGTAAGAACCCTTACATGTTTGAGATATATGACTAAAAACTCGTAGTTCTCGCGTTTTATGGCCGGCCGTTTTCATGAGCTATTGCCCACTGTTTAGGGGTTCTAGGGAGATTTACAACGAACTTAAGACCTGATACATGTTGGAAAGATATGACCCAAAACTCGCAGCTTTCACGTTTTTTGGCTGTTTTCATGAGCTATTGCCAACAGTTTTATGGTTCTAGGGCGATTTACAGCAACCTTAAGACCCGATACATGTTTGGGAGTTATGACCAAAAACTCGTCTTTTTCGTGTTTTATGGTCATTTTCATGAGTTATTGCCCACAGTTTTTGGGTTCTAGGCAGATTTGCATGCCTCATAAGAACCCTTACATGTTTGAGAATATGACCAAAAACTCGCAGTTTTCATGTTTTATGGCCGTTTTCATGAGCTATTGCCCGCTGTTTTGGGGTTCCAGGACGATTTACGACGACTTGACGATCCGATATATGTTTGAGAGATATGACCAAAAACTCATAGTTTTCGCGTTTTATGGCCGTTTTCATGAGCTATTGCCCATAGTTTTGGGGATCCTAGGCGATTTCCAACGACCTTAAGACCCGACACATGTTTGAGTGTTATGCCTAAAAATTTGTATTCTTCGTGTGTATGGCTAATTTCATGAGTTATTGCCCATAGTTTTTGGGTTCCAGTTGGATTTTCAAGGCCTGTAAGACCCGTTACATGTTTAAGATATATGACTAAAAATTCAAAGTTTTCCCGTTTTATGGCCATTTTCATGAGCTATTTCCCACATTTTTGGGGTTCCAGGGCTATTTACATTGACCTTACGACCCGATACATATTTGAGAGTTATGACCAAAAACTCGTCGTTTTCGTGTTTATGGTCGTTTTCATGAGTTATTGCCCACAGTTTTTGGGTTCAAGTTGTATTTGCAAGGCCAGTAAGACCCGTTACATGTTCGAGATATATGACTAAAAACTCGTAGTTCTCGCGTTTTATGGCCGACCATTTTCATGAGCTATTGCCCACTGTTTAGGGGTTCTAGGGAGATTTACAACGACCTTAACACCTCATACATGTTGGAAAGATATGACCCAAAACTCGCAACTTTCGCGTTTTTTGGCTGTTTTCATGAGCTATTGCCAACCAATTTATGGTTCTAGGGCGATTTACAGCAACCTTAAGACCCGATACATGTTTGAGAGTTATGACCAAAAACTCGTCTTTTTCGTGTTTTATGGTCATTTTCATGAGTTATTTCCCAAAGTTTTTGGGTTCTAGGCGGATTTGCATGCCTCGTAAGAACCCTTACATGTTTGAGAGATATGACCAAAAACTCGCAGTTTTCGCATTTTATGGCCGTTTTCATGAGCTATTGCCCACTGTTTTGGGGTTCTAGGACGATTTATGACGACTTTACGATCCGATATATGTTTTAGAGATAAGACCGAAAACTCACAGTTTTCACGTTTTATGGCCGTTTTCATGAGATATTGCCGATAGTTTTGGGGATCCTAGGCGATTTACAACGACCTTAAGACCCGACACATGTTTGAGTATTATGCCTAAAAATTTCTCTTCTTCGTGTTTATGGCTAATTCAAGAGTTATTGCCCATAGTTTTTGGGTTCCAGTTGGATTTTCAAGGCCTGTAAGACACATTACATGTTTAAGATATATGACTAAACACTCAAAGTTTTCCCGTTTTATGGCCATTTTCATGAGCTATTTCCCACATTTTTGGGGTTCCAGGGCTATTTACATCGACCTTAAGACGCGATACATGTTTGAGAGTCATGAGCAAAAACTCTTCGTTTTCGTATTGATGGTCATTTTCATGAGTTATTGTCCACGGTTTTTGGGTTCTAGGCAGATTTGCATGCCTCGTAAGAACCCTTACATGTTTGAGATATATGACTAAAAACTCGTAGTTCTCGCGTTTTATGGCCGGCCGTTTTCATGAGCTATTGCCCACTGTTTAGGGGTTCTAGGGAGATTTACAACGAACTTAAGACCTGATACATGTTGGAAAGATATGATCCAAAACTCGCAGTTTTTCGCGTTTTTTGGCTGTTTTCATGACCTATTGTCAACAGTTTTATGGTTCTAGGGCGATTTACAGCAACCCTAACACCCGATACATGTTTGCGAGTTATGACCAAAAACTCGTCTTTTTCGTGTTTTATGGTCATTTTCATGAGTTATTGCCCACAGTTTTTGGGTTCTAGGCAGATTTGCATGCCTCATAAGAACCCTTACATGTTTGAGAAATATGACCAAAAACTCGCAGTTTTCGTGTTTTATGGCCGTTTTCATGAGCTATTGCCCGCTGTTTTAGGGTTCCAGGACGATTTACGACGACTTGACGATCCGATATATGTTTGAGAGATATGACCAAAAACTCACAGTTTTCGCGTTTTATGGCCGTTTTCATGAGCTATTGCCCATAGTTTTGGGGATCCTAGGCGATTTCCAACGACCTTAAGACCCGACACATGTTTGAGTGTTATGCCTAAAAATTTGTATTCTTCGTGTGTATGGCTAATTTCATGAGTTATTGCCCATAGTTTTTGGGTTCCAGTTGGATTTTCAAGGCCTGTAAGACCCGTTACATGTTTAAGATATATGACTAAAAACTCAAACTTTTCCCGTTTTATGGCCATTTTCATGAGCTATTTCCCACATTTTTGGGGTTCCAGGGCTATTTACATTGACCGTACGACCCGATACATATTTGAGAGTTATTACCAAAAACTCGTCGGTTTCTTGTTTATGGTCATTTTCATGAGTTATTTCCCACAGTTTTTGGGTTCAAGTTGTATTTGCAAGGCCAGTAAGACCCGTTACATGTTCGAGATATATGACTAAAAACTCGTAGTTCTCGCGTTTTATGGCCGGCCGTTTTCATGAGCTATTGCCCACTGTTTAGGGGTTCTAGGGAGATTTACAACGACCTTAACACCTCATACATGTTGGAAAGATATGACCCAAAACTCGCAACTTTCGCGTTTTTTGGCTGTTTTCATGAGCTATTGCCAACCAATTTATGGTTCTAGGGCGATTTACAGCAACCTTAAGACCCGATACATGTTTGAGAGTTATGACCAAAAACTCGTCTTTTTCGTGTTTTATGGTCATTTTCATGAGTTATTTCCCAAAGTTTTTGGGTTCTAGGCGGATTTGCATGCCTCGTAAGAACCCTTACATGTTTGAGAGATATGACCAAAAACTCGCAGTTTTCGCATTTTATGGCCGTTTTCATGAGCTATTGCCCACTGTTTTGGGGTTCCAGGACGATTTATGACGACTTTACGATCCGATATATGTTTTAGAGATAAGACCGAAAACTCACAGTTTTCACGTTTTATGGCCGTTTTCATGAGATATTGCCGATAGTTTTGGGGATCCTAGGCGATTTCCAACGACCTTAAGACCCGACACATGTTTGAGTATTATGCCTAAAAATTTCTCTTCTTCGTGTTTATGGCTAATTCAAGAGTTATTGCCCATAGTTTTTGGGTTCCAGTTGGATTTTCAAGGCCTGTAAGACACATTACATGTTTAAGATATATGACTAAAAACTCAAAGTTTTCCCGTTTTATGGCCATTTTCATGAGCTATTTCCCACATTTTTGGGGTTCCAGGGCTATTTACATCGACCTTAAGACGCGATACATGTTTGAGAGCCATGAGCAAAAACTCGTCGTTTTCGTATTGATGGTCATTTTCATGAGTTATTGTCCACGGTTTTTGGGTTCTAGCCAGATTTGCATGCCTCGTAAGAACCCTTACATGTTTGAGATATATGACTAAAAACTCGTAGTTCTCGCGTTTTATGGCCGGCCGTTTTCATGAGCTATTGCCCACTGTTTAGGGGTTCTAGGGAGATTTACAACGAACTTAAGACCTGATACATGTTGGAAAGATATGACCCAAAACTCGCAGCTTTCACGTTTTTTGGTTGTTTTCATGAGCTATTGCCAACAGTTTTATGGTTCTAGGGCGATTTACAGCAACCTTAAGACGCGATACATGTTTGGGAGTTATGACCAAAAACTCGTCTTTTTCGTGTTTTATGGTCATTTTCAAGAGTTATTGCCCACAGTTTTTGGGTTCTAGGCAGATTTGCATGCCTCATAAGAACCCTTACATGTTTGAGAAATATGACCAAAAACTCGCAGTTTTCGTGTTTTATGGCCGTTTTCATGAGCTATTGCCCGCTGTTTTGGGGTTCCAGGACGATTTACGACGACTTGACGATCCGATATATGTTTGAGAGATATGACCAAAAACTCACAGTTTTCGCGTTTTATGGCCATAGTTTTGGGGATCCTAGGCGATTTCCAACGACCTTAAGACCCGACACATGTTTGAGTGTTATGCCTAAAAATTTGTATTCTTCGTGTGTATGGCTAATTTCATGAGTTATTGCCCATAGTTTTTGGGTTCCAGTTGGATTTTCAAGGCCTGTAAGACCCGTTACATGTTTAAGATATATGACTAAAAACTCAAACTTTTCCCGTTTTATGGCCATTTTCATGAGCTATTTCCCACATTTTTGGGGTTCCAGGGCTATTTACATTGACCGTACGACCCGATACATATTTGAGAGTTATGACCAAAAACTCATCGGTTTCTTGTTTATGGTCATTTTCATGAGTTATTGCCCACAGTTTTTGGGTTCAAGTTGTATTTGCAAGGCCAGTAAGACCCGTTACATGTTCGAGATATATGACTAAAAACTCGTAGTTCTCGCGTTTTATGGCCGACCATTTTCATGAGCTATTGCCCACTGTTTAGGGGTTCTAGGGAGATTTACAACGACCTTAACACCTCATACATGTTGGAAAGATATGACCCAAAACTCGCAACTTTCGTGTTTTTTGGCTGTTTTCATGAGCTATTGCCAACCAATTTATGGTTCTAGGGCGATTTACAGCAACCTTAAGACCCGATACATGTTTGAGAGTTATGACCAAAAACTCGTCTTTTTCGTGTTTTATGGTCATTTTCATGAGTTATTTCCCAAAGTTTTTGGGTTCTAGGCGGATTTGCATGCCTCGTAAGAACCCTTACATGTTTGAGAGATATGACCAAAAACTCGCAGTTTTCGCATTTTATGGCCGTTTTCATGAGCTATTGCCCACTGTTTTGGGGTTCCAGGACGATTTATGACGACTTTACGATCCGATATATGTTTTAGAGATACGACCGAAAACTCACAGTTTTCACGTTTTATGGCCGTTTTCATGAGATATTGCCGATAGTTTTGGGGATCCTAGGCGATTTCCAACGACCTTAAGACCCGACACATGTTTGAGTATTATGCCTAAAAATTTCTCTTCTTCGTGTTTATGGCTAATTCAAGAGTTATTGCCCATAGTTTTTGGGTTCCAGTTGGATTTTCAAGGCCTGTAAGACACATTACATGTTTAAGATATATGACTAAAAACTCAAAGTTTTCCCGTTTTATGGCCATTTTCATGAGCTATTTCCCACATTTTTGGGGTTCCAGGGCTATTTACATCGACCTTAAGACGCGATACATGTTTGAGAGTTATGACCAAAAACTCGTCGTTTTCATATTGATGGTCATTTTCATGAGTTATTGTCCACGGTTTTTGGGTTCTAGCCAGATTTGCATGCCTCGTAAGAACCCTTACATGTTTGAGATATATGACTAAAAACTCGTAGTTCTCGCGTTTTATGGCCGGCCGTTTTCATGAGCTATTGCCCACTGTTTAGGGGTTCTAGGGAGATTTACAACGAACTTAAGACATGATACATGTTGGAAAGATATGACCCAAAACTCGCAGCTTTCGTGTTTTTTGGCTGTTTTCATGAGCTATTGCCAATAGTTTTATGGTTCTAGGGCGATTTACAGCAACCTTAAGACCCGATACATGTTTGGGAGTTATGACCAAAAACTCGTCTTTTTCGTGTTTTATGGTCATTTTCATGAGTTATTGCCCACAGTTTTTGGGTTCTAGGCAGATTTGCATGCCTCATAAGAACCCTTACATGTTTGAGAAATACGACCAAAAACTCGCAGTTTTCGTGTTTTATGGCCGTTTTCATGAGCTATTGCCCGCTATTTTGGGGTTCCAGGACGATTTACGACGACTTGACGATCCAATATATGTTTGAGAGATATGACCAAAAACTCACAGTTTTCGCGTTTTATGGCCATAGTTTTGGGGATCCTAGGCGATTTCCAACGACCTTAAGACCCGACACATGTTTGAGTGTTATGCCTAAAAATTTGTATTCTTCGTGTGTATGGCTAATTTCATGAGTTATTGCCCATAGTTTTTGGGTTCCAGTTGGATTTTCAAGGCCTGTAAGACCCGTTACATGTTTAAGATATATGACTAAAAACTCAAAGTTTTCCCGTTTTATGGCCATTTTCATGAGCTATTTCCCACATTTTTGGGGTTCCAGGGCTATTTACATTGACCTTACGACCCGATACATATTTGAGAGTTATGACCAAAAACTCGTCGTTTTCGTGTTTATGGTCGTTTTCATGAGTTATTGCCCACAGTTTTTGGGTTCAATTTGTATTTGCAAGGCCAGTAAGACCCGTTACATGTTCGAGATATATGACTAAAAACTCGTAGTTCTCGCGTTTTATGGCCGGCCATTTTCATGAGCTATTGCCCACTGTTTAGGGGTTCTAGGGAGATTTACAACGACCTTAACACCTCATACATGTTGGAAAGATATGACCCAAAACTCTCAACTTTCGCGTTTTTTGGCTGTTTTCATGAGCTATTGCCAACCAATTTATGGTTCTAGGGCGATTTACAGCAACCTTAAGACCCGATACATGTTTGAGAGTTATGACCAAAAACTCGTCTTTTTCGTGTTTTATGGTCATTTTCATGAGTTATTTCCCATAGTTTTTGGGTTCTAGGCGGATTTGCATGCCTCGTAAGAACCCTTACATGTTTGAGAGATATGACCAAAAACTCGTAGTTTTCGCATTTAATGGCCGTTTTCATGAGCTATTGCCCACTGTTTTGGGGTTCCAGGACGATTTATGACGACTTTACGATCCGATATATGTTTGAGAGATAAGACCAAAAACTCACAGTTTTCACGTTTTATGGCCGTTTTCATGAGATATTGCCGATAGTTTTGGGGATCCTAGGCGATTTCCAACGACCTTAAGACCCGACACATGTTTGAGTATTATGCCTAAAAATTTCTCTTCTTCGTGTTTATGGCTAATTCAAGAGTTATTGCCCATAGTTTTTGGGTTCCAGTTGGATTTTCAAGGCCTGTAAGACACATTACATGTTTAAGATATATGACTAAAAACTCAAAGTTTTCCCGTTTTATGGCCATTTTCATGAGCTATTTCCCACATTTTTGGGGTTCCAGGGCTATTTACATCGACCTTAAGACGCGATACATGTTTGAGAGTCATGAGCAAAAACTCGTCGTTTTCGTATTGATGGTCATTTTCATGAGTTATTGTCCACGGTTTTTGGGTTCTAGGCAGATTTGCATGCCTCGTAAGAACCCTTACATGTTTGAGATATATGACTAAAAACTCGTAGTTCTCGCGTTTTATGGCCGGCCGTTTTCATGAGCTATTGCCCACTATTTAGGGGTTCTAGGGAGATTTACAACGAACTTAAGACCTGATACATGTTGGAAAGATATGACCCAAAACTCGCAGCTTTCACGTTTTTTGGCTGTTTTCATGAGCTATTGCCAACAGTTTTATGGTTCTAGGGCGATTTACAGCAACCTTAAGACCCGATACATGTTTGGGAGTTATGACTAAAAACTCGTCTTTTTCGTGTTTTATGGTCATTTTCATGAGTTATTGCCCACAGTTTTTGGGTTCTAGGCAGATTTGCATGCCTCATAAGAACCCTTACATGTTTGAGAATATGACCAAAAACTCGCAGTTTTCGTGTTTTATGGCCGTTTTCATGAGCTATTGCCCGCTGTTTTGGGGTTCCAGGACGATTTACGACGACTTGACGATCCGATATATGTTTGAGAGATATGACCAAAAACTCACAGTTTTCGCGTTTTATGGCCGTTTTCATGAGCTATTGCCCATAGTTTTGGGGATCCTAGGCGATTTCCAACGACCTTAAGACCCGACACATGTTTGAGTGTTATGCCTAAAAATTTGTATTCTTCGTGTGTATGGCTAATTTCATGAGTTATTGCCCATAGTTTTTGGGTTCCAGTTGGATTTTCAAGGCCTGTAAGACCCGTTACATGTTTAAGATATATGACTAAAAACTCAAAGTTTTCCCGTTTTATGGCCATTTTCATGAGCTATTTCCCACATTTTTGGGGTTCCAGGGCTATTTACATTGACCTTACGACCCGATACATATTTGAGAGTTATGACCAAAAACTCGTCGTTTTCGTGTTTATGGTCGTTTTCATGAGTTATTGCCCACAGTTTTTGGGTTCAATTTGTATTTGCAAGGCCAGTAAGACCCGTTACATGTTCGAGATATATGACTAAAAACTCGTAGTTCTCGCGTTTTATGGCCGGCCATTTTCATGAGCTATTGCCCACTGTTTAGGGGTTCTAGGGAGATTTACAACGACCTTAACACCTCATACATGTTGGAAAGATATGACCCAAAACTCGCAACTTTCGCGTTTTTTGGCTGTTTTCATGAGCTATTGCCAACCAATTTATGGTTCTAGGGCGATTTACAGCAACCTTAAGACCCGATACATGTTTGAGAGTTATGACCAAAAACTCGTCTTTTTCGTGTTTTATGGTCATTTTCATGAGTTATTTCCCATAGTTTTTGGGTTCTAGGCGGATTTGCATGCCTCGTAAGAACCCTTACATGTTTGAGAGATATGACCAAAAACTCGCAGTTTTCGCATTTAATGGCCGTTTTCATGAGCTATTGCCCACTGTTTTGGGGTTCCAGGACGATTTATGACGACTTTACGATCCGATATATGTTTGAGAGATAAGACCAAAAACTCACAGTTTTCACGTTTTATGGCCGTTTTCATGAGATATTGCCGATAGTTTTGGGGATCCTAGGCGATTTACAACGACCTTAAGACCCGACACATGTTTGAGTATTATGCCTAAAAATTTCTCTTCTTCGTGTTTATGGCTAATTCAAGAGTTATTGCCCATAGTTTTTGGGTTCCAGTTGGATTTTCAAGGCCTGTAAGACACATTACATGTTTAAGATATATGACTAAAAACTCAAAGTTTTCCCGTTTTATGGCCATTTTCATGAGCTATTTCCCACATTTTTGGGGTTCCAGGGCAATTTACATCGACCTTAAGACGCGATACATGTTTGAGAGTCATGAGCAAAAACTCGTCGTTTTCGTATTGATGGTCATTTTCATGAGTTATTGTCCACGGTTTTTGGGTTCTAGGCAGATTTTCATGCCTCGTAAGAACCCTTACATGTTTGAGATATATGACTAAAAACTCGTAGTTCTCGCGTTTTATGGCCGGCCGTTTTCATGAGCTATTGCCCACTGTTTAGGGGTTCTAGGGAGATTTACAACGAACTTAAGACCTGATACATGTTGGAAAGATATGACCCAAAACTCGCAGCTTTCACGTTTTTTGGCTGTTTTCATGAGCTATTGCCAACAGTTTTATGGTTCTAGGGCGATTTACAGCAACCTTAAGACCCGATACATGTTTGGGAGTTATGACCAAAAACTCGTCTTTTTCGTGTTTTATGGTCATTTTCATGAGTTATTGCCCACAGTTTTTGGGTTCTAGGCAGATTTGCATGCCTCATAAGAACCCTTACATGTTTGAGAATATGACCAAAAACTCGCAGTTTTCGTGTTTTATGGCCGTTTTCATGAGCTATTGCCCGCTGTTTTGGGGTTCCAGGACGATTTACGACGACTTGACGATCCGATATATGTTTGAGAGATATGACCAAAAACTCACAGTTTTCGCGTTTTATGGCCGTTATCATGAGCTATTGCCCATAGTTTTGGGGATCCTAGGCGATTTCCAACGACCTTAAGACCCGACACATGTTGAGTGTTATGCCTAAAAATTTGTATTCTTCGTGTGTATGGCTAATTTCATGAGTTATTGCCCATAGTTTTTGGGTTCCAGTTGGATTTTCAAGGCCTGTAAGACCCGTTACATGTTTAAGATATATGACTAAAAACTCAAAGTTTTCCCGTTTTATGGCCATTTTCATGAGCTATTTCCCACATTTTTGGGGTTCCAGGGCTATTTACATTGACCTTACGACCCGATACATATTTGAGAGTTATGACCAAAAACTCGTCGTTTTCGTGTTTATGGTCGTTTTCATGAGTTATTGCCCACAGTTTTTGGGTTCAAGTTGTATTTGCAAGGCCAGTAAGACCCGTTACATGTTCGAGATATATGACTAAAAACTCGTAGTTCTCGCGTTTTATGGCCGGCCATTTTCATGAGCTATTGCCCACTGTTTAGGGGTTCTAGGGAGATTTACAACGACCTTAACACCTCATACATGTTGGAAAGATATGACCCAAAACTCGCAACTTTCGCGTTTTTTGGCTGTTTTCATGAGCTATTGCCAACCAATTTATGGTTCTAGGGCGATTTACAGCAACCTTAAGACCCGATACATGTTTGAGAGTTATGACCAAAATCTCGTCTTTTTCGTGTTTTATGGTCATTTTCATAAGTTATTTCCCATAGTTTTTGGGTTCTAGGCGGATTTGCACGCCTCGTAAGAACCCTTACATGTTTGAGAGATATGACCAAAAACTCGCAGTTTTCGCATTTAATGGCCGTTTTCATGAGCTATTGCCCACTGTTTTGGGGTTCCAGGACGATTTATGACGACTTTACGATCCGATATATGTTTGAGAGATAAGACCAAAAACTCACAGTTTTCACGTTTTATGGCCGTTTTCATGAGATATTGCCGATAGTTTTGGGGATCCTAGGCGATTTACAACGACCTTAAGACCCGACACATGTTTGAGTATTATGCCTAAAAATTTCTCTTCTTCGTGTTTATGGCTAATTCAAGAGTTATTGCCCATAGTTTTTGGGTTCCAGTTGGATTTTCAAGGCCTGTAAGACACATTACATGTTTAAGATATATGACTAAAAACTCAAAGTTTTCCTGTTTTATGGCCATTTTCATGAGCTATTTCCCACATTTTTGGGGTTCCAGGGCTATTTACATCGACCTTAAGACGCGATACATGTTTGAGAGTCATGAGCAAAAACTCGTCGTTTTCGTATTGATGGTCATTTTCATGAGTTATTGTCCATGGTTTTTGGGTTCTAGCCAGATTTGCATGCCTCGTAAGAACCCTTACATGTTTGAGATATATGACTAAAAACTCGTAGTTCTCGCGTTTTATGGCCGGCCGTTTTCATGAGCTATTGCCCACTGTTTAGGGGTTCTAGGGAGATTTACAACGAACTTAAGACCTGATACATGTTGGAAAGATATGACCCAAAACTCGCAGCTTTCACGTTTTTTGGCTGTTTTCATGAGCTATTGCCAACAGTTTTATGGTTCTAGGGCGATTTACAGCAACCTTAAGACCCGATACATGTTTGGGAGTTATGACCAAAAACTCGTCTTTTTCGTGTTTTATGGTCATTTTCATGAGTTATTGCCCACAGTTTTTGGGTTCTAGGCAGATTTGCATGCCTCATAAGAACCCTTACATGTTTGAGAATATGACCAAAAACTCGCAGTTTTCGTGTTTTATGGCCGTTTTCATGAGCTATTGCCCGCTGTTTTGGGGTTCCAGGACGATTTACGACGACTTGACGATCCGATATATTTTTGAGAGATATGACCAAAAACTCACAGTTTTCGCGTTTTATGGCCGTTTTCATGAGCTATTGCCCATAGTTTTGGGGATCCTAGGCGATTTCCAACGACCTTAAGACCCGACACATGTTTGAGTGTTATGCCTAAAAATTTGTATTCTTCGTGTGTATGGCTAATTTCATGAGTTATTGCCCATAGTTTTTGGGTTCCAGTTGGATTTTCAAGGCCTGTAAGACCCGTTACATGTTTAAGATATATGACTAAAAACTCAAAGTTTTCCCGTTTTATGGCCATTTTCATGAGCTATTTCCCACATTTTTGGGGTTCCAGGGCTATTTACATTGACCTTACGACCCGATACATATTTGAGAGTTATGACCAAAAACTCGTCGTTTTCGTGTTTATGGTCGTTTTCATGAGTTATTGCCCACAGTTTTTGGGTTCAAGTTGTATTTGCAAGGCCAGTAAGACCCGTTACATGTTCGAGATATATGACTAAAAACTCGTAGTTCTCGCGTTTTATGGCCGACCATTTTCATGAGCTAT